>JAUMJJ010000222.1:20798928-22167142 GCA_033556795.1 Tapera naevia
AGAACGCTATGTGTGAATATGAAGGTAGAAATTTCTTAAGCTCAGAATATCATATAAAAAGCCTTGTCCAACCTGTCTATCTGTACAGATAGGAGTATCTTAATAGAATAGAAGAGTGTTTCATGCATCGGAGAAAGGCAATGGTAATGAACAAGATAGGCATTGTTATAATACAATTTACTTTTATGACTCTCCAAACTTATGACTTCTACATGACAGAGCCTCTGAAGAAAAATAACCAAAATAAACTTCCTTTACCTTTTTTATTTTTCCACTCCCCTACCCAGCGAGAGTTTACACTCTTAACCCCACTTAGCAGTGTAAACAGATGCCTATGTTTAAAGCCTAGTACTCTCACTTGTTTCATTGTCTTTTCGTATTGCAAAACCTTAGTAGCAAAGCCAGTTTCTCTTACTGCAAAATGCCATTCATGTAAAGAAAGGTTTGCAGGTTCAAATTCATGAAGATAGTGAAAATAAATAATTACAGACTCCAAATTTACTTAATCATGGGATTAATGATACTAATTTTGGAGGATTTTTTCAAGCAAGTGTGGAAGTACTTCTTTGCTGCATGAAAACAAAGTTTCTATGGCGGTCACAGTTCACTGTTATCACATCTGGGTAGCATCAATCAAGTGGAAACATTGAAAGGAGGCCAGCATTCCCAGCAACTGACTCCTGACAAGTAAAGGGCAATACTGCTTTGATCCAGACTTTCTGGTTACAGATTGCTAAAATAAGGATCAGCTCTAATTTGTTTGTAAACTAATGCAGATTCCCCTCAAACATAATTTGAACTTTTGATGTAATCCTCCATAGCAATTGCTTTGAGTACAAAAGTACAAAAATTGATTATGTATAAAAATGACTACACCACAAATTTGTTAGAATAAGCTGCTCTCCAATTTGTATCATGGTACTACTTTCTACACAGTTAAAACACAGATGTTGATCGCATATATTTGGTATTCAAATCTTGTTTGTGTTTTATGGTATTTCGTAGAAAAGAAAGTAATTTCAATAAAAGTGCCAGGACATCTCCGTCTCTAAGGGCTATGTAATTGCCTAGCAAAATCCACATCAGAAAAGGAATCAGATTTCAAGACACTACTCAGTCACTTGCTTATTTCCTATAAGTAATGAACTTTGGTCTTACAAATAAAAATATTTGTTTTCCACTTGATGTTTTGGAGTAAATTAAAGGTTTCTCTTTTGAATAACTCACACTAGGACATAAAATCAGATATGTTCTCTGCTTCTCTTTCCTTCTATTCAGGTGAGTTTCTCTTTCTGCCTTATGGATTCTGTTTTCTTTTACAATCATTTACCTGTTCACTAAGGCACAGAAATGCACAAACTGTAGCGCTGCTTGAGAAGGAATTTACAAAGCTGTGAGTTTTAACTGAAGGGTACATTCCCTATGCAAGGCTGGGTGTGTGTCAGCATTTTGATACCAGTTTGTGGAAACTGTCCTTGGCAGCCCAACAGGTTTCATCCCACCACATTTTAACGAGTCACACTGATGGAGGAAGCATGAGATGTTGCTATCCCCTGAAGCTCAGACTTATTCCTCAGTAAAGCCTTGTCACATTTTCTGTGGAAGTGACCTATCCTAAATTCTTATTACCTAGAAAGAACCAGCTGTCCAAAAGGCTCTGAACCTCCCCAGTTTAACATCATAAAAAGCGTAGTGATGAGAGCCTCTGATACCCATTTTAATCTATATTGCTTGTATTTATGACCTGAGAGTCAACAGCGGCACCAGACGTGAGACCTACAAGCTAGATATTGCATTTCTGTAGGAGCTCGTGCCCGGGTTTGCATGGACTCCAGCTTGCGAGCCAGGCCCCTGGGACTGCGCTGAGGCCTGACCAAGCACCTCATTGTCTTCTGTGGCATTTCTGTGCCCTTCCCAAGTTTCTACATGTCCTTTCCTTCAAGGGTTATATTCTGGAAACACGACTTAAACATTTTAAACGTCTCAGTTATTTAGCATAGTGAACATGATCAAGGACCTTATTAAAGGCCAGACATTAGCAATTACTGTGGTGGGGCAGAGAGGGCCCCATCAGGAACTCCAGTGTGTATTTCATGAGGACAGATTGGAGCAGAAGCCTTGCCACGTACTGAAAAAGTCCCAAGTTTGTTCTTGCTGTTATCCTAACCTAGCCATTCCTGTGATTTTTTTGTCCCCGTGGAGGAAGTACTGCTCAATACAAAATAGAAGATTCTACACTAGTAATAGTTCAGCTGCACAAATGTCTAGGAAACTAATGGAAAAATGACAAAGGTTCACCTCATTTAACTGGAAACAGTTTTCTCTCTTCATGCCAGTAGAAGAAGTGGCATGCAATTTTTTTTCAGAGCATGATATGTTTGCAAATACAAAACTTTGTTATGAAGTTATCACTGCTCACCAATACTGAAGTGGAAAATTAAGTGTAAATTTGGCAAATCTGGACCACTGAATTTTAACAAAATAAAAACTTCAGAATAAAACTAAGACTGATTTTGCTAAAAGCTAATAAGACTCCAACTCCACAAATCCTCCTGAGCAAAGCTACAATAGGAAAGCCTATGAAAAACTACTGACACCGAAGAGTTAAAGTCACCTTCTTATATATTAAACTTCAGATATCAATATTCAGTATTTAAATAAACATATTCTTGATAAAACAACTAACCTTTTTATTTGCAGCTCAAAATTGATGCTGAAATCTTCATTTTCAAAACGCTGAACAGAAAATCGAATGCCTGTAGAGAACTGTGAAAAAAACAAGTTATAAAAAGGGTTGATCTCTCCATTTCAAGAAAGCAGTACTGTTCAACATTGCATTTTACAGATTGTATAGGAAACTGTTGCTTTTTAAAATCAGTATAAAATAATGTCACCTAGCTGTTTTCAGGAAAAAATCCTATCCTGCCTGTTTATGTCACCAGATGGAAAATCTTGCTGGACAGAAGATCAAGATGACCGGGAAGGCCTACTCCCAAGAACGCAGTCGTGGGTCCTTCTTCATCCAGATGGTCTCTGCTTTACTTTGTCAGGCCAAAAAAAAAAAATAGCTGTCTGGCACCTCCCATTCCTGCCTCCCTCCATGCACGCCTTTGTCCAGGTCTCCAGGGCTTCCAGCTCCTCCTGTTGTATGTAACTGTGACATTATGAGCTGCATGCTTCAGGTGTTGCGGGTGTGACTGATAACCTGTTTTTCTTCTAGAAGCTAAATTAGCAGCAGTTTGATGTTCTACTTTGACTTGGTTTGACATTTTTCATTGCAGTTCAGTTAAGAGGAATACAACTTCAAAGTTATATTTGCAGTTGTTTGCCACAACTTGCAGTGCGTGACCACAGATGACAGAGGGTAAAACATACAGTTCCCAACACTGAAGGAGATAAGAACTTCCACTGGTGCTCCCTTGTTTTTATGCAGACCTTGCTTCCTCCCTCTGATAATTTCCATTTGCTTTGCAAGAAGGTCACAGAGTAAAACAGAACAAGTTAATTCAGCAGGGCTAACTAAAGAAGGAATGTACTACAGCATATGGTGGGGTCTCGTAACCCTCTTTTGACATATTTGCAGCCCCAGTGTGTAAGTGGCAGGGGAGCAGGGGGTGATATTATCTGCCCTCCATTAAACTTGTACTGCAATGTTTAAATTAATGTTTTTAATTGCCTCATTTCAACTGCATGTGTTTTAGATCTGGTAATTTTTGAAGTGTGAATTTTGCATTGAAAGTGATAGCAAAGACTACACCTGTAATTCTATACAGGTTCTCACTCCTCTACTTTCCCTATTGCCTGATGGTACAATTTCCTGCCAGATAATTGCATGCTGCATTTCGTTTGTTTTTAAAAAAGGATGGTTACATATAGCCATATTCTCCATCTGGACAAACGATCTTCCTGAGAAATTAATCAAAAAGCATTAGGAAATGAGGACAACATTCCTCTGTCTCTGCCAATGTCTGACTAGATTTTGGGGGTGGAAGGAAAGAAAGAAAAACAGATGACTGCTTGGCCTGCTTTCCTTAACATATTTGGGGTAGCAATGTCAGCCTGTTGCTGACAGGACACAACAATGTAGAGTTTTGTGTTCAGGACCTAGATTCAACATCACTGAAGAGAAGGCATTTTCCTCTGTGGGTATCATTTTACGCAATTCTTTTCCCCCAGGCTTTATTTTTTAAAAAATTTTCATTCAAGTCCTCTTCTTTCCTCACTTGCAGTGGTGCATCACTGAATCTTAATCCATCTCCAGAACAAGACTTAGCTAAAAGGTTTCAATTACTTCTTCCAGTTGTCCTATGTTGAAGTAATATTGTCATCATAAAAGAAATGGCAAGTTCAAGTCTTTGAATTCAGACCAGTTTAACGTTATAGTTATAGCTAATCTCTCCTTTTGGAAGCAAAACGTTGAAGATCAAAGGATATTGCTCATTAAATTAAACAGAAGCTGAGTAGCTGACTGGAAATGGAGATGTAAACTATTTTAAAGACCACTTTTTGGAGATGATTTTAACAACTGTATTGATACTCCATTCAGCTTTAAAATATTTTTTTTTAATCTGAGACAAAAATTTCCAAGTATTCCATTCAGCGCTTCTCTTACTGTTTTTATTGATCAGTCTATATAAAATTGTTCCCACTTACAGCAGAAAAAAGATTTGATGAACCAGAGACAAAATTATCCTCAGATACAGCAGACGTGAACTGCAGTTTTGATGATCTATTACGCCTCTGAGCCTTAATCTCATGTTTAATACTGAAACATACTCCTACTGTATGAATCTAATAAGCTGCAGATGTTGCCTTTGTATGGTTGTACAACTTTGTTAATGTCAAGTAGCCCTTGACGCTGCTATTAATGAAGGGGCCCTTGCTGAAAACCCACTGAGACCAAAGCAGTTGAATTTGCTTGAGGTTGTAATTCAGCAACTACTCAACTTCCTTATTTTGGAAAGACATTAATTCTTTCAGAATAGTTTGATTTTATTTCAAATTTGCCAGGTGAGTCAGTTTCATTAAAATTGCATTATCTTCCCCGTTAGTAACATCATGTATCTTTGAAATACATGACATTTCTGCTATAACTGATAATCTTTAATCTGTTATTACATTTGATAGGATCTAGGAGTGTGCTGGGAGATCAAGGGCTAGCTTTTTTTTTTAAAGTGTCCTACAGTGTATACGAAAGATAAAATCTCTTGAAGAATCAGTTTGGTATATACCAAGAAACAGGCAAGATCTTCCAAGCCTCCCAGGCTTCTAGGCTTATTTCTATTCATTTTTTTTACTTCCAAATTGCTCTACCAGAATTTATAACAAAATCTACATCTCACTTGCTAAGGCCACTGAACAGGCATCAGGAAGTTTGTCAATCTGATCCATTTCACTGTCATAAATAAGTAACTTTGAGAAGTCTGCCAGTGAGATGGCGTCACAGACATTTAGTGTGTATTCTGAGCCATACGATACAGTGACTTTTCTCCCTATTTCTATCGCCTTTTTTTACCTTTTCATCTTTTTTTTAACCACAAAGATGCTACTGAAAAGGTTGGAGTAATTTTTATGTCCAGTAAAAAATTTTAAAGTCCCAGATTTTCAAAAAGCCAGAGCTATATCAGTTTGATGACAGTAAAGCATTTTGAAGATGTGAAGCATCAGACAACTCTGTAGTGCTGAAGTAATTTCCCATGAGTTTTATCACAGAATCCTGTCATAACCCTCATATTCGTAAGATGATCTTAAAGACTTCAAGAATCCTAGGATTTCAGGGTGCTGAAAAGTCATTATAGTGACTGAATAGTTAACAGTTTCAGGAATGTCTGATTTTGACCTAACCCTCCCTTCCCACTCCCTCACAACTTACACAAAGAGTCCCTTTCTGACTGAATATTTTGAAAATAACTGATCTCCTGCCAGAGCAGAATTGTTTTGCAAAACTGGAAATGGATCAGAGCAATCTTTCGTGATTTATGCAATTTGCACAAAGGGCTGGTATTTCGCTTTTGGAAGAACATTTGCCATCATAAATACATTTGGACTGAAAAAGCTCAAGTCCTTTCACCTTTGCTAAGCTTCCAGGAGAGCTGGTTTCAAAGATAAATTTAGGCTTTAAGCTTTCACTCACTATAATCAAGCACTTTGGCCATCTGGTTTTGTAATGCTCTAACTTCATGTGCCTTAATTTTCAAGGGTTAGATTCTTTTGTTGTAAGCCAGAATGTCCTTAAACATATTTTGAACCCTGCTATTTTATTCTGTTACTTCTAAGTGTCTCTTTATGAAGTATTTTGCTTAGGGATATTAGGTAACAATGCTTTTATGGCAGCCCTAGAGCTGATTCTGAATAAAAACAGGATTAGCTGTGTGGTGAGAATAAGGAGACAGGTGAGAATAGTACTGCTTTAGTCGCCACCCAACACCACTCCTGAGGTCTCCACACTGCTGGCATTTTGAGTCAAGGGTAATCTGGAAATAGGGCTTTAGAATCAAAGGAAGGAGTGTGAGGGGCTGTAGTCTAATACTTCCACACTCAAAACCTTTCCTTTGCTTATGTTTATGCCAACAAGAAAACTAAAAATACTTACTCCTAGCTTGGTATACAATGTTAGTATATCTCTTGTGTTTAGTCTTCCCTTTCTGTTTCAAACCAAAAGCGGTTTATGTTCTACTTCCCCTCCTCCACTGCAGCCCAATCACCCACAAGATTCTTGTTCACTTCTGTCTGTATCTTGAGAATCTGCTTCTGCCACAAAAGTAACCAGGAAACTACTGAGTAGATATGTAAATTTGCTGATAATCAGCTTTGACTTGGGATTTATTTAGTACTTAAGCCCATCATTGCCTACAATAATCCCATTATGAAAACTTCATTCCTCAGAAACATTTTCAATTACTCTTACTTTTTATGAGTTTTATTTAGTAGAGTAAAAACAAAAACTACAAAATCTATTAGCTCTCTTCTCTTTGTCCTTCCCAGAAAATGTTTCTAGCACCCCCTTCAGACTTCTAGTTCACAGTAGTTCTACCGAAAACCTGCCTCAACAGGCAGGTTCTTGTTCCCAGTAAGTCCATCACTTCGAGTTCATTTTTCAATGGTTTCCAGCTCCCTGTAATCCCCAAAAGTCTCTCTGGGACTGCTTATTACCATAAAAGCAGGTGACTGCATGAGATACATGGTCTCACATTCGCTTTCAAAAGCTCTATGACTAATCTGAAGATAACCCTATGATCCAAACAAGTTTATTCCAGTCCCAGTTTCCTAGCATACAGTCTGTTTGTTTTTTTTTATTGAGAGTCAGAGAGGAACATCTTCAAGATCATAAGAGGCCAGGAAAACACCTCTCTACAGAGAATCTGAAGAGTGAAATATTGATCTTCCATGGGACAAACCTTAAATTAGTAGGGATTTTGAAAATACTAAGGAGATTTCTTTTGGTTTCTTTGTAAAGCCTCAGGTCCAATATGAAATGCAAACAGTGGTATTTTCATTTAAAAGCTCTTTTTTATTCCTTATATATGTTTATGTTGTTCACTGCTTCATTTTTTTAGGATAGGTTTTTACTTAGGTATAAAAGCTTAGATTATTTCTATTCAGTTAAATAGTCATAGCATTTATAAGTTACGAGCATCACTAGAATTACTCTGCAGGGACAACCATGGCCAAACATTCCTGGGTTCAACACTTCTGGGATTGCCCTGAACTGTTTTGTCATGAAATAGGGTCAAGTGATGACAACTGCGGAATGAGTAGCACATTTTTTTATCTCCAAACCTACGTTTAATCCTTACCTGCTGTCCATCATACAGCAGTTCTACTTTTGTATAAAACCAAGGCTACCAATGTTCCATCTAACGTGCTCCATGATTTATGAATAGATGTCTTAGGAAAATGTTTAGAATGACATTACTAACTTGAAGGAAAACTTGATTCCAACCACATTTTCATGAATACAAATCATTGTATAAACTGATATGACAACCCTTTGCATGCAAGATGAGAATCAGGCTAAAGAGCTGTAATTTACTATACATATCTTAAGTAGAAATAATACTGAATGGGAGAAATAAACACATCACATTATGGATTGGGATTCTCTTCTCATTACACCAGCGCAACTTCTGTAACTTAAATTGAGTTATTTCTTTATAGTAAGTGAAATAAAACACAGGCTCTAGCATAATTAATCTTTTAGAACTACAAAATGTTAGTTTTTCAGACGCACAATTCTGCCTGTTATTACACCAACAATTTCCTGTCCAAGTAAACAATTTTGTCTATACGTTGCTTATTGGGACATATTCTGCTCATTTCTATTTGCTCCTCTTTAAAATTCAATTAGATAAAAATCATTAAATGCATCCGGTTTTCCCTTACATTTGCGCCAGCCACCATGGGGTTCCCAAGATCACAAACCACCATTCTAGTTTCATTTTCCATCTTGTAATCACAGCTCAATACCCGCAGTGCCTGTAACAAAAGGACACCAGCATGGAGGTCAGAGATCACAGTGAAATATATCCAGTTGGGAAGGTGATGCCTTCTTGACTGTGACGTTTCTTTTGATTTTAGACACCTGCTCAGTGCACTATCAAAACATTTAAGTGGTTATTGTCAGACAAGGGAGGAAAACTGATGCCAGGGAAAAACAAACAGAAAAGTTTCCCAGTATCTTCACAACCATGATGAGATCACTCTATTTCTAGTTTTAATATACTGCATTGTTGTTATAACTCATTCCTACAGCCATAATGATTCAACAGAGAAAAAAAAAAAGAGTAGGCAAAACAGAATGAGGAGAATAGATCTCACATTAATTGCAATAGTTGTATTATCCATCACTAGAAGTCTATAAGTAATTTTCTGGCACTGGCAGAACTTTATTTATAGACCAAGTCTAGAACTTCTTTTTTTCCAACCTATGGTAAAGTACTTAGATCATTAAATACTTCTGTAAAAACACTTCCTGCTACCTGTATTTATAATTTAGCAGCAAAGGAGATAGATTTTCACATTATCAGAAAATAAAGTTTTCATTGTTTATATCAATGAGTGAAATTTGTTTCCCCAGCAACTATTCATTCAAAGCCCAGTTTGTACCTGACACTTCTCAGCAGTTTTGTTTGAAAACTGAGCATACACTCCCAGAATTTCACTCTAAAGCTCTTAATGTAAGATATGTTCTACATTTTGTTTTGGTTTTTTTAACCCTTATCACTAATTGTTATTATCTGTAAACAAAACAGACTGTTATAAAAGCAGGAACAGCTACAGAATAGAGGAATTAGAGAAGATAGAGAGTAAGACTGAGCAGCTAAACATCTGCTGGTTTGTGGGGTTTTTTTTCTGTTTTTCTCTTTGGTATATTCAAAAAAATCAAACATTTCCATATATGTGTAGAAGTAAAACAGCTTTCTAAAAGCAGGATGCAGCTATTTGTTACCATAGGGCTCTCCCACTAACTTTCCTTTCATTTGTGATTTGCACAGATTAAGCAACACACGCAAGGTCACACTCTTTATATAAATAGATCTGGGAAACATCTAGACCACTGACTGCCAATTCATTCCTATCTGTAAAAGCCAGTATGGACATGCTGACCTTATCATTTCCTGAGATTAAAAGAAAACATAGGGTGTATCCTAAGAGTAGCCCACATGAAGCATACTCTCAGCGCACACCTCATCCTATACTGACACTGTTACAATCTGGTAGGAGGAAACAAAGTTTGCTACACAGCATGTCCAATACACTAACAGCCCTTCCAAGCCCCTGTAGGGCTGGGAGTGGGGGATTTTTACACTCTTTCTAGCTGGTTAATTAGAGGTGAAAAACACCACATGGGAGAAGAGGGGGTTTTAACACAATTGAAACCAAAGTCGTCTGCAAAATTATTCACTTTTTCTTGACTGGTTTATTGTTTTGATTTTGTTTTGGGAGCGGGCTGAAATTGAGTTCTAAGTGTTAGAAAATGAATATTAATCTATAGTTGATATGTGGTAGTTTCTCCAGTAATCATAGACTAGCACAGAGTAAATAGGCCATTATCACACATTTTTGTCCCTCAAATGCAGAGTAAATATGAGAGTTTTTTGAGTAGGTTTTCTGTATTTTGGAGGCTATGCTCTTAGACTGAAAATGATTAATGGCATAGAATTCATATGATCAGCATCACAAAAGATAATTTATGCAGTGTAAAGATGCGACAAAGGGTCAGCTGTGGTAGTATTTCTTCAATACTGAGATTTATTGGTTTTGGTTTTTCACCTTTCTGAGGTGATTAAGTGCAAAACAGGAAAATTAAAACCAGGCAGGAAGCAAGGAAGAGCAAAGACATACACACCTATTACTGTCAGTATCTCTGAACTCACATGTAACTCAGACAGAAAGTTCTGCCCCAAAACCTTTCTACCTGCCACTGGTAGCAATTTAAATTTTTATAGCAATACATGGTCTTTTTGGCAGTCTTGAGAAGAAGCAAAATCCCAACAATTAACACATGTGCTCCCAGGGTGCATTTTAACTAGAAAATGATTGGATGCTTTAAGTAACCCAGGCAGCCTACAAACTTGAAACTTTCTGGTGGTCTTAGTGATGAATTACTAAACGATGCCAGAGTAGTTAAGCACAACAGGCTGTAGACTAAAACACCTCCTTTCTTTCCTTGATCAACACCTTTCTGAGGAAAAGCGTATGGATTAGATACCAGGTGCCAGATTCTAGCTTCTCATCTAGCTGATGTATGAAGAACTAGAGTTTGTCCTCACAAGGCTCAAATCCCATCTCATCTAGCCAGCCATCACGTACTTATTCTAAGAATTTTCTGGTAAGACAAGAAGGTTTCAGGTCTTTTTCCTATTTTAAGAGAGTGTTGTGCTTTAGTTCTTTAGTTTGAAAGGCATGGGGATAAGAGTTTATCCATTGCAATATAAATTTATTTGTGATCTGCAACAACTCTGCAGTTCCCAGTCTAAGCAGAGAGAGTTATGCCATAATGCATAATGCTTTTGGTGTGGAGAAATACCTGCTAGGGCTTTGTATTTGGCTGATGTACTTCTACTAATTATTCATGAGAACTTTGGTTCCAGCCATTGCTACCACAGCAGGATTAAGCTGTTAAATATGGAGAACTCTTCTGCAGGACAAAGGATTAGTGCACAGTAGTCAGGCAGTAGTTTGAGGTTCAAACGCACAATCATACTGTTGTAGTGTAAGAACGTACCATACAGCAAGCATATACTGTCTCTGGATCTACTGCTGGCCATGGAAATGTGAGGTAATATAACATGGCTGTACTTTTTTTCATTGCAGCTAATTCCAGCAACTCCACACCTACCACATAAGGACAGTTATTACAAGTCAACGAGTTTCCAGTAACTAGTAAAGCTGTGGTAGTTTACTCGTTCACCTGGTCTCTGGACCTTTTAAGTGTTTCCACAATACAAGTAATGAATAACACATTAGATTTTATTGTAAGTCATTGTATTTCACTAATCAGCTTTTGACTGAAGGAAGAATCAGTATGTGCAAGAATTGATGAAACTTCAAAATCACATCATGGACCTCAGACTTTAAGAGGTAGAAGGCAAGTGAATTTTCAGTTAAGTTGTTGACTTTAGCACTTTCTGATTGTAATTCAAATGACACAGAATAACCCAATAAATTGTTCCCAGTGGGACAGGAAGTATTTAAGGGATAAAATTGCTTCTTTGTTAAATAGACTAAATCCAGAGTAGCCTTGTAATAAAGCAGGCTAATATCCTCTATGAGTACAGTTACTTTGAAATGATGGCAGCATAATAGAATGATTTGATTCTAAAGACTTTTCAGTTCCATCTGAAATGTATGAAGTGGTTTATTCAGCTCATTATGTTTCATTTATTCTGCTCTCATTCTACCTGTTTTGCTGGCTCTGAGGTGAATATTGTCTCTGCCTTAATACATGGAATTCTGCAGTTTGGAGAAAAACAGCTACACAGAGGACTCTAAATACCAATACATCAAGGAGTCAATGAAATCCTTAGACGTAGAGCTTTATGAGCATGGTTGCAACACAGTCTACCACAAATCCACATTCATTTTCACCGGTGGCTCAAAATACCCAAGGACTGACACTTTTTTTACACATACCTCAGTGTTTACTGCTTATCAGCATGATAATTTATTCTCTACTTTTTTTCAATTGGTTCAAATTGCTGTATTTTTTAACAGGAACTGCTATAGGTTGAATTAATTGAGTCCCTTTTTAATTTACACTCATTTATGTAATACCACAGCCCCTAAGAATCCGGTCATCCTGGTAACACACAAGCCTCTGATAGCTAGGATTCTGACTACTCCAGGGAAAAAAAACCAGAAAAAACCTGCTAATTGTAGTTTTGAGTGGTCAGACCACTTAATTTGCACATTTAGACAGAATAAATTAGAAAACAGAATAGGAAGGATATAAAATATGGTTTTCCATTCAAAGTTTTCTTTTAAACTACAAAGGTTGTATATTCTTCACCACGTTCACAGCAGTTTTAGGTGACGCACAGCAGTATAGAAAAGCAACTGAATACATACAAAAGCCAACCACCACCAGCAGTTAAATGCCAGCAAGTTTTAGCTTTGTCTTTGATCCTTCTCAGAAAGAACATAATGATATCTCTTTGAATGGATAAGCATGAAATGTAAGAGAACACAAAATACTTTATGTGTCGTCGTAGTGAACTACATAACTATGTGCAAAATGACAGCAATTTGTCTATAAATTCATAAGGATTCCAAACTGACTTGTCAAGAATGTATTTTATGTTCCACAAAATCTGAAGAAAATGAAAACACTGCATTATGTTTCCTAGGCTTTTAAAAAATTATTTTGAAAAGAAAAAACATAAGAACACTCTTTCCCAACTCATTCTAGTTTCTCCTTATTCTTCCAATGTACCAGAATCTCCCACCTCTTTTTTCCATCTTTTCCCCATGAGTCTACCCTGCTGGCACTATAAAATTCAGGGTTTTTTTTCTGAAATAATTAAAAGCCTTGTGTGATTTCTGTCCAGTCCAAATGACAGATAACTGCTAATATGTGCTGTGGGTTTTGGAATAAGTGACTCCCCTGACATCCTTGATAATGGCCAAAATAATAGCCAAAGATTCCTAAAGAGAAAAAAAGGAAAAATATAACCAGGTGAGCATATTAAAGAGAATTTAAGTTTGTAGATCAGTCTGAAAAAAACAGAGGCTATGCTAAGAATAAAAATAAATAGACAATAGAAAGAGGCTGGTGTCTTTACTTATATACAAAGATAAGCTTCTGAGAAGTGAGTTTGCAGAGAATTTCCATATTCTCATCTCCAGTGACATCACTAATTCCTGTAATTTGTTCAAACTGGGTTAAAAGCTGAGTAATAAAGACACTGACAGAAAGAGAATAAAGAAATACCTTGTAAATTACTTTCAACTTCCTTAAAAACATTTGCCTTTAGAAAGGAAATTAACTTGCTTTCTCCCACTCTCACCCTTGAGGCCCTTCTGAACATTCCAGGCACTGACAGAAAAAAAGCAAGCTCATGTTGCAACAGCTTGTGAGATTTATGTGCAGATGAGGAGATTCAGACCTGATGTCCAACAGAGAATATATGAACACTCTGCTTGTTTGCAGGATAGTGTTTCGTCTTTGCTCTTAAAAAACAAACAGATCCAGAAAGGAAACACTGCATGTTTAGTACAGCTCAGCAGGACTTCAGTCAATGTTAGTTCTTCTGTGAACGCTTGTACATTTTACATTGTAACTGCGTTTTTGACACATCCGTAAGATAATGCAGCGACTACAAAGGAAATTAACTTTGTAAAGTTTATACAGCAGTTAATGTTCAACTATTCAAAATATCAGAGAATGGTATATCAGAGAGTATTAGGAACGGTAAAGCACTGGTGTGCTGGGAGCACAAGACACTGTCCAAGAGTCTGGGGTTCAGCAGGGCTCATTAACTCTGACTGAGACCCGGCACCACAGAACCAAAGGCTAGAAGCGCTCAAGGGATTCTGCACTATCAATCACTCCTGCTACTGATAGGGTTTACTGGTTCAAAAACTTAATGATGTGAATACCTTTAGCTTTAGGGGAAATGTGAGAGCATTTGTGTGATATTATAACTAAGTTAATAGCAAGGAGCTGGACCTGAGCTGACTCTGAAAAGAATGGTCCTGACCTTCCCAGCTTGTGGTGATATGGCTAATCTCTAGCATGGACAGTTCGAGCAAGGATAACTGAGAGTCAATGGAACCTCCCTTCCTAAGAGGCATCTCTCTACTTGCTGCTTTCAACTGGTATAGTCTATGTAGGTTAACCGTGTTCCCAATTGTTCTGCTTTATTATGCTAACATTTTGGTTTTCATTTACCTTGTTGTTGCGTTCAACCCCAGTGTAATCTGCTTCAGGTGGAATTTTTATATGTAACTCAGCTTCATAGGCTCCTTCCCCATCATTCCTTGGATTTATGATGAGCATGACATTGTTTTCTTCTCCAATTATTAGCTGATTTTTATCTCTGTATAGAACATACTACTTGTCAAGAGTTAAAACATAACAATTGTGATTTACATATGAATAAAGCAGAAGGACATAGCATCTGTTCTGGAAAACATTCCATGAAAACAAAATAAAACATTTTTCATAAAAAATGACCCCACGGAAAAGTATGGCAGCACCTGGGTAAGAAAGAGGTCAAGAGAAAACCCCACCATGGACAATCAAAGTGGACTACCATAGACCTTGAAAGTCAGTTGCACAAAATTTCAGAGCCTAACCATAAAGCAGTAGGTAGTGAAGAAATTACTTGCCACAGGGGTCTCATCAGCATTGTTTTCTGGAGGGCACAAAGTTGGTGTCATTCCAGTTTTCCCTCATGGCCATTGTAAAATGAACAATGACCGAAAATCTCCTGAGACTGCAACGGCACTGTGCCCCTTCTTTTCACAGCTACGTACTGATTTTGATGGCACAGAGTCAGATAACTGTCAAGAGAGCCTCCACTTGTCCTGCTTTGCGTATTTCTCTTTCCATAGGAGGAACTGTTGCCATGTTTTGAAATTTTTTTTATTCTGAGATTCATTCACTTCACTGTATACTGAGTTCACGAGAATTGTGTCACAAGCTCAAACTGGCACACTTAAATAAACAGGTTTGAAATCTCCTTTGAAAAAACAATTTGTATTAACTCTTAGCTTCAGAGAACCTGAGTCACTCCTAACAAATATTTGCAAACAATACTTTCTATGATAACCATTAAAAATCAGAATGGGTCTGACAAAGTTACATTTTTAAGTTTATACTTCTCCATTTTTTTTCCTTGATGAAATGAATGTGTAAATTCTGGAAATCAGCTAAGAATGAGTAGCTATAGCAAACAATAGAACTATGTTCTATATATATCATCCTGTTAAAGCAGTTAGAAGTCTCTGGATTTTGTTAAATTCAGCATAATTTATTTTATTTAACTTACGGCGTAGCAGAAAGCTGCAAGTCAGGAATGCACAAGTTGTCCTCCCCACAGTCAACAAGAATGTAAGCCTACATTGTTGTAAAATAAAAAAATTATAATACAGTTAGTACATGCTCCAAAGTCCAAATCACTTCATTAAATATCACTGATCTAAACGTCTAAAATACCACTAGCATTGCCTTGATGTATTAACCTTTCTCCTTTCTATAAGTTCCTTTCCACGTGAGTATTTTAGAGTATTTAGACTGTCAACTACATCTTTAGCCAAAAGTATCACCTTTCATGCTCTTTCCCACAGTAACTTGGCATACATATTCTAGAATGCAATCAAAAATATGACACAAGGAAGTTTTGGAAATGCTTTAAAGGCTCGTCTTGTTCTGTATTTACATTCAATTTACATTTTGAACCTTGTTGTATAATTTCTGGACATGATATTCTGTTTTAAAGAAGATGACACAGTATTTGTAAATGCTTTCACGTTTATGTATAGGAGAAGTGGCATGACAAATTCGTACCTGTTCTGCTAGTGAGCTTTTCTGGTAATAGTTCAATATTGGCTTCACTGTCAAGCTATCTTCAAAACTGGATTCATCCAAACTATAATTCAAGTTTACATTGATGGGAGATAATTTATCTCTAAATTCAGTTTCATCCTGTGAGTGACAATCATATAAAAAAATAATGGTTTAATATAATTATTTCAGATTAGCATGGTATGGCAACAGATTCAGACTTCAGGTAAAGATACGGTTCCTTGGCAGCTGCTGGCCAAATTCTGGCTGTATGTAATGTCTTTAGGAAAGCAAAGTGACTGGAACTCACAGAACATATTGCCTCCACAGCACCACATCTGGAAGAAGCCGGCTGAGCCGAGCAAACTCAGAATTGTTTCAAAGTATTAGCCTAAAACAAAGCTGTTTAAAGAGACATCCATCTAACTCCTATCAGCTGCTGCCCTCTTTCCTTTCAGAATGGAGGGAGGGCATGTGTGGATTTGTGGAGGTAATATTATTGGTTTGTTCCATAACCAAGAATTTATATGGATTAGCAGTGGTTCGATACTTCCTTACATACTTCTTGAGACTCCTCCATTTCACCTCCCACTGTATTTCTAGCATGTGCCTTCAAATCTGCTTCCATTGCATGAGGTAATTTCAGCTGCAAGTGAGCAACCAACGACCCTTTCTCCTTCACAACTTCCACAGTTTTAATTTTTATATACTTTTATATTTTTAACATATATGAATGTTAGGCCAATATTGCTGTCGAAACTCCTTTAAAATAACTTTTCAAACTGAATTTGCATGACATTTAACATGTTTAGTTGATTATTCCACTGTGAATACTACAGAGAGAGCAATCTTGCATTTTTGTATCAAGATGCAGTATTTAATCAGAATTTCCATAAAAGCATGAAATGACTGTATTTGCACACAGAGGAACCGCAGGCTCTTCTTCAAGGGAAGTTTTTCTTTTATACTTACATTGACAAAAGATGAGTCGAATATTTACATAGGAAGTTTTGCCCAGGTATAAGAATGTTCTGGAAATGAGGCTAAATGAGGCCTTTCTTATCTCACACTTCTGTAATTTTCGGATCCAAGAAAAATAGAAATTGTCTTCCTTTTCCAGTGGCTCCTTTTATTATTATTATGCTTCAATATCTGATACTACTCAAATGATGACAACACTCCAAAATATTTTAAACAACTTACTCTGAGATAAACAAGAAAGTCCAGGCAATGGAGCTGTTTCTGTCTCTCTATCACAAGGGAGAAGTAATGATGTGACTGATGGTAATCAAAGAAGAGTGTCCTCTTAACAGCTCCTTTCTGTTTCAATGAATCTAATTGCAATTCACCTTTCAGCACTGAAGGATACAAGTAAAAGATTTATTTATTTAACATGGAAAGAAAAAACAGTAAGCAATTAATTTTATGTTATAATCAGTTACTTCAACAAATTCTTCCAAGAAAAGCTAATCCATGCTTTAAGAGCCTGCCTGTCTAGCAGCACACTACTTTTTGATCCAAAGTACGGAATATGTGTATTTTAAGCTTCCTAATTTCATTTACAGACCATACATGTACAGGACTTCTGTCTCTTTCATTCTCCAACATGGTGCATTCTTGGTTTTATTTGGAAAACACCTTAAAGTGAATCAAAAATCCTTCAAGTGAATAATAAAAGCTTTGTGTTACATATACATATCTTTTTAACTGTATTTTCTTGCCTCCTATTATCTTTCAAAGTGAAAGAAAAAATACATGTGAAATTGAATGGGCAAGAGTAAATTATAGGAATATAAAACATTTCTTACCTATCTCATCAGAAATACTTTGACCTTCAAAGTCTGCGCAGACACTTACAGTAAAGCTATATATAAAAAAAGAACAAGTAATTACCAGCAGAAAGAGAGCTGACCTGGGAATCAGCAGTTCCTAAGTCATACCTTTTAAATTTTTCTTTCCTCTTCTTTAAAGGTCTTCAGCAAGATCAGTATTTAGTTAGCGAAGTTTCCTAACAAAGCTAGCAAGTCTCCTAGGCTCTACTAATACTCAAAGAAGACAGGGTCTGAATATATTCCTGGGAAAGACATAGAGAAGAGTCTCCGTTCCCACTAATTCTTCAGAGAGCCTACAGAGATCACCCTTCTAATACTACTGGCAAAGTTGAGTTCCTTATGTTGACCTTCAGCAAACCACTGTTGTATGAGGCTGCCTGCAGAAGTCCTTTTTGGTTCATCATGGTCAAGTAAGAAAAATCCTTCAACATGTAGTTAATACCCAAGCTGTTTTCTGGCAAATCAAATCACACAGGATGGAAACGTGTTCCATTGGCATTACTATAAGACTTAAATGATTTACATATGTCTTACATGAGGCTATAATTCATTCTCACCATACCAACTGAAGTGTTTAATTTTTGTTGCACAAGACTAACCAGGATGTATTGTATTTAATTTGCCAAGTTTTGCAGAAGTTGTCAGGTACATGACCTAATATAAAGTTATTCATATTCATTATTTTGTATGCTAATGCAACACATTATAAGTTAATTGTTTTTCATTTGCCTGTTCATAGTCTATAGCTAGTTATTTTGAGGCTAGCAAATATTCATATCATGATTATAACTTTATCATACAAAGGTCACTTCAACCATTTATTTTGATTTCTCCTTAAGAGAGACAGTAGATTTGCAGTTGTACTCAACAACTGACAGGAGAAGCCTTTTATAGTTTTATTGGCTGATACCTTCTAACAAGAATTACTATAAAAATAATTAAAAGACCATAAAAATTATAAACCCTTATAGAAAAGAATCACTTTGTAAGGAATCTGCACGAGTTATATAAATATTTAACTGAACTGCATTTCAGAACGTCTTTCACAAATTACTCTGGAAGGCTATGGAAACAGCTATAATGAAGCTTATTGATGCTATTAGCAGGTCATGCTTACTGGGCGAGTGACAAACCAAGAACTCCGTCAGTGGGAAGATGCTCGATGTTTGATTTTTGTTGACACACTCCACAAGAACTTAGTTATTCCCAGCATTATTCACAAAGAAGACTCGTGTAATATAACAAAATCACTCAGGTGAAAGATTTGGGACTTCCCAAAACTTTCAAGTGTCCCTGGTTACCAATCATTTTTACAGAATACTTTCATGGGTTCAGAAAGTGTTTTGTTTGTATATGGAACACTCAGCTAAACATGAATTTTAGGCCAGCCCTGGAGATTATGAAATCAGTTTGGGTTAAACAAGAACATATATGAAATTGCCATTGCTCTTAATCCCCTCACTACTGTTTTACTACATACTCACTCTTCATGCAGTGGATTCAAAACCAGCAACACAACCTTTACAATAACCTGTAATCATATTCTAATTATGTGTTTGCTTCCTCTGACAAATGTAATGAAACTGTGCCCCATCTGGGATTCATATAACTCTCATGACCTTATTAAGCACTTCCCTCCTTGCCAAAAAAAATGCCTTATGCCATTAAATTCTGCTTAACTGTAGCCTTCAAATTACATTACAGTCCATGCAGAAACTGCAAATCCAGTCATATTTCTACTTTTTTTCAATTATAAGTTAACAGATGAAGAACCAATTATTTCCTTACACACAAGGATACGAACAACAAAAATGACAAAAGTTTGTCTAATCGCATAAGTGCAATTTAGACATCAGGCTTCACAGGCCAGTCTCACATGTCATAGCATGAGAGTGTAATTTCTCAAATGTAAACTCTTTTTAACTGCCATCATGTATTGAAGTTGGTGATCTGGCTTTAGAGGTCTCACAAAATTTTTACACTGTCGTGTTTAAAAAAAAGGCTGAGGTAAAACTCCAGCTTGAAATACTTTACTTGTTATACAGCACAATTTCTGTGTATGTTTAACTTACTGTAACAAATACTAATAACTGAAGTCATGTTCTTAAGCATTACTGTAAAAGCCATTATTTAATCCTTTCACTCCCGGCACAGCATGCCAAAAATGGAATGGAAATGTAAAAAAAAGGAAAAATTTTGAGTTTATTTGTCTCCTAGCCTCTGGCCATGTAAGATGCAAGGCTATGGATTTAGCATAATTTTGCCACACATTAGTGATTCTATGGAATTTAATTCAGAAATAGTTCGAAAAACATCACAGATTTCAATCACAAATCCACACAAACTGGGATATGTTCATCACTTCAGCATGAAGATGCTGTTGAGATGTTGAGGACTTGTTTCACTGTGAGAAAAAGAAAAGTAGAGGAAAAGGCAGACCACAAAAGAGAGCATGAGTCTCAAGGATTAATGAGATTTAAGATGTGACTCCTAGGCACAGTAAGAAATGTAATAGTTGAGATTTCACGCTTGCTTGTAGGAACAATCAACCAAAAGAGACAATTAACAGTCAAAGGAAGAAAACCAGCAGATAAGAAAAAAATGCGAAAAAATCCACCATCCTAAAGTAAAGGAACTTTTATATGTTATCACTTTTGTCTCTCTGAAGTGATCCCCACAATGCATTTATTCTGCAGTGTCTGTCATCACTATAAACTTACGGTTTGAATAGTGTTTGACTATAGCTACAAAAAAGAGGGAAAGCCTTAAAACTGAACACATTAGCTTATCCTGGTAATCTTGGGGTAATTTTGCGGCAACAAAGCAGTTTGTTTGAAATAATTTACGCTTTTCAGGTGGATAGAAATATTTTTAATATTATTAGAACAAGAAGCTCTTCAAAACTGCTCATGGCATAGATGGAGGTAGTCACTTTAGAGGTCAAACCAAATTACCTAATATTACTTAAAATAGTAAATCCTTAGGAAATTCAGAAGGTCAGTTACTCTCAAATAATATTCTCTGGATTGCAATTCCTACCAGAAAGAATTTATTTTGGCCTGACTCTTCTAGAAGTCAAAAAAATAGGAAACTTACTTAAGGAAATGAAAGCAAGGAATTACCAGGTCCTACCAGATGTCATTACTGACAATTTCTTTAGCACACAGGATTGCACACAGAAAAGAATGGATAAAGTCTTAGCTGAAAGGCACTTTAACCTTTGATATTATGGACTTCAGTTCTGTATGAAGCTGATACTTGACCTGCAAAGTCACAAACCTCTACAGAAGAACAGCAGAAGCTGTTATCATCTACTGATGAATGACCTTTTAACAAATTGTTTTCTTTTTGAAGAGGAATATATATAAAAGCAAGTCAATATACCTCTATTACAATTCACTAGTACCTGGCTTGCTTTTAGATTTTGTTATGCCAAAGCCTAAACCACAATGACCAACATGGAGATCTAAGGCTGAAGGCTTTCCAAATGACTACGTTTTGGATGGTATTAGGACTACTAAAACTAATACCATCGAAGTACCCAGCTGCATTTGTGGCAGAGCAGCCATCTGCAATGCAGCAATGGGGTTCCTGGGCAGCAACTGTCACCACCTGCCCACTTTCCTTCCACCAGCCCCTCTGGTGTGAGCTGTGCATCTCCTGCCTCTTGGCAATATGACTTGCTACCTGACTCACCGAGTCAGGCTGGCCAACAGTCTATGGCAAATCTCACAGATTCATCTCAACAAAGTACAAATGCCCTTAGGTCCATACCCGTGAGGCACCAAAAACATTCAGTTTCCAATTACGTCAATGGGAAAAGAAAATATTAGCAGTAGAAAGCAGCAATATTAGAAAAGTAGTCAAAAATTATACAGTTAGGAAGAGTTGAAACATATTTTTGAATTTTATATTTTTTTTGTAGTAATTTTTTATTCAGTATGTTTTGAAGAAGAAATGTTTAATTTACTGGATCTAGCTGACAGATGATTATAAATATTTTATTACTCTTTTTATAATAACACTTTTAGAGATAAAAGAATGCCAATTTTTTTTTCAAAGTATCAACTTGAGGATCGAAAAATTTAAGCAGTTTGCCTCTGGTTTAGTTGGCTTATAGAGGGTGGGTAGCTGGGTTCCCTGAAAAAGGTACATCTCAGATTAGACACCCAAACGTGAAAGGCGCTAACAAATGAAAGATATTTTCTGCAAACTGACTTTTTATCATGTTTGGACTCTTCTGTGCTACCTAGCTTTTGGGAAGTCAGGTAATTCTCTTGCTCCTCTGCCAAAAAGAAGTAACAATACATGCATCTTACCTTAAGTTAGTGAGCGGTAAGTAAATAAAATTTGCAGCTACAACTTAAACACAAAGTAGCAACAAAGTAGCCAGTGGATAATCAGGTCTCAAATGGTAATAAAAAACGCCAATGCAGAAATAAAATCGGGGCTCTAAATAGCTAGAACCTCATCTCTGACTCAATAAATCGTATGATATGGAAACAGCCTCTGAAAAATGTAAACGTTTGACTTATTTACCCCATTTACAGAATTTAACCTGTACCTTGCATGCCTTAAAAAACCTGTCTTTTTACATTTTCTTTAATGTAAGCTTCAAAGTTGCAGAATTTGTTCCAAATTTGTTAGCTTTGGGAACTCAGAAAGAGCTGCTTTTTAAACGTAACAGAGAAAGAATTGCATGTTTCTAAGAAGTTCAGAACAATACTCTTAGGACTCTGCTTAAAAATGACTTTTTGTGGAAGTTTCCTCTGTGCTTCAGCTTTTTCATTTATATTATAGCAACAATAATATTTTCCTAATACTTGAAAATTTACAATAATCCACAGTATTCATACACACACACTTCCTGAAAATTTTCTAGTAGGAGGTTTCCTTTCATTCCAATGTTGTGGTCTCAGTCAGTAGACATTTTATACAAGTTGCACAGCTGGCTAAGAGATACAGAAATCTATTCCATGGGACTGAGGAATTCTTTGCCTGTTGGAGTTTCCCTACTAATTGTTTTCATATGTACAATAGAAGCTTGTATCAACTAAGGAGCAAAATTATGGCATGGAAAATAGCAGCTGCTCTTCAGTCATTTTGCAACACAAACTAAACCTTTAGGGAAGAGGATTTTTGAATAAAGCATACGGAAATTAAATTATGCTCCTATCAAAACTCTTGTAGATATGAACCAAACATCTTCTGGTTTATTGCAAAACAAAAATGAAAACTAAATGTTAAAGGAAGCATTTTGTTTTTTTCCCTTTTCAAAACAATATCTCACAGTAGAAATACTTTTTCAATAGAGATGTTTATATTTATTTCTCTTATGCAAAACCCCACCTTATTTTCTTTCAGTACATTTGCTGTAAACATTACAGTCTTGAAATAGTTTCCATTACAGAATAAAGCATTCTCAAAAAGTCTTAAAAATGGAAGTTCTGAAAAAAACATAATTTGGATCAATGAACATGTTTCAGCCCAGTGCTGATATTGTAAATTCTCTATTACACCCACTTTTAAAACAAAAGGCACTTGAATAAAAAAATCAGAACTATTCCAGAAAGGCCAAAGCTTTTTAAAATTCTGGGACTCCACAGTTCTGTCAAGAGGATTCTACATTGCTCTGTAGATGGGTGATCTACATAGGATGTAGAAACGAGGAAAATTATGATAAATATGAGAAGTCCCATAAAGTGTAAAAGACTAGAGCAAAAGTGAAAATCTCTCGACAGCCCCATCCCAGAATTTCACAATCAGTAGATTGAGGAACTTTCGGGACCACAAATTCCATAAGAAAGCCCATAAATTTATGGTGGTTTAAGTGTATCAGAGTTGAGTTTCTTTACGACTCTTAAACAAACTGCTTCTGGTCATGATTATTTTTTATGGTTCATATTTATCAATCTGTTCTAAAAGCTCTTTTGCTGACTTACATTTGAGATGATCTTTAAAACTCACATCCTGTAAAGAATGTCTCCGGTGTGCATAATCCCTCTGACCATCTTGTGTTTAAAAGTAGCGCAAAGTTTGTACAGTCACCTTATCTTCTACAGTCGTCCTTTACACCTTGATATTCTTTTCATCCAAACCACATCCTGGCAGGCTTTCTGCCTCTGATGTGTTTAAATAAAATGATACGATTATTTTTTATGTCTTAGAAATCTGTTCCTCACAGTCTCTCTTGCAGAACTTACCGGTATTTTATATTCAACTTGCATGTGTTTATGCTCTATTTTTTTTATTTCCTAATTTATTATGATTTCCACATTTAAACAGAATCTTATGAATTTGTAGTAGCCTCTTTTATCAACTGCTCCTGAGGTCCTCTCTAAGTGACTTTTTTCCTAGCACAGTAAACGTGCCTTTATGTGGTATTATATGCTATTAGATAGCCTCCAACCATCCTGCAAATATTTTATAATTGTAACCGATCTTAAATTGTTTTAATTAGTTACAAGACTTTGACCGTATTTTTACTTTACAAAGTTAAATGCTTCTGCGGTTCAGAGTTTCTCTTTCAAAAACACATGCAACATTGTACTGTACAACACACTAAAAAAAGATTTCCTCTGCCTAATGGCAGCCAGGAACAACATCGGGAAAACTGCTCTCTTCCACAAAGGATCTCTCCTTCCATAGCAGAATATGGTGGGTTCTCCATCTCTTTGCATCACTTTGCTGCTACATTTTCTCCACAAATATGTATGTTTCAATGTTTTGTCTGTCTTCACCATTTCATGTTTCATTCATCCAAACACTGCATATGAATTTTCAGCTTAGTACTAGGAGACACTGAGCACTGCCTTATGCAGAGGAAGACTCAGTATATCAAAGGACCCAACTTTTAGCTACTTCATTTTGAGTATCTGTGAAGTACTGGAAGATATCAAAAAATCTTCTGTTCTGAGTCAGGGTTTTTGGTTGGACTCATAGAATCATTAAATGTTTTTTCTGAACATTTTATATATTCAACAAAAAGCTGCAAGAAGAGTTAGGAATAGGAGGTTTTCTGAGAAGGAGGATGAGGATTTTTTTTATCTAATCATGAACTTACCAGGCCACCAAAAGCTGAGAACCAGGGAGCTCACAAGTTTTATTGTCCAGATTCACAATCCTGGGGTTCAGAATGAGTTGAGCATTCACTGTCACAACAGGTCTGGCTCTGAGGGACAGAAACAAGGTTCACTGCATACAGAAGGAGCACATTAGTACCTAAGTTGCAGCACAGAGAACACTTAACTGAATGGCCACAAAGAAGCCGGAAATGTAGAGTTACTTGGGAGAAAATGCTTTTCTAATGCTGCTCCTACCCAAAAGAACTTTTTTCTTGGCCAGGAACTGTGATACCTCCTACTATGACATTTTAAAAGTCCTTCAGAAAAAAAATTCACAAGCCAACAGTATCATATAAACAGTATCATATATGATACTGAACCAGTATCATATAAACAATAGGTGCGTCCTGGGACTGAGGCACATCTGCCATTTCATCACACTGTGTTTTCATGGGAACCATCCCTCTCAATAACAGTCTATTAAGTAATGAAATAATCTATAACTGAGAGCAATTTAGAAGACAAACAAAACAAAGAAAGATTTTAAATTCTGTACTAATTTAAAGTAACTTACATAACTCTGGCAAACCCAGCTTATTACAAACTCACTTTCCTCATATTTTAATCCAGAGCTGAGCTTTTATGATTACTGTTCTGTATTACTTCAACAAGACATTAAAAAAATAAAATTACTTTCTTAATTTTTGTGAAACAGAGAAAACCTTTTTTCTAGCAAATTTCAGTTAATAAAATAGTTTCTCCAATATGACAAATTGCATATTTAATACACTTTGTCTACACAACAGAAAGATTGAGGGCCTCCTGCTAGTCACTTTCTTAAATTAAATATAACATATTTTTTATTGCTAACTAAAATACACATTGCATCTAATTATCCAATGTTTCACATCCTATGCAGTCATTCTTGTCACTACAAAATGATGGATTCCAAAATATTTGCATGATTCTTAAATAGGGCACTAGGGAAATTGGTTCTACTCACTGTACCTACACAGATAACTAAAATGAGCTAACTCTCCTGTTTTACAAAATTCTTATGCTTCATCTGGGAAGCAAAACACGCTTTCTCCCAGTCAAGTACTGTTGGGACAGACAACAAGAAGACAGAGAGGAATCAAGAAATATGCTCACACTATTACAGCAACAGACAGTGAATAGTTAAAGGCAAAGAACTGTAGGCATGGCTGGAAGAGGACAGCAGCTGATTTTCGTTTGTGTATTAGGTAATTCTAATTTATACCTCTAATCAAACCATGTATTCAGTGGAAACCCATAGTCACCAACAAATTTGCCATTTGCAAAATGAGATCTCATACATGATCTCAAATTCAAGCTAAAAGCAGCAGTCTTTACTTTCAATAAATAGTTCACGACTTAATGTACATGGCCTCTGAACAATCAGAGCCACTTGAAAATTTCTTACTAGTACCATTCCTCTAGGAAAGAAATTAATTTTCAAAGTTGTGCTTTTTAAATTTTCCTCTGACAAGCTATAGCAAGAACTTTTTGAGTGTAAGGAATGTATGTGACACCATTGCTTTAAAGGTAGAAAAGATACTGTTTTGTCTTCCTGCCTTATTTAGCATTAACTAAGAAATCAAACATTGCAGAAGTTTCTTGAATTAAGACTAGGCATGGAAATTTTCACTGAAAATGACAAGTTTTGAGCATGGGGAAATAGCATTTATTTCTCACAAGGCATTTAATTTATCATCTGTATGAGCATCTTTTACACTTTGCACTAGGGAAACACAGCAATGTGAAATTTGGTTATTTGGAGATCTCCCACCAAAGCCGTAAAATAAAAAATCCGATTTATTTAACACATACCTGTAAAGAACTGCTTTTCCAGCTCCAAATGCACCTACAATTAAATCTGGAAAAACAAAACAGCTTCAGAAGCCTCTCACACATTTCTTTTCCATCCTAAATTAGATTATTTATATTAAAAACACAGTAATATAAAACAAATGTGATAACTCCTTTCTAAGTATTATTTCTAACACTATCTGCAAGAAAATATTTCACATTGTCAGAGATGGGCTCATAAATACCTATGTTGCACTCAGTAAATGTCAATCTATTCAACACAAGGTTGCCCATGGCACAATCTCACTTATCTCCAATTTGCGTTAGAGGAGGAAAAGGGATGCCATTAACCCCTACACATTTTATTCCAAACCATTAATTGCCCATTACACAAAGAGCTGCAAACCACTGTCATCACTCTATATAGTCATGGCGAAAACTTATGGAGTGCATTCCTGACAATCCTTCCCCTCCTGCTTTGTGTTTTAAGTAACACGTTCATTAATTTGATTACATCTCTGTGTACATAAATACAATGCATAGGTGAGAGGATGGCTGATTTCACAGTTTCTAGTGTTTTCAGCATTGTAGCAGCATGTGCTAAGGCTTACAATAGTTTCTCATCTAAAGCCATCTTTTTCCTTATCAGTTACCGTTTGGAACAGATGGAGTCAACAGCACAAGTTCTACATCAGGCCTTAGGCGTATCTTTTTTTATTCGATACCAGGCTGGGCTGGGAATCCACAGGCCCAAATATTTCGTCTTTTTTCCAGGAAAGATCCAGACTGGCTTGCTGGACCACTCAGGCCTGCTGGAGAAAAGCTGGAGCCAAGTACTGAGGATAAACAATCAGCTCTCCCGCTGCCTCTAGCTGGAGCACAGTTCAAGAAAAAGAAATAGCTTTGTTTCATTTTCAACCCCCCTCATGTCCATCTGAGCACCCCATTCACTCTGCTGTTGTTACATGATTTGATTTACGTATGTCCAATTCAGTAGACTGAGTCTTGCAACAGAGCTTGCAGTGGTACAGACTGGCAACCTAAATTGATCTAAAACAGTTAATTAAAACTGTACTCAGGGTTCTAAACAAACTCTCACTTTCTGTTTCCATAGTGTGAGTACTCGTTTTCTTAAGAAGCCCTGAAATCATCAAGTATGATGCAGATACAAAGCTTTGATGCTAATTAGCTGGGTGGATTTGGTTCAGGACTGGCAGAGTGTCTTCCAGCGGTCTGTCTGCCTTTCAGGATTTGAGAAGTTTAAACAATTACTCCACATGGGCAACAGCCTGTCCTATAATGAATTCCTTTGAATAGCGTCCTAATAGGAGCAGGCATGGAGAGTTTATGAGTCTGATCCTCTCTTTGTACAACATTTACATTTTCCTACTTCCATTTGCTTTAGAGAAATATGCTCCAGGGTTGGGAACACTTTAAATAGCAGAATAAAATGAGTGTTGTTTCTATCTCCTTTTTGGGACATTTATGAGTCCTTTTCACTAACAGCTTTTATAGACAACTTGCACACAGTACCAAAATCTAAAGACATTTTCCTCTTAAATAAACAACAGATTGAGAAATAGCCATCACCATAAGGGCTTCAAAACACACATGGTAGAACCTTTCTTGGAAGGTCCCTGATAGCAGCACCCATGGTACCCCGAAAGATTTAATATTCTGTTGATTTTCTTTTTGTTTGTGGCTTTTTTTTTGCATGTGTGTGGTTTGTTTGTTGGGGTTTTTTTAAAGGAAAAAGAAATATTATGTTATGAGCAGAAAGTGAAAGACAAGAAGGAAGGGGTTTCCATTCTGTTGTTCCCAGCTGGGTGCATTTTATGAATTCTGCAACAGACCTAACTTAAGATATTGACTGTTTCATACTAGACTTGACAACTTGAAAGGTTAGACTTGAACGGCTATGTCATAGCAAGACATCCATATCGTCTTGTAATGCTTTCATTATCTGATCTCTCAAAAAAATAAAGCACTCCAGCCCTTAATGGGCACAAGGGAAAGCCTGAACACGCAATTTGAGTAAGCTTAAGAAAATGTAGCCTATCTGAATCTGAAGGTAAAACAAATGAGTCTGCCAGATACAGTTAGCCTCACTAGTTTGGGTGAACTCTTAATTTCAGCATCTACAGCTGTGCAGACTTAGGTCCCCACTATCTCAGCACCCTCACTTTAATTTTCAAGAGGACGTTTTACATCTGCTTAATAGCTAAATCCTGGTTTCTCTGTAACAGAGCCCAGCTTATTAGAAGACAGAGAGCCACGGGTCTAGAGGGGCAATGATGGGCCCCAGCCAAGACTGGTTTTCCAAGAGCAGTCTTTCTGCACTGCCACCTCAGCCAAGTTTGGAGACATAGCAAAAACCAGACAAGGTCATTCAATCATGGCACCATCACAAAGGCCATATCTGAACATATGTTAAGGACAGTCAGGACTGTGCTCATCCTGATTTTGTTTGGAAGCTCTTACTTTTTCCCTGACACATCCTTTATTCTCTGGTCTAAGACATGATTATTCTTGACTCAAAGAGCTTGAATGAGTGAAACTGCTCTATAGGAAAAGTGGACTTAAGAATGAACATGGAAACAATAAAACTTATTTATACCCAGTAGTAATACCTATGATCTAATATAAAGACCAAGCCACAATATACTCAAGCAGCGTATTCATTGGAGGATCCATTAGGGATTTTGCTTTGCTTCTACTTGTTCTGTTACAGAGCAGTAGTTTCATTCTTTGTTTCATTGCCTTTTTGGGTACAACTCCTATAGCTTTCATTGGAAAAAATAATTTTTGACATTGATATGAATCCATGAGATTTGAATACACATCCAATCAGAGCACTTCTATAAGCAGAGGTTTTGAATTTTTTTGTGTGTTGTGCAAAAAGAAAGTTACTAATCATTTCAATGAAAAAATGCATGAGATGTCTAAATTATCTCAAGTTTGGCAACCTTCCCCTCCTAAAAATAGAGGGAAGTTGTTTTGATTCATTGCTTGTTAACACTACATGTGCAAAGGTCACTAGCTGAAAAATAACAAGCAATTCAGAATTACATAGCCAAAAAACACCAAAAATGACATCTTAACTAATTATAAGCCTTACAAACAGAGCCTGAAGAAAAGCATACAAAAAAACTTTGCTTCTTTTCATTTGTTAGGGGTTTATTTCAAGCCCAGATTAAAATGTGTATAAATAAAGAGAGAAAGAAAAGTATCAGAATCACAAAATCTAATTCTGTCATCCTTTTCTCATAATTCACATCTTCAGGAAGACAAGGGACCAGTTTAAATATATGACCACTTTGCCTGTGTGGTCTCATTGAGAAGATGCCTTATCTGCTGCTGCCCTTCAGAGAAGCAGAGATCTGTAAGGAGGGGCTGGTGGCAGCTGCCACGTGCTTCTGCCTTGTTGCTGTTGTGGAATAAATGAGCTGTAGGGTTACAAACACACTGCAAAAACTAAGAAAACAAGCATGGAATGAGTCCGAAGGAATTTTCAACTTTCACTTCAACACAGCTTGGGGACCGTATACACTAAAATTCTGGCTGATGGAGTTCACAGAGCTTAATCCTGAAACAAGTGTCTTTGGCACATACTTAACTGAAGTCAAGGGGCACTGTGCAAAGTTAAACAATCCTAATGCTTGTTTCAAATTTTACTTCGCTCTGAAGGGAAAGCTTGCAAGACATTGATGAATAAAATCCATTTTCTGAGAGAAAATTACCATAAAAAGTTAAGGAAAGAGTATTCACAGATGGCACTGACAGGCACACTGGATTTTGTTGGCTGCTCTGTTTACCTGCACCTTCTGCCACATGGCTGTGCTGGTCTGGAAACACCATGTGATAAAGGGTAGAAACTTTCCATGATGCTGACTAAGCCTTCAGCCAGCTGGCGGAAGTAGGAAGATTAACAAAGTCTCATCTCCAGTCTCAATACCTCAGGCACTAATTTTTTAACTTGAGCAAGTTATTTGATCCCCTGGTATTTTTAAAGGACATCTCCATCCCGTGTGAGAGATGCAGCCTAAGGGAGTCTGGCCAGGGAGGAACATACGGCGTGCTCAGCACCCCACACTTAGTTGGAGTCTGTCCAGCAGCCCCAAGAGAAACAGCCAAGGCATCTCATCTCACTTAAAGAGGGACAGTGACCAAGAACAACAGCCACTAAGGGACTATATAACTGGCACACATTTCACTTGTGAATACTCAAAAATGAAACACCAGATAGCTGAGTCATGTCTCCACTGCAACTCTACCAGGATATAGGCAGGAAAGTGTTGACTTTATAGGCTCAGAATGATTTGCTGACAGCTTTAAACATGACTTTGTGTATTCTGCCAGTTTAATTGCATAGGGACTGGAAAACAATTACAATCCTACCCAAGTATGGGTGCTAATGGAAATTTTATAAAAAAGAGTGAGAAAACTGCATAACTGGAAACCCTGTTAAAAAATCTTAGTTAGCCTTTCTGTTTTTTTTATTTTATTCCTCAGTGAATCAGGTGCCGAAAAGGCCTGTGGTCAGATTCCTATTTGTTTTCTAGGATTTCAGAGACTACTACCCTCTCAAATCTCAGTAGGAAAAGTCTAGAACAAAATTTCCTTTAAATGGCTATTTCCTCAGGCTTGGCCATAATAAAGGATTGTCCAGTTCACCCAATTTTACTCAAAAATTTTAGTTAAATACTACAACCAAAGACCACCCAAACCAGAGTCACTTTCTTTCAATCCCACCATTCTCAACTGCCTTCAACTTTCTCCGTTTTTCAACCATTCTGGTAGCAGGTCTGTTAAGGATAACACCTAAGGTTAATTCATTTCAATGTTTCCCTTTGTCTGAATGAGTCCCTTTCATAATATGATGTAATTACTAATTATATTACAAACAAATCCAAAAGAGTTCTATCACTTCACTAAGTCTCTACTTATGGGATTAATTGCTTTATTCTTATATTCCATTTGGCACAATACTGTGATTTCATTAAATATCTCAAAGAATTTTAGAAAAGCATGCCTGTAAATTCAACAGATAACAATTTGCCATAAAATTAACATTTTTTCAGGAGATTCTTGGCCTATCACTACATTTTTGATTGACTATTCATCTGAAAACATAATTAGCTGGTAGATACACTTCAGCCTTTCTGCATTTACTGGCAGAACCCGCACTCTTGTTCTGGCTCCCACGCTCAGCAGTCCTCTCTTACCACAGCAGATGCAGCTTCTCATTTATTTAATTTGTTTGTTTTCCACAAATCTCCTGGACCAACTTCATAATTTAATCATCACTAGATTAAGATTTGTCATATTGTTGGCACAGTGCCTACTGTTCTCAAAAAAATTACAAATGCTGAGGAACCCTCAGAGCCTCTCAGAAAGAAACTTGAGAATTTTCATCCTGCTATTTGAGTTAATGTATTTAGCAGATGGAGCTGTTAAATATTTTTATTTTAATAAGACTAGATGGGATTACTGAAGTTCTGAGAAAATTTTGTCTGCCTGTCACACTTGTTTCCCTCTTTAAATGTTTCTAGAGTCATTTGTTTTTATTAACAACATGCTGTTCTTAAGGTATTAACCGAGTCCAAAGTAACCAGACATGAAGATGCCTTTATACAATTTCCCTGTGCTGACAAAGGCTTGACAAAAAGAAAAAAAAACATAAAAACAAGCCAGCTGCTGTATTTGTATAAATGTGGGATACCCTGAAGATGAAGCTTCAGTGGTACTGACTCCACGGTGACTCTCTAGTTATAATAATAAGGATGAACTACACAAGCGCCTAAACAGGCAGGGAGCAGAAACAATGTGCACAATTTAGTTGAGCAATTAACTAATTAACTAATCAACAGTCTTTGCATAGTGAATTCATCTAAAGCACTACTCTGAATCTACCCACACTGTTAGAAAAAAATGGCTGAATCATCCTGGCTCACGAACACATTTGAAGAAACTTCAGTCTGCTGGAGGATATGCCGCAAGAAGTAAAGCAATCTTAATGAGCTGAGTAAAAGTTATTCATTATAAACAATTTTCTCAGCTATAATCAGCCATCAGATGACTGAATATATGCTGAAATTTGAGGGTGGAAACCTTACAGCCCCCAAATGCCTGAGCCCTGCACAGATAAATGAACCAGCTGGAAGTGCGGCACCATCACCTAGATAATCACAGACTTTAAGTGCTCAGTGGAGATCAGCTCTGAATGGATGCCCAGAAGCCAAAAGAAACAACTTTCCTTCCCGTTAAACAGATTTATGGATTTCTTTTGTTCCTATGAAAATTGAACTATGCTAATAAAAAAAGAAAATACAATTATAAATAAACTGTAATTCAAAATACGTGCCAAAGCTAAGTCTTTATTCCCTGTTCCAGGCCTTGATGACACAAATAAAGCTCAGGATGGAGTAAAGGAGCCATAAAAGCCCCAGATTTACTGGGGGGTGGAGTAGAAGCTGTGATGAAAATTATTATTATGTTGCTCAGATGTTCCGGCACCGAAAACCAGGAAGGTTGTGCCGAGGCAGGGATTTCAGAATATCTTGGGCAAACCTCGAAGAGCTGCTATTACAGAGAATCCCATGGCTATATAAATTGCATTATGGGCCTCGCCAGTATGGCCTCAAATACAGTATGGTGCTGCTTTGCCATGTCCTAACCTTGGTACTGAGAAGCGTAGCACAGAATCTTGCACATAATTCCTTTCAACTGTCACTGTATTAGCACTTAAACCAACGGAAAAAAGCCCATTTTTTACACTTTATCACTCTGTTCACTGCTGCCCTCTCTTTATTTCTTTATTTCCTTCTTTTTTGTTTACATGATTCTCGATCCAGAGTAACTGCATTAAGACAGTATTTACTATAATAGCAGAAATGAGATCATACCCTCTCCTTTGACTATGACCCTAGAATATGAGTTGTTGGAAAACTGTGAAATGGATCCTCTGTTGAAAGGTGTTACAATCACATCAGTGTTAGCAAATCAGTGCCAAAGAATGTGCCTGTGTGCTGTACCTGCACTGTCTGTGGTGGTATCGTCAGAATGCCCCTGAAGCAGCTGGGTCATGATTATTGTTAGTCTCCAAAAGAGAGTACACAGCAACCCTGTTTTGTCAAGAAAGTGAGTTTGATAATATGGACAAGGATTGTTCACTTACAATTCAGCACCAAAGAACAGGGTATTGAATTTACAAGTGCAGATGTAGCTAAGGAGGATTTTTCCTTCAAGTACTGGGTATATATTGCATACTGGCAAGATACTGACTATCTCAGGTAAGTATGGTACAAAGCTTCCCAGTGTCAAGCCTGGAAGACTGGGTAAGCAGCACATTATTTGTTCCTCTGAGTAGTCACATAAAGAACCACAAAGCTGTCTTCCCTCTCACTGGCCTTATCCGACCATGAAGTTTGGTCAGGTTCTGCCTACCTCTGACATGACTACAGAGAAAGAAGCATCCATCCATTCATTACCACCATCACCACTGTTTGTCACTGCAATTCCTCTGCTACATGAGGAACGGTGCTCTTTTTGGGGTTGAAAGTGATGAACGCCACTACAGAGTGGGGTCTAGGACAAACCTCCATGGCCAGCTCTCTGAGGCCAACTCTCCAGGACGACTCTCTGTGGGGACAACTCTAACCCTAACCGTAAGCCTGACTGTAAGCCTAACCGTAAAGGTAAGCCAAAGCCTAACCCAAAGCCTGACCCTAAGCCTGACCCTAACTCTAATGGCTCCATGCAGGCAGTTTTCCCTGAGGAGAGCTGCCTGCAGAGAGTTGTCCCTTCCTGCAGAGAGAGGGCAACTGTCTGCCTGTAGAGTGACACAGCTGTTAGGATGGTCAGCACAGTTTTCTGTCTCTGCTGCTTCCCAGGGTAGAAAGTTTCCCACTACCTCAGAGCGCGCAAAGCAGAGACCACCGTATTATCATCCCTGCCTGGGTTGATAAAGGAATAGATCTGGGCGCATAACATCTGGAGTGTCTGCAAGTACGACACAATTTACAGAAGTCCTTCCCTGGAAAGCTGCAGAGGTGTAAACCAAGGGGCATGTTTAATAACAGAAACTAAACCTTCCCCGTTGAAAGGTTAGAAACCCCCTGTCTTTTGACAATGCTAAGAGCAGAGGTCTGTTAATGTTACAGTGGTAATATCTATGCCAGGGTAGCTGAACACAGATGGTCGCTGCACTGAGAGGACTGCTAACAAGAAGGAAAAGCAGCCCTGTCTATATGTTGATGCCCAATTTTTAGGTACCATGCTGGCTAGGTGGTCATTCAGCTGCCTATATCCTGTGCTTTGAGCAGTAAGTGGCTACAGAGGTGAAATAAATACTAAGTCGGGGCATGACCTTGAGCATTGTGTTGGTACTGTCCAGATTTTCACATTGTTAGCACAGACTCCGATCTGATTTGAGGGTGTACAAGTTAGTACTCTCCCAGATGGTGGCCAGGAATGGTCTAGGGAATAGCCTGGGCCAAGGGCCTCTCCCAAAAGGCCATTTTGATGTGGCTGGAGAGTTTCACCTGATGATAGTGAGTTGTGCTGTGTCAAGGCTAGACCATGGTTTCTGGTTCATTTTATTTTCTTGCACAAAATAATCACTGATACTAATGCAAAAGATTTAGGATTATTGTTTTGTGAAGTACTAATTCTGATTTTCTTCTCATTAGGGAAGATACAGCTGTTTTTGTTGGAAAAATTTGAAACTTAGGTCAATGGTAAAATATTTATTAGAAGAAATGCTTTAGCCAGACATAAATCACAATTTACACATTGCTCTTTATATGAAAGTGCATGAAGAAGAAGCAACAGCGGTGTCAAGACTGAACCATGATCTGGTACAGCAGGACTGGTGTGCCATTTACCTCTGCACAAGAAACAATTCAGTATATCAGGGTTCCATCCACAGGACTGCTAAAACATACAGTTGAGCAAGGGAATATGACAGAGGTCTGTAAAAAAACAGTGGACTAAAGAATTGTTCACTGTCTCTTCAGTATAAGAACTAGGGCACATCCAAAGAAAATGTCCAGTGGAATGTTCAAGACTTGAATGAGATGCAGTAACAAGAATTCCAATGTCACAAAACATGCAGTTAGGCTGTGGGTCCCTTGCCACAGGTTGCAGTGGGTGCCAGAAGTTCACTTGAGTTCTACAACTGATTGGTCAAACCCATGGAAGAAATGGCTGTCAAGGGCTACTGAATTTTAAGATGTTGCCTCTGACTGAGGGACACTTTGGTCCTCCAGTTCGTTAGAACTGGGTGAATATTCTGGGAAATATCTACAGTGTGCTTGATACCTGTTGTTGGCCAATACGAAAAAAAAATGACTGTGATTCAACCTCACACTTAGGAACTGTATTCCCCAACTCATAACAGCCTCCAAGAGCACTGGTTCCTACGCTCAATATAGGAAACCCAGGACGAAGCTTAGTGGTCTTCTTATCACAGATAAGAAGTCACACAGGAGGTGGTCTCTTCATGCCTCCAAGTCTGTGATCTTCTCCAAGAACATTCATATGTGACCTTATTTAAAGAAGGTCTGAAACTCTAAAAGCTCTGAATATGCTTCACAGTGCATTAAAAATGAAATGGCAGAGTAACGCCCAAGAGGAGTTACTGTGGTAGCCTCTCATTTCCTAGCTGGGATATGCCTGCCTTATGAACAAATGTTAGGCACAAGGGCTTGAATAAATCACTCAAGCACAGGTATAGTTATGAGTCCTCACAAACTGGTGTCAGTCCTGAACTTCTTGCCAGCATGATCCCTTTTCGAGATCATTTGTCTTCACACAGCACTTGAACTCTAGCCACGTAAGCGTTAATAGCTTGGAGAATCTCACCTTATACCCCAGCAATGCATGTTTACACCTGCAGCCAGACATTACAGCTGCCTCTCATTTCCCAGTCTATGGGAACCAAACTTCTAAGAGTGACCAGTCAGCATAATTTGGCTTTATTAATTTTTTCTTTTTCTAAAATAGTTGATTTTATAATATACACATTAAAAACCTTAAATGGAAATTTTTGAGATCTTTTCTAACCTTTCACAACCCTCTTTGAATCACAGTCATGATCAGTAGTTTGGGAAGCACTGAATTAAAGGGTAGATTCCTAGATCTTCTATAGTCAGCAAATACTCTGTCTCTCAGCTGACATATAAAAGAAAACTTGCCTCCTGTTCCTCCCAAGTTTGGTCCCTTGTTTCCTCCTTGTACAAGGGCTACCCTTCAGCATTTCCGTTAGGAGGTGAAGAAGAAAAGCTCTTTGACACAGAAGGATTACTTACTTCATTGCTTAGTGTGTTTGTCCTAGACTTGCATTTCCCCATATTATTTCCTTTCTTTTTACTCCTTTTTCCCATAGGAAGGCATTCTAGTTTTATGCTAATACTGTGCTGTGGTAGTGTTATTTTTGCAGATCTGTTTTGGTGTTTCAAGTCTTTATTAATTAAGGAAGAGGTGGTTGACTGACAGTAAGGTTTTCTGACAGACTCTCATTGATCATTCAGATACTGAAACAAGGGATGGAAGGAAAAGCTAGTTAAAGCTAGTTACATTAAATGCAGGGGTGTGTGTGCATGCTAAAATAAGTAATGAATGCAATAAACCCAAATCGTCCAACACACAGTGAGCTGATGTCACAATGTGAAGTTCTGCAAGCAGAATGCATAGTGGAGCCAATAAAGACAAGGAAAATAACTCTAAGAAGTCTCACAACTGAATTGACTATAGCAGTTCCTCAGTACATATTTAGAAAGATCGAGACCCATCACCCAAACTTTTCAAAAATTAGCTTAGAAAATGCTCTACATAAAGTGTGCTAACACACTAGTTAGACTTCTACCCTTCTTTCTTCCCCGTGTGACTCAAAGAAGACCTAAAAGAATCTCTCTCTTCCCTCTCTTTATCTTTTCAATCTTAGAAATGTCAGGAATGCAATATCCTGTTTTCTTTGGTTTTGCTGGGGGGGTCTGTGGGTACTTTAGGAAATGTTTAAATGCTGAAACTGTATTAAAGAGCTCTGTTGTCCAAAAGAACCTCATTAGTCATGGACAATGAAAGACTTTAAATAGCAACAGCAACAATACGCAAACAAAAATCAGAACAGTGTTTAGAAGCCCTTTTTCTTCTCAAATGCAAAAGATCCTCTCACTTCAGTCTTGTGATAGCCTCACTTTATAACTTAGCAGTCAGCTTTTCTGTTTGTGAAACTGTAATTTCTATTGTAAACATCCTTTCCCAGAAACTCTCTTCCGCTTTTGAAAAAAGACACCTCTTTCAAGGCTTTTACAATCCATCACAAAAAAGAGAGAACCCATTTCTGTCCCTTTGAAAATACTGACTTTAACTTTTGAAGCAATACAACTTTTAAGAACACTAGCCTTGAAACAACCCAGGCTAACCAAAGTGATTTCACAGTAAGCTAGGGAAGTAAAGACTATTGGCATTTTACTGTGGATGAACGTTTTACAATAACAAAATACGATGTTTTACTGCACGCCCTTGCTAAGGCTTCTGAATTTCAATGAAAAGAAACAGAACCAATTTGCTTCTAAAGGACATAGAGAGTAAATACAAGAGCATTTAAAATAGTTCCAACATTCAGACTATTTACAACGCTACAAACATGCCTCTTAAAAAATAAATACCTCCCCAGTGAAACTCAACTAATGTTACAAACCTGGTAAGTTTGAATGCATGTCAGGTAATAAGGAAGAACCAACTCACCTAAGAAGGACGAGCAGAATGGAACAGAATGTAGTAGGATGAAAACATAAAAGGGATGGAAAGGCCCAAATGAAATATCTGCCTTTAAGCAATGTCTTTTCATTTTCTCCCCCTTTTTTTTTGTAATACAATCAAAGTCATTAAGAATTTATATATAGCTCAGGGTCTCTTTGGACAGCAGAAAACAACTCAGCGACACAACCAAATCAATCTCTTCCTCTACAACACCACATGTTTTTAATTAAGAAAGAATGCTAGGATGAAGGTGACCTTATAAGTTCAATAAGCTGAGAGCACTCAATTTTTAGAAATGGGTGAAAAGGGTCAAGCTTTTTATTGCAAACTTCACGTTTTATGTTCATGTAACTATTTAAGCCCTCTCTTGACTTTCTGATCATGTCAGTAGTATTTGTTTTGTCTGATTTTAACTCTAGAAGCTAGAACTATACAAAAATGTCTATTAGTTATTCTGACTTCTGCCTTTCAAAAGGAGCATTTTAGGGAAGACACATTTTCCAGAGAATGGAAATATGAAATTCTCTTTCTAATGGAAAAATCTTACCTGGATAATCATTCTTGTCTACATCTGAGTCTCCTCCTAGAGCAAAGCCAAATCCTGAAGGTATGGACTGTGAGACCCAGGCTCCAATGAGAACCTGGGAAGGGTTAGTATTTAACCCATTACTGTATCCATTGTAAATAAGCACTTTCCCTCTTCTGTCTTCTCCCGCAAATGGTGCACCAATAGCAATGTCTGCAGTGCAATAAAAAAAATAAAAATAATGGGCACAATTAAAATAAAGTAAAAATAAAGTCCCTGCAGGAAAACAGACATAAACGGCTTCTGCTACACACATGCAAGAACTTCTGTATCTCTGCATGGATTCTAGTTTTAAGGCAAAATACTTCTTTTACTGGACCTCATTCAATTCTCAAACTCTTCCAAGCATTTGAAGAGAGGAGAATTCTTCTTTTAACCAAATGCAATATCTTAACTAAGTATCTAAATGTAATTCTAGTCATAAAACAACAGAGAGTATTTTTATTCAAATGAATATGCTAAGATTTAGTAAAAAATAGCACTGTAGTCAATACGACTGTCATTCTACAGGTAAGCTTTTCTTGATTTGGCTCTCAAAATCAGTTTCATTAGGATTAGTGTAAGTTCTCATGACATTCAAAGGCAGTTATGCGTTAAAAAGCTTTCTTTCTGGCACTGCACAGACACTTCATATACACTGCCGAGCCTCTTTTAATTTCAGTGTTATACAGAGATACATATTACTACATTACGTATAAATTACCATTATATCCATCTTGATTGAGATCTCCAAGGTGTGTGATTGCACTGCCAAATCTACCGAACACTTCAGTGCCTGTCAGAATTTGCGCATCTTGGAAGAGGAAAGCACTTTCTTGCAGGTATAGATAAACTTGCCCAACTTCTTTAGGCTTGCTTTCAAATTCTCGTTCCATAAAGAGTGGGGCGCCAACTAAGATATCATCTAAACTGGAACAGTCAAACAAAAGCCGGTGTCACTGAGAGATTGAGTGTAATCAACGCAGTTCATGCATTTGTCAAACAGGAAGTTGGTAATTATCACAGAGTCATAGACTAACTGTGGTAAGAGGGCACTTCTGGAGTTCTTCCAGTCCAAACACTCAGTCAAAGTGTGGTCAACTAGGGAAGGCTGCCCAGGGCCATGCCCACTCCAGCTTTAATATCTCCATGGATGGAGGCTCCACAACATTTCTGGCAACTGCTTCCAGTGTCTGAACACCCTCAGAGCAAAAATGTTTCTTCTTAGGCTTAAATGGAATTTCTTGCACTTCAGTTTAGGCCCACAATAGACTCTGAAAAGCTATACTTTGCAGTCAATGTTCCACAAGTCAGAAATTTAACTCAAAGGGGATCCGTGCTACCAGAACAAATTTGTTAGACCTATCCTACTAACAGTGCTAGTAAGAGACAAATTTTAGTATAAAATGCAGGTTTTAAAAAGGATACATCAGTAAGTGAACAACAGCAAAAATTGCTACTTTCCGAAAGATTTTAGAGGTAATATACATGAAACAAGGGTAGAGCATCAATTAATAGAGAATGCCTCATCACTAACTCAAATGGAAGTCGAGAGACAGAGCCAAAGCTTTATCTTGGAAAACATTTCTATTGAATATTAGGTTCACGAGAACTTGCAGTGCTCATGTAATTTACTGCATTAAGAACTAAAGAAAAAGGACATCATAAAATCATAGAAATATGAGGCTTAGAAGGGAAAATCCTTCTGTCCATTTTGCTATTCCAAGAAAGAATCAGTAAAAGAAGTCAGACTAATCAAAGGGTATTATGCACGTTGCGCTAAGTGGGTCTTTTTCAAAACATGTTAGCAACATATATTTAGCAGGAAAAAAAGACCCTTAACTGGAGAGTAAAGAATAAAATCAAGTAAGATTGATAGATGTGTAACAAGCAGTAATTACCTTAATAGATTATTCTGAGATATGAAATGAAAATTTCTGGAGATTCCTCAAGACAGTATAAACTAATAGGACAATTCCCATTATATTCAGTGGACCTTGGTCATCCATATCAAGTAACACTGTTACTGCAAACACCTAGTACTACTTGATCCCAGGACTTGCAATTTGTAGAACATATTGCCTTGCTCTGACATGAAAATTGGTTTAAACTTTGTAAAACTTGCAGAAAACCTTCTACTCTCAGCTCATCATATTCCCAATTTTAACGTTTTCACAAAGGCTTTATCCATTATTAAATCAATCAATAAAACTGCACTACATTGTTTCTTCCAGTCCTAGTTGGAAAAAACCCACGTGATTTAGAAGTAGCTCAGCTACTATTTTACCATAGATTTATACTATGGTTCTAAGAGATATACCATAGAATTTAGTATAGAATGTCTCATCTAGAAGACTTTTAATCACTTTGTAGAACTTATACTTTATATAAATTGTGACAGAGTACTTCAGAAATGTTATCTTTCTATTAAGTTTTATAGCATAATTCCATAAAGGAAACTGTAATTCAAAATTCAAAATTCAAAAGGCCACTTTGGAACAGTTGTTGTATTCTTTATACGTCAGATTTTACCCCATGGCATGAGTAACTACAAAAGGAAGGAAGCAGGTGCTGACTTGACATCAAAGGTGGGATCTTCCTTCCACACATCAAAAGTCCTCCTTTATTAATGGAAGATGTTAATGGCTCCGACAGAATGTCAGCTGAAATGGTTGCCATGAAACAATAACAACAACAAAACCAGATCATAAACCCTCCTATTTTAACAAGTTATTTTACGTACGCCATGTACTAAAAACATTACGTAGTAGCAGTATCATCAATTATTATTTTATTATGTGATGGTCTAGATATTTCCGGTAAGACAAGAACTCCACGACATTATGTGCTGTATAAACCATTAAATAAAAGATAAGCTTGGCTCCAATGGATATTTTACAAACAAACAGAGGTTTATAAGACTAATGGAAGATATTTTTGGAGGTGGTAAGGAAAAAAAAAGGATTCCAAACCAGGAAGGTCTCAGTACATCAATGTAAAATAAGTAGATATCTAGACACGTCTGGAACTCTAGTCCATAGAGCAATATCCAGAGTGCCTAAAATGGTGAAAGGAGAGAGGCAAACTATCATCCACAGTGTCCTAAAATTCTCTAAGCAGTCTAACCCAGAATACAAGATGCATCAGGTGAGTCAGAAAGCAAAGCAGACAGGAGCTGGAATCCGTTGCATAGGGATGACAGCATCTAAGCTGGAAGTGCACATAGTTGCGTTATTTTTCTTGGAAAATTTCTACTTTGTTAAAATAAATGACAATGATTGTATAAAATGCATGAATAGTCCAGGGAGTAAGGGACCAGAACCCAGTAGCTGAGATGGTTCATCTTCTGATGTGCTGAGGGAAAGGTGGGAGGAAGGCAGTCATCTAAATGACACTGACCTATCCCTAAAATGGTTACAAGCAGCAGAGCTACCTGTAACACCTGTAACACTTAGCTTGCCTTCCCTCCAGGTCTTGGCATGTCCCACCCACACCAAAGCCTTTCCTTCCTCACCCTCTTGCTTCTCTCACTTCTCTGTCAGTGCTGGGCTCTGCAAGTGAAGGCAAGCTGCTTCAGCAAGTCCTCTAGAGGAAGGAATTATCCCTCAGGCACTTCTAGGGTTTTGGGGTGGTTTTTGTTTTTGCATTGCCATATTACAGCCAGAGAGGAAGGATTATTCAGCTACCCTGCTCTCTCTGATTCTCATTTACTTATTCCTGGTTTCTCTCCATGTGGGTAATACGTAAGCAATTGCTGCTTACCGTGCTTTCTAGCCATTTTTACCTTCCACCTCCTCCAGTTTAAGTATTCAGGCATAAAGCAGTAAAGAGGAATCATTTTGAGGGTTATAAAGCACCTGTGTGATTAGAACTATTAAGGATATTTTGTGAAGGAGGATATTTCAGTTGACTTTGAAATGATAAGAATTTATATTCACAAATGAGTTCTGAGCCAAATGCAGGTTGATGTGATCCCTTTTACAAGGCCATAAGAGCAAAGCAAAAGCCCCTGGACAGTAATATTAAACCATAAAGTGCAGTTCAGTGTGCAGTGATATTTTTGAACTGGTTCGTTAGATTTACTGCACTAAGATGTTGCCATTAACATAAACTGTATATTTATTTTTGTTCCAGCACAGAAAGGTATTGCTGTATTGCTTCCCTTCTGATAAAAAAAAAAAACTTTAAAAAGCACAAGCTGACCACCTGCTGAGATCTATGCAGTTTCTTTGTACCCTTTGAGTAATAAAAAGCAGAAGTATGGGAAATGTCAAGAGGTCAAATTATAACTACGGGAAGCTTTTATATAGGCCAAATAAAAGACCAGTAAACAGCTTATCCCACTATTTTTATTGGACTGTTTCAGTCTAAATTGAAAATGTTATCTTTTTCCTTTTTTTTCTAGGAATGTAAATCTGTAAATTGATGGCAGAGATTGATGTAAGTTTCATTAGGGATTTCTCTTTATTAGCAGAGGTTAACTAAACAGTAGTGCAAACAATATTCTCAATTTCTCTGCTCTGCCTACAATCCTGATGTGGTTGCAGATAAAACTGCAGGAGTCACCCTGGAATAGCTGCAGAATTGCTGGAGTGGAAGGTCTACAGAGCTTTTTTCCTAGAATAAGCCTAATCTTTGAGCCACATCTTCAGCCTTGATACAGCAGAGCATAATTTCTATTAGTCTTTTCAGCATATAACTTAAATTTCTTGTACTGATAAGATGATCGCTACCTCCTTTCTTTTTAGCTGCACAAACCCCTGAGTGACTCTGAAGTGGTCATTTCCCTTTTGCTTTTTTTCCTCTGTTTTACTCTCCCTTTCAGACAAATATTTCTATTGACAATACATGCAAAATGCAAAGACAGACTACATATCTAATCAGACACATTTATCAAGTAGAGCTTTTTGTGTTTTGTTTTCTGTGGGCTGCTTGGATCTTCAAGACAGTCATTAGATTTATTTTAAGATATAGACTAGGAGACCACACAGGCCTCAGCAGCAGTTTGATTATATTATTGACATAAACAGTGGCCTTAGAGGTACACAGAAAAGGTGAGACCTGCCAAGTAGACCTATGGTTCACAGGATATAACCTGCACAGGAAACAGTTTGGTTCAGTGAGAATTTAAATAACAAGTTCCCTGAAAGTCGGAGTGCCTATTGTAATTTGGATCAATGTTTCTCCACCTTTTCACATTGGTAATGCATTATAGTAAAACTAAACTAATCTTGACTCTGTATACCATAAAAATAGTTTTTAAAAGCTACAGTACTATGACAAAATTTAACCTCAGAAACATGGAGAGATTTGAGTACTATGAAGCCACTGCCGCAATGGCTGAAATTTTCTTTTTTGTTTTGTTTTGTTTTGTAACTGCAATAACATTTTAGCACCTTGTTTCTTTTCTTTTTATTTTATCTCTCACTCTTTTAGGGGTCATTACTCACTGAGCAGATGCAATGAATTAGCCCACTGAAATTATTTCATATGCTATCTTTAAGCGCCTAATAAGAAACAATCACAGAAAAGAACATGAAATAGAGACATCTGAGACATTTTACAGTAGGCAAGAGTATGCCACAGCTCTAAATGTAATCCTGTCTCACCTTTGTGCAGACTTCCAGGGCTCTGAGCTTCAGGAATCTTTATCTCCTTGCTAGAAAGTCCTGATCATCCAATGCATTTAATCAGAACTTACATGGTTTCAAGGTTAGCAAGCTTTTGGGCGTGAAATCCCAGAATGTCTGGGAGCTGTGCAGCATTCTTGCTCAGACAAGCACAATGCCTGTTAGAACAGCTACGGGCCATAGACACTTTCCAGTCCTCTGGATGATGAAGATGGATGGCCAACCAGCAGGTACTGGAATGAGGAGCTGATTATATTGGAAAGATTTTAAAATTGAGAAGTGAGGCTATAGATGGTCCATATGTGAGAAGACTTGCCTGCTTTTGAGAATGGGAGAGAGAACTTTTGACTTTTCACCCACCTCTTCCTAGAAGTAGCTAGCACTGTTTATTCACTGTTCTCCTGCCTTGATCTCTTACCTAGGACTTTGAACATTCCCGCTCTGCCACATTGCTTTGAATAAATATTCAGCAGGATAAACTCACTCAACCTAAGCCTACAAAGAATTGCGTCACTGTGAGTGTACAAAGATAAGCCTAACTGAACTTAGAAAAATAGAGAAGCCAAGAGAAGCATTTTGAGATATGAAGCACCTGAAAAACCTGTGTTTATTAATAAATATCAGGCATTGCTTCTATGAATGTTCAGTGGAGCTGAATATATTTGGTAACCTACCCATCATTGTTAACATCAGATACTGCAACAGTGTACCCAAAATAAGACGCCATCTGGAAATAAAAACAACAGACAGACTTACATATTAGATTTCAATTTTTAAAAAAGTTTTTCCGATAATCCTCTTTGTTTCTATGGTGGTTAATTTTAAAAAATATTTTATATATTGTTGAAACTATGTTAATGAAACCACGTTAATGAAACCACATCCTCTAGAGATACAATACTTCATCACATAGTTGCTTGACATTACCTGATCACCAGTGAAGTTCTGAATAAAGGTCAAGTCTGAAGAATTAATAATTGAGACCTGGTAACAGAAAAATATGGAAAGTTTCAAACACACATGAGATGTTACAGCGTAACATCACTGTGAAACAATTTGACACACTGGAGGATGGTCCAACTGGCCAAGAAAAAACAATTCTTTTGTTTCACCAGTTTTTCTGTATGATCTTGAACAAATCACTAAGATTTTATGAGACTCAGGTCCTCCATGAATAAAATGGGGAAAAGACTACAGTGGCAAATCACAGACTGTCAGCTAATCAGTGACTGCATTAGCACACATCAAAGCATGAATTTAAAACAGAAAGAGATACATGCATACGAACATATACACGCATACATGCATACCTTTCCTCTGAAAAACAGTATCAATAAGTTCCAGAGATACAAGAAGTTCTGAGTCCACAAAACTAGAGAACATGTCTGTGGCTGGGATCTCTGTTTCCCAGTCAGGTTAGTATGAAACTTTTTTTTTTTCCTATGAGGGAAAAGATGTATCCACATGTGTATTGTTTTCTCCTTTCACTTCTAATTGGATGTAATGATTCTCTGCACCTGGAATTCAGTATATACAGTTGGACCACCGAAAATAAATACTTGGGCTTGGAATTCTCTCCACTGTGAACACAGCACTGCACATGAAACACTCTAACGTATGGTTAGACTTAGGTCTGGTAACACTCAGCAGTTATAAGAATACTAGTAACATGCAAGGCATTTTTGTAATTGGCTTTTGAAAACAAACTCCAAAAAGGACTAAGTACGTCATATTCAAAGCCCAAACCAATAAGGCATTTCAACTCAGTCAGGTAAGCCTGAGGGTTAAAGTTCAGTTAGAACTTCCTCTGATTAGAAAATTTAGGATCAAAGAGACAGAAAATATAATGTAGACTTTAATCTTCCAAATGGTCTAACTGTATTCTCGCTACAAAAAGGACAAAATGTGGGTCCAGTACATACATAGCCAAAGTTCTGTGCTCCTCTTGGGACTCCAGCAACCAACTCTGAAAAGATAAACGGTCAGCAGTCATAAAGTCCCTAGGATTTTGGGTTTTTATCTGTATCAGAAAAACCTACAAATCACTTCAAGACATTAATTCATAAGATTTTAAGATTTTTTCAGTGCATCTACTTCCGTCAGATATTACATCTTAACTGTTGAATGTACTCATCTGGAGGTCTCTTTCTGCCTAGCAATACTTAGCATAGCACAGTATAATAAAGCTCTTAGTACAATTAAGTTGTTACTTGACAGCTGTGGAATGAGAATTAATTAATTGTGCATTACACACTAGAGTACAGAAGCTGAACACAACCGTCCTCACAAACACGCCTTTTCTTTCTGTCTGCACAACAATTTGTCTCACCTGTCATTTGGCTTGATGCCACGCGTGTTCAACAAATTCTGCACAGGTAATCTAAAAGCATTGCAAGGAAATTTTCATGAATGACATTGGGGAATCTATCACACAAGAACATGAAACACTGGGGCTAGCTGCCTCATAGAAATATCTGACCAATGGCAAAACCTTAAACAAGTAGTGGGAAAAAATGGGAAAAAATAAGAAGAAAAAGCAACACCACAGCCTACAGTTTTACTGTCTAAACCTTCCCTCATATAGGATATCCACATGAGCAGACAGCAGCAAGAACTTCAGACACCAGAGCACCTCTGACACCTGCTTCGACTGACCTAGCACTCCTCTGTTCCTCTCTGGGTTCATAAACTCCCCTGTGGTTGAATGCGTTTGGTCAAGGGGAGACAGAATTAGTAATGAAGGATTGAACATGACACAGGACAATTCCCAGGTCATCCAACAACAGAGTTCTTTGTGCCAGTCATTCAAGTTACATCAAAGTCACATGGTGCTGATGTTTTTAAGTAATGCTATTAAGCCTGTGATGTGTCTGGTTCTTTGTGGATGACAGTTGCTGTGTAAATGTAAAGTAACTATGTCCTGTAGCAAACTTACTTGATCCATGAACTTTTACAAACTGTCAAACGTGATTCCATATTTGGACATTTATATTCATTCAGCTTTTCCTAATTCAAGAGACTAATTGAATACTGTCTTCCTGTAGAACTTTTCCCTTCTTCTAAGCCCAGCTCTTAATAAAAGGAATTAAATTCTTATCTTGCCTGCTGTTAAATATAAGGCTCAGGGTAGGAGCAAGAACACTGGGAACTTGTTCTCACTGAATTATGCCTGTACTGGAATATAAAGTATGAAGAAGGTCAGCTGATGAACTGCAGTAGGCACATGAACTGGAACTAGGGAAACTTTTATCAAGCCAAGTGCTGCTTTAACCAACTAGAGCTAGCATGCCAGTGCAGACACATGTCTTTGCCCAGAAAGCAGCTGAATGTTATCTCCTAGCCTGGCCCAGAGTGCTTTCAGCATACATAGACTTCCAAGTCACACTGCATTGGTCCAGCCAGATGCTGAGGGCCAGCAGCCTCTATCCAGGTCAGTAACTTGAGAATGGACTGAAGGGCTGTACAGGACTGACCTGCTGGCTCCACTTGTTACCAAACTGGTCACCAAACTGGCTAAATTTAGTGAGCCTGGATTGCTCCACCTACCATGCTTTCACAGCTCTAACTGTGAACAGATGTATGAGCGTGATATCATTACAACAGATTCAGACTTTCGGGTTACTTATATTTTGCTCTGTTATGCTATAACTTCTAAGGAAATATTTCCCTCTGAGAATATTGGGCACAGATAAATTAAGTCTCACCGGTGTTTCAAATATATAAAAGGTATGTTCCTATTCAGAGGTCCAAAATGAGGAATTTAACAGGTGCACGTGCATAAGGTTTCCACTGAAGTATACAGCTTCTCACCTTGTTCAGAATCTCCAGTAAATTCCCCAGCAGCCACTGAGTACCCTGTTTAAAGATAAATTACAAGCAAAACACTTGATAAACCATTTCTTTCAAAAAATATATGCAAGGGCAGTCAGTTTTGTCAGTTCATCTGATCATTAGAATGGAAATTTTCTAACATTAGTTTACTAAAACTGTGTGGAAAAAGGAAAATTGTTTATTACATTATTATGGCTAAATTGATTGTGTTTCTGAACGTATAATAAATCTATCACTTTAATCAAAACCTGAGCTTCTGAATCATTAACACTTAATAATTTATATGAAAAATAAGGTACTGTGGCAGTTTGATGCAATTTAGGTCTTCATTACTGTACTGTAAGGTGTGAGTATCCTGTTTTAGCCCTCCAAGGAAGACAGTTTTCCGAAGATACAGTTAAGCACCTCCTGGACCTTCGGTAAATCTGTGAGATAATTGCTATTGACAGAATAAAGACTTTTTGATTGTATCAGGTAGTTTCAAATCTATGGGTAGAGATGAAATGATTCATCTTTGCCTTCAATTCCACTGCATCTTTTCTGAAATTACATGAAGAAAAACCTCTTAAATGCAAACATGTGAATATCATGCAAACTCTTAGAGGTCAATACTGATAAAAGGTACATAAGAGCGTTTTTTTTATTTATTACACATTGCCTTCAAACTGACTTCTGTTATTGCTTAACTAAACTCTATCTGTTAAGTATCAGTGAGAATAAATTGTTTATTTGTGCAGTACTGTACAAAATGCTGCAGAACTGAATTTTCTTTTATCTATAAGAAACCTGGAATATTCTTTAATTACTTTAAACTCATTCCATCATTTTGGAATGAAAGAAGATATAAATGGGAAAATCTTGTATTTCTGCTTAATTAAGATCAAATAATAAGAACCTCAATGAGCTATTTAAGATCTCAACTTTCAAACCTTGTTGTGTATAATTTTAAGAATGTTCATAATCCCATTTAAATAACTAGCAAACTACTGGCTTCCTGTTATTCTTAAGGTAAAACATGTTCAAATCCTCTCACAATTGGTACATTGGTAATTCAGGGCTTGTTTTCACATTTATATGAGCCCTGTGCTTTTAGATCATACCACTAACCGACCTAGAGCTTCGCTTACCCATGTAATTGTCATCATATGAGGGTGGTGCCACTCCTGTTTGCTTCTCTCGCGCCAATTTCCTCAGAATATCCTTGAAGGAGTAATTTGCAATGATATCTGCAATACTTGCAGTGATTACCTGACCTGGATTCAAATAAACAACTTCATAAATGAAAGGGACATAAAGGAGAGACAGTTTCTACAAAACAGGGCTAGCAGAACATCAGAACAGAGCTGCAAGGGATAGCACAGCACAGATGTAAAGAGTAGACGTCTTGTCTCAATATTTCTCTATTATCACCCTAAAAGTCTCAAGAGTATGCATAAATCAATACAACAAGGCACTGAGACTCTATTGAACCATCACAAAAATACCTCCAGACCCACTTCAAGGTGCTGATTCACACTGAAGGCAAGCATTTTCAGGCTCAGCTACCTTCTGATGCCGTACAGCAAAAATATAGTGGACAAATGGAATCAATTTCTCAGTGGAGAATTCAAAGCTATGAACACCTTACCATCATAATGAACTAGATCTTCCTCCTCTAATGGCAATGCAAAAACAATGAGGATTACAATGGCAAGCTGGTAGTTAGAGTCTGGGAATTAGCTATATCATACATGTCAAAACTGGCTAAAGCAAAAATATCTTTACCAAAACCACTTCAGGTTTTATCTACACAAGAAACTACATCTTGGAAAGTACAGTGATGCCACAAATCAGCAAACAGAAATAAAAGGTTGTGTTCAGAAACAAGCAATGACAAAAACTTTGAAACTATTACATTTGGTGTGCAAATATTAGCTATTTTTAAAATTGCAGTATTTCTAGGGGAAAAGTGAGTTTATTAATTAAATGATAGATGTGCTAAAATGCCAGGATAAAAATAGTTTATTTGTTTCACTTTCTATACAATCTGCATCCTGAATTTTCCCTGACTTATTTTCATGCTCAGTTGCTTTGTTAAATAATTATTCTGATACATGTTTGCTGAAAATAAGACCATGGACGAGTTGTCTTAAGCTTAGAAAACAAAGGAAATCTAAAACAACATTTTCCACAGTACTTCCTGCTTCACTTTTCAGATCAAGTTAACCAATCAGACGAACATACCTTGCCAATAAAAACTACCAGGACCGCCTACTATCAGGTCTCCATTCTACAAAAAGCAGAATTGAATAAAATTACACAATGAAAGAACACAACAAAATCAACCTTGCATGGGAAAAACAATTTAAATGACCAAAAGAATAAAAGAATCACAAAAAAGGAAAACAGCCCTGTTCAAGGAAAGGATGTAGGTGGGTGGATGTGCAGGAAAATCCAGTTAAATAAAGTTAAGATCACCCTATGCATCTTCACTTGAATGAAAGCAATATTTTTTTAGCATTAACATAGCATTCTAAAAATTGCTGATTATTTTTAACAAAACAAAGTCAGCATAAAAAAAGGTCTTCACATTCAATGAAGCAATAATGATGCCTTACGGAGAAACATACTTTTCTCTACCTTACAATGAGGTATTTTCTCCTCAGCTGTTAATTATGTGACTAATAATGTAGCTCCAAAACACTGAAAACAACGGCAATAATCAAAATCATTTAGAGACTTGGAGCTGTAATAATGGTACAGATAATAGCAATAGTTGCAAACTTCATTCTTTGGCCCGCAATTGTTTCTGGACCCTCCTGGCATAGAACAGCTGGCTATTTCCCTTAAGAACTTTCACTTTCACCTTCAAAAAAGAACAGTCTACTGAATGAATAGTTTGCCTCCAAAAGCGTCCTTACACAAGCTATTTTAACTTCTAAAAACTGGCTGGTGCCTCTCCAGTATTTCCTGAAAGCAAGGGCTCTGGAATCATCATAAATGGGACTCACAGAGACAGAAGCACATACATTTTTTCACCTAATTATATATTAAGATAGATTGAGCAGAGTCAGAGTTGGAGTGCGATGAGGTAAACCAGTATTGACTGTTTTTTTTATTTTATTTTATTTATTTTATTAATGAAACCAGAAGTTTGACGCTTCCAAAGGAAGAAAGAACTTGCAACAACTTCACTAAACTTTCCATATGCAACAATATAAACTCCTGATCACTGCTGACAGTGCTTGAACACTGAGGATATATCAGAATTACATTTGGTCAAAGTATTTCAGAAGCAGAATCTCACCTTGTAAAAATCTAAGCTGAAACCCGCTTGACAAAAGCCTTGCCCTTCAGGATCTGCATTGCCTGCAATTATGAAGGTAGAAGCATTTTATTGATTTCACAGTGCATGTGGAAGAGAGCTTACACACCCCAGGAACTGCAAGGCTGTAAATGCAAAACTACCAAAGTATGTGAAATGATGTGTATTCTTTTTTCAGAAGAGACAGAGTGAATCGAGACCTTCTATGGGACCCTGAACTTGCAGCCCCCTTTTGAAGTTTTTGAAAAGTTGGACCAGTTACTTGGGACTTTCTCCTCTTATGGCCAAGGAAAGGCCCTTGCAAGAATTATCAGAGATTCAGTTTGAATTTGCCTGGAGATATAAAAGCAACACAAAAATAAGTGCTTTTTAAAGCATTCTCAAAAAATGCTGACATAGCGGATGGGTCTGCATGGGTCAATGTTCAAACAACATCCTGACAATCTGTACTATGGCAAGGCAAAGAGGCACGTGTTCTTCACAAGGGTCAGCCCTTTAACTGATACACATTTGCTCAGTGAGGACTGAATTGTAATATAATTTTGAATGCACGCACACTTGTACATGCAAAACCATCCTTCCTGCTTCTGTCCATTTTTATTTCTAGTCTCCAGATCCTAATGTAATTGTACAAAGTAGGTTGATATGCACTTTAGGGCTTTTCTATGAGCACTCAAGTACTGGAAGACTGTGGGATTGAGCCAAAATGGCCATTTGAACTCCCTCTTCAAATGGTATAAGCCCTCAGCAAAGTACCAGTGAGATGTCAGAAGTATATGAAGCAGATTTTATGGTTATCATTTCTAACAGATCTAGCTTCTTTCTGTACCGTGTCCACTTCTAAGTAAATGAAGTCAGTTCTAAAGATATGCGTGCTGTTTTTCCCTGTTCGCCTAAGAAGTAAGGCTGAGAGACTGCTACCATATCCTCAGAACACCAGAGAGAAGAATGTGGAACCGCAGTGCTAATGTTCATGGCTTTCTTCCATTTTGGAAGTCCTTAATAAATGAGCTATTGTGGATGATACTGGCATGAATGGTGATACAGGCTTGCATGTTTCTGTGCAGAGTCTGGTCTTCAGATGGTGATCCTGTGATGAGAGATTTATACTCAGCATAAGCATGAGTAATTGGTTTAAAATGCTGTCTGGTTCTTATCTAGATCTGTTTGCAGCATTTTAAAGCCACTTAAATTGAACCAATTATATCTCATCACTATAACTGCATAAGCTCAACTTACTTAATTTCTCTTCTTTCAATTATACAATAAAGCATCAACTGCAGGAATACAATTTAATGTTGATTTTTCTTTAAGCCCTCATCCAATGAATTATCCAATGAATTAATGTCATACAGTAATCTTCATTCAACCAAGACTGTGTGAAGACTGAAAGCATGAAAACATTGATTGCAATATCAATTCCTCCAGTACAGGATTATTCCTATTAATACTTACTGTTGCGACATGGTGAATATTCAGCATAGGCACTGAAGTTCTGAATCGCTACATAGCAGGTGCCAACAGGGTCCTTCTCAGGACTATCTTTAAGAGTTCTCCAATGATATAAGGGAGCACAAGCCTATCAAAACAGAAACAATGTCACAAGTACCTTTCGCATACTCAAATACCTTCTAAACCTACTTCACAAGTAATATGTTCACTCTAATACTGCTCACACCACAGGACTTGGTCCCATATTTTAAGATATAGATCACATACACGTGGCTGAAGACATTCCTACTACTGTCCTAGGTCTGCGATCAGTTCCAACCGGATGAACCACTGTGCTACTCAGAACTTACCATGAATGCCAGAGCTTCTCGAACATTGGTTTAAGGAACAAGGACTCTTAACATGACCCTGCTTACAGATCTGTGTACAAGCAGCATCACCACTACCTTAGCAAGTAACTAAAGTACTTGTCACCAGCTAGGGACCTCTGTCAATACAGGTAAAATGTTCAGTGAAACTGGAAAACAGACATTGCACTCTGACAGCAATCTTGATTTGGAGCTTTTTTATCATGACTTTTTTGCAGCTCTTTTAACATGACCATGACATAGCTGTTCAAAATAATGAAAATATGACAAAAGAGGCCAGCGCTTTCTCTTACTAACTGATCTTCCGCACATGCTCTTAGCTTACTCTACATTCTGCATTTAACATTCCAAACAAAGCTTCATAATACGAAGTATTTTACAGTATATAGCCATCAGGTACTGTGTATAATGTCCATTATCTGTTTTAAAAAAATAATCATCATTTAAACCCACAACAGTATGGCATTCTGCTGGTTTCACACAGTGGGATCATCTTCACTTGATCAGTTCAACCTGATATATAGACTGCTTCCATTTTCTGAGTTATATACATCATCTGTTTTATAATTGATGTATAATCAGAGTTGTTTCTATAATCCACACACAGAGAGCTATTAAAGATATACCTTTGAGAAAAACAGACATCATCTCCAAATGATTACTAAATGTATAAGACTTACCACAACTTTTTCTTTATGAGCTTTGACTGTTGCCCCAAACCATTGATTTGTCTTAAACTCAATAGGTTCCCTGGTGCCATTAACTTTAATTTTCCTGTTATCTGGCAAAAAAAGAAGCAGTATGTTGACAGCTTATTTTAAAAAGTATTACCCTATTTAATTACAGATACAAGTGATCAGACTAACAGATATATTACATTGCATCCACTGTCATTGCCCTACCAGTTTATTATTAATTAGGCATTCTAGTATCATTCAAGCTTTTCACTGGTCAGTGGAAAACAACTCACTTAAATTTACATATAAAGATTCAAATAATTACACCTAAACTTCAGAATAAAAACCAAAGAAGCTCTGTGTTACTCTCTGCCAAAAAGAGTTTACCTGGAATTTATGATGAAGAATGAACAAGAATCTACAAAAATAGATGAAAAGGCCTCAAAACATTTCTCAGAGGTGGTAGAAACCTTCCATGTGAAAAAAGCATGTTCCGTAATTAGTTTTTGTCAAACAAAGGAATTTCTCAGCATGCTTATTCAAAGACCAACACTGCAGATACCAAAGGACTTAGTTTTTAACAGAATTACATGTGTACACACTGTCACAAGAGACAGCTTCCTAATGTTGCTTTATATACACTCTTGCAGATGTCAGCATAAGAGAAGCCATCTGGGCAAAGATTCAGGCCAATTATAATGCATTTCAGGTTTTAATAAAAAGCAGACATTCCTTCCTTTCACCGTCAGTTCTCTGAAGTAAACCGATTTCCCATATGTTCATGAGCTATGCTCTTTCCTTACCAGTCATTCCTAATGAACTTCTCAATTTATACATAAGCAGGGCATTACTCCTTCCCCCTCGTATCTGCATTCCCTTATGTTTGTTTCTGGTTCATATCAGGAGAGATTTCACAAGGAACAGTCCTTTTTATTCACTCTAAATGAAAATAAAACCATATACTGTCTACCTTGGAATGTAGGAAAAAATGTAACATTAGTTTATATTGTATGGATTTATCCAGATGTTTCTTAAAAAAGCGGAAAAATTTAGCTGGTATAATTGTCACCTTTAAAAAGCCAACACTTCCTGAGATATGCCTGACAGGAATAGAAGAGATATCTGAATGCTTTTCTAGGATGCCTGATCACCAGAGACCTCAGTTCATGGTAACCTCATAAATGTAACAGATATAAACTGAATTAGAACACAAAATGGTTATATTGGAGAAGGAATGTTCTGTCACTGTATTTTTTCTAATAAACATGAAGTAAAGTTGAATGAGAATGAATCAGTGTAATTTTGAAAATTCTTAGAGAAAACTTCTTTTTTCACGTAAATATCTGTTTCTCTGCTGTGCCAATTAGAGGAGCTAGTATGGAAATCCATGCTTAGAGGGATGAGAGACAGATGTTAGGAATACTTAGATCCTGAAAATTCAGGAAGACTAATTCAAAATCACTTTAAAAATATTCATTTTAAAAACATATTTTATTTAATTTAGGCCCAAACTTTAAGAGTGTAGGAGACAGCAACTCTGACACACTGAATTGTAGGAGCTGCTAGCTTCTACCCAGCCATTGGCAACTACGCTTTTGATTATTTTTTCCAGTGAAGTCAGACCCTTTCCAACTTTAAAGGTTTCTCTTTTCTTTCTTTTAATGTTCCAGTAGATCTGAATGTGATCAACATTCACAGATGAGCTCTAGATAGGAACAAAGCTTTTGAAGTTTGAAAACCAGCCACAGTCAGCTTACAGCAGCCAACGCTAGCCCGGCTCTGAGGATACTCACCACCAGAATTCTAACCTAAAGAGAGCTTACATTTTAAATTCAAACAGCACACCTGTCTACTGGCAAGTATACTCAAATTTGAGAGATGTTAGTTTTTAAAGCTAGGACAACTGTTTGCAGTTGAATTTATCAGTAGATCCGCAAGAACTGTAAACAACCCTATCAAACTTAGTGGCATATGGCATAGTATGAAACCTCCACAATGTGGCATGGGTTTCTCATTATAAAATATTTAAAATAAAATAGTAATATATTACACACATCAAATTAACAAATAGTTTCTTTCCCTAGTTAAACCTCTTTTGACTGAAATAGTCTAATCACCCTTGTTCAGGATACTTGCTGGAGTGATGCAGTCACATTCCCAGTTTCTGAACTTGTGCCTTAAAACATAGTTTATTCTTTTGTAAGTAATGACCCATCAGTATTTCAGATTGCAGTGAACCAGCTACTGAGTCCTCCATAACTTTATCAAAATGAAGCTATATACAACTAACTTGTCTGAATACATGTGGACTGCCATTACAGTGCCCAGATTGCATTCCATTAGACAACAAGGCTCTGAAAGAAGACACTTTAAATTCCCACTTCTGAGATAATTATTCACTTGCAACTGAGAGCACAGTTCTTCTCCTAAAGCTGAGAATGTCAGAAGAACCATCACCTAAAAGTACTTAATTTTTTGTTACCAACTGTAGATGCTACTTATTTACTCAGTAAATTTCTATCCAAATGCAAAAAAAAAAAAAATTAAAAATTTGTTCTATCTGTCTTTAGCACATCCCTCAAAACTGTGTTATCTAAGTGTTTTAAAAAAACCCCACATATTTGTGTCCTGACAGCACCCTTGTATGACACGGAAATATCCATCCTTGTGTTATTTATGTAGGTCTGAGGCCCACAGGCTATGTCTCTACTGTACCTTACCCACAAGCTAAGCTATATTTCTGTGAGCAGGAAAAACTTGGCTTGAATTCAGGTTACATTCACATGTCATCTTCTCTTCTGGAGAATAACGTCTGGCCCCTTTTAGGAAGCAGTCCAGGCTATCTTGTATCACAACACGTGACACTAATGCAAGGACAGCTAGGATACAAGGCAGCAGCTGAGCTGGGCACATAACACCTCAGCCTGTCTACAGACTGGTCCAGGGAGTGCCTGAGTACCAGCTGGATTGCTTCAGAGCCAGCCCAGGAGCTGTTCCAGATGGTTAACAGTCTGGTTGACTCACAAATCTGGCTTGAAACTCAGCCCTGGAGTCACACTTAATTGTACTGCCTACAACTGCATTGCACACTACGGACCAGACAACCAGGACTATGCAAAGAGCAGAGAGATGTGCAGATATAAAAGTAGGTGCAAGGACATCCTTAAACTGCATTTCAGCAACATAAAGCAGCATAAAGCCAAGACTCCTACACATTGGTACTGGCCCACAATCCAGCTTCAGAAGCAGGTCTGGAGATGGTGAAACATGATCCTCAAAATCAGTGTTCATCCAGTCTTTTAGATTTGAGGTACTGATGGGCTATCGAAGGGAAAAAAACGCCTTTTCAACTACCAAAGCAACAGTTGGGCAAGTAGAAAGAATTGAACTCAGACAGTAAAAAGCAGATCTATGTAAGAACAGCAGTGCAGAGACTCATTTCTAGGAATTAAAGCCTGAACCTGGAGCAAGCGTTGATGCAAATCCATCATTTGCACACATCAGACTAAATATGATGCTTCTACAGAGATTGGTATCCTCTCAGTCACTGAGTCAGCACATTGGAAACTGTTTAACAGGCATGAATTAAACATTACTCTTACAAATATTTCTTTGTTGGTGTAATCAGGATCTGCATAAGAAACAGATGTATTTGCCAACACTGATAGTGGCTCTTGTGATTCATTCAGCTCCTGAAAACTGGAAGTAAAAAAATGCATCATCTACTATAATTTCAGAAACTACAATGAACAAAATCAAATCAAAATATTTTAACAAAGCTTAACACAGGAAAACAATGCTTTTAGTCAAAGCAACAAATCTGGCTATCTAATGCAACTCTTTCAGGCAAGTTTTCACCCTCTGGGAGCTTTGGAAAGTATTATCTTTACTTGGTCCATGTCTGTTTGCCTGTACGCACTGGAAAAACGCAGATGATCATTCACCAGGCATCTACAGCAGGCTCAGTTACACTCTGCCCTCTATACCTACATAAACTACATCCAGGATGGCAAATCCCTTTCAAATACCTATTTTGATATGTGTGCATAATTGTGCACATCCATACCTATAAAAAGATATAAATAATATAAAATATAATATATATAGTTCACATACTTACACATAGTTGTATATACACAGAGTGCAGGTGAATAATCCCCTTAACCTATCCATATTTATATAAAACAGGAATACAAACATATAAAACCAACAAACATTTACATAAATACACATAGTTCGAGGAAACTGAATATCCCTTTCATATGGAGATAATACCTGGAATTCTACATACAGTTTCAAGACACCAGTACAAGACTTGCAGGTGTTTGGCCCAAAGAAGACAAATCAAGGGAGGATCTATTTGCAGTTCATCCTGTGTTCAATAGGTAGAGAGAAGAGGGAGACAAGCTCCCACTTGAGGTACACAATAAAAAGAAAACAGGCATGAGACACAAGTTACAGCAAGGGAATTTCTGACTAGAAATAAGGAAAATAACACTTTACAATAGCATTGGAACAGATTTTCCAGAGAGGCTGTGGCATCCCCATCCTTGGGTAGTTTGAGAATTTGGCTACACAAGGTTCCCAGCAACCTAACCTAATTTAACTCCGTAATCAGCCCTGCTGCATCATTAGGGTTCTATCTTACAGGAGAGAAGAGAGAGGGATGGGTTCATACTGATACACATGGTCCCATGTTCTAGAAGTGAGGGAGGAGAGGGGGTCTTGTCAACATTATCATGGCAGAGTGATTTTTTTTTTGGTATCACTGCCATTTCTATGATACCACCCATTACTAAGCAAAGGTAGACCAGTAACATTATAGGGTGATTGACACTAGATGCTCAACAGAGACACAGAATTCAAAAGCAAAGCTAAAGACTGCGACCTAGGGAACCAAACCAAGCAACTGCCCTCAACACCAACGCTGGGAAAAAAAGGACTTTATAATGTTTAGGGACAGTAAGAACATGCAAACCATTTGCATGATGAGAAGGGTTGCTTCTATTTTTAGATTTATCTGATTCTACAAACATCTATTTAATTTCTGGGTTTTATTGTGTCTTAGATACTATTCCTACGAGTTGTTTTAATTTAATAGATTGTATCTAGAGAGCTTTATTTAGACTTCCATTCCATGAATCAAGAAAAAAAGAATCACCAAACCCAACTGGATTTTTTCCCTAAGTACAATCAGATCAAAAACAAATTAAGTCCTCAGGGCTTTTCCCTTCTTTAGATAAGAATGATACTTATAAAAGAAACCCATGAGGGTCTATTATAAATCAGAATGCTTCAAGTGAACCACGAGGCTCTAGATGAGGTCTTACTGGCATAGTGGACTGAAATGTATCAACATTTCAAAGCATAACAAGGTTCTCCCTCAGAACTTTCTCTTCAGATGCAAATTCTGCTTTATAACAGGATTCTAAGTTTTCCCTACAATCTTACCATCTTTACAGCTACTGATTTTTTCATGTAACTAAACCTCTCGACTCCCAGAACGCATCCTTTCCTTATACAATACCTGGGTTCTGTTACAATCAGCTCAGCAGCTGGCCAGATTACCTCATGTTTTTTATCAACTGCATGCTTGGCCAGAACTGATCCACATCCCCCTTCCCTCTTCTTCTTCAGAGGCTGTTCACATTTTCTCCAGCTATTTTAGAAAAACTGGTAAAGTTAACTGATAGCAAAGACAACACTGCAATGAGTTCTAGAAACTTAGGGGAAGTAGTATCTAAAATTCTGCCTTTAGGAGCTAATTTAAAACATAAGAATTTGCTGCAGTCTGTTAAGTATTACAATTAAAAATGACCATTATAATGAGTTTCTGAAATATGAACAATTAGGTTATTACCAGATTTCAAAAAAATAGTGCCCTTCAGGGGGCATTTACGTTTGCTTCTGGCTGCAAGATACTTATACTAGTTCAGAAGTTCCCCATTTAATCAAGCCGGAATTAACTTTTCTTCGTATTGCTCTCCTGCCTCCTCTCCTGGTTGCTGGATGGAAGAGCATCCAGCTTAAACACAAGAACTTGGTAATTCTACCTGAATGCTAAAGCAGAAATACTCATTGTAAACCTGATTTCATAATGGACAAACTGAAAAAGGAGAAGTTAGCTTTGCGTAGGTAAGAGAGGTAAGACAGATCACAGTTCTTTAATACAATGCCAACACTTGTTCCCCTGTCCTCTCATTGAGTTTCAAAGAGTATCACAGTCTTACGCTGCAATGCAACAGGGCGGCATTACAGAGCAAGGAAACAAGGGAGAAGAGTCTTTGCCCTCCAGTCCATATCTCCTGGAGTAAGAGGATACTAAAAGCCTTTTCATTATACGTTATTTCAGTTCCCTGATGCAATGGAGGGGTTTAAAGCACCAGTTGTGCTCTCGGGGCAATGCTTTCGGCTTCTTCCCAGTGTCTTGGCCTCAGCACCAAGATTTAGGGAGCTTTAAAGGACTGCAAACGCACAACTACAGAGTCAGTGCTGTGTCAACAGCAGGAAACACAGACAGTTCCTGCTAAAGCCTCTTCTTGGCTAGAGGTCCTATCACTGGCCAACCCATATGGGAATGTCGGGTTACATGACTTTCTTGTAGATGGGTCGGGCCAAATCCTACAGTATGTCAAAACTTCATCCTCCTTCCCTCCTCTGCTCCCCTGTCCTTTTTTAGGAACAATATTTCATCAATAGGATTACTTGTTGATGTTTGCAATAAATCACCTTATTGCTTTGGAAATCTCTGGATTTACTGCTATGAAGTACAGAGCTAAGGGACCTGAGAAATTAGTGACAATCTGAGAGAACTGCCTATAGAATAATTTCACTTAGGTGGTACGACTTTTAGGAATGGGTGGCAAGTACTCCTGCACCTCTGACTAAGCCATCTCCTCAGCAGAGCAGTGTAGCCCCTGTGCATTTCTACATTAACACAAGTAATGCTGTTGCTCATAGCACTCAGATCAGTTTGGACATCCTAATGTATGCACAGTGCCACAGAGATGATTTCAGGGGAAGTCTTCGTTTTGTGTACCAATGGTAGTGGTAAGGAACCCAGCCTGTATTTGACAGCTATAATATGGCACTCAGAAGCAAAGGCATGTTTTTTAAAGGTGTTTTCATATCTTTCACTGGGAATTGAGTTCAAACTGAGTGTTCCTAGTGGATACACATTAGTAACCAATGTAATGTCTACTCCCTCATGTGACCTTAGCTTCTGAGAAAAAGAGCAAGAGACCCTCACAAACCATAAGGACTTGCCTTTTGTCATTTCAAGCATATATGACACAAAGAATCGAGTTTGGTCCTGAGTGTCACAGCCTGTGTGGTAGCGAGGAGGTCAGCTGCACCATGCCAGTGACCTCTGGCTGCAACCCTGGCACTGTCAGATCTCTCATTCACTGGGGATCATGGAGTTGTCTTACACAAGTGTCAGCATGTCAGGTCCCGTTAGGCTTAGCATTTATATTCTCCCTTCAGGACTCTATGTCATTCAGGATATAGAATAACTTTCTTTAAACTAAAACTTCAGTTATTTGAAAAATAGAAATGAATTACTCACAGAGAAAACCAAAACTCTTCAACAAAACAGCCATTACAAGACCAAAGACCATCTATCTCAGCATTTACCACCGCAGTATTAACCTAAGCAAGCCTAAGATTTTCACTAAGGCATCTATCACTTACTTGGTTCCCTCAAACCACTTTCTGAACAAGTGCTCCCTCTACCTAAGGCAATATCTATTTTACAAACTCAACACATTATTTTTTCTTCCTTCTTTTCCCCAACTCATGCGCATGTTCTTGTTTATCATTGTCTCTTAACAAGGATTAAATGCTCGTGGAGAGAGATTTTGCTCCTTTTTAGGTTGTTTTGCTTTACAGCCCTATAACAAGGAATATCTATCCATCCAGTAAACATCTCATTATCTGTAAAAGACAGGATAACTATAAATCAGTACAAAGCAGCTCCCCATCTGTAATACCATGATATTTGAAAATGTCCAGAATTTTGACAGAAGTCATCACAGAATACTAGTCAGTGTCCTCACTGTTTTCATTTAGTAGGACTGAGATATTAACAGTGTTAATACAAATAACATCAAAGCATTTGCAGATGAAGGAAACCTTCTTGACATTATGTCCACTGTTCTTGTGGCAACAGTGGAATAATCTGTACAGTTACACAAGCCTTACCAATTAGGTGCCCACTTACACACTTATCTGTGGCAGTAAAAGTCCAAGTAACATCCTAGTGCACTGTATGTTTCCTTCTCAACAGCAGAACGTAATTTGCATTGAACACAATATAAGTGAGATTCATTTGCGTAGTCAGCTCTCAGAAATGGAAGACACGAGCCCTCATGCTCATACATAATTTAAGCCAGTGGTTTTCAACCACTGGGACTTCTTGATCTCTTGAATTTATACTGGAAATTTCACAGTTTCTGTGACCTGCAGCAATGTCACATACCTAACTTGGGATATAGTATATGTGAATCCGCTTTTCTTTTACAAATTCCTTAGAATCTGGAAGTCCTCCACTCAACTCTCATTGTTGAAAAACACTGATTTAGTAAATTCTTCATCTTTTCAACAGATCACACTGCCTTTTAAGTGTTCAATTGTACTCTGCCTTTCTTTCCTGTTCCAGTCAATTTTTACTTCTGATCTTAATTAAAAATTGCAGTTTAGTTTCTTTTATTGTGTTTAGTGTATCTAACTGAAACAGCTGATACTATTTGATTAGAGTCAAGAAAAACATACTTTAAAAGCTTTGTGTAAAAATGTATTAAAATGAAATCTTCCAGCTCTGAAGCAGCCTCTTTTTCTGTTTTCCCAAAGTTTTCCAAGGCTTTAAAAAATCTCCTATGAGGCACAAATAATTAATCTTTAATATTAAAGCTGCTAGAGCTGAATTTCCAGTCTTCTAACAATCACTGGGTGTTATTGTTTTAGGAGAAGGGATAATCTTGTGGTTAAAGAACTGGAGGAAGAAGAAAAAATCCTGAGCCAGTTACCAGTACCATCACCAACTTCCTAGGTGATCTTCGACAACCCAGGCTGACTTTTTACTGTTAACCAGAATAAAGATAAAAATTGTAATATAGATTTAAAACGGGAATAGTAGCATTTCTGAGTGATGTTGTAGGGAGAAGCTATAGTCAGCACAAGGTGCCTGTACAAGAAAGAGACATAGATTGAAAATACTCCTCAAATTTACTAAGGGACTAAGTTCCACGAGGCATAAAATGTCCACAGGCTTCAAAAGGAACTGTGTGTAACAGACTATTTGAAATAGTACCATCCGTGTTAGAGCTTATGTGGATGGCTCTGTTCGGCTGAATAGTGTAAAAGTGAAAACTCGGTCCTGTAAGTAGCATATTTTGGAGAGAAAAAACCTCATGTGAAGTATACATCCAGTTATCTAGGGTGGATTGGAGATGGCCTTTATGTTGCTGGCAACAAAGAAGAGGTGTTGGTACAAGCTATGCAAACCTTCCCATGGTCCCTGTCTATGAGGACAGCTGGCCACTGCTGAATTGTGTGAAACAACAGCTTTACTGCCCTTTGTACCAGAATCAGACAGCCAGTGACAACACCGCTAAACCTGTCTATAATGCAATCCCTCCTCCAGCACACTGCATTTATACCTACACAGTGGGCTCTCTCTGGCTTAACTTGGCCGTCTGCAAGTCAGGCATCTATCCAGACAACATAAACAAGTGTCTCAAGTAGACTGAACCAACCACACTCTGGAGTTTCCAAGCTAAACAGCTGTGTGATACAGCCAAAGCCTTGTTGATATACTTACTCATCAGCCTGTGTTTATCCCTTCACTTGAAACATGGTATCTGCAAAAGGACAACTCTGTCAAGAGTATGGACTTGCCCTGAGTCTCTTCAGTTGACTTTTCTAGTGCTTCCCACAGGAAAGGCAAATGCCCTTCCATGTTTCATCACTAGGTTTTCATTCATTTTTTTTTCAAGTGTCCCTTTAAAATGTGATGGAGTTTTCATTGTGGTCTGTAAGTTTTCTATTCAAATGTGAATTTAAGTTGTATAAGTAATATATTCCATTTCCGCTATAGGAACTACCTAATCAGAAGATGGAAATATAGGAATATTTCCTAAATTGGTTTAATTTTAAAGACGTACATTCAGGGCAAATTACAACAAAAATGTTGTATGCGTACTGCCTATGTCTGTACATTCACATTTACATATAACCATATGCTGTTCCCAGTATTACATGCCCAAGTTGCCACATAAACATAAACATACAGGAGATATCTCTTACTTGGTTTTGGAGAATGACCAGCATGATGGGAGAGTCATCCTGAGGAGAGTTCCTACACACTAACGCAGTAATAGGATGTGTGAGTGGCTGGAAATCAAAGGGGAAAGAACTGCGCTGCTTCCTTGCTACACTTAAGTAAGCTCTCCTTATTTAATTTGTGCTGTCGGAAAAATAAAATGAATTGTATTGTGTTCACATTTAAATAAACCACAAATGTTAAGACTGAATATAACCTAAAAAATAATATCTATTGCTTAATGATTAAAATATCAAAGTCTGTCTAAAGACAATCAGTTTTAAATCCCCTGGAAACACTAGGTTTAAATTATTTTCAAGACCTATAAAGAGACAACAGAAAACATAAACAGTCTGAATTGTTTAAAACGTGTGTTCCCTCTAAATAAATAAGAAACATCTGTCTTGGGATTTTGGAAGTGTATATAACCTATCCACATTGTGCCTAAATCAGTTTGCATCTAGCTTCCAATATTCTGAAATAAAATTCTTGCTTTCTGAAGAAAAATGAAATAAGCAAACCATCCATCTGAGAAGATGCAAAACTCCCTGCTGAAAAAAACAGCTAAGACAAGCAATCCTGTGATGTCCAGAGTTCAGAGAAGTGTGAGAGGTTTGGGGGTTTCCCTTCTCAGCATTCAAAAAAAGTATTTTCAAAATGAGGAATCTGCCAGAAACACCTCTCGCTAAAGCATTAAAAAAAGAGAAGCCGTTATTAAGATGAACTCCACATGGATCCTGGAGGTCACGCTCACGGGATTTCCCTGGGCATCACCAAACCCTTCCCGGCTTCCGGAGCAGGGTTTCTCCAGGGAACGGCAGATGCTCGGATCGGAGCGGCACAACCGCAGCGAGAGGCGCGGGGGTATGTGCGGAGCCCGAGCTCAGCCCGGGAGAGTCGCCCTCACTCACTGGTGCTGTCGAAGGGGATCTGCGTGCAGCGGGTGCCGGGCCAGCCGCAGTGGTACACGGCGCCTCCCTCCACGATGTCTGGCTGCGTCGTGTTGGCTTTGGGAGCTCCCACCAGGACACCGACCCTGCGGGACACGCCGGGAAGTCACCGGGGTGGGTGGGTGCGGTCAGGATCGACGGGCGGGGGACCCGGCACGGCCACCCAGAAGCTGTCACCGGGGGGACCGGCCTGGGGCGGCGGGAGGGACGCTGCCGTTTGTTCCCCGCCTGCCCCCCGCCCCAATGCCTGCCCCCCCGCCTACCTCCCCCCCCACCCCCCCGCCCCGTATGCCCCCAGCCCCACCGCCTGCCCCCCAGACCGTTCGCGTCTCCAACCATGACCCCGCCACCCCCCGAGGCCGCCCGTTCTGGGAGAGCCCGGGGCCGTTCATTCGGGAACTGCCCGGACACTCACCCCCCGGGAACAGCTCCATCCCCGCCGCCTCCCGGACCCGTTCGCTCGGGCTCAGCCCCGGACCCCGCCGTCCCCCGGGGCCGCTCGTTCATGGAGAGCCCGGAGCCCTCCGGGACCGCTCGGTTGGGCGCAGCCCGGACGCCCACACACGCCGGGACCGCTCCCTCAGGTGCAGCCCCAGACCCCGCCGCCTCCCGGAGCCTCTCGCTCCGGGAGAGCCCAGAGTTGCCCGGAGCCACTCGCTCGGGGAGAGTCCGGACTCCGCCGCCTGCTGGACCCACTGGCTGGGGCTCATCCCGGATCCCGCCGCCCTCCCGGAGCCGCTCGCTCAGGACCAGCCCCGGACCCCTGCCCTCGAGACCGCCCTCGCGAACAGCCCGGACCCGCCGTCCCCCGGACCCGCTCGCTCAGGGTAAGTCCCGGGTTCCCCGGATCCCCTCGCTCGGGCTCAGCCCCAGCGCAGCCCCGGAGCCCCCCGGGACTTCTCACTGGGGCTCAGCCCCGGACTCCCTGCACCCCGCGGCCGCTCGCTCGGACACAGCCCGGAGCCCTCTCGGCGCCGCTCGCTGGGGCTCATCCCGGACCCCGCTGTCTCCTTGTACCGCGGGCGCGGCGCGGAGGGGCGCGTCTCGCCCAGCCCTCCAGGCGGGACTCACGTGCTGGGGTCGGGGATGTAGAAGTCCACCGAGTACCCGAAGTAGCTGCCTGGGGGACCGCTGTACACCGTGCGCTTCTCCTCGTCCAGGTTGAAAGCCAGCAGCGCCGGCGCGCAGAGCAGCGCTGACAGCAGGAGCAGCGGGCGCTGCCGGCGGTGGGCACAGCTGAGGCGCAGCATCCTCGCTCCGTCCGCGGCCGGCGGGGAAGGGAGCAGCGCCCGGGAGCAGCGCCGGTCTACGCTATCGCGCGGAGCGGCGGAGGCGCGGCGGAGGCTGTGCCGGCGCGGGGCGGGGGTGGCGGGGAGGCTCGGCCCCGGTCTGCCCCGGGGCGCCCCCTGGCGGCGCGCGGCCCGGACCCACAGCGCAGCTCGGCGGCTGCCGGGGACGCGAGGGGTCCCGCTGGGAGTGGAGACGGCGGCCTTGCCCGGAGCGGCGTGGCTCGGCGGGGACGCTCTTCCTCTGCTAGGCCGTGTTTGAACCCGAGAGATCCCCGCGCCACAGGCCTGAAGGATACGAAACTGTTGGAACGGGTCCAGAGTAGGCTACGGAGAGGCTGGAGCACCTCTGCTATGAGGACAGGCTGAGACAGCTGGGGCTGTTGAGCCCGGAGAAGAGAAGGCGCTGGGGGGACCTCACAGCGGCCTTCCAGGACCTGAAAGGGCTACAGGAAGGCTGTGAAGGGACGTTTTACAAGAGCAAGTAGTGATATGACGAGGGAGAATGGCTTTAAACTGTAAGTGGGAAGATTTAGATTAGACGTTAGGAAGAAATTCTTCATGATGAGGGTGGTGAGACACTGGCGCAGGTTGCCCAGGGAAGCTGTGAATGCGTCGTGGTTGCGCCCTCCCTAGATGTGGTCAAAGCCAGGCTAAATAGGACCTTGAGCAGCCTAGCCTGGTGGGTGGTGTCCCTGCCTATGGCAAGGGGGATGGAACTGGATGGGCTTCAAGGTCCCTTCCAACCCAAACCATTCTATGATTTTATCTGGTGCTGCCTCATCCGCATCTTGCTTGCTAAAGGAGATGCAGTCCTACTAGCAGAGGTGTCAGCGCCTTGGCCCAGCTCTGCTTGTCATCTCCTGTGGTGTCTGCGCTAGAGGACGGTACTCCCAGCACTGTGGCCCTCGGGGAGCCAGCATATGGGAAGCGCTGCTCCTAGACGGCCTCTGCCACAGCCCATGTCCCCCAGTGCTGGGACCAACACTGGGATGAGGGTGAGGTTTCTGCGTCGCAGCTAAACAGGATGCTCGGGGATGGTTTTATGGTCCTAACTAGGCTGTACTGGGGAAACTGATTTGTCTTACTAAGAAAATCCAACAGTGAGGCTGGGAGACGTGTGCTTAGTAGGGAACCCCTGACCTCTGCCCAGTGGAGTCACTGCTGGCTGCTTTTGAACAGTTGGATTCATAAGGGGAGATGCCGTAGTTGAGGCTGGTGGTTTCTACTTGAATTTCTCTCCACTTCCAGCTTTTTCACGAGTTTGAACTGAAGAGTCTGATACTTGAAAATGCCTTTTAGGAAACTAAAGTGCATGGGAAAAAAAATAGGCCTTCATCAGATTGCTGTGTAACTGTCAGCTTGGCTATTATTTTGAAAAAAACCCAGCAACTAAACCCTGCTTCTAACCACAGAAAAGATGTAAATCCAGCCACACAGTTTACAACACAAATGCATTCCCCTCTAAGTTTCTCTGTTAGAGCTTGCCTGACTACATGAAGTTTTAACATGCTGAATGGGAGACCTTACATTCGTGGGGAAGAAAGCATTGCTGTAGGCTCCATGCAGAAGCAGGTGTCATGCCCTTTTTCCCACAGAAATGATTGATACTACTTCATTGTGTGTGGTATTGAAAGTAGCTTGTAGAACTTGTAGAAAGCTCCTCTTATAATTTCCTCATAAAAGTATTTAAAAACAGGGAACTGGATCTATGGGCTGAGGCCAACGATATGAAATTCAACAAGGCTAAGCATCAGGTCCTGCACTTGGGATGCAACAAGACATGAAATGCTACAGGCTTGGGGAAGAGTGGCTGAAAATCTGACTGGCAGAGCAGGACCTAAGGGAGTTGATTGACAGCAGGTGAATATGAGCCAGCAGTGTGCCCAGGTGACCAAGAAGGCCAAGGGTATCCTAGCCTGTATGAGAAATAGCACGACCAGCAGGAGTAGGGAAGTGATTGTGCTGCTGTACTCAGCGCTGGTGAGGCCGCACCTCAAGTACTGTGTTCAGTTTCAAGCCTCTCATTACAAGAAAGACATTGAGGAGCTGGAATGAGTCTAGAAGAGGGCAAGGTAGCTGGTGAGGGGTCTGGAACACAAGTCTTATGAGGAGTGGCTGAGGGACCCGGAATTGTTTAGTCTGGAGAGGGGGAGGCTGCGGGGAAATTGTATCTCTGTACAACTACCTGAAAGGAGGTTGTGGCAAGGTGGGTGTTGTACTGTTTTGCCTAGTAACAAGGGACAGGACAAGAGGAAACAGCCTCAAATTGCACCAGGGGAGGTTTAGATTGGACATCAGGGGAAATTTCTTCACTGAAAGAGTTATCAACCATTGGAACAGGCTGCCCCGGGAAGTGGTTGAGTTACCATCCCTGGAGGTATTTAAAAGATGTGTAGATGTGATACTTAGGGACATAATTTAGTGGTGGACTTGGCAGTGCTAGGTTTACGAGTGGACTCAATGATCTTAAAGGTTTTTTCCAACCTAAACATTTCTGTGTCTCTGTGTTTTGCCCCTGCAAGTCCCATAATGCTGTTATAGCTGCTTTTGTTAAAAATATATAGAAACCGACTCTGCCTGAAATGCTCCCTTCCTCTACAAAGCTAAACAGGGCATCACTCCCACATCTTGAGGGGACAGTATTCTTATTTGAGTTTTTTTCTGGCCAGCTCAAAGGTAGGAAGAAAAAAAGGAACCATTTTATTTTCTATTTAATCAACTCTGTTAGGAGGAAAAAAGGATTGGTTTTCAGCATTTATAATACAGATGTGTCCTAAACAATATCAGAGAAGGATCAGGAAAATGGAGAACCCATTTATAAACATGATACAATAGACCATGCCTGTGAAAGCAGCTGAGAGTAGTTTGTCTTGTTCTGAGGTTCTGATTTCCTTACTTTTGTGTTTGTTTTACTTTAAGTGCTTTATGGAAAGATTATTCAGATAAGACTGATTCCTGTTCACGAAAATAGAACAGTGTGTTTATTTCCAGAATTAACTGTGTGACCCTTAGCTGTCTCCACAGACTTGTAATATTCCTTAAAATTGCTTGCCTTCCAATTCAACTGACTTTATTCTTGCTGTTAGAGTGAAATATGACCATTGACATTATTTTACATTGAATGAGTATCTTTTAGAGATCTAAGCACCGTTAATAAATTCAGAAGAATCTCAATGACTTGTAGGGTTAATGCCTACTCTTAAAAGTCAAATAGTTTTAAGGCAACTGAAAGCATTTGAAAGTTGTGTAATAATAACAATAATAATTAATCATCATCATCATCTACCTTGCTGTTATTTAGCACAATAACAGTTAGTTCCCATGCTGAGCATCACAAGTAAATTTGCTGGGTCTCAGAGAACTGCTCAGATGGGACACCAGACCTGTGGCAATCTGAGAGTGTAGAGAGCAGCACGTTCTGGTGCTTTATCCATCTTGTACCGATCTATTCAAAACAGAACTAAAATTCAGTAATTAGCACAGCTGGAGATAGGTGAGTGTACACACAAATGAAAAGCAGGAAGCGCATAGCAAGAACATATGCATTTCTCATGTGCTCCCCTTGTACCTCTCTTTCACTTTGAAATGTTGGCCACCTAACCTGGTTGCTTTAAGTACATTTAAAAATGGAAAAAAGTGCTTCAAATGGCTACCAATGCTAAAACCTGCATGGAGGGCAGGGCAGAGTGAAAAGAAGGGAGTATCTTTTACTCTCAAGTTGTTAACAGCAGTCCCCCTCCCCTTACACTTTTCCTTTTTTTTTTATTCATGTAAAGAAGAGAGACCTGAGTGTAGGATATTCCAAATCAATTCAAACAGATAAATTAAAAGAACAATCTTTTCATTTTTCGAAGGATTTGCAATGCTTCCCTAAATAACCAGGGCCTACTCTGATCACTGGAAGCTTATTCCAGATCTTGGTTTCCTCAGACTTCAGAAATGTTTGGACTGGAAGTTCTGATCTGCACCACTCAAAAGGTTTGCAGCTTCCCCAGTTGTTGATAGACTGAAGTTTGGTCTGTAGCATACCTGTGGGCAAATACATTAACTGCTTTGAATATTGAACTAAAAAGTCTTAATAGGCTCTAGAGCCTGACTTGGAGCCAGGCTGGAGAGTTTTTATGAGCATATTTAGCCTAGAGTCCAAAAGTCATTATCTGCCATCTAGAATAAATGGAAGGTCAGATGTGGGACCAAATAATTTATACAGAAAAATACAAGATTTGCAGGGTTGATTTCTACAGCTTATATTATGTGTGGTTGGTGACATTAATATATCATTATGGTATTTGCAATCTCAGTCAAAGCTTCTAAGCATAACTTAAATATTAATATTTCATAGAAGGCTCTATTATGAAAGCTTTAATCTTATTTATGCTGTTATTTACTGATGTACCTGCCAGAAGAGGAAGGATAAGTATTTCAAAGAATAACACGGGATTTTAATATAAATCTTGTCAAAATTAATGACAATTTTACTGTTAAAACTTTTCAAAACATGACAGTACAGAAGATTAAGTGTCCTATTCCCATAGGAAAGCTTACCTTTTCTCTTAGCTGTTGACTGGTTTCGTTTCTGTAGGCAGGAAGCCTTCTGTATTTGGAGCCATTACATAGACAGAATTTTGTATTGATTATCCTGTTACAAAGCAAGAGGATAAAATGAAGATGTGACCACACTCTACAAAGAAGCATGAATTTGTAGGATCTGAGTTCAGTATGACAGGAAGACAAAGGATGCTCAGCATTCCGTTTTGAACTTTACCTCTGTGAACACTGTCCAAATTAGACATCTTAGAAGTAATTCACACACGAACAGCATTAAAGCTAATTTGAGAGTGAGCAAGCTAAATCTTCTAGCAATATAAGCACAGACCCTGTGGAAAAAAGATGTTTATTTTCAAGAGTTTTCATGGAAATACTTGGGTTTTTTTGCATTAGTTATAAGTATTAACTAGTTTAATCACGTGGAATCAACATAAACCAGAAACCAATGAAGTAATCTACCATCTTGGTGAAAGCATAGACTGGCTGCTTAGCGTGTGACTCCACAGGATGGAACAGTAGGGGTGGCTATGAGCACACTCGGTGTTCTCACTGCACCTCCCAGGCTGTTGGGGTCAGCAGACTTGCAGCACAATACTCGACAAACCCACCACGGAGTCTGACTGGCGATTCAGCGGCCCGTTGATTGTACCATGTTGCCAGCTAGAACATCAGTTGTCTCTCCCACAAGACCTTTGCTTGGCGATTAAAATGGAACCACTGTGCAATGTGTAAAAACCTATTCACCTAGAGTATTATGAGAACATCATTTAGTTATGTGATTTCTTACAATTAGCATTATCAATTTGCTATGGTTAATTAAATGATCTATTTAATCTCTTACTGTGTGTGCTCTGGTATTACTTGTCAACCAAGCCTCAATTTGCAAAGTACTATATATATATATGTGTAGCCTATATATTTGGCAGTTAGAGCAGACCAGCCCGTGAAAATTGTATAGGTTCCTGCTCATTTTAATATGGAAGCAGATCAAAAGTACCAGACATTAATGCCCCACATATTATAGAACTGTTTTCTAACTAACCACATATTTTAAGGGGACAAAAAGTGAATTTCCATGAAGTCAAAATCTCTCCCATCTTGTCCATCAGGGAGGAAAGAACAGAATGGTTCCCTTGGCTGAGGCTCTTGGATGAGCTGGCTAAGTTCCATTAAGCACTGTTACTTAGCCTCTGTAGTTCAAAAATGTGTGAAGTAAACCAGAAACCAGGCCTCAAACAACTGGGCAGTATGAAGGAAAAAGAAAGGAATAACGGGTCTTATGGCTAAATTTCTCTGGAGTATGGCAGAAGTTTTAATCCAGACTAATGCTTATATATAGATCTCACATCAGAGGGGATTCTTTTTTTTTTTTCTCTATGAGATAGGACACAGATTGTATCTGACAGTGGGCTGGAAACAGGCTGTTTATTCTAGTGGAGTCAAGCCGTGTAAGCTCTGTTTTGAGACACTCTAGTACAAGCCAAGGCAGGCACCAGAATCCAGGAGAAAGAGCAAGAGAAGTGAACTGTCCCCTTCCAAGAAGTCAGTGCATAGAGACATGTATCATAAGCGTGCAAAACCAGCTAAAGCAAATACCTGTCAAGTTTGAGCATTTTAGGAAGAGTAAAGTTTCAGATTTGCCAGGCAATCCAGATTAAAGCAGATTCCCTTAATTAACAATCTGTGTACTTTTGATTAGCAATACTACTGTTGCACAGGTCTTTAAGCATCAGGCACACTTAACAAGACAGAATAGTTGTGTACTAAGTGAAGTCAGTCAAATAAGATTAATGAAGGAATCTTTTCAAATCATTATCATCTGCAAAGGAATTATTTTTTCAGAAAAGGAAATCTCACAAAGAGGTAAGATACACCGCTGTCAGTTCTGCAGTAAGGAATGGTCATGGTAATTTCAGAAGTTAGGCTTTTAAGAAAGTCCTGATGGAACTTGTTTGGTAAATGGGCGGGGAGACAGGGCTGCAGCAGTGGAGCTCTCCACATGTTGCACAGAGCCAGTTCCAGCTGGCTCCATGGTGGACCTTCCACCGGCCAAAGCTGAGCATGTCAGCAAAGCTGGTGGTGCCTTGGTAAGAACGTAGTTAAGAAAGGGTAAAAAATACTGAGGGGCAGCTGGGAGAGAGGGGTGGGAAAACATGAGAGAAACAACCCTGCAGACACCAAGGTCAGTGAAAAAGGAGAGGGCAGATTCCCCTGAAGCCTCTGGAGAAGATGATGGTGAGGCAGGTTGTCCATCTGCAGTCCATGGAGGACCACTGTGAAGCAGATACCCGCCTGTAGCCTGTGGAGAAATCCATGCTGGAGAAGGTGGCTGTACCTCGAAGCCAGAGGAGGTTCCTGGCAGGAGCTGCAGTCTGTGGAGAAGAGCCCGTGCTGGAACAGGTTTTCTGGCAGGACTTGTAACCCTGCAGGGGACTCACACTGGAGCAGTCAGTTCCTGAAGGACTGCATCCCATGGAAGGGACCGCTGCTGAAGCAGTTAATGGACAGCAGCTCATGGGAAAGACCCATGTCGAGTAGTCTGGGAATGACTGTCTCCTGTGGGTGGGACCCCAAGCCAGAGCAGGGGAGGAAGGCATGACAGAGATGAAGCCTTAGGAACTGACAACCACTCCCATTTCCCTCTGCCTCACCTGGTAGTGAGGAGGCAGAGGAGCTTGGATTGAAGTTGAGTTTGGAAGAACGGAAGTGGGGGAGAAGGTGATTTTAGTTTTGGTTTTGTTTCTCATCATCTCTATTTTAAATTAGCAATAAATTAAACTAATTTAGAGTCTGTTTTCCCCGTGATGATAGCCGGTGAGTGATCTCCCTGTCTTATCTTGACAAGGAGTTTTTTCATTCATTTTTTCCCTGTCTTGCTGAGGAGGGGGAGTGAGAGCGCAGCTTGGTGAGCACCTGGCAACCAGCCATGAGCAACCCACCACAGAACGATACTGTTTTCCCATTTCCAGCTGTAAATCTAACAGACACTATGTCTCTGCAGTCTGGCAGAGGACAGATCTGCAAGTCCCATGCAAAGGATGGTCTCTTTCTACCACTTCTACATGGCTTTACAGTTCAAATCCTCCAACAAATCTTTCTCCTCTACTCTACATATCCAATTTTTGATCAAGTCAGTTTGTTTTCATGCATGATGACCATTCTAGACTCATATTGTTATTTACACATGAAAATAAAATATTAAAAATAAATTATTCTGGATGCAAAATTCATCCCTGCTGGCAATAGAGCACGCTTTACAACCACAGTTAAGATTATTTTGTTGGTTTTTTTTTCCTGAGATGTATTAACTCAAAGCCTGGCATTTCTAAATCCATGGTCTCTTTGCATCACCTTAGAGAGGCAATAATCAAGTTTGATTAAAATCAAACTTAAACAAATATACCATGATTCAAGGAAAAGATTTTATTTTAGGGCTAACAAGTTGATAATAAATAAAGGAATATAATAATGTAATAACAGATGTTCTCATGCATTTAACATACAGTAACGCTGGCTTACACTGCTGTTTGGACAGATTGAGAAGAGGTATTTGGCAATATCATAAGTTTGAATAGTTTAAAGATCATAGAAGAAGAAATTCTTTCTGCTGTTTTTACAGTTCTTTGATACAAATTCAAATAAATATTCATACATCTATTTTTTCTCAGATTTTCTGTTAACTTTTAACATGCCTGATAACTAAACCACGGTAATATACAACTGCCAAGAAAAAGTATTTATGAATTATACTTATTAATAATCCTAAAAATGTATATCTATGTCACATTGTGCAAGCTTTTCAGGTAAAATCACATTTTAGGTAGAATGGCAGAAAATTTAAATTCATTAAAACATATGCAGTGCAAAGGCCAGTCTAGTCCACACATTATGGTACTGTAATGTAAGTAAATATAATTTAAATAATAAAAACATGCCTATATGATTCCGAGGAAGCTGAATATGGTTCATGTTTTAAAGATCTGACATCGAATATGCAGATTCTGCAATATCAGACATTTTTCAAATCTTCATGAAATGGCAAAATAATGTTAAGACTTTATAAGTAGGCTTTTTTTTTGGTTAGGATAACTCACATTTACAGTACTACAGTGGCCAAAACAGACAAACTATTATAATAGAAATCAATTTGATTAAAAAATTAAATATTCCAATTAACACTGAAAAAGTGTTTGTAATCTTTATTTACAGTTTATCAATGATACCAGTGTATAACTTCACACAGTCAAAGTATACCACTTTCCAAGCAAATACCAACTGCTCTGTCCCCATTCAAGCATTCGGTAACGATGTGTTGTTTCTGTGCAACGTATCAGTTTAAAGAAGGAGATCGATCTGTGGTCCAGAGTAACTCTATATATGGCCATTTGGTTTGCAAGCAGCGTTTTACAGGAGTGTCGTCTGTCTGTAGCATTGGTTCTTCAAAACCCATAACAACTGCTGTGCCTTCTACATACATGACCTGTCAAAACAGAATCAGTTATATCAGCCTATGTTTGTTTAAAAACTCTTAAATGAGATAATTATTTTCAGCATGTTAGGAGGGGATTTATTATGATACATTTTTTTTTACTACAAAAATAAAATCTGTGAAGTTTTATATACCTTTTTTTTAAAATGAAATGTATGAATTTGCAAACACCTCATCTCTTAGATTCAAGTGTCTGAAAATTCTGATCTGGACATATTAATTTGACTGTTTATTTCAATAGACACTGAAGGCCAAAAGTGGGAAAAACTAATCATCAGGACATGCAAGGCAAAAATTCTGTTGCAGTTGCAAAGTTTGATATTTTTATTTTTGTAAGGACAGTGTTCCTTAGACTTAACTTTATGTAATTAATTTTCTATAAAATAGAATTTCTGTTGCAAATCAGCTCTATTCATAAAACAATATTTAAAATGCTATAAGCAGAATCCTCTGAAAATAAAATATTTAAAAAATAATCTTGATTTTATATATATGTTCAATAGTAAAGACAAATGCATCTTTGAATGCTTTTGCCTACATTTTGGGGTTTGAAACTGCTGGATATTTCACATGGGTAATTTTAAGGACTTAATTCCAAGCTGTTCCAAAGACTGAGACTTTTTCTTGAAAAGTCTTCTTGAAATCATTTTTGTTCCCTATGTCTATTAATGCCTTAAACTATTCTACCCTAAATGTTAATCCAGGAACTAACTTGGAAGCAGCCACAGAGTGCCAGGTATACCTCCTTCCAAGAAAGCTGAAAATGAAGCAGGTAATTTTTGTCCCCCACTAAGACATTCCAAAAAAATACTGATTTTTGATACAACTTTGGAGTAGTAAAATATTTCACAGAAAAATCCAAATATCTCAGTTTAGATGGAGGGTTACTTACAGAAGTTGCAGTTTGTGTTACATCTGCATTGTTCTTTACAGTTGAAATCCCACTTCTCATGGATAAGCATGAGAGGCGCTGTTAAAAATGCATTGCTTATGAGATGCTGGATGGGTTGGCTAGATCGCATCTTAGCTAAAATATGATCATGAGTACAAAGCAGTTCTCAACTCCAAACACAGCACTTTGGAAGAAAATTACTGAAATACTATTTCTGCAAAAAGCCTGTTTCAAGCTAAGTTATTTTGCCTGCAACTACTGTCAGTTTTACAATTTAACACAGGGAGTCAGTTTTGCAAACTAATTGTTATTAGAGCTAGAGTTATGTTTCTTAAGTCTTACCTTTTCATTGTAGTTAGATTGCTTCAGTCCATTGTAATGGTAAACAGTGAACGACTCTGAAACCCTGGAGTCCTAGTAGAAAGAAGACATTTAATTTCATGTAACGTATGCACAGTGCATTCACAGTCTCCCCTCTTTACAACTACACAGAGGCATTTAAGCAGGAAGACTCAAAGAAACTGTAACAAAGCAGAAGTTCTTTTAGGTGACATCATCCTGTAGATTTTGTTAATTTTCCCTTTCTCATCAGAAATAATAAAAAAATCTGAGTAAATTAATTGGTAATGACCCCAAGAGGAAGTAATGATATTCTGTGTTCATCTGGACAATTATGCTACAACTTCGGTTCTGAGCACTTAGAAACTCTCCTAATTTTTCAAGCTGGACACCTTACGTAGTAGTCACATTCACATTTATTTATGACTACTTGGATGCTACTGAGCTAAATATTTACTAAGGACCAGATCCAATCTCCAATACTGCATTTGAGAAGTAAAAAGTAATTTACACCTATGCCTACCTAACTGTAATGAATTGTGAAGACACTTGTTCAGCTAAGGCCTAACAGCAGATGTTCTACAGTTGTCAGCCTTCACTATTCCAGGTATTTAAATGCTTTAGTCCTAAAAGGACTGAAAAGCTTTGCATTTCACTTAATCAGGAAACACAAATCAGGTATAATATCATCTCTTTTATGCCTGCTGGACCATGCTCCAAACAAAAGCTTATCTCTTTTTTAGGTACGTGGACTTAAAGGCTGCAATGAGAAGAAAACTGCTCAGGTTACAGTACATCCATCAGATTACAAAAAGCCCTCATTCATTTTTCTTCTCTTAAAAAATGTCTTATCTCTGTACAGGTCTCTCATGGCAACCCAGGCTATTCCATGGTGGGAGTATGGTGAAAAGTAAGTGGCAACTGTTTACAGAAGTTGCTTCACAAAGATAAATGAAACCAAGCTTTGCAGGGATGGAAAGAGGATGATGATTCTTTTTGCTGAGGAAAGTGTGCTCACTCTGAAGGAAAAGAAGTGCTGCTTTCCAATTCCTGTCCCATGGGTATTAAGAATTTTGTGCCGTGATTGCTTGCCTAAAAAAAAGGCTACCAGGAATTCAGGATCCCCCTCTCCAGGTGACCGCCCTCAGCACTAAAGAGCCAGGCTTGCTCTCTCAGGCTGAATCATGTTTGAATATTGTTCTTGTAAACCAACAGCTTTGAAAAGGAAAGCTGAGAACCCTTCCTGCTTTGAAGGTGGAGCTTAGTACTTTCTAGGTGATTGACAATAAGGTTTTGAAGAAGGAATCAAATCTGGATATCCTAAGCACTAGCAACATATTCAAATATTGTATGATAAAAGGGAACATAAACGATTCCCGTCATCACTGGCATCTTGCTTCCTTGCAGTATTTTAAAGACAGACAATATTCATTTCTGCAGAATTTCACTTTCAGAAAGAATTCTGAATGAGGTGTCAGTATGGGTAAGGGCTCCTGCTATCTGATCCACAGAGCACAGACAGATTAGACAATACATGCAGCATTCATTCAGAAACTGATACTGGCAGGTCCCAGACCAAAATGTGCTGATTGTTCAGACTGCACCCTTAAGGCAGTAACACTTATCATGTTTTCTACTGGAACCAGTGAAGGTTAAAGAGCACAGGCAAACCTGAGCAGTGGGGAATCACATGCAGCGTGGAATTAGTACCTGATGAGCAGGCATTGACTGGGGTGCTCCAACAGGGAAGAGTTCCTCCAACAGCCCTTTACGTGACTGAGTTGGATATCTGCCCATGATTCCACTATGCTCCCTCCTCCAGTCAGCGACACTCTTCAGCAACAGGCAAAAGAGGCAGCAATCCCATACAATGGCTCCTTTCTCCTCCAGCTGCCCATGGTCCACAGAACAGGACATTTTACGTACAGCCAGTTATGGAGATGTGCTTTGGTTTTCTGAACTTCATTTTGAGCATCTGGGGCCTAAAATTAAACACTGGAGCCTTCCAGATTTGCAAGTGTAATATAATTGTAAGAAATAAGATTAAATTATATTCAATTGTAAAGATGTTTCCACTTCTGGATATACAAATGAAAAGAAGAAAAAACAGTTGCCAAATATGTACTGCAGATGTAATTCTCTAAATCCGGAGAAAATGAACTTTCTATCTCCTCTTTCCTGTATATGATGAATCATCTCTTAATGATGTATTCAGTCCCTACCATCTTTGGCAGTGCAGTTCTAGTATCTTCTGAAAGACCAGATTGTTTTGTAGTACAGGATACTACATCCAAATAGTGCTGCGCCACCCTTAACTAAAAGAGTGTTGCTGAAGGCATTTAAAAAATATTAGTTTCACGTTTCCTTGCCTGTAAAAATCAAGCTACATAGTTTCAACAACAAGTTAAGCTACCAAAGCCACCAAAGTCATACTCCTCTCGGCCCCTCTCTTGCCTCACCAGTCTGTCTTTCTGTTACTGGGGAAACCTCTCCTCTGCCAATACAAGCACTTTTATGGCCATGGAACCAGGCTACATAAACCTCCAGGGAGCTCTCATCAAGACCAGTGCCCTGTCCTGGTTTACCACGTATCTGTACAAAACTGCAGCTGGAGAGCAGGAAGATGCGACTAGGGCAAAGGGAGAAGACAGCAGTGCCAGGTTAACACATGCTTCTCAGTGGTGGTGGTATCTTAAAGAGTATATAGAACAGATTGAGAGTTTGACAATATTTTTCCATTACCCTGGTAGATATTGACTTCCACATAAGCTAAACGTAATTCTATCATGACTTTTTGTTAAAATGTCAAAAATCTGCATGATTATAGATATGCGTAAATATAGTTTTAAATATGTTTGTAAGCTTCTCCCATTTGCTAGCAATTACAGTAGACATTTGTAATACTAATAAAATTGGTATGCTCATTTACTCTCAGAAAAATCAAATTCAGGTTAACTTTCGGAGCAGGGAACCAGTTCAACTTCACAAGCAAAATGATTCTGTATTTCCTGAAGTGAATTTTAGAACTTATTGATGCAATAGAGTTTCCGTCCAGTGTAAAGCTGACAAAATCACAGACATCATATGCAAAATGGAACGCTGCAGTTTTTTGCATAATACAAAAAATTATCTGATGGTCAGCTGTATACAATAAATACTATACTTATTATTAAAACCAGCTCTGTGGTATTGATGGAAGTGTTTAATGAATCTCAAAGACAAGCATAACAGACAAAGCTCTGCAGTAATAAAGCTATATAGATTACCTGCTCAGGGAAAAATTCTTGCAGAAAGGGACCCAGTAATATGATGCCTAGTCCTTCTGGGTCTAATTTGGTCTTCATGAGGTTTACACTACGACAAAAACATTGAATAAAAAAGTATGAGTAAGATTTCTTTTTCTTGCATGACTATATTATGCTGTGCTACCACGGTACTGGCTGCCAAGTATAGCAGTACTATTCTATTTTTAATCGTTAAGTGACAACTGCACCAGAATGGCATGCAAGTTGCCAAAACATGGTTATTTTTAAATAAAAGTAATGTTATTTTAAATCAAATAAAGTGATAATTCTGAAGGACCACTATATTTGGTAAAATAATGTGAAACCCATATAATCTAAAACCAGGTTTACAGCCCAAAAGGCGTTTTGCTGCTGCGTAAGCATTCTTGATCTTAGATACATAAAACAGGCATCTTTTAAATATAGCTCTGTAACTGCCAACCAAACAGTTTTTAAATGGAGATTTGAAAAGCCTCCAAGATTTTCTAAGTACACTGAAATAAAGTTATCAGATATATTTTTTATTTACACCATGTCCTTGATATTAAAGAAGCCAAACCCAATAAATAATCTGAAAGCCTTACTGCATGAGTATAGTATCATTTCAGGTCACTACAAATGAATGTCAATTATAACTTTATATTTCTATTTAAGCAACATATTTCTACAGGCTTCAGATCACTTCAACATTTATTTGCATCTACCCATCCTTTTGTCTAAGGTACAAGCTGTACTGTACACAAGAATGTCCTCACTGTGTCAAAGCAACCGAGCGTCTTGGCCAGCATCGTGTTTCTGACATTGGTCAGTAGTGGATGCTTACAATAGAGTACAACAGGGCAAGCATACAGTGATATCTTTAGTGTACCCTCCCCATTTCCAGTAGTCTGCTGCTGAAAGACATCTTCAGTATCTAAAACACAAAGATACATATTTTTTCTTTCCATGCATGTGCCTAATGGGCACATAGAACCCATATAGACTTGTGGCATTTAACAAATTCCACTCACAAAATTAAAATTTATCTATGGATTCTGGGAGTAAGTATGACACCTCATTTTGGTATTGTGAGAAGGAGTTTACAATCATTCCCTATTTATTATTAAACTCCTGATTTCAGAAACGTCTCTTACACGCCAGTGGTTGTCTCTCTTTTCTAGGTTCAACAGACCTAACCAAGTTCCTCCTTGTACTAGTGCCATTTGGTACCTTCAGCTAATCTTGTTGCCTTCCTGATACCTTTCTACAATGTTGTTTCTTAAGATGGAGTGAAACGTCACCCATTTATACAATGGCATAATTGCCAGAAATGCCATTCTGCATGCCTTCCTAACACTGAGCATCGTTTTCAATCCAAGATCTGTCTCGTGAATGGCAATATCTAGTTCACAGCCCAACAATGTGTATGTAAAATCAGGATTGTTTTATCCCATGTGCAATCAATCTACACTTACTATATTGAGTTTACTCTGTTACTCTGTCTTTCAGTATCTTTTGCTGCTCTTCCACACCATTTTTTAATATCTCGACTACTTTGTAGCAGGAGCAAAATATCATATCAACCTTCAAATCCTGACTGGCTGCATGACAAACTTCACAGATCTAACACAAATTCCTCTAAATTTCCTCTGATGATCTACCTCCATTAAAAAAAATTGACATTTTTATCCTTCAATCAGTTATTTAGTTACAAGAAAACTCTCTTTCTTACCCCATGTTTACACGTGAAATATTTACATGTGCATTTTCCCCAGGTTGATCTTCAAATCGTTTTCTAAGTACTGTTGACCATTAGTGACCTTCTCTTTCTGGCACTGTCTGGTACCAGGACAGTTTAGAGTCACCTAAAGTAGTTCAGCAATTTCATTCTGATGTTTCTTCAGAATTTTGGGTTGTTTGCTTATCTTGACACTTCAGACTTCTAGTTACTCAGACCACCCATAAAAACGCTTAAGTGTGGAAACCTCCCTGTAGTTTTCCCCAGTGAAAATGATAACTAATCCCTGTCGCCTTCCCCAGTGAATAGGAAGAGGAATTAACTACACTTCTCTTACCGACTTTGAATACTTTTTAATATTGGGGATCACCTAGCAGAACTACAGACTGTCAAGTCTCCTGGTTCTGATGTGCTAAAAAGATAGTATTAGCTTTTATTTTATAGCTTTGCAGATTAGCGGTCAGAAGATTTTAACTCTGCTTTACTTCGTATTTACATTTAACATTCCATAAATTCTGTATTGTTTTCATGTAGGCACTATATTTTCCTTTCAGAAGACACAGCCCAAGCTCCTCATAGCTGCCTTTTTTATCACCTAGGTCTCTTTTGTTGGAGGCTACAGGCAGAAGGTGTCTTTCTAAGCTCTTTTTGATTATTGTTGCATGTAAGCATTTTATCCATTTTGCTACCATTTATGTGTCTTCATTTTTAAGTAGCTCTCTTTCTTGTTCCTATCATAGTACCAACAGTAAATTTTTTGGCTTCTTTTCGTTTCTATCTCAATAGACACAGAGTACATTATTCAGTTTTTAAGAGAGTGGTTCTGCCAAGGCCCTTGCAAGAGAAATTTTAAAATTCATAAAACGGAATGTGATATCCTATAAACTATGTTAATTTAATATCTGAAGAAAAAAAGAATATTCATGACTCAAGTGAAACTACAATTGAGGATTTGCAAGATACTGGACTTTAATCCTTCTTACTCATTTTTACTGCTCTCAAAGTACAAAATTTAAGATATTCTAGTAGCTGTCTGAAACCTGCTCAAATTCTGAAAATAGTGTTAACAGAGTTCTATATACTTTGTGTTTGCAAACAGAACCAAGGCAGATTCAAGCAAAGATAATTTTGAAAATGCACTTAAAATTACGTAATAAAATTAAAGCAAGCTATATACTCACTAATGAAATATAAGAACTATTTAAAAATGCAGAGCGACACTTAAGTTTTTCAGTATGGGTAGCATGCAAAAATTAAATTAATTAAGCAGGAAGGCAAATTTAATAAAATTTGTTGCTGTATGATTCAACTGAGGCTTTTTCATTCAGCAAATAGCTAATCCTGTTCAGCATTACTGATATTACAGCAGAGCTACCAGAACAAGTGTGCCTACGTGTTTCAGTCATGTCAGTGCCAAGCTCAGCTTCTTAACTGAAGAGGTTATGAATGCTGGGGTGATGATTCTTGTGGCTGTGGTCCTGTTATGGCTGTTAAATGTGCACGGACAAAAGCCTCCAGCACTGGTCAAACAGAAAGATAGGATAAAATGTTTCAAACCAGCTAAACCCAGTTTGGCAGATGTACTCAAATTGGTGCCCTAAAATAGTATCAGACAATTTTTAGAAATAACCAGACAAAACAAAAAGGAAAGTTGAGTTCTCAGATATATTAATTAGAAGTCTAGAAAATTTTACTTATAGCACATGCAAAGGCATTCAGTGCTGGAATGGTTAATCCACCTTGTTAATGCATGCCTGCTCTACAAAGTTTTCCCCTCTCTAATTCTTAAACTCTAAGCAGGTCGGACCATTATTCATCTTGAGATTCCGAGAAGCTTAAAGTTTTGGATTAGATGATCACAAAGAATTTCCATTTAGTTCTTGAGCTAAAAATGTAAATTCTACACTTGGAAGTAATGCCTTTCATTTTACAAACAAGCAAACAGAAAAGCCTGCATTGAATTTGGAACATGTTATTTATACTTTTGTTCCATATCAAATTGACAGGACATCTCAAGACAGCAATATTAGACAACATTTTGATTTAAGAGAACATGAATATTCCATGGCTTTCCAATACAGCAGGCCTCCTGACTGGCTTTTCCTACAGCAATTTACAATCAATGTAGAATTGGCCACGGCTATGTCACAAACGCCCCGAAGGCCAAACAGCAAACAGAAAAACTGCTGAATGCAGAAAGAGGATTTTTGCACATATTTTAGGCAACAGAACAAAAATGCCAAAAGAACGCTTCTCACAACTTATTAAAGTAAGGCTTTTTAACTTCCCTCCCTTTAGAAAAATCCGTTGCAGTTTTCACCACTTATTGGCATAATATGAATGCTAGCCTTTCTGTCTTGTGTTTGCTTTTGGTTGAGTTTCCTAGGTGTCTTTTGATTTCTGTTTTCACTCCTATTCTCTACAGAGAACACCGCAGTAAACTTCGTTGTACTTTTTAACATCTGAAAGGACAGAAAATAGTATAAATAAAATTTCAGATAGCTGTTTCCACAGCCATTCTACAGGAACAACCAATGTAAACCAAATAAACGAGATTGTATGTTTACAGAAGAGCAGAACCATCTTTTGGAGATGGAAAAAGGTTCAAGCACATAGCCCTCCTTTCTGGGTTAAGTATTTAGTGGCAAAACATGGGAAGCTTTGACACTGAAGGTTAATTGCTGCCATTGAATATTAGTCCCTTCTGTCCACATAAGATCTAAAATAAACTACCTTTTTCATTTGATACTCTTCACTCTAATCCTAGGAATCAAGGTGTCAATTCTGGAAATAAATTACAATTGTAAACATTAGGAGGTACTGAGTGTTGGTGGAAACAAAAGTGTACTTGAAGTAATCCAATGCTAATCTGCCTCTGAATGCCTTGATTGTTTGGCTCTTTTGTCACACAGTTCCACCCTCATTAACATACAGAAATACATTCGTGACTGTCTCCACAATATATAGTAATGCAGTAGGTTTGAGTGGCTTTTTGGCTTCTAGTTATCACTGCAAAAGTTGGGAGACTTTTTAATTTAATGAAACCATTCAAAATAACATTCTGTGCCAAGAATGCAAGCTATAAAGCTAGAAAAAAATCCAGAAACAAACCTAAATTATAATTAGTATGTGGTTAATTGATACTTCTGTATCATTTAAATTTTATTATACTTACTATTCAGGATCTGAAACAAGGTCCAGAGCCTTCATTACATCTTCTAGAAGAGTTTCAGGTATAAAACCATTATCTAAAGAAGAAACAAAGCTTCTTGTTATGAAAACAAACAAAATCCTTTCCAGGAGTACAACTTTTAATAAAAAATACAAACACTGCACATCTTTGCAAACAAACAGGAAGGTTCTAGAAGGGACATAGTTTTCAAACACTTCTCTCCCACTTAAAAAAAGTAAGCAGTGCAATACAGAAACTACAGATTTATCATTCGTACACTTAGAAGTTTATGACTTGCTAAGAATTCAATATCTTTATAGCAATCTCCACTAGATACCTTGGGATCATTGCACATTTTCTCCCCTTTTGATTAGTTAAAATAGTACCTTAATGTTGGACATCCTCTGTTTTCCAAAACATAGAAAATTTTCCGTGCATGCCACATATGTTCGAGAACCAAATTTCATGAAGAATGCAATCATAGCAGATCAGTTATTTTATGAAACGTAATATAATATAAATCAAATTATATTTAACCTTTAAGTTAATTACAAAGAGCACAAGGTTAAAAAGCTTGTGCTCTAAGACATCATCTTATTGTACAATGTTGCACTCACCCTTCCTTGCTAAGGAATTCTCAGAAATTTTCTTCATGTCACTTGTAAATTGACTACTGCATTGAAAATTTCTTAACTACTAAGTATTTCAACCTTCTCTTAATCAGCTCAGGTATAAACAGCATATTACCCTGTCATGGAAATGACAATGGATTTGAAAGTGCAATATTTGGAATAAATTTTAGAAAATAACAGTCCTATTTTTGAGGAGATAACCCTACACAATGCAGTACTAATTATTATTTAGAATCCATCTCCATTGAATAAGTACACATCAATTAAAAAAATCTTACTTCAGCAAGAAGTATAGCCCTTACCCTCAGGGTCGTATGTCTGGAAAACCCTTCTAGCTTGCTCTGAAGGTGCTTCAGGAGCAACAAGGGCCATATCCTTAAAGAAAAAAAAAAAAAAAGGAGAAAAAAAACAGAAGAAAACTTCCAGAATATTCTTAAATTCAGATACAGATTACTAAGGAAATATTTAGCCATACTGCACAGTTTTAGGCCTTTAATTAATGAAAGTTTAAATACAACAGAGCAACAATTAAGGTAATTTAGCAATATTGCTGATAGTGATACAAAACGATCAAAAGAACAGCAAAAAGCTGGGATTTCTTAATGGAAAAATGAAAGGTGGCATAAAGGGTAAGAAATGTACCCATTCAAGACACCCTTTAGTTTAAAAAGATAAAGACTTGATGTTCCAACAGAAGATGAAACTCCAAAATAGAGCTCCAGAACTTGTTTGTTAGGAATACTTAAAAACCTACGTCTCCTCTTGCAAATTTGTGATCACCTATATTGTTTTTCACATAGAAAGGAAAATGTAAAACTTGCTCAGAGGTAAACACCCCATTTGACAATATCCCCTCTATAGTTTTCCTTCCTGTCAAAGTGAAAACGTAACATTACCTCCTATGCAGAAATAGCAGCACTGATATTACTCTGATAACATAAAACCCTGGGACACTTGCTTCTGTTCATATTGTATTAAGTAAACCAATTTGTTACAAATCAAAAAGTTACTTTAAACTGTTTTTTAAAGTATACACTTTTTATTTCCAGTTCAGCTCAACTCTGCTTTCTGAAGATGACTTAGATTTAGTTAAAATACCCTCTCATTATACGTGTATGTGCTAACAGTGAACTCTGGTCTAAACTATACAAGTCTGTAGTGCTTTGTTTGAAGGAAGGCATAGAAAATAAATCAGGAAATACAGAATTAAAAGATGCATAATGGCCTACTGTTCTTTTAACAGATTAAGAGAACTGCTTCAGGGAAAGAACAGAAGCAAATCATACATTTGACCTGAATTCTACTCTTAACAAGTTTCTCCTAAAAGCTGACTCCAAATCAGTCAAGAATTTTAAGTGCACACAATGGGAGTTACAGAGCTCTTTTCATTTCCACGTACAGGAGAGAAAAACCTTTGGTACTATACAGAAAAAACAATTACGTCTGCCCTGTCTTCCAAGGCTCTAGATGACCAGCCCATTGGTCCTTTCACTCCTCAGGGATACTCCACTGGCACTTGTGCACAAGGCAAACATCTGCATTACGAAGTGATGCAGTGCATGATCGGTGTTCACTTTACTGTGATGTATTAAGGGATATCCACATCACATCTTTACTGGCAGTGAAGTTCGTGCCAAACATCAGTCCTAGAAGCATATTATGCAGAAGCAGAGCCATTTACTGAAGCCCTTGTGTCCACACTGCAGGCGAGGCACACTGAAAGGCCTCCAGGTGTGCAATTTACAGTGTTACCTCCACCAAGAAAAAAACAGCTTTCAGCACATCTGTAGGGCACTTAATTGCACACAGCAGGATTCCAAGTCTAGCTGCAATGCAATTTGCACGAAGAAGAAGCTCTCCAACGCGCTACTTCACTAAAGTAGATGGATCTGGGGAATCATATCTGCTGGAATTCTCCTAGCTCCTAAGACGTGATAGATTTATCAGGACTAAATTATTTTGGCTCCTGCCTATACCCTCTCCTGCAGCACAAGGGCCACCTTTCACTGTGATGCTCATGCAGAGCCCATCTTCAGGTCAGAAGCAGGCTAGCAGGCACATAGATTCGCACACAATGGGACTGCTCCAATCATCCTGTACGTGAAAGTTTCAAGTAAGAAAGCGTACAGAAGAAACTAATTTGGGAGAAGTCCCTTTGCCCTTCTGGCCCCTTCTAGTGAGAGCAACTTGCAAACTGCTTGCTTAATAGACTGGAAATATAAACCTTGTATCTTTATTCATTATCATAATAATGTGATGTTAAGGATATGACTAGTTTGGAACAAACCCACTATTTAATGAAAAATATTCCAGTGATTTTATAAACGCATGAAAACTAAAACAAAGAAAATGAATGCTTTAACAGCATATTTTCATGTTTACACACATTCTAAAACTTTTTTTGAAGTACTTTGCAACTAAAGAGATCATACTGCTTTACTAACATCTACATCTCAACACAATTAGTTTTATGATGCCAAATGATGTATGAAGTTGTGCAATTGTTACATGTATCTTGTTATAATAGGTAATACTTATGTGATTGTAAAAGGTACACATGTACACTGCAAAATTCGACCATATGTGACCAACTCTTAAATAACGTGCAATACTGCAGAAATAGAAATTTTTCATTTTGGATGATCACTATTACAAAACATACTAAATAGGAGTGGATTCCACTATCAGTGAATTACAGTAAACTACTGCAATTAGCTCTGAGTTTAAACAGATGATGTCGTAGCATATAGAGCTTATTAACAACAAGATCAGTGATTTCAGTATTCAAGATTAACTCTAAAGAGGGGAAATTTTATGGTAGGTTTATCTTAACAAATTAGCAGCTCATGGAGTCAGGGTAACAAGGGAGAGCTCTTAGAAGTTCAATGGCATGGAAGGATATGACTGAAGTAACTTCCAGCTTCGCAGACATAATTTCAAATGCAAACTACATAGTTCTGCTTTGGTTTACAAGTATGCTGTTCTTTCCATAAAATCTTAATGGGTGCCAAGAATGAATACTATCATTCGCGTTGTCCTCCTTCCCTACAAATTATGTTGTTAATGTAGTACTTTCCACAGCTACATGTGACGCAAACAGATTTTTTAAAGTAAGTCTCCTGCGACTATGAATAATTTTTTTTTTGATAGTCCAGTTGCAAACAGTGTGTATTTCTGTTTGCATTTTATTTTTCCAGGTCCTTAGTTATTTCAGTGCATGTGTACATGGTAAGAACTTAGAGGATAAATCACTGAATGCATTACTCAACACTGAAAATTCTCCGTATCTTTTAAGAGAGGTTTTAAATAGGGTTTTTAAAATTAAACGGAATTTAATGATGCTCTAAACTGCCTTAAAGAGATGACAAAAACCCACACCCCTCATCTTCAAATTCTAACTGTTCATGGAGATTGTTGTCTTATAAACAGTTAAAAATGCAAGATTTTAATCCTATATGTATGAATCCCATGCAGCCTCTAACTTAGCAGGTCATTCAGCATCCAGAAAACTTTCAGAAGTTCAGCTGCTCCATGTATTTGTATCTAAGAAGAAAAAAAAAGTAACATACCTCCTTCAGGCAGCAAAGCTGAAAATGTGACAAACATTTTAAAAAGAACATACTGCAGCTGCCCAAGCTGATATTTCATCATATGTGCCAAAATATATCCCTCACCCCAGCCTTATGAGTTTTGATGTATCCCATGCATTGAAAGATCCTTATAAGGTAATCCCATCAACAGTTAATTATAATAATTATTTCCAAGGCTAAGTACAACATGTCTCAAAAATCACGTTTCACTCACTGGCTCTTGTGATATACAAACAAATTGCTTTATATTACTTTGAAAAGTTCTCATCAGTAGTACCAGTTATTTTAAGATCCCACATTTACCCTCAGAGGCAAAAAGTACTCTCCATAAGTTTCAATGAAAACATTCCATAACTTTTCTTTCTACAAATCAAAAGCAGAACGTAATGGTTAAGCTATACTGATATTCTGGCTATGAATTTTTACAAAGATCAGCCCTGAAAGACCTACTGCCCTTAAAAATGAAAACTGCTTGCATATGGACTGCTCTGCAGCTCTACACTACCACTGTTAAGTGATATGCGGAAGAATTACATATCGCAGTACTTTCTTCTTAAAAATTTGCCTAAAGACAATATAGAAACACTGATAATTTATCAACCACTTAATTTGTCATAATGTATTCAGACCTGCAAGAATGAAGGTTACTCAATACACTCTTGTATTATAGACAAAAGTGTGTATTCTTCTATGCTATAATCAGTGGCTTTCATGCCAACGTCTTTTCCAAAATGGTTTCCTAAGAAAACAAGGTTGATGAGATCTCTGAAACCAATTCCCATCTCTCTAGCTAACTTCTGAATCCATTTAATTCAATTTTAATTTTATTTGACAGAGGGAATGGAGCCTCCCGACTGGTTGCTGAAACTGGAAGCCAGGGAAGGAGAAAACATACACATTCACGTGCCCACCAAGAAGGAAGGCAGAACCCTGCTGTCAATCACTCTTTGGCAACAGGTAGACAACCATTCAAACAACATAGGCTCAGGCCCAGACCTGTGACTGCATGCTTGGCTCTTGTCAGGTGGTCCATTGCAGGAGACAAGCAGTGGGTAAATAAAGCAGATATCTGCATGTGTGGGAGAGGGACAAAAAGAGATAAAGACAGAGATGGAAAAGGAAAGAGTAAAAATTCATTTAAGAAACAGATGAGGAGACAAGCTGCTGGAAGACAGGCTTCAGATAAATTAACATGACTTGAAGCAGTTGTACTGTTTCACTAACTAGTCAACTAAGCCAACTTCACTAACCAACCTTAAGATTTCTTCAAAGAACATTGCTTTATTAATGTTCACATCAGTCTTGGGAGCATCAGAGATGGCAAAGCGTTTGGTGAAGGTACAGACAGCTCTGACAGATGTTGGGGAGGGAAGCAGCAACAGAAGACCAGACCAGAAATCCAAAAATCATTTGGTAAAAGTATAGGTCCAATAAAGAGTAGAATAATGGGCCGACTCAGTATAGACTTGCACTTATCACTGTTCCCGGACCAGATGTGATGTTGGGGACTCTGGTCAACTGAGGTCCTAATAACAAAACTGCTCCAATCATGTCAAAACTACTGTGTTTTATTCCGAGTGGAAATCAAGAGACAAGTTAAATTGGGCAAAACATAACATGCCTCTTCAACCACACTTGCCATCAGAAACACAACCGAGAGAGAAGTGGCAGTTTTAACAGACTGGGTTGTAAAAAGATAAAACTGAAATATCAGTAAGGCTCTTCTGAAAGAAAAAAGACACTTTATGCAGTTCTACTGATGCACTAATTAACTGTATCATTGCAATCGGATGCATAGGTCTTTCACATATGACTAGAATGCATTTTCGAACTGGATAATGCTCTAAAATAAAAATGTGAAAACTCAGTTCCTCCTGTGGTTGTAATCTATTTGCAACGATCTCCAAATCCTTAAGAGCCACATCCAATGTCAGTACCCTGGAGGACAGAGAAAGTTGCTTCTTCAAATGGTGAAAGGACCCTGCTGCCAAACCCAGAACTGATGAAATGCTCTATACAGTCTGAGAAATAACAACACACTTAACTGAGGGAGAATAGGCTGAATGCAGCTTTATTTGGAGGCAAGAAGCAGAAGTGTCATACATAGCACCACACAGATAAATGAAGTTACATACCCTAAAGGTGTCAGATACTGTTTGGCTAGGAAGTGAGCCAAATAATAAAATTTAACATAGACTGGTATCAATTCACAAGAAGGAAAGCTATCATCAATACATAAGTAAAAATAGGTTCAAAGCCTTGGAGTGATATAAAATTTAGTTGTTGATTCTCACTGAGATAGAGATGATTAAACAGTACCTGGGTGTTGCTTGAAATCTGGCAACAGCTTTCTTGTAATTTTCCTAGGAGCCAATTATAAAAGCAAGGAAAGAGTCCTTCAGATCTGAAATGGGAGGCTGCTACTACTATCGTACAAACAACTGAACAGGTATAGAAAGGGCACAGTTTGTTTCCTTTTAGGTGTTACTGAGATTGCTTAGGTATACTGTCACTAGTTATAAAAATACTGACCAACAGTATATATTGAGAATTTAAGCAGACTATTGTGAAGGGTCCATGAAAAATGGAGAGTTGGATAATTATGCTGTGGCAACAAAGCAAATTAAATCCTATAGTTCTCACCTGTAAAGTCCATACGAAAGGATTTGATTGTTATTTGACATAAAAATAGCCTGAAAGACTACCAGTCCAGCTCTGAACACAGAGATGGCCAATAAAAACTAGTTTAACACTCCTATATGTGCTCAGTGCCATCATCTGCAGCAATGGTTTTGAAATGCCACTGCCCAGAGCTGTTGCAGTGATGGAAAGTATACTTACAAGGCTCTTCTTGTGAGGGCCAGTGGAATATGAGATTGACTAGAAAATACCCAAAGAATACTTGCAGGAGTAAAAGATTTTCCTGTTTGAGAGTTTTATATGGAGGAACTCAAGAAAATGTCCTTGATTTGACTGTCAATTCACAAGAGCAGCTGTGCAGCTACAATGGTTCCCACTACAGATTGGCAGGTGTCAAAGACCATATACTGTATCCTCCTCAGCCTCAAAGAGGAGCTTCAGATCTACCTGGGATTCAGAAAAAGCTAAAAGAAAATCCTTCCCTTGAATGAGAAAGGGAAAAGACACAAAAGGAAGCACACTACCCCCAAGGCAGCAGAGTTCTTATCACAGGTCAAGAAAATAAAATACAGGCCTTGCAATTCCGAACGGCAAAACATGACACAGTTTATCTGGAAGAGTTCCTCAAGAGGTAGAGATGGTGGTGAAAGAGAAGCATTCATGTTAAGCAATTTGTTTCAACAGGGTGGCTGAAAGGAAGCAAACTGGCTCTAGTTGCTCTCTTCCTTGTGAATAAGAGTGAAAGGATTGTGATTACTCTACCATTATCTGCAGCACTTCACTGGCACTGCAAATGGAAGACAGCTCTCAAAAGGGCAGAATGAACAGCTACATATGGACTACTTATTCAAATTCTTTTTCACCTCTTGTATTCAGACAGAAAAAGGAACCTGCGGTGTCTAAGGGTGGGGTCAGACCTTGGAGAAAAAGCAAGCACAAACCAGAAAGCGAAAGTTAATAATAGAGAAATGTACAGAAGGCAGAATGTCAGACTACCCGTCCGGAAAGCAGAGCTTTTAACATAGAATCACAGAATCATAGAACGATTTGGGTTGGAAAGGACTTTAAAGTTCCAACCCCTCTGCCATGGGAAGGGACACCTCCCACCAGACCAGGCTGCTCAAAGCCCCATCCAACCTGGCCTTGAGCACTTCCAGGGAGCGGGGCATCCACAGCTTCCCCGGGCAACCTGTGCCAGTGTCTCACTACCCTCACTGTGAAGAACTTATTCCTAATACTTAATCTAAATCTTCCCCCTTCCAATTTAAAATCATTCCACCTCATCCTAATATGCACTCAACTAAGTTCTGGAAACCACAATATATGTTCCATTCCTGTGGGAGAGAACAGTTTAATGAGACAACAAAAAAAAAAGCCACATTTTTTCAAAAATAAGATAAACTCAAACTACAGTGAACACGTGTTTAACAGTTACATTGCCACATATGTTGGTGTTTAGGTTCAAAACATTACAAGAAGGCAATGATTCACTTGTTGACATGTAAAAAAAAATAAGAGCATATTCACCATGTTGCCTGCTTTGAACGGCAGATTATGAAAGATGACTATATACTTAATCTTTATTGATTTAAAGGTTTTTTCACAGTTACTAACATGTTTTACTTGCCATCACATACCAAATTCTTTGATTTGAAAACAAAACCACATCACTGGAATTACAGACCAAGAGTCAGCCAATTTGAGTCTACTGGAATTCTTACCTAATTACTAGATTACATATTACCCTCCAGTCACAAGTTTAATCCAAAAGGGTAGCTTTTCAAATTATCTGTTATCTGCCATATTTAGATATCTTTTTTTTTGGAGGACAGAAAATAGTGCTATGCCAAACTTCATGCCTAAGAGGAACCTGGAAGTAGGTAAATTCAATGGTTTATGACCAAAAGCTTCACGATATAATTCACTTGAGATGAATGGTAGCTTCACCTACCATGTAATTTTTTTCTACATCTAATAATATTTCAGCCTATAGGCATGAAATGCTTGCTACACTACTCATCAGGATTAACACATAATTCTTATTTGGCAATGACAATAAAGAGGTGGGACATGAATAATTATGACAGTAACATCTGACAACACTGTTTAAAGCCAGTGAAGATGTACTACAGAAATTCAAATCTCCCTAAATACAGTTCTCACTGAACTGAAAGCGGCACTTAAAGTTGCATACCAGCTTCAAGTGTTCAGATTCCCACTTAAGCAATGTAATTGTCTCATGGGACAATGAAACCACCTCCGGTTTGCTTCAATCCAGAATGAAATGTTTTTGAAAATGGACCAGATTAACTATATTATAACTCAAATATGACAAAAATGTTTCTAAAAGACAATTATTACCCTGGTTAATTAATCTAACAATAATATCTTATGGCTTTATGTGTGAAAACCATGAGCCCTATGAAGTAATAAAGTAAATAACATACTAATAATGCCATGTAGTCCTTCATACTCTTTGTATGCTTGCTGTTTGTACTCTTTGGTAGTGTTTTTGGGAATCTTTATAGGCCCATGTGTTGATAAATGTTTGGAGAAAATACTAAATATTCACAAACTTTATGCATTTTGACATATTATAAGAGCAGTGTTGCCTTTTATACTCATACTTGAATTTGTTATTTCAAGTAGCTAATTCCAGTAGTAGCAGAATAGAACTATTAGCTTCCATGAAAATTAGCTTCTATCCCAGTAGGGTCTGGGAACACGAGAATAAAGCAGGCTGAACAGAGAATAAAAATGTCATCTTCCACTTCCCAAGAGTGCATGGTGCCTTGCTCAGAAAGAACATCTGGTCTTCAGACATTCCGGGGATAAAAAGAATGCAAAGAGACAGAAAATGGCCACAAAATTAAATTTTCTTGTTTAGCCCAAAACCACTTCAATTTAAATTAGCCTTAATAGGCATTCAATAACTATATTTAAAACTTTATTTTGTAAGCTCTGTAGTACATTGTCAAACCAGAACTTACATTTACGACTTCGTGCCCTTTTTCTTTTTCAGGGAAAAAAAAAACTGAAGGGGAAGAAAATCTGAGGAATTGATCTACCATGTGTTTCTAACAGGCATGCACAGAGGAACAGCCATTCACAGATTTATTTTCTCAAACAGAAGACATGATAGGCACACTATCAGTTCATACACTAATTCTGGAACTGCCATTCAGTCACATAGAACTGGAAATTAATATTCACTAACTCTCACTAAAAATGGCAAAATAATATTCCCAGCATCATTATCTGGTAAGCAATTTCTGCACTTAGTAGGCTGTAATTAGCAGATAAGATAAAATAAAAAGGAGTTTCTCTACAATTCTTTGCTTTGTAAAGAATGATGGCATGAGCCTGGCACCCTCACAGTTTATGATTTCTACTTATTACTTCATATAAGGTTACATGAAACATAGGGAGAAGTTACTCATTCTACTTACTTGTCAAGTCTTCTCATTGTGACACTACAAGCACAAAATATGAATTACATATTTTGGAAGACAGTGGGTTAGATTGTGGGACTTGTAAAGAAAAAAATCTGTGTGGAAATGACTCAATAAAATTTCTCTTTAAAATTCAATTTCTGGAATGATTCCAGGAAGATGGATGATGAATTCACCCCTAACAATGAATACAGTATTTATTGTCCTAAATTTACTGACCTGTACTAGTTTGGAAAATTTGACAGTCATGCGTATATACTTGCAGAAAAATCATGGAAACGAAACTCAGCTTTTTCCTCTCCTCCACACATTGAAGCTGCATGTTACGATTAGAACTCTTTTACCTCTGCCTTATCTCGGTCATAAGTATACAGTCTTGCCAAAGCCCAAAGTGAACACTGGAACATACCATTGCATTTATATACTATCTGGAAAGGAGTATTCTACTGCATTTAACCAACACTCTTCTTTCCATTCTTCACTTCACTAAGTTAAAGCATTTGGCCTAAGACTTTAGAAGGTCTTTAAGAAAGTTAAAGAAGTTTATGCAAGAAAAAGGAAATAAATACTCCTCAGGACTGCCCTGCCTACAAATGGGCAGCAAATGAACCACTTTTTCTATAATTCATTGTGCATCTTTCACAGCAGATGCTTTACACATTCAACACTACAATCTATTCCATTAAAAATATAGGTAACTGTCTTTCAGAGAGAATGTATCATTTAAGTTATAGTCATAATATTGTTTCGTTGAGGTGACTGCACATTAGTCTCAAATATGTTCCTGTAGCCTACTGCTAATCTTTAAAAATCAGACAAGTTTGTTCCTTAACCAACTGAAATGCAAACTCAGCATATGCTTTGAAGGGAATGAGGAATTCGGAAAGCTGAATAAATAGATGACTACAAGAACCACTTTTCTACCTAACTGTACTTAAAAAAGACTTGAAATGATTAAGGAATACAATTTTTCCAAAAAAGGTTATGATATTCATGATCATTACTCAAGAACATTTTTTTTAAGTTTTCCAATTTGGAAGTGCTTCTACAATATATTAAATGGAGAGCTTAGCAGATCACAGGAAATTCCTTCAGTTTCAGCTTGTGGATCTAGAAAAGGTTCTCTTCATTGTGCTGGCCTGCTTTCTTTTCTTCTTTCATCCCTCTTTCTTTCCTTCATTTGAGAGGGCATCTCATGCAACAAGTGGTAGTGTTTTATTTTGAATTTTTAAATCTAAATTCGGCCAGCCCAAAAGTTCCTACTGGAACTCCTAAAACTACCACATGCCCTCGTATACAAGTTTTCATCTAGGCTTGGAAACAGTGCACCAAAAATCAGCACAGCAGTCATTTTCTCTTCTAACTCAGCAAAAAGCCGTATCAAAATGTGTAACATTTCAGGAGAAAGAATTCAGTGACACAAAAACTGGACCAACTCAAACACATGAAAAGTGCTATCAACTAAACAGTCCAATTCTCAACTACTTTATAAATAAAAAATGAACCTCCCTCTTTGAAAGAAAACAGATGGACGGGAAGTCTTTTCCCAAAAGGAAGTAATTTGCTTATTTGCTTAGGGGCATACACAATTACATCTCATGGTCTGTATCAGCCAACCACGAACAACAACCTTACATCACCACTGTGAAAGCAGTATATAATAGGATGAATGACAAAAGTTTTCTAAAACTTAGGGCAACATATAGTTATGACTAAAGTGGCTGAAGTAAGTCAGTGAATCAGGGTAAACACAGTGAATACAATTCTTATAGGATGGTAAACCCCAAATATCTGATTAGATTAATATTCAGTGTCTTTTGTCTCTCAGTTCAATGACGTCTACATTATGATTTCTACAGCTCTACTCTAAAAACAACACAAAGCCTCATGACTGAGTTAACTCTTTATGATCCGAGAAGTCCTCACAATTGCTACTCACTATTATGGAATGCACAGGACTTCTAACAAGAGCAATACAAGCGTTACAGGATCTTGACCTAATTCCTAAATGTTCTCACTCCAGAATTTTTGCCACAACTTGTCAAAAAGCCTACCACTGCTCCAAAAAATGTTTTACAAGTGTTCAAAGACATCCAACATTGTCACTGCCTGACTCAGGACCTGGAAGACCTTAACACTGCTCTTTAATACTTTTCACATGTAATTTCCTCAACATATATGGGTATATTACTGAGCCGGTTTGAGCTAGCTTTCCCAGCTCTCCAAAGCTCAGTTTAAGCCCATTTCCCAAAGCTTCCCCCTTTTCAAAGGAAAAAAAAACTATAGAAGAAACTGAAATCACACTAAATATACGTATTCATGTATTTTCTAAATATAAACAACTACACAGCAAGGATATGCAAGGCAGCAAGGGAAGAGGGGAAGGGAAATGGGAAAAAGGACAAAAACTGAAACAAAACAGGCATGCACAACTATAACACCCAGTAACTAACAAAGTAAAAAATCAATGAAATCTTACCATACCACCTTCCCCATGGAGAGCCAGATGGCCAAATCCGACCCGTTAAAATTTTTTCCGCAGGCTCACAACAGACAGGACTAACACAGGGACCTTCTGCTCCCCAGCCTTGCCAGAAAAGAAGAGAGCATACTCTCTTATCTGCACCTTATTTATATGTTGTGTTGCGTTAAAGGAAGATATGGAATACTTCCGTGGATCCTGACCTCCATGGTTAATGGAGGCCTGTAAAGGCCATTTTTAAGGAAGATCAATCCACTACATTCTCCACCCCTTACACCATATCATCTCTTTAACACAACACCAGTACACTGTGTTAATCTACATCCCGTGCATAGACATATATAAATAGTCCTTGTTTTATTCAGATGTCAGTCACAGTTTTGGTTTTAGGGCTTAAGAGTTCAAGCTTGGAAGATCTGCTGGTGGCTCTTTCTCAGGTAGTCACGAGAGTCTCATGTGGTGCAGCACCGGACAGGCTCGACTGGTCTTGGCTCATCATCAGATACTGGTATCCGCTCTGTTCAGGTCTTTCTCATCTGTTGTTTGATCTCCTGTAAAACTCAACTCAAGACACTGAATTAGTTTTTCCCCAAGGCTAGATTTCCTTGAGGCACACACTGGGTCTCTCCATCCTTCCACATTATCCACCAGGTATTTCCAGGCCCTTGAGCGAAAACAATCTCATGAATGGGTTTGTCTTTGCCTGAGGAAGGAATAATCCAAACAGCTTTACCTAACATACCCCTCAGATGGATTACTGGAACTTTGTCTCCATCTATAGTGTGGAGGGATTCTGCTTGGGCAGGACCAGCTCGATTAACAGAGCCTCTGTTGTTAACTAACCAGGTGGCCTTGGCTAAGTGCTTATCCCAATTTTTAAAAGTTCCTCCACCTAGTGCCTTCAGAGTTGTCTTCAAGAGTCCATTACACCTTTCAACTTTTCCAGCAGCAGGTGCATGATATGCAATGTGATATACCCATTCAATCGTGCCTAAGTGGCCACTAAATTGTTTTCAAAATGAGTCCCATTGTCTGACTCAATGCGTTCCGGAGTGCCATGTCTCCAAAGGATTTGCTTTTCAAGACCCAGAATAGTATTTTGGGCTGTTGCATGTGGTACTGAATATGTTCTAACCAACCCGTGGTTGCTTCCATCACGGTAAGCACATAGCGTTTACCTTGGTGGGTCTGTGGCAATGTAATGTAATCAACCCGCCAGGCCTCCCCATATTTGTACTTATCCCAATGTCCACCATACCACAGAGGCTTCAATCATTTTGCCTGTTTGATAGCGGCACAGGTTGCACAGTCGTGGATAACCTGAGAAATAGTGTCCGTGGTTAAATCCACCCCTCGGTCTCATCTACAGATGGCATCTCGGCCTTGGCGACCTGAAGCATCATGGGCCCATCAAGCTACGAACAACTCTCCCTTCTGCTGCCAGTCTAGGTCTACTTGTGATACCTTGACCTGTGCAGCTTGGTCTGCCTCTCTGTTATTAGCATGTTCCTCAATAGCTTGATCCTTGGGCACATGGGCATCTATATGGTGGACTCTAACATTCAGTTTCTTCACCCTGGCAGCTATGTCATGACACAGATCAGCAGCCCAGACGGGTTTTCCTCTACGACTCCAATTCATCTTTTTCCACCGGTCTAGCCATCCCCAAAGGGCACTGGTTATCATCCACAAATTGGTGTATATGTAGAGCCTTGGCCATCCTTCTCTTTCTGCGATGTCTAGGGCCAATTGGACAGCTTTGAGCTCTGCAAACTGACTCAATTTGCCTTCACCTTCAGTGGCTTCTGTCACTTCTCGTGTGGGACTCCAAGCAGCTGCTTTCCACTTCCGTCTCCTCTCTACAATACGGCAGGAACCATCGGTGAAAAGGGCATAGCGTGTCTCTTCATCTGGCAGCTCATTTTATGGCGGAGCTTCTTCAGCTTGACTTACTGGCTCTTCTTCTTCTTCTTCATCTGCCAGACTGAAGTTCCCACCTTCAAGCCAATTAATTATAATTTCCAAAATTCCAGGGCGATTTGAGTTCCCAATTTGGACATGTTGCGTAATCAAAGCAATCCACTTGCTCCACGTGGCATCGGTGACATGATGCGCAGATGGCACCTTCCATTTGAACATCCAGCTCAGCACTGGTAATTGGAGTGCCAGGAAGAGCTGTGCTTCGGTGCCAATTACCTCTGAAGTTGCTCGTATGCCTTCATACGCCGCTAAGATTTCTTTTTCCATAGGGTTGCAATTGGCCTCAGAACCTTTGTAGCTTCAGCTCCCGAAACCCAGTGGTTGCCCTCATGTCTCGCCAGGCACCTTTTGCCAGAGGCTCCGGAAAGGACCTTTATCTCTAGCTGCAGAGTAGAGTACATTCTTTACATCTGGTCCAGTCCTGACTGGTCCAAGAGCCACGGTGTGTGCAATTTCTTGCTTGATCTGCCTAAAAGCCTGTTGTTGTTCAGGACTCCATTGGAAACCATTCTTTTTCCGGGTCACAACATAAAGAGGGCTCACAATCTGACTATACTCTGGGATGTGCATTCTCCAGAAGCCTATGGCTCCCAGAAAGGCTTGGATCTCTTTCTTATTTGTCGGTGGAGCCGTTGCCATGATCTTATTGATGATGTCAGTTGGAATCTGGCGCCTTCCATCTTGCCATTTTACCCTTAGGAATTGGATCTCTCTGGCAGGTCTCTTGACTTTGCTCTTCTTTACGGCAAAACAGGCATCGAGGAGAATCTGGATAATCTTCTGTCCTTTGTCAAAGACCTCTTATGCTGTGTCCCCTCATACAATGATGTCATCGATATACTGGATATGTTCTGGGGCCTTACCCTTCTCTAGTGTAGCCGGAATCAGTCCATGACAGATGGTTGGACTGTGCTTCCACCCCTGAGCAGTCAATTTCAGGTGTATTGAATGCTCCTCCAGGTGAAAGCAAACTGTGGTCTGCACTCTGCCGCTAAGGGAATGGAGAAAAATGCATTAGCAATGTCAATGGTGGTGTCACCACTTTGCTGTCTTGGACTCCAGCTCGTACTGGAACTCCAACATATCTGGTACTGCAGCACTCAATGGTGGTGTGACTTCATTTAAGCCATGATAGTCCACAGTCAGTCTCCATTCTCCATCAGACTTCCGTACAGGCCAGACAGGGCTATTGAAGGGTGAATGGGTTCTGCTGACCACCCCTTGGCTTTCCAGCTTCCGAATCATCTTATGGATGGTGATCGCAGGATCTCGATTCATCTGATACTGTTGCCGTTGTACATGTTGTCATGGCTATTGCCACTTTTTGGTCTTTAACTTGCAGTAATCCCGCTACAGAAGGGTCTTCTGAGAGGCGAGAAAGGGCAGACAATTGCTTGGACTCCTCTTCAATCACCGTGGCTACACCAAAAGCCCACCGGTACTCCTTTGGGTCCTTGAAGTATCCTTTTCTTAGGTAATCCATACCTAGAATGCAAGGGACTTCTGGCCCCATCACAATGGAATGCTTTTTCCATTGGTCTCCTGTCAAGCTTATGCCGGCCTCTACCACTGACAACTCCTGAGACCCTCCTGTCACTCCTGAAATAGAAACAGTCTCTGTACACTTAAGCTCCGATGGCATTAAAGTACACTGGGCACCAGTATCTACCAAAGCTCAGTATCTCTGAGGATCTGATGTGCCAGGCCACGCCACACACAGCCCAGTAAATCCAATTATCTTCTCGGTCCCTCTCCTTCTCCTGGCAGAAGGCAGGGTCCCTCTTTTGGTCTTGATCAGAGCAATCGCTGTTGGACTCTGACTTTGGTTTCTCGGACGCTTTTTTGTCATCAGGGAGGTGGATCTCCATCTTCTTGCCTTTCAGCAATTGCAGTTTCTTGTCTAAAAATCTGCATCTATCATGCAGACAACTTTCTTGTCAGTGTCCTGTCTCAGCTAATTCACTCTAGCTTTGAGCTTGTAAGTGGGTTCGCCACCCCACTTCTTCATGTTCTCTCCCTTGCTGCATAGGTATGCCCATAGTTGGCTATGTGACTAACGCTTAGGGTTTTCTTTCCCTCTACATGGGAATAATGAAGATCGTGAACCAGACTGAGATCAAGGTCTAGGTCGAGGTCATCTTGGTCTATCCCACCATGATCGTTCCATTGGCCTTTCTCCGTAATCGCTATAATGTCTGTCATCTCTGTCTCTAGGATAGTCCTTATATCTGGAGCATTCATAAACCTCTCTCTCTTCTTTCCCTATTGTAGGTAGGTCGGTATAGGGAATTGGAGGAGTCTTCCAGACCTTCCACTATGGGTCTTATCCAAAAACACATAGCTTCCACGCTTGGTTCACCTGTCCTTGGATCATATGCGGTTATCAAGCAGTAGGTGTATGGTTTAGGGGCACCTTTAATTACCTTTTTCCACATAGGCTGTGTGCAGGGGACACCCTCTGGAGCTAGGTTGTCATAATGGTCTGGATCAGAACAGATTACCTCCAACACGGCTAATTCCCATAGGTATTGGATACCTTCTTCCGCATTATTCCACCTTCTTGGAGAGCTCAACAGATATTCCTTAAATGGGTATCTTGCTCTCACAGTGTGGAGGATTCGGATCCAAAGACTGAACGCCATTCTCTCCCTTGCCGTTCCTTGTTCTATTAGAGGAACTCGGGCAAGAGATCCCAATTGTTGTGCTTCATGACCTTCAATCACCTGACTAATAGCTACATTGTCCCAGCATCGCATCTGCAAAGTGAGGATTTGTTCACCAGGCAAACGACTGTAATCTCTTCATAAATTTTGAAGATCTCTTGCAGTCAGTGATTGTATAATTTCACTTTCTTGCATTATTTCTTGTCCATCTCTCCCGCGCAGAGTCTTTTCCACTTCTCTTTATACTCTTCCGCTCTTATGTGGAACCACTCCTACCTCCCCTCTGTATCTCTCATGAGGAGGCGGAGACCGAGTGTGCTGTGGAGACGGACTTCTACATTGTTAACGAAATGGAGATAGACTTCTACATCGTTCACCATACCCAGCGGGTAGAGGTAGTGAGTAATCTTTCAGGTGCTGAGATAAAGGCCTCAACCAATCATCGGTAACAATAACTCTCAGGTTGAGTAGAATGCTTTCGCCCCTTCTTTGCATCTTCTGAAATACTAAATGTATAGTTAGGATATAAATCATCTAGTGACAGTATACCATGGGCTATTTGCACTGTTGCCTTCTTTCCTCTTGATGCCGTTCTACTTTCCTTTGGATGTGCCCCTAGTTCTTTTGGGTGCGCCCCTTTTCTTGCAACCGTTTCTTCCTCTCTTGCAGTTGCTCCTTCCTCTGTCACAGCCACTTCTTCCTGGCTCACAGCTGCTCCTTCGTCCACTACTGCCTGCGTGGATGGGATAGGTCCTTCTGCTCTTTCTTCTTCTCTTTCTTCTTCTCTTTCTTCTTCTTCCATGTGTTCCAGTTGAGGAGACGGGCCTGTAAGTTTTACGGTCTCCCTCACCAACGTCTTTTCTTTATAGGAGCAACAACGACTTTTGTTTTTAACTTGAGTCCCAGTTCCTGTAGACCTAGTAGAGACAGCTTTAACTTCAAGTTGTGTTTGGACCCCAATTTCACATGTGGGCCTAACAGGGACATCACTAATTTCAGGTGGCATGGTTTGGGTTTCTGTCGCAACCTTAACCTTCTGAGAGTGATCATCACTGGTTTCAGGTGCATGGTTTGGGTTTCTGTCTCGACCTTAACCTTCTGAGAGTGTCTACAGCAGCTCAATAAGCATTAGCCAAGCCCCAGTACAAAGCAAAGAATTGCATGTTTGTGTTGTCATATGAAAGATACCTTTCTCTTAAAAGTGTCATCTCATCAGGATCGAACACTTGTTCTGGCATAAAGTCCCAAGTAATAGGAGGTGTCACATATCCTACTAGTTTACCAAAATCAAACCATGCTCCCTGCCATCCAAAGACTGGTCTTTGCAAGCTCCTTCCCAAAGCTCCAGCGATTCCTTTCAAGGTTTGGCCTTTCTTACAACAAGGGAACCAATGCAGCACCACCTTTCCAATTTTAAATAGTATTTCTGCTGCCTTCACCACTAGTATCATTGTTGCTGCACAATTTAGGTATTGGTTAGAGTTGATCTTAGGAGTCTTTGCTACCAAACCTTGAATGGCACCATTATAGAGACTGTATATTAGGCCGTCAATGTCAAAATTAAGGAATGGAAGCCATTCGTTCTATCCATCTGAACAGTTGCAGTCCTCAACAGGATATCCTGGGACAAGCACAAGACCAGCTAGAATAATGAAAAAAAATAGTAAAAAGGCCATTGTTATTATTTTTCTTCAGGTTGCTCCTAAACAAACTCTTATTTTATAAACAACGTTTTCTTGGCTGCTTTCCCCATACTCTGGCGTACTCTGGCGGTGTTCCCAGACACTGTTTTCAAAATAAATCAAGGTCAAATCATCCTCTGCTTTCAAAATCTGAGCTGGTTTGAGCTAGCTTTCCCAAGCTCTCCAAGGCTCAGTTTAAGCCCATTTCCCAAAGCTTCCCCCTTTTCAAAGGAAAAAAAAAAAACCTATAGAAGAAACTGAAATCACACTAAATATATGTATTTATGTATTTTCTAAATATAAGCAACTACACAGCAAGGATATGCAAGGCAGCAAGGGAAGAGGGGAAGGGAAATGGGAAAAAGGACAAAAACTAAAACAAAACAGGCATGCACAACTGTAACACCCAGTAACTAACAAAGTAAAGAATCAACGAAATCTTACCATACCACCTTCCCCATGGAGAGCCAGATGGCCAAATCCAACTCGTTAAAAATTTTTTTCCGCAGACTTGGCAGCAGACAGGACTAACACAGGGACCTTCTGCTCCCCAGCCTTGCCAGAAAAGAAGAGAGCATACTCTCTTATCTGCAGCTTATTTATATGTTGTGCTGCGTTAAAGGAAGATATGGAATACTTCCATGGATCCTGAGCTCCGTTGTTAAGGAAGGCTCGTAAAGGCCATTTTTAAGGAAGACCAATCCACTACAATTACTGTATTCCAACTTGATACAAGTCAGTCATGTGACCTCAGATAACAATTACATGGTTATGGCTTTCTCTTCCTAGCTCCATATTTTAGTTGCTATACTAGGCTAAGAAAAATTGAAATCCATATAGCTCTCTCTCCACTTCAAGGCATCTTTCTCATTGTGTGGGAGAGACTCATACTCCATCGTTCTAATAATACCTGAAAGACTCCAAAATCCTAAGTAACTAGGGTCCTATTTGACTCTGGAAGATGGAATGATGATCCTGTATCAGCAACCTTAAAACAAAGCAACCAAGTCTGGCTCACTAAAATCCTGAAAACTTTAGTGCAATGTCTTGACTCTCTTCAGTTTAGGATATACTACTGCATGTTGCAATCACAGTAGTTCCAGTCTACCTCTTTAGAATACAATTTGGCCTCATAACATCTTTTTCTGCATTTCATATGACACAAAGCTCATCACTTGGATTAGAGATGGCATACTTGGGTTCTTTGTAACATTTTCTTCTTTATGAAATCTCACGTAACACATGAGAGGACTTATCCTGTAGAAAGCTGGTATAGCCATTCTGAGGAGCTTTGGTTTCTTCACTGTTTAAAAACATTTTCAGTACAGTTGAAGTATGGACCATCAAGAACTAAGAGGAGACAGAGATCTGATTGCAGCCATCACTGTTGGCTGCTAATTCCAGCAATTTCGGAAATAGGAAAATAAAAGGAGACAGAGACATTTCTCCTGAGAAAAGCCAAAAATTGTATATGATGGCTAAAGTTTCTCATGGAAGCCACCTCTGCTTAAAGCAAAAACTACACTTCTAATGAAAAAAATGAGAAATAGAAATACAGAGGCTTCATAAATGAAAGTGCTCCAGATTTGTTATTGTTAGAGAAAATAAAGCCACTACGGCTTGGGTAAATTGAGATTGTGAACTTAGTTCATTAAAAACAAACATGCCAACATACACCATTGCATCACATACACAGTCTCTTTTACTACAATGAAAAGTTTAGACAAAATTTAAAAGTTACTCGGATAAATGCTGGTGTGAAAATTACTTATAAAAATGAAAAAAAGTTTCCACATAGGAAACCTTCCTAACAATAAACAAAGAAACTGCCCAGAAATGCCTCTTCATAGAGAGAAACATACATTTCTACTAGGAACAAATTCAGCCACAAGCAGAACTGAAGCAGACCCACAAAGAGCAGGGAAAGGTTTTGCAGTTATGCACTGTGATCTTGCAAAGCTAGAATAGGGTGCCTCTTGGCAACTATGAGAATATTATTCTAAAGAGACTCGGCCTTCTGCTAGGAAACTTATTTGGACAAAGAAACCCCTAAGAACTGCTGCATTATTCAGAACACTTCAAATTTATTTAGCAATGGTATTTACACTATGAAGCTTAAAACAATCAGTAACTTCATTTGTCTTTAGGAGCTGACAAATCTCATAGGAAACTCCCTGCTGTAACATTCATTTTAGAAAGGGGTCTCTCCCTGCAGAAAGGAGCTTTTAAATTAACACTTAATAGAAATATTTGAAGATTCACTGCTGATTTAGCAAAGCTGGAGTTGTTGTCAAGAACAGAGCAGCATTTGTTTCTCTGCTCTTAATCACGACACAGAAAATGTAAATGCTGCTTTAGGCCAGAATTCTTTATACTAAATATTGAGACTGTCCCAAACAAAACCAATTCCTCCTACTCACAGAAACTAAAGTATCTGAAATCACTCGTTCTGTAACTATTTCCTACAGAGGAATTCTTCAAACTCTGATTTTGATTTCTTCGCCGATGAAGAAAGACCTTTAAAACCCCATTACCTGCATGGACCGGTCATGGAGAAAAAAAACTAAGGAAGAGCACAGATATCTCTCACCACCTTCCCAAAGCAGAAGAGTTCCTAAGTTAAAGGATAAATATAATTTATTTGGATATTCACAGGTTGCTCTTGCAAAGTTAACACATACTAGTAACGGCTTTGTTTACACAGGTATCTTATTTCCTTTCATGGCCATTGACATTCTGTTTGGTGTTCTGAGAGTAAATTCTGTACCCAATAACAAACCCCTTAGCCCAGTTCTAGAAAACACCACTCACTCACATTCAGGATGTTCCATAGTAGGGTCAGTATTTGCTCAGGTGTCCCTCTGGTAAACTTTGATCAAAAGACTGTTTAGTAAGTGAAGCGAACGTTCTCTCTTCTGCAAGATAATACTATCAAAGATGTTGGAGAAAGGCCCCGAGAATATGTAAAACAGGTTACAGTGATCAAAGTTCAAAAAATTAAAAAATGGAATCCCAACCCGTAAGTACAGTCCTAACACAGCAAAACAGGAACAGTTTCCTTGAAAAGCAGTAATCTATAACTTGTTCAGATGTCTCAGTCTTTAAGTCTAGATATGCTACAATGTTGTAACTGAAAATGGACAGGCGATTCTGTTGTGGCCTGTGTGCTCCGAGATCTGGGAACAGATTATGGGAATTTCTGAAAAACTTCACCTTAGGAGTCTTGGATTCAAATCTTCAGACCACATGAGCCTGCATGTCAGCAGGCAAGGTGATACTAATATTTTGGAAGCTATTAACCTGCTGTTGTTCTTTCTGTTGTTTGCACTGAAACATTTGATATTTATATTTCATGTAACATTTCAACCTGCTGGTAGTCTCATATACAGAGTCTGAATGCACTCGAATAGTCTCAGCTTGTCATAACAACCTATGATTCTATGACATTCTATGATTCTATAACTTCCCATGTTATGAGTATCATAAAAATAACCAAGACCTGACAATGGTGCATTTGATTCAGAGCCTCATAGCTTTATCCCTACAGTAAATAACTTAGGCCTGCCCATTTCTCACTCTGTTCTCCTTACAATACAAAAAAAAAAGACTAACTTTAAAGTTGACTTTTACAGGACATTTAAAATATTGTCTATTTGCACCAGCAACGTCTGACAGAGCACACAGGGATACTTACTATGTCAGCTGAAAACTTCCTTGTTTATTTTTGTTGGCCTGAGGTCATTTTAAAATTTTCTTTTTCGCTAAAAGGAAGGGAGGGAAGGGAGAGGCAGAAACGATGGCTGCTTGGATTTGGTTGCCTACAAAGAGCCTACCTACTCACTTTTTCAGGGAAAATCTAAATGCAAAGCTCATGGACAGCAGGAGTCAGTCACCCTCACATTTTCAGAAAACTGAGGATCAAGCAACTTTCTGGTCTTATACACACAGTTGTAATAGAAAGAAAACATTTCAGATCTTTCCAGATTATACTTTTTTTTTTTCTAGAGAGAACAATTCCATTAAAGTGAGTGATAGCAGATCAAAACCTTCTGATGAGTATTCTCATGTTTCCATGTTTGGTACAGGAGATTATTCACTGCATTTAAATTTCTTCTCTCTGCATGGTTGCCTCCAAAGTATCTAACTGCAGATAATTGTTTCGCTGGTGACAGGTCAGCTAAGCCTGAGGAAGAAAACCTACTGATACTGTCTTTAATAAAATGTGCTTACATCAAAATTGCTGTTTTAAGGAAGAAATTACTTCTGAAGTAATCTGTTATGCCTCAAAGTCCTTGTAGTAAAATGAAGATAATAATACTTTTGTAAGTACCAAATGAATTTTGGCAATCAAGATGTGGAGATGAAGACCATGCAGATAAATAATAGAGATTTTATTCTTAGCAACGTGGGAAACTGCTGACCCACTGGCAGACTTTCTTTAAAACTAGGAATTGACTCAGCTGTCACTGTTAAGGGTAATTCATGTAGCACGAGTTACAAGAGAACTTAAGCCCAATTACACGCTTTAGTTTTTTTTTTTATCCTTTCTTTAAGCTTAAAGTGTGATCTTTGAACAAAAGATGCTGTGCTGCATTTTGCTCATCCATTAAAATCCACTGAAAATGTAGAAAGTTTCAGATTATTGGCATGCAGAATTCAAGCAAGACTTTTTTGCTTGTTGAACCTCCATGCTCAAGAAAACTTTAAGATAGCAATGAAGACTCTGTCCCGTTAACCAGTTTCCCCACACAGTGTCAGTAAACTAGGAAGACTGCTTTTCTCTACGTTTCTAGGCCCACTTATTCAGCTAACAACAAAAGTAGCTGCTATTCTGCCTAATGCTCTTCTATTTAAACATAAAGGTTTAGGCTCCTGTAAATCATGTGTAGCTTGAAAGAATTGTTTGTTTTTTTCAGACTTAAGCTGTACCGCTTTTGACTCCATGCTCCACTTTCCTCTTTCCATGCTGAAGACTTCTTATGTAACCAAACTTAACTTCATGCTAGAAGTTATATCCTCAGTATCAAGCAACATCTAGACAACTACACACAATGCCTTAACAACTTGCTGACTAACGATTGGAAATTAATTAAAGTTTCTTCCTGTAGTTTTTGGCATGTAGCTTCAATTGATAAAACAATGGATTGTCGAGATTATTTGTATTTCCACTGTAGCTGACATCTCTGCTCCATCTGAAATGCCCACCAACCTCTCTGTTAGAAAGGGTGAGGTCAGACATGCAAACCACATATTCAAGGACTCTTGAAACTTTTATGCACCTTCAGCTCCTACTTCTTTTCATCAAAAAAAATACTGAGAAATTCTTTCCCAAGCGCACGTTGCTTCCTTTGCCTGCTTTTTACTTCCTAAGATATCAATCAGAAGCTGAAGCTTTCCACAGCCTAAGCAGAAGTTAGTGAAGAAAAGGAACCAAGATATATTGGAGGCATCAGATGTTGATGCCCACTTACTTTAAACCCAGTAAACAGCCCTCAACACTCTAAAAGAAAGAGCATTAGAAATGGATTTCTACCTGGAAATGGTCACTGTAGACACAAAGTAAAAGAAGGCATAATAACATTCCGGACCAGTACACTTGACTTGTGTAACAGGGTGATTATGCCTGTTTGCAAGAGGCTGCTATCTATACAATAAGTTACGGACTTCGATGGTATTAATTCAGAAAAATTATGCACAAAATTTCAAAATTGAAATAAAAAAGCCTTTCCTAGGGAAGACTGTTTGGGTAGAGAGTTAGGCAGAAAAACATCCAAATGAGGATAAGATTTTTCTGTTACCATGGAGTAGGGAAGAAAGAACATTTCAGACACAAGAAACTCCGGGAAGTTCTAGCACAGCATTTACATCAGAATCTGCAAAAAAACATTCAATGTGCACGACAGATGGATTCATTTAAAGGATTTTTTTAAATTTAAGTTCAAAGGTAAAGAAATACTGCCACACAAACTTCCTATGTGTTATGGAGGTTGGTTTGTTTCTGTAAAAAAAAAAAAACCCTGTTACTTTTTTGTGTCCTCTTTTTAAAGATTAGGCCAAAGTTTTTCTTAAGAAAATTCAGTTAAATTCTGGCTTTAACTTTGTCTTATCTCCCAGTACTTCTTCTCAGGATTTATACCTAAAATATTAATTAATTTTTAAGACATTGAGTACAGTAAAGTTCATTCCTAATAAGTACTAACAAACATGGTACTAATAACTACCATTTAAAGTTTCAATAAAAATTTTTAATCAGAAATGACTGTTCTATAGACATAAAAAAATGGGGAAAATAACCTTCAAATAAAGAAATATCAATACTCTCCTCATAACATTTAGTCTAAGATTTTAAACCAAGAACTCATCTCAAAAGCATTTTTTGTGTTCCACGGATTATAGTACATATCTGATAGAGCATAAACAAATTTCATAACAGTCCTGATATTTACTTTTAATCTAGAAAAAAAAACCCTAAAGACTAAAAATTGTGAAAAGCACTGTCAGGGAGATTAAACTACTAACAGGCATCTAACACGTAAAAATTTCCTTTCTTCTATCTCTCTTGTACTACAGAACTTTTAGATGATACTGATTGAGGTGTTCTAAAGCATACCCTTCCCCCAGTCCAATAAATTAAACTAGAATCAAAAGACTTCACTAAAATTTATGAGATATCATTAAACCATTTGAACTACTCTGCCTCCAAGGGAAAGTTTAATTAAAAAGTTTGCTGACTACATTTTTACATTAAAGCCACGTGAAACTCGCATTGTAGCAAGATCTGAACTCTGAATTTATGTAGTGTTTATCTGCCTGAGGTTACCAAAAAACACATCTAACATACCTTTGCAAAAAAGACTGTGAGGTGTGTTTCACTGCCAAGTATCCAGATGGGAAATTTTGGAGATTTCAAATAGGAGCCAACCTAAAAGAGTACAACAAAATCAAACACAAAGCAAACCCAGAAAACTCATCTAGTTAGTGATCAAGTTAATGACAATTCAGTTAGAGAAGTCCGAAGTGCTCTGAAAACTAACATAAAACATTCAATAAAATGACAAATCAGTGTGAAACACTTGAATTCTAATTTTGATCACTGATTCCTGTTCATCTAGGTAAACAACACAGCTTATGTTAAGTAACTGAAATAAAACTTCAGTGAGAAATTGGCATTGACAATATTCCTTATTTCAACCTTGGAGACACACTTCAAACACTGCACACAAGTACTCCTATGCTTAACAATACTACAATTGGATGCCAAATAAGGTAGAAGTCTGCTTGACCTATTACTTGGCTTTGGATGACCCAATTTAGAACGGACAGTTATTTCATAAATGAAAGGACAATTAATTACAGTCAATACACCAACATTCTGCAAAATACATAATTCAACAGAGACTGAAAAGGAAGCAAAAAACAACAAAAAACCTTTTGAAATTAAGAATATTAATGCTGTTTCAAAAGTAGTATTGGTAAAGCACAAAATTTCTCAAATAAAAAGCCTTAAATCAAGAAGTTCTGTGTAATGACAGGAAGAAACAATACAGAGTAGGTTGCACTTCAGTTATGTTCAGATGTCCACAGGTGAATAAAAGAGTGATAGTATAAAAAGTGAACAACTGAAACAGTCACAATAGCAAGCCACTTTGGGACTTTACTGTATAACTATCTGCATAACTTGCATTAAACATTATTTTACTAAAAAAAAAGGCATAACTTTCTAACCAGTTGTATTAAATTAGTGCAATACTGTTCTAATTAAAATAGCAAACATTTATTCAAAAAGACGCACTTAATTTTGTAGCTGTTTTAATATAGCATTATTCTGAGTTTTAAAGTTCAATATACTTTGAAAGTTCTTCAATTTCAAATAGCACACAGTGAAGCTTTTACTAATACAGTTAAAGAAGCCTACAACACCTTACTGAAAGAAAAATTTTAAATGATGCAAAACCAGCTTACCTTACAATATCTCAGAGACTCCATCAATGTCAAAAAGCCTACTGTTGCCTGTTTATGTATACCAAGAAGTTCTGTTCAAAATAAAACACGAAATTTAAACCATATTTTCTTTCAAAATTGGTTAAGTAACAACAATTTTAGAAGTCAGGTAGTTTTGGCAACAACGGCAAATCATCAAGGTAAAGTCAAAAAACTACAAAGACTTTATAATTTTCATCTCTATAACATTAGAGCCAAATAGATAGTTTATAATTTTACCGTTGATAGCGTCTTTACAGAAATTGTTGGATTTATGATGAGATGAAGTACTTGCAACTTATATCAAAATTATTCTCAGAAAGAAATAATTCAAGCTATCTTGAAGGGAAAAAACATATATATGCATATATGTATTTTTTCCCTCTTTCTTTTCTTAAAGAGTTTCCTGGCTATATTTATCTTAATCATGTCACATGCTGAATATTCAAACATAAATTTGCAAATAATAGTTTTGTTACTAGGAAGGAAAGCATTTACTCAACTTGATTTTCTGTACTGATTTTATTTAATGTATCATACAGCTCTCAAACACACACAGCTGTTAGGAATAGCTAAAATATTTATGTACTAGTGATTCAAAGAACACTTACAGAACCTTATTTGAGGCTCTCTAATAAAGGATGAGAAAGCACTTCAAAATTCAGACTTAGAAAGTAGTTGTAATTAAAAGGATTCGAAGAAGGTCTAGGTTTACACACATGTCATCACAACAGTACAAGTACTCTTTCCTTAAACAGCTCTGCTAGGTTCCTAAACACAGTCTAAACAAAGAACAGCACGTATCTGATCCTGCAAACAGATATGAAACTTACACCATGATCAATTTAACAAGATCTACATTTTATTTTTTTTTTCAGAGAACATTGACTTTCCCGTTTGAAATTTTGTTTTAAAACACTGATTCTCAACTACATTTTTTAACATTGACCATTCACGTACATCAGCATAAAACTGATGCCTTCACCCGTGGGCTAAAGCCTCATCAAAGCTAAAGCAAGTGAAAGAAACCGTTCTAAATTTAAAACATTTCTGTACTTTCAACTCTGCATTTCAGTGTAACTCTCAGCACTGGGCATGGTAAGCCATGCTTCTTTCACCAACTCCATTCACCCCTCTAAACCCTCAATCCCATAAAGCTTAAAAACACTGGTTTGTTCACTAGTACAACTCCTTCTTTAGACCTGTCAGTTATGCATACTAAAAGGCTCTCTTCGCTGTGCAGAATTCTTTGATCTGAAACTACGGTACCAAGTATTATCTTCAAACTTGCTTCGAATTAAAAGCATTCAGTGGTGCTTGTAGAGCTCAATCACTTCACTGATTTATAGCTGTGTTGCTGTAAATTGCCATACACTGAGACAATTGATCCTTGTTTTGAGCCAAGAGAGCTGCCCATTTAAAAAACCAGTGAAGGATCCTTCAAGCTAAGGAACAGCTATTGATCAGAATTAGCATAACTGCATATGCAACGAAAAGAAACAAATGGCAGAAGTAAGCAACAGTACATGAAAGAAATAATTTTAACACATTACATGAATTTCTTAAAAATTGTCAATAAACACCAATGTAAAGTTCAATCTGCTAAAAAAAGGCTTCAGATTTAGGAGCTAATGCTTGGAACTGAAGAGCAAAGTCACATAGAAATCGTGTTTACTAGTCAGAAAAAATATAAACTCAGATTATTAAGTATTTTGTTTCCCTGACAGATAACTAGATGAGAACTCTTGACTCATAACTGGAGAAAGGCGGGATCCTGGCTCAGACAGTAGCGGCAGGGTGAAAATAGCCAGAATAGCCAGTAGTCAAGCTACATAGATAGAGTATGAGAAAGCCATTAGGTTAACTTTAACCTGCAGTCACTTGTCTACATATGCCTCCTTCAGAATTAGTCAGAGAAGACAGACACAAAAGTAAAAATCACTCTCAGATGAATTACAATAAAAAAACCTGTGACTAGCAGCCCTAAACCAAAGTTCATCTCTGTGAATATCATTACCCCACAAAAGTAAAATCCCTGGAAGAGATTCAATACCATCACAGATCATCTAAGAAAATGAATACGTGTGCCTCTTGTCAGAAAGTTAGTTTCTCCTTTTTTTTTTAAAGTAGTTTTGCAAAAGACTCAGATTTCTAAGACTAGAGAAAACTGGAGCTTTTTTTTAAAAAAAAGTTAAGCCCAAACTAATGAGTTTTAAACCCAACCGATATTATCGACCATATCAGCATGCCGCCACCTACTGACAACACAGAACGCCACAAATTCTTGGCATTGCTTAGAAAAAGCAATTACAGCATTATTTGTATTCATGTTAAATTGCTACACTTCAGGTAAGAATGACAGCCTTTAAAAAAGGAGGAAAAAATAAGACCAGCCTCTCCATACTCTCCATCTTCCTACTGTGGATAACTATGGCAAGAGATTAGAATAAGAGCAAAGGTTTAAACAGTTAATAGTGTGGCCAGCAGAAGTAGGGAAGTGGATTGATCCCCTGTATTTGGCACTGGTGAGGCCACACTTCAAACACTGCGTTCAGTTTTGGGCTCCTCACTACAAGAAAGACATTTAAGGGCTGGAGTGTGTCCAGAGAAGAGCAATGAAGCCAGTGAAAGGTCTGAAGCGCAAGTGTTATGAGGAGTGGCTGAGAGAACTGGGCTTGTTTAGTCTGGAGAAGAGGAGGCTGAGGGGAGACCTCATCACTCTCTACAGCTACCTGAAAGGAGGTTGCAGCAAGACAGGCGTTGGTCTCTTCTTCCAAGTAAAAAGTGATAGAACAAGAAGAAATGGCCCCAAGTTGCACCAAGTTTAAACTACATCTTGGGAAATACTACTTCACTGAAAGGGTTATCACTGCAATAGGCTGCCAAGGGAGGTGGTTAAAAGACATGTAGATGTGGTGCTTGGGGACATGGTTTAGTGATGGACTTGGCAGTGTTAGGTTTACAGGTGGACTCAATGATCTTAAAGGTCTTTTCCAACCAAAACGATTCTATGATTACATAGACAGTAAAAGAACAGGGATTGTTTCACTGATATTTGTACCACAGGTGGCCATGAAAAATTTCAGTTAATAACGTCCACCTTATTTGAAAAATATGCAACACAGAGTCAGAGCCCTCTGTATAACCTGCAAACTACCTGGTAATTCCTCAAGTTTGTAATGCAGTATGTTCTTTGTCACCTCCACAGGGTCTCGAAAGAAATAAGTAATTTGCATTCATTAGGAAGGACAAAAAATAAATCTAAAAGGCAGCTGGTATAGGCTCATCAGTAACAGACTGCAATAATCTGAACACCCTGATAACAAAGCTACCAAACAGGGGTGAGAAGAGTTGGATCCAAGTCACATTCTGATCAGTCTGACACTGAAGTACAGTCTGTATGGAATCATCACAGTATCACAAGGTTGGAAAAGACCTCTGAGATCATCTAGTCCAACCTATGGCCCAACACTAGCACCCACTCGTCATTTAAACCATGGCACTAAGCGCCTCATCCAATCTGTTTTTAAACACCTCCAGGGACGATGACTCCACCACCTCCCTGGGCAGCGCACTCCATTGGCGAATCACCCTTTCAGTGAAAAATTTCAAGTGGAAATCTAAGAAGCCTCAAAGGAGTTTATACTATTCATTCATTGTCAAACCAGAGCATTTTAACTCAGGTCTTGCATCAATCTATCTTGAATCTTAGTCCAGTCAGTGGTGTCCTAGACAATGGAAAAATCCTTGTAAAAAATGCGCTAATGAACCTCAGCTGGACTTTGCAGCAGTGGGACAGTGGACATGAACATCTTCCTAATTCAAAGGGTTCCTGCTTTCAGATAATTTTCTCTGTTTGTAAGGTGAAATGCAAACACCACAAAAGCCCCTTAATCATCTTGGCGGCCCTCCACTGAACTTGCTCCACTACATCAATGCCCCTCCTATGCTGAGGAACCCAAAACTGTACACACAAAACTGGCCCCAAAAGCGCCAGGTACAGGGAAAGAACCACCACTTCCCTCCACCTACTGGCTATCCTCTTCCTAATGCAGCCCAAGATGCAGCTGGCCTTTGCCAGAGGGGAACACTGATGACTCACCTGCAACTCACTGCCTACAAGCACTTTGGGTTCTTTTCTACAAAGCTGCTTCCTAGCCAGCTAGTGGTGCCCCGTGTTGTTGCATCCCAGATGCAGGACTTCAGTAAATTTCATGAGATTCCTGTCAGTAGATTTCTCTAGCCTGATGTGGCTGCTCTGAATAGTGGTCCTGTCTCTAGAGTATTGACCCAACCTTCCCAATCTGCAAAGCCTGCACTCCCTTTCAACATCCAGGTCATTAGGTACCTTAGAATTTCAACCTGTAGCTGACAATCCTGTATTCGCTGACATTAACACCAGATACTTTGTGCAAATACATTTTATTTCCATTAAGGTCTGCTTAAATCAAAGTCAGTAACCAGGACACTATCATCCAAACCTGTAGGTCAACATCTCGTACTACATAAAAATTACGACAAACATAAACTAGAATCAACTTACTCATTCCTGAACATTCTCTGTCTCCATCCCACACATTAGAAACAGCATGCCCCGTCAACAGCAGGTTAATCAAACTTTGGCTATATAACAGGAAGAAGCAGCATGTTAAAAGGGACATAAAATTTATTTCTGAAAAAGTGGTTATTATCCCTAACAAAAGAAAAAATATTGTATTACCCAGATAACTAAGGAGACATTCTCTAACTATATTCCTTTAATTAGCATATATTTGTAATTCAGTGACACTAATACGATCCCCACTCTTTCAACCAACAATCTGAAATTAGTCCTCTAGAAATTCAACAATAACAGAAGCATTTCCTCAGAACTGATGCACTAAATAGAGCGAGCAGTGAAAAAGGCATGCTATGTTAAATGTTGCCTTTAGCTATTATAATTGAATCCTGGTCGTAACATCAATAGTTTCCTGAAAGAATGATCAGTTACAGAAACAAAATATTAGCCCACTGATCTATTTTAAGTCATAGTAATCACATTTTGAGCTTACCTTCCATGACCATAAACAGGATCTATCAATGGCTCAGTTGCATCTTCAATTTCATTTTTTATATTTTCAATACCCTGCAGAAAAATTAAACATTTTTTCTCTCTTAAGGAATGAATTGCAACATTTACAACAACAGAATCCAATAGTAAAACATTAAGAGGCTGATGATCTTACATGACTTGATACTTAAACACACTTCTTTCTCTTGATAAGAAGTGTTAGGGATAGGCAAGGAAGGATGTTCGACAAACCTTTGTCAGTATCACAGAATATAGAAAGAGCAACACTCCGAATCTGTTTGTCCACACTGAATATTGATCCCAAACTGCATCCTTCAGTTCAGGGAAGCTTTTGAATGCTCGTTTGCTAAAGACAAAAAAAAAAAACAAAACAGAGAAGGATAATATATTTCAATGAAGCATTAGAAAAGTGCCACAAAGCACAAACAAGATAATACGTAACACGAAAATGTCCAAGTAAAAGCAGAGTAAAACTGGTGTTACATACAGAATGACACAGCAGCTGTTCTGGAGTTACTGTAACTGCCATAGAGTCATTAATATTTTCCCATTAGAAGGTGGTAAATAATTCTGGAGCAATACGCAAAAATGAATATAGCTTTTATGTTTTATATATTTTTATATATATTATGTTTTTTGTGTGATGGAGCTAAGTGGCTTGAAGCAGTAATTCTAAAAAACAAAACAAACCTATTGAATGTGTGAAAAGACTATACGTCACCAAAATAAAGTTTGCATCATAATGTTCTGAAAGACATTCAGCCCACAGTAAAGAAAAGAACTTCCACTTAACTAGTTAAGGCTATCCTTCAGGCTTTTGAAGTAACTATTACATTTCCCATGAGAATTTGATTTTGTTAGACTCTAGCTTTGGAAAAAGCAAAATGTTCAATAACAAAAGTGGTACATTATCATTTGAGAAACCATTGGTTGTATAATAGAGTTGCTGCCTGGATGGTAACATCAGGTATGTTTAAGAAGAAATAAAGGAAAGCAATAGAGGAAAGGAAGAGAAGTAAAACACTTTCTATTTGTTAGGGTATTTAGAGAAATTCAGAACACAAGCATTCATTTTTATTGAGTAATTCAAGCTAGATCACAGTTTCTGTTTATCTTACACACAAACATAGGTGTATTATTTTCTTTTTTTGATTTATTGCACACTTTTAAGCAAGAAATCTTTTAAGAAAGAAACAAACATGTCTAAAATATATTCATAGATGAATTTACTCTAACACACTTTTAAATGACCTTTCATTATTAATACAGTATACAGGGCATATAAGGTATGCAACGTGGAGTCAGTTCTGAAATCCATCACTCCATGCACAAAGGCGTACGCCAGTGTTCATTTCCAGTGAGAAAAACTGAGAAAAACTGAAGTGGGATACTACAAGTCCAAAGATCAGGGGTGGAGGGCGAGAAGTTAGTGTTTGTTTGTTAGTTTGTTCTTTAAATCCATTATTGTATGAGGAAAGAAAGAGGAGAATATAAAACACTTGTAGTTTTATGTGAACAAAACAAACTATTATTACTGCTGGTAGAATAAGCTGTAGTTATTTCAGTTCTAATTAGTAATATTTTCCATATCAAGCTTTTTTTTAGATTCTGTTGCTCTTTATTTCGTCTTTGGGGATTTGTTTGTATAATGATTACAACTGTTCAATGTGAAAATAAAAGACTGCTACCTTTAAACTGACTAGAAATGTAGGCTCTTTATTTACACCCCAAAAAGAGAACAGTGTTTAAAGTATGAAACAAAAAAATCAGTCTTGTATATAAAATATTTTTAATAAGTGTTTCTAATGTCGCAAATCAGGAAAAATACTAGATGACAATGTTTTGTTCAGAATATATATCACAAGTGTTTCAGATGGAATCACCTGTGAAGACTATGGAAAATAGAGGATTAATGGCTTTAACCTAAATATGAATCTTAATTAGTTGTGTTCATGCACTTGAAATGCACAAGTTATTCAGCCAATTTCACACATTACATTGCTCCAGTTTTATTTTATAGCCTAAAGCTTATGCTCAAAATAATATTACATTTTAAATGGTAAAATGCAAAGAAAAACCACCAAAACCCCCAAATCAAAACTTGAAATCCAAGCTTAACCTGAGGTGTAACACACCAAAAGTTCCTCAAAATATCCCTTTCAGGGCTGTGAATATTAGTGAAACTTCAAAATATTATATTTTAAATGTGCCAATATATTACTTACTGAATTAATGCATGAAATCGCTCAAAGCCAAGCTCTTCGACAGCCAAGGCAGCTATACACAAGAGACACTTTTCAGCACTACACGTGGCAAAAAAATGACACAAGATACACACAGCAAGCTAGTATACTTTCAAGCTTTAATTAGATTTTTAGTTTTTAATCCTCCCTTGACATTTAATTTTTTTTAACTGATTAGTATAGACTAATTTACTGCAATATTAAGATTCCACCATACAGATTAGTGAGAACATTTCTATTTGGATTAATCAATTTATTACAAGCACAAAACTGCTGGAGTGTAGACTTGAAAATATTTGTTAAATACTAAGCTGTTGATTTTGTAGAAAATCTGGCTGTCACAAAGTCATCAAGCATATGCATACTATAATTTTGCAGGTCAACAAGTAGTATTATTTCCTAGAAAAGCAAGCAAGATTATTTGGATAATTTTATCAATGTAGGTAAGCTGTATTTTTTTCTTCAAATACACATTTCTGTTACTGAAATGTTGGGGTTATTTCCCCCCCCATTTAAAGCTTATTTAGTACAAACAAATGAGTAAAACTATTCTATGAAGTGTTATACATGCTGTTTTTAAATAAACTCTCACTGTTTTCTCTTAGTAATGGATAAATAACCTTTCAAGTGCCACGTCCAAGAGAAAAAAAATACAGCACTAGCGTCTTCCCAGGTTCAACACAGGCTTTATACCTTTGTTCCTCTGACAACATTTCCAAACCAAGGAGATGAAACCAACTTTTAAAATGAAATTTTCTTTTACCAACATGAAGTTATACTTGCCAGTTGAATAATTATTCCACAGGCACGGAAATATTAAGACTGCAGCAGTCTTTAGTGCCCTTTAGGACTTTATATTCTTGCTAACAGAATAACATACAACACAGATAGATCTGCTTTCTGAGAAAGGACACTTAAAGATATATGTTTAAATAGTGTCTGATCATCTAGCTACTGAATATTTCTGTGACTGCATACAGTTCATTAAAGACCTGAAGCCTTTAGGGCTGATACTACTGATCAGTTCTTCCCACAAAAATTCCATAAAGGAGGGTTTTTTCCCCTTTCTGATTGTATTTTGAAAGATGAAGTTGATTTGCCTATGTGCAAATACAACTGACTCTCCAGCAATAGAATACTTCTATTTTGTTCTTCAGAAATATAGCAACAGTAGTCTTAAGTGTTAAGTTTTCTTTTGAAAAACAAGGAATTGTTAAAATTAGGTTAAAATTAGTCTAGAAAAACTAGACTTAAGAAAATGTATTTTTGAGGCATTTTTAAAAAGACATGAAATAATGAATCTAAATTGCAGAAAATATTACAGGAACTAATGCTGCTCTAAGAATATGTTTTGTAAGCAGAAAGTTAGAGGGACTAAATCATATAAAGCAATCATTGAACATGGGAACTTGCACTACTACAGCCAGCGCTTGGCCAACAAGTCACTGGTATACACCACAAAAGCAGATGAAAAATGCTATCGCATTCAGTAAGTGTGCTAGAATCCACCTTTTGTTCACATAGCTAGATGATAGGCAATTTCATTCTGTTACTACAGAACAGAGTGAAATGGTAAGAGAACTATTTGAAACAAAGGGAAAGAAGTAGAAATCCTAGAGAGATGTGTAGCTATACATAACCCAAACAAAGCTAAATAAAGACAGTGCTTAGTGGAGAGAAAAAGAATGAAGAGCTATAGGATATGAGCTGTATAAGAAACATTTGTATAGAAACTCTTTAAAATTATACTCTTATCATGCTGTGCCTAATCATATTTCATGGTTTTAATACAAATACATTCCTATATTCAATTCCCAAACAGCAGTAGCCTGCATGGTGGAATTGTATCTGTAATATTCCCCCATGCACACAACCCATCTTTAAAGTCCTACCAACTATGACAAGGCCAGTTTACATTTTTACTGATTACAGAAACCAAGCAAGAAATAAGTTTATTCTGTTGCAGTAGCAGTAACAGAACTCTGCATTATTAACAATACCTTCTTCTCCACATCTTTGTCCCAAGCCTAAGCGGGCAAGAAGCTGGTCTACAGTTAAACAGCAGGACAGAAAATAAAACAAACCCTAACAAATACATTTCTAATTGGGAAGTGTGTTGCATTATACACATAAGGTAAAATACTGTTTGAACTGTAAAGCTCATGCAAGAGGTATATTCAGTGACTAGAAGGGAATGTAGAATATAAACAATGGAAGAGATTAACATTGCTCATGACAAAAGCAGACTGTGGGTGGCAAATGTATCCTGCTCTTCCTAAGTACATCCATGGTATTAAGGACAACTCAGGCAGAACTTGTAGATTTGTATAGAAATACAAAAAATGTAGATATGCAGTCGAATGTATTAGTTCATTAAGTGTCAGTAATAAGAATAATTATTAATTGAGTGTGTGTTTAAAGAGACTTCCTGTTGAATAAAACTTCTTTTGAATAAGGCAATATATTAATAACAGGAAAGTAAAAGCCTATTGGTAACTAGGCTCTGCTTCACTTTTTCTTCAAAGGAAAGTTCAAAATATGAGCAAGAGCTTCAGAGACAACTGCAAAATCCACAGAAATTAGAAAATTCAGAGTTACAACTGCCTTATTACCTTGTAAAGGAAGATTTTTTTTTTAACAGAAAAATTGTGGATACAACTTTCTGTGTAATACCTTTTCTTAATAAAAAACCTCCACTCACTTTGACTCTTATGCGGTGACTTTGTTTTCTCAATTAAGTAACATTTTAAATATTATTGTTTGAGCCTTCTAAAGCACATGGAGCATCTGATCAAAGCAGATGAAGATGACTTGTAACAAAGAGCTCCAGCACTAATTGCTATAGCCAGCTGCGCACGTATAAATCTACTTGTACAATTCTTACTTTGTAGTTATGCCACAAACTGCCGAACAACACATTCCTTCCATCAAAAGATAGCACCTTTATAAGCATGTTCTCATGTGAAGAGTTTTTCACACTTCTTAAGGGACACATTTGGAACAAAACTAAAAGAAAAAGAAGCTTATCTTTTAACATGTTAGATATCTCCTATCACAAGATTAATAAATACACATCTCAATGATTACGTGTGTATGGATAAACATTCCGTCTCTTGAGCTCCGCAGCAATTAGATATGACTGGATGCTGCTATCTTAGCACAAAAGATAATGTTCACTGGATCTTAATGAAGGAACGAAGGCATCACTCCACTAAGGAAGGAATCAGGACATTTGCATGAACCAGGTAACCAAAAAATTCTAACCTACAAAAAAATCCTGTTCATCTACTAGAAGGTGATTTGTTTAAGCTGTTTTGGTACACACGGAACCAAACAAAGAAAAAAAAAAGGCTACTTCTCCATAACAGGGGATCCAGAATATTTCAGAAGAGATAAAGCTTTGCATTGCAGAATTTCCTACAAAAGCTCTTCTGAAATAAAGCAACAAGTGGTGAGTTATAATATTACTCCAGTGTTAGTAAGCATGTAGATTTTTCCAAATTAAAGACACATCAAGATTATAGAAATCATTCAAATTCAAGAGAAACATGCATGTTAGAACAGTGACAGCCAGCACATTCCTTTCAACAAAAAGAATCAACGCCTAGAATTACAGCAGACAAAAATCCATCTACTGCTAATGAATCTACAAAGGCAATGACTCCATCTGTGTGACAAGAAAAAGCAGTGGCCCTGCAAAAAGAATCTACTACTTCACTAAGAGATGGGTAATTTAGCACAGAAATACATCTTACATGATTGTTCCTCTTGACGACTAGATTCTGCAAGATTTCCAGAAATACTAGCAGTTTCTTCAGTTGTTTTTCCTCTTATCCATGTTGCCAGAGAGTACGACTCAGAATTATCCGAGCAAGCCATTTCCAAAATATCACATAATGTATGACAGAGTAGGTTCTTCTGCTCCTCCTCTGAAAGATCAGAAACCTAGGTGAGTTGAATTCCTGCTAATGAGTATCTTATATAAGCAACTAGTACCTTTTGTATACATTAATGTTATCTAAATAATAAAAGTAATAAACTCAAGTATTAATGTTAATTGCTGTTTGACTGGGCCAAAGAATTGTAAAGCTGTCTTTAAAAAATGAGTTTTGATATGATTTCTAATAAATTCTTTCCTAATAATAGATTTTAACCAAATATTTATAGAACATAGAAGCGCTATGGACAGGCATAGACCTCACAAATAGGAGTTCAGAGAGATGTAGCATGCATACTGTTTGCCTCCTAAAATAGCACAGAAGTACACTTAAACAAGAAGAAAGTGTGAAATATTTTAAACTCTTTGTACTGGACATGTGCTACAAATAATTAAAATGGAAAAAAATAAAGATAAAAGAAAGATCTCCATACCTGGACAGTCTCTCCAAGTAGACTTTTCACTGGTAAAAAGCCTCTTCAAAAGGAACGCCTTTGTTATCAAAGCACAAAATAATATTAAAATACAGAACAACACCAACTTTTACATTATGTCAGAACCTCTGTATCAGCATTTTCGCATGTTATTAGAAGGATTTCAGGCTGCTCATCTTTCAGAAAGATTTTGAGCCTGCATTGTTTACTGATTTTTCCCATTCAAACTAATTACAAAGGTGGCCTCATACCTCCATTCAACACTGAGTTTGAACCTCAAGCATGCTGCAAATATACAGAGTGTATACTTACATAAACACCTCCAGGCTAGCAGGACTGCAGTAATGGAGGAGTAAATATCATGCAATGTAACTCATGAGTAGTACCACTCTAGTCACTCAGAAAAAAACCCTTAGTAGTTAAAAAATCCACTTCTTCTAACCATTTTAAGTTATAACTCACAGATCAGATTAAAAAAACCCTATGCATCTCCATATCCTTGCATTGTTTACCATCAACACTCATGCTGCCATTAAGAAAAGAAGATATGCCTTACGGAACAAGGTAAGAACAAACTTTGGGAAGCAGGGTCTTTGTCTTTGTAGTTACTCTATTAGATGCTGTTTCAGGTATTTGCAGCACCTTAAAAATAGCTTCTTCGACTTTCACTTCCTTCCTGAACAGACTCAACCTATTTTCCTGCCACAGAATTTCTGCACACGATTTTTAGTAATTCACAGCAGCAGTAAGCACTGCAAGATCCGTTTGATCCCCTCTGTGTTCCCCATCTGGAACTTGGCTCACTTTTAAACATGCTTTGAATACCTAATTTCAAGAAAGTTTAACTACATATAAAACTGGAAAAATGCTGTCTATAAGAACATCTGTCACGGCAAAGATTTGACACTGCTTTTAAGGAGCTGGCTAGTCCTATTCTTTACTGTCTCCACTCCGCCCAAATAAAAGAGTTGCAATTCTAACATCAGACACCAGACACTCCACATTTTGTTTTAAGGCCACAGAACCAGGAATAGCCATGTTACAGAGTGTAATTTATAATAAAATATTTTTCTATGGATTGTTTACTACCTAAACAAGTGGTGCTTGTTCCTGTGTTACAAGTCTTCTTGTGGGACCAGCATTTAGAGTGTCCTGAATAACCATAACAGAGATTTTATGACTATCATACTGCACATACCACAGAGAAACAATTCCACAATGTCACTTGTTAGACACAGATACCTTCCAGTTCATGATCAGATAGCTATGTGACTTTGATATGTCCCCTATCAGTGGACAAGGCCTCAACTCAGACCTAGGCATACCTGCAGCATTTGATCTGTGTGTAAGAGGAATCAGAAGCAGGTTACAAGAAAAAGTAATCTGGTCCATGACTCAAAGTCTGCCTGTCTCTACAGGATGCTCCTAAGAGAATGAAGAGCAGTCGCAGATTACACAAATTGCTCTAGCAGAACAGATCCATCCTACAGGTCGTCTATCTACACAGCAGTCAGGATTGCCCCAGAATTGCATTTCAAAGAGTATGCACATAACCCTCAAGATGTTAAGCAGCAAGAAAACAAAAATATCAACAATTACAGGTGGTTGAGTATGTGAAGCAGAAGTGAAATTCTGAGCATATATCCAGACTAAAATATATCCGTGTGCTATACTTCAATTATTCCGCTAATTAGGACTTTGAAAGTACAACATTTCTATTTTTCTTACACAGCAAACCTTGTAAGGTTTGAAAACTGATTACTTCAAGTACTTCTAATATATTTTGCTAAAGCAGCCATTGTGACGCAGATATTACCCTTCTTACGAGAGGGAATCTAAGAGACGAGAAAAGATATAAATATAATCCTAATCCTATCTTTCACTTTTCCCAATTATTCTGCATTCCACACATTAAAGTTACCTTTACTTAGATCACAATGCAGCACTTCCTCAGACAAATCCACTTCTGCAAAACTATAGTTCAAAATCAGCCCATCTCCGACTTTTTACCGAGTTTTTTTGCCTCATCCACAATATAATTAAGAAAAATACAACTGATTTGCAAGCTTTTAATATTTATTTTAGTTCCATGTATAAAGAGAAAATTTTAAAAAATGGGCTTACTGATTTTAAACCATTCCTATAACAAATGAATCTCACCTGTACAGGTGCAATCACTGCACAAGGGCCACCTTCGAATTGTTCTAATGCAGTTGATTCAGATTCACTAAAGACAAATCCTGTCAAAAAAAAAAAGGACTAAATTTAGCAAAATGTGAAAACAAGCATATGCGTATGTATACTCCTTTCATAACAGAAATGACACCTGATTTAGTCATCTTTAAAGATCAGATAAGTTTTCAAGATTCCTTTTCCCCCGATAATGCAACAGAATTTGTTTAAACTATCTGAAGAAAATCATGAATAACAGGTGAGAGCATAGAATTGAATTATTTATCTCAGCAACAAAACCATGACCACAAAAGGCCAACAGCTAAAGTTTTGAATAAAAATGTTTTAACATGTCACTAGAGCTGATGTGGCCAGATATTTAAACCAGTTATTATTTTATTATGGTTTATTTCTTATAAACCAATTAGAATTTGATTCTAAGTTATAATATTTTGTCTCACATATGTAGAACAAAAATCATCTTTGGACCTTCACTCAACACACGTAATACATTTTTATTCCCTATGAAGGGCACAGAATGCCTTTCACTGATCTCATGTTTGGCCTATCAGGGCTTCCTATTAAGACTGAAATATGCTGAGTAACTCAAATATTCATTAGCAATCACTGAAACAAGCCTCTTAATGATGTTCCCTCACAGAAGAGACATAGTTACTGAGATGTAAGATTGTCTATTTTCCCTTTCCACCTTTAATATATTTGTATTTCAGAATTATCTTTCAGTCACAGTAGAGCAAACGCTGGAGCAATTCGTACAAAGTTGTTTGCTACCACCCTGCCCTAAAACCTGCCTTCAAGATTTGATGATTCATAGCTTGCAATCCTCACAGACAAATGCATATAAATGGACAATTACCTTGAGGAAGCTGGTACAACGCAAATCACTGACAGTGAGTACTAATTTGCGTTATTCTTTAAAGTGCTTATATGATTGTGAAGTGACTCTAGTTCAACATAATCTAGAAACCATGCAACAATAGTCAGCAACTAACGAGCAAACAAAAGCAAGCAGGTGCAAAGAGAAAGGGGTTACACACACATATTTTCATAGCAGTGTCAGTCTCAGCAGAAAGACTATTCAATGCTTCTTTCCCACAATTTCTCTTCCCAATTCTGTAGCATTACATGCTGCCACAACAAAAGTATCCCTAACCCCTGGATATGAATTTGAACTGAGGAAATGCATCCCACTCCCTCCAGTGGGGCCTTCCACACTATTGCATGACAAGTGTATCATCCTAAGCAATACAAGTGAGAACTACTACATGTTTCGCAGGCCATACTTCATCAGAAAAATGATAGCCGTTCAACAACATGATTTTTTTAAGATGGATCAAAGTAGCCATAGTTCTTAAACAATGAGGTCTACAGTGTATCTGACTGAAAGCTTCATTTTTTTAACTAAATGTGCGACTGTGCATTACAAAGTTGTATTTTACATCCAAAATCCAGACCCATGTCAAGCCTACATACTTACTTCTGGCATCACCTAGTGTACAACAAAGCTCCATTAAGCCATACTTCAATTGAAGCTTGCACTAGCGTCATTTTACTCCCCTGCAAAATGCCCTAATAAGAAACAACACCAGTCCTTTAACTTTCTGAATTAGTTTGTGCAGGCTTATCATGTTAAAAGGTTAAGTCTCTACTTTGAAGCGTTACTGCATGCCATCTAAGCACACTGCAACAATAGGGATTTTTTAGTTGTTTTAATGATTTAGCCACTGCAGAAAAACAACATACTTGAATGAGGTACCATTTAACCTCACTTAAGATATCTTGAATTTTTTTCACATTCTTCAGGTTTCTTATAGAAGGCATGAACTGCCCCAGCTTAATCCTGCCCTATTTTTCAAAATTGCTTCCTAAAATAAAGAAAATCCAGTGTGATCCACCAAAGTGAATAAAAACTTGAGACAGACAATGCAAAATTGATATTACACAAAATACAACCACAGGAAAAAAAAATATGTAACTCTTAAAGGATCAGTTCATTTATTTTTACCTAAATGCTGCTTAATCCTTAACAAACATCAAGGTTCTAAAAGCCGTTAAGCTAAAAACGTGCTTCAGGGATTTTAGTCTTGCTCCCTTTTTAAGAAGTTCTACAAAATCTGAAGTCAACTCAGGTAAAATCTCAGAAATCAGCAGTCAGAAGTCCAGCTGGGTTCAAGCCAACCGCAGCCTGCAATCGCTCCTACCTACCTTTTTACCCCTCCACAACAATCACATCTTGGGCAATCTCCACAAACACCCATCAGTCCCATGCTTTTCCTTATGATTCGTGGGAATGGCCTGGCCATCCTTCAAACTAACAGCTAAGACTAGCATCTCTGATCCAGATTAATTTCTACGCATGCTTGGAACCAGTCACACCTACCATATCATCAAGACAAAATTTCAAGAGCAAAACAGATGTAATGCAACCAAAATAACCCTTTTCAAAAATTAACCTGCCTGTCTTTATCTGTGAGTATAATTATCTTCATTTACCTATAAGAAACATAAAATTGTATCATTATTATTCACCTTTCCTGTCTTTTACAACCCTGTTAAACGCTCCACTAACACAATTTTTCAACATCATTATTGCTCTACTGCTTTAACCTTTCTGGTGAGGGATGGGAAGTTGGGCAAGGGGGGTTTATTCTCCTTATTTCCTCAAAACATAGCATTTATACGACCCATGTTTCTTTTCTTGCACCTAATTCTTAGTTCTTCTACATACAGTTCGCCAAAATGAATATATGACTTAATTACCTACTCTTGCCTTTCAATTAATACTCTGCATCATGGTCCAAAGCACTACAAAACCTATTCATTCTTCTATTATAACTTCCTCATTGCTTTCCTGCACCTTTTTATTATCCATTTATTTCTAAAAAATGTCTGGGTTTTTTTACATCCAAGGCATTCTAGATATTAGTAACACTGTCATTGGACAAAAAAATGAGGAGTGTTCTCACTCTGGGAAAGAACTAATTCTAGTTGAATGATAGAGACAAAGTGAGCAGCTAAAGAATATGCAACATCACCAAGTTAGGAAAAAAATCACCTTTCTCTGCCTCTGATTCAATCTAGTCACAAAGACACTGCACTACTCATTTTTTTGTCCTATTTTCTCATGAACCAGCCTCTCACCATGGAACTGTATTTCTTTTTCTCTTTTCAGACACAAGAACGATAGAAACACTAGAATAATCTTAATGTTTCATCCTTTCTCTATAGCTGGATGTAGAATGATAGAAACATTTTGTTTATGGCTTTGGCTTGTCAAAGCGTATCTTTATAGCAAAATCAAGCTTCTTAAATTTTCTGCAGGGAAGAAAGAACAACCCAAACTAAACAAATTTTCCCCACACACAAAAGGAAGGAGCATTTATTGTAGCAACACAACAACAAAACTCCACTTAGTGTTTGTGGATAAAGAGTCACAAAGTCCTGGAAAGGTTTGAGGATATAACCAAATTACCTGGTAGGCTATGACTAAATTGGGCAACAAGTTGCCTCAATGTGTCTGTCTTTTTTCACACCTTTTTCAAAAACCAAACCAAACCAAACCCAAAACCACAACAGGTCTGTGAAACTTCTCAATCTGTACCCTGGTAAGAGACTTTTATGTGAGCATTCCTCAAGACCTTTTATTATCTTTAAGTCTGTCAGCCTTATCCAGACTAAAGAATGGACTCACCGGCACCATGTCTTTTCTTAAAGTGAGGACAAAAACCAGTATCTCTGCCCCAAAGTCTAACTTTTCATTCAGTAAGCTTCACAACAGCTTTTGCATCCTTCTGAATTAATTTGTCATTTTAAGCTAACTCTGTATTACAGAAGTATGTGAAAGAAACATTTAAACCTCATATACAATAGAAAGGGATTTGATAGTCTTGTCTAAAACAACAATATGCAGTTATTTTGTCTGTAAAGACAATACCACTACCGTAAAAACAACATGACACTCCAAGGTAGGAAAGAAGAAAAAAGTCTACCAGTATGAAAATGAGAACAGAAATTCTTCCTTAGAAAAGGTTATTAGGGAGCATATCCTCTCTTTTTGCAAAAGCTATGGTTGTCTCACATTTAACAGCAGTATGGCACCAAGAAAGGCTACTTGCTACTGGCAGAATTAGCAACATCTACTTAAACAGAAGCAGCATCTTCTACTTGAACAGAAACTCTAAGTTGATAGCCATCAGGACTTCTTTGAAGACCTCAATACTTTTTCCATATGATATACAATTTGTGGCATCAGGTTTGGCTTCTAACATCCTACCTAATTTTTACAGATGCCTGAAAAGCAGTCCACAGACCATGATATGAAAACCAGTCAGCAAGGCTTACTTTGCTAAGTGTGACCAGCATTGGTAAAGCAGAAGCTTCAAAAGCATTTCCATAAAACGATTTGAAGAGACAATACTTATGGCAGACAAGCAGCAACAAGTAGGCAGAAGTGGGCCAATAGGTGTAACCACTTCTGCCTGCTTGCACCATCCACACAGGTCTATACTCTACTCGCGAATATTGTATGACAAATGCTTTTCTTTTCTCCTTGATTAACTCCTTGCACTGAGTAACGTGGAACTCAAAGAGATAGACAGGAGAAAAATGCAAATATTCTATAAATCATAGTCATAAGAAAGAAAAATTACATACCTAAAATGACTATTTCTCTCCCATCACCTAGATGAATTAAACATTAATAAATTAACCTTAGAGGAATACTTTCCAAATTGTTACTTCTGCTTAAGACTTTGAAGTATGGCAAGTATGTATTTGAAGTATGTATTCCTTTTGCTCAAAATGTATCTACTTGTCTAGTAATATTATTTCCTAGTAACCCTTGTCTAGTAATATTATTTCCTAGTAACTAGTGGTCTAGCACTTTTACAGTTCCAATGGCTTAAAAACAACACTATAGGATCCAGTTCCTCAGCCAAGGATGTATCAAAAGCCAAACTCGTGATGTTTAAATGTACTAGACCAGAAACAGGGTTCCAGGCATGTTAAAAAAAAAACAAAAAAAAAAAAAAAAAAAAAAACCACAAACCTGGAAAGAGAAGGGGAGAAAGAAAAGAAAAGCTGTTGTCAATCTACTCACCCAGCTCTCAACCTGGAAGAGGATCCACACAAACCAGATTTTTTTACATTATACGTTTTATGCATATACACCAATTGTACTATTAATACCTTCATACTATGTTTTTGAAGTTAATAATTTTTTTGAAAAGACTGCCCCTTATCTTTCCTTCCAAACATCAGTGAGAAAACAGCTCAGGTAATTCTGAAAGGATGCTATGCTCAAACGTGCTACACATTCATACCACAGAGCAGATCTGCAAAGCGGCTTTATGAAGGTAATTCGCCTCTTGGATCAAAGAAGAAAATCATTCTTAACGTGGGTATAATTCTATAGGGTTAAGTTCTCCCCATAACTCTTCCCAAGTGATGATATCTATGCCAGGAAACACCAAAGACTTAGCAACTTAGCACTACATTCCTCTGTGTTCACTTTTGAGGACTCTGATAAATGGTATTCACAAGGTTCAAACTGCAAATTCTGCTGCAATCCTAAAAAAAAAAAAGTATTAAAAAATCAACACAAAACCCCCTGAACCTGCAAAAACAGCTTTGCAGCCATGCCTTTGTTAAGTCAGGAATCAAAACAATATATTTAAAGTTGCCAATGCAGCAAAGTGAGGGAACTACTATCAACAACTTCAAACAGCTAGATCAGTTCAGTGAACTGCCCACAGATCAGTCTGCCTCCAGTTCTGACCAAACAAATAAAATGGTCAACAAGTTTGGTGCACGATGAGGATTCCTGGAACACCACAATCTTTACTGAGAAACTCACTGGTCAAGTCTTACATTTCCCAGCACTCTCTCTACTCGCTATTTTTTTTTTCTCAAATGTAAATTATAGTTCTCAACCTCCAAAGGGTTTGAGAAAGGATCTGAAATAAACTTCACTATTGGCACTCTAAGAAAAATACAAACCACAAAAAAAAAAAAAAAAAAAACAAAAACACCAAACTAGTTGATTAAGCAAGCATCATTTATACTACTTTAATATTTTCTGCACGTGGGATGTTCAACAAGGGTCTATCTATTAAAGTTTGAAGACTTTGGAAATAATAATACACGACTAGTGCAAATGGTGCAAAACTTCTTCAACAAAACAGAAACTGACAGTTGAGTAAAGTATCACGCTGCTACACAACATAAGGATCTGAGACTGACTGTCTTGATGCCCAGCACAGGACCTCCAAACAACACTAACTTTTTGGGTTTTACTACACAAAATTGATTATATTGAAGACGATACAGAGAAGGGAACAGATATACAGTACATTTACAGGACACTCCCTACAGACAGATAGGAAATAGCAGCTCCTTTGTAGAAGCCACCAAGAACACAAAAAGTCTTTTTGATTAATCTTTCACAGGATCACAAGAGTGGGACATTACAACACACATTTCAATAAATATTGAACTGCTGAAATTTCATATACAAACTACCTTGGAAATGCCAATTTTGGTAATCTAACATTACCAGTTAAAAAAATAATTAAGCTTTTTAACACCAATAATTTTTTTTCTGACTTTGCAAAAACTTCATACTGAAACTGCAACATTCTGATAGAACTTGAGATATTCCAGAAAGTAATTATATTTCAATAAAAATCATCAAGTCACTAGAAAAGCTAATGCTTAAATTCTAGAACTTATAAAGAATTTGGCACTTTTCCCAAAATATTTCTCACTGAATTATCTGAGCACAGATTAACCTAGGGAAAAAGATAGGAGACTCTGGTAATGGCCTGTATCCTGTGACAGGGGAGAAGCTTGCAGCTCCCAAATCAACAGCACATGCGCATCTACTGAAACTACACAGATGTTTAACTCATGTTAAAGAAATAGAAGAGCAAGGAAGAGAACACCAGGAATATTTGTTTTTTGTTGCAGTCAGTTTTACCCTGAGATCTGAATGTATTTTTCTTAAGTATAAATTCCAGTATAACTTGTGAAACTTCTCCAGGAATTAGGGGTGCCTTCATTATGATCTTCATAACCATTACCAGAATTCCTCAAATCCCATTGCAAATTTTAGAGAAGGCTATTATTCCCTTCTTTCAGCCTGGACAGATACACCAACTGATTCCTTGCACATCATTTTCATTAGTTAAATTTCAAAACTACACCTTGCCATTGAAGTTTCAAAAGAACACCAGAAAATCAAGAAGAAACTATGTGTATGTAGGGTGCATAATTTAAACATGGAAAACCCACCTTACAGACACCCCAGGTTCCATGATTATTGTTGCTTTAACTCTTACCACGTCCTAAAGGGAAGCACCTGCTTCAGCAACCAAGGAACCAGTTTAAAAGAAACCGGTGGGTGCCTGTCCCAAGCCTGTCCCCGCTTTCTCTATGCCTATTCTCCCATGCTCTTCGCCAAAAAAATGGGCAGCTTATGCTCATACTTTCACGAGCTACACAAAATAACGGCATGAGCCGCTATTCAAACGTATTTAAGAACACATTTCCCTCTCCATCCTTTTAAGTTCCTTTGAAGATCTGTGGCAAAAGACGACCGAACTGCAACAAAAAACGTTATTTAGCTTAGCACGCGAAACTGCTGCATCATTTCCCGCGGGCCCCGTCAGCGGCCCCAGCCTCCCTCGGGCACAGGGACACCGTGCCGGGCGCGGAGCCCCGCGGGGCCGGCGGGGGGAGCGGCGGGGCAGGCCGAGGCCCCAGGGCTGAGGAAGGGAGGAACAGGCGGGGAGCGGGCCCGGGGCTCGCAGGTACCTTGCGCCCAGCGACAAAAGATGGTGTCGGCCAGCCCACGGGGCCCGGCCTTCTTGCCCCACACCAGGGGGACGAGCTCCTGGCCCGCCTCGGACATGGCGGGGCGGCGGCAGCCCTGGGGCCGAGTGGGCGGGCGAGGCAGCTCCGCCGGCAGCTGCGGCGGCCGCGGCCCCTGCGCAGGGGAGGGGCCGCGCGCGGGGGCGGGAGCAGGCGGGGCGCGCGCAGCGGAGGCGGCCCCTACGCAGGGGAGGGGCGGGGCTAGGCCCGCGCGCTGAGAGCTGCGCGGGTTCAGCGGTAGCGTTTCCGGTTCCCCGGCCGGCGCTGGGACTTCCGAGGGCGCGGGACGGGGGGTAGGTGCATCCTGCCCCGTCGCACCCTGGCAGTGAGGCGTGAGGCCGGTGCCTTTAGCTGTGAGCTCCCCTTCGCTGTCCGTCGCCCGCTGGGGTAGGGCCTAGCAGCTGCCCGCGCCGCCGGTCCCGGTTCTGTTTGGGAAGTTGAGCGGAACGCAATGGCGTTGGTGAGGAGACAGGTGTGAGAGGAGTCGGCCTGGGGAGGCGCAGGGTGAAGCAGACGGCAGTCAGCGTAAAGAGTGTTGTGTATGGGCTGAGTAGACCACGAGATCTCAGGAGTTCGTAATCTTATCAGTATAAATATTTAGAGAGCTTCCTTTGTGTGTTTGTTTTATAGTGCCTTGTGGAAGCGCTAATCTAACATATAGATGCAATGTAGTGCTTGCATGTGCACGTTAAATGTTTACTGTTTCAGAGACGGCTCTGTTACCCGGCCAAAACTGTATTCATGCAGTTTGAAATGAAGAATAGAAATAGCCATATGGTGTTCTTAACCTATTTAGGAATGTTATTAAATGGATATCCCATTAACTTGAAAATCGTCAGATTTAGAAAATAAATCTGCTTTATCTGATTTTGTAATTATTTTTTTCCTAGTAGAGATTCTAGAAATAAAGACTTGAGTATTTTTTTAAAAGATTTTTTTTTTTTTCTGAAAGATAATTACCATTCAAATGGGAATTCTTCATGGAGTTTTTGTGGTCAATGTTGTGCACAAGATTAACATAGACTTCATTTAATAAAATTCTTCAGAGGGATGGTAACCATTACTGCTGACAAAACAGGATTAAGGATGTTCTCGTAGAAAAAAATGATTCAATATAAACGTTTTCTAGGTGAAACTGTGTTCCATGTGCCATTTAGAATTCTTCATGTGCTGCCCAAATAAAATTGAGCTGTAATATTGTGCCCACCCACTTCATCATACGCTTAGCACTCTTACGAAGATTGAGCACATAGTGAGACTTAGATGTGCAATCATTCTGAATTAAGTATGAAAATAGCCAATGTCAGGGTGTTTGTAAGCTTTCCGACATGTAGTACCACAAATTGATGAGAAGATGGTATGATTGTACTTCTGATATTTAAGCAGTTTGAAATACTGGCACAATTAAATGTTTTCTGAATAATTACTGACAAGATACCAATTTCCTTCAGTGTTGTTTAACTGAATGGACTCTATTTGCATAAATAATGCTTATAAAGAAACCTTTTGATTGTTCTGTACATACTATAATAAAAGGCATCATGTTGTCATTTTTTGTGTATTTTAAATCAATTGTTCGTTAAAATGCAAATATTTGCGTAGAGGCAGTACTTTAATACTAGGTATAGTAGGTGTGAAATTGTAAACATCACACGAGCAGGAGAAAAATATCAAAGTATATATATTTTAAAGTGTATTGAATGTACATCTGAAATATTTGAAATATGTCAGAGAAGTACACATAACAAGATGGTGCAAGCATGAGTCAGCTAAGTCAACGAAGTTTAGCCTGTCATTGGCAGGATTTACCAGGAGGAGGAAGGAACTGGCCCATCTCTTCAGGTTGCTGGGCTTGTTCTAAGGAAGCAAATGTATGTTGTCATTGATGCTCAGAGTGCAATCTGTAAAACAATTTGATGAACAAGTGGGGAATTGGGGGGAGAAAACACTGTAAAACAAGGACGTTGAACCTACAGCTTGACCGTGGTATATAAGATGTTGAATGGCACCATCCGGAGGCAGCAAAAGGCTGGAAAAACTCCGGAAAAACTCCTCCTCCAGCATTGGATGATCGTTTTTGCGTTGTTGAAAGGAAGTTAATTAGAATGAGAGTACTCTTTCATTCCATGGGTGCAAATAGTTATTCACACTGAAACAGGTGTAAGGAAAAGTTTAGCCGCAGCCTCAAGGGTTGAAAGACATAAGAGGTGCTGCTGTTTAATGCGCTCTAAATAAGCGCAGCAGGTTTACTTTCTCATCATAGAGTGCTTATCAGCCGTGCATCTGTAATTACAGTCCCAGAGGTTAGCTAGCAACTAATACTCATGTAAAGTCACAGCATCAAGTTAAATTGATTCTATATTTCTAACCTGAATTGGAAAGACAGCCACGTTTTAGTGTGGTAGCAGTTTTGTATAGCAGTGAGAATGAGACTTTAGGTTAATGCCCTTGTATTCTGTAAAAATGATTTCACTTTTAGAATATCTCAACAACTACTGAGTCTTGTACACCTCAGATACTGCTAATGTGCTCCATATAATTTGAACACAGAAGCAAAAACTTCAGAGTTACTACACTGACAAAAGCAAAGACAGTTATGAGAGACACAAGACGTCAAACGATTTGACCCATCTTCATTTGGTTGGCATACAGTGCGTGGAGGTCAGTATTGGACAGATAGATGTTAATAAATCTGGGAAAAAGGGTGCAATTTTAGGCATGTGTGCCAGCTGGAACAATCTGCCATGTGCTGATTAGGAAAAGCATTAGGAAGTTATTTTGGAAATACTACAGAATCCATTAGCCTCACTAAAAAGAATGGTAAAGGCAAACTGTATAGTCACCTGTAGCAAACAACGTTGAGTGCAAGCAAATAGGTCTGTGGGTGTCATAAGTTACAACTTTTGATCTCTCACAGATCATCTTTTAAGTTTTGGGTGTTTGCAAACTAGTTATTTGTTGCATATGCATGCCAAAGTATTGGACTGGAAGACGTGTGTGCATTTGTGTTAGAAGTTGGGTTGCTGTTTATTAGGAAGAAACTAAAAAGGAGGGTTAGGAGAAAAGCATAAGAAAATACTGATATTTTGGAATTAGGAATGTGCTGGGACTTCAAGTCTTTCAGATTGTTGGTTTTGTTCACTGAGGGAGAAACTAAGCTCAGTCAGGTCTAATATTAGGTTGACTTATATACACCATTTCAGGAACGACGTGTATGGATTGGAGTCTGAGCTGTAAATAAAGTGTGTAAATCAACATACTAATACATGAAACCAGTGCTTTTTAAAGGTAAGAATGCTGTTCAAATCTTGTTTTTGTGGACTCTGGGGTGTATGAACTGTACAAACTCAGAGTTTCACAGAAGATAAATAAAACAGCAGACTTCTCTGCATATTGGGTCTTTACCAACTTAGAAATGCTTATAGGTATGCAAATGAAGAAAGATTAAAAATCACTGCTCTATTGAGTAGTATGCACAGATTTGAACAACTTTTTCAAATAGTTTCTATGAAATGTACAAATGTTTTTTATTTTTTTAATATTGGACTGCCATCATGTGGTTGACTTGGTGACTTAAAGTGCACTTTAAAAAATATCTGCAAGGTTTTTTCTCTTAAATAATGTGCACTATTTATTTTGTGTGTGAAATGCTCTTAATTCCCTCTGCAGGCTGGTTTGTTTGGTTTGGGTTTTTTTTTTGAAAATATAGCAGCTACTGTTCTCTCACTTCTGATCTCTAATCCGTTAGCTTGATTCTGTTGATTTCAGTATGTAACATCTCTCAGCGCTCCACTAGACAGAAGAAAATAAAGACCATAAGCATATACTATACATGTGTGCATCCCCTTTTTGTTTACTGTTGTTTTTTTTTTAAAGGTTAAGCCTGTTCATGGAAGTGTTTGGATTAATTGAGCATTTATGGGCTTACTGCTGTGAGCTGTTGACTGACAGCAATATAAGTTACAGCCATTGTACTTTTCTGCCACATAAATTTAAATGAAGTTCATCTGCACTGAGATAGCTTTGTCTTACTTGTCTTTAAAAATGCGTTATCTGGCTTGGGTGGTAGGAAAAACAGTATGTTAATAAATGCCAAGCTACTTAGTACATACAGCACCAAAGAGAATCACAGCAGTCTTGTGTAACTAAATTGTTCTGACATTAGTGAGGATGTAAAATTGAGTGTACAATTAAAGTTTTCTACAGTTCCCTTTTCTGTTTACTCTCTTCTTTTACGTCCCTCACCTCCACTCCACCCCTCAACCAAAAATCACACCATCAGGTCTATACAGAAAAAACGTTATTAAGAAGTTGAAATGCTATTGTGGCTGGATAAGACTGTTGAAATGAATCACAAGTGTTTAGTTGTCTAGCTGTTGTTTGGATACCTAGCTTCCTTCTGATGCCAGTGTGTCTGGACTTTGTTTATAGTGCAACATGAAGTGTTACGTATGTTTGCTTGAGAGATGATTTCTGAGAGGAATTTTGATACCAAAAACATGTTTAGAATTCCATGAGTGTGCACATTTGTGTCTTGGGAATAATGAAAGTCACCCGTTTATGTGGATGCTGCTTACTCCCTCCGTTGCAGCAGAGGTAAGCTCTGCACTGTGGCTGACATCAATTCTTTCAATTCTTTGTCTGTTAAGGGGCAAAGATAATTGTAGTATCAGTGTTGACAAAGTGATGGGAAAGAGAGACCCTGATCTCTTTTTTTTTTTTTATTCGCTTAGGTCGTCCACACCATGTCATGTTCTTCTGCTGGCAAAGGAAAAAGCCCCACAGTCCAGGGAATGGGCAGGGTAAGTTGTTTCTGCCAGCAGGAGCATGGGGAGGGAAACTGGGTCACAAAAATGAAACTTTTCAGGTGTCAAAGGACGTAAGTTGGCCTGGAGAGTTGCATGGTTCATTTTTTCTCTCCTTAGGCCTCCTTAGTTTGAGGAGATGGTAAAACTTATATTATGACCTGTACTTCAGTGCTAAATTCTCTAAGCTCTGATGTCTCCTTATTTTGTCTTTTTAACTGATGAATGACAGCTAGTTTTGAAAAAGTTCTTAAGAGGACTGACTCTTACTGAAATTATAGAAAAGCGAAAATAGGCAATATCATGGTAAATATTTACCATCAGAATCTGTCAATGAGACAAAAGAAGCTATGGATTGTCCTGAGCATGTTAATATTTGGGACTGACATCCTTCTGGAATGGTGAAGAATTCTGGGGAATCACAGCTTTCTATGTTAGCCAATACAGCAAGTTAAAAAAGGGATTTCTTTCTTGCATACGTACCATACATAATACTAATTTAATACTATGGACGATTGTTTCATTTTAAGCTGTTTAAAACTGCTGGAGCTATAACTCCATCATTTGCAGAAACACAAGGAGTGAATGTTTTTATAGTACAAGCAACATCAGAACATAACAGTTCTACTCGTTGCATTTCATTTAAGATTGTGAATTGTAGATGTGCAAAGAAGTATGACACACTTTAGAAACAGTAATTTATTCACTTTTTGCAAGTTACCATGGAATTTTCACATTTTTTAAAGAAAAAAGTATTTTTTTCCCCCTTTCAAAACATACTCAGATTTTCTATTCTTTTCAGCTAAAATGGTGTTACAGACAAAGGTATACTTTAAATGTCCATTATCCTTATCTATTCACTCAGTGTATGGTTCACAGCGAGCACCTTTGGATTATGGAGTGCATTTTCTTAGAAAAAAAGTCTGTATTTATTAAGACTATTAGGGATATAATTAAATCCAGAATGTCAAGTACCAACACAATGATGGTAGTACTGTATCTTTGGCATTATTATTTACAAGTGGCTCCAACAAGCTCAGTGCAACATGAGTGGGCTAGTAACTTGCTGTGCAGTCACTACCCTCTGGTTAATTGCAGAGTTTACTTAGCAGTGATGATGTGGAGAAGAAAAGATAGAAAGAGCTAGTCGTGCAGTTAAATTTTTGAAACGCGAAGTCTTAACATTTTTTAAGAGTCATCAATTTTAGCAATGTAGACTACGTTTTAAACTGACTAGTTATTTGAAACAAAATATTGAATTGTTTCATTTCAATGCAGCTGAATTGAAATATATTACTTGTATTGGAAAGATACAGGAATTAAACTCATGTAATTTAGTGAAAATTGGACAGGAAAGTTCCAGTTTTGCAAAAGGACTACAGAAGATTCCATGGAAGTATTTAAACTAGCTTTAGTTTTTACCTTTGAGAGACTGGGGAACAGTTAGTTTTAGTGGGGAAATTTTGTTTTGAAGCAGGTGTTGGAAAAATACAGAATAAAAGCTTGTTAGGATTGCTGATAGGAGAAAAAGACGAAAGTCGTCTGTGCTAAAGAGACAGGAACATCATTCTCTAAGAGTGACAAAACCATTTGCTCATTTAAGTGTTTTGCTCTCTAAGTTATTTCTCTTACTTTCTCAAATTCCTCTTTCCCAAAAGCTTGATACAGTGGTACTTCCGTCTTTATGTTCTCATCTCCTTTTCATCTACAGTATTTATGTTTAAGGACACTTGCCTTTTTTTTAATTTCCCACCCTTAACTGTTGTTTTTTTTAAGAGAAAAATTAATACAATTGTTATTGGATTTTTATTCTTGTAACAATCTGTTTCTTCTCTTGCCCTTCAGATCTTTTATGAAAACACATTATTTCATCTCTTTTCACGTAGGCAGCTGAAAACCCCATCTACTTTTTTATCGATACCCTTTCCACCACACTGTCTTGAGTTCCCTAGGCCTGTGACACATTTAGTCTGCAGTACATTCTGCAAAAAGTATCACATACATGTGATTTTTTAAGAATACATAAGGAAGAATGCAAGGACTCAAGATTCACAGGGAGCAACCATGTTGGGAACGATGATTTGTTTAGAGGAGATGCTGGGCAGGATTGAAAAGAGCACCCGTCAGATGAGAAACCTTAAGGAAAGGGAGGTCATGAATAAGTTACTGTAACTTCAGAATTGATTTGGGACTGGTCTTCTCTTTCATCAGAAGATGAATTACTACTTCCTCTTTACTGAATGTTATCATTTCACCAAAATAAATCATAAGATTTTATGCATCGTTATAGCTTATATATAGCTTATTTAATAGACTGTATGTGTCAGCTGTGCACTGCAGCTCGACGTTTTGAAGAATGCAACTGATGGTTGTTCCAGATCGTTCAAATTAACTGCGTACCATATTTGAATAAAAATTCATTGGCCACTAGAGGGTGTTGTAGTTCTGAGAATAGCTAGAACAATGCTGCTTGGTTTAATTAAATTCAGTGCAAAATATCCTCGGCACAATCCTGTGGATAAGAAATTAAGGATCAGGGAACTTTGCTGATTTATTGCAGCTGAACATCTGCTTTGGAACACACAAAGTGAAGGATTTCAAATTTATGCTTTCCCACAACAACCATGACTTGTCCCTGTTTAACATACTGTTGGCATTTTTACTGACGACTTTTATTCTTGAATATATAAATTACTTTATTCTTTTTTTTTTTTTGCTTTTAAATTTCTCCCCATACAAAATTATTCTGACATTTTTGTTTGCTTCCCATTTTCTTACTTTATTTATAACAAAAGAATAAAGACTAGTAAAATGTAAAACCCTTTCTCCTGTCATTCTAAGTAGCTATTGATAGGCATCAAAGCTTCGAAATATGACTGTAATCTACAACTGTCGAGATGAATTAGGAACATACCCTCAATACCATATTTCCCTCTCAGTTAAAGAGTCTGTACATCAGTAGGAGCATTTTCTCTACTTTACATTCCTCTGTTAGTTAAAACAACATATTCCTGAGATGAAATACTTAGAATAACTCATGTTTTTTATGGACCATGGACTATAACTGCAAGTACTAGAAAAGGTTTTCTTTGAAATTTTGGATGATGGAAAGAAGTAAGTTCCCATGTTTTGTGCAAATTAAGGGTTTTTTTTCTAGAAAGGTCTGAGCCTCTTAGAGGGTGGTTTTTTTTCTCTTTTTACTTCCGTTCTGCCCCTTTGAAATATACTAAATAGCTTTAGGTATATGCTTTTAGAAAAAGTTTTTATCAAGAACCCACCTTTGATTTGCTATGGAAGTTATCTGCATTTCAGCGTATACCCATCTGTTAGACTTTAATCATCTGTTTGATCTTCTTATTGGATTGTCTCTTACGTCATTCCTACTGCCTCTGATGCAGTTGCACTGCAAGTCATACATGCTCACTCTCCTGTGAATCTTTCCATAGCCTCATACTTTCATCCAGCACTCCATAGCTCCTTGACAACAATCCATCACCACTATCACCATCATAATTTCCAGCACCATGTGTTCACTCCAATCCTCTCATCGTATGTTAGCTACTCCAACTTAGCATGGCTATTGTTTCCCCTTCCACTCTGGTTGTTTGTTTCTGCTGTCCATCTTTAATGTCCAATACATGGCATACCTTGTTTCTGATACTAAGGAGGTTTGTATCCCTGGAGCCACATTTCTTCATTTGTATCCAGTATATTTTCTATTGCTAAATCCATCTTTCAGATGAGAAGAAACTAATGATTTGCAGTCATTCAGGCAGAAAGATTATGTAACTGTGCTTGCATTTTTTCCTCTAATTTGGGCTTGTAGTCAGAGCAATCACAATTACAGAGACTGTGTGAAAGGACAGTAATTGCCTATGCAAATTAGGCACACAATTGAGGACATCTTTTTCTGAAGATTTATGCTTAAAATCATTTAGTCCTTTTCATACAATTAGAGGTGATGACAATCCTCCAGCAAAACTCGAAAGTATTCAGTGGTATCTAGTGGAAGGTGTGCCTGCTCATGGCAGGGGGCGTGGAACTGGGTGATCTTTAAGGTCACTTCCAACCCAAACCATTGTATGATTCTATATACCTCATACCTATTTCTCAATCGTAGATTCAACTGAACGTATTTTATAATCTTTGTCCCCTACTTCAAAATGCTGCTTGTATTTGTTGCTTTGTAGTAGTGATTATATTTCAGTGTATTTATAATGTATTTATAATACATATTTCTAATACATATGCATGTGTGCTTCTTTGATTTGTTCTGTGAAGTATGAATTACATTTATTAAGTTTAGTAAAATTCTTAAATGAATAACATTAAGTAAAGTGCTTTTAAGAATATATTTAATCATGGCAAAATTCTGCTCTTCCAATTAAATGGTTTCCACTATTTGATTGTTAATTATTATAGGGCCAAAACATTTGAAACGATCAAATTGATCTTAAACTGAAATTCTGCTTATTCTTTAAAATGTTATTACTGCAAAGCTGTCCAAAGGTAGGGGAAATTTTAACGTAGTTGTCTTTTAAAAATACATGAACTCCTAAAATATAAGGCTTAAGTAGAAAACAGCTTATTGAGCTCTACAGTGGGACTGTTGCTAACACTACTGTTAAGAAAAAATAATCAGTGGGTAAATCTAGAGAATAATAGCAACTCTCAAGATGGCCAGCTGTGGAAAACAGAGGAGACAGTCTGATAAGCGAGCATCTTGTTAGATCACTAGAAATGGTTGAAATCTAAATGCTTGTTATGAAATTGTATGAAACTGGTAGTGTTGGAGCCTCTTCTGCAGTTGGACATATGGTACATCCTTGTGTACTCTTATACGAAACTTAGCATTACATGAAGCTTGTATGGATGAGTTTCAAAATCCATTCATCTCTACTGTCACCTCACCAATTTTTCTTTTTTTTTCTAAACCATCATAAGCAGTTAGCATTAGTATACTTTCAGTTGAAGGAAACCAAAACTCAAGAGCTTGTCAGGAGCTGTGAATCTTAAGTTTGTGCTATGATGAACCACATGATGACAGAGGAACATTTTTGGCTTGGCGCCCTTTTTGCATGGCATTGAAAAGAAAAATTAATGTGCAAATTAACATGATAAAAATTTCAGCAAGCCTTGTGTATTTCAGTGAAAAAATCTGTTCATTTCAGGCAATTAGTGATGAGTTTGTATAACCTGAATCTTGCACCTCTGAGTTTCCAACTTGCATGAGAAGTTGCTACACGGACAGAGCAAATGGAAATCCTGCCTCCTGTTTTTGAATTTCAGAAGACATTGTGTTTGCAATTAACAGAACCTGTGGGGACAGAGAAGTTTCCTCACAAAATTTTGGAAGAAAATACAAAACCAGCAGGGAACTGGTTATGGTCTCCCAGATTTCTGGATTTATTTCTTTTCTAGTTTGCACCGGTAGAAAAAAGTTTCTGAGCAACTGGTTCCTGTATACTCTGACTGCTTCTCATCTGTGATAAGCATTCTTTAGGCTACCTAAATATCCTCTGTGCTGTGTGGTCTGGAGGGATATCTGTGTTCCATTTAATGATGAGGTTATTAGCTGAGCTGATAAGGGAAGAGCAGTGGATGTTGTATACCTTGAATTTAGCAAGGCCTTTAGCAGTCTACCTAGTGTTCTTACAGCCAAACTAGTGAGCTATGGACTGGATAAACAGACAGTGAGGCAGGTGCGAAATTATCTCGGCCATTGAACTCTAAGGGTGGTGATCACTGGTACAAAGCTCACCTGGCAACTGATAAGGAGTGATGTGCCTCAGCCATTGATGCCACCCACGCTTGTCTTTAGTAGCAATTTCTATGACTGGGTAGAACACATCCTTTACAAATTTGCAGATTGTATGAGTTGTGAGGGGTGGTCAGTACATTGGAGGCCAGGAATGCAGTTTGACGCATTTTGTCAGGCTCCAGAAATGGGCTGTCTGGAGCCTCATGAAATTCACCAAAGGCAAATATAAAATCTTGCATCTGGGATGGAATAAGCCCATGCAACAGCACAGGGCAGCACTGGCTGGCTAGGAAGCAGCTTTGTAGAGAAGTATCCAAGGTTCTTGTAGGCAGTGGGTTGCACGAGTCGTGTTTGCCTTCGGCTACATTGGAAGGAGGGTTGCCAGCAGGTAGAGGGAAGTAGTTCTTTCCCTGTACCTGGCATTTGTGAGACAACGTTTTTAGTGCTGCATCCTGTTTTGGGCTGCTTGGTACAGAAAGGACATTAACATAGTGGAGTAAGTGCATCAGAGGGCCATTGAGATGCTTAGGGGCTGGAGAGCATAATGTACAAGGAGAGGCTGAGAGATGTATTTGTTCTGTCCTAGGGAGAGAAGACTGATGCAATGAAGGGAATATGATTTCTGTACATGACTACCTAACAGGAGGAGGCTGAGAAGACAGAGCTAGACTCTTCGCAGAGGAGCATAGTGGAAAGATGTGAAACTGTGACCAGAAGTAAGAACATGGCAACTCCATCCCAGTGCAAAGGGAAAGCCTTTTGCCCTGAGAGTGGTCAAATCTTAGGTGTCAAATCACAGTGGTGAGTTATCTCCATCCGTGGAGATACTTGAAACTTGACTGGCCACTGCTTTAATCAGCTGGATTGAAATGGACCTATACTGAGTATGGTGTCGGTGTAAATGTTTTCCAGTGCTCCCTGTGATTCTGTCTAAGGCATTCATTACATGGTAGTCATTCAATGTGTTTATTTCTACTACTGTAAGAAGTTTACTAGTATTTTTTGGAGGCTCATCTTCAGTGGAGCAGTGAGGTAATTTTACTGAAGCTAAACTATCTTGAGTCAGCAACAGTGAACAGAGATAGTATAAGCTATGTGTCGAGTGCTTTGGTTAACAGCTTAGCACATTCCTACTTGACCTGAATTCTCTTGGTGACTGCCCACCTAATTACTAGCTAGAAAATTAAGATGTTTTGAGATTTCCCCCTCTGACAGTCCAGTATTTGAAAGCTTAAAAGAGAAAGATTTGGATGTGGGTAGCAATCAGTTTTGGGGTTGTCTTTGTTCCCTCATGCTAATGCTCCAGAGAGGAAAAGCTCAAGACAAAACCAGTGTGCAATGTATACTCAAGCCTAAAGTCCGATTCCAGATAGGTTACCTGTTGCACATTGATAATTGATCAGTTTCTAGCCTTTCTTGGTTTTCTCTCTTGTAATGTTTTCTCCCACCCCCTAAAGTTACATATTTCTTGTAACAAAAAATTTTATTCTGAAATAAATGGTAGTTGTAGAGACGTTATAGCCTCACTATGGGATTAAATACACAGACAGTTCTGGGTGAAGACTTATAAATCATAACAGTGTGGTCCATCAACTTCCATTTTATACCCATAAGATGAGGCATTATGTACAGCTTTTACCTTGTAAAATGAAGAAATGGAAACAATAAGAATTTATGGCAGCCAATAAACAAAAGGAAAGAAAGGGAATAGAATTTAAGAAATAATGTGCTAACTTAAAACAATCCAGAAATGAATATTAAATATATACTCTATATATCTAAAGCCTTCCAGTGTAATAAATGACATGGAAAAAACAGTGTAAATCATAGGACTTTTAGTTTAGTTTCCATGCATTGTTGTTTTATTTAAGGTCAACCAGGCCTTACAGGAAACTAGAAAGCGTTTTTTTACAATTTACTCCTTTGAACTGGGTTTTTGTAGGTAAAGCCTATAAAGCAATAATGATGAGCCAAATGTATCCCATGTTACCAAATGTTATAACTGCCTTACGGTTTGCCTACAGATCTTGCTATAGCTGGGTCTTTTGCTGTCTTTGAGCTTCTTAATAAACATGGTCTGCAGTATTTGATTTCCCTGCTTGAGTCTGAGTTTCGACAGGTCAAATTTTTTTTTTTTAGATGACTGAAAGGAATTAGGATTCAGCACAGAACTTTGTTATTGAGTTGTTGGAAATCAGGTCAAGTCTGGAAGCATTATTTCCTGCAGCATGTTTTTGGAATATTTTTCAAGTAAATTTTGAAATATATTTTAAAAGTATTTTAAATAAACAACTTATTAACTCTTTTGCCCGTAAGGTTTTCATAAGTATGATAAATATACTATCCTCTTATATCTAACTGTCCACGGTAAAGTAATACAGTAGTGTTCACATATGTAATCAGAATCTTAAATCCAAAGAGGCCCAAAGTTTTGTGGATTTTCAACAAATGTTTTTGAAGGGCTGCCGTTTTAATGTACTTACCTAGGACTGGTAATCAAGGCCGTATTATAGAACGTTTTCAAGAACTGAAGTGAAACAGCTCTCACACAAGGATGTTTTTAAAATTAGGTCCTATATACTCACTTTTTATAACAGCCACCCGAATACCATAAGTGGGTTGAATATATTTCACATTTGTAAGATCAAGTTATTTAACGTATAAAAATCAAGATAGTGCTTTTAAAATTGAAACATTACCATTGCATAATGTCTCCAAGAAAAGAAGCTTTCAATAAAACGTATTTGCGTCTAACTGACCCATACCTAAAAGTATTCTCATACATATTTTGGAGTCAAGAAAGCTGCTTTGAAAAGGAACTGCCAATAATTTCTAAAATAGAACATAAATATAACTAAGATGTCCTTTTGATCCTTGTGAGTATACTTTATCTGTCCTTGAAAAAAATATACCCAATGTACCTTTCAAAATGATTTATTATGTGTTATTGTTACAGTGTTCAATATCGTTCAATACTGAACTACTATACTGATTACCACTCTCCCAGTCTGCTTTAGTTCTATCATGTGCTTTTATTTACCACCTGAGGCAAAAATATTTTAATTGGTTTAGGGAAGCTTGAACTCTCTTTTATCAATGACACATTTCATCAAAATAGAATGAAGCCAGTAGCTGTACTATCTCAGCGTTGAAAAACAATGGTTTTGTTTGAGGGCTTAAGTTTGGAAATGGATCTCTGCAGTGTAAATTACTTAATGACTTTAATACAAATAGCAGAGCATCTTGGTTTTGTTCCTCTTATTCTTCTTTTTTTTTTTTTTAGTACTAAGAAAAATTATGAACAGATTGCACTACTGTTTGCATAGCTTAACTATTCTAGACATATACATCCTGCAAACTGACCCTAAAGTCTGCATGGTATATCCACCAAAGTTCTAGAATATAACATAATGTGGTTTATAGTACTGCAAGTGACAGAATTAAATCACATACCTTCTCCTGGTTTGAGAAGTTTATCTTCAAGTGATCTTTATATAAAAACAGACAAAGTATCGTACTCCAATTGTAAATATGTGTGAGAATACTTCTGGGTATGGGCCAGTTAGAAGCAAATACTTTTTATTGAAAGCATTTTTGTTGGAAACATTATGCATCTGTAATGTTTTGATTTTAAGACCACTGTCTTGATTTTTATATATTAAATAACTCGATCTTATAAGTGTGAGATATATTCAACCTATTTATGCTTATATGCAAGTCAATTATAAAGTTCAGCTTGTGTTGTCACTGTGCCATTTTTTTCTTTATACAACTAATTCACTAAAAGAAAAACCATACGTATTGGGAGAAAATTTTGCTAAATCCACGACCATATTTCAGACAATTCCAGCAGACTCCATATTTAACTGAGAAAGATCAACAGGAATCCAAACTGACTGTTCCTTCCAGTTTTTCAGCAGGATTTTATGCGAGGGGTCAGTTCAACGCAGTTAATTCACCCAAGTCCATGAAAGATAACAGTTAACAAATAGAATGGCAAAGTATGCTGAAAACCAGGTAGAATATGTTTAGAATAGAAGTTATTTCAGTGATGAGGCAAAGTAAAAGTTACTGTGTCTTACGTGTTCAGACCTTGTTGAAACCACTTTTTTTCGTTTTGACTAAATTACTTTTTTATTTACATCATGTTCTCAAATATAACTTCCTTTAAATAGATTATGTCCTAATTTGTGGTAATTATTATCCATTTTCAATTCAAACTCATCTGTTTTTTAAGAAATATTTGCATCTACCTGTGAGGTACACCCTTTTAAGAAGATGAGCTTACATATTGCTCTCCTTTAAAGTGTCATGGTTTCCTTGTTTGAACACAGGCATGCTGGAATACTTGGACACCATGAGCATAAGCCTTTAGAGCCTAGCTTTACCCGAGTCTCTGCAGTGGGGCTGAGCTCTCCTGTTTTAAGCAAAAAAATTTTTACTTATTTCAGTTTCTTGCCAATGACTAAAACTGTGCTTTGCTTCCTTGTAACCAGTTCTGGAAGTTCTGCCATTGTATCTCTTCCCCAGAGATTGTGGGGTGGCAGTTTTGACATAATAGATTTTCACTGCAATAAATGAAAGCTTATGTTCTCTTCTAGATTTTGTGTGTCAGTAAATAATTTTTTGACTGTAAAATTCTAAAATGAAGTTGTCATGGAGTTAATTACTGTGTCAGCATACCCAGAGATCCTGTGCGAAATGTCTTAAATTTGGGTTAAGCTCTCAGTGGGCAGCACTCTTCATCAGAAAGCCAGACACATGCTGGAAATGGAAGTGAAAGTGAGTTTGATTAGGTTTTCTACTGCTCATGAGAGCTGAGACCGAATTTTCAATCTATTCCAAAGGATACTCAGGGTCAAGGACAGCAGATATCCTTTGGGAAGGGAGACTGAAGATGATGTAGGTGCAACACTGTACTGTATGGGATACCCTGCTTCTTGTTATGTGTTACTTGTCCTGTCAAAATGAATGTTTGCCTTCACAGGAAGAAAAAGAAGAGTAGCAACAAAAATACAGTACATATAATTCTCAACTTTTTTTTTTTTTAGTTTAGTACCACTGCTTGGGGAGCTGAAAAAGGGACAAATGCTTCATTTTTTTAGTGCACTATATTAGCAAACACAGAAGACAATCATATCTCAGAGAGTTTACCAGAAAATTGCTACATGTCACACAAAATGCGGCAAATGACAGCAAATGTGATAGATCTAAGAAACAGTAAAGTGAGAACATTTTTGTATGAGGAAGAAAGACAGAAATTTATTAAATATTATCTGTATTTTAGCATAAGCCTTAGTGCACTCTGTATGTCCTTTTTACATCTCTGTTTTCTCTGTTGACAATGTATGAATTCATCAATTGAGGGAAGAGAGCTGCCAAATTATAGAAAATAAAGGCCTTATTCCATCATTCTTATTGTCCAGTGTGTTGTTTGGTCTCATTTTAAAGGATCTCTATGAGAATAAAGCTATTACTGTCTTCCTGTGTCTATTTCAAACTATTAAGAGCACTGAAGGATTTCTTATAATGGTTCCATATTTTTCCAAACTTTAAACATCAAACGAGTAATCTTTGTTCTAGATTAACCTGAAAAGCTGTTCTTTATATCCTTCAAATGTTTGTGGCCAACTTTTGTAGCTTCATGCGAGGTTTGATTTTTCAGGCCACTTCTAGTGGCCACAAAGCAAGTGCACAGTGTATTCCCATGGGTCCTCTTCAATGAAGCATGTGGAAAACAAGCAGTTAAACAAATGTGCAGTCCTAAAAAGACATACAGCTTACATGAGACTTATTTTGCTGTGCCATAGTTAATGTATGTTTCTTTCAGTATCAGTTCTCGCTTGTCTTGTCTGCGCTCTTTTCAAGCCATTTGCTCTGTCATGTCCCTCCCTCACTCTTGTGCCAATAGGTCCAGTAGTGGGGTTCCCACTGGTAAGCTAGGTCAGGAAACTAATAAAAGCTGCAGGTTTTAATTTTTTTTAGGTTATTTTTAGTATATAATCTGTCTCTATAGCACCAGCAGATGATTTGCTATTTCAGATGCTATTCTGGTTGTCCACAAACCATTTTGAAAGTGGTTTCTTGCAGCTGATTCCAGGTGTACTTTTTCATTGAAAAATGGAAATATAAACAACTTAAATCTTAAAAATTCACATTTAAAGTGCCAAATATATCTTCATATTAAAGATATTTGGCAAATGTTATTTTCTTCAGTGCTTTGTTTTGTAGCTGTTTCTGTTTAATGTTGGTGGATTTAATTTTGCTGTGTTTTTCTTTGTTCACACTCATTGTCTTGGAATACTGAAGAAATATTATGGCTTTTACCATACACTTGAGAAAACACTGAAAATGCATGTTTGTTAAGCACTCCAAGCAATAACCAGACATTGATGTGACTGCTTTGACCACATGCTTACTGAATTTGCATCAAAAAAATAAAAAAATGGGAAACAGGAATTTAGTCTCAAAGTGGTATTAAAAGTACACCCTAGTGAATACACTCTGGGCAGATATAAAACATATAACCATAGCTCACGATCTCCAGACCTCGTTGTTGCTCAGAGAGCCAACCCACATAGCTAAGCTTTGGACTGTTTAATCAAGCTCTCCGACTGCTTTATTATTTCGTTGTTCACTTTATTCTCATGTTTTACAGAGCAGGACTTGGTACCCCTCAGTTGAAGCATGGGAACAGGGTAGCTCATTGCCATCTTTCTGCTTTGTCTCTCTATATATACAGGTTATCAGACCCAGTCAACATGGGTTTATGAAAAGCAGGTCCTGCCAGACCAACCTGATCTCCTTCTATGACAAGGTTACCTGGTTAATAGACAAAGGGAAGGCTGTGGGTGTGTTGTACCTGGACTTTTGTAAAGTCTTTGACACCATTTCTGACAGTATTCTGACTGAGAAACTGGCTGTCATTGGCCTGGATGGGCACATCCTCTGCTGGGTAAAGAACTGGTTGGATGACCGGACTCAGAGGGTGGTGGTAAATGGAGATAAATCCAGTTGGAGGCCGGTCATAAGTGATCCCCAGGGTTCAGTGCTGGGTCCAGTCCTGTTCAATATCTCTGTTAATGACCTGGATGAAGGGATCGAGTGCACCCTTAAGCAAGTCTGCAGATGAAACCAAGCTGGGTGGCAGTGTTGATCTGCTTGAAGGAAGGGAGCTGCAAAGAGATCTGAACAGGCTGGGACCAACGGGATGAGGTTTAACAAGACCAAATGCTGAGTCCTGCACTTGGGGCGCAACAACCCCATGCAGCATTACAGGCTTGGGGAAGAACGGTTGGAGAACTCCCTGGTGGAGAAGGACCTAAGGGTGTTGGTTGACAATAGGCTGAATATGAGCCAGCAGTGTGCCCAGGTGGCCAAGAAGGCCAATGGCATCTTGGCCTGTATCAGAAACAGTGTGGCCATCAGGTCAAGGGAGGTGATTGTGCCCCTGTACATGGCACTGGTGAGGCCACACCTCGAGTACTGTGTTCATTTCTGGGCCCCTCAGTACACAAAGGACATTGAGGTGTTGGAGCACGTCCAGAGAAGGGCGAGGAGGCTGGTGAAGGGGCTGGAGAACAAGTCCTATGAGGAACGGCTGAGGGAACTGGGGTTGTTTAGTTTGGAGAAGAGGAGGCTGAGGGGAGACCTCATCGCTGACTACGGCTGCCTGAAAGGAGGCTGTAGCAGAGCGAATGTTGATCTCACAAAGGACAGGTGATAAGACAAGAGGAAATGGCCATAAGCTGCACCAGGGGAGATTCAGACTAGATATTAGGAAGAATTTCTTTACTGAAGGGGTTGTCAGGCACTGGAACAGGCTGCCCAGGGAGGTCGTTGAGTCGCCGTCCCTGGAGGTGTTTAAAAAATGGGTAGATGTGTTTTTGAAGGACATGGTTTAGCAGAAGATGGGTGCGGTTGGACTCGATGATCTCAAAGGTCTTTTCCAACTGGAAGATTCTATGATTCTGTGATTCAGTGATATATATGTCAAATTCCTTGCAGTACTAGGGCAGCTCAGTCCCTTTGGGACTGAGTGGATTTGACTTCTTTCCAACATGAAATATTTAAACATTCCTATGTTCAGTGAAGGATGGGAAAATGACGGTAATGGATTCCTGCTATATGAAGTTTCATATGCTTGTGGCATCCCTCCACTATCATCTTTGCTAAACCCTGTGTTTAAGAGCAGACCAGATCAGATTTTGCCTGTTCTTCAGTGCTTTATGTGATTGTTATGGGGCTGACATCTTCACTGCTCCTGCTACTTTCCATCCAGATGCTGCTTTTGTTTTTGCACTGGCCAGGCCTTTGAATCTCCCTCTGGCTGGACTGCTTACTTGGCACATAGGTGAAGAAGACATATGAATAGTAGTGGAAAGAATACTTCTTTATCTCTTTCTTGACTTGAGCAATTGGTCAATGAGATATTTCTTTTAGGAGAAGCTATTGAGGGAGTCAAATGTCTCAGTATCATACTTTTTATTTACAAAGAGTTCTCAAAATGGCAGGAATTGTAAGTCTCTTTCAGACAGTATTAAGCATAACTCTTGCTTGGCTTTTTAGGGTTATAGTATGTTCAGGACATATTGTTGATTTATTGATTCTTTCTCTTCATGTCTTTGGTCTTTCTGCCTCAATTCCACAAAATGCTAGTCCGCAAAAATCCCTCCACCTGCATAATTGATGTACCTTTGTTTGTCTGTCATACATGCTTGCTCTTAAGTTGACACAACTATTGCTTCGTTATGTTATTTCATGAAGGAGTTCAATGGCATCTTACAAGTCCCTTTTCCTGGCTACTAAGAAAGCTCTCAAGTGATCAAAGTGCAGCCCTTCCTAGAACAGATATTAATGTGAGAACATAGAGCACAGTAAGGTGCGTGTTTGGTGTGATGGGTTTAAGTGTTTTAGAATTAACCTAATTTTAACCAAAATATCTGATATAGAATTGATAGGGTTCTACAGTTGGAGCAAATAGGAACTAATGGGCAAATCATGTTAGAGACGTAAAATAATGTAGCTTTTGATTTTAAGTGAAAGATAAGAGGAATAAATGCCCTTAGGAGATTCTAGTGGATATTAGTCCAAACTTACTGAATGGAGAGACCAAGGCATTTGGGTTGAAGTGACCTGAAAAAAAGCTCACACACACAGGTTTGTAAGTAGAGTATTATGCTCCTTGTATCTTATTTTATTCTTTCTGAGTGGAATAGGTGAAAAATCAAGTTCAAACAAGTCGTCAGCTCCTGAAGTAATTACTATATCATGTGGCTTCCAAGCTTTGTAATACAAAATTATTTTTTGTTAATTTTGAGCATTTTGAAACTTTTGTTTCAAAAATCACCACCTCTGCTGATTTTTGCTGTTGCTGTTTACTTATGAATTATGTTTTTTAAGAATTCACCAGGAAAGTGTCCTTAAATGGCCAAACTCGCTGCATCGCTAAGTGCAAGGGAATATATAATATGCTCTGAAGCTTTTTTAATCTTATCCAAATTAAGTATATCACCTGGGAAAACATAACTACTCAAATATTATGTTAGGGTGGGGTCTTTCTCCCTCAAGTCATACTCCCTTGAGAGAAATAACCTGAATTAACTCTGTAATGAAGGCTAATAGCCTGCTTGAATAGAACCTGTGGCCTTTAAATTTTATTGCAGAGCTTTTATTCCTAGATTTTCTACCTCATTTTTTTTTCATAGAGTAATGTTATTTTGCAGGCAGAGGGGAATGAGAAGAAAAATATCAAATATCATTGGGTTCTTTCCTTCATCCATTTTTAATTTCTTTCTCCACAAAACCAGGAAAAAACAAAAGTATCTCTCTGTCTTTAATCAGTAATTTTTGATCTAAATCCAATTGTCACTGGCGTAAGCACAACTCTTATTCCTCTGTAGGAAAAAATGATAATGAACTTAGCACTAGGCTCAAGTATTGCAAACAAGCTCTGTTTATGGAAATGTGCAACAAAAACACCTAGAAGAAATGGGGAAAACATGACTATGCCTTTCCCCCAAATAAACAGAAATTTACTTTTTTTTAATATAAATTATGTAGCAGGAATGCCAGAACTATTAAAACCTGTGAGATTTTAGGAACAAAGAAAATGGATGACATCATTGTGTATGTTCAGTAACAACAGTAACACAGAATTATGATGTTTCCAATTAACAGTGGAGCGATACTGAAATATATTTCACATACACAGGTAAAAGGGCTTTACTGCTAATCAGAATGAATTGCTGCATTAAACACAGAGTTGCTACAGGTCTTTAAATTGCTTTTGCCTTGCTGTATGTATATAGCTGAACATAGCTTAATACATTTTTTTACATGATGTAATTTTGTCTGGCTCATACAATGTCAGGGTAATAATAATGATATTCTAATATTAATGCAAGCACAAGATATACATATTGATGAAAAATGGTCATATGTTTTTGGATCTCCTTGCCAAGTCATATTAAAATGACAAATAATTGCCATTGCTTCAGAGAAATGGTACAGGCTCTGTAGTCAAAAAGCACATTAGGGACCCACAGTGTCCATTTGTTATCCTTTGTCAGGAAAACATGGTTCTTTAATGAAAGTGAATGAAAGGACACTGATTGAGGACAGTGACACTAAACCTCTTTCTCAACAGGAGCCATGACGTGAGTATTAATCAGCAGATTGAAAGGTTAAGACTCAGCTTTAAAACTCTGGAAGCACAGTGGAATCTGAAATAACTGCCATCTCATAATATGGGGAAAATCACACTGTAAAATGCATTGTGCAAGCCTTCTGGCCACAGGAGGATAGAGCAGATGGAAATTAGTTCCCAGACAATTCAGACAAATGCCGTTTAAAATCTTAGCCCAAATATATTTTTGTTATAGTCTTGCTTTTAATTCTCTGTGTTGATAGATGATCCCTTTCCTTCTCATTATCCCCTCTCTCTTTGCTCCCAGTACTATAAAAATGCTAACAAAATCAGCCTGGGCATTTCCCAAGCATTAGAGTAGTTGAGAAAGCAAAGACACTAAGATGCAGCCCAACTAAAGATAAAACAGTAAGCTAGAGCAATGTGTTTAGTAAGAATTCAACATGTGAGCTACTTGTGAGGACCAAGAAGTTATCAGCATAAGACAAAGATTTTTCAGTATCTAATGCAATCACTTATTAATTACCGAGAACCTACAGATTTTTCAATATCTAATGCAATCACTTATTAATTACCGAGAACCTACAGGAACCAGTCAGGGTCTTAGAAGAGTCTGAAAGAAGCAGTCCCTGATTACGCTGAGCTTTGTACATATGGGTGGTCCCACTGGAGTCAGTGGTGCATGCAACGGGGCAATGCAAATGTGTGTGTCTACAGGTTGGTGGCTGGAGCTACTGTGTGTCTATTGATAAGGTTTTGTCTCTCTGAAACTCTATATGATTTGCACAAACTCTATATGATCACAGTGTCTGACCACTTTTGCAGATTCGTGTTCTTTATATAGTCTCACTCTTCTATGCACAGAAAATATCTTCCAGGAATTTGATGGTTGTAGTGTTATAAGAAAAAGCCCTGTCATACAAAAATATCTTTTTCTCCATGCCAGTAGCGAAGCTGGGAAAAATGCCAGTTTAGAGGTGTTTGAGTGCAGAGACTGGTTCTGTTCATCACAGAGCTAAAGTGGTCTGCAATGTTCACAATTAGATTTCAGTATATTCAAACAAGGTTAGAAGACTCTCACTGAATGTCTTACCTCCTAAAGATCTGTCAAAATGGCAAACTATTGTACACATTGAAGAAATGCATTTAAATACAGATTTAAATATATGTAAGTGGTTTTAATAATCCCAAATGAATTTGAAGTATTTGTTTTTTCTTTAGACAAGGTTAATAATGGTGTGTGCTGAGTCTACACCAGCAAATTAAGAGGGTCTAGGACTATTCTGTGATACAGAAGGCAACAGCATGGCACAACCTGTGTCCATTTATTTAATGCTTTTAGTCTTCAAACGGGTTGCTCCTATGCACACTGCCAATTGAGAATAGTTGCCAGCTATGGTAACTCCTAAATTGTGCTTAGAAGTTGCTTGAGATAGCTGGTTGAAACAAGGCAAAATTGTATCGTGGACTTTTCTAATAATTGCCTGATGGAGAAGCTCCATTGTTCATTGGTGCAGCTTTGTTTAGTGGTTTACCTGTAAGTAACAGACCAGTCACAGACAGATTTCGTCAGCAATAATACCATTTGGTAGTTTTTTTTATATTTAATGTGGGAAAACAGCAGAGGTATTAAGGATGAACTAGCCACAGAAAATATTACAAGAAGTGATAGTGAGATGATTCAATTTAAATAAAATATAAAAAAAACATAAAAGTAATTTGTATCATGGCAAAAAAAAGTACATATGCATATGCTGGCAAAATGTTGCAAATCCTCAGCTCACTTCTGGTTCTTCTTCTGATCAGCTATGTTACACGTATGTCTGATACTGAACTGTCTCTTGAACCTCACTGTTAATTCCTTTCCAGGGGAAGTCCAAGTTTGTTTTTAGCTAGAAGGTGTAGTTCACTCCAGTGACTGCTTCTCATATACTGCTTGGGAGAGCCTAAAGACATGCTTAGTTTTCTTTACCTTGTGTAGCTATCCAACTGTGGTTTCAGCAAAGTCAGTACTTCTCATATATTGCATATATACAGTGTCCTTTGTCTGAAAGTACCCTGGCATACTGCAATTCAGTTTTCCTTTCATTTTGGGCACCTTAAATGGAAAGGCACAAAAGAATCACAATTAATTCTTAGGGTCACAGGATTATCACGCAGGAAACACAGGGGACAGAGATCTAGTGCTGTGCGCTTTGGATATTGCTGGCGCTCGCTAGAGAAAGGACCGCACGTCACCAGCAGTGTGGGCATGAGTAATTCCGCACCATTTGTCACTACGTCCTCTGCTGTTACCTTAGTAGGTGTCTCAAGGAATGTGGATACAGCTTGTGTCAGTTAAAGGATAACGCAAATCAGTTGGATGCAGGACTGTGAAAAGTAAGGAGTCTTAGGATATACCAGGACAAATGTTTCAAAGAGAGAAGGAAATGTGAATGCCATTTTATAAGGCCCTAGTAAGATTTCATCTGAAGTACTGATAACGTTCTGCTCACTTCTGTACAATAAAGATGAAATCAGTTGCAAAGAAAGCTTCCCTGGATGATCAAGGAACTGGAGATCACAACAGGGTTTCATTAGCCTTGCAATGAGTAAGCTAAAGAGGATGTGATTGCTTTAATTACATCAGGAAGGAAGGTGGACATGAGGGACTGAGAAAAATTGCCTAAACTCAAGGCCATTGTTGACTCAAAACAAATGAATATAGATGAGTAATCAAATGAATAAATAAATTTAGGCTGAAATCTAAAGAAAAATGCGACTTTTAGGAGAGGGAGCTTATGAAAATCTTGTGTGGCCTGTGGAGACAAGACACCTAGTTCCTCAGGTGTGACTTGATGAACATAGGAAAGGAATTATATTACTTTTTTTGTTTAGGACACCACAGAGCTGATGGTCTAGAGATCTTTGCACAGCTACCTATTTCATCTGTCCCCAATACTGTAGAACTCTTGCTCATATAATGCATTTCAATGTTATAGTTTGTTAGCTGCTCTTTAAACCTGTAAGAATTTCAATAATTTTTGTTCTTGAAATAGTTTACTATTTTTACATTGAATAAAGTACCTATATAATTTCAGTGTCCACCTGTATCAAGTACAGGGTAAAATAGAGATAACTGTACCTTAAAAGAGAAACTGGTTGCGTACATCCAGAAATGTCTCAGTGACATACGTATGCATTGTGTATTTTCTTGTAGAAATTGTAACACAATTTGAACTTTGCAAATACTGAAAATTTAACTGTTGATATGTGTGTGTTTTGAATGGTTTACCTGCCACCTGTGGTGTTTTAAAGTTTTTCTTTTGTTTTGCTTCATTTATGATATGCCGTGAGGGTTGTTCTGGCAATGACAGGAGGGACAAATTGTTCATAGATCTTGTGTGCTATTCCTGATACAGTGTATTTTTGGTACTGTAGTTCTTGTGCAGTGCTAGATGTAGTTGAATGGAGAGACAGAACGCCAATATCTTGGTAAATAATGGACTTATTTTTCTTGCTGATAGTCTAGTCTTTCTGGAGCTCCCTCTCAGAATTCCAAGCCCTAATGATACTGGCCTCCATGATCCAGTAATGAGTTTGTGTTGTGAGTAGCTGTATTGTTTCATGGAAGGTATCAGTTTGGAGAAAACATAAGAAATCAAAGTAGAGGATTTGTGGCTGTTTATATTGCACTGTAATTCACTGGAGAAGAATTGTTACATTATCTTCTACTATAATACTACATACTTTTACAATTTTCCTTTTAAAAGCAAGAGTTGTCTTCATGACTGTGAGGTAAACTCATTCAATAGTGAATGCAATTTAAGAAATATTCTGTGCCTTCAAGTCAACTAGCAGTCACTAAGACATTCACAATACTAGTTTCATATTATTTTTATATTTACAGGAATAATACACATGCAAAATGTGTATTTAAATGTGTTCTGAAATATATTGTTAGAGCAAACAGTGGCAAAAATTGTTATTGAAAGGAATTAGAAATGTATCCATTCCCTTTTTATACTTGAAGTATAAACTTTTCCCTAGTTAGGCAGCCAAGTTAGGCTTTTAAACAGTGTTTAACAACACTAACACTTCCCCTTTGTCCTTCTGACCCTTTGTGTAGTCAGTGCCTGCTATTACATGTAAATTAAATAACAGCCTCGCTTGCAATAGTTGTATTCAGCCATTTATTATTCACAGCTTAGTAGAGTGGGAGTTAAAGACAGATTGCTGTAATTTTCCATTTTTCATGGAGGTTAGGCAAAAATATTTTGTAGTGTAACCAAGAGAGTCACACCATGGAGATGCCATCACCTTGTAAACTGTGGGTTACAGAACTGTGGGTTCTGTAACCAGTCAGCCCTTTTACTTCATTGCAGCTTGGTAAATCTCCAGTAGCTGTAGGGGTAATAGCTTATGAATAAGCTTATTTTGTTTGTCATCTTGAATATAATCTCCACTGATGACTGTAAAAGTTTTTTGCCCCAGAAAAGCAGGAATAAAAAAAGCTATGGGCAGAGCCTATCCTTGACTAAGCACTGCTAGCTTCCATTGAGTTTTGTGAACAGGCAGTGCTTTGGCCCCAAGGCACCATCTTAATAAACTATGTAACAACCTAGTAACGTGTGTCTTCAGAAGAACTGTGTTACTCCTGCAGCAGAGAGCTAATGAACCTTCGTGTGTGATTAGACGTGGAAAGTTTCAATTTGTAAATAAGCAAAAAATCAATAATTCCAAAAATTATTTTCCTAACATTACTTTAACAGCTTATGTTTTGCAATAACTACAGAATGTAGTTTAAAAATTCATATAAAGATAGTTTTTTAATGCAAAAAATACAAAGCATCAAAATTAAGACCCTGTGTATTTGAATGTAGAATCATAATTTTCTAATAAGATTTTCTGATCAAGTTAATCATGCAAATTCTTTTAAATATCATTTTTTTTCGATTCTATTTATTGGAGAAGCCCAGTTCATCAGTTCCTAAGTAATGCCTAACTTCTCAGAGAGATGAATGTGCCTAAATAGCTTTTGAGTTTTTGAAGTAAATGCCTCAGTTTAAGTGTAGAAGGAACTGAACAGACTTAATTTTGCCCGTGTTTACCTCCCTCCATCTCTTCTAATTTTGCCATATCTGAAAAGAGAATGTTTCCCTGTGTAAAGTGAAGCCTGTACATAGATTATATGATTACATTCTTGGCTGAATCAGGATCAGAATCTTGAATTTTTACTTGAAAATGCTGTCAGTGTCCCATCATATTCCTTCTGAAGATGTTTTTTCCTTTGATTTCAGAAGGAATAGAATCAAATGCAAATATTCTTCACTGCCTTGAAAAAATTTGTACAAAAAAAACATTAATTAATGTCCATAACTGGAACAAACTCAGCGATTTTTTTGTGTGAAATTTGTGTGGGTGGAGAAGTCAACAACTATCTCAGCTTGCCAATGAAAAGAGAATCTCTTCTGCTTTTCTACAGAATGTGCTCCAGTACACACAGCCTTTGCTCCAAGTCAGAGGGTGCTCTGCATGGGAAGATAATGAAGGCGCCGACCAGGCTGGATGGAACTGAATAATTAAAGAAGCTTGTAATTTATGTTGCCATCAAATGCTGGAGGATATGGTCCTGCTGCAGGAAAAGAACTCGCTCTTGTGTATTTGAGGCATTTTTCAGAAGATATTAAGGATGAATATTGGATGCATAATTAGGTTTTCTTGAAGGTGCGCTAGTAGATTAGAGGTAGATCATGTAATAATTTCTACTATCCCACATTACCTTTTATTGAGCAGTTGTATCACTTCTTGTATTACTAATTGAAATTTTTCTAGAATAAATGTATTTTAGAATGTGGAAGATTATAGTTGCTATCTACATGTAGCATGCCTTTTTCATCTTTCTCTTCATTTTATTCCCTTTACATATTTCCTTTCACATTCTAATTTAATGTGAACCATACACAGAAACCAGGTAGATAAAGGTACTGAAACCCTGTTAGCATATAATCTCTTTTTAGATAAATGCAAACATTGCTGTTGGTGCTGGAGCCTTGTCCAGCACTCATCTGAGCAACTTGCTCATCCATTTTTCACAGTGTGTGCATTACTATCAGTCATTGAAGACTGTGATCCAGAATATTCGTTCTTGATGAAAACAATAGAATTAAGCCACAGGGCTTCAGAAAATTGCTTTCATATTCAAGCAGTGCTACACGTATACAGAAACCTTGTTGATGATTTTCCTGCCCTGAAGAAAATATATTGCTGCTGCCACAAACCTGTCTTTTGCCACTTTGTCACTTACAAGTGATGATAAAATTGCAACAAAGAGACTTCTTTTTAATCTCATAGGTCATCGTTTGTACTCTGGACAGTCCTTCCTTTGTCCTCTCATTCAGTTTAGATAAGGTGGAAAAATCCTTTTAGTTGCTTTTAAACTTCTCTTAAAAATACAAAATCCAAAAAGTCAGCCTGAATGCACCCTCGAATTTTTAATATGACAACTTCTTTTTTTCATGTTTTTCATTTAGAGTGCTTTGTGTGTATTTTAAATGCATATTTTTTGCAGGCAGCTTTTTTGATTAATAGATTCAGATCATACCATAAACCTTAAGAGACACATTTAATCTCTTTTAATTTTGTGAGAACCCCAGAATCATGCCATAATTGTATTACTGAAATTGTAACCATTATTATATTCATTTGTAATTGCTGAACATTTAGCATATTTTTTAAAATTTAGTTATCTGATCCAGCAATTCAAAGTTTCAGAAAACTTGTGAGAGATAGAAAGATAGAAAAATTCTGGATAAATCCATGTATATGTTGACTGTTTTAAAGATAGACTTTCACACCTTTTATGCAAATAGCAATTTATCTGGCTACATTTTTTTAAATTTTCTTTTCTACATTTGCTGAGATATTTTTCTTGTCTTTATCAGCTACTTATTCAGCTTTATACCTCAATGAAATCCCAAACCTGTCTATGACCTAAAAAAGTCTGTTACTGTGGGATTTTTGATGCAACAAATGCAGTGTTTTGTCTCCTGTCTGCTCTCTTCCTGTCTGAACCTCTTTCAGTTTGAGGTATGGAAAAAACAAAGAAGAAAATGAGGCTTAATATCTCCTGAAAAGGGCAGCAGGATAATCACAGAATGGTTTGAGTGGGAAGGGGCCTTAAAGATCATCTAGTTCCAACTGCCCTACCATGGGCAGGGACAAAAGAAGGTACCCTCACAGTATGCTTTTCTCTCTTCACCTTGTACATTGGCTTCTCTGTGCCTCTCCTGTACATCTCACAATCGGTATCCAGGAACAAGACAGGACAGGAATGAGGTGGAATCAAAACTGATGAATGTTTGAATATATTGTTTAAAAAAATTAAGGGACGCTATGACACAGGTTGTCTGCCTTTTCTTTCTTATTTTCGTCCCTGTGATTACTGCCATGCAGAAGCTGTGGATGCGTCTAATGTCCTCTAGAACAAGGAAGAAATGAGCTCATGTAATCTCTATTGTACACAAGAGCTTGAAGAGTATGTCCAAAAGAAGAGAGAAGCAGACCCAGAAATTCAAAGTTTACTGATATAAGTAAAACCTCCAGAAGCCTAGGATGTTCACAGTTCCTCCTATGAGAAAGCCAAGCATTAAGAAATACAGAAATGGACGCTTAGGTGCCTAAATAACCATTAAAAGCCAAAGACTCTGTTAATTGCCCAAGGGAAACAGGCCTCATCATCCCAGTTGAAAGGATCCTTTTGTTCAAACCAATCATTGCTGAGGATGATAGATAGATTACTTGTTCACCTGGAATTGGCCCCTACAAATAGAAATATCTTGGGCCTCCTGCCGGTCATCTCATCTCCTACTTTCCCTTATCTCCTAAAATCATTGCAGGTTCACCAGTATAAATTGGCAGAAGCAGAATTATCAACAATGCACATCCATACTTCTTCATAAGACTTTTCAAAACGTGTATTGAACTTGAAGATATTGAACCAACATTGCTTAGTTTAGTGGCACTACTTGAAAACCTTCACGATAAATAAAGATGCATGCCTAAATAGAAGTTCTAAAACTCTGATGGAATTTTCTCAAAATTTTCGGAGGCTTTCAAAGTGTTAGTGCATTTCGCAGTAACTACTGATGGTTTATGAAGTTGCATTTTAAGGCTGTATTTATACCACGGTCTAAATTCTGAACTGGGACATGTGCACATGTAACAAAATTAGTCATGCTCTTGCTGTGCTTATACAGGGCTACTCACATGCCCATGGCAAACTCAGCAGCACATCTTTGTATTTGTGCTCTGATGTTTGGCCCTGGCCACCCTGTCTTACACAGCCCTGCTGTACCAAAAAGTGAGAAAGCACAGTAGTTTTCCTGATTCAAATGGTATCTTAGACTCAAACATTGAATTAACATGTAGCTCAGTTAAAAAAACTTCTAGATGACCCCTGTTATGGTCAAACGCAGGAGGAATTGCAGACAACCAGCACAGGTGGCTGAAACTGGGGCTTCATCTTGTCCTACACTAAGAACAAGATCTATATGTCTTCAAAAGGTATAGCTGGGGTAAATGTGAGCATACCAAGAGACTGGTAAAGCATATAACAGAGTCAGAAATAGTAATGTAATCCTGTTGAGCCAAAAATTCTTCCTGGATTTATAAAAGCCAGGATTTAGCAATTATTTTGCCAGCTCTGGCATTTTGCCTGTATGTATTTGTTAATGTTTTTTATAAAGTTTTATTTATTTCTGCAGCAATCCTCTAGTATTTAATCATCTCTCCCTATTTTGTTATTTTTTTGTTTAGTGGAGCAAGACTTCTCTGTTGTAGTCCTGCGTCTCCACACTTGGGATCCCTGTGGTAACCCTGGCAACCTCTTCAGCAGGGTGGGCCACAGCTTCAGCACCTCTCACTGAACAAAGCCGAGTCCTTTCTCCAGAGCCCAAAGCACAGCAGCGAGCTGCTGCCTAAGCTGGAGTGCATCACCATTACTGAAACGTCACTGTGGTTTTGGTATTGAGGCTGCAAGACTGATGCCTGCAAGCAGTTATGCATTTGGTTTTGCATGGTCACATAGCCCCCTTTGAAAAGAATGAACTATTTAGTTGTTCTTGAGAGGGTGATAAGGAACTACCACATAGTTCTTCAGCAAGACAGGTGGTAGGGCTGAGTCCAAACATTCTTTGCTGGTGTTTCAAATTTTCTCATTATTACTTATACTGGAAAGCATTATAGAAGGAAAGCTCCTTTAAATTCTTTTAATCCACGAATTGATTGAATAATTCTGGGTTTGCCATAGAAAAAAAAGTTTTTTGAAAAAGAAGGTATTTTCTGTCCTATTCTATAGGGTTCCCAGGCACTCACTTTTAGCATAATACATAATCTAGTAACAAAATCTATATTATGTTTTCTAGTATCATATATTGAATTATACATCCATAAAGACGTGAATTTTGCATGCACCATACAAATCTTACCTAATTTTTTTACAGATATTTCCCAAGATTCATTTTTCCCATTTAGTAAATGTATACTTTAAAATCATTATTATGAAGGAAATTTTGGACTGATAGGCATAAAATATGGGCTGTCACTATCTTAATTGATATTGACAGTTGCTGTGGCTGCAAGAGGTAGCACTCTACATGGTTAAAATTCCTTCAAATTGAACTACTGTAGATTTTTAAATAGTAAATTCTCACTGCAGGCAATCCTGCTGAGTGTTCCTCCTCTTCTCTCCAATATCTTTCCAGTTTATATGTTGCTTCAGTTTTGTTGCTTTCCAGGGTGCTAATTTAAGTATGTTCACATTTCTGAGAGCCAATATAGTCACCTTTTTTTTCTCTAGATCTAGTATTTCTCAAAAGAATTTGTCCTAGAAATTTCCAAAACCAACTGAGGATTCAGAAGAATAAATGTTGTTTGCAGAATATCTTTGTCTTGAAACAGATTGCTTTATTTTTTGTTAGTGACTTTTAGTTTATACTTCATTAAAATCCCAGGAGATTAAAGTTTGTTTTTACTTTTACTTTCAAAATTCAGCATGTGAAATACATCGATTTATTGATATTAGTTTAACCAAGCCAAGAACTTGCTCAGGTATTGGGACAGTCTGTGAGAATTGAATTGAAATTGATTTATGGCATAAGATTAATGCATAATTTCTCTTTGATGTATTGTAATGGATGGAAAAGACTGAAGTGATAGACTTACTGTTCAAATTTCTATGTCGTACAAGCCTAGGACAAAACTGGAATGATAAAGAGACAAGAAGGTTTAGACTCAAGGTTATAGTTTGAATTAGGGTTGAGATTGGGACTAAGGCTTGAGTTGGTAGTTCTGCTCCTTGATCCACCAAGATCTTGTATGTTCCGGTTTAAGAGTTAGGGGACTGCTGCTGGCATTGCAGTATCTATAGGGTTGCAGATAGTGTTAAGGTTTGTCATGTTTTCTTAGTGTTTGGAATCTGGTTATCTCGTACAGTGAGGATGATGGCTGGGACCCACAGTGTCTTACACTGTATGTGCTTGTCAGGTATGTGTTTTTGATAGAACATAAAGTTAAAGATAGAGTTGGATGTAGGTTAGTAATGGAAATGAGTTGGAGCTCACTTTATTTGAACATGTGAAGTATGCAGGTCTGGCAATGCTTCCTCATTCTTGTTGACTTATTACAACTTATCACTAATTCATGCTGTACCAAGCTCAGCAGACTGCACTTTAGGCTGTCTACGCTCCTGGTCAACGTGGAGATCGTGCCATCAGTGGTCTTGAGGGCCCTTTCAAGGACATCTGCAAAGGAGCCTCAGCCAGGGATCCCTCCTCAAGTTTACGATTAGACAAGAGGCTGAAAAGAGAGTGAATTGTTCATGGAGGTGTAGGACCGCGTGAAGGCCAAATCTGGCTGAGACTGGGTGTGGATTTTGTTTTTTACATGAAAGAGGACTTTAGTTTTGTGTGAAGTTAGATAAGTTGCTTGATATTGTTCTTGATACTGATACTGCACACAGATCTAGTTGACGACTGATGAGGAAACTAAAATTATTTCCTTTCTGTTCTGAGTTAAGCAACAGTAGCCAAGTAGAGTTAGTTCACATGAGGGCAGAGGTCCAGCCCATGTTAATTTTATTACTCAGTATCTGAAGGTCCTTGTTTCTACTGCAAACAGTCTTTTCCAACTTTGAAAATTACTCTTGGATAATTGTAAGCCAGGACGACTTCACTGGCTGACCTATGGATTTGGCAAGGTAGATAAATAAACTGAGATCTTCAGCCTCTGCTCTCTGTAATCCTTTTTGCTAGCCTTTGTCCAAATATTAACTACATTCTCTAGTAGCAGTTTAGACACCCTTCCCCTGACTAAAATCAAACATAACAGTTTTTCCATTTCACACCTATTGTCTTCCTCTTTCTTCAGGTGTTGTTTCATGCAGCGATAATGATAAAAAAGTCAGCTCCTGGTGTCTGTTGCACTAATTGAACTCCAGCTTTAGAGCTAATAGCAGCCAAAGGTAAAAAAAATACTATTCCCTTTTGGCTCAAGTCCTTTTCCTGAGTCCCTGTTTTTTCAGGATCATGTTGTAAAAATCATAATTTATCATCTACATTTTCAAAGTCTAACCAGAGCCCTTACTAATGTGAATCATTATATAGGTACTGCCAATGGGAACAGAAATATTGACAAAGTATAGGCTTCTTGCTCTACCCAAAATAATTTGAACATCAAGCCATAAAATTAACAACTTTCTGTGACCCTGACCCCAACTCGGTCCTAACCCTGGACTTAAAAACAGTCTGGGAGACCTCCCATGACACAAGCGCAAAACATAAGCTGCTTGTTTTCTTCCAAGGATCAGCCTTCATCCTAGTTCTCTGGCTCTGAAGGAGCACTTCACCTTCGTCTTTTATAATCATAGTCTCAACACCAACACTATTTGTAGCAATTCCACCTTTACTGTAAAAAAGCAGTGCAGATCAAAGCAGTCTCTGTACCTTTAATGAACTCTCAGGCACTGACTGTCATGCTTTAGTAGGACTACATTTAAAATATAGTTGGGTTTTTTTCCTGAGTTTTATTCAGTTCTAGCCTCTACTTCTTAAATACTGTACAGTGAGAAATGTGATTTGCTTCCCGTTATTCAAGAGCTTTAAATATTCAAGTATATCTAATCAATGCATACTTATGTGGTGTTACGTATTATACTATAATTGCCTTCCTAGAGACAACAGTAGTATTACAGGTAAATGTAATTAGGGAATGTTTAAACTGTAAAAACCATCACAGAAACTTCTGGAAAGAAAACACTGACAGGATGAAGAATACAATAATACATTCCAAATATTAATAACATTCCAATATCATTGACTTCATAATGATGACACTTAATAATATTTACATTGCAGCCTAATGTTTACAATGAGGGGAACTATCTTTGCAGACCACTGAGCCAACAATTAGTGGGTATGTGACTGCAATGGGATGTGCATGGCTGCAGTTAGCCCTAAGCTCATCAGCTCCTGAGTGGTCTAACCAAAATGGCACCGAGATCAGGAAACCAAATACAGCAGGAGCCAGAACAGACAAATATTTGTTACATATAAGATAATATAAAAATCACATACTTTACTGACAGTGTTATAGAGAAGCTTGGGCTAGACCATTTTTTGCTTCTCTGCTCCATTGTGTCTGCTTTCTTTCCCAGAATTTGCAGCATGGGCTTTGTTCCAGGGTAAGCAGTTTAAGTCTGGCTTAAATGTGCATTTTTCCTACTGTTTCTTTTCCGTTGGGGATTTCGCTTTTCAGGGGACCTTGAATTTTCACCGTTTCAGTAAGAGAACAGGAAAGCTTATCTGAACAGTATTACTCCTGTAAAACTGTAGTATTACTGATTCCTACAGTAGATTTGGTGTTTTCCTGACAACGATGAAAATAATTCCATCTGCTTTGGAGTATCAGGACACCTTAGTATTAAGAGAGAAAAACCTTATAGTAGCCTATTTGCAGATAATTTCTTAATCTTTTTAAGATTCCCTTGAAAATTTGGTGACAGGATTTGGTAACAGATTGTCATTCATGGCACAATATACCATATGGAGCTTTCCAGATTCTACAGACACAAAAGTTGGGAGATACATTATACCATGAGGTCTTTCAAAACAACACTGCAAAACACACGATTCCAGATACATGTTCTCTCACTGTAAAAAACTGAAGAACAGTCAACAGTAGAAAAATGTGGCAGAACTCTTAGATCCTGTGCCTATCAATGTGTAGGGAGTTCATCATGAGTTTCAGAACACAAAATGTGATACACAGTCATTGCTTTGAAATGTGAGAGAATAAGTTGGAAGGAAAAATATAAATATCTACTGTCTTGGGATGCCAGAAGGCATGAAAAATCACCACTCAATAAATCTTTTTGGGTTAAAAATGAGTTCATGGCACCTCTAGGACTGAATTCACAGGATTACCTGATTTATGGGAGTTATGAAGTTACATGGTGCCACTTGAGAAGCCCAAGGCAGGCAGCTGTGCAGATGGAAGGATAAATAGTGATTATATTTGATTTTCAGTACTGAGATAGAAAGAAAGAGAAAATTCCAACGCTTAATTGCGCTTTGAGACCATGTTTTGAAAATATCTTTCTACCAGATACAACTGTATTTGGACAGTTTCCAGTACCACATCTGGATGGCCCTTTGCTCAAAAACGGTAATAGCCAAAAGCTAAATGCTTAGTGGAGATACGGATTTTTAAGCGGGAAAATTAGGGGTTTTTCTTCTGCAAAACTGGTAACAGTGTTTGTTCAATTCCTTTTCTTCAATTCCCCACCTCCCAGAACTGAAATTATTTAAGAGCTTTTGATTGAAAATGTTAAAATCACGTAGGCAAAGCTAATAATAATACCTGTACTTCAGGTCCTTTCTTATCAGTATGAACTTCTGGTTTCAATTGCCTGTGAAACTGCAGTTCTTTGTCAGACATAAACTGCGCCTTCCTTCCTTCCTTCCTTCCTTCCTTCCTTCCTTCCTTCCTTCCTTCCTTCCTTCCTTCCTTCCTTCCTTCCTTCCTTCCTTCCTTCCTTCCTGCCTGCCTGCCTGCCTGCCTTCCTGCCTTCCTGCCTGCCTCCCTCCCTCTCTCTCTCCCTCTCTCCCTTCTTTCCTTCCTCCTTTCCTCCCTCCCTCCCTCCCTCCCTTCTTTCCTCTCTCCCTCCCTCCCACCCTCCCTTCCAAATGCTTCCACTACTCTTACTTCTGCACAATGTGGATTAATGAAATGAACTGAGGTTTGCAAGTAGCATGGGCTGTGTAGGCTGATTCTGATCACAGCTACGGGGGAAAAGCAAATAGAAGCCGTAGGGTAGATGTAGAAAGATGCTTAATTTCACTCTTCTTTCTGAACTCTGAGGATGAGTCCAGATGTAGGAGAAAACCTTGTTTCAACATTCAATTGGCAGAGCAGTTTTTTTTTCTATTAGAATTCCACATGAGAGATTGCAAGTAATAGCTGAGCTCAACCAGGAAAAACCTAGGCTGTGAATACAAAATTATTCGTCTTGCTAAAGAACTATTTGGGGCCAATATGATCTTCTGGCAGCACTCCCATTCTTCCAGGTTGCATTAAAAGAATGTGAATATGAAAAAGTTACATAAAAAAAAAATAGTGGATATTGTAGTTGCAAAATGCAAAACATACTTTATTATGTATTCTTTCAATGTATTTTCACATACAATTTTTTTCTAAAAAATCTTGACTTATTTTGCCTATGGTTTATGCTTAGTTTGGTTATCTGCTATATCATTTTTTTTTAAATTCAAGTATCCCAAACAGAATTAAATTTTCCTACTAAGCGGAAATAAATTTTCCTTTCAAAAGGAATTAATTTGCTTTGGTTCTGAAAAATACGCCCCAGGAACCAGATCTCAGTCAAAATAAAGCTTGATGAAAAATGGAAAATCTTTGTTATTCCTGCAATTTTATGATAAAATTTAGTAATAAACTTCATTAAGCAATGTTTCCCTTTTATAATTCAATAGACTAGCAACTTAAAAGTATGCTGTACTTCCAAAGTCGTTAAGAAATCTACTTTTGCATCACATAAATAACTATGGCAGGTAAGAGCCAAACTGCTGCTCTTCCTATGGACACCTATGTATAATTATGTAGTGGACTTGAACAGGAACATCCTGGCATTATTGAAGATCTGTCTTGAAAGATTTATCTTGCTCTGTTAAAACAAGTCATTAGATTTATCTCTTCTGGTATCATAGGTCTTCATTGAGTCAAATAAACCATATTTTGTTTACCACCCTGGAAAGATATAAATGCTAAATACTCTTTAACTTCATTTTATGAGAGTGAATATTATATTCCTCTTTCCAGTGACCTTTTATTGCCTTGTGAATAAAAAAATAATTTACCAGACAGAAATAACAGCTAGAGGAAGGTGGGATTTATGAGCATGCCAACTCCACTAAAACAAAAGGATAAACATAATCGTCTCAGAATAAAAATGGTGAATTATCTAGCCCTTTAGTCTCCAAACTTTCAAGTGACTTTTCTCAGAAAATTAAAGATTTACTCATGTCATTGTGTAACAACTAAAAGAGCACAGGTTCTGCTTCTTCCTCTTTTTCCTGTTCATTGTATCATAATGAATCTAAGAAATAATTAGGTATATATGATTTGCAAGAAAGGAGAATATAAAAGAATTGTCCATCCAATCTATAATACATCATTAAGTACATAAGCTGCAGAATGTCTCTAAACATTGCAGATTTTTATATTATCCCAGCAGTGTTAAATATTTGTTTCAAATAATTACATCAAGTCTACAACTTTCAAAATCAGGCAAACATCAGGTTCCCAAGCTGAAATCTGTTTGCTCCACAGGATCTCTGATTTTGAAACACACTGTGCTTTAAGAAGGAACCATGAAATTGTAACTTTGTTTTCCTGAGATCACATATCAGAACTTTGTTTTACACTACACAGAAATACTATTTAGGTGGCATCGTGCTAAATGTCTTACTGAAATGCAGAAAGACTACTTCTACACTTTAAGAAACCGTTATCTTCTCAAAATATATTGTTAGTCTAGTTCAATAATTTCACTTTACATTTTAAACTACTGTTCTCACTGAAGTTGTGGACATGGACGGATAAGACTCTCAGATATACAGCTCATTTTGTAATTTCAAGCCTTCCCTTTTTTTCTTAAATTTAAGAGGCTTTCAAGTTATTAGTTTTCTTATTTTTTCAGTCATACAGTTCTGCACCTGCATTGACAGATCAGTACAAATTCTTGGCATACGTGTTACATATTTGTTCTTGAAGACTTCTAGGATAGGAAACAGCTTGTTTTTCCAGCTTAGTTTCATTTCACACTTCTCTGATTCTCTTTCCAGCTGATAGTTAGTCATTTCCAATTCTCTACCCCTTCCAATTAGTGCATGGGATCCTTGGAGAGGGAGAAGAGAGGCAAAAGGTAGAAAGATGAGGGTCAGCAAAGCATCTCTTTGCAAGATGCCTGCAAAACCTCCTGTCTCAGGAGCCTTAAGCTTACACATGGGATATGAGGTGAAGAGTAAAAGGAGGAGGAGAAAGGAACTATGCAAGTTTGAGGAAGAGAATTAGTTTCAGAGGAGTCAGGAGAACAAGGTAGTTCCTAAGGTGGAATCTGCCTACATTACATCAGGACAGGAAACAATGGTTAAGTCCTTTTGTAAATAGTGTTCATAGGTGACCTACTGTATAAGGATGAGATGGCTGCTTCCTCCCAGGGAGTGAATGGTTGAAAGGGAAGCATATAGCAAAGCAGTCTTTGTACCTTGCACATTCCCAGGCAAGTTGCACTCCTGAGGTCTCCATGGAAATGCTTGGGAGGGGGTACAAGGGCTTCACATGCTGCTGCAGTGGATCAGGTGAAGACTTTTACCCTTTTTCTCAGAGGTTTCAAATTTATATTAATTTTATTCTTATATAATTTTTTTCCTTATTTCATATTTCAGATAGTTTTTATTATTGTGATCAAGCTAATGCTTACTGATGAAATTTCACAGTTGCATGTATTTCCTAAGCAACATGTTCTTCTATTAAAAAAATACTGTATTTTTTTAGTTATGTCTAGTCTAGAAGCATTGTTCAGCCACAACTGACTGAGGAGAAAACTGAGCAAGGTTGCTGGAGCGTGTGGCCTTCATTCCCTGATACTTTCAAGGGACATCGTAAGGACTCCCATTGTTATCTCCTTGGCAGAACACTGAAGTGAAGCAGCATTAGGATATTACCATTCTCAAAACCAGGCGCGTGCACCTCTGAACGCTATACAGAACTTGCTAGCTTTTCAGCTGCACAAAATAACGAAGTCAAAATCTGAAGTGAATTGTAATTTGTCTTTTTGTTCATAAGATGAAATGAGTATTCTACTGTCCTAAGATTTCATAGATTTTTATGCTAAATTAATGACAAAATATTTGTGAAGAAAATGTCCATTTTGCACCTGTAATAGAATTTTCTTGCTGCAGCAGCAGCTGTGTCTGTTCTATGTAGATGACAGGCTGACAAATGGAAGGATTATTTCTGTTCCTTCTTTCATTTAAGAGTCATAAATCTGAAAAATGCGAAATAGATTTTTTTTTTTGTGCATCTTATAAGATTTTATAGGAAGATCCAAGATGGCAGAAAGCGCACGGTTCCAGAATATAAATTAAGATCCGTACTGGTAGCCACCAGCAGCCACTCAATGTGATCTGACAGTATCTTTGTCAAATCTATGTACAATGCTTTGCTGAGCTACTGGAGTAAGTGGATATATCTGATAGAAAAAACAATGTATTGTCCTCCCCATTGATATGAATGCTTATTTAACAAGATCGTTTTGATTCAAAATCAGTTCTCGTATTTATACTATTGCAAATCCTGCAGGAGTAGTTGTGTCAGCCATCTATGTAACTTCATATTCCACAGAAATGCAGATCTATTCAGCTTTGTCTCGAGGTGTGTATGTAGTGCTACTGCATTGATAGTAGATGCTATGATAATTTATGTTCACCCCGCATAGATAGACATGAGCTTCATCGTTTCTCAGTGGCGATACAAAGGCCAAACAAACTGGATGTTGCATTATCGGTCAGCTCAGGTGCTCTTCATCACGAGGCACTTCACAGTGTGCTGCTCTGGAGTGGCCAGCTCGAGGGCAGAAATTACATCGTGGACCTATAGCTCCAAAGGATTGTTTTCTTGGATTTCAATGCAGCAGTTCCAATAACAATTTTTGTTCAGATAAAGACCTGCTAAACTCAAGAAAAATACAGATCACTCCCTACGTATCTGTGACAGTTCAAAACCAGTGGATTAAGTTGTAGTTATGCTGGTGAGCAGCTAACGCCAGGGAAAATGTCACTCTGGAGTACACTGCAAAGCATCTTCAGGGCATGGTGGTGTCAGCAGAAACTGGTGTTTCAGACTGCTGGCACAAATACGTTGCAAAATCCTTACAAAGCCTTAAATGGCATAGTTCACATGTAATTTTACTTAGCTGTTCTGATGACTGCCTTAATATTTTTTTAATGAAAAATGTTTTTTGTTCTATATTTTCATTTTCTTTTTATTCCTATACATACGCACAAGCATGGGTACTCTTTATTAATTTGAAATATTAAGATTATGTAACCAGAAGGCACTTTAATGTCATGTTTTAGCGCATGAAAGGTCATATGACCGTAAGGATTGATGGTTGTCTGGTTACCCTGAGAAAGTCCTTTTATTCATAATGTAAAAATGAAAGCCAGGTGGTAGCAAGTTCTGTTCTTTAACTGCGTGATGACTTCTCCATCATTATAGGCCTTTCTTACCTATGGTAATGTAAAAGATTGATGCTTGAGCACGGGTCAGCCAAATCATTTTTTTATGGAATAGCTGGATGTAGCAAGACTGGTATGTCTTTCTCACTGGTACTGCTTCCACAGAACCAGGCATGTCCCTTTTTTACCTCAAATATCCTGATAACTTTACCTTTTCTTCATTTTCACAGGCAATGAAGATTGCCTTTCATAGGAGATCTGTATAAAGATTAACTCCTCACTTCTGAGGCCTTGAGCACAATCCAGGGTTTGTGCTTATCATAGAACAGTAGACTCATAGAATCATTCAGTTGGAAAAGACCTTTGAGATCATCAAATCCGACTGTACCTGCCCACTACTAAACCACATCCTTGAACACTTGTCTACCTATATTTTACACACCTCCAGGGATGGTGACTCAACCACCTCCCCGAACAGTTGTTCCAGTGCCTGAGAACCCTTTCAGTGGAGAAATTTTTCCTAATCTGAACCTCTCCTGGTGCAACTTGAGGCCGTTTCCTCTCATCCTGTCACCTGTCACTTGGGAGAAGAGACCAGCACACAGAGTGAGGTATTGTATGTTTGAAATTATAAAACTATGGTTTTTTACTTGAAATTATAAACCCATAAAATAACTGTTTAGAAAGCCTGCTGGGTATAGCTCCCTGGATTTCCTTAATATATGAAAAAACAACCTGGAGCAGAGAGGGCAAGCCGGTGCAAGTGGGCTGGTGTCTTCAAATGTGGTGAGTGGGAGGTACAAAGCTCTCCATGTGCCTCCCCTCTGCCTCCTACTGCCTGTGTTCAACATCCATCTCCAGATGGAGTGCAATGGCGAAGAAGCAGAGAGGTCGCTCCATTCCTCCTCCATAGCGTGGCCAACTTAGTAGGATGATTCAGAAAATTATCTTTTTCATGTATTCCACCCTCTGGCAAGCATCTTTCCCACAGAGGATGCCAGAAGCACTTTTCTCTCCAGGAAGAAGGAGATAAAATTGTAAATAACATTTAAGAGTTAACTATTTTTGGCTATGTTGCATAGGCTAGAAGTCCTATTTTCTCCTCCAGAAATTTATTTTGTATGATCTGACTGAAGCAATACACGGAGAGAACACAGAAGACATTTCTACAACTACAAGTGCCACAAACCAGACATCAGCAGCACAAGTGAGATTCGAGTATAATGAAAAATGGTAAATCACAAAGGGTGGAGTTACTGCCACAGTCACAGTGGCAGGACTCCCACAAGCGCTGCAGGTTCTGTAACACCCAGAAAACCTGTGCTGCGATTCAGATATGTCACACAGCTTGAACACCACCTCTCCACTGGGCCAGCACCATTCCGAGTCGAGCTGTGACAATGTCTTCTGAGCAAGGCTGCACCATTTTTACCCTGACTTAAAAGAGAAATATTTTTGTTCTACTCTGTGGGCAAATGCACTGAGGAGAGACAGCTATCAGATTTTGTACAGTCTCTCACAACCTCATGTTTCTCTGAAAAGACACTGATGTGTTATGGATGGGCTCTACTGCAGGTCCCAAGTTCTCGGCAAAAACATTCTGGACCATGGCTATTCATGATTCTCATCTTTGCACGCTCCCAAATCTGGATACTTCCTTTTTTGGTTTTTAAAATAAACGTGTCTCTGCTGGCAATCCACCTGCTCACAGGTTTCAGTTGCTCCTAAATTTTCACTCCAGTTATGTCTAGGCTGCTGGTTAAAGATGCTGTGCTGGTGTCTGGTCTTCCACCACACCACCTCCTCTGTCTCTGGAAAAAAACCTAGGCACAAGAGCCAGTAAGGAATAGATGTGTTTGAATGTGATCTAAACTGTAGGCTGTGCTTAGTTTGTAGTCTAAATGTAGCTTCGGCATTGCTCCTTGTGCACCTAGGGTATTACTTGAGAAGGAAGAATATTGTAGAAAACAAAGAACAAGAAGATCTCAGAAAGCTTTTACTCATTTATAACATTTTTTAAGAGAGCACTTCACTATACTTCTGTTTAGAAAACAGTAAACAGCACTAAGGAATTTCCCTCCTCCATGAAGGGGGATGCAAAGAAAACAGGTCTTGTTTCTTGGTGGTTCTGGGGATTGGATAGATAATGCTAGACAATTTAACTGTCTAATTCCAGAAGTTTTTGATCAGTAAAGTATACCAATACAACGTACACATGTATTAATGCAGCCCACATGAAATGCATTTGGTATCAGTTAAATATTTAAGTGTCATGCATAGTAATTACAAATAGAAATTAATGGTAAATCTGCTCTAGTTCTAATACTGATTCTACAAAACATGATGGTTGACCCTGTACTGTTTAGCACTTCATTATTAGTAATTATCTGGGGAAAAAAATCCTAGTAAAATTTGTAAAAAATCCCCCAAATCATGAGAAAAAACAATAAAAATATTTGCTGGCACTCAAACACATATGTTCAATTCAGACCTAAATGTCAAGGACAAAGACTACTACATTAAAAAAAAACACCTCTAGAAACAAAAATTCTGAAAAACATCTTGGGATTTGGCACAGATCATCTACTGCTCCGTGCTGTGGCAGGAAGAGCTAATATAGATAAACAGAATGATCTCAAGTAAGGAGGTTATACAGGGGAGTATTTTTCTTTAACTCTCGTGATATTATACTGGGAAATCAAGATGGGAAAACAGTGTGGTAGATTCAAAACAAACAAAAGGGGTTATTTTTTTTAAATGCTCCATATTGAAACTGCTGAACTCGTTACTGTACAATATTGGAAATACCAAAAGTTTACACTAAGGAGACAAGTTCTTGTATGTACATTCGACGGAGCAGTCTTGAACACAGAGGTCTGCCTTTGACATAAAGCTGGAGGCTGGTAGAGGAGTCCCGAAAATATCATTCAGTTCTTTCCTTTTTTAAACTTTCCTCAAATCATCCACTACACATCACTATCAAAGACAATCCATTTATTTAGTTAAATCTCGGGTCTGACCTAGTAGAGGTAGTGATAGATGTTGTTCCAACTACTGCTATATTTACCAACCTGATACATGATCAACTCTTTAATATTGTGTCCAGTTCCAATGTTCACAGTCCAAGCAGGAAACTGAAAATTCATAGACTGTAAAAGTGGTATAAAGTATTAAGACACAAGTCAAGTACTAAGGGATTCTCTTCTGTTTCCCTGAATGGAGGGGCTAAGGGATGGTTTGCTCTCAGTCCAAAAGTATCTTACTGGGCAAGGCCAAACTCTTCAGTGGAAAAAAGGCTTGCATGGTGGTAGGTTGCATCTGGCTAAATATAGCTGTTTGTATCTGAGCTGGTCCATCTAGAAGCTCTTTGTGTCAATACAGATCTAAGCAACCCTCTCAATGGATTGTAAAGGACAATTCATCTCAGTCTAAAGTAGGTGTCGAAAATGGTGTAGATGGATCACTCCCTTAAAGTTTCTATTTGCTCCACTGCTTGTGAAAGGCACCTAGTCTGAATAGAACAGCTGCAGACCTCTATTTTAGGTATGTAAAGTTGGTTGAATCTTACTCTTAATGTCTGTGAACTGATTAGTAGAGACTAGTAACAGTAGCAGAGTACAGATTGTTGCTCAGTGTAATTAGTGATTGGAGCACATTATGAAGAACTGAGATAGCCCTTCTTTCAAAAGCTTTTTAAAAATGTAAGATTACAGTTTATTTGCTAGAAAATACACTCTAGTTGAAACACAGCTGTCAGCTATGTGTCTACTACTCTGGCCCATGTTGCACAGGAGGTCAGACTATCAACATCATAACGATCCCTCCTGGCCTTAAAAATCTGTGTCTTCAATCACTGCTAATGAATAGTGACATGTTTTCAATGCTTTATTAAGTGGCTCTTGATCAATACAGATGTGCCATTTACCTGCAGGGTTTTTCCACAATTATTAGCTGCTATTGCTGTATTCATTTCAAAGGATGTAATGTTACAGATCAGCACCAAAGGGCAGATTTAGTAGTGGCTCAGAAGGTGGTGGACTTCCCCCTTAGCACTCTGCTCCATGCTGTGCTGCCAGAAGTGAAGCTGCGGTGTAGCACAGCCCTTTCTATAAATATCATGGTAGCATACAGCACTCTGTAGTCAAATTTATCCTTGCATCACTTATTTTGCAGTGAAAATGACCAAATTTAAAGCTTGGACCTTAAGGAGAATCTTTCCTGGCTCAGTCTTCCCTGTCACTGACAGATTTATCCATAGTATAGGATGCCTTTATACCCATCATGGTCATACATAAAGAAAAGAATATATGGTGTGCATGGCTATGCCATGATTGTTGTATGCTACCCATGTTTTCAATAAGTATAACAGCAAGCAGACACATTAATTAAACTTAGTATTCACAAATACAGCTTTGCTTTGTATTGCTGCCATTTAGGACGACTAACAGGGACTTGCATACAGTAGCTGTGCTCTTTGTGTAGTTGGTATGAAATCACATTGTGAGTCAGTACTACAACAACAAGAAAAACGCTTTTGACTAGTCTGAAGACTTTACCAACTAAAACAATTTCTACTAATTTTGTCAAATATATGACATATTTAGCAGTTCCTGGCACTCTTCCTTCATTATAATATTATTAGAAATCCCACACTTTTAGCTTTTATCAAAGCATTGGTCAATGATAGTATCGGGGAAGGGGATGTTGAAGAATATAAAACCAGAAAAAGCTGTATCTCATGGGCTGAGCAGTGACCAGTATCACTAGGAATAATCACTATCTCATCTCATTTGTTTTCATCTCACAAATGAGCATGGCTGACAAAGCTATATCTGAAAGGTTTAAATTCCTGGTTCCTAGCGCTGGATCTCAAGCTGCAGGTGCTCAGACATCTCTAAGGGACTTCAGCCAGCTCTGTCATAAATCACAGAGGCTCGCTATTTACCACTATGACTGATCTCCAAAACCAGGATCAATGCAGCTCATTCCTGAAACCTGAAAACAAGTGTATATATAAGAGAAAGTGTCAAGAAAGACGATATAAAAAAGAAGGTCAAACTCTAAATTGCCTTGGTTCCCGGAAAGATTCCTTAAAACCTCCCGATGAGAATAATTTCACAGCCTGTGTGGATTGCATTATGCCCATGCTTAAACTGAGTCCTTTTAAGATAGCAACTGACTCATTTTCATTCTAAAGGCTCTTTACTGTGGTGACATCCGTTCTTATCAAATAAGGCAAATGCAGATGAATTAAATGTAGTTTTCAGTGGTATTTTTGCTGTTAGGAGGCTCATGGTGGGTTTTACCCCAATTTTATGTGATGGAGTGGCACCTTTTTGCACTGTTCCAGGAGAGGCTTGGAGAAAAGTGAACACTTCGAGGCAGTGATGCATAGAGCAGTCTATATTCTCCAGCACAGTGAGCTGCCTTGTTGTGAGGAGAAGGCAAAATCAAGGCTTCTGCCAACCTAATTCTTTCCTCCTTGCACAAAGTAAAGTCATTACTCTGCAAAGAAAGATTGTTCTCCCTCTCACAATCTGGTCTTTAACTCCATCATCCAGCACTGAGACACAGGAGGAATTCTAACAGCCTTTGGCATCTTTTTGCTCTGTGCCAGCTGAACCACAATTTGTTCCTTCCTGAATACACCCTGCAACTGAAGAAACAGTCTGTGCTATCATCATACATGAACAAGGTGAGATCAAAGATCCTTCTAATCCAGTATCCTGTTTCTGAGAGTGGACAGCAGCAGATGGTCTGGTAAGAGTGAGACAAAAAAACCCAAATTCCAATGACAGTTTCCCAGTGGATTCACCCTGACTTCAGAGATTCATACCTCACACATTTCCTCAGCTGGAACCAAAATCTGCTCTACACTTCTCTCCATAAAAAAAGTTTGCAACCCATACATTGGTTGCAACCAGTACATTGTTCTCCCTGGAGCTGAGCCGCAAGGTAGCAATGCCACTTTAAGTGTAAAGTGTCTACCATTCACCTAGCTGCATTACGTTCTCCACCAGTCACAACAGATTCAGGCTTTCTCCTGGCGTATTACCGCTTTTTCACTAGCACAGCTTGAAACAGGAATTTAGATAAATGATTAGGTAACACCCCCTCTCCGACAGGACTAGCTAGCAGCAGATTTGTATTACTTCACTGACTTCCATGAAGCTGGACTACAGTTTTTCTGGACTGTGCAACCTGTTTAAAAGATGGGCTAGAAAAAAATTAACAGTTTTCAAGTAGAGCTGTGCAGGCATGGCTGGGTAGATGGGCAAAGGAAATGATCACACCCTATACTAGTGCCAACTTCAGCACTCAGGAGCCTGTAGCCATGAGAAATAGAAGGCATGTATCTTGGCTCTACAATTATCCTAGAGAGATCAGCCTTCTCATCTAATTCTCATCACACAAACACTCTCCTCATTACTCAAACATTTTCCAATTACCCATTTTGATTTAAAAATATAATAAAACTAAGTGACTAGATCTCTGACAATCTGTGGTGGCCCAGCATCTCGCCCTGCAGCAGTTTCAACTTTGGGAACAACAACAGAAATTTTAGGAATAAAAACTCTGACTGATTTTCTAGTTAACTTAATTTATTGTAATTAGCTTTACTTAATTATACATACAGCTGTTCTACACCCTCAGCATAGCTCAGGGGACTATTTAAACTGCTTAAGTCTAAATGTCATGTTTTAGCACAGTATAGAGCACAATATTCTTCTCAGGATCTGGTGGGAGGGAAGGGCATACAACAGCCCATCTTTTTTTCCTTTCACTCTCTCCACACACTCTAAGCACATCCTCCTCATCACTCCTTTTCTCCTTGGACAAGGAAGAGATATCTGTTCCTCTGCTAAACCTGACACTCAGTGCACTGAAGGGCTGTGATCACCACCTTTGCCCCTCCCCTGTGCATGCACTTGCTGTCTTCAGTAAGTCTCACCTGGTCTGGCCAGAGGAGGAAGGTACCTCAAAGAAAATCATAACATTAACTTTTCTGCTGCCTTTACATCACTGGAATATAGAGTTGTTCCTCTTCCCTTATAACAGATAAAGAGTGGGACTATGTATAGTACTGAATCCCATGTTACAAATCTTGTAAGGAGACCTTCTTTAGAGCAAAGCTTCATAAGGACTTTTTCCACCCTTGTTGGCAAAGCATTCCTACACTCCTAAAACTGGCTAATAAATTCTGTCTAAATCACCTCGGTGAAAAGACAGTAGAATTTCAGCAAAGCACTTACATAAACAATGACCTGGGTTCTTCCACTAGGTTTGTATTGTTTATTAAAAGCAGGTAATGACAATATTTGAAATGGACTGGAATTTTAATCTGCTTTTCTATCAGATGATACTATGCAAGGTCACCTTCACTGCAATTCAGGTACTCATGTGCACACTCTCCATACAGAGATAACTAGTGCTGTCCACATTTGATTGTATTGTCCTTTCACTTAAAATAGTTTATTTTAATTCTAATGTCTTTATTAATCCCATACAGTTCTGATATCCTTCGCTTTACCAGGTCTTTCCTCTTTTGTCAAAATTTTGCAAGGAAAATGTAGAAGGTGCCAGAATATCTTGGGGATAATTACTTTTCAACTAATTTGAAACAGTAATGATGATATTCTAGATTTTTATGGAACAAATGTTTTATGTTTTATTAATTGCACTTGCTCCTTCCTTCGGTATTTTTCCTGATGTCTAATAGCCTTCCAGGTTTACTGTCTAAACTACTCCTATGATGCACATCTTGCACCCCAAAAGAAAGCCTTTATGACAGCACTTTAGAGCCCAGATGCTGCCCTTTGGAGAAGGAAAGTATTTATGAAGAAAACTTTAGTCAGAAGCAGGTTCACTACTTGTGATGTGAAATGTCTGGCATATTGTGCCCTTTCACAAACCTGGGTCTCAGCGTATGGATTATGTTTCTCTAACAAAATCACAGTTTGTACCACCATCCTAGCCAGATGCCTCAGAAAACCCAGCAGGTGTAATTAACTGAAATCCCTATACCTTTTCCTCACACCCATCTACCTCTTCCTTCTCCTTCTTCTTATCTTTCTCCACTACTATCATGAGCACGGGAATTTTGATCAAACTGCTGTTTATTTTGGTTTTGTCTTGAGAAAATAATGTCAAAGATAGGCTGAGTGATCTGGTGGTGAGCTGAGTAGTGTCTGGAGACTTTTGGGGTATTGTAAGGATGGGACAGTGGCAGAGCTGTTATATCCTTGGGAGGGAAGCTGCTTACCCCAGACTTCTGCAAATCATAATAGGATTTTGCTGATAAGGACTGAGGAATATATAAGATGGGGGCACATAATGTTGACTGTGAAATGATTAGACACTTTTGTAAAAATCATTGAATATCCATGTACCACTTCAAATACCGAAGTCTGCCTTTCCAATGCTTAATATTGATATTCAAAAGGAAATGTTGCTGAATAATCTGTCCTGTGTTTTCCATAAGTTGTCCCCATCTTCCACGCATTGCAAGTCTCAGAATACTGTAGTGGCCTTTGTTCTCGCACCACTCCTGTAGCTTAGGGAAGAACCATTTACGAAATGGGAATAAAACACAGAGCCTGTGGCTTCCATGGCTTCCATTTTGATCCTTCAAAATGTTTGTGGTAGTGCAGGGAAATTATGTCAGTCTCCGGATATCCCTTTTAGTGTTTTATCTTAATAATACTGGTAGTGAGGCTGAGGACATCAAGTTTTAGCTTCTTAGGCAGACAAAGGCATATTTTAAAGTGAAGGTAGAATTATTCTTTTCTAATGAAGTGTTAGTTATTTCTTGTATACCTTGCAGAAAAAAAAAAAAAGGCATAGCTCCAAACAACAGATGGAGACCTCACTGTCCTGCTGTGCCCTCTGAGTCCCTGTTCCGCAAATGAACAAAGCACAGAGGCAGATATACACCTGACCTCTGTTCAGGACACTTTCCTGCTTATTTAGAGAGGCAAGTGGATGCTGGTTATACTCTTTTCTATGAGTTTGGTTGATGTTTTGTCACAGGCAGGAGTCCTGGAGTCAAGCAAAACCATCTTTTGCTGCTGGAGGGTTTTTAGCACAGAAATGGTCAGTGGAGTTACGTGACTGTTTTAGTGGGGGGGGAGGGGCAGGAATAGTTACAGACTTCTTACTTTAGGGGCACCTTTGTGCAATTCCCTTTTGAAAAAAGCTGTTGAAAACTGCTTTTATTTCTTGCCATTCACTATGATTCTCTTTTCCTGTCTCTCTTTCCTACCCAGAGAGTCAGAGGTGTGTGAAACCAAAGGGGCGGCTCATGTCTCATGCAGTAGTGTTAAGCATAGATGTTCTTGGTCCGCAGTTCCCAAAGGCCCCTACTAAGCCTGTTAGCATTCCTCTCATTGCTTTTAGCTGGGGCTAACTGAAACACAGAGAGTTGTTTAACTTCAGGGATTGCCAAGTTATCAACTGGCAGCCTGGAAATGTCACCAAGAAAGATTCTGTCTGTCTCCTGTAAAGAAGACCCAAATTAAAACATTTAGAGAAGAACTATTAAATGTCTCATAGAAGTCAGAGACCTCTTCCTCCAAGTGTAATGGCTTAAATACTGAAAGATGAGTAATATCCCTGTCACTTTACTGGAAGTGTTTTAGACTCCCAAACTGACTGTTTCCTTGACATCTGCACCAACTCTCAAGGTCAGATCTCCTCCTTTTCACTTTTCTTAAATGTTCAGGTGTCCGGGACTGGGGCATAAGAAGCCAGAATCACTTGAGAAGCCAGAAACAACAGAGAGAATTTTTCGCTTGAAGTGAGAGCAACTTATTAGTAATGTACCAACTCACACTTGTAAATTTATATCTGACATTTGACTGCTACCTCATCCACCTGGGCACCATTTCTGTATTTTTTCGTCATATTGCATTCTCTGATACTTAAAGAGTGAGGCTCAAATTCACAAAGGGGCTGGGGTACAGGAGCTGATACAACAGATAGTTGCTATTTCCTAAGATGTCAAGGTCCAGCAATGTGATCCAGAGCCGACTGGATGCTAAGCACTCTAGGATTACATTCCTGATGACCAATATGTCCAGCTGGTCTGCAGGGACCAATGCAGAAACATGGACAGAGCTGCTTTGGGATTTAACAATCCAAGACCCCTCCCTGAACCCAGGTACACACAACTAAGTTCTCCCTTGAATATATGCATCTATTTCAGTCTTTAGTTTTGAAAGACAGCATCAAGAGAAGGAGAGGTGCAAGAAGTTGTCAGTATTACTGCCCCTAAAAACTCAGCGTACTTAAGCAAGCTGTCCAGCTGTTGAGCTAATTTTGTCATTTTTTTTCTTGTTTAGCATTATGTGTCCCACATCTTTGCTGAGGATTTCTAGTGCTTCCAGAATTGAAAAAAATCGCTGCCCCACTCAACAAAAACTCAGCCCCCTCAAATCCCAACCCAAACAGTGAGGTATATAGCAATATTCATACAGAATCATAGACTCTTCTGGTTGGAAAAGACCTTTGAGATCACCGAGTCCAACCGTACCCATCTTTTGCTAAATCATGCCCTTCAGAAACTCATCTACCCATTGTTTAAACACCTCCAGGGATGGTGACTCAGCCACCTCCCTGGGCAGCTGTTCCAGTGGCTGACCACCCTTTCGGTAAAGAAATTCTTCCTTATATCCAGTCTGAACCTCCCCTGGTGCAACTTATGGCCATTTCTCCTTGTCCTATCACCTGTCACTTGTGAGAAGAGATCAACACTTGCTCTGCTACAGCCTCCTTTCAGGTAGGTCTCCTCTCAGCCTCCTCTTCTCCAAGCTAAACAACCCCAGTTCCCTCAGCCATTCCTCATAGGACTTGTTCTCCAGCCCCTTCACCAGCCTCGTCACCCTTCTCTGGATGTGCTCCAAAACCTCAATGTCCTTTGTGTAGTGAGGGGCCCAGAAATGAACACAGTACTCAAGGTGTGGCCTCACCAGAGCCGAGTACAGGGGCACAATCACTTCCCTTGACCTGCTGACCACACTGTTTTTGATACAGGCCAAGACGCCTTTGACCTTCTTTGCCACCTGGACACACTGCTGGCTCATATTCAGCCAGTTGTCAATCAACACCCCCAGGTCCTTCTCCTCCAGGCAGCTCTCCAGCCATTCTTCCCCGAGCCAGTAATGCTGCGTGGGGTTGTTGTGTCCCAAGTGCAGAACTTGCATTTGGTCTCGTTAAACCTCATCCTGTTGGTCTCAGCCCATCGATCCAGCCTGTCCAGATCTCTTTGCAGGGCCTCCCTTCCTTCAAGCAGATCAACACTGCCACCCAGCTTGGTGTCATCTGCAAACTTGCTAAGAGTGCACTTGCCTGGTAGGAGATTTTCAAATTGTCTGTTATTCCAGACAGAAGTGTGTTAATTTCTAATTGGAAGGAAAATAGTCATATGACTTTGCTACACTGTTTTTAAACTTAAATGCATAAGCCTATGTTGGCTTCCTATAACCATAAAAAAAATTACTTTAAAAATCACAAATTCAGTACATATTGGAGGAAAACTCAAGAGCAAATGCACAAGTATCTAGTGACTATTTCCTTTTAATGGACTTTACAAAACCTGTTGGGCAAATGCAGTCCTAACTAAGTAATGCTAATTGTACTTCTTCCCAAGAAGAAATAATTGAAAGGAATCAAATGATAAATGAAATGAATGTTGCCCAAGCAAAGCAAATGGTGATAAATAGAAACACCTCAGTGTTACTAACATTCGCACTAATGTTAACTGGTCAGTATAATTTATAATAATTTTTTTTTACTTTTTGCAGGCTGGTTATTTATGCTAAATCTGATGTTAAAGTGATAAATTAGGAAGAGGAACGTTGTCTAATGAGCAGGTAGACAGCAATATATCAAACCCCACAAAATTGGCATTTATCAGTATGGGGGAAGGGGAGTGCTGGTGTTCCTTTAAGGTTAGAAAATCATAAGTGGTCTTAAGATGTAGTCCAAAATATATAAATATTTTATGTTTCTTTCCATATGTATGCCTGATAGGCACACATATATGCGTATTGTCTGCAAATATATGTAAAGGTCTGCAAGACTGGAAGGACAATCCATACACATAATCAGTGGAACAGTTTGCAGTTTCTTACCTATGCATCTTTAAACATGCAATGATACATTTGCATTTCTGAAAGTGAAATCCTTCATGTTGTGCATGATATATAACCCACTAGAATCAACGGGGAAATGTTCATTGAATTAAATGAATATTCAATCAAATCTTTAATTTTTTACTTTTAAGGTAGGATGCAGTTCCTCTAGGGAATATATTTAATCACAGGAAAAACCCTCCTACAATTGTCTTCATTATTCCATTCAAAAAGATTTAATTAATAAAAAGGAAAGGCTCGTTTTTTTTGTCCTACAAAGATACAGAAAAGTTGGGAATTTAAACCATAGAAATATTAGAAATCAGAATATTAGGAATTTTCATGAAATAATAATGTGGGTGAAACTGACATTTCTTTGGTTTCAAATATTTCAATTTGCTTCTGACTTCTGTGTTTTCAGAAACTTAAATATCAATATAGAAGTAATTCTGAACTGAAAATCCAGCATGTAATTTTCTAGAATAACAACATTGGAAGTTTCATGCTGTTTATGCAAATATCTTTTTCTTTTTGCAAGCTAAAATCCAGATCTTTCCCCATATTTTGGCTTAAATATTTTTCAGCTAGAAAACTGTTGATCAAAAAAAAAAATTCACTACTAATTCTGCTCCCATATTTTCCTGACTTTTTTTCTTTTTGGGTAATAGAGGACATGTACACCAGACATACCTTCCTCAAGCTAACTACAAGGCTATTCTTTGCCATCCCCTCAGCCTAGTGCAAGGGCAAAACACAGTAGTGCCAGAGAGTGCCTCTGGCAGGTAATACCCTAGCAGCCAGCTGTGTGGGTAAACTTACGATGAAAACTTCAGAAAAATGGAAGATAACCTCCTGTGGCTGCAATGTACCTTCTTCTTATATCTCTCACAGTCTAAAAATAGGTCTTTATGTTTACCTGCAATTTGTATTTTTTATTTTCTGTGTGTTTCCTATTAATAATGGACAATAAGCTAATTAAAAAAAAAGTCTCTCTGTGTGCTTTGGCTCTCTTATAGCTGAGTTAGCAACTCTGGCTACATGCTGAGATGACTGGTAGAGCTGCAGGCCTTTATTGCCAAGGTCTGCAATATACTTTTCCCTCACTGATGACGAGCAGCTATTTCTTCCTCTTTTAAAGATACTAGGTAATAGTCTTATTATTCCAAACTCATGGGAAGGGAAAGACACCCAAATAGACACCAGATGAAAGTCTCAGTGAGTCCTGCATTTAAAAAAATCCGTATTTTTCTTTTAATTGAAAAATTCCTTTTACTTACATGGTTACTTTTTCTAAAACTTTAGTTACTGCATCTAAATTTCATCTTTACCTTCCAAATCACATTTTGTTTTTCCCCAAGTCACCAGTGGAGCAGAGAGCCTTGCAGGACCCGTGGGAGTTTGACAAATATTTCCATTTTATCCACAGAAGCCTGAGTCCCATACATTAAAGGTATCATATTTTACTTGCTTTCAAATTCAGCTAGTTAAGTTGCCTTTGATATGCAGGAAATCATTGGAGAAGCAGGATCTAGACCTGGAGGGCTTGGTATTATGTGGTCTTGTGCATGGTTGAGTGCAGCTTATTTTCTGGCCTGGTGATCTTCTTAAAAATCAGCAACTCAAAATCCTTTTTATGGTTTTGGAATGAGAGGGACCAAGAATGCAAGCTTATTCATAAATGAAAGGGGAATGCGCATTTTACACTTTGGACAGCATGAGGGAGCAGCCTGCTGCAAAGCAAGAGCTGGGAAACATCCATGGGGTGCAATCAGGGAGCATTTACAGAGGTAATGAATGATGCAGTAAGTAGTAGATTGGGTTTATTTACCTGGAGACAGTTTTCCTACATTTGCAGAGGTAGAGCTTCTGTTTGGAAATGTGGATTAATGTTCTAGCTGACCTGTAGTTTTCAGTTGTAGTAAGTAATGAGCTTTTTGATTTCCCAGGTACCGTAAACGGTTTTTCGCCATTGGCATACTACAGCATTAGATGCAGTGGGTCTGCAGACTAAGTATTAAAAGTTTTGCAGTGCCTGAGAGAAATAATACAGCAGGCAAATGGTGCAGGACTATGTATTAATCAGCCTCCCATATTTCAAACATATTTATCGTACTTGCAATTTGCCCTATGTAAATCTAACTTCTTCATGTGGTTCTCATTAGGATTTAAAATCTTTGAGAATCCAAACATGAGATTATTTCCTTGTTTCCAGCTGCAGCAGAGCAAAAGTTTACATTCAATTACTGCAAAGAGTATTAGCCACTTAAAACTAGAGTTCTGTTTTGCTTGGTTGAGTCATCAGTAAAGGGTATGCAACATCCATCTTTTAACCAACTGTAGTCAGACCCTTTAATTAATGGCTTGGGATTTTGCTTTGTCTTTTAAAGGATAAAATCTAATTGTGGTTCAGATTAGGCTGTCTAATGAACATGACCGCAAAACAATTGATCAGAGCTAATAGGGGGAATAGTTTTGCCGACATTAAGTAAACCTCTTGCTTGTTTTGCATACGTAAGCTAAGGAAGCATTGCGAGCATTATTGATGTATTATTTACTTCACAGGAATTTTAGCCAAATACTTTACTGTGGTTCAGAGAGAAACTCTAAGCTGTATTTTCTTAATTCTAGGAATATTGCTTGTTCAACTTACCTTTAGCACAATATTATAAAGAAGCTTTTATAAGAGTTTTTTTTTAATACATAGCAAACCTGATTTTAATCTAGCATTTAACCATTTTTCAGTGGTATTTTACAGGTTTAACTTGACACTTAAAAAGAAAACAAATACTAGTTTTCTTCTATGGGAAGTTTTCTTTTTATTACTGGAAACAAGCTTTATTTCCTAATTAGGCAGAGTTGGAGATCAAAAGATAAACTTTCCATTTTCAAGATGTACTTGTAGGCAAGAATTAGGTCAGAGTATGAAATCTATGTTCCAGATGTTCAGTAAATATTTCACATTTACACAGGGTAGCAATATATTTTCAAATTAGTTTTTCTCAATCTTTAGATAGAAAAAAAATTCTTTACCTCAGCAAGGGTTTCAATATAAAGCCATGTACAAAGATCATATAAGATTAACTTGTGTAGTGCAATTATTCAGATACAAGACTCTCACACCTAGATATAGTCATATTTGCAAGCAAAATTCTAAGCTCCTTTTACATGTTTTTTTCCTAATATGAAGCAAATGTCTTAAATATTAAAAAAATTTTTTCAGGTTCATTATTTATGAGAATTTGTATGGGAAGGTGAGTGAAAGATAATCATAAGAATCCTCAAAATGAAAACAATTTCTTGAGCTGTTGTGCTAGAGATGTGGCATGGCATGTTCCTTAAGATTAAGGAAAAGCAGCAAAAATAGAGGAGCAGGTATAAGAAAGCTTACTCGATTAAATGTAGATGCCATGAATTGGAAAACTTCCCACAGAATGGTGAGAAGGCTCCTCTGGAGATTGTCTAGTCCAACTCCTTACTCATAGCAGGATCAACTACAGCAGGTTGCTCAGGGCTGTGTCCAGTTAGATTTTGAATATTTCCAAGGACAATATTCAAGTACAATATTTTTGACAATACACTCATCTGGACCCTTCCCTTCTCCAGCTGATTGGTCCCAGCTTTCTCAGCCTCTTGTCATGTGTTAGATGCTCCAAGCCTTCTCTACTGTGGCCCTTTCCTGACCTCTCTACAGTATGTCCAGGTCTCTCTCGTACATGGAAGCCTAGAACTGGACATAGCGCTACAGAGGGGTCTCACCAGGGCTAAGCAAAGAGGGAAGATCACCTCCCTTGACCTGGTGATTGTGCTCCTCCAGGCACAGCCTTGGAGCCTGTGAGCAAATTTTGCCTAACTTTCGATATCTGCAAAGCAAATGAGAGCATCCAATCTAGCTACCCAAAGATATCTTTATAATCAATGGAGACAAATAAATAAATCTATTAGAAGCAGGATGAACTACATCCGAGAATTGTGTATTTATTTCTGTTGACAGTGGTGGGAATCCCAATGACTAATTCAGACTAAAAGTGTAGCACTAAAAAAGAGACACTCTCTTCTAAACACAACTAAGAACATACAAAGACAAATCCAAGAAGGAGGTCTGCTCTGCTTAAATACTTGGCTCCTATTTCCATTTAGCTCTATTTGGGAGTTTAAATAAATTTCCTGAAGTTACAATTTACTAAGGATTACTTTTGTTTGGAAATTTGATCAGAGAAGAAAGTACCCTTCTTTTATAGAAGAACCTCTTCACCAGAGCATTTACCCAGGTGGTAGAAGAAAGACACATTCTCCTCAGCCTGGAACATTTCAAACCTCTAGCCTGTACTATCCAGGAAAATATTTGAACTGCTACCATACAATCTTGTAGGAACAGAGAATTTTCCAATGTGTTAAAGCCAAATGACAGTACAAAATAAGAGATGTGAAATTCACAAAGTCTGTTAGAGACCTTGGCTTTCTAGCTTTTGAATAGGCATGGACATAAAGCTTGTTAAGAAGGAAAAAGGATGTATCAATATCTTGGCATACAGATACGCTTGCACAGGGAATCAGACCTCTCAAACACGACTGCCGGTTGCTGCCTGGTGGTGATGGGAGTCTCTGCTGTGGGAGTCCTTGCAACAGAGTGTTTGGATGGGTTGAGACTCCTGGAGCTGCTGTTCTGCTATGTTCTAATGCAGTTGGCTCATGGTCCCATGTGACCACTTCAGTATGTTGTTAAGACAAGCAATTCTTACACATCTTAACTACATATAAAAAAAGGGTTATGTGGTCATTCCTGTAACTGCAAGAACAATTCCTAATGACTCTTTACAGGTGTCTTATCTATATACTTGTTGATTGGTTCTACTGCAGCAACAGCCTGGGCATCCCTAGGACACTCCAGCCACTATGCTAATCAACGCATTTGAGTATACAAATTATTGCCTGGGGAGAATCTCCAGAACTGTCTGAAATTCCCATCTGGAGTTTTTGTTGTGCAATCAGTCACACACTTTGCTGCGGAGGAGCTACATCAAGCACCCATTTCAAACCAGTCCACTGTCAAACCAGTCCATTATCTCACTGAGGTGAATGACTGGCTGCAGGGTTCTTGACCACCCAGGGAATTAATGTCTGAAGCATGCAAAGAGGCACAGCCCTGAAACACAGCTACGCCACCATTATAATTACAGAATAAACTGTATTTTCATAAGTTCCACAGTTCTCACCACATTGCCCACTGATGAAGACTGCCCTATGACTTGTCCACACTAAACAGACAAACTGTCCTTATAAGCCTAGAATTTTTTTACCCAAGAGTGTGTTGGTCTTGTTGCCTCCTTGGGGCACACGGTTTTTGGAGCACAGTAACTTATTCCATTAGGAGGAACAGGACACTTCCCATTGTTCCTGCTTCACAGCTTGCTCTAGGGCAGTTGTCTGCAAAGTGGTGCATCTAGATTTGAGCATTACGGGATATCACGGAGTCCAAATGTAAGGCACAGATCCATTGGAAATAACCTTCATTTGTCTAATTGCTTTAAGAGAATTTTTTTCTTTAATTCTACATTTCACAGCCAGTTTTCATCTTAATATCTCTTTCACCCATTTAGACAGAGATGTGTTGCTCTGAAATTCAGAAGTTCCTGCAGAAATGCCATAAATATATATATACACACACCATGAAAACCTCCACATAGCTTACATCTGTAGTTCCAAAATGAAAGAAATCAATGTATTTCAAAATATTCCTATGGTGAAAAAGGCAGGCTTCCTTCTCATTCAATGTACAAAAAAATGTAGAAGTATTGTTCTTTTTATTAAATCAAACCTGCAATGGAATTGCAAAGGAAGCCAGAAAAAGATGTGTAGAAATTAATGTTTTAGTAGGAATTTCAAAGCTGTTCACTTTTGTAAATAACTATTTCAAAATATGAAGACAAATTGATTTATTAATGAGAGGGGAAAAAATAATATAAAAATACGAGACTGCTGTAATGAGGAGATAAGGGGAATGATATAGATTTTTTTTTTGGCATGTATCTGAAATACAGGCTTCATTAAGATCATTGCAGAAAGCCTGCAAAGCGAATCAGAAAAGAACACATTTTCTTTTGCCCACGAAAATGCTAGTCTCTAAATATGAGATCCCAAAATAAAAGCAATGAATCAGCATTATAATGAAGAGGTAAGTGTCAAGATCCCATTAATGTATAAGAAGTACAGCTGTGGTGAACAGATATTCTGAGAAGCTGGGATTTCCAGAAGAGATGTGTCTGTCACCCTCAGTTTTGGTAAAGAATATCTTAAAAATGATACTCATTTGTGTAAATTGTCAGTTATCTGTTAGAAGAGGGAGAGAGAAGACATAATTGCTTTTTTTCTATTTACAACATCATCTTCCAGTAAGGCAAAAATTGCACTGAACAGATGTAGGAGATCCAGACTTTGCAGAATTAGCAAGGAAGCTGCACAAAAAGTAAAACACAAATTTGCCTCCTCTCTATAAACAGCTGAATATGCTTGAGATGAGGTGATGGGGAGTGCATGGTGTGGTGTCCCAGAGGTACAGCCCTGCAGGAAGTTTATCAACCAACAGAGAAGAGTTTTACTTCCTTTGAGTAAGAAAGATGTTTTCAACAGCGATTGTGGTTCCAGTCAGCAAGGCTCGACCAGCTTGGGTCCGAGCATCCAGGATGGCTCAGTACAGGGTACAGGCAGCATCTATTTGCCCATGGGCACATGCAGTTGCTCTGACTGCTGGGATATACTGATTGTCTGAAACAGTCAATTAGATGCAGAGCTGATCAGGTTGGCTGTCTCCCCACCAAGGGCAATATTTTCACACTTTTGCAAATACCTTCAAATACACCAGCTGGCTGCTTTTGACACAAATACACTGCTTATAGAGTTTAACAGTTTTGTCACTAGAAGTACATGCTTCAGTGATCTGAGATGAGAATCAGGACTATTATTTTAAGTACTCACATTTGAAATTGAACTTGTTTTCAGACTCCCTTGCAGGAATGAGGTGTAGTAGCATTCACAAATGGCCCAAGAGACAGATAACATATTAAATTGATAATTTTGAACTCAGTAGGTGAAATGTTTTAATTTAACTGTGTCTCAGGTCTAAAATATTAAGCTTCCCACAATTAAAAAATTATTCACATATTCCAAATAACATCATAAACTTTACTTCCAGGAAAATTCCAGATATTTTTCAAGCTTTAATTATACCCTGTAACATTTTTGCAAAGCAGTGTGCAAATAAATACTAGAAATACTAGAAATACTGAGTATTTTTACTGCCCTGTATAAAACAGCATGGCATGATAGAGTTGCATGGGTGTCTAGGATTTTGGATTTTGGGTTTTGGAGAAGATAAAATGAGGATAGAAATATCCTTTAGGGACAGGAGTTTCACAATTCAGAGGACTATTCAAGTTGAAGTGGAGTCTGTCTGACAGATAATATGTAGGTTTTCCCTCCCCAGTTCCCAGCATCAAGAGACATAATGAAAGAACTATTGTAACTTCATAACACAGATGGGTCTGGCACTCCACTAGATAGTGAAGTCTCCCCAGGACACTATGAGAACATCAGTCTCTGACTAATAATTTCCTGCTGTGACATCTATGCACCTGGGAACACATTGCTCAGTTTTCATAATTGTGAAATACATTCTTGTTTTGTATGTGGATCAGCATACTCAACACAGCAGCTATTCAGACTTTCAACACCCCATGATTACTATTGCCTGCTATTTATTCCATCCCTAACTCATGCTAATAATTGTTGTAGATACTGAAAAAATGCTGTTGTATCTTTCAGTGAATGATCAATGCCGCACAAATAATTTTGTTGACAAAAAGCAATATTGCTTACATGGGGCTCTCTGATACTTGAAGGTGGAGTAAGAAGAAGAAGATTAGGATCTTACAGAGATTTGATCGTTGTCATCTCAACAACAAGATGTTGACAGCTAGAATAAATAACTTCTCAGGAACTTGTTAAACTGGGTTAAAAGAGGATCTGTAATGATGTGGCCCGCTCTAATACCTCCTGCCAATCAGATTATATTTTATTACTCAGCTGAACTGTACACCGTGATTCAGTTTGTGCTAAACTGAAGAAAGTCACAAGATACAAACGCTCGTATTTCCTGAATTTTGACAGAAAATGTGAATAAGAACAAGAGCATGCTAGTGTCACTAGAAAAGACAAAAGCCTTCATGAGATTTATTTAGGGCTAGCAGAGTGCTGCTCTAAGGCCAAGTGACGACACTTTACAGTCTAAAAAATGCTTTCTGTGCTTCTGAGGTAGATAACAGTAAAACCTCTGAGAGTATTATATACTCTCTTACCACCATCAAACATCCTTGAGAGTAAGGTTTTGCTGCGGGAGAAGAGTTGGACAAATCTGACCTGGTAGTTAGTTTATGAAGTTCTAATCAGTAAATTCAAATGTGCAAAATATTTATAAAATACAGATGGATTGGTGGTCAATACTATTTAATATGCTGAAAGATAGTATGGGATACAGCAATTATCAAATAAACTTCCAATATGCATCTTAAGTGTTACATGCAAGCAAAGAACACCATTTACCAACACATCAATGTCTGGTGTCAGGTAAGGGATCCCTCAGCCTCAAGGAGTAATCTTGAAAGACATCCAAACTCAGTGGGAGATCACCACCACGCAGCCAGCGGCTACGGAGGGAGGGCTCAACAAGCCCTGGTGGCTGCAGATATTTATAGAAAGTTGTTGGTTTATAGTCACATTTTCCGCTGTGTTAATGAAGTTTCAGCTAGTTATCAGCCCAGTCTCCAGCCAAACCCGTTACTTTTGTTTTGGTGCTGTGTTCTTACGGATAGCTTCACACAATAGGATTTACTTCAGTTAGGAGTACTTGCTCAACATCTGCCTGGATCAAACCTCCTTCAACTCAAACAGGAGGAGTGCATCTGTTACAGGTATGGGGCACCATCAGCCTCTTCAAACAAATAAAAGTCTTTCTGAAAAGTGTATAAATGGAAAAACTTGCAGCTTCCAATTTCAAACCCACCCAAATGGACAACAGAAAATAGATAGTGTTGGTCAGAAAAGGGCTGGAGAGCCACAATAGGTATGGTAATTTCATAACAATAGTAGTGCTAGTGTTCTGAACAAATTATACTGTATCTTGTAGTTTAGAAAATTACATCTACTTCTGTAAACTGGCAGAGATGTTAGCTAAAAGGAGCTACTAACTCTTAAGCAATCTTTTCATACACAGCACTGTCTTTTTTTAAAGATATATTAAGAAATTATAGTTCAGAGCACCTTAGTTTTCTTACTGGTAGCTGGTTGTAAAAATATTCTACAAGTGTTTTCTCAAGATTTCAAATTGCTCTATGTGGATATTGGTACTGAATGCAGACTTCAGCAATTATCCTTACTGATATTTGGTTCGAAACCAAAATCAACACTCTCCTCTTAATCAGTGTCACCTCTTAAGAGGAAATGTTTGTCCTTTCTGACTCGGCGTCTTTCTGACATTGGAACTCCCCAAAAGGCCTATATATTAAAGCTGGAAGAGAAAGTACCTTCCTCTTCCACATAAACCTGGTATTCATATGCTTCTACCGGAAACAAAAGATTAACTTCTGGTCTATGTGCTAGGTTCAAATCCAACTTTTAATTTTTTTGAGAAATTGCTGTTCTGACTATATTCTGATCTGAAATCCTGGTCCTCTGAAGCTGTGTTTTTTGTGCAGTGCAAAAAAAACAGAGACTGGAAGGTACAGAAGAGTGCTTGGACAAAAAAAAAGCCTGTCTTGGCATGGGAAGTTACAGCCTTACCAGAAAATTTTATGTTCCCATGTCTCCTTCAACAGCTGTCTTTTTTTCCACACACAACTGTATGTACTTTTTCATTAATTAGAACACCCGACTGTCTTGTCTCACGCTATTTACTATTCCACTGGCATTTGTGTCAACACTAGTGCTTTTAGCAATGTTTTTATGTAAAGTCATGGATGAAATCATTAAGTGCTAAGTAAAGCAATCGTCCATGAGGAAGTTCTTGTGAAAGCACAACTCAGTCACCACTGCTAATAGTCCCTGCATGAACATTTTAAGAGATCAATCCTTGAAACTATTTAATATGTGCTATACTACTAGACTGCTGTTTTAACATTTTACATGTGAAAATTTTTTTTTGCCTGCATTTTTGGCTCTGTAGGCCTATCTGCAGTATATGCCTGCTTAAACATCACAAGGAAACTTAAAATCTCAGAATAAATCGCTACAACTTAATGAGGATCCCACCAGTATCATATGGAGATGGTGGTGACAGCATCACTGAGGGAGATTAGAGGATGCACAACTTGACTTAATTTTTGCAACTACCATAAAGACAAATATTTACCAAACTTACCAGGCACTGAGTCACATGCCTTCGTCAGCTATTTCCTTTCAGTTGTATTGTGTATCTTTCTTTCCCTCATCTTGACCCATTCATGTCCGACAGGTTGCCTTATGGTGTAAGCAAAAGGCATCATATGTTTCAAGTAAAATTATAAAACAAATGAACAATATTGTTTGAGCTGTCTTTCTTGATGTTTTGCTGTGGGCTGAAGAAAAGGAAGCAACATGAGAGATAAACAACTTCTCCAATGCGTTTTGTTTCTTTCAGATGGCAAAATGAGAGGATGAGTTAGAGAATGGAAAAAGGGATTTAAATGTTGAGAAGTAAGTACCGTTTTTTTTCCTATAAGCCTGCATGCAATGCCTCTGAAACCTTCTGGTTTTGCTTTAGCTTGGAAACCCAGCTCATTTGTAGTTCAACTTATCCCACATTAACAGGTACGCTAGTGTTACCTTAGGAAAGAAAGACTGAGAATCCTCCTCTATCTCACAGTCAAACTTTGCAGGAAAGGAAAACAACTGTGAGCAGCAGAGCTGAGTTTGCTGAAGGACGCAGGCTGTCACTCTGTCTGAGGGGGCAGAACTTCTGGGGCAGATGTGCTTGTCTCTCACCAGTCAGCATTCTGAGAGACTCCCAGAGAGCAAATTTAGGACAAGGAGATAGATAGAAAAAGCCTGTTTATTTAGGGAGGTCATGCCAATAAAGGCAATTAGCCCTCACTCTCCAGCTCCAGGGTTCTCTACAGAGCTGCCTAAACCTATTTTCTGTAATGCACTGCAGCATTCCAATACTCCCAGTCCACCAGAGCTCAGACTGCAGCAGCTGCTTGTAAACACAACAGGAAACAACAGGAAAGGGCAAGTAACTTCCAAGGACTTAACAATGGATTTCTAAAGATTTGCACCCTGCTTTGACCTTCCTCATAAGAAGTTGGAGGGATACCCCTTTTTTTGAGAACATTTCGGTCAAGTGCTCCTTGCAGAACTGCAGGGTAATACAGAGTTGGGATTAGCCTAGGCAAAGCCAGAGAAGTTTAAAATTCAGTGATTTTACATGGGTAATGGGTAATCTATACTTTACAACAGTCCAGGTTTTGTAAAAAGTTTTCTTCTGTAAATTTATGGTTAAATCTTCTTATTCCTGCAAGTAGTCAATCTCTTGCTAATTTTTCTAGAGCTAAGATTTTTATCTTTCATTACACTTGCATTATAGTTCAATAGAGAATTAATAGGCATTTATTGACTAAGAAAATCTTTCTGACTGATGCTAAGATACTTGTGTACATGAAACACAACTATATGTGATACTTACCCTCTTGTATTGAAAAGTACTCCTCTTCCTGTGATGCATTTTTTTCACCAGCATTTATCTTGTAAATTGGGAAAATTACCGTAATCGTTTTAAAGATAATTGCTGAGGAAACTTGGCCAAGGTGAAATAGAAGGTGTGCAATGCAGGAATTGCATAATACCCCTCTAGAGCCAGGTTACTACTCATGTAGTCCTTCCTTAACATCATCATATAAATGTAAACCGAGAGACAAAGGTGCTCCCTAATGTGTGTATCTGTGTGCACCCTGTACCCATATCCAGGCAGTACATTTAATAGGAAGCTCATACAAGCAGGAACAGAGGAAGTCACAGTAAGTTGCAGCAGCATCTCTAGCCTGAATGCTAGAGGATTGAGACCACAACTTGGAGCAACTTGCACAGCTGTGAAGGCTAGGATTGCATCTTAGAGATGTCAGGGTGTTAGTGTTAATTGCTAATTTGCAAGTCACAGATGGGATGCCTTTGAATACATTAAGTATCAAAAGTGCATGCTCTAGGGCTATCCAGTAGCCTAGAGGAGGGGAAAGATGACTAGATGAATTTTTCTTCATAATTTTATATGGAAAGGCCTTGAGCTGTTTATAAGTATTCTCAGAATTATTTAGGTATGGTATTTTTCTCATCTTGTTTGCTATTAGAAGTGAAAATTTTTGATTAATTCACAAAGAGAATGTTGATCCAAATAGAAACAGGAGAGAAGGATTGGAAGTGTTCTTCTTAATTATAAAGTCCTTCTTTCTGCTGTCTCAGACAGTCATATCATGTAACCCTTTCCATTAAATTATCTCAGTTCGTCTTAGAATTACTTAGAGCTTGGGTTTTTTTTCCCTGCTGTTTCTGCAGGAAGGCAATTCAAGAACATAAATTTTCTGATGGCAAGAGACATCACGAGCGTCTAGCTGAAGTTCATCCTCAGCTCAATGTTGTTCATAGACTAATAATGCCCGTTAACTTAAACAGCTCTTTTTTCCTGACTTCTTCCTTCCATGTTGTACCTATAGAAAGTGATCATATTCCAACTCAGCCTGGATGTTGTGAGACTTTGCAAATCAAATGCTTCAGGTCTTGGGCTTTTAATCCCTAGCTGTCTCCCCAGCAGCCTTTATCCATATCTACTGTATGTTTGGCCGTGGCTCCTACATAGAAGTCACTGGGACGCACCATACCATTCCAGATAAAGAACTGTCGGTACCTGGGTAGACATTGATGACTCCCTGATTCTCTTGAATATGTTTTAATCCATTCATCCTTTTTTTGCCCCATGTCCCTCACGACATTCCCTTCTATGGAATCAACACCTCAACTTCCTCTTCCTCAATGATTTCCAAACCTATTACACTTTCCACATTTTTCAAAACTTAACTTCTGTTAAAAAAAATAGATTTAGTTTATCCATGCTTCATTTTTCCATTTACATGATTAATATCATGACAGTTGTTAAGTTCCATTCTTCAAGATATTCATGACCTTCCCCACCCTGACAATTCATTTAAATTTCATGTCACCAGAAAATGTCACCCTTGTTTTTCACTTCAGGGTCATTAAGAAAATATTAAGCAAGGTCCATGCTGCAGATGGTCCTGAACATCCCTCCAATATCATACTTCCTTCAAGATGAACTTTTGCTCTCTCCTGTTTGGTTCATTTCCTAGGTTCCTTGTTCTCCTGCAACCAGCACTGCTCTAGGCAATTGCTTCTATGTTGCTTTACTGAAGATCAGATAGATAAGAATGCCTTCATTCCATTTGCATGGAAAAAATAAGCTGTTGAGGGAAGATACAGGATTTTTCTGGCAGTATCTACTTTTAGAATACCAGCAAAAAAACCTGGAAATCTCACGCTGAGTTTTATCCTATCTTCTTTCTACAGGACTGGAAGCAGCAGTACTCTGGATGGTGCATTTGAAAGCAAAGTGAGAACCATTCCACCACTGCCCCCTCCTCTTCAAGCAGATGCATCACCTGTGTAACACCGGAGGACACAGGCCTCTTAACTTCTGTCTTCTGGCCTGATAAATCCTCATCTGTTTGCCTCTGAGCCTTTGATAACACCATTCTCACACTTTGTTCTCAAAAACTCAAGATGTCCAGTGTTCCAGGATTGCTGGGACCGTTTTTATTCTGCCCTCTCTTTACCAAAAATAGATACCATATTTGCTGCTCTCTAGTAATCCCTGATTTTATAAGATTGCAGGAAGTCTTTTTCTACAATTTATTTTTACGAAATTTTGAAAAGGCTTTTCTTATATCTTTGTTGAAAATCGAGGATTTCTATTCATCTGTCTTGAGGCTATAATCGGTCTATCTTTAATCATTCTCTCTTACTCTCAATGCTTTTCACTCAACTTTTATTTTTCAATTGTATGAATCCTTTTTTTTGCAATCCATTTTCTTTGTCAGGTCTAACTCAGTTTCACTTTTTGGAGAGTCTCATTCTATGTCAATACCTTCAAACACCTTAGTTTTCTTTACTGATCACTTCTTTCTTCCTTTGCTTCTAGTCTGATTGCTTAGCCTTAGTATTTCCCTTCAGGTCTGCAGTTAGACCTGCAGCCATTCTTTCCGAGTTTTTTTACCTCTAGGCTGGTATGGGTATTTCAGACATACGTGTCTCTGAGATGCAGAGAAATAAGAACCTCTCTTACATCCCAATTCTAATGCTTTTCATTTTTTTGTTATCCATAACTAATTCCCATCAGTTAAAATAATTCCTTTTGAAATAGAGAATTTTAAATACAAACATTTTTCATTATTGATACTTTGAATATAGGATGATGGATGTGAGAAATCCCACTAAATGCTGTTTGTTTGGAAGGTAATGATTGACTGCAAAATCCCTGTGGGGGAGAAAAAAATAAGGAAAATGCAGCACCCTGGCTCACCTCTATCATTGTCCATCTTTGAGCTCCCCTGTCTGCCTCACAGGAGAAGCAACAAACTGGTTGAGCAATGGGGAATATTTTTTGTAGTAGATGTTCTGCATTTGTTAATGGTTGTCTTCTTATCTCACCCTCTAGAAACAAAGGTAAGTCATGGTACCAATTTTTAAAGACATGAGGCATTTAGAGGACAAGCAACTTGCTTCAGAGAAGTAATTCAGTATATTCCAATATTAGATATAGCCCAGATCTCTTGAGACAAAAGCGCTGACTGAACTAGCCTCACCACTGTGCCTTGCCCTTCAAATAAATTCACCCCTGAGAAGAACAAGTTCAAGCTAATGTTAGATATGGATCACAGACTCAGTGCCAAGAATGATCAAGCTCTGGAAAATGTGATGTGTGAGGAGAGAATGGATGAACAAGGATTGTCTAATCCAGACAATGAGGGAATAAATAGTAGCAGTCCTCAACAGAATTGCAGTGCAGAAGGGAGAGATGTATGCAGAAATAAAAAGGAAGACAAATAATGGACTTGAATTCCTACAAGAATGTTTTATCTCGTGTCTCACACGTGCGTATATGAAAATGGGTTAGAAAATGTTGGCGAGGAAATCTGTTACACCTCCATTATTGGAGGTATCTAAGAACAGTTTAAACAGATTAAATTAGCCTTTCTTAGAGAAGGCATGGTTTTAGCTGATTTTGCCTTGGGGATGATGAACAGACCATATGGGGAACCTTCTGGATGTATGAGTCTGTGGCAATAACTGAAAGGAAATTTCTGGCCTTTCTTGCATTTGCTCGTCCATCCATTCTCTATCAACAGAATATCCACTAGGAAAGTGTGTAACTTACTGAAATAAATTCAGCTTTAACAAGTATAGCAGTCTAGGTCTTCAACTTGACATCTCCTGCTTTGATGAGAAAACATAGGCTGGCAAAGGCCAAAACAAAGTTGCAGGAACAACTCCTTTTTGTACATAGTGGCATAAATAGTTCTTTTTCGCTATGTGTAGTACCAGCTGGGGCTCATTTTGTTTCGTGAAAACAATAGGATTCATTATCTTCATCTTGACAGATTACCATTTTGATATTGCTACTTGCTTTCCCTCCTTCAGTACTATTCAGATGAAGGACGGGACTTTTTTTTTTTTTTTTTCTGATAAATTCCCCATCAGTGCCTCTGTTCCTCTCTCAATTTGTTTTCTGGGTAATTTTAGCTGGCCTTTCTAAAACGGTCTTCATTACTATTAATCTATGTCTTCTACAATATCTAATTACATAAGGCTACCATACACATGAATGTGTGAAAGCCTTTTATATTTAAACTCTCTAACTGAAGTCTATAATTAGAGCCATCAGATCTTTTTTTAACTCTGTCTGCCACTAATTTTACTGCTGCCAGTTTACCAGCTTGCAGCGGTGGCTGCGGCTGCTCCCTCTTAGGGCTGCAGGCTGCAGTGGAACAGGACCAGTTAGGTCCTGCCTGCGTACCTCCGCTCCAGCAGCCCTGCTCATCCTGTCCTTCAGACAGAAAACTTCACCTTAAAAAAAAAAAAAAGGGGGAAAAAAAGGGAAAAAAAGGAGGACCAGAACAGATGATTTTTTTCCTCAGGCTTCCCCACACTACGGTATATTTTTGCCCTGCTCCCATTCAGAGCTTTTTCACTCCAACATTTCACAAAAATACAGTTTCTACTTTTAGAGTTAGATATTTAGTGAGTGTTGGGATGGTAACAAGAAACAAGTGACAGGACAAGAGGAAATGGCCTCATGGTTTAGTAGGCATGGTGATTTCAGGCTGGCGGTCAGACTGGATGATCTTAGAGAACGTTTCCAATCTTAATGATTCTATTCTGTGTACCGATTATAAACATTTTAATGTAAGGGTATTTTTTCTAAGAGAATGGAAAATCGCTTTTTCTGGAAGATGTTTACAAGTTTGCTTTAAAATAGATTTGTTTTTCAACTGTGAATAAATCAATCATGGATACACTAGTAAGCTGAGAAAAGGTAAAAAAAAAAGATTGAGGAAAACCCAGGTTAGAAGAACAGAAAGAAAAGAAACTTTGAAAACTTGAACTTGTTGTAAATAAGACATCCCATGGATATTCAGGATGGAGAAGGATAAGATATCATTGGCTTAATTTGTAGATTTAGGTTTGACTTTAGGAAAACCTTGCTAATTACAACAATAGAAAATTACTCTCACAGGCTACTGAGAGAGATGGCAGAATTCTAACGGAAAGTTTCAAGTACTTATTTCCATAATGCCGTTGGTATGTTTAATTCTGCCTTGTTATGGAAACATAACCTGATCTATTCTTGTGTTACTCTGAATGACCTTCCCTATATAATTTCAAAGAGAGAAAAGAGAATCTGACAAAAATTTTCTCAAATTTTAGTTTCTTGTCAAATCAAATTTTTCAATTTTTCTGATTAAAAGTAAAAACCTTGGACAGATTTTGTGAAAACCAGATGGACTTATTTTTTCAGAAGTTTTAATGGTGAGTCTCTTTCAAAGTCTCTAATTATTTAATTTATTTGCAAGAGGAGAAAAAAGAAAAAAGTCCTCTTGAAATTTCAGCATGAGAGCCATTTTACCCAGGCTGTAAATGGAGGTGAACTTCTCTTTCTGGATTTTGCTGCCATGTGAGCCTGGGAATGCACCATGTATTTTGACTGATCAGTGTGACAAAGTGCTTTTCTCTTATCCCTAAGACTTATACTACAGGAAGAAAGTCTCTAGCAAATTGGATGTAGATGGCAGCATCTCTTCCAACTTGGCTTCACCTCAGCCAATTCAGAAGAGATGGTAAAATCGATCAGCATAAGGAAAAAGGCAATTACTTGGCCTCCTAAAATGAATGAAGAGCTACCTCCTCCACAGCTGGAGGCACGTGCCATGCTTATTTTGGAGATGATGTCGGGCGCTGTAGTGGAAGAGGCGAGAAAAATCAAACAAAATTAGATCGATTCATGATTTCTTCTGCTCTCTGCAGAATAATTCCCAGGAATTATAAGCAGCCACTCCAGAGTGTAGATTTTCAGTTGCTGTGTGTGTTGCAGCTTGGCACCCAGTGAGTGTATTCTTCCTTCTGGTGCCTGCTGACAGGTCTGGCCCTGCTACCATCTGGTTTGCGAAGTAATGAGACCAAATGAAATGGAGCTTGAAGAAATTAACATTCTTCCCTTAATCTATTAATAACTGAAAAGTGTTGATTTTGGTGACAGCTAGATACTTTACTGCAAAGCAGATTGGTTAATTAGAAGCATCGTAACGAAGGTTATATTGGATATGTGTATCCCTTCAGAAACACACATATTTTTAATAAGCAAAGTTTGGTTTTTCTTACAGACTTAAATAGTCATGGAAAATGCTAAGTTTGAAAAAGTCAACAAAATGAAAAGAAGACAATTTTCTCCAACTCTCTCTTACTGCTTTTTCTAATGTGCAAACAGTCTGTCTATTTTGATTATGGCTACCAGCTAAAAGCCATCAACATACGAAAGGACGCATCAGGCATGTGCAGATCTGTGCACCTCTACCATTTCACCCCATTTTCAGGGTCCTGATGGTCATCTTCTGGCATGAATAAGTACAGCAGCTTTACATTCTCATTTACTGGACTTAACTCCCGCCACAAACATTTCATAGGTTCATTTGTGTTCTTCTGCCACTGGCAGATGCAAAACCCAGCTGACACACATGCATTTCTTAATTGTATTTAAAGCAGGTTCACATGGATTTGAACCAGTTCAGATTAAGTCTATAGAACCTTTGGATAAATTGGAAGAAATAGAGGTTTGGCTTGATATAATTAAATATATTTTAAGCTGATGTACAGCTGCACTGGTGCAATTTTGAATTTAGCCATTGCCTTCTGGCAACATGTTATTCTAAGAGTACCTTGTTCACATGTCAAGGCTTTCAGATTGAGGAGCTGACTGTTAAAAATACCTTCCATTTTCCTGGCACAGTTATTAACTGGTACAAGTCGATGCTTGTAAAACTGGTGGTTATTTTAAATATATGCCTCTAAGTAAATGTCTTCTCATTACCACTTTCCAAATGAGTAAGGTACCAGGAGTGTAGGCACAACTGAGTAGTTCCAACATCTCACATGGACCCCAGCATTGCTGCCTCTGATGTTTTCCTGCCTGCTCCATCTTTGAACATTATATGGTCACGTCAGCTGTTGGGTTTAACTTATTAACTGTGCCAAGAGCAGTATTTTGCTCTTGATCCTTAAGCTCATGCTCCTGTAGTAACTAAAACACCTCATTAAGATTCCTTGCTGTTCACCAACAAAGAAGTACAGGCATTCAGACCACTCCTTCTCATTTCTGCTCCATCTCTCCACACTCCACTGCAATGCTTTCCCTCTCTGACTCCACCTCTGTACAGGCTTTGCTCTGATTTCTTCTCCCATTGATGTTCCTTCACCACCCACAATCATTGCTTTCTCTCCACCCGTCTCTTCTTCCTCTTCTCAACAACTCCCCAGATTTTCCATCCCCCATCATGAAAACCTTGCAGAAAAGCCAGGGAATGATTTGGGGGCCACAGCGGCCCTCCCCAGCCCTGTGGGGGACACTGGGCACTGTCTCCCAGTGAGTCTGCAGCAGCCATCCAGTCTGTGTCATGTTCAGCCCCAGCACTTGGTTTATCGCCTTTCATCCCTGGAACAAAATGAGTCCAGCAATACTAATCAGAGAAATATATTTGCCTGCTAGGATCAGGTTAAAGCCTCTCTGGAGGCTCTGCGCTGGGCTGGCAGGCGGGTCCCAAAGAGACAGCACGAGCCTGTGACTTCCAAAGCTTGCTTCTTCCCAGTGGTCCATTTGTCTTTGTACCATCATGGGCTGCACTGTCCCTGGAAGGGCCCAGGTGACCCCCAGCCCTCTGCCACACGCTGCCATTGGCACAGGCAAGCTGCAACAGCATCTTCCTGCTCAGCTAAAGCTTAGCGCTGGCTGTGTTACACAGTACTGAACTGCATTTAATAGGGGAAATTCAGTTTTTGATTACTTAATTAGATTAGAGAACAACTATGAGGTATTTATTACATCTACCATGCAATCACTTGTTTCTTTTCCCAAACTGTGTTTTTTCTTGATGTTCTCCTTCCCTTCCCACAGGGCCTTGGCAGCTAATCTGTACAGCCTCACGGCACAAGGGCTCCCTGCTGATGTTGGGAGTCTCTTTTCCTGGGGAACAGACAACAGGGTATATTTGTGCTGGTGTAATAGTGTCAATGGTTAGGAAAAGGCAATGACAATATCACCAGAATTACAGAAAAATGAATACTTCTCTTCACCATCCTCTGAGTTATCCCCATTTCGTCTTCCACAGCTCTCTCACTTCAGGGAGAAATGCAGGGCCAGCACTATCAACTTGGATATATCTGAAATTAAACTTCTTTTAAAATTTTTAGACACCTAAATAATATTGTCTTACAACAACTTAATTTTACCTCTACACTCTTGGAAATTAGATAGTTTATTTAGATGTCTAAAAATATTTTTTTAATAATAGTTGTGTTTTAATACACTGTCCCAGCAATACCTTGCTTAGATATTAGATGCTCTACTATTGCAATATCTAAGTAACAACAACAGAATAAAATACCTAAAGTACTTTGTTCAGTGTGGAGAGAGCACTCAGGGACGTACCAGTAGGGTACATTATCTGGAAGAGAAATGCAGATTTCAAGGGAGCATAATTGGAACTGCTCAGCAGAACAAAATCAGAGATAAAAGACCTGAAGTTTTGCATATATGTTATTACTGTTTGGGAGACTTTACAGCTCAGTGACCTCTGAAGAAAGATACTTCTTGTCCGTAGCTGGAATTTACTTTCTATATTTGAAAAGAACACTTTATTTTTGCACAGAAGCAGGTGAGAAGCTGAGGAAATGGAACCAGAGAATGTGGCAAGCACTGATAAAAAGAAAAGTAGGGAAAAGCAACCAGTTTACAACTTTACTCTGGCTTCTTTGTGTACTACGGTCTCCAGGAGATGTAGTGTTGCCAGAAAAGATCTGTAGGAGGAATCACCCATTTCCAGTCTTCCTCCCCAACCCCCAACCCCTCACCCCAGGGCTATAGTTGAATTACTGTAAAATTGGCATTTGCTTTGGAAAGTTTTTTTGGTTTTGCTTCTGATTGTCTTTTAAGCTGTGACTTACACCACTGGTGTCTTGGTAGAAGATATTTCTTGTGATTTAGAGCAAGATTAAAACTAAGCAAAGGCCACCATGGGATCTCAGAGCATCATTCCAGAGTGCATTCCAGCTTTGCAGCCACCATACAATTTACATAACATCATGCATGTAATACTTAATCCTGCAAGTGATACTCAAGAGAATAATGCCACTGACAACAGGCATCTAAGTTTAGCACCAGATTTGAAGACTGGCACGCAGTCAATAAAACAAGCCAAACTGCTGCCCAGCACTCCTACAATAGTAACAGCCACAACTGAAGACTATCACACACCCACCAGACTCTCTACAATAACATGCCTGGGAGGTGTTTCTGCAATAGTCTTGATAGTCAGTGAAAAAGCAGAGAGAGAGGAAAAAAAGCAGCTTCCAGATATAAAATATTTTGAGGCTCCATTCAAGCTACTATAACTGCGCTAAAACTGGCCTTGAAAGTTTTAGGCATGCTACTCATGGGCAGGAAAAAGCATTGTATCACGTACTAAACTGAGTATTGTTGATGCATTCACAAATAGCCCTGAAAAATTACATAATTTCATGGAAAAAATAAATTAGTGAACACTGTTAAAGAATTTCACACAGTGCCATGTCTGAGTGCATAAACCAAATGGGAGTAAACAGAAATTATTTATTTTGTGAAATTCCAAGTTCAGAACTTGTGAACTGCAGCATTTAGCCTTGTCACTGATTAAGCTGTGCTATATAGAATTTCATTAATCTTATTTCATTGTATAAGTTATTAATTTTAAAGGATTTGTTGTTAACATGTTTTCATAGTTCAATAAAAAATGAACAAGTTGAAGAGGAAAAGGATATGGAGCAGAAGGCCTGTGCCTTTAGGGACTGACACCAGTTATTAGACACATATCTTAAGGAATCTGAATTTCCTCCTGGCAGGTGTATCATAAACAGGGAGCTGTAACTTATGCTCTGGTGATGCTGAGCTACATGGCTATTATAATTAAACTTACATTAAAAAATACCCTCCTGCTGTTCCCATCTCCTTCTGGAAAGGCTAGCAGTTTTCTTCAAGCAATTATGACAGCATTTCTAACACCTCTGCATTAGTTTTCAGGATATAAAACATCATATGCTCCTTTATATGGCCTGACCACAAATCCAGATGAGGGGGAAGGGGGCACAAGAACAGGGAAAAGGGAGAAGTGCTCCCCTCAGAGACAGGGATTGCTGGGAAGAGCAAGACAATGGCAAGAGAGATCTCGTCTTCTATTTCTATTTTTTTAAGATAAGATGAAATAGCTACACAATTGTTTTGGTAACAAAGAAAAGAAAATTCAAACAAGAAAAGCATGCAAGGTAGTCATACCAGGACATTATTTTCCTGGGTTGACAAAAGTTCCGTTTGACATTGCTATGTAGTGTATTTAACTCATGCCACAGGAATGACAAAGTTGAAGGTGAAGCTTCCCTAGGAAGTATGACTACTTTGGTCTCTTCTCCCAGACAATCCCAGTCTCCAGTTTCAGGATCTTTCCCAGTCTGGTGTCCTCCCTGGAATTCAGTCTCTCATACCCTTGCTGACTCAGGAGTGGGGCCCCACTAGATCTGCTGTTTACAAACAGAGAGGGACTGGTGGGAGATGTAGTGGTCGGAGGCCAACTGGGGCACAGTGACCATGAAACAATACAGTTTTCAATATTCAGGGATGTAAGGACTCTATGCTGGACTTCTGGAGGGCAGATTTTGACCTGTTCAGAAGATTGGTCCGGAGCACACCCTGGGATACGCTCCTCAAAAACAGGGATGTACAGGAGGGGTGGATGTGCTTCAAGGAAAAAGTCTTGAGTGCACAGGAACAGGCTATACCAGTTAGCCAAAAGGCAAGCCGGAGGGGAATACGACCACCTTGGTTGAATAGGGAGATACTGAAGGAAATCAGAGATAAAAAGAGAGCCTACCGACTGTGGAAGGCAGGGCTGGCCACTCGGGAAGAGTATAAGGATATAGTTAGATCATGCAGAAGGAAAAATAGAGAAAAAAAAAGCGCAATTTGAAGTTAATTTGGCTACTTCTGTTAAGGATAACAAAAAGCGCTTCTATAAATACATTAATAACAAAAGGAGGGGCAAGGAAAACCTCCATTCCTTGTTGGACCTGGGGGGAACATAGTTGCCAGGGATGAAGAGAAGGCTGAGGTACTCAACACTTACTTTACCTCAGTCTTCACCAGTGGGAGAGCTGGCCCTCGCGATGACTGGCCTCCGGACCTCACAGATAGGGACACGAAACCAAATGGCTCCCCTGTGTTCCAGGCGGAAATAGTCTATGAATTACTGAGCCACCTGGATCCACACAAATCTATGGGACCTGATGGATTCCATCCTAGGGTGATGAGGGAGTTGGAAGAAGAGATTGCTGAGCCATTCTCCATCATCTACCAACAGTCCTGGCTCTCTGGGGAGATCCCAGATGATTGGAAGTTGGCAAATGTCACGTCAATCCACAAAAAGGGCTGCAAGGAGGACCCGGGCAACTATAGGCCTGTCAACCTGACCTCAGTGCCTGGCAAGGTTATGAAACAGATCATCCTGAGTGCAATCACACAGCACTTTCAGGATGAACATGGGATCCGACCCAGCCAGCACGGCTTTATGAAGGGCAGGTCCTGTCTGACCAACCTGATTTCTTCCTGTGATCAGGTAACCCACCTGGTGAATGAAGGGAAGCCTGTGGATGTAGTCTATCTGGACTTGAGCAAAGCCTTTGACACTGTTTCCCATGGCATGCTCCTGGATAAACTGGTAGCCCGTGGCTTGGACAGGTGCGCTCTCAGCTGGGTTAAGAACTGGCTGGATGGCCGGGCCCAGACAGTGCTGGTGAACGGGGCTGCACCCAGCTGGAGGCCGGTCACCAGTGGTGTCCCCCAGGGATCTGTGTTGGGTCCAGTTCTGCTTAACATCTTCATTGATGATTTAGATGAGGGGATTGAGTCCATCATAAGTAAATTTGCCGATGACACCAAGTTTGGAGGGAGTGTCGACCTGCTGGAAGGCAGGAGGGCTCTCCACAGGGACATTGATAGGCTGGAGAGATGGGCTGAGTCCAACGGGATGAAGTTCAACAAGGCCAAGTGCCGGGTCCTGCACTTTGGCCACAACAACCCCATGCAGCGCTACAGGCTGGGGACAGAGTGGCTGGAGAGCAGTAATGTGGAAAGGGACCTGGGAGTACTGATTGACAGGAAGCTAAACATGAGCCAGCAGTGTGTCCAGGTGGCCAAGAAGGCCAATGACATCCTGGCCTGCATCAAGAATGGTGTGGCCAGCAGGGCGAGGGAAGTGATCCTTCCCCTGTACTCGGCATTGGTGAGGCCACACCTTGAGTATTGTGTTCAGTTCTGGGCCCCTCAGTTCAAGAAAGATATTGAGGTGCTGGAGCGGGTCCAGAGAAGAGCGATGAAACTGGTGCAGGGACTTGAGCACAAGTCCTATGAAGAGAGGCTGAGGGAGCTGGGGTTGTTTAGCCTGGAGAACAGGAGGCTCAGGGGTGACCTCATTGCTCTCTACAACTATCTGAAAGGAGGTTGTCGACAGGTAGGGGTCGGTCTCTTCTCCCAGGCAACCAGCAACAGAACAAGAGGGCACAAGCTTAGACTCTGCCAGGGAAGGTTTAGGCTGGATATCAGGAAAAAGTTCTTCACAGAACGAGTAATCAGGCATTGGAATGGCCTGCCCAGGTGGTGGATTCACCATCTCTGGAGGTTTTTAAAATAAGATTGGATGTGGCAATTAGTGCCATGATCTAGTAATCACAAGGACGTTGGACAAAGGGCTGGACTTGATGATCTTGGAGGTCTCTTCCAACCCAGATGATTCTATGATTCTATGACTCTGGATCTTTTCACAGTCTGGTTCACTCCTTGTTAGTAAATTGCGCCCTTTCCCACTTAGATCCATTTTTGTTCTTTCACCTCTTCTCATACTCTCAGTTTTCACCTAACTGCAGGCTCCCAGTTTATTCACATGTGCCAGACTACACATATTGTGATTGAAATTGTGAGGGCATATAGAAACTGCATTTTCATAAACCTCTACTGATCCTATGCCAAATGAATTTTAAAATTGCAATTTAGGCAAAAGTTTGACACATATGAACAGAGCTTTCTGGCTCCTCTGCATTGCTGCTGGGGGCAGTAGAAGTTTTCATCCTCTCAAATGCATTAACTTATATGAGAAACAGCTTTTCTGCGAACAGATTTTGGCTGAATTCTCCAAAACAAATTTGTTCTTCAAACAGAAATCAAAGACAAAGAACTTATAAGCACTCAGATTTTTGCAAAATTATAAGCAATCAAAAGGAGGGGTTAAAATGGGAATCAATACCAAATTGTAATTATGGCCAATGCTGGGATCTTGTTTGTAACAGGCAGATGTGCCTCAGTTATACCTATATTGCATGTTTTCTACCTGTTGCTTCAAGAGGTATTCAGGCTGTGTCAGAAAATGCTAGCACTTCCAATCCTTCTCAAGCCAAGCCTTCCAACTGTAAATTCCCAAAGTGCACAGAAATATTTATAACTTGCAGTCATATTGCTAATTGAAATATTAGTAGGAGATAGCAGCTGCTTCATGTATCAAAATACTGACATTCATTACTATTGGTTGGCACAGACTTTGGGCTTTTTCTTATTTTTCTCATGAAAGCCTACTAGTGGAGTTAAGAGCATAGGAAAACAGAGATCTAAACATGAACTGTAATTCTATGCTCTGTCCCTTCCCTTCGATGAGCTTTAACTGGAAAGCCAAAGCCTGGGCTTGGAAAGGAAAAGACTAGCATTATGATTTGACTTTTTTCCAAATTCCCTTTCTCAGCTGTGCGTGAAGAGCATAGCAGATATTTGAAAAGGTTTATGTTACTCATGTGGCTAGGTGTGCAGTTATATTACCAAGAAGGATGAGAGAAATTGAAGAAGAATATCTTGGGCAGCCTTGAAAGAGGTTGCTTTAGGGACGCTTAACTCAGTCCCTTCAGGGTGAAGATATTTTATCCTATACATTGCAGATTTGAAGTTACCCACCATTTTCTTAATTGCATATTCAACAGATGAAGAAGCACTGCTGCTAGTGCTATGATCACAAGTAAAACAAGGTCTCACTGCTTTGAGAATGATTTGGGATGTTATTACATGTATAATATTACATGTACTTTAAATGATTGAACAATGGTCACTTTAGACATTTTGTACAATGTAGGAACAGCAGGCGTGATTTCGTTATTCTCCTCATGCAGCCTGATAAAAACTGCAATCCTCCTTCTTGGAAAGACTGACTCTATGTTATCAATCTTATAGTAGTAATCTTGCATAACTAGGAGGAATCACTGCAATTTAGATATCCCTGTCCTCGGCATTGTACAAATCAAAGGAAAAGGTGGCAAACAGAAATGACAGCCTTAGTCCAAGGCAGAATTTAGCAGATGGCAAGGTAAAAAAATACCATTTCCCTTAGAGTGTGTATTGGAAGCCGAGTTGTCCATTGCCGTGGCTACCATGCTGTGATTTCAAGTTTAATCGTACCGTAGCAGTTTGTTAAGTTTTCATTTTATCAATCCAGACATTTGTGCTACATACTCATCATAGTGGCGCCCAAGAGAGCTGAGAGCTCAAGATAGTCTCAGTAGCCTATCTTTCAAAATACACATGGAGGAGCATTATACCAATAACAAAGCAGAGATTTTATTCTCAGCATCCTACTGGTATAACTTAAATGGTGATGGACTGTCACTCCAGTGTAACATTAGAAGTAGAATAAGATACTTATGGTTCAGCATCCCTTAGAAACAGGTGAAGGATTATGGATTGATCCTCCTTTATAGGTTAATTAGTAAAAATCCAGTAAAGCATGTAAAATAGTTATTTGGTGTCTTTGACAGTAGAACTATTTCCCTCACTGTATCATGAAAAGGTACACACTGGGCATAGTGACTCTGATCCTGAATTTCTTCCTGGTTTGCTGCATTAAATCTTTGCACTTTGTTTTTGCATTTCTTCAATGAAATACCACAAATGAAAAAGTCAAGGGATCCCAAAGCTCCAGTGACACTGTATGAACTCTGCTGGTGGTGGGACTTCTATATTCTTCTCCAGGAGTCTGGTTGGTGGGCTCCAATGCACACCAGCTGAGTGCTAGAGCTGACCAGAATGTTTTAGCCATACAATTTGGTCTGAAAAATCCCATTTGTCAAAAATACCACTTAGAGGGAAACGATGTAGTTTCATTGAGGGAAATCTTTTAGGTTTTAGGTGGACAGAATTTTTAACTGGAAAGGAAGATTTTCTCCCCAGAATTACTCATCTAAGGCACAGAAACCACGATTCCCTTCCCTGTTTTACCTGAAATACATGGAGTATTTCAGCCTGCAGTGCCCACAGCCTTTCTTAGCACTGTAAGTGCTAGTAATTGATTATTTCAGGCTGCATCAGTTAATTATTCTTCAATATTTTGGGCATTTCGTGTTTATTCTGCCGCGAAAAGGGTGGCTTATGTTTTCAGCCTAGAACACCTATCAGCTGCCCAGACTTACCGGACCCTTGAAATTCTACATCAGATTTTATCCTCACAGCACATCTGTAGGAGTTAGGAAAAAATATTAGCTTTTTAAGGTGGATGTTGCACACGGCATTGGTTGTAACATCTGTCTAAGGCCACTGAGAAAGTCTGGAACTAGAATAGTATTTCCTATTATCCTTAGCCATGAGGCCATTGTAACATTGCAACAAATCTTAGGTAGAGATTGATAAAGATCTATAGCAACTCTAGATCCATTACTTTCAAATTAACTAAATGCATCAGCCATCATGGCAGGGGTGCTTGAACTGGACAACCCATTGCTGAACATATATGGCTTGCATGTCTTTGAAATGCTTGGCGAAGAAGGACCTGGGGGTGTTGGTTGACAATAGGCTGAATATGAGCCAGCGGTGTGTCCAGGTGGCAAAGAAGGCCAAAGGCATATTCGCCTGTAGCAAAAACAGTGTGGCCATCAGGTCAAGGGAAGTGATTGTGCCCCTGTACTTGACACTGGTGAGGCCACACCTCGAGTACTGTGTTCAATTCTGGGCCCCCCCCAATACAAGAAAGACATTGAGGTGTTGGAGCGCGTCCAGAGAAGGGCAACGAGGCTGGTTAAGGGCTGGAGAACAAGTCCTATGAGGAATGGCTGAGGGAACTGGGGTTGTTTAGCTTGGAGAAGAGGAGGCTGAGAGGAGACCTCATCACTGTCTATGGCAACCTGAAAGGAGGCTGTGGCAGGGCAAGTGTTGATCTCTTCTCACAAGTGATGACAAGAGGACAAGGTAATAGGACAAGAGGAAATGGCCATAAGTTGCACCAGGGGAGGTTCAGACTGGATATTAGGAAGAATTTCTTTACTGAAAGGGTGGTCAGGCACTGGAACAGGCTGCCTAGCGAGGTGGTTGAGTCACCATCCCTGGAGGTGTTTAAACAATGGGTAAATGAGTTTCTGAAAGGCATGGTTTAGCAGAAGATGGGTATGGTTGGACTCGGTGATCTCAAAGGTTTTTTCCAACCAGAAGATTCTATGAAACCTACACTTTATCTCCATTTGCAGGCTTCTGTAAGTATTTCCTGAAGTAATTAAGGTAATATGATCATTCTTTCTGAAAATACAGCATCTTTGCTTGTCTTGTTACTTTATTGCTTCTCATTTTTTTCTGCTGTTACCTTTAAGTTATTAAAACTGGTGATTTGAAGATCAGAACCAAAATTCAGTAATATTTCATTACTGTTTGAAACTTCTACACAGGTATTTCCACTTTCACTTAATCTTGTTTAATTTTTAAGAAAATCTTGAGAGTGAGGTTAACAGACTTTGTTAGCAAAACAGCAGCTTAACAGCTGGGGAAGGCAGATCATCAGCTGCCCTTTTGCTATAGGGTCGGTTTCTGGCTGTTTAGCTATTCAAGTATCATGCCCTTATATTATGCTTTTTAGGAATATTTATAAGGCAAGCTTGCGTCATATTGGATTAAATCAGTTCCTGTCAGTTTTTTCTCACTACATGTAACAGCATGTTATTCATTAACTGTAAGATATGAGAGCTTTGACAGCTTCTGAAATGGAAGAGAGAAAGTTCCTTAAGGTTAGAGGCTAAGGATTTCATTGCTTAAAGAAATTCATGTCAGTGCATTGCTGCACTACTGTACTTTTTGTTTCATTTTGCAATATCAAACTTAGCATCCCCATTCTATAATCCAGTTCTTGTTAGCTCGACAGAATAACTATACAGATCCCCAAAGGACACTGACTAGGCTTCAGCGCAGCATATAGTTGAGATGCACATAAGAACTAGAAACAAAATGTAGAGCACAGAACAAGGAAATAATTTACAGTTATGGAAAAATAAGACTACGACTATTCTAGAGATACAACCTGCTCCCTTCCTTCTCCCTCGCAGCAGGATCAGCTCTGTCTCTGCTGTTTGTGGCAGCTGGGCTTATAGCTATCCAGCTCTGGAGATGCCCTGGCCTGCATCCACTGTTTCCCGCTGCCTTGCTGGGTCACTGCCATTATGAAATTTAACCTGCTGTCTCACTTGAGCTTTTTGTGCTGTGAGTTGAACTCATTGCTCTTTGCTTCTTTGGACAATTATCTACTCCTGTATGATCCTTCTGTTGCTGTAGGAAAAAATTTTCCAGAACCAAAGATTTTAGGTTTTTAACTTCTCAGTCCAGACACATGGAGTCCTCCACGCAGTTCTAATGTGGGATTGCATATTCTGCCACAGGTTAGCCAGCGATGCAGCTTGTGCTAGGTTTGCAGTGGCAGTGTACTGTGCAGTCACATGTAGTTATTTTCTAACACATCACTCTGACACTGAGAGTGCATCACCAATTAATCTGAACAGAAACTCACTCTCCCAGCTGCACCGGCTCAGTACTGTACTACTGTGCATTTCAGAACCATGGGTTTTGCTGTTTCCTTTGTTGTGTATTCCTTTTCATCCAGGCAGTTCTCCATAAAGGAGTTGCTGCTGTAGAAGGTTTCTCTCAGATTGTGGCAATTCCAACCACTAACAAAAATCTTTTAAAAAACCCTGCAGAGCTTATAAGTCTCCAGTGGGGTAATATGAGTGTTGAAAGACCAAAGGAAATCTTTACACTAAGAAGGCATGTTATAAGGTTTCTTTCAAGAGCTTTAGCATCATACATCTTGAACATTTTTTAAAATATCACACTCACTGAACTCTTAATCACATTTAAACATGTAATGATGATGCCAGTATTTTGTAAGTTATTATAAAAATAAATTTCTTCAAAGATCTACAGAGTAACCATTGACAACCAAAATTTCATCCTGTTTAGTTCACTGCATTGGTTTGGGAAGAAAATACTTCCAGGCAATCGTGTCTCAAATGCACTGTCTAATTAATCTATTAATATTAAAGGCAAACAGTTGCCAATCTTCTAGTGCAATTTCACCTCTTCTGCATTGTCTCTACAGCAGATCCATTATTCCAATGCAATTAAATTCTTCGAGTTTTTGCAATGATTTATTAATAGTAATTTCTAATACAGCAAACTGGGTTGGTGCCCCAACAAACTATACACACACCAAGGATACTGCTAGGTTTCAGAGCTCTTACTCTAAGATTAATGAAAAGGAAGGGAAGCAGGAGACAGAGCCAGGATACCTTAAACATATCTTTTCAGTTGCACCTTTTAAAAACTAGTGTGCTCAAGATACAAATGATTTGTGAAGCAGCATCGAAGTTTGTATATGTGAGACTTCATACATCAAAATACAGCCAGTAGTTTTTTAAACAGACTTCTGTCAAAAACAGGAATTTCAAGATGCTCATTGCATCCTAGGTTTAAAAGTTCTAAATATTTATATAACATAGAACAGACAAGAAACTAGTCAAGTTCTCCTTCAAAAGATACATAGAAAAAAAGAACTTCCTTTCCATCTGGTACAGACTAGTGGTTACCTCTGAAGAGAACTGACAGTGCATATGGTTGATTTTGGTGCACAGTTCACACTTTTTGAACTTTTCCCTCCAAGACTGGGAGGAGGGGAAGGAAAGAGGAAAGTCTCCATGCTTCACCTGTGCATGTATTATACCATTGACCCTGTGAAAGTCCTGTATATTAACTCCACAATAAGAAGCTATTCTTAATGTATCTTTCCTGCTGGTCTTTCCTGATTTGAATGACTGATGCATCCACCACAGATGAGCACTTCTTGTAGCCACATATTCACAGACAAGATTAGAACTATGTATTTTGTAGCTGAACTCAGAAGAAGTAAATTCCATGTTGAATTACAGTTGAAGGTAGTGATGAGAAAGTCCTTACTTCCATACTGGTGGTACATGAGACTGCCAATACCTTCCCAGGGTGTGGCATTCCTTGTTACCATTACCAACCATCTTTTTCATGCAAGTGTGACTTATTCTAAATGTCAGGTTTTGCAGTTTATCTCCATGTAGCAGTGCCTTTTAAAAAGTGTTAGATCTTGAGCATGACTTAAAATAACTAGTAATTTTAAAGTAAGTTAAAGAACTTTTAAAAAAAAATTAAACTAACTTAAAAGTTTAAAATCTGATTTAGCTATAATTAAGATATCTGATAAGAAGCCATACCCAGCAACATAAAAACTCATAAAAAATTCATTAATCTTTTCTTCTTTCTTAAAAATTTCACTTTCTTGATAGTTGCTGTTATGAACACCAAAAGAGACTGAGATTTTTTTCATTTTGTTTGAAAGCTACTTTCCCCAGTATTTCTATACTCTTATATGCAATAGAATTAAAGACAAGTTAGATATTTCTTGTCATGATATTCTGAACTGAAGGTTTAGGGAACACTATGTATTACAGGATATCTGAAAAAGATGTGATACTTGGCAACGCTGGTTTTGTTTCATTACCATCACATGCAAATTCATGGAAGCTTCTCCCAGCTCTGCTAACATTTACTCCGCTGGAAACCACCCAGTCCACCATCGTTCTCCAGGCTGCAAAGGAGGAAGATGGTGTCTGGAAGCAGTGATGAAATCTGGCTGTTAAAAAGCCTGCTCTGAACAGAGATTTGTTTTGAGTCAGGTGGCAAAATATCTGTCTGCGAAGGAGGGAGGCTTTTGACAAGTCTGTGGGCAGACCTCGCTCAGGTGGTGGCAGGTTGCAGATTCTCCACCAGCTGGTCTGGAGGCTATCCCGAGCCGGTGGAGGAGAGCAGCTCCTCCTCTTCAACCAGCTTTTAGCAGCTTTCAGTTTTACACAGGAGTGAACAGGAAGAGCGCAACTACTGCTTCTCAGCACATAATAGGAGAAGCAGTTCATCCTCCTGGCTTAGAAAACAATTCTTTCCTAGATTCTCACACTTCATAGTGTGTGGCTATGATCTCCCCTTAGTCTGTTTTTACCATGTTGTGGTGTAGTGTTGCTGTTTTCTGGCAGTTTGTCTGGCTGTCTAAGCCACACAGTACACGCGCAAGATGCCACTGTAAAAGACAACCATAAAACAGTTTCACTTCAGGCCTGTAGGCTGGCTTGAAGATGCAAACATCTCCTTTATCGCATGCCTTAGTGCAGTAATATACAGCAATGGTATTACCTAGCAACAAACTTCAAGGAAAAATCTTATTTGGAGTTTAGAATTGGAAAAAAGAGAAGGAGCAAAAAGCCATGAACAGATTGTGAAATAATTCTTCATGATGAAATTAAATACAATTGATTATTTTAAACTTTTTGTCTGTTCATAAGCAAATAGGAGGGCAATTTTGGAGTGATAGCTGGAGGCAGTACCAGAGGGGATTTACTCCTGAAGTACAGATGACTGGACCATGTACAGGTCTATTCCAGGGACTGCACACTGTATTTAGCAGAGTTTTAGGTTCCCCAGAGAATAATCAGTGGTGAGGGTGTGCGCGAATGTGATTATGGGGACCTCAACATACCATATGTTCTACAGGCTTAATGTATGGGAAAATGGTTTCCTAATTGGTAACACATATTTGAAACAGCTGCTGTTTTAGAAGAAGCAAATCCATCACTTAGGACTCCCAAGAGAAGTCAAATCATCACTTGATATATCAGAGTATTGGGTTAACTTTTCCCTGTGAGGCGGAGTGTAACTTCTGCTGTATTTGATCCAGACACCTGACTGCCTTTGTAAATTCAACAAAGTCTCTGCATGCTGACATTAAATGGTGATTCAGTCTGAAGGCAATAGGGTTTTTCCAGCTTTCTTGAAGGAGACATTGTGAAAGACAGCAATCTTTCAAGAGGGGATAACCCATCCCATAATTGTCTAGTAGGCAGGACACGCAAACTAGTCAAGGTTGAAGGAATATTTTATTGAAATAAGAGTAGAAACATATCACTGTCAAATGAGGAAACCACAACTATTTCTAGAATATCAAAATGCCTATAGAAGGTTACCTCAGGTTTATTTTTGCTTAGGCCATGCAAGGCCAAATCTGTGCTGGTCAAAGAAGAGCCATCTCTTCAAAGTGTTCCCCAGATATTATTTCTGTCTTCCACAGCATTCAGCCTTCAGCAGTTAACAGTGTGCATCTTCAGATTTCAGTCAGACCCTGTGAAGACTTGATAAGCAATTAACAAGGAGTCAGTTTTCAGAACACCTTTTTTCCTGTTCTCTGTGTAGGAAACCTTGTCCTTTTTCCAAATTGAAGACCAGACCAGAATAATACACCTGTATATGGAATTACAGTATCTAAAGCTGAAATTAAGATAAGCCTATATGACATCACAACAGCTTTATTTCTTAAGACAGAGATAAACTCAAGATCTCAAGATTGCTTCGCATGCTCAGTCAAGAAGATCTAATTTTGGAGCTGTGGACTCTAATAATCTTTGCCAAAGAGGAAGCTTGCCATTCAAACAATATCTTAACTTTCAAGTCCTATTCCATAAAACCACAAATTAAACAAAACCTAGGCAAAATTCCAGTTGAAGATGTTCCTAATTTTACTGCGAAGTTTGCTATAGGTTTATACAAAACATATTCCTATATGATGGTGATGGAAAGTCATTAGAAAGCAATAGAAAACAAAGTTAGTACGGAACTTTGAAGAGGGGAGTCTAGGCATCAAGAAATGAAAATTATTCTTTTCGTAGGACAGTTATCTTGTTTTCTGAGTTTTGGATGGCTTGAGATCAAACAAATGTGCAGCTGTCTCAAAAGGGAGATAATTAGACGGGTTAGACAGCTCTCTCAACTGCCATCACGCTGGGTTTAAGAAACCATTGGAGTATCTAGGGGATATTGGACAGACCATAAAGGAGAGGAACTGGAAGAAGGAAAAAAGTCAGAGTTCAGGAACTCTGAGACTCTCAGTTATAGATATGTATCTATATAATATAGGTATAGATATCAATAAGAAAATGATGTGAGCCAGAACTAAGATAGTGGAGTTAAAGGGAAAAGATTTGAATATGTAGTCTTACAGCAGTGGACAGTGAAGGAAGGAACAGGGAGCCCACACAGCTCAGGATATTGATCAAGTATCAGGGAGATTAATTGGAAAAATGGAAAACCACAAAGGCAAAAATCTGTCTGGAATTAAAAAGGAAAGATAATCCTTGGTACAGGGGAAAAAAAAAAGAGGTCCAAGGAGATTGAAACAGTAGCTCTGAGACTGGTTCAGACACAGGTTTCATGAAGCAAGAGAGGAAAGACCCACACTCTATTGGTTAATGAAGAGAGCAAAACAAAGATAAAAATGAGATCTCAGAGCAAATTAATTTATAGGATTTCAAGAAGTTTGGAAGCAAAGAGGAAAAAGAGATGAAAAGATGGTTGAGAAAATCTTGTTTTGTACTCACTGGGAGCACTGGAACTAGAAGCTGAACTGATGGGCAGGAGGTGAGGTTCTGAACAGAATGAAGTGATTTTATGCCTTACAGAAACAACTAGTCAGAGGGAAAAAGAAGTCTTGATTAATGCAAGGTCTTTGAGTGCATTCAGAAAAAAAATACAATATTTTTCCTGTTAATTACTAGGGACACTTCTTGAAATGCAACAGCTTGTTTTAAAGAGCATATGGCAGGGGGTGCTAGGCAAAGGCAGCAGACAATGTGTTACTAAAAGAAGAAGATCTCTTTTACATAAGGAGACATATGTAATCCAAATTTATCCACACTGTATCATCAAAATGGGTATTTTAAATCACACCGTCTATAATATTAATATTCAGCCTGCAATTACTCAGTGAGGTATGTACAATCAGTTCTTTACATTAAGGGGCAGTTTGAATTTTAGATGTATAGAAAAGATAGAGGAAAGATAGCCAGGAGATTGTCATAATAAGTGATGTGCTAACCTGGCTGTGATAAGTGATGTGCTAACCCAGCCTGATCATATGCTGAGGCCAATAAACAGTCCTGTCATCTAGAAGCTTCTCTAAGCTCTGCAAGCACAGGACTTACTCCTTTTACATAAGTATCCTTTTCCTGCCTTCCTCAAGCTCACTTTCAATACGTTCTCATAATTTAAATTTGTTTTTCAGTAATGCTGGTTTTATGGCATTAGGATTTTATATCTTTGCAACAACATAGTTCTCTTACTGTCTCATTGCCACCTTTTGTCAGCTGCCTCTCAGTTTTAAATTTTCTGGCACAGTGTGAAGAAGTTTCTGATCTATCCTTTCTTATCTCCACCCAAAGCCTTTTGTAGATGAACCATAGGAGAAAAAACTGTCAGCACTCTGCATTTCACGCATAAAATTACTTCTATTTAAAATAAAATTTTGTGTTTTTTTTAATAAAGTCACAAATGAACTGTGTCGCAGAATGGATGAACGGATTTTATTAAAATCAAAAACTAATTATGAATGCCCATCTTTGCAACATGCCTGAGTGAGACTGGGAACTGCAAGAGGATAGGGGAGGGGGAGCAGTGCCCAGCAGTGGAGATTGGTGTGGAAGAGGGTCCCGCAGTGGGTTTGCTAGGAGGGCAGGCAGTCAGGCTGCTGGCTGTGGGGGTTGGGTAGGGTACGGTGCATGTGTGAGATCTGGGTTACCTGGGATTATTGGGGCTTCCCAAGAGGGTCTGAGTGAGAGGGCAGGAGGGGTTGGCACAGCCTGCATCTTAAGGGGCTCTGTGCTGGCAGCAGGCACTGGCACTGACACATCTGCGGAAAAGTGGCTTCTGTGTTCAGGTGATCATGTAGGTTCATGCTACGTGTGACCTCAACTCTTCATGCAGGTTGAGGTGGAGTTAGGATGAAGAGCGCAGTCCCACCTGCATGCTTCAGTTTTGCAGAGGAATTGAAAACCCCTCAAGATATGGCTCTGCAGGCATATGGAAAGCCAGCCTGCAGGTTGCATGGCAAAGATGGTGTCATGTGATTAAACTTGAAGTGGATTTTGGGATGATTATTTTAGGTGCTGCAGATTGAGAATGAATGACTAATATTTCCTGTTTCAAATATAGAATTGAAACAGAAGTGGTGTCCACTTCAAAATAACAGTAAATCCTGTGTAACCTAAAGAAAAATAGCTGCTTCCCAGTTTGAAAGTCTTGTTCATAGAATCATAGAACAGTTTGCGTTGGAAGGGACCTTAAATATTACCTAGTTCCAATACCTCTACCATCGGCAGGGACACTGCCCACTAGACCAAGCTTCAGTAATAGCAGATACTGTGATTCCTCTAATGAGCAAAGGGCTCATTAGCTTTAATGCTGCCAGTATTATCATTCAGTCATCATTTTTCTATTCACTCGGGCCCCTTAGCTCGTTTTTCATGTGCCTGACACCTTCTGCTCCTCCTGACTGCGGTTCTGCCAAAGGAGCCAGCAATGCATACAGCTGCTTGTAAAGAAGAATTGACTCAAAATTTCAAAACTTTCATGAAGGTGAAATATATGCATCGTACCAAATTAGCACTTCAATATCTATCTTCTCTTGCCTTAGCTGACAAAGTTGTTCGAACAGCCCTTTACTTCACAGAAAAGGTTATTTGTTTGGTGGTATCTACCAAGAGACTATGCACAACTCTGAAAAGACCATGACCACGAAAAAAATGTACCACTCACAGTATTCCCTCTTTCCCTCTATCCTAACACATCTCCTTCCTGCAGGATCTTGTGGTACAAATTACTTTTCCTTTGTGAGTGGCAGTTTCCATTCCAATCTTGCTTTCTTAAGCACACTTATAAGAGCTGAGATGAAAAGGCTGAGATTGAACCTGGCAGCAATTGCACGCTGTTGCGGGTTTGCAGCCCTCACACATGGAGGTTGGTCACCAGAGAGCATCACATCAGGAGCATCACTTCTCCTTTAAACTCCCAGTGGCAGGTTCAGCATCTTCATAATGTGCAAAGATAACCAAATACACAGGAATTTTAATCACTAGTGAATGAGGGGACGCCTTATAATAGTCAATAGGAAGTGCTAAAAAGGGAAGAGCATATCTTCCAGACTTAGACATCTGTTCCTTCTCTGGCCCCAGACTCGAAAAATGTATGTGAGATTCATGGACCAACACTCTGTCACTTAAATCATCCTTTTGGGCACAGACAACCAGCTCCCTTTGTTTCTCTAAAAACCATAGTAGCAACATCATTTTATCAGCTACTCTGGTGTTCAGATCTGAGTCCTTTCCAGCATGAGATGGATTAAGCTCATTTTATAGCACACAAGGCTAAATACCAATCTGTATGGTATACAGGGATGAGCCTCCAACCTGGTACATGTTCCATACTGTGCAGAAGGAGAGATCATAGGAGAAAGCATGGTCTTGTAAACCTGTAAAAATAGCATTCAGCTTGGAGGGCCTTACTTCAAGCCTTACTGTAACACAAGTAAAAAAGCATGCATTAATCCGTATTAAATTGTTGTCATGCGGTCGCATTGCATAAAAGAAATGATACAGTGATCAAGAACTAAACCCCAGGAATCTGCATGAACAGCAAATGCTATAAACATCTAGCACCTCTACATCACTGTTTCTGAGCAGAACACCTCTCGCTGAAGCCTTTTCTCCTATTCTAGCTGCTATTTCTATCTTCTGCCACTGACCGTGCCTCACATCAAAGCCCCCTTTTCAGCTCTCCGTTTATGATCCCATTTCTAGCCCCCTTCAGCTGGAATTCTAGCCTGTGTTTGTCTTCCATCCTATCTTTCATCCATTTTTAGGTCCTTAAACTCCTCCCTGGAGTTTATGCACCTTTGCAATTCCAGTGATAGAATCTTTGAATTTTAGCTTTGGCATCATGACTCTGGAAAAATGTTTTCTCAGTGTATTGCTGCTAATCAAAGCCAGCTCTGATCCACAGTCCCAGGAGGCTCCTGTCCCTTTTGTTTGGTACATAGGTATTTTCCAGGTGATTAGTGAGGGTATTTTTAAATATTTTTCAAAACCAGTGTTTGTTAGGTACAATGAATTAAATACACTCATAAAAACTATACTCATTATATTTTTAAGAGAATGTAGTTATTAATCAAGTAGTTAAATTATGCATTGTAATTTTGAATTGGTCTGCCACTTTGAAAATAAACATCTTAGTTTGTCCTTTACATATATTTTAGAACTGCATTACTTAACACTCAGCTGTATGCCTGAGTAAAAAATCAAAGAAACAGAAAACTGCAGGCCAATGTTGCATTTCAACATCCATTCCCACACTCAGCTCTAAAATACTCATGTGCAGAATTTGCTTTACTTGAGATGATTCAGTTCATAACCATTGGCTCAGCATCAGCAATTATCCCGGGGCAGTAAGGCAGAGTACATGCGTCTGTTAAACTGACTCCATGGATCATTGATCCCGAAAGCCACTCACCAAAGGTGACAGGTGTTTGGACAGTATTAAGGGAATAGGCTTATTGATTCATTTCCTTAAATAAAACATTATGAAGAAAAGACTATTGCAGAAGATCTGCAGATTATCCAACAGGCTTGTGGCAAGCATCTCACTCCTAATATAAAATATGCATGGTACAAATTCCCTGAGAGTCTGGTTCTTGTCATTGGGATTGTGAGACACGACAGCAGCAACCCAAGCAGATGGGAGCATGTATGTGAATAGCATGTTTACACAAATATGCAACTGAGCATTAGTGCTGAGTTCATTCAATTTCTGCCTGCTAAAGAGCAAAATTTTTGTCTGTACTTGACATTTAGCACTGGCTGAACTTTTTTATGTATTTACATTAATTTATATTTACAGTCATCTCAGCTCTCCTATACTATTTCAGGGCAGAATCAGACAGTAGAGTCATGAATTAAAGCTGATTATGCACTGAAAGGAAAACTTGTACAATCAGGTATGACTGTGAGGTAACTTAAGAACCTGGCACCTCCCATCTGAGCTGGGCTCACAGCCGTGTGATGTTAGAGCCCAGTTTGGGTTTGGCTTGGGTGGGTCAGGAAGCATACAAGTGATGTGATTATACAATCAACTTTTTGAATGCAGCACAAAGGATCTGTAGAAATTGTTTCATAGCTGCAGCACCTGGACTGGCCATCTGTTTCACCATCCCAAAGGCCAGGGTAGACATCAAAGCTTAGCACAGGTGTGCTTTCCATGGTGGTCTGCTAGCCCAGACACAAGTGCAATGTCTCTGCAGGGCTGCACAGCTCACCAAGGCAGCAGGAAACTCCCCACACCATCACTGCTGCTCACCTCCCAGTTGTACCAGGAATCACAGGTTGACATGGGCTGTGGAAATGATTCCCTTGTCTCGGTGGCCCCACTTGCAAAAATATTTTTGGGAATGGTAACGACTGATAAAAATATGCTCTATAATCTATGCCAAGACAGTGGTAAATTTGCTATAGCAACATAGTATGTCTGATGGTTATGTTATTCGGAAGCCTCAGCTGTGGGCCAGGACTTCTTCACACTAGATATTGTACAAGCTCAAACTGAAAACTGTCACTGCGAATTTGCTATTTAAGTAAATGATTTGATGAATGATGATAGACTCAGTTGTAAAAAGTATTGCATTTGGAGTGTAAATCCTGCTATTTTTGTCTTCAGTTGTTTGCTAAACATCCAAGTAAACTTAGAAGTTCCAGAGAAACATGATTTCTTACAAAAAAATTTGAATTATTTCTGACTTTCCTTATGTCCTTGCCCTAACAAAGTCCTAACAAAGAAGAACTTTAGGAGGTTGTGGAAACTCTCAGTCGTTGCAGAAAATTGCCAATCAGAAGATGCCTTACCATGGAATAAAATATATTCACATTTACCATGTCATGTATTTGCTATTTCCAGCCTATCCATACATGACAGTATACTTTCTCTCCTATAGTAGAAGAGATAAAACATAATTTCACATAACAGCATGAAGGTTAGGGATGACGGAAAAGGTGCAATGAGAAATAAGGGGATGCAAAGTGACCCCACATGGACTGCAGCTGTGAAGATATGTCTCCCGAAGCACCAAAGGAAATTGGTTAATGAATGAGCCCTCCTGGAATAGCAAAACCTAGTGGCATCCCACTGGCACAAAAAAAGGACTTCATCCTAAAATAAAGCAGTTTTTCCACATTATACAGCTAAATCATGTTGTGTGTTCTGTTTATTAGTGTTTTAAATTATTTTCTTAGTTATTTTAGATCGAATCATCTTTCCAGCAAACAGCTGCAAGCAGAGGTTTTCTTCCTGGTGATGAGAAGAAGGAAAGACTCCAGATTTAATTGTGCAGCTTCTATCTACTGTAGAGTAGATGGGGCCCCTAGATCCATTTTTCATTCTTTTAAAATATCAAATATCAAATTAATCCTGGTTATGATGCTTCAAATTTTACAGCCAACTAATGAACCCAAACATAGAATGTGTATCTTAGACAGGTGATTACATGTGTGTTGAATTTTGTCTTTAAAAGGCCTGGTAATGTAAAAAAGATTGGTACAATACATTTTCATCCAATTTTCTAAACATATCTCTCTGTATCAATCCTATAACGATGTTGGACATAAGGTAAATGGTTATATCAATAAATGTACCCAATTGCAGTGGATTTTATTTCATTGCATTCACATGTTTTGTTTAGCATTTTCATGAAACAATACGAAAAATGAATGGATGCTTGAAGTAGTTTACATCACTCCTTAGTGATTAATTATAGCATAAAAACTGTGATTCTTCTATGCAGAAATGGAAAAAAAATACCTTGGAGACACATTTAATCATTTGGATCTAGAGTCCTGTGTTTATCCATTCCTTTTTGGTCCATTAGAGACTAAATTAGATTTGATTCACTTACTCCGATTTGCTTAATTGTACCAGTTACAGATGAAGTACGAATAAAATCGTAATAAATCCAGCAGATGCTTAACCTGCTCAACCAAGATCTTTAACAGTCAATTCCAATTGCAATTTACACTCAGCAATTTAACAAGACCGTTAGGAATTTGATCTGATTTTTCTAAAAAACGGATAGTATTTCAGTCTTGCTGAAAAAAGACTGGCACCCTGTTTTTTCAGGTCCAGCCTCTTTCACAAATATTTTTTGTGATTTCACTGCTTTCTGTGTAAGGCTGTCAGGCAACAGCATTCTCTTATGGCTAGGGGTATTATAGGAGCTAGTCAAAAGCAAATTGCACAGCTTTTGCCCAAGGTAAAAAGAGTGAAGTTCTCTAGTATAGAAAACAACAATTCCATAATAAAATTACAAAATAAAGGGGTTTAATATCTTTGACTTAAAAATTTGAAAATAATTACATCTAATGCGTAATGCACTAAGCTGGAGGGTTCATCAGATCATGATTTAAATTGCTATGACCTTTAAAAATACTATTTAGTACATACATGAGAAATTCTAATACTAAACACCGTATCTTGGTCGAATTGATCTTTCATGCGTTATTGAGAAACCATCTGTATCTATAGAACTAAAAAGGACAATATACACTAGCAAACCAGTCCATGCTGGAGCTCATTATGCCCCAATAAGACTCTCTAAGAAATAAAGTAGCTTATTAACATAGAAAAATGTCAGTTATTTTAATTATAATGAGAGGCAAAAGGAATCCTCTCTGAGTGTGAAATTACTGCAAAGCCATCCATTGATCCCCCCATTTAATCAGTCTCTTGAGAATGCCGGGAAGATGGAAGAATATCTAATTAATGCGGAAGTGTTGGCCTGGGATTAGCATTAGGTAGCAGGGTTTCATATCGAGGGAATTCCCCTCTCCGCTCCAAGACCTGGATCACTGGCTGGTTTTACCACTTGTCCCACTGAACCAGGTTTCCCCTCTATGTAATGCTGATGGTAAGAGCAGAGGATACTCAAAAGTTTCATTTGGATTCCCTGACTGAAAGCTCAGCAAATGAAACACCAAGTCCCAGTGAAGAAAGGGAAAACAGAGCCCACAAATTAGCCACTCCAAGACCATCCAAGGCGGGCGAGCAGACCACTGTCCCTGTGGTGTCACACACTGACGTGAGTCAAAGACAAGTTTGCGTTCCGTGGCCAGCCTAGGCAAACCAAGGACTGATTGCCCACGTGGGTGTGGCACTTAATTTGGAGTGCATGGGGGAGAATTATGTAAAACTCGTCGGTCATTTCAAGAGGGCTGCATGTGAAGCTTCCTATGGGATATTTAGGGGAAGGACCAAGGTGTGGAAAGGGAAGGATCCAGGTGGCTTGGGAACCTGGGTGAGTCCAGGAAGAGCCCCACCACTACTGGTTGCCTCCATCAACTCTCTGCAAGAAAACCACAACTTGACCTCACAGGCAGAGCTTGCTCACTGCTCATACAGGTGCTTATTATCATGAGGATGTTCGATTTCTCTTTCTTCTGTTGTAAGATCTTTTGCTTCTCCAAGCAGTAGCAGAGGATGATACTCAGCAACCCGTTGAATACACACCCATACCGAAAACAAATGATTTGCAAACAAGACATAGCCTGGAATATGTCTGACTATTTTGAATATTGAACAAATCTGTCAAATTCAAATTCTGTTCATAGATAATTTGTGAATAGCAGAAAAAGCTAAAACTGCAAATAAAGATTTGATCTGCATCATTTATGCTGTTCGGACCGCATGTGAATTATCAAGCGGAAATCCTACTCAGATTCCTAAACATCAGATCCAAATTTACTTGCTCCCAAGACAAACCTGATCTGTTCAGAGGAGGCTGAGGTTAGGTAATCAGTGCCAGGCATGTCCTGCATTACCATTGCACTGGGTACCTCTAACCTAAATCTCTTCTCCCTATAAACCCGTTTTCTGTTTTAAACAAAAAGAAACCCCTGCAAAATGACTGATTTTTCTTTTTTTTTATTTGTGTATGCACTATATTACACTAGATTATTTTGAAGTCAGAGTTTTCAAAGCATTTGAATTTTTCACCACCTACATTATTTTACATTTAATTCAGATTGCCATGAAAATTGCCTGTGGATTTAAACACATTCTCTAATACTGTTCAATTCTTATTACTGTACAGATATGATTTTAGTAAAGTTGGTTCAAAGATATATGTTTCAAAAACAGCATAAAGAAAAATAAACTCCTTTGTTTTTATCAAAGAATTTTAAAACCTAAAAATATATTTCTAGAAGATGAAAAAACTATTTCTATAAAAAGTTTCAGTGATTTTTACATGTGTTTTAAAAATATTTAAGTGAAATATCTGAGCCTTTAAAAGACCAACTCTCTAGAAAAAAAAGGGTGGAATGAGAATTCTTTGTATGTTGACTTTTTAAAAGTGTTTACAAATAAAATCTATAGTTAGAATATAAAACTTCCTAATACACCCTTGAAACCATTAATATAGAATTAAACATCTTGCTCTCAAACTCCATCCTTGCTGCAAACCATATCACAGTAAAAAGAAGGAGCCCTTTATTGAAACAGTATTCTTACACCAGTGGAGCAATATGGGAAGCTGTGATCGGAGCTGACAGTTAGTTTACTCTTACCATTTGATCACAAAATTCCAGTGCCATCTGTGGGAAGCCACACAGGCAAATGTGTCATCACATCTAATAATGAAAAGAAGAAACAGAGAGAACGTGCTGTAGAAACAGACTGCTTTAATTACCCCTTGTACAATGCTTTACAACATTTGCAGTCTTGTATGGACAGGTTACTTATGCAAAGGGGAATGCCAGGACAAGGGCAAAACAAGATTTAACCTTGCATAGCAATGTACCTGAGCAATAGCCAAACTGTAGATGCATTGAGAAAAACACTGAAAGTGCAGGATTAAGGTACTGCATGCCTTGCAGACCTCTGAAACTAGAAAAGCCAGCCAATGCTTGTAGCTTAGGAGGTAAAAAGGCTGTGGTTGCTTTTGTTTTCTGAATGGGGATATCCAGTTGCATATGAGATGAATGGAAATAGATGCACACTAATATGCCCTGGTGCCCCCTGGGATAAGAAATGGTAAAAGGACAGTATCCGGGGAATTCAAAGCACTCTGTTAGGATGAAACCACATGTTATGGGGTGATTCAAGCAGCTGAAAGTGCTCTGAAGGACTGGCCTGGAATATAGGCTCATTTTTGGAGAACAAATTGCTCCTGCACAGGTCAAGACACTTCAGTGTAGTTTGTACCATAGCAAAGAGTTAATGTATGTTGTATTTACCCTGACTGTATGCCCTGCTTCCTGAATATTCTAGGTTGCCGGCAGATGTGATGATTTGCTGTGCTGGTTCAAAGAGCTGCTACAGGATTGAGGAGAGCAAAAATCTTGGTTTTGAGGGTGGCCTGGGCACAAGGGCACAAATGCAATATGATTTGTTCCAAATGCCACCTGACGAACAGACAGAAGGAAAAACCCACGCCGTGGGGAAAGCTACAGTGGGGCCCACTTGGGCATCATCTTGGGTGGGGAAAATGAGTCATATGTGAACCTTCTCAGCTGCAAGTCAGCACCCTGTCCCAGCACCTGCCCAGGGTCCTGAACCATTCCTCAGACTTTCAAGGTGCTTTTGTTTCTTCCTCATTCACATCTATTCTCAAGTCCTGCTGCATTATTATTATAGAGAGAAAATGGTGTTATTGTTGTTACTTTCTTTAGGTTCTTCAAGCACTTCACTGTTTCTCTACGGCTGGCAGGCTGGTTGTTCTCTGCAGGGGAAGGCCCTATGTATGATTGAAAGAGGAGACATCCAATGGACCCTCACAGAGACTCTAGGCACTGGGTCATCAGAATAAAGTTACTTGGGATTTCATTTACCGTCCAAATCAATCTCCAAGAGCATAGCCAGGGTCAGCTTCAGGCACTTTGTGGAGGCACCGAGTTGGCCCCCCAGTGCCAGCTCAGCACAGCACTGCCAGGGACATCTAGGATTGGCAGCTGGAGCCTGCAGTATGCAGAGACCTTCCCCTCTGAGAAACAGGTTGGAGGAGGCAGGTGCGTCAGCATCGCTAATGCGGTTTACGCTGAGCCTCCATCAGGACAAGGCAGACGTGGCTGGAGCTCAGCTCATGCCCTAGCCCAGGACCCCAGGTTATCCAGTCCGTTGGCCAATTCAGCACCTAAAGACAGAAAATGACGATCTGTTAGTGGAGAAAAGCAGCTGGCAGCTCCTGGGAAGCACGTTGGGACACGTATATTTCCAGTCTGACAAGCCTGTCCCACTGAGAACGATACAGTAAGACACACAGCTTACAGCACATTCCTAACGGTTCTGCATGACCTAGTGTGGCAGCACTATATATGTGTACAAAATCAGAATAATTTGCTATCCTTGAATGCCACCTATAGGTTACTGTTTTCTGAAATGATCTTGATGCAAAGCCAAGGGACACGAAGGACAAAATGCAGTTTTGGATTAAAGCTGCCTAATTTTGTGTGTTTGCTTTGATTTTTGTAATGCAACTAGTGACTATGTTGTCCTCAGAACAGTTGCAGTACGTACAGATTACAGTTCTCTCAGTCTGGTTTACCAAACCTTCTCACTCATGGTCATAATGATTCCTTTATGAAACTATCATTCAAAGGCTACTCAAAGACTACTGAAAGGCACAAACACAAGCCTATGGATTTTACCTGTATTGCAATAAAAACTTTAGCTACTGTGTAATACGGACACACAGCATCTTTTGGAAGGATGTCACAGGGCACTTTGCAACAAATGAATTTCAGACCATTAACAAGGAAGTCAGTGATTTACAACCACTGTGAGTCTGGTCCTCCTTTCTGATAGGAGACTTTTGAACAGCATGCAAGCGATCCCTTCACTTTCCACTGTGTTCTTTCTATTTATTCATATTTTCTTAATTAGACCAGAAACCTACAATTTATCAACTCCATAATAAAATTAATTTCCTTTGGGAAGTAGTTTATTTGGGAAGTTTTTGATAAAATAAATGAAACCATCTAGAGATAATCAACTCATTTCAAAGAGGATTCCTCCTGTAAGTTGCTGAGCATGACCTGCGCTATGTTCATGGCCTTCCCTCTATGCACCACTTTTGAAGAAGACACTGCAAGACCACATTGCCTTGCTCTGGGTCAGTGATTTGGGTACAATGATTTAAGACTATATTTTATCCCATCCCTAGTATACGCCAGCAGATATTGTGTAGCATTTTTGGGCAATGTTGCTATCCTACCATTATGGAAGATCTCAGTGCGACTTTGATAACTATAACTTATCTGAAATGCTTGGGAAAAGAGGAATAAATGTTTCCTGTGAGATTTCTTTAAAGCATTTCTAAAGGGTATGGTTGAATAACATTAATACTAATATTTTCTTTCGAGGTTGTTCACACCTGCAAATACAGAGTATAATTTAACAAGCAATGTTTCTTTTATTCCATTGTAATGCTTTCAGGACATCTACAATGAGATCAGTATAGAAGGTGCTAGATTTGAGCCACTGCATCTCTAGCATCATATCAACTTAAAATTTCAATGTAATAATGCAAGCATAATGCCTATTAAGAAATTCAGTTGATGCAAGTGGTCCTCCAAACGGTCTAAGAACCTAAGATGTCCCCTAAAAATGTATCCAGAAGTATGTGGTCATTCATTACAACTCTAAACTTCACTGATGAGTGTAACACCAGTGAAAAACAGACTCATCATACAATGATGTCATTTTTTTTCAAAAGTGTAAAGTTCAATTAATTACTGCAGTCCTTTCTCAAGTCCTGAGATGATTTCTTAGAGAACACCTGAAAATGAGTATGCAAACTGTCTGAGATACCTTTGTCACAGTCTAATGAACTGTTAACTGTATGATTGAAGGTGCGTAACCCTGTTACTTGAACATTTGTTGCTAAGGTAAACACTCAATGGATCGTGGTGAACATATACTTAGCACATAGGTTGGTAGATCTCCTGAAGTCCCTGTTGCCTTCAAACCTTCCTGAAAAGTCTGGGGGAAAAAAAATTGATATTTATATAAGTTTTGAATCTAAGGGTAAATTTCATTCATCATGTAATACAGTAACAAAGGCAGAGGTAACTATGTGAAATCAGAAGTTTTCCTAAGTTCAACATATCCTGGTATTACTCATATTGGTGGAGTAGAACCCTCTCTCCTCCCAGTAATCCTCCCCAGGAGGCTGAGGAATGCCATATTCCTCATCAACAGGGTAAGGAGAGTGACCTGACTGGTGAGGAGGACTGGGAGCAGGTCTGCTCTCGTGGGGGTTATAGACCTCCCTTTCAAATGCCACCTTTCCAGCTGCCCCTACAAAACAGGTTTGGGGAGTTGGAATTTGATGTTCAGGTGGAGGATAGTCTGACAGAGAGCTCACCTGAAGAGGCTGACCTCACATTGCCCATCGGACGGGTCAGGACCTCAAGTAAGAAAAAGAAAAGGAGGGTCATTGTAGTGGGAGACTCCCTTCTGAAAGGGACGGAGGGCCCTATTTGTAGGATGGACCCAACTCATAGGGAAGTCTGCTGCCTTCCCCAAGCCCGGGTACACGACATCGCCAAGAGACTCCCGGACCTAATTAAACTCTCTGATTATTACCCGCTTCTGGTGGTACAGGCTGGTAGTGATCAACTAGCGAAAAGAGGGTCAAGGGTAGTTAAAAAGGAACTCCAGGAGCTGGGACGGTCGATAGATAGGGCAGGAGCACAGGTGGTGTTCTGTTCAGTTCCTCTGGTGGCAGGGATGGATAGACAGGAATAAGAGAATATATGCAGTTAATAAATGGCTTAGGGGCTGGTGCCGGCAGAGGAATTTTGGGTTCTTTGATCATGGGGAAACCTTTACAGCACCTGGCCTGTTTGACCCAGATGGGTCTCATCTAACTCCAAAGGGTAAGAGGATTCTAGCTCAGGAGCTGGCAGGGCTTGTTGAGAGGGCTTTAAACTAGGCATGACGGGGGAGGGGGGAGTTACTAGGCTCACCAAAGATGTTGCTGTGGAGGATGAGCCATCCCAAAGGGGGTTGTCAGTAACCCAAATGAAGTGCATATACACAAACGCATGCAGTATGGGAAACAAGCAGGAGGAGCTAGAAGTCCTGGTCCAGCAGGAGAGCTATGATATAGTTGCTATCACGGAAACGTGGTGGAACGACTGTCATAACTGGAGTGCTGCCATGGAAGGCTACAGGCTCTTCAGGAGAGACAGGCGTGAGAAGAGGGGTGGAGGGGTGGCCCTCTACACTAGAGAAACCCTGGATACTGTTGAAGTTGAGATCGGTGATGACCAGGTTGAGTGTCTATGGGTAAGAGTCAGAGGGGCAGTCAAGTCTGACCTCCTGGTTGGAGTGTGTTACAGACCGCCCGACCAGGAGGAGGATTTGGATCTTTTGTTGTTTAAACAGCTGGAGGCTGCCTCTAGATCGGCTGCCCTTGTTCTTTTAGGTGACTTTAACCTTCCAGATATCTGCTGGAAACTTAACACTGCTGAGAGGAGGCAGTCCAGGAGGTTCTTAGAGTGTATTGAGGACTGCTTTTTGTCACAGCTGGTGAGTGAGCCCACCAGGGGTGAGGCTCTGCTTGACTTGCTGTTTACAAACAAAGAAGGGCTGGTGAGTGATGTTGTTGTCGGAGGCTGTCTGGGGTGTAGCGATCATGAGATAATTGAGTTCTCTCTGAACAATGTAATAAGAAAAGCCAGGAACAGAACATCGATGCTGGACTTTCGGCGGGGCAGATTTTGGATTATTTAAGGAACTGGTCAGGAAAGTACCCTGGGAAATAGCTTTTAGTGGCAAGGGGGTCCAGGAAGCTTGGATACACTTCAAGAATGAAATTTTGCAGGTGCAGGAGCAGGCTGTCCCTGTGTGTTGTAAGAAGAGTCGTAGGGGCAGACGGCCGGCCTCGATGAGTAGGGAACTTCTGAAGGAACTAAGTAAGAAAAAGAGGATGTATCATAGTTGGAAAGAAGGGGATGTAGGCCAGGTCATGTTCAAGGATGTTGTTAAGTCGTGTAGGAGGAAAATCAGGGAAGCAAAAGCCCATCTGGAGCTCAAATTGGCCACTTCTGTTAAGGACAATAAGAAGAGTTTTTATAAATACATCAATGGCAGAAAGAAGGGCGGCAGCGACCTCCACTCCTTGTTGGATGTGGAGGGAAATATAGTAACCAGAGATGCAGAGAAGGCTGAGGTACTTAATGCCTTCTTTGCCTCAGTTTTTAACAGCAAGGATGTCAGCTCGCTTGACAGTTGGCCCTCTGAAGTGGTTGATGGGGGCAGGGTGAAATATGGCCCTCCTGCAATCCATGAGGAGGAAGTTAGAGACCTGCTGAGCCGCTTGGACCCTCATAAGTCTATGGGGCCGGATGGGATCCATCCTAGGGTGCTGAGAGAGCTGGCGGATGAGCTTGCTAAGCCGCTCTCCATCATCTTTCAGCAGTCGTGGCTCACTGGAGAGGTCCCGGAAGACTGGAAGTTGGCCAATGTGACGCCCATCCATAAGAAGGGCCGTAAGGATGATCCAGGTAATTACAGACCTGTCAGCCTGACCTCGGTCCCAGGTAAAATCATGGAGAAGATAATCCTGGGTGAAATCATGCGCCACCTGCAGAACGGTCAAGAAATCAGGCCCAGCCAGCATGGATTTAGGAGGAGTAGGTCCTTCCTGACCAACCTGATCTTCTTTTACGACCATGTGACTCATCTGGTGGATGAGAGGAAGGTTGTGGATGTGGTATACCTGGACTTCAGCAAGGCCTTTGACACTGTCTCCCACAGTAGACTCCTAGGGAAGCTGGCAGCCCGTGGCCTAGATGGGAGCACTCTGTGCTGGGTTAGGAATTGGCTGGATGGCCGAGCCCAAAGAGTGGTGGTGAATGGTGTTTCATCCAGTTGGCGGCCGGTCACCAGTGGTGTCCCCCAGGGATCGGTATTGGGTCCCGTCTTCTTTAATATCTTTATTGACGATCTGGATGAGGGGATTGAGTCCATCATCAGCAAATTTGCAGATGATACCAAGCTGGGAGGAAGGGTTGATCTGTTGGAGGGTAGGATGGCCCTACAGAGGGACCTGGACAGATTGGAGAGCTGGGCTGATTCTAATGGGATGATGTTTAATAAGTCCAAATGTCGGGTACTTCATTTTGGACACAACAATCCCATGCAGAGCTACAGACTGGGGACAGAGTGGCTGGAGAGTAGTCAGGCAGAAAAGGACCTGGGAGTGCTGGTGGACAGGAAGCTCAACATGAGCCAGCAGTGTGCCCAGGTGGCCAAGAAGGCCAATGGCATCCTGGCCTGCATCAGGAATAGTGTAGTAAGCAGGACCAGAGAAGTTATCGTCCCCCTGTACTTGGCACTGGTCAGGCCTCACCTTGAATACTGTGTCCAGTTCTGGGCCCCCCAATTTGGGAAAGATGTTAGGATACTGGAATGTGTTCAGAGGAGGGCAACGAAGATGGTGAGGGGGCTGGAGCACAAGCCCTATGAGAAGCGACTGAGGGAGTTGGGGCTGTTTAGTCTGGAGAAGAGGAGGCTCAGGGGAGACCTCATTGCTCTCTACAACTACCTAAAAGGAGGTTGCAGTCGGGCAGGGATTGGTCTCTTCTCTCAGGTGACCAGTGGCAGAACCAGAGGGCATGGACTTAAGCTTCGTCAGGGAAAGTTTAGACTTGATATGAGGAAAAAATTCTTCACTGAAAGGGTGATTGGCCATTGGAATGGGCTGCCCAGGGAGGTGGTGGAGTCACCGACCCTGGAGGTGTTTAAAGGGAGACTGGATGAGGCACTGAGTGCCATGGTTTAGATGATGGTTGGTGTTAGTGTTGGTGTTAGTGTAGGGTTATAGGTTGGACTTGATGATCTCAGAGGTCCTTTCCAACCTTGTGATACTCTGATACTGTGATACTGTGATATTAGGATTTTTGTTTTATTATTTATTGACTGAAGTTATTTGCCTATCACTTCCAAATTTCTTTTAACTGTGGTATAATAGTTAACAAATGCTTTCGTTTGACCTAGCAAATAATTTCAGTCTTTCATTTTTTTATCACGTGCTAAAGATGCTGTTTAAGCATCTGTCCACATCAGCAGGCTCAGTGGCACATTTTCCCTCACAAAATCAAGAGAAGGCAGTATTTTCCATCTAATACTTTTTCCTCTGTTAGGAGTCCTTCACAGGAGGTATAAACAACTGGCAGAGAGAAAAAGAAAAAAAGCACGCAAGGCACCTTCTGAGATGACAAAGCACAAAAAGTTAGGAGAGACATGACTTTTCCTCCTCCCTTTCTCATTTCACTGCTTGCACTTTTACTTAGTAGGACCTCAGCACCAATGAGTCAGAAACCAAAACTATTAAAATAATCCAGAAATGTTCAGAAGACATTGATGTTTTGCAAAATCCCAAGCTGTGCCATCTTCAGAAATTACTGTAATGGCTGTTCTACTGGAGAGGAGAGCCACGCTTTCCCTCACCCTCATTCATGAAAATATTGCCTTAAAAATTTCCCATCCTCAGCAACAGAGTTCAGGCAGGTTTGGCCTCTCCTGCCTCTGATGGTGGATCTCTTGCCACCACTTTTTGGAGGGCAACTGCTTTATCCAGGCAAGACTTCACTGTGGGGGTCTCAGGTAGTGCTAGGGAGCAGCCACTGTAGCAGCAGTTGCTGCTGTCTCCAGATATCATCTCCTTGACACCGGAGCCCTTCCAAAGTGGAGAAAAGAGGGAAACAAAATGTTATCATAGAGGAGTTTCCCTGCGAGGACTGCCTTTTGTCATGGGAGAGGGTGGCTCCATACACCATTTTCAAAGACATACACATAGAGAACCTTTTCCTGAGACAGGAATAAGCTTGACTTTGTCATTGCTGTGGATCAGGGCTGTGATTAGGACTCTGCCAGTGTGTGACCTGGTAAACTGGATATTGAGATAAGATAATGTTCTCTCATCCATTTCTGTCAACGAAGGCAGGTTTTGGCAGGGCTAATGACAAAATTCTTCCCTCTGAACAAAACAGTGCATTTTTATGATTCTGATGCTGGCTGTAATTCAGCTTTTCTGTGTGTCAGTTGCCAGCAGCTTCCTCAGATGAATCAGATTCTGCTCCCTAAACTGAGTCAGACAGATGTTAAGAAAATATCTATGTAGTACTTAATTCCAAATACTATAAAGAGAAGTTTCTTGGATTTACATTCTGTCAAGAGGCTGTGCAAAAAAAATTGTCTTGGAAAGAAAAGGAGCAGAAGGTAACCCCTTGTTCCAGCTCAAACAGAAGTCTTTGGGACACTCACATAAACCATATATCACAAGATCTTAAGTATCTCTGGGATTGCAATATTTATTTTTGTTTCTACATGATTCAGAAAATATTAACTAAGATTGCAAATGATCTTTGCACAGAAAACTCTAGCACTGCCTTTTGGCTAGAAGGTGATCAAAGAGCATTTTGACTCATTTCTAGCACACAGACAAATAATTCAGCACTGATCATCAGTCTAGGTTGATGGATTTTGCAAGCATGCCCCCCAGACTGGAATCCTACTGTGGAATAAGACTGGGCTAAATTAACTGAGTACATTGCAAGCCCTCTTCCTATTACGGTTAGATATAGAAAGCCTTGGTGTTAGGTATTACATTTGGAAAAGTATCTTGGCTTTTCCCCTTAAAACATACTGCTTTGGCACAGATAGCTGGACGAAAGAAGAAAATAAACACTGACATTATTTTGATTAACTTTCCAGGGAATCATTCGTGAATGAGAGCATAAACAATTCTATAGGGGAAACCTGAAGAATTTGGCAGCGGTATTAAATTGCGCTCTAGTTTAGTAGTTGTTCTTCCCAGTCATTAGCTGGAAATAGAAATAACCTGGGAATGATTACCTGATCCCCTGGATTTTCTTTTAGTGATGAAGAGAACTCAAGCCCAACAGAAAAGCAATACCATTTTTTAGAAATAGGAATATATATATATTTGCTGTATATGAAATATATATATTTATATATATATATATAACATTTGCTGTATATGAAACACATAACTGTTTATAACAATAAGCCAGAAATATGTAGATTCCAATTTATGTGTCCTTAAAAAGAGTTTAGTAAATATTAAGGAAGCTACTATTGCTCCTAAAATATCTTAAAGGCACAAGGGCAAGTAGCTGGGTGATTCCAAGCAGGGTAGCCAAGAAGGTCCTGCAGTATAGCTGGTGTTTGCAGTGCAACCACCTCCAGCTGATCTGCTTACTCCAGATACCCCGTAGGGTTAATGGAAAGGCAGGCATCACCTCCAAAGTATGTTTATGGCACTGACCCAGCCTCTTTTACAGTCAAAATAACTGACACGCTCTTAGAGAAAAAAAATTCCCTTTACATCTAATCAGCATTTCTCTCACTGCAGCCTGTGAAGGTTTCCTTTCACTGCTGATCTCTGGGAGGAGCCTGACCACCTTCCCTCTAACTCGTCAGGTAGCTGAAGGCAGCAATTGCCTTCCCCTTCATGTCTCTCCTCTGGTTGAAGATACCCAGCTCTTAAACATCCACCTCAGGATGGGTGCAGCTGGCCCTGTCTGCATCTCCCTGGAGCAGAGTGAGAAGCCCAAATGCGGGTAGTGACAAGGTTTAACGGTGTTGCTTGTCAACTATACATCTGTAGCTAAAGCTAAACAAGTGCCTGACCCTGCCTGATGAGCACAGCAGCCTCTTCTTCCATATGAGCTGCTCTAGGGAAGCAGAACAGCTGTGAGCACTGTGCTTAGGTACAGTCGACATCCCTATTTAGATATTAAGCAAGTATCACTGATGGTCTCAAAACTACCCAGCCACTGAACTGACATTTTGAAAATATCCAAAATTTCACTTATCACCGAGAGAAGTTTCAGAAAGAAAAAGGCAAGTGAGGTGTAATGGTAAAACACTGTTGCTAGTGTGACTTGAGTCAAACTGCAGCTGTCATTGCCAGCAGTATGACTATGTTCACAAGGTAGGTAGTTTCAAAAATAAAAAGTTTTCAGCAGAACAGATAAGTGTTGCTTTAAAAATGGGAAATACTATTTTAGCATTCATATGAGAAACATTATAAATAGGTAGCTTTGAATATAAAGCATGCAAGGCACAAGAGAAGACAGACCCTGCTTACACTGTTGCTGCCTGGATTATCTGTGCTGTGGCTTCGCCCAGAAGGAATTAGCCTTATGAAATTTCTCTAAGCACAATGAAGGACAGAAACAATGTTGAAGATGATGCAGCAATTGCCCATGGAACTTGCCCTCTTGGGTTTGCTTTGAAACTGTAATGGATAATTCTTCTTTTTGTGTGTTTATTACATCATGTTTTACAGGCAAGGTTGTAATATGGGCATTGGATAGGACACGGAGGGAGAGAAACACAAGCAGGAACAGACCAGAATGCCATACTGCAGCTGGGCCAGTGTTATTTCTTTGGGTGGGATAGAAAGAACCAGGCTTTTCCCAGAAACTCAGAAAGGTGTAGGTAGAGCTGTTTCTATACCTTTGTACTTCTGCTCTACAAAGTTTTCCATTTGAAATATTCCATTTTTAGCTTTACAGATTAATCTTTTTTGGGATGCTCAGTTTAAGGAATTTAATCTCAAAGCCTTGGTCCACTTGGGGCATGTCATGGGAGTAGTTTCCCCTTGTCACCATGCTAAAGAATCCATTGATTGACCTGTACATGAAACTGTGCTACATATTTTAGCAAAAGCATACAAAAATTTATGCAGCATGAAAACAATCTCAGGAAAGATGGCATATGCTGGGCATCTCATGAGGGTTTACTTTTACCAAGCAATTTTTTTTTTTTTCATTTGAGTATTGCAAGAAAGATGAGTGCCAGGGATAAAATTAAATGAAAGAAGTCAGTAACTTAGCGCTCTGGGACATGGAGGACAAGAGGTGTTGCATATGGGAAAACACATGATTCATGGTGTGTTGGAGCTTTGCAAAGCTTTACAGGCACAGCCAAGAAAATTCAAATGAAACGGAATGGGCAAAAGGCAGTCAGTGGCATGAATCATGTTGTAATGAGAAAAAGGTCAGAAGCCAAGATCATGTTAACCAACTAGGTAGACTGAAGGGTTACAAAGCAAATCTCAGGGAGGCCAGATTCAATGACAATACAATGTGAGAATGATTTGTAATTTTAATAATGCAAAATTCAGTAAATAAAATGTTAAAATAAGCAACTTTAATAATTCATTGCAACATTTACTATTTTAGGACTGTTATTTTATAGCATATTTGATTCAATTGTTCAGTGTCATTGTATGTCCTTTCCTTGTAACCATGCCACAACTTAGACATTACAGTGTTTCATAAATGGGCAGCTAACTGTGAGGTATTTCTGGGTTTTTCAATAAACCAGGACCCTGTCTGTCACACATCAGAACATCAGCTTTGAACTAGAATTACATTCTTGCTCACTGAGGTTTCACATTGCCTCAGGTGGGCTATATTTCTAGTGCTCGTACTAAACCAGCAATTTTATGTAGGTTTGAATACCATTTAGGACTTCAATAGTTCATCTCTTCAAAGCACTGTGTAAATATTAATCAATGTATACATACCATAGCTTCACTGAATAGCACCTCTGTTAATTGCAGGAGTTTAGAGCCAGAGTCTGCATCAAAATTTAGAGGTTATACTGTACTTATCCTCACTATATCTGTAAAAGCACTTGTAGGAGTTCTTGGTAGAGCTGAAATTTTTGCATGCAGAAATGTATAACCTTCTCCAAGGTGTATCTTCTTCATGATAGTACTTTGACACTGCACAATGACAGATGCATGCATTTGAACAGGTAAAATGTTAATGGTGCACAAAGGTTTCAAAGAATAAAAGGTATTACATGGCTGACTGCAGACTTGTTAGCTTAGCATTGATCCCAAGCGGAGGCATGAGAAAGATGGATTATGACATATGTTACTGTTAAAGTGTGGTTTATGTTCAATGTAAGGCACAGGTATAAGAAAGTCTAACAACATTCTTTAATGAAAACAATTGCATTCCTATTAAATGCAGGTTTTTAAAAGTTAGCGTTTAACACTGAAATATTGCTAGCATTTTTGACAAGCTTAGTTAATAAAAAGTGACAGCTGGCATAAGGCACTTAGATTTCCACAGGTTCTAATACTTGATACAGTATGACATCCTGATTAAAAACATTTAACTGAACTGCTGAAGCACATGCTAAAAAAGATGACAAACTGGCTAACTGATGGGTCTCAGAATGAAATCATTGACAGGATGTCTTTTCTAGGCTCAAAACTATTCAACCTCTTTACTGAGGAGTAGAAGCCATCAGATTCCTCCTAAAGCTCAACAAGACCAAGGCTTAGGAGAAGACTAGCTAGCTCAGCTTCTCACTAGCACAGAGAGGATCTTGTATATGTCCCCAACTTTGTAGCAACATACTCATATCTACTTCTTGTTTCTCTTACTCTGGCATTCTCCAATTTGACAGACTCAGATTTCACAGTGTTCAGGGCAAAAGTCTTCAGTCCTCAGTTGGAACCAAATCTTCTCTTAGCCCGTATCAGGCTTTCTGTTAGGTTCAGTGGACTTGACTAAGGTCCCAGTGTGATATTTAAATGAAGTTCCACCAATTCCTTGTGCCTAAGCAGTGGTGAAAACCAGACTCCTCAGTGCCCCCGAGAACCCCCTGAGAAGAAAAACACTAGTCACAGATGTGGGAGAAAACAAGTCTATCTGTATCATGAGTGCTGAAGGTTAGCTTTCAGTACAATAAACAAGAGGTAGAACAACAAGTATAAACGCTTTGCCCTGCACAGCAAAATACCCTAAACTTTGGTAGAAAATAGAAGATTTTGCTATTTCTGTATATAAAAAATTAAGCAGACCTAGGCCTTGTGCAAACCTGTGCAAACTGCTCTCCAGAACCCTGCTGATGATTAATAGCCTCATAGCTACAGCAAGTGCACAATCTGTGATGACAGATGCAATGGACAGAGAGAATTAAAATGTAATTCACATCATATCCATGATATGTTTTTACTTTAATTGCCAATATGATTGTTGTACTATATAATTAATGAAAAACAATTGAAGGTACCTGTGCATAAATAAAGAGAGATTTTATATGGGCTTTAGTTGGCACATGAAATAAATCAGAAAAACAATGGTGATCACACAATGCTCTCTGAGCCTGCAGCATGGAAGCACGAGGTTTGCAATTTATCATGCAGTTAAGAAGGCAGCAGGAACCCTACAGATCCTATTGTGAAGCTGTAGAATTGTACTACAGTCAGTAATTTAGTCTGAACCATACCTTTTTTGTGCTTTGCAGTGTAGCTTCTGTTTGAGACTCTTTGAATTTAGGAAGACAAAGAACAAAGAGTGAGAAGAGTCTCCAGACTGCAGCGGAGAGCTCCGCAAGCTCAAGAAGACAGAGAGCTATTATTTCCCAGGAGCTGCCTACTGTGAGTAATCATATTTTAATATGATTTCTTCTCCTGTAGGTGCTGATAAATACGTGTATATACAACAGATCCAGGAACGCATGCTTCTACCATTTTTAAAGCTTGGTTTCTTACTGAGGCAATAACTTGTTTTCTGTTTAACATGAGCAAGTAAAAAATTGCTAGAACATGGGCACCTTTCCCAGTCTCTTTAAACATACTGCCTTTATGGGAGGGATAAGGCTTTAGCTGCTCCCACTACAAACAGCATAAGGAGCTCACTTTGTCCTTTGTTGTACCAAGCTTGTTGTGGCTTTCATTTGACAAGATTACATATATGTAAACCTCAGATAATGCAAATTGTTTTAGCTTGATCTGATACTTACAGCACGACTCTGTCTTGTTCGTTTGGAGTGCAGGGAAGAAGAATCATAAAAGTGGATGCTCCATTTCAGAAGTTCTGTACATGTCGAGGTTCGTATCCAACTGTTACCAGGTCTTTGCAAAAGCCTTAAGATTTCAATGAAGATTGAATGAATACATTGTGGTCCAGACTTGTAACTTCTTTTGGCATAAAATATCACTCTGGTGAACAAGTTAAAGTCAAGAGATGGATCTCAGAAGAGCTCCTCCAGTCCCTTGTCTCTCTCAATTGTAATGGGCCTTTACAGTCATTTTGAGATCCTGTTCAATAATGCAACATAAAGTAAGAATGCAAAACTGGTGATACTGAGGCAGTCTACAGGTTTATTGAGTACTGTGTCCTATTTCTGACTGTGGTCATCAATAGCTGGATACTAAAGAAAGGGAAGTAGGCAGTTATATTTCCTCTGAGTTCTCTCCCTGATTCCAAACAACTGTACCTCAGAGACTTTATAAACAAGAGGTATCGCCTTTCCATGTAATGGATGCTGATGGGTTCCTTTCAATGAATTTGTCTAGTTGTGTTTTTGATGCTGTGTAACTTCTTAATGTTCAAAGCATCTGGGCTCAAGCAGTCACACAGATTATCTGCATAGCATGTAAAACCCACTTCCTTTGTTTTGAACTTTCTATCTTTTAGTGTAATTATATGTCTCTTAGATCTTGTAACTAAATGTGACTCAACAGTTCCCCGTTAACTCTTTCTGAGCTACTCCTTATTTTATAGATCTCATATACCCTGAAACTATTGTTTCTTAAAGCATACAGATATTTTTTGAAATAAGCTTAGGTTGCAAGCAGAAAGTGATGTAAGTGTTAGCTTCCTAGCAGGACAGGAATACATCATCGCTACCTTCAGACATCATAACAAAATGCTCATTGGCCGTAAAGCACTTCAGCTGTTTTCCTGGCTCATTGTAAAAGAAAACTTTTCCTCACAACTATCGTATCCTGAGTAATGCAACATGTTTCTTCTTTAAAATTGTATTCTGTAGCCATATGCAAATAGACTCGTTGTCAGAGAGCTTCCTCCCAACCTCAGTCCACAAAGTCCAAAAAAGAGAGGGTTCCTCACTGACTGGTGTATATTATCATGATAAGGAATTACACAGCATTGCACATTGAAGCAGTGCTTTAAAGGCTTTTCTAAGGCTGTGCTTGCATGCGTAAGTTCTGTTTGTTTGGATGGCGGAATTATTACCACATTTTCCACAGCAGCAAGCAGTATGGGAAGCTCCAATATGAAAAAAGCCTTAAATCATACATATCTTCAATTCATATCAACTCAATATTATCTTCCATTTTCATTAGTTGCAGGAAAAGAACAATTATCATGTTTCTAAGAGTGCTTAATTATCTCAGGCCCGTTTCAAAACCAATTGCTCTCTTTCTAGTCTTATGTCACTTGAGTAATAAAGGGTTGTGATGTTCAATAATCAAGTATATTTTGAGAACTAATCAGTAAAACAGCAAGTGCCTTAGCTCAGGTGTTTCTCTCCAAAGTAGCTGCAATGTCTTTAATCACAAATCCTGACCACAGCAACATCAGATGGATCTTCTGTTCAGCTTCCAATAGCCAGGAGGTGGAGTTGTAAGGCTTCATCACAGCACAACCGAACCCATAGCCCACTGGTCTCTTTAGATGATCAGTCTTTTAGAGATCTATTTCTGAAAATAAGAAAAGTAGAAGCATGAAGTTTTTAACGGATGATAAAGACCATAAAGCCCCAGAGCCAGCGCATGCTTCAGAATTTGCTGCACAGACATATTTTGTGTGGTTAGCAGAAGCCAGTTCTTCTTGGGGGAAAACATTGTTGGAGAATGGTGCCGGGAAAGGAAAACAATATGAAATTGTCTGCAGCCAGCCCTGCTCAGGCAACATGGATCTGAATTTCAATTCACTGTAAACAAGCAGCCGGTCTCTGAGCATTTCAGCAGTTTTAATGTCATGTCATCCAGTCAACACCAGTTGTGTTCTGGGAATCAGAAAACCCTTCTGCATTCATGGGAAAGAAGACATTTTGTCTTGTTGTACTAATTCTTTCCACTAAATTGTACCTCACTTAGTGTTTTGTTGATGGCAAAGATCAGCATTCACCTTCCGGCGATGGCAATTACTCTTTCAACACTACAGCGAGTTTGCACATGTTTCCAGACTGCTGTACAGAAAGAAGTGGAAAATCACCCCACAGAGAGTGACGTTTCTTCTGCTGTGACGAAGTGTGAGTGTACCACTGGTGAACATGCTTTTTAAGGTGAACTGTCTATCTGAAATCACAAATTGCTTGAAAATACTGAACTAGTTCTTCAGCTGCTGAAAACTGGCAGAGATCCATTCAATTCAATGGAGATGTGCTAATTTGAACTAAAGAGCTGACCCTCTGTGCCTACCCATATTAAATTATTATTATATTACACAGATTGCAGATAATTGTAATCCTGCATGTTTCAGTTTATTGACACTGTGTCTCTGGGATCACTCTCTTAAAGGAATTTAGCCTGTCATCTGTCATTCACTTCAATTACAGAAATGCACATATAGGCTCCCAAACTAAAACTGAGAAAAATCCAACCCAGAAATAAAAGACTAAAACCACAGCAACTGGCAGAGAAATTATAGTATGGTCTAATATTTGATCTGCTTTCAACTCACTGTAAAAACATTGTCTACCAAGCTGGCAAGATAGATTTGATTTACTTCTTAAAAAACAATTCATGATCCTTGTCATGCAACACCAATCTGCAGGCATAAGCCTTGTCCCATACAGAGAGGACTGTGTTCAGCATTCTTCAAACCATAAGGTTGCTTCTTATTTTAATTTCTCAAGAACAGATGTTTCCTGCCTGACAGTGTATCACTGCCTTTGATCTGTTTGCTCTGAGAGGAGCAGATGGAGAGCCCCAGACTCACTTTCTGCCACCCAACAACACAGTGCCTTGAGCCACAGCACAGGGGGTCCATCATGTTGCAGAGGTGCTGCCCCATTGCTGTGATGGTCGTGCTGTGTCACTGCTGCCTTGTGCCCTGTACCGCTCCATGATGGAGAGAGGGATAATGTTATCTCCTGCCTGGATGATCCCATGAATATTAGAAGGGAAGGGGACTTTGTAGTCCATGTGATCTCTCCTTTTTGTTATTTTTTTTCCCCGTGTGTTCATTTCACCAGTGAAAGACTGTTAATCTGGTTTAACAGATGTCTAAACCTTCTCTGTGTTGTAGGTAGTCCTTGTCTGTCTTAGTAAAGGGGGGTTCCATCTCATAGCTCCGTCATTAAACAGAAAGTTGTGAACTACATTGCATATCTTAAAATGTTTAGTGGGAGAGTTACTATAACCACCATGCCATTTACACAAATGAATTTATGCAAACGGATTTTACTCAAAAGGCAGACCATATAATTTCCGGTATTCTGGTACCTGAGCTGGCTCGCAGATAGCTGTTTTGCCATATATCTGGGATGAAATAACCCCCAGTAACAGCAGAGACTGGGGCAAGTTGTAAGGGGTGGTGGGGAGGCAGCTGAGTCAGTCTGCATTGGGCTCTTGTGGCAGGGAAGGGCAGCCAGTGGATCAAGTGCTGGGCTGCATGTGAACAGTGCAGCTAGTGGATCAAGTGATGTTCTTATTGACCACTGTCTGGCACTTGTGAGACCACATCTGGTGTGCTGTGCCTAGATTTGGGTTCTCCAGTAAAGATATCAACAAACTAGACACTCCACAGGAGAAACATCAAGAAGATTACAGGGTGGGAACACAAATCAGAAGTCTAAATATGTAAAGAGACTGGAAGAATTTGTTCAGTTTGAAAATGAGAAGGCTAAGGGAAGGTCTTATTGTCATCTCCAAATACCTCCTGGGTGGATATAGAGAAGATGGAGACAATCTCTTACCAGAAACGAACCGTGAAATGACAAGAGACAACGGACACAACTTGCAGCAAGATATATTTGACAGGATGCAAGGAAAAGTGTCTTCACAGTGAGAGTAAACAAATCCTGTAATGAGCTACCCAAAGATTTTCTGGCATTTCCGTCTTTGGAGATATTCCAAATGCAACCGAACAGTCAAGCAACCTCCTCTAGCTTTGAAATTAGTCCTGCTTTGACTGAGGCACTGTAAAATGTGATCTCCAGGATCCCCTCCAATGTGAACCATTTGGCATGGCATGGCAGGGAAGAAATGGCTTTTTTGAGAGGATGTAAGGTGGTCCACGTCTCTGGGAGGCCAATGGTCTCATAAGGTCTACAGGCTATTTCTAAACCTGACTCCAACCTCCATGTGATCAACTGTTCTGAGGCATCTTAGGCATCACAGACTCCTAGTGAAATTGGAAACAAGAGAAATACTTGTATTGCCCAAGCAATTGCCCGATGTCGCAGTAAGACATTCAGCCTAGCCTAGGATCACTCCATCATATTTCCCAGCTGAAAAACAGGGATATATACAGTGAGACAGATTAGCTGTATTTAAAGGATATCTGTTCCATAGCTATGGAGGCCATCAGATGGGAAAGGAAAACACCTATGAATAACATGTACAAACATCCAATGCTGCAGAAACCCATCCATTTTGTGTGCCAACTTATCTGGAATGAAAATGAGCCAGGAGGGATTGCAGTTAAGTGGGGAATGTGAAAACATGATTTTAAATGTTTGGTAAGTACTTTTTGAGGAAATATTAACATTAATAATTCCTGCTGGCATTTGAACCTCTGCTGTCACCCACTCAGCTTGGCATCATATCATACATGAAAACTTTTGCCATTTAAACATTTAGTAACATACTCCAATATTCCTACTAGCACTTAACTTTCAATTTGTCATCAGTTAACATTCTCAATTCATCTGTTTTGTACAATTTTTTAATTCTTCTGTATATGGATAATGTCATATGTTGAAGAGGGCAATATTCAGAATCATTTACAGCCTATGGAGGTCCAAATTTCACTAGACAACTCTCTCCATTGATGGACTGTGGCACCATCCCTGTCCAGTCTAAGATCTAGGAGCTCTTTGGTATTTACAAACAGGAATCACCCACTGCCTTTTGCATGCATTGAAACTGCTGCTGAAGCCAAGAGACCTGCGTCCACAGGAGGGATCATAAGTCTTATAGTCCTACCGTGGTCAGCCCGTGGTACATAATGATGGCTTGGTGGACATTATGCCTATCTAATATGCTACAGCGCCACAGAAAGGTACCAACTCAGATGAAGTACTGATGCATCATTTCAGTCACCTATCGGCATGATTCATCCGTCTCTCACATTTAACAACAGGCTATATAGTTATTACCGTATCTTCTTGCAATCATGAAAGAGGTAACTCCAGATGCTGATTACCTTGTTCTTGACAAGAAAAATTGCTAGCAGGCAGTCCAGCAAGGTCAGACTGACCTCCAACACACTTGAAGTGCCTTGGCATGAGAGAAGTCTTTGGGGGATCACTTGCCAATATAAGGAACATGATGAAACAGCTATATAAAATGTAGCAGTAATAATATTCTCAATAAGCATCTAATTTTTCGTAGATGGAAGATTTTGAGTTTATTTTCTTGCAAGAACTCTAGTGCAACTTCTAGGTCAGGAGTGACCAAATCTCTACAGACTTAGAATTAAGAATTAAAATAAAGGCCACTGAATAGCCATAACCTTTCAAAAGGCACTGGAGTTCATATTTTGCTGAAATCTTAGCATTATATTTATTGCAAGAATATTATATACAATCAAAAGCATGACAGACCTGTTTTTATTTTATGTTTAATTTTGCTGGCTCCCAAAATAAATGTATTTTCTCTGTATAGGGAGAGTTGAGGACAACAAGGCTAGATGTGCCTTTTGAGGTAATTGAGGTTCAGGAGATGCTGACTTGCACTGAGACATGGCATGGCACTTTTCCCCATGGCTGGAAAGTGCAGAGGAGCAGATGACCAATGAGGCCTCTTACTCCCCTGGGAGTAATTTTTCTTGCCTCTTTTCCCCCAGGAATGCTTTGAGGGGTCAGCAGAAGTGGCCCCCAGAGCTCAATGCATCATTCTGAGAGCAGCACCTCAGAAGACACCCATCCAGCTGCAATGACCACCAGCTGGCCTCCTGGGCCCTGCATATTTAACCAGGGCCATAGGGGAACCTTAAGTAGGTAAAAGGGAGGGCAGAGAGCTGTGGTAGTCTGATCCTGGGCATGTTTTTTTCCAAACATTTTTTCTTGCTGGCTGCCTTCTGTATGTATATAAATGTGAGGGTTTTTTAATTGGAGAGGGAATGTGTTGTTATGAGCAGGAAACATCTTATACAATTTTTACAGTAATAGATAATCTACAAATTTGTATCGGGTCCTTATGAATGGTAAAAAAGTCTATAAATAGACATTTATATTTCTTAAGGGTTAACAATCAGTGAGAAACTAAAATTTAAGGTCTAATGTAGAGCGGCAACCAGCACAGCATGCAAAGGTTTAATGGTTTTATGAACAGTGGGATCTCATGGACCAGCTTACAGTGAATACAGAAGGGTTAGGTCTGACTGTCAACAACAAGACAGCCATGGGCAGAATATAATTACAGAAAATACCATTCACTAGAACAAAAGAAAATTCTATTTTAGTCCCATCCTCACAAATACTATACTCAATGCAAAACTGGAAAAGATTAAACAAAAAGAAAAAAGAAGTGATTATTTCAAACAAAACAAAATGTTCAGCTCTAGACCTAAAAAAAGACAGTACTGATATGGGCATACAGAAGATGCTACTTCTCGGGGAAGCATTTGCCTTGCTAACACCCTGTCTGTCTGTGAGACAAAAATTACACAAACATATGAAGACGATAAAATGGGGTTATTCACAGGGGTAAGCGCATTCACAAGAGGGGGAGGCTGAAAGTCTGCATTTGCCAGTTACGCAGTACACTACTACTTGGTCTCTCTAAACGGACAGTCTTTACTCTTGATTTTAAGCTCTTGTTGCTGCAGGGCTTGTTCTTCTCTGCTGAGCCCCTGCCTGGTTGCTTCTAATCCAGGCATGCATGGGCCTGGTGTTGGGGTGTCTTCTGTTGCTTGCAGACGTGCCATCTCTCCCACTTACTAAATGGTCCCACCTGTGTGCGCTGAAATGACACTTCTTTAGGTCAGTCCCTGAGGTTTCTGTAATCATTATTTGATAATTAATACTCATCTTCTTGCAAAGCTCTTGGACCCGCTGCTTGTTTAAAGTCTCATCTTGAACAAAGCATGTTGTCATGCACTCCTCTTGACAAGGAAAATAAAGACTCCGCATAAGAAGATTTCTCTTTTTTCAGTGTTAACTTCTTCATCACTTTTGAAGTTTGCTGCAGCTTGCAACATACAAAGTCCTCTTCTTCTTAGTTTGACCTCTTGTATTTCCTTCCAATGCAATTTAGTGCTCTTTGCCAAAAATTTCTGCTGCTGAACTCTCACTTAGGTTTTCAAGCAACTCCTCCAAAAACACTTTTACTCTTCCTGTGTCTGTCTCATGAGCAAAGGTATTTATATTCCCAGTCTCTGAGAGCAAACCACAGTCTATATCCCAAGAACAAAAAAGTCTTGAGCTAAAAAACATATTAAGTTACACCAAAATGCATCTAAATCCCCACCCAGCGTCATATGCATCGGCTAAAATCTTGATTGTGAGAGTCAATTAGATATGCTGTAACCCTTAGAATACAGTCTGCTAGCTATGGAGAGCATTCAGCCTGAGGGATGTGCGTACCATGGGGTGCTCTGAGTCAACAGTGCAACTGCTACAGGTATAGGTACATTTGTGTCATCTTTGGTCTACATAATGCAAAGGCCATATGGCGTGGATCTCCACACAGCCTGTATACATTTGTAGGGACTCTAAATAGGTCTTTAGGCAGCAAGCTCCCCATGAATTTTGTACCACAACTTCTCTATTGCTACAGTGATTTGAAAGGCTGATTTAAAGTCAGATTAAATATGTCCCAAGCAAGTGCACTCAAGCAGTGCAGTCCCCACATCTGCTAGTACCAAAGGTGGGAATTTTCAGAGACAAAATGTTTATGTTATACACAGTTGGTACCAGGTATAGAAAATTTTTCGCTTAATTAAAAATTATGTTTCCATGTCCCATTGCAGTCTCACAGCTCTCTGCCCTGGTCAGTGTTAGTAGTTTTTCAAAAGCAGTTTTGCTAGCAGGTATGATATTTTTGATCATGTTTATTCAGCTCAGCACAGTCACTGCACAGTAACTGAAGATGTCTATTACAGGTGCTCTCCTTTAAGTCTTTTTGTGTTTGACAATATGCTTCGGAAATCAAAGAATTTCATCTTGCATCTTTCCCCACATGTGACTCTAGTTTACACTAAAGAATAGTTGTAATATGCATTCTCCACATCAATTATTCAGACAAATCACTTAAAGATCAAAATTATTTTCTGAAAGTTCTTGAAGAAGAAATTAAATTTTTAAGGGCATTATTAGCAGTTATTATTTCTGATAAGCGTTAGAGCCATTGAGAAGAAAATGACTATGTGAGAAATGCATGAGGGGAAACTACTTTTTACCATTAAATTACTTACTTGGTTTGTAGTAAGATTTAGAGTACCCAGGAGAGCCACATTATATAAGGTAATGTAAAGGTACACAATAAAAAGTACACCAAGTTTTTCATCTAAATAAGACAGACAAAAAAGACCAAAGGATGTCTCATTACTGTACCAAAACCTTTAGCAGGACACAAAGGGAAAGAAAAATTATTTGATTTTGTTCATGACTGGGAAAAAAAAAAGAAAAGATATCGAAAGCAATACTAGAGTCATCCACCCTTCAATAAGCTCATTCGTTTCACTACTAATCCTTCCTCATGCGATGTAAATTGAACCTGACTACCCCTCACCCAGTCTCAGAGCATCTTTCTGGAAATCCCCTTCTGTCCAGTCTTTGTGCCAAAGCAGGCAGCGGGACAGTACATGCCAACCCTCAGAAAAGGTGGCACATTCAGCAGGATCACTCAAGAAAAGTCAAAACATCCCAGTGTAGAAGTGTGGTTGCCGAACACTTCACAACCTAAATGGAAAATATAACCCTTTAGTCCTCTAAAAAAAAGAAGCTTCTTCCTGCCTCCTACCAGGCTACAAACGAGTTCACTTACTGGAAGTTCCAGCTATGGAAGACTTGTAGAAACAGACATCAACAAGCTTAACTCCAGTCAGAGCAAGGCTCCCTGGTTTGTTGCTAACCACTTGTCTTCTCCAAAGTTGTATGTTGACTTGGTTGTATCTGAACAAAATTCTGTTCAGAACTGGCAAAATTAATTCTTAAGAGGTATGCTTAGGAATTTTTGTCCCAGAGGACTCTGTTCTTGTATAGCTTCTACTAGATTATTTCAGTCTACTGAACAAAGTTTTCCATCCTTTTCAATTATTCATTTTTTTCTGAGATGTTATTTATACAGCAGTGTACACAGTGCTTTGCAGTAAGTAGGTATGTCAGACAAAATACAATGTCCTCTTAGCAGCCTTTGCAGCCCAAAGAAATGAATTTGGTACAGAACAAAATAGTAAGAGTAAGGACACAAGGTCACAGCAGTTCAAATATTTCATGGAATAAAAACAATGGTAAGAATATTTGAAAAAGGAAAAATATTTGTCGTATTGGGTAGGGTTTGTTCACTTAACTTTATACATCTATAATGCACGGATCCACATTTGAGCTAGTTACTGGGAGCATCCTTTCTGGTGAGAAAAGTGGTTTTAGCACTGAGATTCATCTAATTTGGACACCTTTGGGGAGAGAGGAATCATGTATTATGTTCTATTTATCATATCAACTGTCTTTTTATAGCCGAGCTGACCAGCTCAGACATGTGGATATCTACATTTAGTTACATGATTTCAACATGGCATTCTAGCTGCGTGACAATATCTCTTTTAAGTCCTTTGTAAATTAAATTTCTGCTTTGCAAAGCTTCAAGCAGTGGTTCTCCATTCTTTTCCACTGGAGAAGAGCTTTTTTAAAATACCCCAATCACAAACACATTTTTTCCTGGAGATGATTGCTAGATTAGCTCAACTAAATCGGCTGTCTCACAGGCTGCCCTCTAAATCAGATTTGGTTATAGAAGCCTGTTTTTCAAAAGCTGTCTCCAGATTATTTTTTCCTTTTGTTGTAAATACATTCTTGTGTACATGCAATTTACAGCACTGCCATGCAGAAGGCTGAGTCAGAGAAAACGGGAGTTGACTTGACTTAACCTTTTACATGACTGATCACAAGCTGGGATTCAGTAACTAGGGGGAGGCAGAAGCCTTTCAACTGTGCCTGTAACCCGTGGACCACTCTACAGCACCATATCCTCAACCTCAACTCCTGCTCCTGTTTGACATGGTCACTCGCTGGACAGAAACAACTTGAGCAGGCGCCCAACAGGATTTTACCTGACACTCTGTGACTGCCATCAGCCCCAATCTGAAGCTCTCACCCTTGAAGAAGAGAGTACAATGCAGCATGGAGAGCACAACTGAAGCACATGCTAAGCACATTCAGGTCCCTGGAAAGCTGAGGATGCTCAACATTCGGTCTCACACTTGAGACTATGAATGTTGTCAGTACAGAAAATGCCTTCTCTTTTCTCTTGCAGGGTCTGCTCTCAGAGTATTAAGCCACTTTTGCTCTGCTGCTGAGCAGCAACGAGATTGCAGTGATTGGGTGACAGCCATTGCTGAACCCCATTGATCTGGAATGGAAAGTCTTACCTCTCATTAACATCGCTAAATATGAATCTGTTACTCTCTGGTATGAGACATCCTTTGTTTTTCTATTTAATATTTCAGTAACTCTGCAATATGAAACTTTCTCAATCCAGCCTTCGTGTGTGGGAGGGTGTGAATATTTCCAGCTCATAGTAATGAATGCTTTGGCACAGGCGGTTGCAGCAGGCTTAGGACTGAGAGCACTGCTTCCAAAGCCCAGCTCCAACATGCATCTCACTGTACCCCAGTGCTAATGCAATTAACTTTGCTTTGCGTGAGAGTCATTGTGAGATGACACAGGCAGAGTGACAGAAGAGTACTTAAAAGACCCTGTCATTTATCTATGTTTTTTTACATGCTAAAATTTCATTGCATTCCTTACATTAGGCTCTTCAATCTGAAAATGTCAGTGTCTAAAAATCTGAGACACTCATGATGACACAACATACCTCCGCGGTACACAGAATATAACCAGATCAGCTCAAAACTGTTTCCCCCTGGCAGTTCATGGGGAAGAAGAAGGCAAGTATGGATGCTGCTTGCTCTCTTCCCCAGAAAACAAAATATCTCTCAGATGCATTCAGGAGGAGTTTGAATTCTCTGTCTGTCTTCAGTATAAACATTGTCTTCCTTTTCAGTCCTGAAGCCAGGCTCCGGTGGAGACCTGGAGCAGCACAGACAGTATAAAACACTTCTGCTTTGCATTTCCTGTGACTACCTCATGAATGCATTAACATTTTAGCATTTTTGCTGCATTATGGCAACACAGAATCGTTGAAGCTATTTAAAATTGGTCCCAAGTAACTAATGAAGTTTTTATATGTTGCCATGGCATGCAAATTAGATTTGAAGCACAAAACCTGTATATTTAACTGCTTGTATTATTTCTTCTAAAATTAAACCATACATTTCAAATTCTAAATAAATAGAATTAAAAATATAAGTTAAGGCGAGAGAAAGAAAAATATCATCTGATGAAACAAGTTGATAATAGTTTATTGTGCATGGAAAAGCACACCATCCTAAATGATAGAGTACATGCTAAAACTGAATAGATATAGATGTTAATTGTCTTCTCTGTTACACAGATAGAGATAATGCCAGGAATTTGAGACAAACAGCACTTAACCCCCTGAACCCAGATAAAGACGGGAATAGATGTTTGCTTTTGATCATTCTGGTCTTTTCATATTCCGAATCAATAAGTACCCCTTATAGCTTTGAGTCATGTTTCTAATTAGTCAGCCTCTTGGGCCTGGTTTACAAAATAAAATATAAATCAACGCACATTTGCAAATTCCAACAACTGTTCTGGGCCAATGCCATCTCAATAAAATAATTAAAATGCCATCAGCCTGTTAACTTGCTGTCATTTGTGCCAAAATACATATAATGTCAAATGCCAACTCGTATTTGGAGTGATAAGGAAAAAGGAATTTTGAAGTTATGATAACTGCAATAAATATAAGATACAAAATACAGAAGTCTTAAATAACAAATTAAAGCTTCACTTTTCCCTGTTAGTGCAAGGCATTGCAGAAAGAGAATTTATGCAGAGTGCTGTCGAATATGAAGATGATCTGGAAAATACTCAATGAAACTCACAAGTAGCTTCTTTAAGTCAAATGCAGCAGGTGAACTCCACATTACAGAGCGAAATACGTAGAGGGCCACATCGGGGCTTGAATTTTACAAAGACAACAGCCCATGTGGGAACCCCTCACTAGGGAGCATCTAGGAGATGAATTGTCTATTAGTAATGTGATTAATCTTCCCTTCTTTCACTTACAGTTATGCTTCGTGTGTACTAGGACAAAGCGTAAGGACAAATTATCAAAACAGCCTCTGAAATTCCATCTGCCCCTCTCTGCACTCCCAGCTTTGCATACATGCTGTTGCTTGCTGCTTCCAACAAAAGGCCAGATTTGGGTCTCATTGACACCAGCAAAGGAAGTGAGATAGAAATTAGAACAAGTAAGTGGAAGCCAAATCCCTACAACTCCACATATGCAAAAGAAGGGACTGAAATTTCCCCATGAAGGGTTTTCAGTGAACCAGTCAAGTGAGACATGTGCCCCACATAAAGGACCAATTAATTGAATATCTATAATTATAAGGAAGTTATAATATCACCCAGGCCCTGGGTGATAGAATGTAAGACTTCAGAGAGAATCCTTAAAGAAAGAAAAGTGAGAGGCAGAAACATATAGGAAATATAATGGAAATACATTTTCTTTGCCAGAATAGGTAATGCCAAACAATCCTTATATTTTGGGGGTTTATGTAGTAGTTGCTGATATCTAAGACAAATGAAATGTCCTAGATTTCACTTATCTTAATTTAAGATAATCTACATGTGGATCATTTTGAGAAGGAGTTAAACTGGAAGAGATCAGCACCAGTGTAAGAATCATAAATTTGCACAGAAACTGACTAAGATGGTACTGGGAAAAGAAAAGGAAACTTGGCCCAAAGCACAATTCTTGGGATGGAGCATGCTTATTTTTTTTTGCTAATGACACTGGCACAAACCTAAGCATTCACAAAATTAACTGGGTGCTTCTGACACCCCACTGGGAAGTACCAGCATCATGACGGGGATTCAAAACAGCACAAACCAATAAAAACCCAAATTATTTGAAGACCTGGAGGAGAGGAAAATAATGGCAACACAAGTGGCACAAAAGGCTTATTAGGATACAGTAAGAGAAGGGGGCAAAAAAATTTCTCTTTTGGCCACTCCAAGATAACAGTCTTAATTCTGCAGTGAAGTTTTAGCAACCATCACTCATAGTTTATCTCAGCACTATTAATTTTTAAATCTAAGTGCGATAAAGTGTTCAGCAGAGATCTCTGTTTTTCTGTGGCTGCATTTCATCAGGATCAGAAGTCAACTCCCTTTCTGGGCTATGAAGAGCATCCCTGTTTTAAGACCAGGCCGTAGGAACCCTGGGGAAACCTGGGGGGGGACAGGCACTCCCATGGCAAGCAGGTCTGCATTGGCTACTGAGCTGCTTCCAATGAGAACTGATGCACACCACAAATGTTCAGTGAGCTTTCTTTTTGGCAGACTTTCATTTTTCTTTTTTAGCAAGCCATTCTGTTCTCTGCAGTAATGAATGGCTTTGATCTGAAAGCCCTATGGCCCAAGAGCTGGAAGCACTGGAAGGATTTGGGCAATGCTAACACCAAACCCTCTCCCCTCTCAGAGCACCTTCAGCACTTCTCCAGAATGGGATTTACAGGGTCACCTCACCACCAATGGGGAATGAAGGGGATGAAGAGCAATACGGTCTTTCTGGAGGTCGCACTAGTTTTGACAATAGCCTGTATAATTCTGCATGGGTGGTTTTGGACACAGACGCTCATAAAGGATTTCAGCCAGTTGCTGTTTTGCAATCAGTTTTTAAAACTCGTTGCAGTAGTGTCTGCCAATGAAATCAAGCAGTTTTACACTAGAAGCAGAAGACTGGGGAGCTCTGATTTTGTCTTTGGTGACAAGCAAGGAAATCAGAGACTGCATGGCTACGTTTTGCCACACTGGTATAAAGACCCACAGGAAGCAATATAACAGTCACTGCCCAGAAGACAGGTAGGTGAGGATGTGGTTAAAAAGTAGCATCCCTTATTCAGACAACCCCAATGTGAGCAAAACCCTAAGCTGGAACGTCCTCTGTTATTACCTTATGTATATCAACTGAACTGACTGACATTAATTCAAATGTTCTTCCACATTAAGAAGTTTAAGAAATTCTGATCAATTATTTGTTTGTAGAAAAAATTTTTCTGTGGTTGCACTAAGAGCAAGACCACAGTGATGGGTGTCTGTGCTTCTTGGCATTTGGTGGACTGTGTCATGATAAAAACAGTTCTGTTCATGCCTTTGTGATGACAGAATAATTTTTATGGATAATAAAAAGGACTAATTTCCTTGTTTCATTGTTCTCCTGCTCTGAACTTATGGAAAAACACAGAGAAAAACAGGATTACAAATTACATCTATTTCCAACTCTGTGGCCTTACTACACTTTGTAAGCACGGAAAGCAGAGATGTCACATGTTCATTACAGAAAAGAGAAGACAGTGTGTTAGCTAATTGAGTAATCAATATGCTTCATTACCTTAAAAGACTATAACAGGACAACTAGTAAAATTCAGGGCAAGAGCAAGCCTTCCGGTACCTGGAGGCTGAGGGAATTCAGCCTGTAGGATTAGGCATAAGAGATTATAGAAGCTCTAGGAGGATTTTTGCATTTAACCACCCATCAAAGTGCTGCTTAAATCTTGGTTTCAAACCTTGAAATTACTAGGATATTATTTTAAAATCTCCTAACTGCTTCTGCTGCGATTTTTAGCAAATATGTGTGATTACATATATTTGCTGATTATCATAGTCTACAACAACCATTTTGAAGACTAATTAATCTTACACATCTGCAATTAAATTCAGTTTCAAATGCTGGAGGCTGCTGATTTTATATGAACAGAACAAAAACTAAAAGCAGAAGCCCTTCAGTCCTTTTTTTTCAAGCTTTACTTGTGGGCATTCTCAATCAATACCAATGGACACTCTGCTAGTTCCTTGAGGACAAGGAGCTGTAAGTAACAAGGACCAGACAAAAGTGTCATCTGAGAGTCCCTCTCATTTATAAGTGTGATAGAGTGGTTTAGACCATCTGTTGTAGGGCAGTGAAAACTACCAGGTTGAAAGCAAATCTGGGACCATGTAAAAAAAACCAAGAGAATCTACAGAAGAAGGAGGGGTTACAAAATATCTTACACCAATGTTGCACTGAATATATTCAGGCAGAAGAAACAGAAATTAGGCCTATGCACTGAAGATAAATTTATATTTATTTTTATCCTGATGATAAACATAGATTTATATAAATATCTAATACTGGCAGCACCCGAAGCAATTGGATTTCTTCTTGAGAAGAGGCCATGTTCCGGTCTTTTGCCTAATGGAGGATTCTAGGGAGAGTCTGTAGGCCAGCCCTGCATGCGGGAATATCATTAAACGCCAGTTTCTAAAAATCACAGTCCTTCTAATGACTACAAAATCTATGGTTATAGTTGCATATGCAGTTTTTTATCACTGTAGGTACAAAATTAGCAATACACCTGTATGTCTTTTGTTTCTTGTTCCTAAAGATATCTCAGTCCAGCCTAAGGCTAAATTTTTCAAAACAGTAAAATCATGTTCCATTAAACAAATATATTTTAAGCCATGATTAACCCATATAGCAACAAGAAAACAAGAATATGTTGTAAATACAAAAATAATAAGTACACAATATGCAAAAAAAGTACATATGCACTCATAAAAAGTACATATATACCTTAGGATATTACAAATTTATTTGGATTTTGTTCATCAAGTACCTAAAATGCCCCGGTCTCTGCAAAACTACAGCCAGCCACTGGATTCTTCGGAATGTTCAGAAGCAAAGCACAGGGAAGTGAGATAAAAGGGAGGTGTTTGGATAGTGAGGTGGTGAAAATACTCTAAACACTTGGGCAGATTTCTTGCACATGAACAGAAGTTTTATTGAACAGCTATCAGAATACTCCTGCCCTGCACCATGAGTGCTTTGAGGGTGTAGCAAATTGGGACATTAAGTTGAGGGATTGCATCAAGTACAGCGCTGCTGCCTGTACACATCCCTATATGACCAAAATCCTGCTGCTGCTTTCATCCCTGACCTCTTCATGGCATGAGAGCTGGTGGCCAGGAACCTCAGGCAAGGGAACGCATTTGTACCTTGGAGCTCACCTCTCATTCATTCCCCTTTTGCCAGCCGCAAAGCCTGAAGCCCCCTCTACTTATCACACAGGGAGGCCCCCGAGACATTAAGGCCAATGTCAGTGGTCACTACAGGGCTTCATCCTACCATGCTTGCCCTTGGGAGCAGCCTTGTGCATTTTCCTTACAAATACTTTTATTCCCAGAGGTTAAACTTCCATCATTTCCCTTGGAGGGAAAAGCAAAACTGTAGCATACCGTAAGATATGTGTTTCAGTCTTCAGCGGATGCAGATACTGGCACAGATTTCTCAGATTAGGCTGGAGGAATTCTTCGATACTTTAAAATAATTAGAATAGTCTGGCATGTAAATGTCAAAATGGAAGAAATTTAGCAGAAAATGGAGGAGAAATGGCCAGATCTTCCTATTATCACTTGCTGTACATCTCAAAAGACAGCTGATTCCCAGCTCAGTATGGGTTCCAGCATTCAGTGATTTATTGGGTAATTCAGCATTTGCCAGTATGTCTTGTGCTAATTAAATGCATCGCACTCTATTCAGAAATGTCACAATTGATTTGTCTTCTGCAAGCACTGACTTTATTTCAATCTTCTAAAAAAGATTTTATGAGCCCCAGATAACTTATCCTGGCACATTCATCTCCCAGGGCAGCTTCTGCGTCTGAGGGCAGTATGGGGAGAAACCAACGGTGAACATCCAATACAAACATCTCCTTTGGACAGCTTATTTATCTGATATGTGCTGTATATCCAGGAGTAGGTAGCCTATATGGTGAAATTACAAGCTACTCCATTAATGTATAAAAACACTCAATCATGACAGAAGTTGATATATAATATTGGCACATTTTATTGGTTGATAGACAGAGCCAAAGAGCCATGTGGATTGGGAACGCTGTAATCAATCTGTAACAAGGTGTTTATTTACAAGTGGTTTTGTGACTGAACGTGGCTATTAACTAAATTACATCAAGAGGAAATGAGCATAAAATAGCTCACACTAAATATCAGATGCCAAAGCATACTTAGTATAATATTCAGAGGCTGAGGACTATTCTGTCATTTTAATTCAGGGCTTTTCCAGCACACGTTATGCATAACTGAATGCCAAGGGTGAATTGCAGCATTTTGCCACTCAATCATGGAAAGTATAGTTACACTGTATATTAAAAACTGCTTTGTTCTGAGAAAGTACAATTCTTGACACAAAATAGTGGCTGAAGCTAAATCAGAATTGAAAATCTGTGATGCAAGACAAGAAATACTACTTTTCATGGGACACAGGAAGAAAATATAACTGTTTTAAGACATGGAATGATTATTCAGAGAGGTGGCAGGAGGGTCAATGACATGAATATTTTAAGTAGAATATTTTACACAAGAACAATAATTTTCTGTTACTTCTATTCCACACTATTTACTGCTGAGACTTTTCTACAACAGAAAATTTTGCAGAGAGAAAACTCGTTGCCTTGATGAAAAACTTTCCAGAACAGGCTCAAATCAGTTAAGCACAATTGGAATTTGTCATTCGTTAAATTAGCAACTGAATGTTGCATTTGTAGCAGTCTGATGTGTATAACAGAGGGAGTACCCTGTGTCTATTTTTGCTGCACAGGCTTCTGCCGCTGAGCCCAAACTAAGGATACCTGCCATAAGTGGCTGTCTGAGATACTGCAGCAATGATGACATTTAACTGAAAGACAGTGATTCACACAGTTTACTCCCTGGTGTCAGACGGTGACTCCTTATAAGCTTTCTGAAGAAAAGCCACTGTAATGGCCATGAACACAGTCATTTTACCAGGGCCATTCATCTTGCCAAAACTTGGATAAGTGTTGAGTAGATCTCAGCTGATGGTTTGAGATTCCTATCCATTTGTAAGTCTCTGTTATCTCCTGTTTGCTGGCTTGTATGAGACAGTGAGGAAACATGGTATAAAAACTGGGACAAAAAGAAAACTCTTGGGTCCTTTATCCTGCAATTCCAGACAGTTGTACTATACACTTCTTCTCATAAACTCATCAAGCTCTGACCACTGAAACTACATCTTTGGTAAGGCTGTTCCGGAATCCCATCACTTCAGCAATTAGAAATGCTTTTTTTGCTTATTTCCATCTTAAAATATACATTTATTTATTGTCTGCTTATTTAATTCTTTTGCTTAAGTAGCTCTTCCATGTTCTGGCTACATATGTCCTTTATGCGTCTACAGAGCACAATCACAAACTCCCTTGGTTTCCACTCAGCCAGTTTGCCAAACTGTATCAACCAAAAGTTTTACTCTCCACTCCTCTGGTCAACGAAACTCCTTACACCAGTTCTAGTGTGAATTAATCTTTAGAGCACACAGACACCCAGAGCTATTCCAAATAAACTATGTTATATGATGACTTTTACACCTGCCTCTTTTTTCTGAAAATGCTTTGTATACCACCTTAGTATCAAATTTGAGTTTTTCATAATTTCATGATAACTACTGCTTACAGCCACTCTGTCATTGAATAACACACCGCAGTTTTCTTCTCCTTTTTCACTTCAAATCAGCGAATTCCTAATTTACCTCAAAAGATCATGTTACTCTCCCTTCAGCGCAATTACATTTTACCAGATTTTCTATTACCTAATCTATTTCAGTCTTCTGGCTGTCCAGTTCTTCCTGATATTCTGATTTGTTGCTCTATACTGTTTTCTGGTGCCACAATGGTCTCGCTTTTTGAAACGATGTCATACGTCATGAGAAAAACTACAAGCTAGTAATATTGCCTGTTTACTAATGTTAAGCCATTTGTTAGCAGAGAAAGCAAGTTCTACCAAGGGATTCCTTTTTCTATATTCAGAATATGTTTCATATAAACCCCACAAATATGCCGCTTACACAAAAGAGGAGAAAATTACACACCAGACAACTGCCACTATACTTTAGTACTGCTTTATTTTTTCCATGTTGCTGATAAAGAAGGGTGCCACGCAAGCAACTGTCCATTTACTACTAAAAGGAGCATTTGCTTCTGCAATAAAGGGTAAACATTTGTCTCCAGAAGTATTTTGGAATATCAGTACCGCAAAAGGCTGAGATTGCTCACAGAAAGGAAATATTTTCAAAACCACATTTTTTCATAAGTGAGTGTTGGAAAGTAAGAATTAGTAGTTTGGCACAACCTTAAAAGCTGGCATTTTAGAGAACTGAAATGAAGGAACAGATCTGGTTAAGGAAGTGAACCACATCACATATGGAAACCCAGCTGATTAGTAGAGTCATGGAATATGCTTCTACTTCATCAGGAAAACTGTCTGTCAGGTATGGGATTATGTTGATTCAGAAAGCTGAAATCTAACACAGTGTCTAATGTACTCATAGGTTTTGCTTTCAGCTGCAATTGCCAAGCCACTCTTTTATGTGACCAGTTTTCAGTCATTCAGTGAATCAGTGTTCCAGGATAACATCCAGAGCATTTATCGCTCTTTTGCCAACCCAGGATGTGATGGACTGATCCCCCTTACGCTACTGTATTTTACAACACAAATTTTTACCACCAAGGAACATGTTTTCAGAAGGGGCCTCCAAATTTGCAAACTGAGTTTAACGTCCCACTTGCTGCTTTAAGCCTTCTGCTTTCACAAACTGGGTAGAGGTAAAGGTATGGTTTGGTGAGATGGCTGCGGGTTGATACCCCTCACATACTGTGAAGTTCATATTTAAATGTGACCTCCCTTTGTGTTTAACTGGAGACACTGAAAATTGTGTCACTTCTTGATCTGCCCATGGCACTGGTCAGCACTTGCCAGGCAGGGACTGCTGTTGTCTCACTCAGTCTCTGAAGAAAGTATGAGACTTTTCTCATTTCCTTTAAGCTTAATTTCTTGCTTGAGCCTATTACATTGCACATGTCGGTGGGGGTGGGAGGTGGGGGTGGAATAGGGCTTATTCCAATTAAACGCTCTCATCAGAAGCTAGAGTAAAAATGCACAATTAATGCCTGGAAGATAGAAGCAATGAATCTCGATTTCCCTGAGCACCCTCTAAAGGGATAGTTGCTAAAGTAGCTGCTTTTTCTTCTATGAACGTAAAGCTGATGCATTTCTTTACACGTATTTCTCATTCTCTTTCCTGCCAATTCATTCTCATTGGTGCTCCTGGCAAAACTCCCATTGATCACACAGGCAGCATGATCAATACCTCCTGTACCTGGATATTTGTCTTTCCTTTTAGGAGATATTTGACTGAGTTTCTTCTTACTTGCATGCTTGTTCTGCCTACTTGAAGGGATTCCCTTCATGGCACTGTGGTAAATGTAGATGGCCATTTAACAGAGGTGAGCAAAAGCTTGCCTCTGAGTTTTTCCAGGTGGTAAGCCTAGAGAAAGAGATAGCTAGACAGGTAATAGTGTGCATATCAGGCATTGTTTAGACAAAAAAACTGCATAGAAAGATGTTGGTAGAAAGTCTAGTTGCTGACTTGCAAGGTGTATGAACCAAAGAAAATCCTTTTCTTAAACCCCTAGAATACACATGCACCACAGAGGACCTCTATGTCAGAGCACTCCAGAGGTCTGCATACACAACACTGCTAGCACAAGCCCTGGGAAGATGTTTTTCCTTCCTTCTTGCCTATAGGATTGCTCTCCTCTGGCTTGGAGAGGTCATAACATGCTATTACGGCCAGTGCAGCTATGTTTCTCTTCTCTTCCTTCCCACATAATTTAATCTTCTCAGCCAGGAAACAAATTATCTACCCTCTCAGTATTCCAACCTCTTCCTTTTGTATTCCCTCTTTCTGTTATGTTCCAGTAGCTCCAGTCCTGAGTGCCGTTTCCCAGGGCAGGTTGCAGGGTGCCACCCTGAGCACATTTCTTTCCAAGTATATGAATTTTCACCGGGTGAGAGACAAACACTGAAGGCAAAGAAGGATCCTCTGTAGGGCTATGGAGGACTGTTCTGCCCTTATTTTATTTTGGATGGCTGTCAAACAAAAGCAATCATTTGTTGTCTGAGCTGGGTCTTCTCACTATGGTAACATATGCAGAGTTTAGAGAGGTGAAGCACTTGGAAGGGTAAACAGACTACTGAGAAATCATGTACTCAGGACAGTGTCCCTGAGCCCACATTTAATGACTCCTTAACGCCCCCTTCTCAGAGGAACTGTTGCAAGATCCCACACGGCGCAACGCTCTCCCAGCCTCCCCACCCACCCACACAGCCACAACGCCTGTGCCAGGCAGCCTCCTGCGCCAGCTGAGTCAGCACGCTCGCTGCCCGATGGAGGAGCCTGTTCGCCCCAGCCACCGCGGAGCTCCTCTGTGGTCCTGATCTTCCCCAGGGTTTCCAAAGAGAAAGGCAAAAGAGCCCTCTCTTCTCAGTTATTCTTGGAAAGCAGGCATTTGTCCCATGAAAGTAAAACGACCATGTTTCTTTCATTTGCAATTAAAATACAGTTCTTAGCACCACATTTTAATGCAGAAGTAAAATAAACAATAAATCAACAAAAGCATAGTTTTTTTAGACGAGATAAAACTGCTAAATCCTGCCTTTGCTGCTCACTCTCTGGAATATAACAGAATCCAGCCAGTTCCTGGGTGCCAAGGATTCAAATAAAAAAAATGTGTACATAAAACCAGATATGCAGAAAGCCAGGATTTTTCTAGCAGAAAGCCAGGATTCGTGCATGATAGACTCTAGAATAGAAATTACTCAGTAGTGCATCTGCTGTAAGTCTGGATCTTTTCCTGGAATGTGTTATCTTACCTTCAAGCCATAAACTGAACCAAAGAGCTTCTTAAGGACCATGTATCTGCTGTGTGGGTAAAGTTAACCACAGGTGCTCAGGACAACTGAGACAGTCTTGTGCTAGCCTTATGGCCAGAAAACCACCAGGAATAGAATAATATGTGCTTCTGCATACAGGCAACCACTTTACTGAGTTTATTTAAATTGGCTGCATGTGTCCAAATGTGCTGTGCTTGGTTGCATTCAGCTTCCTGATCAGTTTGTAGGATGAGAATCTACATGTGCAAAATTGCAAGCCGACAGCTTGTCCTGGGCAAGGGCCAGGGTTGTTGGAAGTGCCCTCAGAATGCATCAAGGAAACTTGCTGTTTCCCTGAATCCTACATGTGTTTCCCCATTCAGTTCTTTGTCAATCCTTTGTTGGTGGAAATGCTTCATACCAAATTTCTGCACCTGTTACTCTCATAAAATACCAGAAATACCTTCCCTTGGAGCGAATGTGACTATTCACAGTGACAGGAGTCTGCAGAGGCACAACCCAATGGGAGACACCCATTGGAATTGATAGATGAGGTGATCACCACCAGAAGCCCTACCCCAAGGAAGAGGAAAAAAAAGCATCTAAGTGCTGAAGACATCCTGCAGTCAAGTGGCAACTGAGTAGCAGAATACAAGTCTTACTTGTTAATTGTTGTCATTTGGTTCTGAGACAGATAGAAGTCTGCAAGAAAGCAATTTGGTTTGTTTGGTGTAAAATAAAAGCACTTTTGGGGTGTCATGCAGAAAATTCTTCTGAGCACTCACCTGGGCAAGGTCAGGTCCTAAAATACATCTGTATCAAGAATAGTGTGGCCAGCAGGACAAGGGAAGTGATCCTTCCCCTGTACTAGCATTGGTGAGGCCACACCTTGAGTATTGTGTTCAGCTCCGGGCCTCTCAGTTCAAGAAAGATATTGAGGTACTGGAGAGGGTCCAGAGAAGAGCAACAAAACTGGTGCAGGGACTTGAGCACAAGTCCTATGAAGAGAAGCTGAGGGAGCTGGGGTTGTTTAGCCTGGAGAAGAGGAGGCTATGGGGTGACCTCATTGCTCTCTACCACTATCTGAAAGGAGGTTGTAGACAGATGGGTTGGAATGGCCTGCCCAGAGAGGTGGTGGTTTCACCATCCCTGGAGGATTTTAAAATAAGAATGGACGTGGCACTTAGTGCCACGATCTAGTAATCAAGATAGTGTTGGATTAAGGGTTGGATTTGATGATCTTGGAGGTCTCTTCCAACCCAGACAATTCTATGATTCTATGATTTTATGATTCTATGATTTGGAGAAGAGTTTTAACAGAGGAACAATGCTTTGGCGAGTGGGAAAAAGTCCCTCTTCGGGGCTGCTTGTGACTGAATTTTGAATGGCCATTAACCCTTGCAGTCCAGACAGCAGAAAATGGAAAATGCATTGGCAAGCAAGACATTTGTTTCTTGACTTATTGTGCCAACTCTGGCAGGGAGTACAGTGACAAGCAGGAAGGACAAGATGTTGCCAAGAAATAAAACCAAATGCTTTTTGCAGGAATCACAGAGAAATGAGTCAAACAGGGAATTAAGAGGAAGATTCAGAAAACAGATCACATACAAACAAAAAGGAAAGAAACCAGAAGCCACTGACTCTTATGAAGGAAGAGGAGAAAAACAAACAAAGGTTGAAAAGGATCTAAAAATATACTGTGGTTCAAGAGAAGAAAATAATTGGCCCTTTAGTAGAAACTGATCATTCAAACAGTCCATAGGGCAAGACAGGTTGCAAGACAGGTTTATATATCTCGACACATCCTCAGCTGCCTTCAGGAAATCAGTAAGTGTCAACTGAAATGACACCAGTGGAGTTCCTGGACCAAAGATTTCAAATGGTTGTGATTAGCTGACTGTCAATAACAGATGTGTAATCGAAGTAAAATCCTTTCTAAGGGAAACTGTGAGTGTATCACCAAAAACAAATCACAATGAAACCCAAGAGGTGGAGGAATCATCCACATTGCCTCAGTGATGTTTGAGGGATCCAACTCAGACCTGGAGTCCTGGTTTTCAAATTGTGAAGCAAAATATTTAAACCCAGAACCTGGGAATCTTCATGACTGGAATAGTGGAAATACAGTGGCAAGTAGTCACACCAGCAAAGTCTCTTGTTTCTGGTGTCACACTGCTATCACTAAGCATGCACAATTGCCACTCGGCAATTAAATTGCAACTTTACGTTTGAAAAGTCGTGTTAGAAGGAAATGAGGGTGACATATGGGACATCAACCAATATATTCAGGAAAAGAAACCTCCTGCTCTAGTTGGAGAGTAAATGCTGAAGCATGACAAAAAGTAAGAGAGTTGCAGCAAGCAAGACAAAGGCTGACTGGGCATGTTTATTTTGGGGACACTTAGAAAAAAATCTGATCACTATGGCAAGCTCCTATAAAAAGTCTGCCAAAGCAGGGTCATTGAATGTGACTTTAGCAGCATTCTTTGCAGCCTAGAATGACCCTAGTGAAGATGTCTGCTCCAGTTTGGGCTTCCAAGAGCACAGCAAATTCACCTCACCTTATATTGCTCAGTCAGTATTCCTCACAGTGTTAGCAATTATTACTTTTTCTCAATACAGAAAGTTCAATAAAATTCTGCTAATGACAATTACAAGGGAGAAATAATATCTTCTCTCATTGCTAGTCCACTCCTTTTGGACAGCAGATGGACTGACATGTCAGTGAGAACATGGGTTAGACTGCATTGTGTGGGAACATCATACAATCAGCTCTGCATGGAGGGAAGGTTCCTGACAGGACTCTGAAAAGTCTTAAGAAGAATTTCACTGAACCTAAGCACCAAGAAGATGAAATAAAAAGTTGGAAATAGTTGTTCTTTTCTATTTTGCCATCCTTTTACATTGCATGTTATGAAGCCGTTCCTACTCTTTTAAATAGTCATGCTTTAGAGTATTTGCAATACTTTGAGACCAGATGGAGTCAATCATTGACAGACAATGCTGTATAACAAGTGTCCAATAATTAATAATTAACTTGACATTTCATAATTTGTAATAAAAATCCTCATACACTAATTCACTGCAATTATGAATTCAACAGGCAATTCCAGATGTCTGCTATAGCTTGGCATCATCTCAGGTTCTTAATGCGCTTATGGTACAGCTTTTTAATTTTTAAAGAAGAGCTCTAGCAAAACTTTACAACCAAAATACACAGAAAAAATTGCCAGCCCTCTTCCCCACAGTTAAACATGTTATAGCTTTCCAGTGTCAGTAGAGAGTGTGTACCTTCTCTTGTGATACGTGATTGAAGTTTTGGGCCTTTGTGATGGAAACCTTGCCACCGTTTCCAGAGCCATGAAAACTCCTCTGTACAGTAGCACTAGGCTCAAGGTTCATTGTCTTTAAGGTAAAACAGGATCTCTGGCCCATGGCCTAGAAAGAAAAGCGTCTTAAGGAATATTAATACTTAGGCACAAAGCTTTGAGCTACATTACACAGAATGTACAAACACCAACTTTTTCAGCATATTTGGTGAGACCCTGATAACACAGCAGAAACTTTGGAAAGAAGCGATAAGAAACCTGTCCATGTAACTACCATGTGACCCTCATATAATTTTAGTATGACACGGTTTCATAGGCTATTTTGTAAATCAACACATGAATCCACATTTGCATGATGTACATGACCCCTTTTGAGCCTGGAAGTAGGACCAGAGCATAATTATAAAGGCAATCAGCACATTTTTGCAAATAAAGCGTCCAGAGCCTCATTCCCTTAGATCCAGTTTATCACAGGAGTGTAACTGAGGGGATTTCTGAGACACAAGAGAGTTTCAAATGCTTCTGACCACAGTTATCACATAATGGCACAACATAGTAGTACTGGAATGAAACCCAGTTTGATCTTTTCAAAATGATTTTGCATCAGATTAATTCAGAGTGCAGGAGAAGTACTCAGAGAAACTGTATGTCTTATTCACCTACAGATGCATACCATTTTCACTAACCTAGGGTAACTTCATTTCAGCTTATGATCTAACGATATCTACCAGTGCAGTAAAGTATCTGAGAATTTTTCAGACATGAAGGAAGGTAATACCTAAAGTTATGCTTGTAGATTTCCGTAACAGATTTTATGCATGTTTCAGACACGTCTGTGTACACTAATTAGATATAGTAGCTACACAGTTAATGAAGAAAATGCCTATACACGCATGCAGATGGAGGGTCTAATAGCACAAGTCTCCAGAAGAGCTCTGACAGCACATAGCAGGTTTGGTTTCAGCCATCAGGACACTGGCTTTCCCCCTTCTAGAGGGATTCGGCAGAAATGTCTGTTCCATACCACTGCTCCAGGCTCTCCCACAACAGGGGTAGTGCAGAATGATTGTCCAGGCCACACCTATATACAGTTTTGCTGTTGAAATATCATGAGCCCTTTGCAATATTTGATGGCACTTATTTAAGATTCAACTCCTTGAGTTAAATGGCTTCATCTAGAAATGTTCAACATTAGTTTAAAAAACGAAACAAACTAGCAATCTCTCCCTCCCCAGCACCTCTAGCCCTAAGCAAAGCTGCTGAGAAAACCCTATGAACACGATCTAAAAGCTTGCAAATACTGAGAAGCTAAATGAGAGCTCAAGCTGTATGACTTCTCTCAAATCCCATGCTTTTGGGAAGGGAAGACCCCTTCCCTGCACTGTTGGACAAATCCTCTCTATGTCACTGGGGAGTGGACAGCCCTCGGAGTGCATAGAATAGCCCCCTGCTGCAGACCAACTCCTTCACTTACCTAGTAATTGTGGGCGGGAGCATTCATACCAGCAGCTCCATGGCAGCTCCCACACTTGCTTAGATGCTTTGAGTAAAAGGAGTGCTCTGAGACAGAAATGTCTCAAATTTTTTTTCATGTCTTGTTTGTAGCTCTGGAGGAACATTTTTGAATAAGCTTTAGTTTCAGTGTTTTCTGCCAGTACAGACAAACTCTGCAGACTTCAGATTCCAGCTTTTTCTTAGCCTGCAGACAACTCAGAAATACATGCACAATTTAGGAGACTAGAAATCTCAGAGGGATACCTAAAGGGAACTGGAACACTTTCACAGTTAAGTCACACCAAGGGATGTTACCTTTATTCAAATAACCTTTACATAAATGATCATTTGTACTGCCTGTGAGATGTCAAAGCAGTCGAGATAATCAGCAAAATGTCAATTCTCCTGCTTTCAACAGACTTTGCTACAGACCCCAGCAGAATCTTCTGCCCCTCTGGGGATAGAGTCGTCATGCAGCAGGAGTCAGAAGTGAAGGTGGGGTAGTTAATATCCTGAGCAAGGCACCTACATTGATCTCCAGTCTACTCCTACTCATATTTCTCTTGGTAGAATTAGATGCAGAACAGCCTCCCTGAGGACCACTTAGCAGGCAGTCTGTGATTTGAACCACTTCAAGGCTTCTCGATCAGGTTGTTACCGAAGACTAACAACCAACATTTCTCAAGCTGCTCTGCCCTTTTGCTTAAGGTTGCTTTGTGCCTGCTAACTAAACTGATATCTCAATCATGCCAGATTAACATCACTTCACTATACTCTGAGAAAAAGGGGGGGAAAAGTGTGTTTGTTTCTTCATAAAGGCCACCATGTGGAAGGTGGCCAAGCTGCACTTTCTGTTTGCCTGTCTGTTCCACACTCTGTCAATTAGGTGCTGTATTTTCTTCCTCTTTAGCAAGGGAGACTACGTGCTGCATAGTGAAAATGCTGGGTAATACAGTTATAAACATTATAAAGCCTATAAAAGAGGCAGTGATTGATAAATAATTTACTTTTATCAGACGAACTAAATCTTAATACAAGTTCAGCAATAATGTTCAGCATGTCATGCAGTCCACAATCATGCCAGAGAAGGGGAATAATTGCAATAGTCTTGTGGTTAGATATATTGAACACTTACTGCTTCTTTGCCCTTTGAAAGGTGACAAGGCTGCTTATTATGGTGGAACCCACAAAATGCAATTGGAAATGATTTCATTTTGATTTTTGAGGAAGATTTCAATAACAAACTGTTATATCCTTGCCTTCTCTTCAAGCCCCTACGAAGCTTATTTTATATGATCAGAGATATAAGAAACTGCTCTGCTTTGTTGCCTCTCTCCTATTGGTGTCTGTGTATACAAAAATGTGTGTGGTCACAAAGGAAACCAGGCAAGGGGCCTCCATTAGCCCTGAAGTCTTGTTCAGAAGTAACAGCTGAAAGGTCCACTGTGACAAACTAAACAGAAAAAAGCCTCTTTAACAGCTCAGGACTGCCAAAACACCCGATGAAAGTGGATGCACTCAAACTTCCACTACAGGTTTTTGTAAAAAAATGTGACAACGACAACAACAAAAAGCTGGAAATAATTATTTTTGCATGTTGATTCTCACCTTGATTCCACGAAAGAAACAGCTTGAGAAGGCACATGCCTTCCATGAAATAACCAAAACTCCAAAACACTTCTTGCTGTCTGTTCCATTCCTGGCCTTCTGATCTATGCTAATTGCTAAATTTTGAGTACACACTTGAAATTTCCTGTGGGCAATGTGATGCTCTTCAAATAAAAATAGATGCCAGAAATTCCTTTCTAACTGAAATATACGGAATGACATTTAATGTAAGTGTTTAATCATTATTAATTGCTTTGGTATTCATTGAAATTATGATGGGTTCATTTGAATGTACAGCATCGTTTCTGAGAATACTCTGAACAAGTCAATATACCAGATCAGAGTAAAAAAGTATAGCGAAGCCTTCCAGGAATGTTATTTAATCCGTAGAGGTATATGCTGGACCTGGTTAAAACCTCCAATTATTTTTCATAAGGTATCTTAAAGAAATAACCCCCAGTTTTTTAGCCTATAAAGAGTTCTATTGAAAATCTGAAGCCTAAAACCTTTGAAAGCAAAATTATTTAAATATTTTTTTTAAAAAAATCCATTTTTATTTTTTAACAAATTGTTCCAAATCAGCTTCCTGATTAAGCTATATTTTGTATTTTTTTAAAAAAAATCAACCGAAAAAAGAAAGCACCCAGGTCTAGCCCAAGTAGACAGGTACCAAATCATCAGGCAAATAGCACACAACTTGTCAGGGAATATAGCATCCCACGGCCTTGCCAAAATCACCACTATAGGGCTCTCTCCTGTGAGTCCAGGGAAAACTGTGAGCAATCCTGTCTGTGTAGGACTCCAGGATAATACTCAGAGCACAGTTCTCAGTTGTGACACTTTCTCTGTTAAAATATCTCATTGCAACAAACCAGCGTCTTAACTCAGACGACTGGTGCAAATTTCTCCACTTTTCTATTTTCTGAAAAACCCTGTTAAGACTTTTAACCACTTTACAAAATCAGTGACAAGAACTGGCAGACCCTGTGAAGAGAGCAGTTACAGCCACATAGGACAATATGTAGCAACTTGTTTACAAGTACACGAACACAGATCCCATGCAATTTAGTTTCAGAAGAAAACTTGTTATTATTTATTCCTCTTCTCTTGTAACTAACCGCTTCTTCCAATTTCCTGCTCTTTACATATACCATTTTCCATGCTTCAGCCGTGAATCCCTTAGCTGAACGGGGCCAAATTTTTCAATATTAGACACCAAGCTTTCCTATCAAGCCAGTTGATGGCATTGCAATTTACTCAGTTTTCATTGCTGAGAATGGCATCAAACAGAAAAGGGAAACAGTGGGGTGAAGGGAAGGAAAATAGTTGTTCAAATGAAAAAAACTATCATCTTGATTATTGGGAAGAGCCATTGGTTTTCTTCTTAAAGCTATATTTCTGAATAGAACAGGTTTTCATAATCTGCATGACTATAGCTACATGGATCTAGAGCAATGGATATTAAGAAATCATGAGTTAAAAATAAATGTAAAACCTAGATGTATATACTTTGCTCTCTCCCTTAATAAATTGTTCCATTGATTAATAACTTCTACTTATTAAAGAACAGAGCATTGTTTCTAATTTGAGTTTGTCTAGCACATGTTCAGCGTTTTCACTTTTTTAGATGAAGAGCCATATACAACCAGCTACCTTTTCTTAACGTATAAGGATCATATTTTTTAATCTTACCCTTGATAAACAATATTTCAAAACTAATAGATGAAACTTTTTGGGCCGCTCATATCCTCCTTGACTCTTTCCTGTAACTCTTCCCAGAGCCCTTTTTGTGTTTTTCAGTACTCTTTGTGGAGAGACAAAGATGGAAAGGAAGGGTGAAATAAGACTGGAGTCACTGTCACTATAGATTTGAAGTAACTCCATCTTCCTACTTCTTTTTGATATTGGCAGGTGCAAGCATGCAGGAATTACATTGCTGTCTTTCACAGTACATCAGACTGGGGACTCGGCTTCTTTTGATTATCTGCTATGATTCCTATGTCATTTTCAGAATTACTGAATCACACCCTCACCTTATCAGTACTTTCTCTGAGCCTAGATATATATCTTCCAATGAGGATGAATTTAAAAAATATGTTCTTTGGGTAAGCATAGCATATGTAACTTATCCCACTGTGATTTTATATCTGTAAATTTTAGCATGGTAATTAAAAAATAGCTAGCAGGACGATTGAATAGCAACAACCCAAGAACAGATATGTTGTTCCTGCCAGATAATTATTTTCCCATTTATAAGAGACTTACTAAATAGCCAGATTCTAGGTAGTACAGGTAACATCGATCCCACTTTCTGCAGTTTATTGTTCAAGTTTAAAATTGCATTTCTAGAAATTATTATGAGAAGTGGTCAATTGGAAACGTTGACATTTTTATGCCTCGTGCAAAAAGAATTTTCCCTTTTAAAAAAAATTAAAATTTTATGAAGAAAATCATTACTCTGAAAAACTTATGAATCTTTAAAAGCCGTTTTCTGTGATGAATGTAACAAATTCAGGGGTATCCCCCTTTTTTTAAAAAAAAGTAACTATAGAATATTCTTTTTTAAAAAAATGTTTTGTCTATTCAAGGACTGCAGCTACTGAACAATATCTCAATATCTGCAAACCAGTACCATCTGTAACTTTGACTAAAACTTTATTCAGACATCAGTTATAAAGTCTGTGTTTCCATAGCCTAAACATGTTCATGTTAGTGTGTACATAGCAAAATTTCAGTATGCAATTACCACTAATTATTTAATATGTCCTCGTTACAAGCTGTACTTGGAAGCATGATGACTGAGGCTTCAGAAACATAAAATAATTTTGTATAATGAATATTGCATCTAACACGATTTTCTGGAGCTTTCTTACTTCAAACAATCTTATGTGATAAAAGGGATTTTCTTTTCTCCTTAAGTACCTTTAAGAGGTCAGATTATATGAAGGAAAAAATGATAAACATATTAAAGGATAAGAGATTTAGAAAAGGTAAACACTGTGTTCAGCCTATTAAGAGGGAAAGAACTAAACCTTTGGTCTAAGGTATCTAGGAAATCCTCTTTGTCAGCATTCATTGATTCTCAGACACCTGAAATGCAGATATTTTATAAAAGAGATATAAAATGAGAGTATTCTGAGGGGATGAGGAAACAGACTTGTCACGAAAAAACACATTAGAATGAGCTCAATCACACCCTAAATGCCAATTTCTTTTCAGGAGAGGAAGTTTGTTGAGATTTTTCATATTTTAGCTACTATCAGTCAATTGTGTCTACATTTTTATATCACAAATGAGACCACTTGTTTGTATTTGCTCCCCTAGTTACAGAAAACACTGCTGTTGTAACAATCTGCCATGGAAAGACACTAGGAGCATAGGTTTGACCTCAACGAAGAATCTTTCCTACAGTAAGACGCCAAGTTGATTTACATGCTCCTGCATCACTCTAATTTGAAACCCAAGTTATTTAATAGTGCACATCAATACTAAACCATATTTCAAGCCTTGAAGATGAGAATGTTTTATCCAAATCCATTACTTGGAGATTTTGTACAGCATAATACATACCTACAACATTTGTAGCACAGGCTTACACACTCAAGGTCATGGGACTACAAGCAGCCTAGACCTAAGACCTTGTCTAGGAGTTAGCTACACCAAAGCAAGCTCCCATGAACATATTAAACTGCAGCAATTACTTTATGCTGTTTTAATGTAGATCTGATACATTGTGCTGGTTTGCATCAGTCCAGTTTCCCTGGTGTCTCAGTACACCAAGACTCAATGCAAACATACTAATGGCCTGAGAAAAATTGTCTCTCCTGATGCAAAACATAGAGTATATGGTGAAAGATTAAATGGCAGAGCTCTGAGTTCTACTTTGCTTTCCTTCCTCCCTGTTCTTCATACATGTGTTCACTGACTTACAAGTCAGCTGGTAGAGGGGTTAGCAGTGCTTTCACTTCCGTACCATAAAAATCTCATCTGGTTCTTATTAGGTCAACTAAGTATAGGAACAAACTGTATCACTGGACTGGGAATCTAACTCTCAAGTGAGTCTGTGATAATGTTATAATGTCATAATTTCACTAAAACTGTAGTTTTAAAAATACTTCTGATGATCTTTAAAGAAAAGACAGAAAAATCCTCCTTATGCCCCTTTCAGCCCCTAATGCATATGTTAAAAAAACCCCCAAATTTTAATTAAGAAACAAAATTTCACAGCTGCACTGAAAACCAGTTTTCCTTTTGTATCTGCAAAATAAATGTAAGTGCTTTTGGGAATATTTTTACTGCTGACTGTTTGACTGGCATCTTCAAATAAATTGTTCATGTTCCAAGTACTCAGGTGTAAAGTTTACACAATTGAATTCTAAGTGGAAGAAGCAATCAAAGCTTGACACCTGCTATATCATGGTTTTAAACATAAATGTCTCTGAACCTGAAATCCTGTCGGCACTAGGAACATTTGCTTATGAGTGAAGATGTGAGCTCCTAAGTCACATTTGAAAATATCTTGTACCCTCAGATGTCTGCATGATTTGGTACATAAAACAGAAGCTGTGTCCTGGGCTTGTATTACTTTAGAAAGTGTTACAGGAAGACCTCATCACCACCCAACAACTTTCAATATTAAGCAAAACTGATTACCAGCAAAAAGCTTTTAGTAAAATTAGTATAATTGACATTGAGAACGTGAGATGAATAGAGTACTTAAGCAACTGTTTAAATTAAGACAGGTAGCTCATTGTCTTCTGCAAGACTATGTTCAAGTACTGGTTTGAAGTCATACCTATATAGCCATAACTGCACAGCACTTTTAACAGAACCTTGCAGAACACTTTCCCATAGCAAACAACAGCCCTGGCAAAATCGTATGAGAAAAAGCAAGTGACTTGTTATGAAGGAAGATGTGGCAAAGAAGAGAAAATCTTAGATTTCTGCTCTGAATGACACACAGTCCTGTGAAGCCTCCTTTAGAGGCTGTGTGAGCAGGAGGAGACTGTACAGACTCAGCCTGTAGGAGTCTGAACTACCTTCAGTTGGGGTGGTCAACTAAATATCACGTTGCTGGGGCAATGTAGCAAACACTGAACTCTCACTACTGATACCATGAATGTCCTCTGGAAAAATAAAGGAAAGTCTCTAGGGCTGTTAATTTGGCATCTTCCATTGACTCTAAATGCACGCAAAAAATTAAGAGGGGAAAAGTCATCAACCTAGTTTAGCAGAATGACACAAGTTGTAATGAGTTGTGATAAACCACTAAAAGTGTGGAGAGACTTTTTGAAAAAGTTGAAAAGGTGCTGTTCAACTGCAGCATTAAGCATAACTAATTTATTCTGGTAGTCTATTCAAGCTGCCAAACGCATTTTTAACAGAACCCCATTTAAAATGCATCCTTAAGTTAAAGCAAAACATATCAGTGTTATCTAATTGGAGAATGAAAGGAGTGGATGGCTGTATCTCTTTGAAGCAAGAATGGTGCAAGAAAAGAATATTTCTGTTTCAGTACAATAACAAAGCTGTAGATGACGATTGCATTTTCCTATCAGTTACAGCCTTAATAGGTCAGTACAATCTCTATCACACTAAGCTGCAGCTTGCTGTATCAAAAAAAATTAGAACAGACAGGCACCACTTTCAGGCAGTTGGTACAATTTACCTTGACTTAATAAGGTCTTTCTGTGAGAGGATGACTAGGAGTATAAACAATCCTACAGGTATTTTCACATCTTTCTTTGGTGCTTCATGATATTGGTTGCTTTCATGGTATTGGTCCCAGAGATATTTAACTTGCTTAGAACAGCTGTTAGGTCTCCTTCGAATAGAATATCCCAGCCTTCATTCTATGAAATGTTAGCATATATTTTTTATGTTCTTCAGGTTCAGACAGACGCAATGACAAAGATTTTTCCAGGTTTTTCATGGCTGTTTGCTCTCCACTCTATTTTATATGCAGGTGTATTTTGGGGATGACCTACTGCGTACAGCTTCCACTGCCCTCTCAACAGAAAGACTGGTAAAGCTTTCCTGGCCATGCAGCAGGTAGTCTGCAAGAACCTTGTTTTCGAGACAAAGTATCTTTTCAAGGCAACTTAGACAAATCAGCAACAAATGTCCTGTTGTTTCAGAGAACATCAGGTTTTCCAGTAATTTAATGGACATTTTAATATCAGTATAAAGGAAGCAGGCATGCACTTCTCAAGGTCCCTGAAGTGGGTGATATTACTATAAGGAAGATACGTCCAGGGTCCTTATCATCTGGATAGTGGTTTTGGGGCCACTGATTGGAAAATTGCTATACATTGAACATTGAGTGCTGATTCTGGCTGGGTCCAAATCTCTAGCATGTAACATGATTTCAAAGTTAAAAGTATGTCCCCTAATTTAATAGAAGAAGTCACAATTTCATAGAAACACAAGTAGCTGGATCTGGCTCTGCATATTTCTAGCAAACTGGCACCTATGTTACAGGCAATTATATTAAATATTCATATCAAGTTAACATTTCTGAATTGATAGCTTTTCAAACAGGAAACAAAAATAAATCCCAAATTTGTAAAATGTGCCTATTATCTCTGATTAATTTGTCCCATCTGTCTTGTTCATAAAATGATCTCTCTGTAAGCGTGGGCTTCCATGTATGATTGTTGTCCCTGGTACAAACAAGAGGAGGAATTTCATTAAGCACAGTTTTCACTCTTCTTTGCACAGAAGTAACTGATTATACAATCCACATGACAATATAGGAACTCAGACTTACACCTTCTGCAAGGCAATTAAATAGGTAGATAGAGTATCTCAAGTTCAGTGTTTGAGATAATTAATATAATATTTGGAACAACAAACTGTAGCTTTGCCTTTTAAAATGCAAGTTCTTCTGATATATCTGTCACTGAGCGAGGAGAAAACACCACTCCCGTTCATAATAAGAATATTGTGACATGAGATTGGGTATGTTGTCCAACATAAGCAAAGCAATAAATCAATGAACATAGCAGCCAAATCTTTAAAGAAAGAATGCTTCCACTGAAAGAGAACTGTCCTTGACTTTCTTCATCAGGATGTAAAACTAGGATTCAACAGCAAATATGAATAGAAATAAAAATGTACATATAAAGTAACTTTAGCACTCCTCAAAAATCAAAACATGGGAAAAAATGAGAAATCTCTCCCTGTGAGATTTTGCAATTGATGAATGCTTTTTCAGGATACAAGGGGATGCTGTCAGCTCGTAAGTTAGACACAAAAATTAACCAGAATAGCTTCTTTTGATGCCTGCTCCTGCCTTTGTGCATGTGTACTTCTGTGTGCATGTGTATGAGGATGCATGTACAGCTTTCAGTTCTATGCTATCTTTTATCTTCCTCTTTTTTTTTTTTGACTGGAAGATCAACACAAACAAGGGAAGATTGACTAATGCACCTCATGCTGAAAGTTTCTCTCAGGGGGAAATGCCTTTGCCCACATAGCACACCATTAAAAATGGTGAGGCTCCACATGGGAGCACAGGGCTTCCCACATGCAACAGCCTGCAGGATCAGGGGAATTAGCGATGCGAAATGTTGTCCAAAGCAGGCACTTGACAAAAGAGCAAAGATGTAGATCTAAGCATTCAAGGAGCTCCTTGTAATATCAAAATGAAAAACATATTTTTTTCCTTGTCCTGTCCTTCTCCCATGAACATTAATATGACAAAATCCCTTTTATTCATGCCTGATCTCCAGTTGGTTATTCTTGAAGAGCTGTCAGTTTTCGTCTTTCCCCACAGCTACATCAATTCCTGCTTTTGCGCACAAAGCAGAGGAGAGAATTTTTTACTTTCAGAGCTGGATTCTTGTCCCTGTTAGAAATTTTGCAACTGAGGAGTTACCTAGGAAAAAGGTAAATCAGGTTACCCTCACTCCAGCAATCCCCAGCTGCTGCGACAGTGACTGTACTCAGCCTTGAAATTTCTCTAGCTATGTAATACGGCTGGAAGCAATATCATCTAGTACACAGTGGGTATCATACAAATTAATACAATATAAATTTGCCATTTTGCTGCTCACCCCAGTAGCTTGCTCTTTCCTTTCAGAAAAGTAGCTGTGCTGATCAATAGCTAGAAAATCTGTTAGAAACAGAGAAAATTGTTTGCCTTGTGAAAACTGATTCTCTCCTGTAAACATTTGCTTTTAAATAGCATGGACTGCAGCTGCATCCTAGATTGAGCAAGCCAGCAGAAATTTCTCACCCTAGTTTGACTTGAAAGGGGCAGTCATTTCTGCTTCTATCAATCAGCCTCAAACTTGACCCCTCTCCCACCCAACTTATGGTCAATGCCAAGGGAGTGCAGGATCAGGATCATTAAGCAGTGCTGAATGGACAAGTCCCAAAGTGAAGCAGAGGGACAGTCAATTGTAGGCAGAATGCAGCAGATTTATATCCACTAGGTGAAAGAAAAATGACTCCTAAATGGGCTGGAGCAGCTGTGAAACTAGTCTGCCACAAGCAAGGATGAAGCATGGGAATCTCAGAGAAGAGCCTCTTTGCTATCCAGCTCTAAAAGCAATTACCACACATAAAAGCAAGTTCCTGGCAGGGCAGGCAAACTGACAGGGCTCAGTTCTTAAAGAGCAATCTGATCCCATGGGAGCTTCCAGGTCACTTGCAAACCTGCTATCACAACAGCGTTACTGACTGAAAATATGACAGTAGAGTAGGAGTGGGAGATATTGTCCCTTCGAATACACTGATGTTGTCCAATGAGAGACATTAAAGAGGAGACTCCACATAGAAATTACTGTTCTTGGTGCAGGTGCTGGGGGAATGCAACATAGTCAGGGGTGGCAAGAGTGAGCTTCAGCTTTACAGGTCAGAAGTAAAACTCTCAGGCATTTAAATTTTTAATTGAATCCCCTTTTAGTGTGCTAAAGCTGATCAAGATTAGTGTTTAGTAGTTAATTTCACGGATCAGGAAAATTGTTGCATTATCTCCCAAACGCAATTCTGTAAGACCTAAAGCTGAATTACGTTTTTGCTGTGAGTACAAATTAATATTATTTTTTTAATAAAAGAGGAAATAATAAAATATTATATTGTATGGGGAGGCATCTGTTTGGTCTAATGTTATGCATTGGCTTATATTAAAAAAAAAATATCAGAGAAAAGATCAAGGTTAAAGTGAAGAGTTAGAGGAAGACTGGAGAAAATGAAATATCTTTCATTTCTCTAAAAGAAAGTTTTGAACTGTGTGTCTCATGAGCCATGACAGGGAGCAAAAACTGGGAAGACAGAGCAGAGCAAGAAGCTGGACACTGAAGCATGGAAAGATGTATGCTTAGTATTACTTAGAGAGACAGGTGAAAACAACAGGTAAGTGAACAAGTGAGAAAAAAAGATCAAGCAGATGTGGTGGTAGCAGGTGGCCATACTGAAAGAAAGGAAAATAAAGAAACGCTGCTTGTGAAAAAATATAGACCAATGATATAAGTTTGAAAAAAAGAAGCCATCACAAATAACACTTTCAGGTTGTGGATGGCTGGAGAAAGGACTATCAAAGTTTTACTCAACAGGGAAATGGTTAAAGGCATCATGTGATAACTCCTTTTCTGTCTGTGTGGCTCTTGAATCAGGCTAGCTTAGTGCAAAGAACAGACAAGCTAAGGCATGCATGAGTGCATCGTGATCACTAGGGGTAACCTAGATATCATTAACAATTACAAAACTTGAGCTTTCCTTGGTATAGCATTAACCAATTTCAGATCCATCTGTTCCATTTTGGACAGCAGCCTGGATGTTTCATGTTAACTTCATATGCTTCTAAATTGCCATCAGTTGTGTCTCCTATTAAATAACATCCATAACTCAACAACTGTCTGGACAGAACAAAGGCTATGTTCTCCTCACTAATTTCAAAACACCACTTAGAGGACAGGGCATAGAAGACCTGATCCCATACCCCTAAATTCACTCGTAGGTTTAAAGAACACTACTTACAGCATCTTTATGTGCCCAAATTAGCAGAGAAATATTTAAACAAAATAGAAATGCATTTTAAGCAAACAAACCAGAAGCTTGTAAAACAAATTTTATCTTTTCTTAAACATAAGCAATCTCATGACCTTCACAGACCTTTTCCTAAGAAATGGAAATTTGAGGCTATAAAGGACAAATCTTGTTTGCAATAAAGAAATGGGAGGCAGAGAATTGATTTAAGGAGATAGGATTTGACTCAGTGAGTTAGTGGGAAAATAAAACAGTCCAGCCTCCCTTTATGGTTCAGTTTGAGCCTGTAGAGCTATCTCCATTTCAATTCCCCTCCTTAAGGAGTTTTCTCATTCTCAGTTTCTCTCATTAAAGCCATAAAGTTTAAAAGGTGGTAACTAACTGGAAGAAATGGTGTTTGTACAGTGAATTGAAATCTAACACCCTCAAGTTTTGCCCTCAATTACATCCACATGAAGATATTCTTAACTTTGGTACTAATTGCAAGTAGAGATGGTATCAAAATCATTTATCTGCACCTCTTGAGATTTATCACAAGAATGAAAGTAAAGTGGCAGGCTGAAGTGACCACTCTTGGTCTACTCATGTGTGTTATTACCAATCATGGGCAGAAACAAACTTGAATTTAGTGCTACTGAATGAATTCATCCTAGCACTGAGCTAAAAACAAAGTAGCAGAAGTTTCCAAAATTCCTCCACATAGTACTATAAAATGATGCTGAAGTCAATAATAGAGTGAAACAGTAAAAGTCAATATGATTTTTTTTGTTGCATCTGTTAAAAAAAAAATCTTTATTTCTAGAATAGAGACGGAAATGTTTATCTGGGAACCTTTTGCTCTCAACCAGAAGACCATTATAAAGTATGCAAATTATCTCATTGTCTCATCTTCCACTCAGGGCAACCAGGAATTTCATTCCTCTCCTTCTTCCATTCCTCTGCTGCGTAATCATCAACAGTAAGACATCTGCAGTTTAAGATTATATATGACTAGTAAACCTGTCATTTTCTAAAAAAAAGTCTGTGTAGTTGCTTGTCATCTAGATCAAGTAGATTTATGTACATGTCTTTGAAAAAATTCCTCTTAACTCAGAAAGTGAACACGCGCTTTTTGCTGAAAATACCTCAGAAGCTTGGAGACTCCCAGGAATACTCGTCTGCATACTCCTCTCTGGGAGAAAAAAAATAAAAAACAAAAACAACAAACCAAAAAAGCCGGGAAGATATTTTTCAGATCAAACAAAAGCTTGAAAATATTTCTCCTCCTAAAATATTAATCAACAAGGTAGGAGCAGAAGTACAATCATATAACCCGCTTACAGTTTCTAGCCTGGTAGGACAAAGAAAAAACAGATGAAGGTGCTGAAAGAATTGTATTCCATGGTTGGAAAGCTATGGCTTATTCTAGGCATGCTTAGTCCTCCAATCTCTCTCAGTTATAGCAAGTAATTTATTTTCTTCTGCATTATCTCCATGTATTTTAAATAGACATTACTTCCAAATATAAAGAGAGAAATGGCATTCTAATATTACAGCTGAGCTCTGCAAACTCTCTTAATGATCAGCCTAGCTTGGCTATTTCTTAATGTTCTCCACTAACTCAAGTAATAACTAAGAATGCAAGATTAAGTAATTCTTTAGTCAAAGTCAACATTGTTCTGCCTTTTTCCTCCAGAAAACCGTAACTTAATATTCTTCAGAGACATATTTACTTTTGCTGTTAATGAACAACTTTGTGTTATTTCCAGTATCACCTACTTCTTCCAATTTTTCTTAGCTCCTTGGAGCACCAGCAGTTTAAAGTTCAGAGTGGTATCTAAATCTGCAGGGCATAGAATTTTTCAGGAACATTCACTGTCATCTTTGAATAACACTGCTAACAAAAAAAAAACCCTTACAAAACAAAAAAGACACACCTGAAGCCCCTTTCAAACAGTTATGGTTGATTTTAAAACACTACTTATCAGACAATTGCTCTCCTGCCTGAAATGGACTCCAGTCTGTTCTTCTGTCATTTAAGAGCAACAGGTGTATGCCAGACTGACAAGAAAACTGTTCCTTCTAACCCTCTCAATTTATGGAATCACTTTGAAGGAGAGGCGGGGGAGGGGAGGAGCTGGGCCTTTTTATCATGATCAATAAAGGGCTTCCCTGCAGGATTAAATTTTGCATATTTTAGCCTTGCTGGATGAATTTTCTCTGCTGTGTTTTTTACGTTCTGGGCCTCCTATTTATTCATGCTATGAACTTATAAAATGTGGATTATATTGCATATGTGCACAAGTGATACTCTCACTTCACATTTCTCAATGGCATGTGCAAATACTTATGTTTGCAATGGCCTTTGCACAAATACTACTTAAAATTACATTTTGCCTCTTTTTCCTTACTTATTATCTTTTTGAATGAGGAATAATAGTAATCTGTGGTCTTCAGCCACTAATTTTCATTAAAGCGAACTCGAGTTCTCTTATGATTAATAATTTATTTAAGGTTTCAGTCATACCACAAGAAAAACTCATATACAGCATCATGCTGAAGAAAAGCTTGTTTATGCCTGGAAGTTTGTTCCCCGCAAATGGGGCTTGTTTCAAATAAAAGAAGTATTGCATTTAAGCTAGCGCAAACATTATCAATTGCTCTTTGAGGAAACCAAAACATGGCATGATTTTTATATTCTTTGTAACACCTGAGTAATTAAGCCCTGAGCAGAAGATTTCAGGCTGGAGAAGGGCCACTTGGTCCCTGGGGTCCTGGTGCAGCGGCTGAGCTGTTTCCATAGCTACCAGGGCTGCAGTGGTTGTGACAGCCTCTCTGTCCCAGGAAATCTCACATGGGTTTTGGTACCTCTCTGCACCTCTGAGTACAGCCCCTTTATGGCACTTGCCTTTAGGTCACCCTCAAGAGCACTCTTTTGCATCAGGTTTGGCGTTGCATACAGGGGTCTGCTCTCCTCCTTCCTCTGGGCTTGGGAAGAGAAGAGATGTTACTGAAGTCCATGCACTGCTACTATCTGGTCCTTGGTTTGTGTCTATTGTTAAATAGTGGACAGAGTTTACAACAGTGTCCCAAATGTGAAAGTATGTCATTGACTTCAGCATCCCTTCTGGTCACTGCATGATGGAGGTAGACAAAAGCAAAGGCAGACTGAACTTCTACAAAAGCTTTTCTTTAGTGCAGACAAAGAATATCTGTTTTGGGTTTTTTTAATAGTAAACTGCTTTTCCTTATTTCTGAACCATGCAATATGGATATTTTAGTTTGTGATGTTACTGATAATTGCTGCTGTTATTTGTATGGCAACATAGCTGAGGGGGTTTGGGGGAGGTTTTTTCCTCCAATTGCATGAATCATTTAATGTGGTAACCAATTCAATATTTCTATGAATCCCACAGCCTGGTTTTCAGACTTGGGAAAGGGGATAGAAATGCCAGATACATTACATAAAGTTGTATATCACCTAAATTGTGAATAAAGTGTCATATGTTAGACTCGGCCAGTTGCTCACTTGTTTTCACTGTTCACTACACATTTGATCTGAATGAGACAATCTCATTACTTCATTTTTACAAGCCTCTGTTTTGTAGTAGATTAAGGTCAAGGACATAAAAAAATATATATAGCACCTTACTTTGATTAGAGCAAGCTGAAGATTACTTTAAAGAGAAGCTCATTCTGTGTATGTAAAAATGCAGATTGAATACAGTTTTACTTTGTACGTACCCAAGTTTTAATACTGCTTTTGTATTTTAAACCACAAAAGAGATGTAGAAGTGCAGGCCTTATGTAAAATTAATCTCAAATATTCAAAACAGGTTTGATATGGCCAGTGACAAATGATGTCCCATAAAGCACTGCATGACTATTTTTAACATCGCTCTCATACATAATTTCTCTTGCACTGATTGCCCAGCAGTATGAACATGTTGAAATACAAGGCATTATAAGTGACAGGCTTTCATATCTCCACTTAATTTTTGTAGGACCCATACTCACCTTCAGTTCATATGAGAAGCAACTAAAAACAAGTGACGCTGACAACTGGAACCATCCCAGCAGCTTAGCTCTAGCCATCTATCTGTATTAATCACTGTTGCATATACGTGATGACTGGCTGCTAATGGGAAAGATCCCAAACATTTCGTTTGCTTCACCTTCTACTCCCTTGCTTTCCTCTTACTGGGCAGCAACTTCTTTTTTGCCTGAGATCCTAAAGGTCCAGCCCTCCCCCCCGCACCCAATATCATCAATCATTGTGGACGCTACCCCTCAGGTTTAGTATTCCCACAATGCTTGCTTGCTTGCTTTGCTTTCTTTCTTGCTTTCTTGCTTTTTCTTTCTTAGCCAAAACTCCATCACTTTTATAAAAGCACAACTTTCTCTCACCTCCTACCTCTCCACAGTTGTTTACTTCTGTGCTTTCCTCATTTTTCATCCACTATCTCCACTTTTGTCCTTCACTGTTAGATGATAAAAGGCCCGAGCATCAGCATGAGTTGGCTTCCATTCCCAGTTTTGCCCACTCACTTTCTGCATCACAGGATTATCTGTGATCTGAATAAAAGCTAGGATCCAGCTCCATAAGGCAATGAACAGATATATTAAAGGCAGGCACACCAGAATCCATTTGCAGACACTGTGCTGTAGTGCTGGGCACAGGTTGAGGCTCTGCACGGCAGGATGCAGGGCCGTTGCTTGTCCCAACCTGGTACAAATGGGGACTGGGAAGAAGAAAATGTACAATGGGTAGCAATGAGAACAGCAAGTACTTCTCCCAGAAAAGCCTGAGCTCTCCTTCTCAGGTTCAGGTAGCACTTCTGCACAGTGCACAAGGTGGCTTTGCTGCAGCTCTGGCTGTGTGCAAGGGCTGCAGGAGTTCATTGTCCTCGGTGCCTTTGCTAGTCATGCTGCCAGCATCTGTTTACCTTTCTATAAAATGGAATAGTACCACACAGGATGCTGTGAGCCTTAGGGAAATAAGACACTTCAGAGATCCTAGGTGGAAAGTGTATGAATGTGGTGTCAGCTCTGTTTTCATTTCCTACTTTGCACCTGCTCTTTTATCCAGAATCACTGTCATTGTCATCCTGTTTGTGAATACTGGGAGGCCTCTCCAACCTTCCCTGATATTTGCATTGCAAGGGCAAATTAGAAAATATTGTCTCTTCCACGTCTGAGCATCCAGCGGTCTCCCAGCCCCCCAAAATGACTCAGTGGCTGCAAGCCTCCTCCCTGCTGTGTAAACAGGGGGATGAGCAAGGGCATCCAGGATGCTCACATTCCAGTACATGAAGGGGCCTACAAGAAAGCTGGGGAGGAACATTTTACAAGGGCAAGTAGTGATTAGTGATAGGATGAAGGGGAACAGCTTTAAATTGGAAGGGGGGATATTTAGATAAGGCGTTGGGAAGAAATTCTTCCCGATGAGGGTGGAGAGACAATGGCACAGATTGCCCAGGAAAGCTGTGGATGCCCCCTCTCTGGAAGTGTTCAACGCCAGACTGGATGAGGCCTTGAGCAGCCTGGGCTGGTGGGAGGTGTCCCTGCTCGAGGCAGGGGGTTTGGACTGGATGAGCCCTTCCAACCCAAACCATTCTGCGATCCTGTGACCCACCAGCTCTCACTCCTACTTGCAGCCAAGGCGTGCACAAAACCGCACCTCGCTCCTGTGGGGAACGGGGAGCTCGGCCGGGACACGGTGGGCAGCGCCTGCCCCACCCCCGGCCGCTCCCCCAAGCCGCCCCGGGCTCCCGGGCCCCACCGCCCCCGCGCGGGGAGGTCCGCGGCGGGCGGAGTGAGCGAGCGAGCGGCCAGGCGAGGGCGTGGGGCTCCGGGCCCGTCTCCTCAGCCCGCCGAGCCGCCCCGCGCCGCCACCCTGCCCGCGACCCAGGGCGCCTCTGAGTGCCCAGGCCCCGCGAAGCGCTCGGGCCCCGCAGCTGAGCGGCGAGAAGCGCCTCCGCACCGCGCGGAGCGTCTGGGGCGGGCAGCCCGGGGCGCGCGGGGCGGGGCGGGCACGCAGCTCCGGGACGGGGCCGGAGGCGCCGCCGCTCGGCGCGGGGAGGGCGGAGTGCGGCTCTGGTGCCTGTCCGGCTGCAGCCCCAGCGGAGCGGGCAGCGGCGGCTCAAACGGCGGCCCGGGGTAGGCAGGGCTCCCGCAGGGACACTCACAGCCACTCTGGAGCTTCCAGGTGATTACTTCTCTTTTCTGGAGCTTTTCCACAGCTTTTCTGGAACGCTTTGTTCCACGGGATCGGGCAGCAGTTACCGGTAGAGTCACCTCCGAGCTCGGGCGGGCTCGGCTGTGCGAGTGCAGCTCTGTTGCTATTATTAGTGCTGGTATTTAATATTTGTACAGTCAGAACAAGTTAAATATTGGAGCTGCATCCTCTCCAGTACTTCTCTCCCGGCAGGCCCTGAGGGTGGCTCCGTGAAAAAAACAAATGCCTCAATCCAAAACTGGAACCTTCGGAGCCCGCCTTCGGCTGCCGGTCCATATGGAAGCACCCACGGCCCTCTGCAAGGCGCTTCCAGAGTTGCTTAAGTTTGACTATACTCAGCAGCAAAGCTCCAGACCTGCCTGCGAGCCTTGCTGGGATCCAGGCACCATGTGTTTTCTCTGTGGCCTGAGGTGCGGTGCCCTTTACAGAACGCACTTGGGGCAGATGCCCTGCTTTCTCCACCCTTTGCACTAGTTTGGCCAGCGGCGGAAAGCAGTGCTGGTTCTCAAGGAGGTTCGGGTCCCCTCTGCCAAGTAAGGTTCAGCGCTGTAGCCCAGCCACTGCCCAACTGGAGCTTTGGGCGTTTGGGAGCCACTCTGCTGCAGATTTGGTCTTGTTACGTGATCCTGAGTTGAAGCATACAAGAAACTCAGACAGTCATCTTTTGGCCTAGCAAGTACATGAATATATGTGATCTCTAAGAAACTTGTAGACCTAATTCTTTTTTCAGGTACGTCTGTTGTTAAAGTTCATACTTTCTGTATGCTAGGGGCTTGTGATAACTCTTCAATGAAACAGATTTTTTAGCTGAAGGACACCTGCTTTTGGAAAATTGTTTTGCTTGTCTGGAATTCCCCTTAGCTTTATACTGGATACGTTATTTGATGTCTTCTGTCATAATATGTTCTGTAGCGTTTAAAGGTTGTTGCCTTCTTTTTGCTGGGGGCTGTGTTTCCATGATGGGTGAAGCGATGCTTCTAATAGGTAGTTTTGTATCATTTTGTCAGGTACTTTGGGATTGTTGTATGAAAAACTACAGAAGTGTCATTTATTATTATGAATGCCTCCCATGTTTTGGAATTTCCCAGACATATTATTTGCCACGATGTCACCATCGTCACATTGATTTCTGTAGTTATAATCAAAGGTGGCAACAATGGCATTCAGATGCCTAATTACATTTCATATAGGTGACCAGTGCTAACTTATTAAATTAATGCATGGCAGAGAAGAACAAGTGTCACTGCTTCCCTCTGTGGTTAGGGAGCTGTCAGCTTGCTCCTCACACATAAAAATTAGTATATAAGTGAAGCATATGGTACCAGCGAGTTCTGTGCTTATTAAAGGACTAATTTTCTGAACATTCTGTGGATTTTCTTTCTTATTTCACTTGGTGTAGATCTAAAATACTTTTTTCCCATATTTCAAGACTTGAAATACTGAACAAGATTCATTTTTATTAAGCTGAAACTAGGATTTCTTAAAGTTTCATGAAAACAGAGAAAGCAGACTTCTGCTTGCATCAGACTGGCCACCTGTCTTGATATGAGGAGAATTGAAAATCCATCTAGATTGTGGAAACATAAGGTTCAAGTCACTACTGGTTTGATTCAGAGCAATTTTGAATTTGAGTGTTTTGTGTTTCTGGAGAATATACAAGTCATTGCATTACCAGCTGTATTGGAAGGGAAAGGGAATGTCTCATCCCCATAGTTCTAAAAAGGAATTTTGTCTTTTCTCAAAATTGGTAAGGCAGATTTTTTGCTTTAATATAATTTTCTGATCACAAATTGAAAAGCTTCCTCAAAATTTTCTAAGCAGTGGTGATGTCTTTGGTCCGATATTAATATGTATGTGGATAATAATCAAAGAAAGGCATTTTATCCTAGCAATGACTGGGGTGTGTTTCAGAAGTATTTACCTACTTGGTTAATAAGAACAAAGTAAGAAGAAAGACCACCACCATCTCTTATATGACAATTTTAAGTAAATTACAGTTTTTCAATGGATGTCGGAAACCTGTTGGATCACTCTTCTCAAAGATATTCTGAAACCTTAGTTTTGCACAGAGCCAAACCCATGGTTTTTCCTGAAGTAACCTGTGTAGGAAAGAGGGCCAAAGAGGACCTGCCGAGGTACTCTCTGTTCTTCCAGGATCTTATCTCTTACCTCAAAGTGTGAAAGGAGAATTGTTTTACCACACGGTTGTCTTTTTCCTATACTGAGTCTCTGTAGTGAGGGCTAACTGAAAGGAATTTGTTTCTTTGCTGTGATTTATTTGCACACCTTCTGGCAAATGACTTATTTTCAGATAGGTTGGAAATGTTCAACTACTCTTGCTTCTTGAATTCTTGAGGGCTGTAAATTTTATTGCAGGGCTCAGCTCTGTGTTACTCGCTTCGGACTGGGTGGCAAAGATTTAAAAACCCAACAGATAATTAATAGCTTCTGGGCCAAAGATACTGAGTTTGTGTCTTCTTTCAGAAATACTGTGATATCACATTCTACGGTACGAAAAGACAAAACAGTTGCAGGGTTCTTTGTCCGGTTCTTGTTAAGACTGAAGAGTCATCAATACCTGGAAAGAAAGCAGGAGAATGCGCAGGAGACCTGAATAGTCTCTTCAGCTTGCTTATGTTGGTTAGTCCTGCTGTTTCACCGTTGTACCCAGCTGTGGGTAAAAGCTTAGTACCAGGAGCTATACAAGCAAGTTGCCTTTGACCACTGTCAAATCATACAGATTCTATACAGACAGAGTTAAAAGATGCTCCTTGGTTACACCTGTGAGCTTTAAGCTTTCACTTGGCTCACATGAAGTTTTCTTGTGTGGGCTGGTTTCTTGTTAGAACAGAAATGGACCTTGAGAGGAGCATACAGGTTCCATTTCCTGACACAGCATAGCAGAACAATCACAGCTGAAACTGGGAAGGCTTTTCTTGGGGTATTTTTATTCTAGGAAGTCTGCAGATTGGTTGCCAGTTTTGGGATACAGTTGTTTGCAGTACTGCTAAACTGAATTTAGTCCTGTGCATCTAAACCCATCACTCACTATTGAAGAAAGTGCTTTTCTGGAAGTCCACGCTTATCCCAGTTGCTACATCATATTTCCATGCTGTTCTCCACTGTGTCTGGCTTCACAGGCCTCAGTGGGTCAGTGACTGGTGCATTCTGCCACAAAGCTGACCTTGGGGTTCAATCATCTGAATTTTCTAGATAGTAGTGTGCAGTCTTCACCAGGACGTAGTAATAAACATCGCCCTTCCATTGCATAGATACATGGAGTGAGAAGGATGATGACCTCCGTTCCTTTTTCTTTAGTTCTGCATGTAAAGATCCCTAAACTGTTATGATGTGGCTCTTGGTAATGGTGCTTCACAAGTGAGTGATAATGTTTATCCAGCATCCTTATTGAAATGTTTAAGCTCTTGTGAAAATATTTAAGCGTGTGTGACCTTAGACAGAGAGGAAGCCAATTAAAGTCAATATGAATAACAGTAAGAGTAGAGTTATATGTATACTTCAGTTTCAAATTTGAAACTTTGAATGAAGACTGGACACGCATTTCTGAAAAGCACAATTTTTTTTCCTGTATCATGTTGTCCTAGCAAGAAAGAGAGTGTGTGCTTGTAGCCCAGCACCCATGAGAAGCCAAAATAATTCTGTTTAGGGTTAAGAATGCAAATATGTTCATCAGCGTGCAGGGCTCAGGCTGTATTTGCATATAGCGTAATGTGACTTCAGTCTTGAATTTTGGCCTAAAAGCACTGTATGTGCATGTAAAATATAATTAATGTAATGTTGGGCCTTAGGGGAGAATTTTTATCTGACCTTTTATCAAGAGTAGTTTTGGAAGCTGCCCAAAATGTAAAATCCCCTGAAGTTCTTCTAAAGGAGATGTTGAAGAAGAACCATTTATGGGATGTTTATCTCAGATCTCTCTGAGGAAGAGAAGCTTCATTGTGACTTTGCTCAGAGAAGCCTAGATTTTGAGACTGTCATCTGCACAGAAATAAGGTAAAATAAAAATCTGACCCCACTGTGCTGACAACAGCTGAACTTTAACCAAAATGGGAAAAGAGTGTGCAAAGTATTACATACTGAGTGGCTTAGACTCTGCCTCTGAGGGAAATCATTGTATGCCTGTGTACATGGTCATGTGCAGATCACACATGCTTGCTTTGATCCCAAAGGTACAACCATACTATGAAGTCAGTATGAAAGTCTGCACTTTGTTCTGGTGTGGCTGTTCAACTGTAAGGAAGAAATCTGTTTTATGTACGTGTGGCTTAAAGCCTAGCTAGAGCAAGAATGTGACCCTCAAACCGTGTGACGCCAGAAGGTCTATCTTTCTGCCACTAGCTGAGCAATAGAGGGAGTACACAGTAAGGATTGCCTTTTCAGGTGAACATTTAAAAGCTTTGCTTCTCACTTGCCCAGTTCTTTTCCACAAAGTGTGCTTTTCAGAGATTTGGAGGGTGGTGAATCAATATACTGGCCTTCCATGTAAGTAAAATAGTGTTTAAATTTCTCTTAAAATTTAAGTGACTTTTCTTTAGGTTGTAGAATGTTGCGAGTACCAGTCAAGCAACATAACTGCTGTGGTATGTGTGTGTGCATATTTTGCTGGGATTTCTGCTTATTTTTGTAGGATTACGTAAGGCTTGGCTAGAGTTCTAATTGTTTTCATATCATGCATTTTTACTTAATATAAAGCCTTATTTGCAGTGTCCTTTATCACTTCTGTAGCTGTTATGGTTTGAGTTAAATTAGAGTCAGTTTCCTAACTCTGACTCAGTCTTGCCTAAGCAACTCTGTTTTCTGAAAGCTATCTGCATTTTTTTCAGACAGTTTCTCTCTAGAAGTGGTAACATGGGACATTGGTATGCAGAAAGGCCAATGTTTACAGTTATTCCTCTAGTAAGCAAAACTATCCTTAAACTAGCAAAAAACAGCTGCACCAGCAGGGAGGGGTGGACAGGACAGGTGACATCAAACTGACCAACAGAGTATTCCATTCCATTCCATACATGTCATACTTGGTGTAAAAGTGAGAGATGATGAGAGCCTCACTGTCCTCTGTGATGGCCAACGTCCAGTGAGGACTGTCGTCTGCTTGGTTCTCCTGATTCCAGGTCACAAGTTCAGCTCCCTCCTAGCTGTGGACCCCTTCTCTCGTGTCTGCTCTACAGTATTTGTGGTGACATATAGTCATCGAGGGGTGGAGGTGTAATCTCAGATATTTGTATATATTTTATTACATTATTATTATTTCATTAAAGCTGTAGGTTTAGTTTCCAACCCGCAAGTCTTTTTCATCTCATTTTTCTTCTCCCTTTCTCGTGAGGGTTGGGTAGGAAGGGAATTGAGAGTCCAACTGCACGGTTTTGGCTCCAAAATTAGCCAGGTTGGGGCTAAACCGTGACGGTAGTGAAAATGCTTTTTGGTTGTTCAAAGCATATGTGGGAAATAGAGTAAAAAAACAACATCTAGTGTTTCCTCTAGCCTGGCTTCTTAAGGAAATTTGTGTTTCTGAATATTTTGGGACCAGAGCTAGGTCTTTGGCCTAGCCTTACCTCAGTGTTGGTGCTTGTGGAGGTACTGGTATGACATCCTTACGCAGTTTGAGAACTAGGAGGAAGGCAGCGCTGCACAGCATGGCACGTCATTTCCCTTTAGTACGTTTTTGTACAAGGCAAGGGGCCCTACTGGGAAAAGCTGTCATGATACTTGTTTTTTTTAAAAAAAAACAGTATGGAGTTAGTGAAAAAAGAAGCACTGCTTCTGAATAAATTATTTTCCTTGTCTTGTATTTCTGAATTAGCTTGAAGTTCAGCAAATCATGGTTATGTCATCGCTCCATTTTGAGAGAAGACCTATGTTGCTTCTGACCAGTGTCATTTCTGAAGATAGGAAAGGATAAATAGACTTTAATGAGAATTATCTGCATCACCTTCAGAGAAGCACATCTGCCATTTCTGCAGAAGAGAAAGGAGTTTACACAGAAAACTGCATTTATTCAAAGTACTTTTACTCTATTTCCAAATTCTGTTTCTTGGGCAAGATAGCCCAAAAGCAATGAGATGTGTTGCTATCTTGTGTATCACAGAGACAACTAGTGGTGCTGTGAGAGGGCCTACGTAGGAGTATGGCATTGACAGGCTGTCAGACACCTTTGCAGTCCTTGATGTAGAGCAAATTGCTTGGCTAAATGAAAGGTAAGACTGTATCTGTCCTTCTAGAGCAAATGCAAGTTCACTCCTGCTGCTGCTCTCACACAGCCCACTGTGAACTGTGCTGCACAGCCCCTTGTAGCTGCACTTCCCTGATGCTCTGTATGAGCAAAAAAGCCATGCTTTTTTAAATCAGTCTCTGAAGGAGAGCTGAGTTTCAGGCATATTTGTTCTGTAAGTAGCACTTGTAAATAAATTGTGAGCAAAGTAGATCTGGCAGATTTGTCAGAGAGGTTAGAAAACTTGCTTGTGTGATGGGAAAGAGGAAGAACTGTGCTGGCAGTGTTCCACCCCGTAAACGTCTGCAGAGTTGGCAGAAGCATGAGGGAAGAGAGAAAGAAATTCAGTTTTTAAATTCTTCCCGAAATAGTCTACCCCTGTTCTCTTATCCTCTGCCTCTCCTCTTCATCTTGCTAACTTTTTCCGTCATCGCAAAATATTTACGTGCAGGAAATGGTGAGATAACACAGTATAGACTAGTTGATGGTGTTTTATTACAGATGTGTCATATACTTCTAGTTTGGGGCTTTCCATGCTCTTTAGAGGCTGCTCACAGTAGAATTGAATGCTCAGAGTATTTCTTCCATCTGTAATTGTACAGCAAATCTACACTATGTCACATTTCCTAGGACTGCATAGTTATAAAGGAAAGATGCACTTACAATGCTCTTGAAACAGCCAAGGCAGCCCTTGTTTCTAAATAGTGGCTGTGTTTAACTTTTTCTGAATATAATAAATACTTATTGAGCCTTTTTTTGTAAATTTTGTGTCATAGCAATCTGGATTTAGTGTCACTGTAGTCTCACATTGTAATCTAATGGCAATAAAATGATTCCCATACAAGTCTAGAGAGAATCTGTGTTAATACCGTTAAAATGTGCTTACTGAATCAAAACAAATACAGCATTAGCATGTGGAAACTGTTTATGTGATTATAATGTTTCAGCAATATGAGATTACTGTAGGAAGCAACTAATCCAAATCTAGAGAGACTTCCCATTACAAGACCATTAAAATGACACGATGATTGTAGCACAAGTTTCAGAGGGGAAAAGTGTAAGCACAAATCTTGTCATCACTATTCAGGCAAAACATCTATTGAACTCGGTGGAGTTTTTACCAGAGTCAGGAATGCAGTACCGTGACCTTTTTAGCAGCAAGTCTCTTTTCTCTTAACAACACCTCTAGAAAAATATTTACTTCATGGGTATTTAGTAGTTGGCTAATGGTTGGAGTCATACTTCATGCACTATAAAATTGCTGGTTGTAAAGATTTGTCCAGAGTTTATTATAGAATGTTATGAAATAATACAAGTTTTGGTTATATCTTAAAGCAAGTCTCATTTTTCTTTCTGTCTGAATATGTAATTTTCAGGAAATACCATTTATTTCTCTGCTATACAGCACCTATAGAAGAGAAGCCTTGTTCTATGCAGGAGCACCTTGGCGATACCACAGTTTAAATTAGTGATTTCCAAAACCAGAATACCTGTTTTTGCCGGCTAAGAGCCTACCTGTTTTGTTGGGATTTTTCTGCCATAGGAATCAACAACTTTCCCCCTGCCTTCAGACGGTGTTAAGATTCGGGAAATATAATTCTCTTGTTTATACTTGGCTTGTCCAGGATTGTTTCTTGGCTCCCTCCACAATCCATGGAAGGAGGCCAACATTATGGAAAGTGACTTGTCCTGTCCTATTGCAAATGTTCCAAATAGGCCGGATGAGTTGCCTATGGATATGTCTTTCCATCTCTACTATGAAAATGGTCTAGGTGGTTGTTCTGTGGGATACATGCATCATTTTAGATGCCTAAATAAGGTGATATGAATTCAGTCCCTGGCGCAGGAAAGAAGAGACTTTCTCAGAAGAAAGGGCTTTGTAAACTGTGGCATGCAAGGTATTAGTAAAGCACGCGAACATTGATTTCTCTAGTAGAACATACAAACTGAAATTAAGCAGCACTCCTTACTCCATTTAAAAGCTGTTGGCACCTAAAATCCATTTTAAAGACGCTAATGAAATTCTTGTTCCATCAAGTGTATCTTGTTAGGAATAATGTATTGTTATAGCATAATCAGGGCATGCTGTCTATGTAAATGACAGTAGGAAAGATAGCAGGACAGTAGCTTTAAAAATAATTCCTGTCACAGGTTGTTGTCTCTCTTTATTTTTCATGATTTTTTTATTAAAAGCGGTGGGTTTCTAAAAGTGTGTTAGTAAGCAGGCACTGACATTAATATTAATCATATTTTTGTGCAGATAAAATTAGGCCTGCTTTAAATGCTGTTTGTGTCAGTTTCCATTTTTGTGATGCTTCTTATATTTGTAAAATTCCTCGGCCTCAATCAAAAGGTTCAGTAGTAGGTATTGGTTCTGTAAACTCTATATGTGTGCTATAATCTGAAATGTAGAATGTAAAAATCAACAGATTGGGTATCGGTTACAAAAGGAACTTAGCACTGGAAACAAGTAATTTTAGGTGTTTCCTGCTGTTATAAATCAGAAGATGGCAGCCTCAGGCTATGAGAAGATCTCACCCACACAACTGTAGGTCTCCACAGTTCAGGCCTGATTAATTGAGGGTAATCTAAATTAACTGTTGGCAAGGAATTAGTAGGAACAAATGTTGAAAGTCAACTTTTTATCAAAGTAGTAATCTGAAAGTGAGAAAAAGGTCACAATCAATTAGAGTGGACTTCTTTGAGTAAAGACACTGTTGAATAACTGAAAAACTAAAATGGAAGCTTGCTAAGGAAACAGACTGTAATCGCTTTTGTGTGGTTTTATTAAAAGAACTTCAATGCTTATATGTTTAGTTATATAACAAAATATTTGTATGGGTTGGTTTTCTTAACCTAGTAAATGGATTTGAAAATTGTCAGTGACCTTGGGGGAAGAAAAGTGTGTTTCCAATGCAGAGAGTAGTTATTGCTCTATATGCTATCAGGGTTTTACTGAATACCGGAGTATAGATATTTAATGCAAAAAAAAAGTGAAGGTAATGCAGTTATCTTAGATTTATTTTGATCTCTCTGCTGTGTGTATAAGAATGACTCAGATCATTGAGCATTCACCAAAAGAGTAGAGCACCAGCTCTACTCAAGAATGGAATTAAGGACTGGGTTGGACACCTTAATTGAATTGCAAGTAGCAGCAGTTTGTGACTAAGACAGGTATTTTGCTTTTAATTATTTGCACAAGAATAATATTTTCTGAAATCATGCACATCTTAATCTATTTTGCAAAATATAAATCATTGTGTTAATCAGCCAGCAGTCTGTTCTATGAGAGTAATTTTTCTTCTGCCTTCTCGAATAAGTCAAAACACTAGTCTAGAAATGAAATCCATAAAAGAACATTACTTCCTAGGTCTGCTTTTATGCAAGGCAAGCAAACATAGTCACTCAGTCCTTTCTTTTGAATGGCCAGGTTTTCCTGTTAAAATAACTGCCAGCACTACAGGCTGCACTAGACAGGCAATACCTGCCTTTTGCAGGGAGGGGCTGGGTCACTGTGCGCATTGGTACTCTGACAATGACTGTTTCTTGTGAGATGAAAGTATCCCCAAAGAGACCTCAGCGTTCTTGTGCCCTTTGATATGTAGAGTTCAGCGCCCTTCAGATTTCAGTTTTTCTGTCATCCTGGTAGATTAACTTTAGCAGTTAAAAGGAAAGTGCCCTCTGAGAGCTTCACCAGTAACAAACCCGTGTTTATGATATTATTCACTAAAAGGGAGACAGAAATGGGAAAGACCTCTCTCTTTAATCAATAATGCATGCTCTAGTTAGTCCTGTCCTGTGGACATGATTAAACATGTATGTTGTTTCATAACTGATAATTTTGGTTGACTAGGGATTATAGCTATATATCCTTAAGCCTTTGCAACTAGCATAAGGAAGATCTAACATGAACTGGGTAGTCAGCTATGTTTAATGTTAATATGGTGCATAAATTAAAAAGACTACCTCAGCCCTCAAATTAAAATCTACCCCAAAATCCCAATGGAAAGAGCTGCAGCTAATTCTCACCTGTAGTGAGTCAGGCCAAACTTGTCCAGGGCAGATGCCTTTGATATGAGCCAGCTGCAGATGGTAGTCACAATATGTATCTTTGTCACCACTCATTTGAAGTATAGAGAAAAAAAATTTGTTTAGTTCATGTTAAAGGTAAAAAAGTCTGTTAGAGGCTGAACCGTGTAAATTAATTGTTAGGCTAGGGTTTGTTCTTAACTGGTAAAATATTTGGCCAGTGAAGCAGATGGGAAATGTACTTTGGCTCTGCTGTGCTGGTTGGGCACCACACTTTATCTTTAGTGACTGTTAAGAGTGTTATCCTACACTGTTCCAGACCCCCACGGCACAGCTGACAGGAGATCCTGAGTCCCTGAAAGCTGAATCAGCAGATGATCACCCCTCTTCCTGTGTTCTTCATACAGAGGGGCAGACAAGGTGCCCAATCTTGGACAGCTTACTTGGTGTGTGAGTGGGATAGTGAGTCTTGGAGGACACAGATTAATTAACTGAATGTACCAGTAAGGAATATTCAGGCTTGATGCCAAGTATGTTCATCTGGTGGCTCAAGCTGACAAAATTTGACAGCTGCCGAAGAGCAGAGAATCCTAAATGAACATACAGTGGTTGTTATTAAAAAGGAAACATTTATCTTAGTGTGATATTGACTATAGCACAATAAACCATGACGATTTTCTTGTACTAGAATGTGATATTTTTACATTGCTAGAGTACTGATACAGGCACAGTTGGGTAAAATAATACTTTGTTTTTCATATTGACCGCTCTACTGGAAGCAGCATTTGAAAACATTCCAGTAAACATACACAGTGTGTAGGTACATGCATGAGAGAGAGGAGGGAATTTGGAAGTTGTGTAAGAAAGCTTTACTCTTTCTGAAATGTGTTTGTTTCCTTTCTTCTTCCTTCCCAGACTCTTTAAGAATCTGATTATTTTCCCCTTTCGTTGAAGAAAAATGCCTTCCTTGAGAGGAAAAGCACAGACCGTCTTAGGCCCTGTGGAGCCAGGCTGCCTTGGCTACACATTGACTCATGAACACTTGAGTATGGACTACAGCAGCTGTTTTTATTCACCTTCTCCGGGCGAAGAGCCTCTCTCTGATGGGCCTATTGAGATGAAGAACTTGTTTTGGATTAAGCAAAATCCCTACAGCCATAAAGAAAACCTTCTTTTGTATCAGGAAACAGATGCTGTGAAGGAGGAGCTGTTGCGTTTCAAAGCAGCAGGTGGTGGGACGATTGTGGAAAACACGACCACAGGAATTCGTCGGGATGTGAATACTTTGAAGAAACTTGCTGAAGAAACTGGAGTCCATATTATTGCTGGGGCTGGGTTTTATGTGGATTCCACTCATTCTGTTCAAACACAGGCCATGACTGTGGAGCAGGTAAGTCCAAGCCATTGCTTCATTGTTTCTCTCCTATGAATTGTCCGTGGGTGAGTCAAAGTTGGAGAGAAGTTCCAACAAAACTGACGAAATCTAGAACTTCTGAATGTGAAAATCTTGGGAACAGCATTACTGCTTGGTGGTATAGCTGGACCAGTGCTACTTGCATGTACTGGGATTATATGTCAGCATTTCCAGTTTTTAAGCTCCGTTTTCCCTCAGGGATTTGTTATAATGTAACAGTAAAATAAAGTGCTTCATATGTGGACATCTGGTAAAGCACCAATTATGCTCTTCTTTTTACAGTTTTGAAGGAAGGAGTGTGTATACCTTTTGCCTCTTTTGTTTCTTTTTATGCGTAATTGCTTCCCAATGAGATCACTTAGAATTCTTGTAAAAAACATAAATGATTGCAGTATTTATAGGACAGTTGGAAGTCATTGCTCTGCTCAGGCTGGCCGTTATAGCTGTCTTCTTTACCATTTGTCCAGACTTTCCAGGACAGAGTCTACATCAGATTGTTTGTACGGTGCCTAAGACAGTGTGTTAATAATGACTGAGGTCCCAAGATATTCCTATAATAATAAATATTCATTCATCTTTTATTAAGAAAATGTGATGAAGGGAACTCTCTAAGGCAGGAGGCTGTGAATGTGGAGGAACAAAGCTGAGAATATTTTTTTTAAAACTGTCACAGTTTACAATTGAGTCAAATTTGTTTTAAAAATCAGTGATCAAAACTTGGGCAGCGCTGCCAGCCACACTGGACCCAAGCTGGCTCAAGCTGTATGGAACGGTACTGCTTTTCCTAAATATTCCTCCATTGCCTGAAATTTGATACAAATAGGTTTCTTGGGGTAAAGATTACCCTTCTGTATTTGGTGAACTGCTGGAGAGCCACAGATGTCCTGTACTCAGCAGGTGGTAAATACTCAATCCAGTCCAGAAGACAGTTACTTATAACAGGCTGTGCAGTGACTGATCAATGGTAGCTGGTGGTTCCTTATTTCTTAGTGCATTTGACATGATTATATATTTTCTGCTGAGACAAAGACAATCTGAATATTTCAGAGATGTTCTTCAGGAGAAGAGTGAATTCTGTATCTTGTTGTCTGCAGAGATGGTTGGTAGTCTAGTAATACACGAGGCAGAAGGTATGTGATCATAGAGTAAAGTGTTGGACAGAAACCTGCTGTAAATTGGACCGACATCTGCACGTAGAGTGAGTATTTACCAATATGTTGTACGAGACTATTGAGGAGACAAGATGTGCAGTAAGGATAAGTTACAGATTTATCTGAAAATCGGTGTGGTTTTTTTTTGTTTCCTGGATTTGGTAGCAAATCTTCTTTCTTCCTTTCCTCACTTTATTCCTTAAAATCATGATTTCCTTAGCATTCAGGGGCAAAGACTCAGAAGGTCATCGTCAGAGCCATTTTGTGTTCTCAATTCTGAAAGTAAACTTTAAGATATATGCCATATTCTGGGAAAGAAAAACTAAAGCTTTTGCAACAAACTGATTTTACTAGTAGATTCTAATGTCTTCTTTACCTATGAATATTTTAAAACCAAGCTAATTTTGACCGTGTAAGTTTATCAGCTGAACTTTGTTCTTGTAGTTCTTGAGTCATTGGAGCACCTGGCAGCATCCCCACAAGAAGGATTTCCCTTGAACGTGTATCTTCAGGGTCTTTGCCAGAGTTTCTTCCTTCCCTGAAGGTTTCCTTATTCTCTGAGCACTTGTTTTGCAAGAAATTACACTGAATTGTTTCAGGGGCCAATTCAGGACAGTGAAGCACAGGTTTTGTGTATCTTTTTTTTTGAAGAAAAATCAGTTTTGGCATAAATCAGTGTTCAAATTATATGTAGACAAGATTTCCCAGCAAACCTGGACAACTGTTTGAGTGGATACTGTTAAATTGATTTGCTTTGTGTTTATTTTGATCTTAGTGAATGGCAAACATAACATTAGTTGACAGAAACCAGATTGTAACTGCAGTGTTTTCACACACTCAACTGTTGATTAAAAAAGTTCATAAAGACCTCAGGAGGATAACCAGCGCAGGCCAAATCTGATGCTATTTAACCCAAATAGTATGAATAACTAAATCTCTCGTTTTCCTGTTCTCTAGCTTACAGGCATTATTGTCCATGAGATCCTCAATGGGGCAGATGGGACTGACATCAAGTGTGGTGTAGTGGGAGAAATAGGTTGCTCCTGGCCTTTGACTCCAAGTGAACACAGAGTGCTTCAGGCAGCAGCGCAGGCTCAGTCACAGCTTGGGTGCCCCATTATCACCCATCCTGGCAGGAACAGTGATGCACCTTTCCAGATTATCCGCATTCTACAGGAAGCCGGGGCTGACGTTTCAAAGACAGTCATGTCTCACCTTGACAGGTAAGCAGACTACCCCGCTGTCCTTCTGGCAGAGTTGCCACGATCCACTGGGGGTTGGGTGAAGTACTCTGCAAATAGGTGGGGTTCTGCTGTGCACTGGGATTGCAGTATGAAGAATTATCCTCAAGTTTACTGACTTAAAAATCTCAAACTGCTTATACAGAGCTGGATCAGCTTTTAGGTTCACATTGGTAAAGAGATTTTGGGATTTTAAATGCCTTCTTTGAAGATCTAGGGGCAAGATTAGGAATAACTGTAGCCATGTTTTTAAAAAAATGGGGAATCCATTAGCTTGTATCCTTTCACAAATCACCGCATTTGCAAATCATTGGACATAGAACAGCTCTCACCAAATTTTGTGGGAGGCATTTTTGAAAATTAGGCCACTGTTTAGGGCTTGACTAAAATCTTGCAGGTACTAACGGAGAACTCCTTGATTTGGCTGGATGCTGGGTCAACGCAGAAGCCACATCTTTTCAGTTCTGCTACCAGACAGAAGAAATATTGCTTAAATAGAAAATGGTTGTGGTTTGGCTAGTTCTTAGCATAGACCAGAGAGCTAAATTTTTGTTTCCTTCAGAGCCACACCTTCTCAAGGAAACAAACATGGAGAGGAATTGGGGTGCTTTTCTCTCTCCAGTTTAGAAACACATCCTCTATTACCAAATCAGTTTTGTGTGACCTTGTACTGTTCATGGTGAACTGCAAAATGTCCAGGCATTGATTAGTTTGGCCAGCTGCTGAATAACAGAGACTGCTTGTGGTCATATGATTCTCAGCAATTGGATTGTTTGCCCTCAGTGTGAATGTAATACAGACAAGAGCACTGTGCTCCACATTTCTAATGGTTACAGGCTCTAAGAGCTTGCAAATCAAGCTACAGGTGTTCTTCGTTCACACAGGGCTCGATGTTTTACTTGGGGATTTTCGGAGCATAAAATTAAGTGCCTCAAAATTCTGTTTATATTTGATAATATATAAATAATACAGGATTTCCTAATGTGTTTACCTGTGTTCCATTGTGTGTATAGCTATATTTTCTCTCATTTTGAAAGAAAAACTGATTACTTAAATCTTTCCGTGAAAGAGGACTGAGCAAGCTGCAGGTGCCAGTGCTTATGTAGCCATTTTGATACAACATAAACATCCAGTTGTGGGATTTTTTGCCTTTATATACTGTTATAAATCATTGAGTTCAGTGATTTATTTGTGGAACATAAGCAGTGTAAGTAGAAAAACAGACAAGACAGAGGTGCAGTTTCAGTAACAGCCGCTAATGCACAATATGACATTTCTTTATATTCTCTCTATCATTACTTTCACACATTCAGGTTGGCACTTGCTAACTTGCACCAACATAGACTCTAAACGACTGTAAGGTTTGGCTTTGCAATGTGCATTTAACATTTTAAGTCTTTCCATGAGAAGAATCCATGTGGGAGCATCCTAGTCCCTGAAATGCGAGATAAATTTGTACATAGCTCCATATTTCATGTCTGCTTTTGACATAGACAGAATGGTACTTTTCAGGTGAATTTACAGTCAAATGGTAGAACTAAAATCCTGGTTACTGTGCTTTACAATTTAGCACCTTGGGAAAAGGTAGCAAGTGTCCATAGTGAAACCATGGTGTATATAAAGGCTGGGAAGCAAAAGCTATTGAGTCTTGGCTTGGGCCATTTATTAGGGATTAAGGTTATAAAGATATCTTGGTGGAGATCGACATTCATTCACTTGAGTAGCTTTTGTGAGAAGATTCACAGCAACTGTTACGAATGCATGATTGATAATGGTTTGGTGAATGTCCCTGCAGTGATTTATGGAGGAGGTCCAAACTATAGGATACTTCCCTGTGTCCTGTCTTCTTTTGCAGGCATTCAGGACTGCTCAGGGACATGTGTTTCCCAAACACATAGTTCCAGCACAGAGATTAGCAATTTGAGTTGGGAACTGCTGCTGCTACATGCATGTAGCTTATCCACAATGGCTGGTGAAGTTAGACTCTCCCATCCTTCACTGGGACAGAGCACCCAGAAGCACAACATTTAACAGTAGTTTTCAAAAGAAGTTGTTCTGGCTGTGATTTTGAAATATATTGTTGGGTAGTATTTGCCACCTGCAGAGGGATGAATACTCTTGGCTGGAGTCTCCCTGTGAACTAAACAGAGTTGGATCTAAAATAACCCGTTCTCTTGCTCTGCACTTTGAAAACTCATTTGGTATTAAATGTTCAGTATCTGTAAACTGTAACATTTATTTTAAAATAACATTTTTTATTAATTACAGTTGGCACGTCTTAGACTTGTGCTGATGGAAGGCTTGTTTGAATAAGGGCTTTCTCTTTCAACCCATCTGTTCCTCCTACTTGATCCAGTTAAGTCATAATATTGAAATTGTGACATCAATTATTTCCATAGCTACAGACTGTGATGTAATTGCGTAGGGTAATATTACTTTGTGAAATCAATATCTGCAATAATATTGAAAAAGATTAAATTACTGCCCTTTTGGTTAACTGTGCTGTTCTTGAGGAAATTTGCTTTTTCCTTAGATGAAAAAAGTGTGGTGGTTATAAAGATAAATTTATAATGTATCATTTGAGTGGTTTTGTTTTCCTTTGGATAGCTTTGGTAAAAGTGTTTCAAAGAAAAAAATATTCCAGATACCTCTTTTTTCAGTTGCCGTTCTTTTCTGAATGAGTGATAGATTTTAGTAGCTTTGCTCCTTCACTTTTCAAATCTACTGCAAAGCCCATGTCCCAAGTACTCACAGTGCCATTACAGATTTTGGTGACAGCCTTTCCTTAAGGCGTTCTGGCCACACCCCAGTGCAAAAAATTATATCACAGTATCACAGTATCACAAGGTTGGAAAGGACCTCTGAGATCATCAAGTCCAACCTATAACCCAACACTAACACCAACACTAACACCATCATCTAAACCATGGCACTCAGTGCCTCATCCAGTCTCCCTTTAAACACCTCCAGGGTCGGTGACTCCACCACCTCCCTGGGCAGCCCATTCCAATGGCCAATCACCCTTTCAGTGAAGAATTTTTTCCTCATATCAAGTCTAAACTTTCCCTGACGAAGCTTAAGTCCATGCCCTCTGGTTCTGCCACTGGTCACCCGAGAGAAGAGACCAATCCCTGCCCGACTACAACCTCCTTTTAGGTAGTTGTAGAGAGCAATGAGGTCTCCCCTGAGCCTCCTCTTCTCCAGACTAAACAGCCCCAACTCCCTCAGTCGCTCCTCATAGGGCTTGTGCTCCAGCCCCTTCACCATCTTCGTTGCCCTCCTCTGAACACATTCCAGTATCCTAACATCCTTCCCAAATTGGGGGGCCCAGAACTGGACACAATATTCAAGGTGAGGCCTGACCAGTGCCGAGTACAGGGGGACGATAACTTCTCTGGTCCTGCTTACTACACTATTCCTGATGCAGGCCAGAATGCCATTGGCCTTCTTGGCCACCTGGGCACACTGCTGGCTCATGTTGAGCTTCCTGTCCACCAGCACTCCCAGGTCCTTTTCTGCCTGACTACTCTCCAGCCACTCTGTCCCCAGTCTGTAGCTCTGCATGGGATTGTTGTGTCTGATTGTTGTATATTACTGTTCTAATGACAATCTAGAAACATCACTATACAGAATAGAAACTAAAGACAAAGTTGTGTATTACCTGTGTGTGATGGATGAAACAAGCTCTGGATGTCTCCTGTATCCTGTAACTCTTTTGGGAAAGTAAATCTGTCTTGTGTAGGTAATCTATTGGTTTTATTTTTTTTTAATGTCACTATGAATTAACCTCTTCCTTAAATGTCCTTCCTTGTTAGGTTGTATGTTGAGAGGTTTAGTAATATCAAAAGTAAGTAACTTTCCTGTTTCCATTTAAAGGTTATCATAAATGTCTTCATTGTTTCATGGGGGAAGACTTGGATTTGTTTTGGTTTTTTTAATGCATGAAGTCGCATGAATGTGATAAAGACAATGCTGTGTGTCAACTTAAGGCACAAGTGTAAAACGGGAGTTCTGTTTCTCAAAAGGGTGAATTAAGTCTTAGATTACTGGTTTTGTTCCTTGCAAGTAGGAAGTTGCAAAATACCTGTCCTCCTACCGCATGATTTTTTTTCCTTCCTGTTACAGTGCTGACTTTGTGTTATATGTGCTCTGCAGGACTATGTCTGATACAGAGAAGCTTCTGGAATTTGCTAAACTGGGATGCTATTTAGAGTATGACCTCTTTGGTACAGAATTTCTTCACTACCAGTTCCATCCTGATTTTGACATGCCATGTGACAATGAAAGAATTGCAAGGTATCTGCTTCCATGCAGTTTAAGCTGTAGCATTGCCATTGACAAATGAACATTATTGGTACTTGTTTTAAGGGTGTCACAAAGTATTTCTGCTTGCTGTTCATAATTGTGTTTTTTCATACTAAAATAACAAAACTTTTTCTGCTGTTGCATCTTTAGGGCAGCATGTATAATTTCTCTGTCTGTAAAGGAAGATTTAGAATCATAGTGTTGTAGGAATTTACTTGAGAAAAAGATCAAGAGCTTTTTAAACTTCATTCTCTGTCCTAATTCCATGCTGATGTGGTTGAATTTTATAATTAATTGTATTTATGCAGACTGTAAAAAGAAACGGCTGGAGATACAGGACTTAGGGTTTGGCTTTCATTTGAAACATAGTACTGGAAACCTATTGCTACTATTAAGGATCATCTGAGCCTGTTACATCTCCTCAGGCATGCCCTCATTGTGCAAAACTCATTGGTTGTCTTGGATGGATTTTTGTCATGCTTCTGCCCTGAAAACCAGACTTTTATTCTTCCAAACACTTTATGGCATCTCCTCCTCCTCTGCTTTTGCCCTTTCTCTCTTTTGAAGGATGGGATTCTTGTCTCCTCAGAAATCCCATGCTCTCACACTGGCAATGTGAAAATATTGGCCCCACTGGCAGGATACCTTTTCCCTGCTTCCCATCAGCACATGCAGTCTCAGCTCAGCTGCACAGCAAATCTGTTGGACTATACTAACACAAGATGCTGCCAAGGAGATGCATTCCTTGCAGAAACTGTCTGAGACAGGTAAGATAGCTGGGAATGGGCATCTCACTCCTTCCACTTTGTCTGGAGGTGTGATCCTCCTGGGCTCTTTGTCCACAGCGTTTATGTGTAGCCAAGTGTCAGGTTTCTCCAGGGTGGGGTGCCTGTGCCTTTTTTTTTTTCCTTCCAGAGTCAGAAACAATTCATTTTTTTCTCTTTAATGAGAAAGATTTTATGATCCCTGATCACTCATGAAGTAAATTTCTAGCTTTCACTTACTCACATTTCAGATGTAGCTTCCCTACCCCACAGCCTCAAGACTTTTCTTCTCTGTTTTCAGGCTGTCTCGTGTTAAGAAGGTGCTGTGTTTACTATTCCACTTACTGCCAAGTGTTTGCTGCTGCTCTACACACTAGATATCTTCTCTTAACAGGGCTCTCGGCCTTGCACTCAGTTTTTTAAACCCTTGCAATGAATCAACGTTCACCTTTAGAATGGGTAAAGCTGCTCCCCTTCCCTGTGCCTCTCCCCCTCTCATGTGCCACAGTACGGCAAGGAGTATGGAATATAAAGGCTGATATACCTTCTCAACCTATGAAATGAGTCCAAATATAAAAGGAGATGATTCTAAGAAAAAGTTTGTTCAGAAAAAATTTAGCCCTTCCAGTATCATTGATTTCATTCTCTGGTTGGCTTGTGGTCTCTCTGTATTTCAGGCTGGAGAAGGTACTTGTGATGTTGTAATACTATGTTACACGTAGTCTTGTGCATTATATTACACGTAGTCTTGTGCACTATATGGCACATATTTATGGTGGTTTATGAAAGATGCTGATTTTCTACCAAGTTCTACCTTGCCTTCTTCCCGCTGTCCATATTGATTTGATCCTGCTACGTGTATCGCCTCATAATTAATTGTAATAAAAACTGACAGAAAGGCCTTTCAGATACAGTGTTGTTACTTACAGAACTGATATTTGCTTTCTTGCTGATCAAAGCACAGTCAGAATTAGAATTTCACAGTGCTGGCAAATGATGGAATTGGGTGCCTTCATGAGGAACGAGTGCTTTCCAGGTCTGATCTATCTATCTCTGCCACTTTAATGCTGCAATCTATTGCCAAACTAAACTGAAGCTTAGTGGGAAACTTGAGTCATGCAATACAGGTACCAGCCCAATAAATGCAAAAAAAAAGAGCTGAGAAAGGGATTAAGGTTCCCACAGTGAAATGTGGAGTAGAAGGACTTGTTGCAACAGACTGGTTGCAAGGAAGTCACCAGCAGAATTACTTCTTTTTCCAAGCTGACTTGTCATTTGGCCAACTCTTGCTGTATTAGCTTCTCTCATTTCCTGGCACACATTAGCACTGTGCGCCTGTCTTATTTATCATCTTCTTTAATGAACATCTTTGAAACGTGTTTGGATAATAACCATCGATATGGAATATGATGCTTAAAATTTGTATTAACCTGGTTTGCTAAGTGGGAATTAACTAAAGATGTGAAAGTATTTGTGTAAATGACACAGGCTTCTTAAAGGACTTGTCGTATGTACGTAGGTCCTTAACAGATGTGACACCAGCATTGTGACAGCAGCAAGAACTAACCCCAGGAGTCAGTCAGGCTGAGGAGGAGTTTATGTAGGAAAACATTACTTACTCACATATATAAAGCCTGTGTCCCATGCTTAATGATGCTGAATATCTTTAATTCCTCTGTGGACTTAATGGCACTAGGAATGCAGCCATGTGCCAGCCAGAAAGAGTTTTCCTTCTCCACTTTGAGATGTGGGCTGGTGTGTTTTCAGAGGTGTTTATTCAGTCAATAAAATAAGTGTTTTAATTTCAACTAAATATAAGGAATATGTCTTATGAGTACCTAAATGTAATTATTTTCAGTAATAATGCAGTCTCTAGCAGTAAATCCTGCTCCGTTCTGTGCTTTGCAGCGAGAACCTTTCACTGACGGGTATGCTTTCTGCTTTTGCAGGATTCGCATGCTGATCGATGAAGGCTATGAAGACAGAATTGTGATTGCTCATGATGTGCACACTAAGAATCGGCTGATGAAATATGGAGGTCATGGATATTCACATATCCTTAAAAATATCATTCCCAAAATGCTAATTAGAGGCATATCCCAAGATAAAATTGATAAAATACTCCTAGAAAATCCAAAGCAATGGTTGACTTTTAAGTAGGAATAATGATTAACTATTCCTATTTTATGGGGAAGCTTAATAAAATTCAGATTTGTTTCAGGAGAGCAGTCATTTTAAAACTTGGTTCTTTTCAGAGAAACTAGAAGTTATTAATTAGATGCAAACAAACTGATTATGACTTTTATTTTTAATTAGAATATCAAAATTATGTCTTCTCTCTGCATTTTCTCCCTTCTAAAATGCTCATGAATGACTCACTGGATATGAGCTTACTTACAAAATCTTTTCAATTAAAATTTTAAAATAATTGTTTCTAGACAATAATTATTAAAAGTTTTCCCAAAATATTTTTGAAGATGCATCATCTGAACTTTGAAGGAAATTACAGTTTCCAATTAAATTCCCCTTGTCCAGGGGTGATCCTTACATTCTTTAAGTAACACTTGATAAAAGGTCTGGGACTTTATCAAATAGCTTCCATGGACAACAGAAAGCCAAAGAAATCTCAAACAATTCTAAAAAGATTATTTACTTAATTTTAAATGAAAACGTAGAAAATACATGGAAAAATATATATTTTTAATAAAGCAATTTGATCACCTTTTAAATGATGTGCAGTATTACTACGGATGTATTTTTTAATTGCATTGATTTTTTTAACCTGAACCTTTTCAATCTCACAGCAACCATGTGAAACTTCATGCAGACCAGCTCCTTTTTATAAGGATGCAACACCAAAAGTCAGAATATATTACATAATACAGTTTTAATGAGTTGCAATAGTTATAACAAAGGTTGTGATATAAGTCTTTACAAATCAGTATATCAAGATATGATGAAAAAGGAAGAAATGTTTGCCTTCTATGTGTTTTCCACATAAAGTGTGTTCTTTTCTCTTGTCTAACTTTAACCAGGGATGGTGATTTATCCAAAAAATGGTCTTATCCAGTAGCACTGGTTCATTTCAAAAGCTTCTTCACATTTGACCACGTAAATCTTGTAGTATTAAGCTTTTCCAATAAATACCTAAGTAAATACGCATTGCTAGTTGTAAATGATCTCTAGTTTGGCACATTGCTGTTTGATACTACATAGAAAATCTCAAGCTATGCTGCTGTTGTGAGTGCACTAACCCATAAACGCAACAGTGGAACAAACAGACATGAAATCAGTTACACATCTGTTATTAAAATACATTACCTCGTAGAAAAGAAACAGGAGTAATCACTACAATGTACAGATATAGGTTGGCACTTTGTCATAAAATAAACGCGTTAACCATTCTGGTGAGATAATACACAAGCAACTGGCAGTACAACACCCCTTTATAAATCCTAGATGAGTTAGGCTGGCAAGCCTCTCGGTCAGCCTGTCTAACCCAGCTTTTATTTTGAATTGGACTGCTCAAAACAGAAAGAGTAACACATTCTGTTTAAGAAAAGCTTCACTCGTTCAAACAAGATTTTTGAGAGATTCGTAAAATCTTCATCAGACTTTTACTGAGCAGCCAGCACTGAAGAGCCTTTTTGTCACAGTGGCAGACACTTGCGACATTTTAGTGCAGATAAATCCCAAGTTTGTACCCTGCGCACATTAGACAAGGTTGCCTGTGGCAAATCGCATGAAATAGAAATGCTAAGGGTAGCCTTTATTACTCTTTAACTATTTATAGAAATGTTACCTTGATTTTGCCAAAATTTAAAAAAATAAATGACACAACCAACTGTGCCACGGAGCTGGTTAATTATCTTGCTAGAATTTAGGTTTAGAATGAAATCTGCAAGTTTTAACCTGAGAGAAACAGACAGCCTCCCCTCCCAAAACCAAAACAAATTATGAATCCATTTTCTGAAGAAAAATATTCTGTGGACATGACTGCTATGACTGATTTTAAAGCATTTTTATAACTATGTAACTCATAGTACCTATGTTTAGTTTAATTCTCCAAACCATTAATCCTTTATATGGATTAAACTTCTCTGAGACTTTATATATATATATCTATAGATAAATGAATGAGAAAAATAGGTTTTAATACACACTTTTTTTTTTTTTTCCATGTAAATATCTGCTTCTTTCTTTGCATATGTGTTATCTTTTTTGGTACTATGCTTCTCTTTGTCCGTTTCATAGGCGCACCTTACTACCAACTGGTAGCTTGCTACAATGGAAAAGGTCTGTGTGACAACATCTACTCACATGTCAAATCTCCCCCTTCTCCTTTGTGGGAATAATCCCAGTAACTTCAGCGAAGCAAGACACCCAAGACAAATATGGTTTTGTCCCATTATATTCCTACGAAATTCTATCTGAACATCTGCAGTATGTTAAGCCATAACTATTTTATTAAAAATAGTACCCAAGTACAGACTAAGTCCTAAAAGACTAATGAAGACTAATTGCTGCAAAGAAAACACTCCACCTTAGTTTGAGGATATGGATGCCAGGCTTGCTAAATATTTACACAACTAACCATCAAGAATGGGCCTCTAATATTGTCTAAATATATATTTACACATGTTTACAAATTAAAAGCCAAATGCTTTTTTCCACTAACATTAATGGGAGTTTTGCCATTGGCTTTGGTGGAATCAGGGATGTGATCCAATAGAATAGTTTGTCAACTGTTGTATATTTCAGGAAAATAAGTGTTTCTTCTATCCTTTTTCTTTTAGAACACAGCTAAGGGGAAGACAAAACTTAAACAATTCCACTGGACTGATTTTATTTTAAAAGTCTAATGTAAACCTACAAAGCAGGAACATTGAGTTAAGGCTTGAAGCTGATTAATTTCTAGTTTTAAATGGAAGGATAAGAAAAGTACAAGGCAAACAATTCCTTTGGAGAGAGAGAGAGTATATTTTGATTACCTCTTCCTTTTATTGTAAAATCATTCCTCACCACACTATGAGTGGACTCCAAGCATCATTGTTAGCAAGTAAGTCACAAGAACCAAAGCTGAAGTATGGATAAAGCAGCAAGATCATAACACATCAAAGTATCCTATATACTGAAGAAAAAACTCATCGTCCTTAGGTGGGGGTTTTTTTCCTGTAAAAATTTGATCTATGTAGGACTTCATTCACATGGACACTAACAAGGACGATGTATTTGCTTTGGCGGTAGTGGATCGCACATCTGTTTGACTTCTTTTGTAATTTTTTAACATAATGTTTCTCTGTCTGGTACAGATGTGAATCAGGTAGCATTCGACATTTTTCCCCTGCTACTGAGGTGTTCGGTGGCCGCTCTGCTGGGGTGCTTGATTCAATGACTTTTGCCACGCAAATCCATTGCTTAGAAGAGCAAGCTTCATTTTTGGACTGGTTTGATGGATCTTTTTACCCATCATCAGTCAGCATAAATAATAAATCCAGAAAATGTGCTGTATTTGTTGTTGTTTCCTCCATGTGCTTTTCCTCCGTCTAATTTAATGTAAACTTCATCTCCCGGCTCCAGATGAAGAACCACACTGTTACTGGCATAGTCGTAGTTCTGATCAGCATCCTGAGCAATCGCACTAGCTCGAACCTACATAAAATACATAATGAGTCGTTAAGAAAACTCAGATAATTTTTCCTGCACGGTGAAATTAAAGCATAAACTCAACATTTTATTTGTCATGCACGAGTTGGCACTTCAGATATCTGGCAACATATATTGTAGGTTCTTTTCTTATAGTTATTGCTTGTTTTCTCTACAATACATCATCTGGAACTAGAGCAATAATGTGCTCCTTTCTCAGTCATCTGCTGAATACACAACTGCTTGCACTCCTCTAACTGGCACATTAGTATCTGGAGTTTGGAGAGCTGAATCTGCTTGCATGCCAGTTTTACATAGGTGTAACTTTTATTTCAGTGGAACATTTGATTGACATTGGTGAAGATCCACAATGAGGCCCTCTTGATACCAGGCTGAAGCTTATCCAGAGGCAAGTTATTGTCATACCGCTAATATGGTCATGCTGCAGAAAGCCCACTAAAGTACCAACACCCACCCCCACATAGGCACGCGCCAATGCACACAACCAGGTAAGGATCCTAGTTGTAGGTTGGAAAAACTGTTATTGCCACATTTCAGTAAGCCAACATTTAATTTCTGTGTGTTGTAAGAAATGCACATTTGAAAAATCACAGGTAAGTCCCTATTTGCTTTAAGAGGTTTTGGAATTTACAAGTAATTGAGGATTTGCCATTTGCAACATTCAGTTAAACATGTTTTTTCCCATTTCTCCCTTGCTATTCCGCTACTGATCAAATATGACATTACTAGCAAATGGGAATTAATCTGTAATTTCAGGATGTGTGTTTGTTTCCAGCAATGAATAGCCTGTGCCATTTTAAGTCCCCAAATCATTTATATATAATTTGACCCTCTTTGGTAAAATATTTAAACTTAGTTGTTTGTGATTTATTTCAGTGTAACACATGATCTGCTTGTTGCTTGTCTTTATTCTACCATAGTTACAGAGCAGTAAGTGAGTGATTTAGTGGTACTGCAAACCTGAACTAAGCAGTAATGCATGACCTGGTGTACTGTATGTGGGATTTTATCTGTTCTGAATTGAAAAAAATAGGCTATAAGTCACAAATTTCTGCGGATTCCTTTCAAAGTTTAAATGATTAATTTCCAAATTAAATTTTCATGTGATATGACCTCACATTAATATTGAAATGTTAAAAAGGAGGGGGTTCTTTACCATGCAGGAATGGCATTAAGCAGCTTAAAAAATCACAGTAGCTGGAAATTCTTTATACATCCTGTAAGAAGAGTGAGAAAGGCTTAAAAGGCTTGCAATGGTGTGACTCTGCAAATTTAAACAGATGCGTGGTGTGATGATAAACCACAACTATTGCAGGACTTCTTGATCCTGAATTGCCTGGTGTTATTTACAGAGGTGATCTATTTTGTCAGTGTTTAGGCAATAATCATTCTAAGCAGAGGGCATTTCCTCTGGATTAATGAGGAACAAGGTGGAGGTGAAGGCCGTGACCCTCTGAAGAAACTAACAGGCTGGTAGTGTAAATGGAAAGTGCAAATAGGAAGGAATAAAAACACTAGAGATGAAGTAGAAAAACTTCCATAGAGAACTAGTCTCTTGCATACTGGCAAACAAAATGGTTTGAATTACTTTCCAAATTTCCACTTACATCGTAATTAAATACTTCTTTGTGGATTTGTGTAAAATGTAGTTTTTCTGTGGACATTAAAGGAGAATGGATATTTCATTTTTAACATTCCAGATAGTACCTACTGGCTGAAGAAAAACAGATTCTAGGTATTAAAAATCTACAAATCACTGCTCTATGTATAAACAAATGTCCTGTAAACTCCAATGTGCTGTTCTTAGAAGTTTTACCTCCTTTAGTTAGCCTGAGCAATTTCTTTTTAAAGCTTGGGAGGACAGACTCAAATGATTTTTCAGTGTATTGCTGCAAAAGGGTAAATGTATCTCAAAATTAAGCCACTAATGGACTATACATTTTGTAAGTTGTATGACCGCTCACCTCATCTTCCTTGAAACTACGCTCTCAGGTTGCACACATGTACTAGCTAAGCTTGTGATCTCAGCACCTCCCTCTTCAAGCTTCATAACCATTAAAGAAGGCAACATGTTAACAGTGGAGACCTCGAGGTTCCTCGTGTTCCTTGCTTAGGATTTTTTTTTTTCAGTAAGTCATACATTTCCCCATGATTTGGGTATTTTCATTGACAGAAAACACTGGGTTTATAATGTTATCTTTGCCAGACTCCATTTAGTATCTTACTTCCAAAATTTCTGAGGTTTCTTACAAATAATATACAAAGGTAACTGCTATCACATCAGCGTTTAGTGTTTCAAGTATAAATCATAACGAAAAGGAGACACTGCTGCATTGAAACTGTGTGTCAGTTTTTTAAGTAGTTTGTATGCAGGTAATTTACCTTTGCATACATATACACAAATATATACATAGAAACCTTGCCTTTTTTTTCCTTTGAATCACTGTGAGTTTCATTTGTCTCACGTCTGGTACTGGAAGTAGTTGTATTTCAGCACAGTTAGACTCCAGATTCAATGTAACATTTTTAACTGGTTGCTTTTTAGAAAGTACTGGTATATATTTATCTTTCAGGGTTTGGGAAAATAAAAACTTTAACACATTATAAATAGGGGTCAAAAAGGTATTAATGTTTCAATAACTAGTGAAATGGTATCCTTGCGGTGGACTGTTGCCTTTGTGTGAAGAAATCAAAGTGAATGTATCGCAATGTACTTTGTTTTATTAGAGCTGGTGTATCTGCTGAGGCAGTGTTTATGGAAGACACTTTCTAATTTAATTAATTGCTGCTGCCGTCTCCATTATTTCGTGGCCACAGCCCTTCTGAGGAGCCACAAGCAAAAGGTAAGTGGCCCAACAGGGGACCGTACCGGCCGCTCCCGCTTCCCGAGGAGGCGGCTCGCAAACGAACGAGCCCCTGCGCCGCCCGCCCGGCGCGGCGGGGCCCTGGGGGATGGTGCTGGGCCCTGCGGACACCGCGCAGAGCGGACCGACCCACCCCGAGTCCGCACCGCCGGGGGCTGAAGAGCCCGGGGAGAGCGGCGACCCTGGGCTCCGGGCTCCTCGAGCCAGGGCCAGCCGACAACGCGGCCCTGCAGCCCCGGCAGGGAAGGACCTGTTGAAGCGGGCGGCCCCTCGCCCTCCGAGGCACCGCGGGGTTGCCGGGGAGAGCGCGGGCGCAGCGCGCTGCCCCTGCCCCGAGCCGGCGGGGACCTGAGTGCCCCGCCGCTATCGCCGAGCGCTGCCACGGCCAGAGCCCGCGCAGCTGTGCCATGGAATCACAGTACCGCTTGGTTGGAAAAGACGTTCGAGATCATCGGTCCGACCGTACCTGCCCACTACTAAACCATCTCCCTGAGTACCTCATCTACCCATCTTTTAAACACCTCCAGGGATGGGGACTCAACTAGCTCTCTGGGCAGCTGTTCCAGTGCCTGACAACCCTTTCGGTGAAGAAATTTTTCCTGGTGTCTAATCTGAACCTCCCCTGGTGCAACTTGAAGACATTCCCTCTCGTCCACCTGTCACTTGGGGGAGGAGACCAACACCCACACCGCTACAGCCTCCTTTCAGGTAGTTGTAGACAATGATGAGGTCTCCCCTCAGCCTCCTCTTGTCCAGGCTAAACAACCCCAATTCCCAGCAGCCGCTCCTCCTAAGACTTATGTAATAAGACTCTTCACCAGCCTCGTTGCCCTTCTCTGGACACGTTTCAGCACCTCAATGTCCTTGTAGTGAGGGGCCCAGAACTGAACACGGGATTCAAGGTGCAGCCTCACCAATGCTGAATACGGGGTCACAGTCGCTTCCGTGGCCTCACTGGCCACGCTGCTCCTGACAGAGGCCAAGTGTCTGTTAGCTGTCTACGGAAGAAGCAGCGCAAAATTGCGGAGAACGGCTCCCCGGGGGCAGCCGTTACAGGCACAGCCTCCGCAAGCGAGGTAGTAGCGCTTCTCCTGATAAAAATGGATGTTTCCTATGTTTTTCATACGATGCCATCCGAAGAACTTTAATGATTCCGAGCGTTCCCCCCCTTCCCGCGGCGGTGCCTGCAGCCCCCGGGGTTTGCGGGACGGCGGCGGTGCCTCCCGGGAATGCCCCATTATCCCGGGCAGAGGGAAATCTCGCTCCCCGGCGGCGGCAAAATCCGCGCCCCGCTGGTGCTGTGGCTGCCTTCCTCGCCCACACCCCACCCTTCCCCACGCAGCACCAGCCTCTCCTGAGCCCACCCGCCGACCCCGGCTGCCCTGCCCTCCTGGGGAGTTTCCCCTCCCTAAGGGAGCGCCCGGCCCGGGCTCCGCGCTCCGCCGTGCGGGCAAAGCTGCCCGCGCCCTCTCTCTCCCAACTAGACCGAGACGAGCGCAGCGTTCCGCGGGCTCCGGCCCGGAGGGACGGGACAGCGGGCTGGGTGAGAGCGGCAGCGCTGTGTCTCCCGGGAAAAAGAGCGCGTGGAGCGCGCAGGGACCCTCCGGGGAGCGGAGCTGCGGCCCCGGCGCCCTCCGCGGGGTTCCTGCGGGCTGCGGAGCCCCGGCTCCCCCTTCCCGTCCGCTTCTCGCCCTTCTCACCCCGCTTCCACCTCGGGCTCCCACTGCCCTCGCGGCACCCGGCTCCCTTCGGGAAGTGCGGCTTCCTCTGGACACCCGGCTTCCCTCTGGGATCCCTCTCCCCATCAGGAGCCTGCTCCCCTCCCGGCACCCGGCTGCCCCCGGGCTCCCGCCGCCCTCCCGCCCGCGCACCTGGTTGTTCTTGCAGAGGTCGGCCCACATGCTTGTGCCGTCGCCGCCCCGCATGAGCACATGGTATGTGAAGAAGTAGATGCCGGGGATGGAGCAGGTGAACTTGCCCGTGGTGGGGTCGTAGTGGTTGCCCAGGTTGGTGACCACGTCGTCGAACTTGAGCACCTCGTAGCCCTCGTGCTGCCGCTTGAGGCCGGCGTAGAAGGCGATCTTGGGGACGGTGCTGTAGGTGGCGGCGCTGATGGCCCCTGCCGCGCTCAGCCCCGGCGCCCCGGGCGGGCCCGGCAGACCCTGCCGCCCCGGCTCGCCCCGCTCGCCCGGCGGCCCCACCGGCCCGGGCGGCCCCGGCTCACCCGGAGGACCGCGCGGCCCCGCTTTGCCCGGGCGGCCGGCCTCCCCCTTGGGCCCCTGGATGAAGGTGGGCAGGGACTGCATGAGGCCGCGGTCGGGCGTGGCCGCCGTGCTGGGTGCCTTGGTGCCGCCGTAGGGGTCGCAGACCATGCGGCAGGTGCCCAGCATCTCGTAGTGCGCCGAGGTGCCGGCCGAGCTCACCAGCACCGGGATGAGGATGACGAGCAGCAGCACCATCACCACCCCCAGCGCGCCGGCCGCGATCAGCCGCCGCCTGCTGCCCACCAGCCGGCTCAGCGCAGGGCGATCCTCCTGCCTGCTTTTGGACAAAATCTTGATGGTTGGACGGGGACCTCCTCAGAGCCGAAAACACGCCGAGCCCGCTCGAGCTCGGCTCTCCGGGGGCTGCGCCGCCCTCCGCGCTGCCGGGGGCGCCGGGCGCTCCCGCGGGTCGCTCCGCTGCGGCCGCTGGGCGAGCGGGAGGCACGGGCAGCGCGGGAGCTGCCGCCGCACTTTTATGCTCCCGCTGGCGATCGACTTTTTTTTTTTTTGCAGGCTGTGCCAGTCCGAGGCAACTTTTCCCTGGAACTTGCCTTTCTCTCTCTCTCTCTCTTTTTCTCGCAGAGACCACAGTGCTCAGCAGGGGCTGCCCCGCCGCCGAGAGCCCGCGCCGCCGCGCCGCGCCGGAGCCGGAGCCGGAGGGAGAAAGGGATCCTGCCCGGGTGCCACCTGCCAGGAGAGGAGGAGGCTGACGAGCGCGCTGGAGCAATTTATAGGCACCCAAAAGCGCAGGGGAAAGGGGAGCTGCTTTGGCATCTCATTCCAGCATCTGCTCTGCTCTTCCCACTCACAGGGAGTTTGGCATTACTCTGGCAGTGTGGGAAATATATATATATTTTTTCCCTCTCTCCCTCCCCCACCCCTCCCGCAAACGGGTGAACAGCAAAATCGTGAGCCTCACTCACTAGCTGCATCTTGCGATGACAGCTCTTTCTGGAGCAGACCTAAAGGAAGAGATGTGCTTAGCAGCCTCTGGATACCCTTCAGGTCACCGATCGAGAATTAAAAAGGTCAATCCACCTCCCGCCTAATGCTTCCCTGAGGCCACCCTGCCATATTAGTGTTTTCTGGGAAATACGGCTTTGAATGTACGGATGCTTTATAGTTGCAGATTGTCCAAGTGGAAGTTATTTGAAAATATACCTCCCACCCCGCACAGCAATACAGATTAGCAACTCTCACAATTTCGGATCTCCCTCTTCCTCCCTCCCCGATTACAACCATAAAGCCAGAGAAAGAGACAGTTCTTTCTGTGAATTAAAATTGACATACTCATCACAGGCTGCAGTGTTTCTCGGTGTTAAAGCCAGCCACCGCTTTGCTAGCAAACTGACACCGAGGGAAAGATTTCCCTTTTGTTTAGAAGCCAAAGGAAAGAGCGGAGCTTTTGCAGATCAACAGATGTTGCCTGGTCAGGAGAAAAATGTCTCTCTGGCTTAAGTCGTGCAGCAGCAAAACATTTTGTCAAGTCTTGGGGTTTTCTCCTTTTTTTTTTGTGTGTGGGTGTGTGTGTGTCTGTGTGAAAGGTTTCTCCTCCTCAAGGACTGGTGGGCACCTCTGTGACTGAGTTGGAAGGTGAATGTGCAATATTAGTGGCATTTATCCCGAGGAAATATTAAGGAACTTGTCTTGCTTACAGATACACAAGGTACACAAAGAGCTGTTTAAATAAACAAACAGAATTGATTCCTAAATCATACTTCTGTATTCAGGAGCAATGGACGTCAATCAAACGTGGGTGACATTTGCCTGTCAATACAGGGATGATAGCTGGAAAGAGTGTGACTTATTACAGCAAGGCAAGAATCAGAAATGAGCAAGAGCGGCAAATAGGACAACAACCAAATAATAGCATCTCCAGCGATGATCAGAGGGCTGTGATCTTGTCTTGGATTTTATTAGCACGAATCTCTTCTCCCCTCACCCCTTCTCTTTTCTTTCTATTCTGTTCCACAACACAATAAGGTCAAACAAGCAGGCAGTGGGAAACAGATGCATTGATTCCTCTTTTTAAGCAGAAATGTCAGCAGCTTCTTTTGCTCTTTCCTGAGAGACTCAAAGGCAGCGTGTCCATGCTAGGTAGAGATGGACCAGCCCAGCTCCTTATCTACCCAGAAAACTCCTGATAAAGCTTCCATTTCACACACTTGTAAATATACCTCCCCCTCTCCCCCCTTCTTTCTCCTTTCTTTCCTCTAATGCTCTCTCTTAAACAAAATTCTTTATCTGGCACTGACACAAGTTGGCCAGTTCCCTCAGAAGGCAGTTGAACACACCTGGAGGATTATGTTTGTATGTCATCACTCTCTTCATCCCATAGGCAAGGTCTTTCAGCACTGCTCTTTCATTTGGGCAGGACAAAAAGGAAAGTAGTCTCAAGAGTGAAGGGTCTGTCTCAGCCGGTAGCTGGGCCCATGTGGCTCTCTTGACATTGGGATGTGCACAAACCTCCATTGCAACAGCCGTGTTACCCATTGGGAAAAGAGCAAATCTCTTTTGCTTTCAAATAGATACAAACCCATCATGATCTGTCAAGCCCCAGTGGTGCTGGGTGACTTATTGGCACAAAGCACACCCTCAGTTCCTTATTCCAGCTGTGATAAGCCTTATTTTTAAAGCAAGGTTCTACAATACCAACCACGTTTACCTTACATTGTCCTCATGCATGTTGCCAAGAATGCTCGTTCGCTCTGGGCTCTTGAAGATTTTCTCCCCCCCAAAAAAAACAGTGAGCCATCTACAAAAAAAAATGCAGCCCAAGCAAGCAGAATAGAAGAACCAGAGCAAGTACTGGGGCCGGGTTGGCAGTGGAGCTGGGGGCATAACCTGGGACGTCAAATGACAGATCAGTGCTTGAGTTACCAGATTATTCTTGGTTCCCAGGAGAAAAATCTATTTCCCAAGGAAACTAAGACTGGGAAACTGAAGGGCTCAGAACTTATGCACTGCAGGTCTCAGTGGTCTGGAGCAAAGTTAAAGGAAAAGTAGAAACCTCATTTTACAATGAGACTATGTTTTCCTGAAGTGGCAAGTCAAACCATTGATCTGCGGTAATTAAGGCTTGGGTAGCATTTATGTTATAATGTAATCTCCTTTCCATGCTAAAGGCTAACAGTCGAGATTGACAGTCTGTTCTTAATGTGACCATTGTACCTACCTGAGCTGCTGCCAAGCTTAATGTGTTACGTTTCTTTGTATTTTTTAAGCCCTCTTGCAGGCTTGCTCCATCCTTTCAGCCTGTTTGCTTCCCTCCCCATTCCCTGGGCCTTTACACATTCAGACCCACAGCTGGTGTTTGAGCTGTATCCTCTGCAGCTTCTGCCATTTGAAACAGCCTTCTCACAGCTCTTTTCCTTACTGACTAATTAGTTAATATTCATACAGGGCCTTAAAGATGTACAGCACTACACACACACCCATTTTGCACTTGCGCTGTTGCCTCAGCACTAAGATAAGGAAAAACTGAAGAAAAATGGTGTAAGAATGCAGCCACTGGCACACAGGGGAACACATTTTGTAGTCACCAGGCACAAAATGGCTCCTTGTGCCTGTGGTGCTAAATTCAGAGGGTTAGCCCAGAAAAAAAACACTCTGTGAGAAAGGGCAACCCTTTACCAGCTACAGTGAGCAGGAGTATCGTGGAAAAAGGCATATGCCAAACAAAGGAGTGTTCAAATGCTGTGCCAAGTTCCATACTGTTTCTGCTCATTCCTGTGTGCATGTTTTGCTCTTGCTTATATTTTAATTCTTTTTTTTATGTTGTTTTAGAGAAACATTTTGAATCAACTCAAAAATTAAGACTTTGCTACACTGTACCTTTAGAAACAGTGATTTAACTAGGTATGTAAAGGTTAGCATATCGACCTGGATACCAGTAGTATGGTCAAGGTAACATGCACTCACTCCACCAGGTAAGTAGGTTCAATGATGCAAAATGAATTATATCATAAAAGGGGGAAAAAAGTATTCATATCAGTATAGATGGCTCAAAGGCACCATGGTGACGTGGTGGTGACACATTTGCTGCTATCCTAAACCGTTCCTGGCATCATATTTCAGTTCTGTTCACCCAGTTTGCTAAAATCTCAGGGCTGACACACGTGTCAGATAGTAGGTCTTGGAAAGTTACAGGCACCAGCAGCACTTTTGAGTAGAAGCTCCTACAGGCAGTATTATCTAAGCTCTCTCAGAAACCAGTTTTGGTCAGCATGACTGAAGGCCATCTATATTTATAGTGACACAAGTTGCCCACTGGATTTTTTCATAAAATTAAGATTTTCATGTTTATGGAAGGAAATTCAACTTCTGTGCAAAAGAGAAAAATAATTGGAAGCTTTTACCTATTGTTTGGGATGTAGGAAGTCCTTCTGCAGGATCTTCTCTGCTGTTTGTGGATTTAAGTCATCTTTTTATGTGTGTGTGTGTGCAATTGGAAATATTCTAGATTAAGTTTTACTGCAATTAATAATGACCTTTGAAGATCAGCCTCTGGACCTGAAAGAGAACAGAAAAATGATCCAAAGAAAATGTGTCTGGCCTTGAAAGGGTTACAACTACTTTTCAAATCCAAATGAGGGGGGAATTCAAGGATGGCTGTCACTAAAGTGACAGGGCTCAACAAGGAGAATTTGCAAATAAATTCCACATATCTCTTCCTTTTTAGATTTTAATCTGGAACGATCAGTCAAACATGACTGGTTACTGTGTGGGGGGGTGGGAATTAAAATGGAAAGATCTGTATCCAAGTCATGTACTTCATGTTTTGACTGGTGAATTACCACAGATATAAAAACATAGCTGTATGTAAAAATAAGTCTTAAGCACATAGGGAGCTAAAGATTGCACAATCAGCTGACCAAGTTTAAAGATATAAAATAATCATATATGACACCTGATAATTACCAATATAAATAGCAGTAATTAATCACAATAGATACTCATAATTGCAAGTGCCTTATTTATTCCAAAGATTAAACCATAAAGCATAAAAGATTATTCTTGGAGGTTTCTCCTCTCCTTTCCCATGTCTGCCTGCAAGTCTGTTTCCCTCTTTGTCTTCTCTCTCCTCCTTTACCTCCCCGTGCTCTAAGGTGGCAAATATAAAGATGTGGTGATGCATGGGAAGTGTACAGTCAGCTCTGGGAGCATTTTTTTTTGGTACTTGCACTGCTTCTTCAGTTCCAGTGATGCCTGACAAGGTGATTGTCCTTGCATTGGTGATGGTGTTCAACTGCAAGAGCTGTACCTAAGGTCAGCTTCACAGTGCCCACTGAGACCCTTTTCTTGATCTGTCGATCCTTCCAAGTGACAGACCCATGCTTTCCTTTGCAGAGGTAGCTGTGGTTTGGACAGTTTCTAGTGAGCTTACTAAAAGCCAGGGTGCTATGGAGCTGCTGCTGAGCAATGCTTGCACCAACTGGTAAATGCCTCCTCCATGAGTAGCCTAAATTTGCGAATATATGCACTGCATTTCAGGAACTGGGTTTTGAATGAAGACTTGTTTCACACAGCGCTTTCACCAGCTTTCTTCAAGGGGGCTTGGATATCCAGTGCTCTCAGAGACCATGACAGCACCCAGTGCAGGGTCCAGCTCACAGTTTGAGTCAGCTGCACTTGCTGAAAATATCTTTCTTTCTCAACAACCTCTTCACTCCTCTAGGACGAGTATTTTAACTCTTTCGATGTAGTGGTCTTGGCTTCTGCAACCATCAATGTAACCACATCAGTGGCTGAGATGTTTTTTGTGCTTAAGCCCCCACTTAACTCCTTGACCAAAATCCATAGCAGATAACCTGTCATCAGCAGACACACAGAAGATCTCTTGATGTTCATTAATAAACCACAAAATATAGAGATATTCATAAGTGCTATTAAATCAAGGTGTATTGCTAATAGTGAAGGCTACAGTGTCTGCATTCTTATGAAGATGTAAATAGTAAATACAAAGGGGTGGAAGACAAATGCCTTTAATGTGGGAGTAGGATTAAAAACTGCTTTATCCCTGCTTAAAAACTATACCAATAAGCAAAGACATAAATCACATTGCACTTCTATTAAAAATTACGTCTGTTGTTAGAGTAAATCAGGAGGAGATTTCCAAGTAACTTGCCCATGAGTATGATTTTGGTTACCTTTGAAATGGTTATTAGACTGCCAATGCTATTAAAGAGAGAAGTTAGGGGGAAAAAGCAAGAGCAAAGACAAGGTTTTTTGAACTGTCATCTGTAATTTAACCTACCTCCTCCAAATCTGAAAGACTCCCTTTCCATTGTCTACCAACCCAGCAATCTTCTGGCATTTCATACTGGAGTCCTTTATATTCATCAGGAGGTTGATGGATGGGCAATAAGAATGGATCACTGGGAGTGGAAAACTCAAAATTAAAATCCCCAGAGTGACAAGATGCCCAAGAGATTTATTTTTTTCTTCTGTCATCCCCTCAACTGATTTCCTTTTGGTGCCTGATTATTGATTTCTGGAATAGTTAATGGTGCCATTTACTTTGCAAATTGCAATTATTTCTGATCATTCATTTTTCTTCTTGTATGTTTCATTAGTTCAACCAGGAGACACTCTGATCCCAAACAATCATCTTCTTTATAATACAATGGCATACAGTGAACTTTCGCGTGATCCTGCAAGATGCTGAGCCTTTGAGTATGCGACTGTGCTCTGGATTTCGTGAAATTTAGCCTCACTGTTAAAAAAAGGCATGTTGCAATTTCAGTCTGTAGACCTGATCCATCACAAAGTGCACTGAAGTAAGTTATAATTTGGGAAGACAAGGAACGTGTGTGGGATCAGAATGGCTCCACTATTAGCATCACATTTAGAGAGCTATAAAGCACAAGGAGCTAAAAGGAGTGCTCTTATCCCCAAAAAACGGACTGGTTATGCTTGCAGAATGAGGAAGAGACCAGAGATCTCTCCCCATGGCATAGCAGAAATACAAGCAGCGCAGAGGAAGCACTGTGTACTTTCCCCAGTGTAATGCATTGCCAATGCTGTTATTAATAGGGTGTCCTGTACTGGATATAAGTTTGGGGTTGGCATTTGTGAATTTAACTTATGTTTGTGCATTAAGCAATAGCAACAACAACAAAATGATGCAGGCTGGAGAGAAAAATCAAAGTTTTCATCACCTTCTGAGATATGTGTCTGTTTTTATACATACGTTTTTTAGTCAGCCTGTTGGTATTCTTTCTATACATCAACAAAACTCAAGTACGCACAGTTACTGCACAAATCCAAAAAGCATCAGGTGAGAAGAGGAACGCAACTGAGTAGAGAGTGTATCAGCTGGGAAATGAGATTTTTTTCTGCTCTCCAGAAGACAAAATCTCAGCTGGAATTGTCCTTTCATGTAGTGAGACATTATACACGCATACTTGCACATTTATACACAAATATGTAAAATAAAAAATGTGTATTTTTTTTTTTTCTGGAATCAGAAGAGAACACTAAACCCTGTGATTATCACAATTCATAAACTCACCGTTTGTATTTTATTGTTTAAATATTACCAGAAGGAGAGGATAATATACTCAATATTCTGTGAAAATATCCTCAGCCACCAGCATGCACACGGAGTGACTCTACTGAGCTAACTGATAGGGTGCCAAATGCTGTTTGCATTTAACACATGAGCAATTATGCGGTCCTGAAAGCAGACCTCGCTCCTGTGTTACTGTGTGGTGAAGCTCATTGAACTTATATTAGAGTTTCACTGGTATTTGTGAGAACAGAGTTTAGCCTGGAATATTCTGTTTAATTAACTTTAAATCACTAATGTAAGTCTATAAGAGTCTATAATATCTAAAAGAGGTAAGAGTCCTTCATTGACTTTAATGTCTAAGAGAGAGAATGAAATGGGAAGGATTTGCACTGAGTATCCTGATAAGTGCCACTCCTCCCTGTGTTGCTGGGAGGAATCAGTAAAGGACATCCAAGGAGAGGGCAGTGCCCCTGAGAGCAGAAAGCCCTCTGATCAGGAGAACATTGTCGATGTGGATTACAAAGGGATTGTCATTTCCAGAGATCACCATTTTTTTCCATAATGTTGCAGTGACAATGTGTTGAGATAAACATATTCAGGCATTATTCAGGCACAACATGACACAGAGAATGTGTCTGCAGGAGGAATTGTTGTACTTCGGTGCACAGAGCAGCGCTGCAGTGGAGGTGAAGAGCAGTAACTTCAAGGCAGCTTTGGCCAAATTTTTCCTCCAGACAACTTGTCTGGTAACTGCTCATCCAATATTTGTCTCCCACCAGGTAGGGATATTAATGGCTTTAAACACAAACTAATTTACTGCCAAATTTGTCACTCAGGTTCCTCTGTTCAGGAAGTATGGCAAGCAGAAAGCAATATGTTCTTGTGCTGCCAAGCACAGATGCTATGGGTTCCAGTCATCAAACAGCCTGAGTCTAAAGACTTTGAGTCAGAACTCCCTCTTTATGTATTTAATCATCTCCTTATGAATTATATCCCAGATTTTTTTACACTGGGGAGGCATCTATTCAGTATTTCAGATATATTTTTAAAGAAGTTTCTGCTCTTAATTATGTCATTAAAACACCTTCTCACTCAATTTGTTACACCTTCATGCATTTTAAAGGGCTAATCACCAGCTGGTCTGAAGCCACTAAGTAGGTATCTCAGTGACAGCATCACATTTGGGCTTCCCTTCCTCTTATGATGCTTAGTGGACAATTAAAAATACAGTTGTGAGGGTTTTATTTGTTTTCCAGTGAGCAGATATTTTCACTGGCTCAACTTTATGACTTCAGTATGTCACGTTAGGAGAGTCTTCACCTGCTCAACTTCGTTTGCTCACCCAACTTCAGATTAGAGGTATAAAGGATAAAGTGAGCTGCCGTTGCTACTGCCTTAGTGGTGTTCTCTTTGATTTTGTACAGAGGAGAAAACTCAGTGCAGAGAACGCTACTGCCCAAGGACTGTGAGGAGGAAAAATGCAAAACCACTTGCAGCACTCCAGTCACTTGGAGGAATTGTTTACCTCTACTCTGGACAATCATGTCTGCTGTGATTCCTTTATACAGGTGTTTGTGACAGCTTTTCAGAGACTTTGTCCAATCACTTTGAATGCCCGTAGTTCCACAGACACCATTCTGGAGTCAGGTCTTTATTCTCTATACATTTATTCTTCTTGTGCTTGTATATCTTCAGTTACCTAAAAATATAAATGAACAAATTTCCACTTGTTTCAGGTCATACAGGTTGTAGAACAGTGAAAAATACAGACAAAAACTGATTTTTCCTTAGTAATGCCCACATTTATGCTCATTTGAAGCTCTGATGATGTGTATTGTAAAAACCTGTGGACAAGTTGCTTGGTTTTGTTGATGCTCTCACAAAGAATGGAAGGGGTTATGTGCTGTAAAGAGTTACAAAAGGCCAGGAACAGACTTTTCAGCACTGAGCTGAGGAAAACAGCACAACTGGTGTTTCCATAAAATCACCTCCCAAATCCCAAAGTAAGAAAGAAGAAATGGGTAAACGCCAAGAGCAAGGGGATAGATCTGAACCACGCTGAGAGATTCAAATGCTGTGATTATGCCAGCCTATTAAAGAGTGCTAGGGCATGTCTCTGGGCAGAGAACCATTGCCTTTTATCCCGTTACACAGCCAGGCCAGTCCTCAGTATGCCTCAGCTTTGCAGTGCTTAGTACACTCCAAATGCAGTCTGGGTGATAGCAGGGGCAGGAACCCTCCTCCCTGGGCAGCGTGCACAGGGCTATTGCGCTTCTGCAGGGTGTTTAACAGTTCCAATGCAGGCCACTTGGCCCTAGAGCCGAGTAAGGGACCCTGATCCATCTTATTTACTCCTATAGAGAGCTATTGCTGTGGCTCGCTGACCGAGACCCTCCCTAGTTCTCACCTGACCTACGACAAGCTCAGGCCACCCTTTCCAAGCCACTTTTCCCACGCATGCAGCGAGATGGGGTCACCCACACTCCTGGCTGCAAGGTCTGTCAGAGGATGTCACCCTCCCTCAGCTGTAAGGGCTGTTAGAGGATGCCACCCTGCAGATAGGTCTTGTCCCCATGGCTTCTTCCATTGGACACTCATACAGGGCAGAGCAGTGCAGCGCTTGCTCACCCATGTGCTATGCAGGTGCATCCATAGTGCCAGAAGAAAGCAGTGGGGAAAGACGAAAAAGTATTTGTCAAGGAGAAGACACTCACCACCATAAGATAGCAATTTTCATGTAAGCTACATGCTGCAGTTAAGGTATTTGGTTCTGCAAAAAGGCGTGTGTTTGCCTGGCTCCACATGAGAACTGTGGGAAGTGGAATAGAGAGCAAAAGTCTGTGGCTGATCTTGCTGAATCGGACAGATGGCAACCCTTGCCAAAAATAGCTTTGCTAGAAGTAGAACACATGGTAAATTGCATTAATTTTAATAATTGCTTTTTATGCTTTGATAAAAACTGGCAAAGACCTAAAGGATCTTCTACCCAAGATAATTAGCTTAGCTCTCTCCTGACTGCCCCCTTTAAAGAGAATGTTGATTTGAGGCTCTTACAGCTCAGAAAATTGAGAAGGATGAGCCTGCCCACTTGTGCCAGGAAAGCAGAGTGCTCGGCTGTCTGCGGGACCCATGGAGAAAACGGCTCAGTTGCTGATGTATCGAGTGGCTTGAGGCCACTAAAGCAGTGCTGAGTATGGTCTACAACAGGCACACTTGTCTGCAGCCTGGCAACATCCCATGTCTGTCTGGCCAAGGGATCTTGCAGAGTCACACTTTGAAGGCAAGCAGATCCAAAATCTTAAAAAAAAAAATCAGCAAGAGCCTTTTTCCAAAAGGAAAGGCATATTTTAAGAAATTTTCTTGGTTTTGTAGCAGATAGATACACAATTTCCTAGCTGCTCTAGGGGAAAGGGAATAGGCAGCTTCTTTACCCACTGCAAAGGGGATTTTTGCCTACCATGGTGCCAGGTATAACTGGGGAAACATGTGACAGGGAATAATGGGAAGAGCATGCCTGAGCTGGGCTAAAGGGCACTGTAGCTTGGAAAACACACTGAGTGTTCACTACTGCTTCTTACAACAACCTTCGGTCAGGAATTAGGCATGCTTGACTTGGAAAGAAATCTTCATATCAAAGTGAACTTCCCCAGCAATGGTGCCAGGCAGCACCAGCATCTCCTTTACACTGGCCATCTCACAGCCTGACTACAGTCTTCTGCCCAACCACAGCTAAAGCCAAACATAGTGCTCTGGCTGCTGGCAGTGTCCAGGTGAAGGGCTGTGCCAGTGACATGAAATTGGTTTAATTGATGCAGTTAGTTCAGGGCATCATTGTTCAACTGGTTCTAAAATGACATTTAATTACCCGAGGGATTTCAGAGACCCAGCAATGTCTGCATTTCTTTCCAATTTTCTGGAACACGCAATGTACTTCCTACTCACAATGCTACACATTTTTTATATGAATGAAATATATTCTTTTTTACAGCTAAAATATGTGCTTGCCAGTCCATATCAGTCAGTCTGGGATACAGTCACAAGCCTATGAGAGTCAGGTGGGCAACAAGTCGATGTCTAGGAGCAGTCACTGTTCCTATTACAGCAGAGAAACTCACTGCAACTGCAGTTTTGTCCCCAAAAGAGTGCTGTGTGATTGCAGCTGAATGGGATTGACCTTCTTCTTCCTGACAGGGTCAAGTTCAGGCAAACAGACAGGATTTGTGCCATGTAATAGCAACCTATGCAGCTCTGAGTGTGGGATAGAAATGTATCAATGCAGAAATATAGATGTGTGTGCATGCAACTAATGCCTCAAAGGAACACCCGAGTTAAACATTGTTGGTTGGTTTGTGAGCATGGTTTGGATGCACTGTTAAAAGTGCTTGGGAAGATAGACTGAAAAAATCCTGCTAATTCAGGTCTTCTCCAGCCACAGGGATATAGAATTGAGCAATCTTCTCCCTCTACGAGAGGTCTGCTCCCTCAGTCGTGGCATGGGTTTTTTTTTTTTCCTTCTCCGAGCCAGAACAGAAGCACAAAGGCAGGAGCTCAGGAGGGCTGGAGGGATGCTCTTGCCCAGGGAGGAGGCAGCTACCAGCCAGCAGGTCCGTGCTACAATGCTCAGAGAGGGGTTGGCACCAGGAGCCAGAGCCTTCACACCCCAAAATTCCTCCTGGCCTTCCCGCACCCTCCCCTGGCACCACAAGGATCTGGTCCAGACTATGTTGCTGTTGCTATTTGTATTTGCTAATTTTTTAAAGCTCAGTGATTTAGATTGACAAATGTATTCTGATTGCCTAATATGTTTTCTTCACATCTTTGCTGTTTTTTTTTCCATAAGAATTATTCTCTTCAGCAGCTCAGGAAAAATAATCAACAGCTAGAAGTTGTATTCCGCTTCAGATTTTTGCACAGAATTACAATACCTCTTCTTTCCCTCCTCCTCCCTCTCCCCCTTCACACCCACTGTCTCTGAAAAATGTATTTGTCTCTGTATTTTCCTCACTGACACTGTCCTGTAGCTCCGTGTTTAACTTGATATTCCTGTACTGCTCACGTTTTTGTTGGATGTGTTTAGGTGGGGCACACTGGGTCAGTCTGCTGCGCTGGCGTTACTTCTGCTCCCACTTCCTTCCTACAGCTGCACTGCTCTTTAACAGCCTCCTCACAGAGCACCTTGAAGGCTCTCGATGTTTGTATTGCTGCAAGTGCATAGTGAAGCCCTCTTCAAACACAGCTGTTAGCCAAGAAACACCGCCAGAGGAGCAAATAACTAGGAAGAAGTGGACATACTTGAGCAAACACTGCAAAAGGGGTGAGATCTTCTGGAGCTGCTGGGCTGGAACATTTGACTGCATCACAGGCAGCAGATGAGGACAAATTTTTGACTTTTCTTCCAACCTGTGGGTTTTCACTGTAACTGAAGATGAATGTCTCTATGTGTTGGGAGATGAGAAATCTTAAAAACACCAACAGAATACCAAAAACACTGCAAGGAAACAGAGCTGATTCAGTTTCTTGCCTTACTTAGCAATCAAAGAAGTTGCTTTTGGTAGCTTTGTAGTGAAACAGGTTTTGTCATTTTTTCTCCCAGAAATTAGCAGTTTCATTTGAATTACTGTGAAGATGACAGAACGATGCAGGCAGTGGGAGGACTACACAAACAAACAGCATTTTAGGATTGATTGAGGGTGCCCAAGCCCCCAGGTCTAGCATGTATCGATCAGAGCTACCAGCCTCTGCTCATAGGTCTCACAAATGCCGAAACTCAGCCAGGCACTGGTGGCGTTTCTGAAAAGTGCCCAAGAGAGTGCTGCTAAACCTATACTGGTTGAGTCGAGTGGGTTTGTTTGATGGCAGGCAAGTCATTCTCCAGTGGGTAATTAAAAGGATTAGACATTGGTATAAAAAGAGTCTGGATGATGAGTGAGCTTTGCTATCTGCCAGCTACTTCCAGCATGATGGATATGAAGTTATTTGAGTATGCTAGGCAGAAAATTCATTTTTAAATCCAACTCTGGCAAGTTTTTGTCCTGATATTTGGAGAGGCCAGATTATTTCCAGGGACGGTGCCTAGGTTTCTGTTTGAAGCCAAATTTCTGAATCCTACAGAGGGCAGATTTACCCTGCAAACTCTGGGTGGATGCAGGCTTTCTGTTTAGGAGGGAAGATTCTGAAGCAGGGTGCTGCTCCATGCCAAATCCCTCCCAAAGATTTGCGGTATGCAAGTCTTAAGGCTGGCTCCAGAGGGGAAGGTGGGGGAAGAAAAGCCACTGAGCAGAAAAAGGAAAGTTCGTGGGAACCTCACCAAATTTTCCATGGATCTGTCTTATTTGAAATCGCAAGGGAGACGCTCTGTGAAATAAGGGCAGAGGATTCCCATTGCAGTTCTATTAGCCCTTTCTCAGACACCCACCTAAGAGGCATAGGTTCCAGAAACGTGGAAATACTGCTTTTTGCTCCAGACCCTGGGTATGGAGTTTTATTTCAAGAAGCTCTCAGCTTCCAGTTCTTGCAGCAGGGTAAGTGGTGAGAGGCAGCAGCAGGCAGGGCAAATGCCAGTATTCTCTGACCTGGTCCTGAGGCTTTATTCCTCTTCATAACGTCTTGTACCTCTCACCTACATGCATCTTCCTTTCCCAACTCTGTTGAGAAGTTTGACCTGTCACCCTCAGTTTCCTGTGCTTTCTTTCCAGAGCGCTACTACTTTACTCCCAGAAGCTGGACTGAAGACCAGCCCTTGCTTCAGGGCTCTCAGCAACGTGGTGATGTTACACAAAAGGCAGCTGAGCCCTCTCTGTTGGCTGGCAGTGCTGAAACTGAAAGTATTGACTGAATAACAGTTATTCCAAACACAACACATGCCTTTCCTTCTCAATTATTCTTGAACTTTTTGAGCATCGGTGCCACAGATTACAAATAAAGCCTTCCATCCTGCTGGCACGGCCACCAGACAACCTGGGAGGCAGGAAGGAAGAAGGCAGAAAGCCCTGTCAAGCGACAAAAATAAGGCATAAGGCAGAGCAAACATGCTTCAGGTTTCATTGGCAGTTTTGCATATGAAACAGGTCTGAAGGCTGATATCCAGGCAGTGGTCTGATGCCATCAGTCACTTTTCAGCCTAAATTCTAGGAATTAATTACCTCCTGTACTGGCTGCTGATGGCTGCCTTCATCTCTTTTAGCATCTCATCATGCCCAAGCAAACTGAGGTGTTGCAAGACCTTGGAGATGGGAGTTGTGATCCTTGTGAAAGACTTTCAGAATCTGGGTCAAAATTTATTTGCCTTTCTGGTAGGAAATGCCTGCCATGGCACCTGTAACCAGGAGAGCAGGCCCAAACAACAAATGGCATTTGATTTCTTCTTTTAAAGGGTGGAATGGAAAAAGAAGATTAAGTAAAGAAAAGGTGGAAAAATGGCTTATTTGAGAAGTGCAATAGACGTGCAATTTTCTTTATAATCCCACAGAGACTGCATATCTCAGGTTACAACTAGTTTAAGGCAAAACATCAAAAAACTATGAGGCTGCAGCTATAACCTTCACTTTAGAGGGGGATTATTCATATTTTATTATATGGAACTGTGATTTCTAAATAGACTTCCTCACGTCTGCACTGCTGCAATTATTCCCAATTACTTTCACTCTCGTAAGGGATTTCTTGCTCCTGTGTTTGCACCAGCAGCCTTCCTCCATGGAGCAGCGCGCAGCCGCCATGGAGAGTTAGTGGGGACAGCACCACCGCCTCGGCTGCACCAGCCGAGCAGCGCTTCTCACATGCTCCTGGCATCCCAGCTTGCTGCCACTGCCCTGAGGTTGCTAGGGTTTGGAGCAGGGCTTAGCTGGGCCACCAGGCAGGGTTTGCCTGGGCAGAGAGATGCATGAAGAGCGGTCAACTCCGTCTCCTCTCACCGTCATCACCCACTGCATACAGCCTCTCCTTCACAAGACGCTTGCCCTCAGCCTAATTAGGGAGCCCTTTTGCAGGGCTGACCTCTGCTAGGTACTGGGAAGGTCTAGATATTGATGGGACAGAATCAGCTTTGTTTGATGGATGTGGGGAGGCAGCCCCTGTGCTTCTCCTCAGCTGCAGGAGAGCAGCGGGCAGCACCAAGGCATCCCTTCTGTGTGCTCGCACTTAATCCTGGCCACAAAATGAATTGACCGCCCCAGGCGAGTCTCCACGTTCGCGAGAAGGTGCTGGCCCTGTGGCAGCTCCCCTGGCACGGGCTGGGCTCCCCCGGGGCAGTCTGCTAATCGCCTCTTCTTGTCACTGCTTTTCCTCCCCTTCCCCTGCTGCTGTTTTGAGCACTCCTATTAACCTGGCTGATTTCAAGACCATCAAAACAATTTCCTTGAGACTCTACCAATTATTCACCCTGTTATATCTCTTCCAGCAGGGGAAAACGGAAAGAAGCAGTTGGAGGACTCAAGATCAGCTTTCCTCTGTGATCGTTACAACTCTCCTCCCCGAAGACTTGAGCTTAGAGGGGCAGGAAACCGAAACCTTTCACATCCTGCGCTATGCCAGAAACGGCTCCTGCCCCCAAGTGGCAATGGCAGCAGCCCTGGCCGCTCAGTGGCCTTTCCAGCTCTCCTGCCACGGCAGAGGCGCGTGCCTACTTGCAGGCATGACCCAGTGCTGAGGCACCCTTTCCCCACCCACTGGCGATGGGTGGTAACCTCCAACACATGCCAGTCACCCACCACCAAGGTGGTGCTTACATTACCTTGGCTGAGAAAAGCATTTCAGAAACTAGGAGCAATGCACCACGTAACTGCAAAAAATTACTGTGGAAATGCAATATATATATATTTTTTCATTTGTATCTGCCATAATATGACTGAAAACAGAGTCACATTTTTGGAAAGGAAACAAAAATCACTCTTCATTTTTTTTGGTCTTTTTCTTTGAAATCCTAGATCCTCATTCCTTGGACACCCTCCCTTGGTTATAGGAAGATCTAGGCACTGATGGAACAGAAGTAGCTCGGTTTATCCTTCCCTCCCAAATTCAGACTTTTAACAATAGCCTCTTGTTAGTGACAATAAACCACCAAACCCTAAACACTTGCATTACTGGGGGCTTTTTTGGCACTTAGCAATGTGTCTGCCCTGCTAAGGGCTGTTACTAAGAATGTGACAATGATACGATTTACCTAGATAATCCTGCTCCTTCTGATAGATTTACCTCTGCACAGTCAGATGCTGAAATCTGTGTTTTGAGGTTTGTCCAGGGACAGAGGACAGGAGGAAACCCCTTGGTTTGGCGAGTTTTGGTTTACAGCACACACAGCAAATGCAGCTCACTCTGCTGCCACCAGACCTGGCTACTCTCTTCCCTGAGAGGATGCATTAGCAATGGCTGTTGAGCCACACGGGTTAGTGGGGGACAAGCCCAAGGAAAGGTGGAGTCACAGCGTGACGTAAACCTAATAGCATGACTCAGAGAGACCCAGTGGCTGGTCCTGAGGACCTAGGAGAAGCACCTTCCTGCTGGTTACATTTATTTCTTCCATGCAATTATTAAAGGCAGGAGATACCACTGAAATCACTGCTCAAGCCAGGTGGTATCACGCTAACCTTGTGAATATCAGCTCAAAAAGTATGAAGTCTTGTTGGATTCAGCCATCGTCTGCCTCTCAGTTCCTGGATGCTCCTGGAAACTGAAATCAAATGTCCCATAAATCCTGGCAAGCAGGCAGTTGAGCACAACCTGCCCTCAGGATTGAGTGCCAGCTCTTGCCAGCACTACTTACTGGGGCATTTCACCTGTGACTTCCAGCTTTCAGCTCTGATTTGCAGCAGTGGCTCTGGCTCCACCTGTCGTGGCTGGCTCAATGCGGGGGGTGGCTAAGGGGCAATGCAGCATGGGGACACTCCTCCAAAATCCATGCGTATGCAGTGCCAACCATCATCACCTGGCAGAGAAGAGTGCTGGCCTCCACCTGCACTCTTTGGAGAAGAGCTGGCTTCAACGCTGCTCACCTCCTGCTGTATGTTTTTGCAGGATTTGTCTTTTACCTTTTGTTTTCCAAGAGGGCTTGTGAGCTTCCCAGGCACCCATGAGTCTCGGGGTCCTTCTCTCTCTCCGATCCCTACTCCAGATCAAACTTTTCCCTTGTACTCACCACTCCAAAAAGTCCTCACCACCTACACCTGCAGTGTTATCCCACTTTTGCTTTTCTCAGGGTCCCTCAGTCACCCTTCTGCCTTGTAAGATCACAGGCTGCTGTGTGAAAAGATGGGAGAGCCAGGCTGGGATTTTTGGAGGCACTTGGTTTCCAGAGACACCTCATAGGTATTCAGGCTGCCTTCCTCCTTGCTGACAAGCTTCATCTACAGAGTTTTCTTGCATAAAAAACTGCACATGTCAGACAGGAAAGACAAATGACGATAGCAATAATGTGGAAGAACATCCTCTGAACATCCGAGAGGGCTGAATTCATGAACCACTTTTATTAAGGCATAGAAGAGGCACTTAAATATTAGCTGCTGCTTATAAATAACATTGGTATGTTAAATACACACATATTTCCACAGTTTTATAAAGCGAGTGATCTCTGTTTGCTTTCAACTGGAAATCATAAAGTAAAAATCAATGAGCTTGTATGAAGCCTGTATTATAGTCCTTGAAGAGTCAACCGACTCTATAAAAATGACTGTTTTCTAACGAAGATATTAATTGGATTGAGTTGGCAAAGTTTAAGTGCCTTGTCATATTTTGATTGCTATGCAGTACTACAGCTTATTGATTTTATAGAACAGCCTGTAGATAAATGTAATGATTAATTTAATTTGGTTTACAAGAATACAAAACTTCTATGAGGAACTGGATGTACTATTTGATTTTTTATAACCGCCTGTACCTCACAGGAGCATTAGTCTAGTTGCGAGGCTATGCCAGGTGGCCTGGCCTTCCCGGGTTCCTTACTTACTCAAAACAAATTCCATATTTCTCCCAAACCTATGGTGGTTTTCCCCCTCTTTCATTTCAAAGGCTTTGGCGAGAATATTTTCTAATCTTTATTTCTTGAGGGGTTGGAGTGGTTTGGGTGTTCCCATTTTCTTGTGAAAAAAAGAAATGGCCATTCAATTTTATTCCACATTTCTATGTTTGCAAAGCCACAGATCTGAAACCCAGGCCGAGCTCACGGACTCACTCGTAGGTCATTGCTAGACTCTAGGATGGAGAGGGTGGCTCCCGGCCCTGATGCGTCCCAGGGGCCTTGCGTGCCTCCTTGCTCTGCCTTGACATCCATGGCCCTGTGGCTTTTCCTGGGAGAAGGTGCAGAGGGGCATTCCTGGGTTTCCCAGGGGAATAGCCAGGGAGCCTTCTGGGGATCTGGCTGTTCCTGAAGTGAGGTGAGCCAGGGTTGTAACCCTCTGCACACACCTCAGTGGGGCTCTGCTCAGGGCAGAGCCCAGGAGCTGTTTTTCCCAAGGCTTCGGGGATATTTTTAGCCCTTACTACAGCACTTGGTGCTGCATGGCTGCCTCTGAATTATTTGGTTTCTTAATTGGAGGAATTGATGTAAAAGCAAAGTGAGGGGAAAGGAAATACCAGCAGCCTCCCTGGGGACACCCTGCCAAGCCTGGGGGTGACAGTCCTGCTTGCTATGAACTGTCTCAGCATGTTTTTGTACCAGGAACAAGAGAAATTAAAAGCATTAATTTTTGTTAGGTCTGGTGTTATCCTTCCTTGCAGTTCTAATTGTATTATTGCACCCACTGCTGGCAAAGGTGGAAAAATGCATTTCTGGATGCTGCTGGTCATACCTCCTATTTGCACAAGCAGCTGAGAGCTTCTGACAACTAAGCTCCAAGTGTACACATTATCTGCAAGGAACCTGAATTTAAATCAAAGTTTTGATTTTTATGTTTGCCCTCCGAATGGATTAGTATTGATTTCCTGATCTACAAGGTGTTTAATGCATCTCTGGATATCACCAGCAGAGCGGAAATCTTTGAGTAGCTTAAGTTAACCAGAAATTAACATGGAAAGTCACTCTGCGCAGTCTGGATGGCAACTGCAAAAATCATAGCCCCATAAGTACTCATGCAGCTCAGTTTTATGAATCAACACTCTGTTCTGCTCCAAAAGCAGATGCTTATTTCTGTGTGATCTTGGTTAAATGGTGGATGCCAAGCATGTTTGAGCAGCTACCTAAAATGAAGTGTCTGGACCGATAGGAGAACAAATAAGAGGTAGCTGAGGGTGCTCAAATCAGACCACCAGCAGTGTGGTTTCTAAGACTAATCCCTCTGGTGGGACAGTTGATGAGATGACCAGCTCTCCAAGTCACTGCTGCGGTGGTACAGCCTAAACCACACAACAGGAGGGAAAATAACACTTACAGCTAAAATCCACTCTCCCACTGAGCGACTGAGCTACTCACGTCCTGGAACACATCACAGCCTTTGTGGCATTATCCTTCCTCCAGCGGTGCTCTGGGCTGCAAGGCTGAGCCTCAGACAAGCCCTTCGGGTCTGCTCTCCTCCGAGGATGCCTCTCTCTCCAGCGAGGCATCACCATGCCCAGCCCCACAGATGGTTCCTAAGGGGAACTTTTGCCCTGGTGCTTTGTCCCTGACCAAGCTCGTGGTGGCCCCATTAGGTGTGAGGTTGGCACATCAGGATGACAGGGGCAATCACTGGGGTGGGAGGTGACCCCACTCTTCAGGCTCTGCCTGGCCATAGCTCTGTGCTGCTGGGAAACCCATTGCCACAGCCTGCAATTTCCACACCAGCAAAGCAAAGATGAGGAAAGTCTGGAGAAGTGCAGCATTGACCAGGCTCAGGAAGAGGGTGAGCATTCCCCTAAGGACCTGCAGGATGCAAGCCCTTCCAGAGGGCACCTCATTGGAACAATTATTGAAACAGCAGGGGTATTTTGTCCAGTGCTTGCATGTCACCATCCACGGGCACAAATCACTCCAGCTGGAGGGTGCAGCTCAGTGCCAGGCTCGTCCACCTGCCAGCACCCAGCCGGCCATGGCCATGCACCCTACTCTTTCTCTCCTTCTCACTCCTGCCGCAGCACGAAGCCGTTTGAAACATTATCCTGAATAACTGCGATGTTGGGAAAATTGTGAAGCTATGCTTGGCCTGGGGCTCATCCCCACTTGGCTGGGCACCAGCTGTGTGCTCAGGGCTGCCACCAGCACAGGTGTGTGTCAGAGAAGCTCTTGTCAGCAGCAATGGAGCTGAGATGAGGAGTGAGTGCCGTGGCAAAGCTGCCTTCTCTGGTTCTTTGCCCCGAGTCACACCTCTGCACCACAGCTGCTTCTGAACAAGTCTATCAAACTTCAGGGGCAACTACCATGGCTGGCACTCACACAACCACTGCGCTCCTTCATCTAAAAATAGGGTTAAAATTTTGCTCTTGAGATCTATTCTAAAAATGTAAATTTTAAGGGCTTTTTCACAATAGAGAAATGGTTCCTGGCAGGCTGTAATTCAGCTTCTGCTCCAAGGGGGACTGGGAGCAAGACACCTGCCTGTGGCACTCACAGGTGAGCTGGAAGGGGAGGTGGAAGCTCAGCTGTGCCAAAGGCAGCAGCTTCAACAGCAGCACTGGATGGAAACCAACCGGATATTTATAAATCAGTGTGCTTTACAGGTGAAGTACTTCTCCTTAGATAAGAGGAAACAAAGTACCCAGGAGGGGAAGAAACTCTGACTTTTGGGAGGTTATCATGGTTTCATCCCAGAACATCTGCCAGCCCCGGTGTCAGCATGAGGCAAACAAACACATGGCACAAATCTGGGAGCATAAAAGATGTGTCATTGCAAGAAAGAGTAGGAGGAAAATAAAGCAAGTTGACAGCTCACATCCTGTGCCATAATCCTAGAAATTGTTAATATTTACAAAATTAACAACTAATATAACTGATGACAATCTCACTCCTCCTGGTTGTCATGAGGATATTAACAGTTACCACCCGCTCCAAACTGGAAATACTACTTGTCTCTGGAGCTCCTGCTGCTCAGCACGCGTGGGGACAGCACAGGCTTGCCCTCTCAGCTCTCCCTCATACCGGCACGGAGCACCCAAGCACTACCACGGCTGGAAATGCCTCTTAACCTCACTTTGCTCCCTGGAAGGAAGCAGGGGGTCTGGTAGAGCAGGAGGAAGGCCTCTCCCTCTCCCTGGCTCCTCCAGGATCCCAAAACCCAGCCCTGTGCACTGCAGTGTGGTAGGGAGAGTGCGGAGGAGGAGAATGGGGAAGATACCTGGTGCCAGAGGGAGGAGAGGCAAGGGCTGTGCTGGCTCGCATTGTACCTCCAAACAAGCTGCCATTTAACTGATGAACAGATGCTACAGTGTCATTTTTTTAATAGGAAAGACCTGGCTAAAACCAAAACAAAGATGCTTGAATACCAGTGACTCCATGGGAAACATATTTCCAGAGTAACAATCATAAAAAGGTGAAACTTCAGAATCACAGTGTCATTGCCCACATCTTTGTTAAATAAGAAGGAGAATAACAGCAGTGCCTAAGTTCTCAGAGCTGAGAGATTTTTTGATTGTTTTTTTTTAAACTGCTTTTTTGTTCATCAGGAGGACTGCAGGAGGGTCAACAGGCACTGTAAGTACAAAAAAAATGGATGGTGCCTGCATATGCAGGGTTTCTGGCTTAATTTTGCCCTGTCTTTAGCAAGGAGCATTAATTCTCCAGGCTACCCTTTGCACAGGCACAACATATCCGTCTTAGAGTAATTTTGAAAAGATTTCTTTGTCAGGGCACACCGTATGCAAAAAAGTCGCTGAACTATTTAAACTATTATTTCCAGTTCACCTTATGCAAAATCAAAACAGAGAATTACCGGCATTCTGCACTGTTGTTTTCAAAGAGCTCCCAGGTGCTTGAAAGCTGTATAGAGCAAATTTCCTTCTCACAGGAATAATTTTCTCCCCTTGAAGTGCCATGTTGTTGGCTGTATGAATGGCTGGCCCGAAGAGGCAACCTGAACGAGTGACTGTGAATGAATGGATGGCAAAATAAAGTCCTTTTGAAGGCACCCTGAGATCAGGGATCTCATTGTCAACAGGGCCAGTGAAACAATACTGACCAGAGGAGCAAAGTGGTGCCTTTACAGAGCTCCACGCTCCAGGTGGCACAACAGAACCATTCACCTCAGGGCAGCACCTAAGGGCTCACCTGAAGGGGCTTCAGTTTGATGGATTTGCTGGAGAAACAACTATGGAGACCATCAGAGGGACCATAATGAGCTATGATGTTCATTAATTGGCTCACTGCAGTACGACACAGCAGTTTCTTTCCTTGAAGTACAGTGGGGAAATAAATGTGACCCAGTAAAATGAAACAAGCTCTTTTTAAATATTAAATATTAAAAAAACAATGACTCCAGAGAACAGATACAGAAAATCATCAAACTCATGTTAAAACTGTTGTGTAGCTTGCTCTAAGAAGCTAGTACCTTCTCAAAAACACTAAAACATTAGCATGTTACATCCCAGATGGTTTACTTTTCTTCCCCATGTCTTTCATTCTGCCCTGAGCCTCTGAAAAGCACTCCTTCCCCCCCCATTTTGTTTTCTGTTTGTAAAGCTTTATACATTTCAAGGTTTTGTTGCCTTCTCAGATCATTATCTTATTTTTTCATCTTTCTTTTCAAGAAACTTCTTTTTTCCCTATCTGCCACCACTTTAAGTATAATACTCTCCCTTTAGGATTTCTGTTTTCCTTCTCATCTTTACACCTTTCACTTATTCTTCCCCAGATCTTTCATTGTTGTTTTTGCTTGTCAAAACTGTGCTTCTTTCTCCTTCATGGGGGAAGAAGTGGGAAGGTTGGGCGATTTTTTTTGCCCAACACCCAGGAATGCTCCAATCATTACTTCAAAACCCTGCAGAGGAGAGCTTGCATGAGTCTTTCAACACTTTAGAAATTTGCCACCGCAGTTAATGGAAGTCTGACTAATGCTTGAAAATCAGCAGCTTATTTTAAAGCAGTGCTGTCGCTTCCCCCCATAACATTATCAGGCCTTTCCCAACAAGCTCTTATTTTTACATTAGAGACTCCACTCCGTGCTTTGAAACCCTTGTAGCCCCAAAGCAATTTCTCTCTTCCTAAACCCCAAGACACAGAACAGGTGATGGAGGCAGTCTCAGACACCACCCGGTTGCCTTTACCTCCGGCTGGATTTCTGTTCCAGTGAAAGGAGAAAACCATGTCCAGGTGTACCCAGGGAGATTTCAGAAAAGCAGCGAATCCAGTTTAGCTGGAAGTGAGCATATGGAACATGTTTTTGAGCCTGAAAGTAGGGGTCTAGCCATGGCTGCAGGCATCAGTCAGGAAAGCAGCAGCTCAGACCGGTGGGCATTGCCATCCCCGAGGGCTGGGAAGCATCCAGTCCCAGGGAAGGATAATGGGGAATAATCTAGAGCCTCTTTACCCTTTCCTGGCAGATCTGCCCTTGGCTTTTTTTTTTGATCCAAAAGGAATTTGCAGTCGTAGATCACTGATCTTTTGACTTTCACTGACATTTCTTCAGGGCTGTTTTGTAGCATGAATATTACTGGCATTAGGTACCCTCACATGTTAATGCCTACACAAGATTTAATTGTGTGCATTCCACCTGGGGGCCATTTTTTGCTATGAGTTCTTAACATGGACCCAATCTATGCCTCCATGGGCTTGTTTCAGCTGGACCTGTTTCCCAGACAGATCACTTCAGAGGTCTGGAAAATCCTTTGCAGAGCTTGCAGCAGATAGAATTGACTGTTCCTGACAAGCCTATCATTTTTACTGTTTTCCATCTGCCTACGAAGACTGTCTCATTCTTCTGAAGTACCAAAGACCACTTAAAATATGTCTAAAGCTTGATGCCAACTTCCTAGTCCTGCTTGCCAATTCAAAAAATCTGTTGCAAAATACATGTCAATACATTTATTCCCAGACTAAGGCAATCACGCATTACTTAAATGCTGGGGCGATCCTAAATGCAATTGAGACTCTGGTGCTGATAAAAGTCTTCAGACACAAACTAGCTTTTGTAGAATGTATCATTTCTAGTGTGAGATATTTTAAACCTTTTCTTCTCTCACTTAACACCACAGGCCTGTTTCGACAGTCTGGATGTGTCTCCTGGCTTGTTGTCCAAATGACAGCTGAAACTCAGCAATGGATTGCTCATGTACAAAATTAATGAAATCAGAAACCAAAGGCAGGAAGGTCTTGACACAAGCAATCTAGGTATGACTATCTGTGCTTGCTCCTTGAGTTTCCTGTTTAGCTTTTGCTGTGCTAAGACTAAAATGGTTGGGAAACCACTGCCTGCAGATTTTGTTTTTTCTTACCTACTGGTAAGGCCTGAAGCTATTTGAGATGTTAAACAATTTGTGGCTTCAGAGCTCAGTTGTGGTGTCGGCTTTGTACAGATAAATATAGAACCTGTGGCACTTTCAAAAGCCATTTGGAACAGCTCCTCAATACAAGCACTTTTAGCAGAGATTAAACACATTATTTGGGTTTTCTGCCTAAAAAAAAAAAAATCATTTAAAAAATTGGCAGAAAAACCATTTTCTTCAAATGAGAAAGTTCTCTTTCCCCAAACTGAGGCTGGCAATTGGCAGCTCTTTACAAAGACAATTTTTTTTATCTTTCCTTTCTCCCTTCCCCTACTCCTTGATTTCAAAATAAACTTCAAGGCAAAAAAGCAGGACGTAGCAATGTGAAAAAGAAATAGAAGCTGATTAAAATTTTTCTTGAACAGAACGCTTTACTTTTTAACTAACTTGTATCAGATAAAATGATATCACACTTCCCTACACAAAAATTAACACATTGCAGGAAAATGGACACATACATTCCTCAAGGAAGTTGCTATTTAGAAGTCCTCCTGAAGAAACTGAAACACAATACAAATAAAGACCTTTATTAAAATAATTTTGAATATTATATGAAATTTAATATTGTATTATATAGTTGCAAAACCCGATATTAACAGGATGTGATACATGTGAAGAGAGTATGTTAATATACATATAAATAGAAAAGCTAAAATGTGTTTGACAGTGATATATTAAATGGCTACATAAATGTGACCATAATTAGGAGAATATGTAATTTTGCATTCCTTTAGCAGTACCTTCTAAAGCAGTATACATAGTAAAATGCTTTTACCTCTAGTGTCTGCTTTCTTATGAGTAACAGGAGATGCGTAGGAATATTATAGGTACATGCAAAAACAATGTAGAAGACATAAAAACAGAGAACAGAGGCAGAAGCCAAAGACTTATTTGTTCTTGGCTGCCAGAGGCTTACGGCTGATCTTCTTTGACTTGTCATTGTTCTTCTTTGGAGGTTCAGGATTAGCTTGCATGTGTCTGCCATAAAGACTGCAAGGAAATGAGACAAAGAATATTTGTGATACAAGCATTAATCACGGGCTTTTACTTTGCAGCATGTTAAACAATACATGTGGCTACTAGAAATAAAAAAAGGAATGTCATTATTTTGTCTCAAAGCACTACTTTCCATTATATCTCATGCTGCAGCCCACAAAAACAGCGTCTTGTGACTGATCAGGAGAGTAACATCGGGAAAAGCAGGCCTTTGGAGCAGTGAACGAGCAACCAGTTTTGCCTTCAGAAACTGGCAACCTTTATTCTGCAGTTATGGGATTAAGTCTCAGAAGGCTGCAAGGATGTGTATTCAAGCCGACAGTGACAAAAATTGGGTTGAACTGGAGAGATAGAGTGCCCACTTAGAGCAAAGTGAGCATCATCCCTAACCAGAAAACCCAAGGGCTTGATAATGTGACAGAGAGCAATGATGCCACAGCCGCCTTTGCTGCTCGCACATGATTGATGGTACTGGGACAGCTACCAACACATCAATGCCACATTAGTAAGTACTGCTGATTAAACGTTGACAAAGTACCCTGCAATTAAGATGGCTAGCATTCACAGTGAAGCTAAACAGACCACATGTCTGAGAGGATCTTGCTAAATATCACATAGTAATTAATAGATAATTTATGAGTAATCCTGATTAAACTAAATTAAAAATGTACCCAAAATAAACACAGCTCAAATGTAACTTCTCTTATTGACATAAAGTGCTTTTGGAAGACATGCTTTGCAGAGGTGTCAGTGTATCTAGAAGGGAACAGAGATGAGCTTTGTTTCTGCTTATTCAGTTGTACGAACATGGGTGACGTACACACCAACACTGAAATCGCCCTGAAAGGTGTCCCTTGCCCAATGGGGTCCTTCAGCTCGATGCTGGTGAGTGTCTGCCCCAATCCAGTACCAGACTGTTGTCAGTCAAGCTGAACACTAAATTCTACCGCTTGTTAGGAATTCTGCTACTGAAGAAGATAACAGCACCAGTTCCCACAACAACATTCCTTGTGTCACTGCACCTCCATCTTTTGGCGGACTGTCAAGAAACAGGCCAGATCCAGGGGCTTGGGGCTTGAGAAACTCCGAGCCTCCTTAGAATCGCCTTTCAAGGCGTTGAAATCTGGATGGGTAGCTGTCAGCACTGTTGCCACAGAGCCTAGGTCCTGCATTTTTATGTGTCTGGGGCGTGCAGAAGGTCCCAGCTGTTGCAGGCGAGCTCCACTGGGTCCATCATACACCTCCTCACATACACTACTCCCTGCTGCAGTCTTTGTATGTAGCTTCCATGTCCATTCAGCCCCTGCTGCAAACAAGAAGCAAGTATGGATCCTTTTGCTACCTTTCACTTAGTCATGTCAGTATAGACTTACTCATAATAAGCTGCTGCTCATTCAGAAAGCATGACCTGATACACAGTTCCGCAGTGGATATCACCCTGACTGAGTATCTTGCTGATAAAGTGACTATTTATGGTGACCTCTTTTGCTTTGCAGCCTGAAACTAATTTCAGCAAAGGATGGGCCCTCCTTCTACAGGGTCTGGTGGACCACACAGTCAACTGCATGTAAGAGATACTGAACAATGATCTAAACAGACAATAATATTCCTGAACTACTGTGCTACAAGGCACGGCCATAGAGGGGCTATTATGTCAGACACAGAGAGATTTTGGGTAAGATATCCATTGCTCTCTACAGCTTCCTGTAGAGGAGAAACGGAAAGGGAGGTGCTGGTCTCTTCTCCCTGGTATCCAGTGATAGGATGCATGGAAATGGTTCAAAGCTGCACCATGGTAGGTTTAGACTGGACATGGAAGAAGCATTTCTTTACCGAGAGGGTGGTCAAACACTGAAACAGGCTTCCTAGAGGTGTGGTCGATGCCCCAAGCCTGTCAGTGTTTAAGAGGCATTTGGACAGTGCCCTTAATACCGTGCTTCAACTTTTGGTCAGCCCTGAATTGGCCAGGCAGTTGTACTAGGGTATCGCTGTATGTCCCTTCCAACTGAAATTTTCTATTTCTATTTCTATTTCTATTTCTATTTCTATTTCTATTTCTATTTCTATTTCTATTTCTATTTCTATTTCTATTTCTATTTCTATTTCTATTTCTATTTCTATTTCTATTTCTATTTCTATTTCTGGAAGTTAAAAGATGCCCTGAACTTTATTTTGCTGCATCTGGAAGATGCTTCAAACCTGGGGCTCCTGGACTGCAGAATGGGATTACAGCTTCTCATAGTGTGGAGCGGAGAGGCAGCACTTGCTTCACCTTTCTCAGCAGCTGCAGTTTTACATCATGCTGCTAAACAGGCTGCTGTCAAGGTGCACAAAGGCTAAAACAGCCTTGCTCAAGGAAAGTATAGCTGTAAACTACGACATTACTTCACCTTACTGAAATTTTATGTGTGCCATCACCTATGGTCAACAAGGGATCAGATGCCATTTCCTGATGAACGCAGAGAGCCCTGACCCTCTGTGATAACTGCATGCTTACTATTAGCTACAATACACGTATTTTTCAATTCATAAGAGATACAGCCCAAAAGCACAAGGCTATATTTTGTCCAAGTACACAGTATGCGTACTAATCAAATATCCATCCTGAAGAACTGTCCTGTTTTGGAAGGCGTTAAGATAGATGAGGGAGGGAAGATATGGAAGGAGATATTTTGGTATCAGGAAATACTATCGTTGTGGAAGATCACAGAAGTGTCATTCAAGGAGGCTGTCCCATCAGAAATTGTTCCCGGGTAGAAAAAGTCAGGGATTGCAACAATACACAGCACAGCATTTGAACCACTGTCAGTAATCATTTTGTAACTCCGGGAAGGTAGCAACAGAGAAGTGGAAATGCATGCTCAAATCTGTGAACGCTAATAGTTAGTTAAATCCTAAATTAACATTCAAGTTGTTTTTTGGCTCTAGAGAAAAAATGTACATTGAAATAGAATGAGAGTTTTTTTCATATAAGAAAGCTCCCATTCGGGACTTTAAGCAGCGAATTAACAGAGAATCCAGTGATTCACTGTATCTGAGCACAAAAAACTTTGTGGACAGGAATGGAAGTTGCCGTCACTGTCCTATCTTCCACCTCCTGCTGCCTCACAGCTCCTTTGCCCTGTTAGTGCCAACCCAGAGAGGACTGTAACAGCTTTAGTGGTTTTCAAATGTTACATACTGTTTTTTGCCTCAGGTTGGTTTAGGTTCCACTTCTTGCTTTGGAAACTTTACACAAATCTCCCTCTCAACTGACACTTCTGGCATTCATTCTGCCTCTCATTTCCTTCTTTCTCAGTGCAAATGATCAAGTTCATGGACCGGCAGAGCTCAGATTAGTGTATTTTTGCTTAAGTAAAAGGATGTGGTGGAATTCTACCAACTAAACAGATACTTTTTAAGTGCAGAAGGCGAATATTGACAATTTTGAATGAACTTCAGAGTTCTGGTAAAGTCTCTTGGGGAATGCCTTTTTGACTGCGCAATGAAGCCCAGTGGCCACTGCATGTGCTAAGTAGTAAAAACCCCAATTAATCTGTAACTGCTTCTGGGAGCAGTTTTCCTTTGATATTTGCTCTTTACAATACGCTGTGCTCGTTGGTGCTCAATTAGTTCCCTCCACCCCATGCAAATTCTCTGTTAGTAGTAGATGTGCATGAGTTGCAGACATCAGAAGCACTTCTACATTCTTCTTAGTTATTTTCATATCCAACCACTTCTGTCAGCACGTACACCAAAGTTTCATTCAGGAAAATAATTACCGGGTTTGAAATAAAAAAATCAAATAATCTACTTAGGTTTCTCTGGCAAAATTTCAAGGAAGTTTCAGCTGCACATTGCTGTCTCAAATGAGGAGAAGTGCTTTACAATCTATCACAGTAGTCTACTGTGCAAAGAGCAAGGATCAGACGTATTTACATCATACAAGCCTTCACAGACAGGGACTTTCTCTTATGTTTGCACACATCAAACACAAGGAGACATATGGTGTCACAACAACATTTAAATACAATAACGACTGTGATAATGCCTCTGGGACAGAATTTGCCTTCTGTTACGCTAGGGAAAAGAGAATGCAAAATTTTCAATGAACTTCTGGTACAACAACAGACACCACTTTTGTAGCACCCAAGTGAAAAAAAAACCAACAGAAAAAAAAACAAAAAGAAAAAACTGATGGAGATGATCCACACAGAGGAGCAACTACCTGAATTACATGAGAACCTATAACCTCTTTGCAGTAACAGATGTGGAGTTTACATATATCGTCCTTTATGATTTTGATACCTACTGTAAGGATGTAGCTGTAGAAATCATAGCCTGCACATCACCATCTGTCAGCCAAGCTGTAGTAACTGACTGTGTACATGTTCTTGCTCTGGCATCTCTGTAAAGTCAAATATGTTAGGCACAGACACTCGCACATCGTCCTCAGCATCAGAGGTCAGCTTAAGACATGCACAGGGACAATTATGCAGCTCAGCTGATGGATGGTAACTTGCTAGGAGACGGCATCTTGACATATCTGTTTGTATGCCTAGACCCTTAGTGAAGGCAGATGGTTTCCATGAACATAAAAAGAAATATTGAGTCAAATTACGGCTACTGTTTAAAGGTAGATTTGTGAGGTAAGTGCTGATAATACATACATGGCAGCACCTTCACACTTGATATTTTAAAACATCACCTATTCATGGGGCTGGTATAGCTCTGAGCAGGACACTACGTAGAGCTTACAGACCAAAACCTCAGCTGAAGACAAAATCAGGAGTGCAAAAAAATATTCAAGATGTTTGCACTTTGCAGCAACAGTCAGAAGCTAGTTGTTATAACCACAGTTCACAAACTGCTGAACCTTTGTAGGCTTGGTAGCTACAATATTGCGTGCAGCCTTCTCATTATGTTAAAGTGAAAGGGGAGATTAAATGCAAGACTGAAAATACAAAAAACCCTCAGACAGAGATTTCCAGTTGCTTTCTTTCCTTGTATATATTTTTCAAAGCAAATATATCTCATGAACATAAATATTTCTTTGTATGGAAATACAAATATAAACAAAATCTCCTCGCATTCTCTATCTGCCCCACTGGAAGTAACAAATGAGAGCACTATGGCTGCTGCAGCAAAACTAACAACATCAAGTGAGAAAGATGCTCATTAAACTTCATCATTCTGTCTACTTTAATGATGCTTTCAGTTAATAAAAATTCCCCAAGCAGTTGCAAGGATATTAGGCAAGGTCTTTGGTTATGTATCAGGGGTCTAAGCTGTCACTAGCAAGCATGCAGTTCAGGAGGGGCACTCCCAAGAGGAAAGAGTGAATACAGCTTTCTTGTAATAAATTCAGAGAGAATCAATAACCACAGCCTGCCACATTACTTAAGCATTTAGGAAAGTAGGTGATCCTTCTAAATTAAACTACAAATTGCTAAATGTTGCAATTTACAGCATAAGATCAGGCATGAAGCCCTGTAACTTGAAAGCACACAGTCTTGCTACCAAAATCTCTGACTTTAAAAAAATACCACAGTTAAAATTCATGAAGTTCAAAAGAGCCCTTTTCATAAACCACCTTCAGCACAACTGCCTCCAATTTTTCTCTCTTGTACAACAAAACACTCACTAGTTGAAGGCTACATGCTCCCAGAGATCAAAATAACAAACTTGTGTAAGTGACTGAACTAAAGTGTTTCATGTACACATTGGTTTTATTGAGCATTTTGAAAGAGGATTTCAAGAAAGAGCCATAAGAAATTGTGCTGGGTTTGTCTGGAACAGAGTTAATTTTCTTCATAGTAGCTGGTATAGGGCCATGGTTTAGATTTGTGCTAAAACTAGTGTTGATAATACAGCGATGTTTTAGTTATTGCTGAGCAGTGCTTACACAGAGTCAAGGTCCTTTCTGCTCCTCACCCCACCCCACCAGGGAGGAGGCTGGGGGTGCATATGAAGTTGGGTGGGGACACAGCTGGGACAGCAGATCCCAAGTGACCAAAGGGATATTCTACACAACATAGCGTCATGTTCAGCATATAAAGTGAGGGGAAGAAGGAAGGTTGGGATGTTTGGAGTGACGGCACTTCTCTTCCTAAGCAATGGTTATATGTGATGGAGCCCTGCTTCCCTGGAGATAGCTGAACACCTGCCTGCTGACGGGAATTAGTGAATGAGTCCCTCGTTTTGTTTTAGTTGTGTGTGCAGCTTTTGCTTTACCTATTAAACCACCTTTATCTCAATCCATGAGTTTTCTCACTTCTACCTTCTTCCTGCTGATGGTAAGTAGTGAATGAATTCCTTACTTTGCTTTGCTTGTATGCGTGGCTTTTACTTTACCTATAAAACTGTCTTTATCTCAATCCATGAGTTCTCTCACTTGCAACCTGATTCTTTCCCCCATCCCACCATGGGAGAGTGAGCATGTGGCTGGGTGGTGCTTAGCTGTTGTCTGGGGTCAAACTATGACAGAAGTACAGTGCTCTCCCTTTATGTCTGTAATAGACCAACAGGATGAGCATGCAGAACAAAAAGAACCTGCACAGTTAAATACGATCCTGGATTGATGCTACCTCCAGGTAAGTACTGTAATCTGAAAAACAACGGTGAAACGTTCCAGCGCTGCTCACTTTTCCACAAGCTTGAGCCTAGGTTCATGCAGGTATTTAATGCTCAGATGCAGCTCCAAATGTGGGTATGTTTATAGGGACCTCAATAAGATGGTGCCCAGCGCCAGCTGCTGAAGCAGGAAAAGGGAAAGGCTGAATCAGCAGTGTTATCACTAGAGACTCAAACTGAAAGAAGTACTTGCAAGACCAATACGTGCTGGCTAGCCTGTGTAAGTTACAATTCTCAAGCACTTAACCGCTTGAGATGCTTTTGCTCTGGCAGTTTTTGTGTCACTTATTGCTACTTCTGGTATCCCCTCTGAGCAACTGAGACTGGCCTTTTCTCCCATGGGAGCTGCTAACACATCACCTCCTCAAATCACACCTTCTCCCAGGAAGGGGACAGATTCTGGGGTTTAATTTATCACCAATGTACCAGTGAGAGGAAACAGAGGGGGTTAAAATTACTTCGCAAGTATCCTATTATTTTGGTAGTTTACCAATATTTTATTTTTGTTGTCTGTGACATCAGTCAGATGTTTTAATTAAGAGGAACACTGCATGTGTGATACAAGTACCTGTCTCCTTGCACACTTGTATGGCAAGCTGCAGTTTTATGATTCTTAATAAGAAGACCAGGCAAGAGTGACTCATTTTATTCAGCTAATTTTTTTTGCCCCTTGTGAGTGCTCTGAAAGCAGATGGCAGCAGTATCAGAGATGTTCATCATCATCTGAAGCTCTCCCCAAGTTTCTTCAAGAAACTCAGCTTTGGGCTGTCATCTGTCTGTGTACCAGCTCACTCCTCATGCTCCGAGAGGGAGGCAGTGCTGACTGGTTGAAGGGGACAGGCGCTACGCTGCTACGCTGCAAGGACCTCTGAGCTAGTAAAATCTCCAGCTCTTAATGGGTTGTAAAACTGCTTGAGTATTTTTAGGTCTGTAACAGTTTGTCTTCTTCTAGTGCCCACTCACACTCTGGTATGCCTAATCCTTCAGACTGTCCCAAATCTCCACACTCCAGAGCCCAGTCTCAAGACACTATGAAGTGTAACAATCTGTGCTAGCTTTCTGTTCCCTCTGCCTGTCTCAATATTCTTTATAAGACAAAGTTCCCGCAGAGTTTGCCCTGGCGTCACCCTCCCTAATTGCCCCGAGTCCTGCACTTTGCCTTTCAGAGATACTTTCCATATCACCAGAAATCCCTAATCCCCTCAAGTCCTTTCTGGGGTTTTCACCCCCAGAGGCACTCCACAGCGGAGCGGATTACCTCGTCCCTGCGTGGTTTAGCTCTTTTGCTATCTAGTTTCATTTTCTCCAAACGAAATTAATCAGGAGAGGATTCGGTACAGGTAGAGAGCTAGGCAACCAAGCCCATGCTGCAGTCAGAGAAGATCTAGCTAGTGAAGCCAGTGGAGTAGACAGCTTTTTGAATGACTATATACCAGCGTTTGCTGTGAGATGCTTAGTTGCTATACTCCGTTACAGATTTCCACCAACTACAGTGGACAGTCAGTAGCTAGCTGATCCAGACACGCACATTTAGACATTTTAAAATGTTAGATGAAGTCCACCCAGAGCAACCACTCCCTCTGTTCTCACTTTGCATGCTCTCACAAGCTGCTAGCTCCCTTACATTACAGACTACACTGAGTCATACAGTTCAGCGTTGACTTACTCTAAATTCCTGCCTAAAAACACTCCAAATTTCAATAAGCAAAAAAAAAGTGTTCTGCCACAACTGTCCTGGAGCTCACAATCTCAGCAACTGTGTAGAACATGCATCCTCCAAAATAAGCCCATTCATCCTTTCTGTCTCCCACTGTCCACTTCATCACTCAATTCCCCACAGGGCTCCACTGTGCTGGACCCCTCAACCCCAATCTCTCCCCTTTACATTTGTGGTGCCCTATACCAGAAGAAGAGAAACAACTAATCTCTTATGTACTATGTTTCCCACCCTCCTTCCCTACAGGTTACTGCCAGACATGAACCCTGACCAGATGGGCCTCTGGCTTGATCTCAGGGGCAACCTGTGGTACTCCTCACAATAGCATCATCAGTCCTGTTGTGACACGTCAGCAGCCCAAACACAGCAGTAGTAAAGGAAACACAGTCCAGTTGAACAAATAAGGAGACACCTTGTGGGAGATGTGTCTGCATGGGGAGATTTGACCTGAGGTAATTATGATTTACAAACACCTGCTCTCCTATAGGACTGGCAATTCTTGGATAATTTTAATTCTGCCAGACATGCCCACTGTTAAATTGGTTAATTTAATCCTTGCTTCTTCAAACTCACCATCTTATATGTTAAGGAGAACTCTATATTTTTTCAGAAAGTAATTCCAAGTAGGTGTTACGCATTTTTTAAATTAATATACAGTAAGAAAATAAAGCCTCCTCCTTATATTCTCTGAGGCTAGCAGCCTTTTGAAGCAAGTATTTTAAATGAGAGGCTTGTTAGGGGAGCACAGCTGGAAGCTCACAGAAACCTAGCAGAAAAAAAAAAAGTCTTTTTAAAGAAATATGTACAGGCAAAGATTTGAAAAACTTTGCATAGCAAACTGAAAGACCTTACAATAAATGTGGCTTTTAGCAGAGAGGGTTTTGAACATCAATATCTGCTTTCTGAAAGTCAGACCTATCTAACACCCAGGAAGCCCAGCAGTGAAAATCTCAGCTGTGATACAAAGCCAGGGAGACTTACAAAGGGGACCTCCATGGATCTGTCATAAAGTGGAAATGAGAGGATGTGCTTATACTTATTTCTTTAAAAACAGAGACAAATACAAATTAAGTTTTCATCTAGAGAATTGTGCTGATAGAACAATCTGCAGTTAGCCCAGTATATGAGATGGCAGCCTGAAAGGACCATGGAGAGAGTGATTTCATTTCTGCACCTGGATATTGCTACCATACTATCTCAGTTACGAATAATTTCTCACCTGGGACTCCCATCTTCAAGCACATCCATGTGGGCTGACCTCCCTTTCTGACACTCATTTTGAATGCATTGGTGAGTGGTTCAGCCTACATCTGCAGAGGAGTCCCTGAATCCACCCCAGGCATGGAGAAACTTCATGGGTCAGAACCTGAAGTCCTCAAGGCTGAGAAATCCCACAGACTTCAGCGGAATATTTTCCTTGTTTTCTTTTCACAGATCAAATTATGCTTTCCCACTTAACGTTTCTCCAGAAAAAAACAATTTAGTGCCAGATATGGGCATCAGCTGCAAACCCTGAGGGCTGAGGTATCCACCAGAACAACTGACATCCTCTACCTAATGAATGAAAAGGAATTAACAGCCACAGAACCTGCATGATCAGGCTCAGCTTCTTTGGAAGAACCTAGCACAGGTGGGTGCAGAAAAAAATGCAGCAACAAGAAAGAAAAACATTATTCAAGTGAGAAAGAAATGTGTTTGTTTACTCAAGTCATCTGCATCATCACAACCCTTGTCTTTATGTACTTGTAATTCCATGAGCATCACATAGATAAATCAACAGTTTGCTCCATTTCAGAGAACTGTGTTGTTGGGACCATATTCAGGGCCACCTTCCTGCTCTCAAACTAACCCTGGACAGGCAGAAAACATACTGGCATGCAGCACAGTCACCTTCCTGCAGCCCGCTGAACACAGTCTTCTTCATTCTTATGTTATTTTAATGTTGTTGTCCACATGGAGTCCTTTGGACGTAAGTAAACCAGTGCTCATTTTCCTTTTTGAATGCTACGCTAAGGGTCTTGCTGCTCAGATAAATCCCATTACATAATCTTTATTATTGATTTATTACGTGTATTTTGCTGTGCACCTAATTATCATTTTAAAAAAAGGAAAACAGAAGGTAAAAATAGCTAAATGCAAGCCAAGGAACTTTCATTAAATTATTCTATGTCTGGCAGGTAAGTATTTCTTTCCCAGAAACTATATAAAGTGTACCAATAAAATGTATAGAAGAGACTCTGGGGAAATATTGATAGAACGTCTTTTTTTTTTTCTTTTTCCTTTTTTTCTTTTTTTTTTAAGCAAAACTGACGTGTCTGAGCTAATCTGAGCTGGCTGTGCTGCACACTGAGGATGAATGATTTCACTGGCAGTTAAAGGGAGAATATTCAAGAGACCACATTTATCCACACCCAGGGTTGATAGAGCTGCCTCTCCCAGGGTGTCTGCCTTCATCATCCCTACCTGCTGTCTAAGGCCTCCTCAAAATATATTCAAAGACTGAACAGTGATGAAGGACACTGTTACATGGTGGGGGGGATGTGACAAACCTAATCCTGCCTTGAATCACCACTTCTGAGGTGAAGGACTAAGCCTCAGCTGCACAACTCACCTGGGCAACCCAACAGGACACTCTTTCTGGAAGGCTGTGCAAGCTCTGGGGTGCACTGCCTAAAGGGGGCATATAACTGACTGTTGCATCCTTAGCAGGAGTCTTGGGATTGAGCAAAAATATTTCAGGACTCATGAGATATTTAAGGGAAGGGCCAAGAGAGTGGAAAGGAAGGATCAAGATGGATGGCAGAAAACAAGTGCAGGAAAACAGAGAGAGGATCAGGCAGGGAATAAATGAGGCCATTAGCGTGCAAGCAGGAAGGCTGGTCAGTACACTTGTTCAGCTAAATTCTGCACCAAATCACCTCCATCTGCCCTACCTAAACCCTGTTTCAAATTGTTTTCTGTATGAGTGTGCTCCGTGTTCTGACAGCATGCATGCATGTCCCATTAGCAAAGTTCAAGCCAGACTAGCTGGTCACTAGGACAGACTGAGTCCTGGATACTGGTGAGACCAAGGGTTTGGGACCAGCTCCCAGAGATGCTGGGGGGCTGGAGGGTGGCGAGACTGGATCTGGTGGCCTGATATTTGAAACACTGAGATTTGAAGCCAGGTGCTCGCAGGGTCCCTGACACAGGGTTTTCCATGAGCCCTGATCCCGAGAAATGCAGTCTGGCTGTTGTTTTTCCTCTCTGTCTTTATGTGGTCATCTGTCCTCCTGTCATGCTAATTCTGCTCATGGCTGGCCACGTGTTCTGAACTTACGGTTAGCTTTGCTACTGGCAAGACAAGGGAACGGGAATATGGAGCAGCTGCTCACAGGCACCGGTGGAAGACGTCCCTGGCTCCTCCAGCCCACTGGATTTAGCTGCTCAAAAACACTACCAGGAAAAAGATGAAGAAACAAGGAACCCAATTCACGTTTTTGACATAAAGGAGACCACATCTGATGTGCTACACTGCACAGGCAATCCAATTTCACCCAGTCACCTAAGTTGGCTTTCTGTGACTCATGATGGATATACTTTCCAGAAAGGGTGTTCTAGCGGAACCTTCTTGGACAGGTGTAATAGGTCAATGCAAATATTGAACTTTCCCATCTTCCTCATGAAATCTCTTTCCAGTTCCCAAATACAATCCTTTAAACTACCCCTGGCCAACACTGGCAGAAAGACGCCAATGATATCAATCTTCCAGACATCTGATGAGGTCCACTTACATGCAAAGGAGTAAGGAGATTCAAAACCAATTACAAAATCATTGTCACCATCCATGTTAAAATGCCAGAATTTTGAAAGCCAGAGATAAAATACTTCCTTATGGAAGCAAAAAATATCAATACAATGGTTTTCCAATTGTATAAATTTACTGCAGGGTCCCAAGATAGTCACACAGATACCATGCAATAAAATGATACAGACTATTCACTCCATTTTCCATCCAGTTTTGAACAAAGCATCACACCATTAATATTTGGAAAACGATTACTGGGTTTTAAGCAAATCTTTGGCGTTTTTCCATAGTTTTTACTGTGCCAAGAAAGCTGTTCCAGAATCTTTTCAGGTGGGACCTATGTTATGTGGTGGCCAATAATCTTTTTGGTAACACTGCAATGAAAATGTCGCTTACTGTAATGAGCAGAGACCATAAGTTAAGCCCCCAGCTACCTTTCTATTATTTTTCATTACAGTCTTTCTGGGTTTGTTATGCTTCAGGAGTACTTAGGGAATTACACCAAACTAGGCTCACTAAGTCAGCTCTTCATTACTCAGAACACACTGAAACTGAGCAATCAGCAAACTGAACCAGCTCCTGAGGTAACACAAGACACAAACATTTGTTTGAATATTTACTATTTCTTTTTTAGCTTGTCCTCTTTCTTAAAACTCTGTTTCGTAAAATGAACTTGCCTACAGTTGGAGGTGGTTCTGAAACAACAAGAAAATCACATCATTATCTTTTCACGCCATTAACACCTTGAAAGAAGGGTTGGGCTTCCTCTCATCTACCAGAAACAAACTGTGATATATCCACGTTTTCCTAAGAGCAGCGTTTTTCCTAGATTTGTGTTCCATAGTACTGGATGAGCTGGGTGAGACAAGTAGTCTCACTTGCTTTGTGAATTCTTGTCTCTGCTCCATTACAGATTTTTACATTGGCTTCCTCCCCTCTTGCAAAGCAAGAAGCTGACCATCCCTTTAGGAAAGAGCAGTTACACTGACATCAGTCAATTTTGATGTCATCCAATCTGCAAGACTTCCCAAGTTACTCTCAGTGTCTTTCAAGGCCCACAGTGTGAAAAACATAGCGCCTTCTGAAAGGCTTTCTTCTCCCCTGATATCTGTCAAGATGAAATGGCAATGTACTGTCAGCCTGATTTTTATTTCAACAAAATCAATAAAAGTTTTGCTTCTGATTTCAGTGGGTACAAGATTTGGCCTTTCATGTTACACAATCTATGCAAGACAAAGGAAAATCCACTAAAGCACACCGTGCAGCAGTCTCATCAGACTTTTTGGAAATCACCTACATTTCTTATTTCAGCTCTCTCCTAAATGGAGTGACTTAGGAAGGGCAAAGACCTCCAGATTACTTAAGAATTACAATAGAGGTGTCATAATAATTTGTGTTGTAACCACTGTTCGCAATTGAGGCATATCTTGGAAACTATGCAAAAACAAATACAGCTTTATGATGTCAGTCAAACAGCAAGCTCTTTGTTATTTAAATCATTTGCACGTGGCCATTATTATCCATGCAAGCAAAGAGGCAAACTGCACTTGCAGTACAGCTCGCAATCCCCAAACTATGTAGCAACATATGAACAACATCTAGCCTGGCTATGAACACTGGAGTGAAAATTATGTCTTCTCATCAAGTGCTAGTAATAGCTACTCATCAGGTGCTAGTAATAGCTAGGGCCAGTGAGTCATTCTGTAAATTTCTTAATGCAGACATTAACCAAAATAGTTTCTCTTACAAGGAAGGTGGGATTATGCATACGAATATGATCTGGTTTTGCCAAACATCTTTTTGCTGCAGGTAGGCAGAACTCACCCTAAATCGCTAGTGCTTACGTACACTTATGAGTTAGAGGAACAAATATGGAACTTTTATTTAAAAGGACAAGAACTAGTTTACTCCCATCATCAAATGTTTCCAAAAGGCACCCACGGGAGTTTTCAAGAGTGATACAAAATAAACCAGCTGGTTCCATCTGCTTCTGGATAAGAGGAAAAGGAACTTAAGAGTTGAAACCATTCGCTTAGAACATCTAAGTGCCACAGTAGCAACAAAGGCTAAAAGAGTGCAACAACAGGGAGTCAAAATCCAAGCTCCAGTCTTGGAGATAAACTGTGGGAAATCTACTCTGTACTCCTTCAAAACATAGAATCACAGAATCGTTTAGGTTGGAAAAGACCTTTAAGGTTGTTAAGCCCAAAGATAAACCTAACATTGCCAAGTCTACTAAACCACGTCCATAAGCACCACTTCTATTAGTCTTTTAAATACCTCCAGTGATGGGGACTCCCCCACTTCCCTGTGCAGCCTGTTCCAGTGCTTGATCACTCTTTTGCTAAAGAAATTTTTTCTAACATCCAGTCTAAACCTCCCCTGGCACAGCTTGAGGTCATTTCCTCTCATCTTATCACTTGTTATGTGGGAGAAGAGACCAGCACCCATCTTGCTACAACCTCCTTTCAGGTAGTTGTAGACAGTGATAAGGTCATCCCTCAGTCTCCTCTTCTTCAGGCTAAACAATTCCAATTCCCTCAGTCGCTCCTCATAAGACTTGTGCTCCAGACCCTTCAACAGTTTTGTTGCCCTTCTCTGGACACACATTGGCATCTCAATGTCCTTCTTGTAGTGAGGGGCCCAAAACTGAACACAGGATTCGAGGTGCAGTCTCAGCAGTACCGAGTACAGGGGGATGATCACGTCCCTATTTCTGCTGGCCATATCATTTCTGATACAAGCCAGGATGCTTACTGGCCTTCTTGGCCATCTGGGCAGGGCTGGCTCATGTTCAGACAGCTATAGACCAATATTCCCAGGTCCTTTTCTGCCAGGCAGTTCTCCAGCCATTCATCCCTAAGCCTGTAGTGTTGCATGGGGTTGCTGTGGCCCAAGTACAGGACCTGCTACTTGGTCTTGTTGAAGGCCATACAGCTGGCCTTGGCCTATTGATTCAGCCTGTCCACCATGCTGAAAAACACACTGCGGAAAGGACAAACATGGTCCTTGAACTACTGTCCTTACTTTCTGGTTCCTCAACACAAGGGCTACTATCGTTTGCCAAATCCAAGCTTACGCAGATAGCAGCAAACAGGCACCCCCTTACTTATGAAGCTGTCCTAGTATTCCCCAAGCTTGCATCATGGAATAGATTCATGGGAAATGTCAGTACAGGAGTGGGAAAAGCGAAGTGGCAAAAGATTTGTCAACAGCGCTCTGTCACCAAGAAAGCACTTCATTAGCCTGTCAATTGCACAGTGTCTAGGAGACACATTTATTGACAACTCACTGCCAATTGATCCAACATCTATATAAAGTTCTTATGCTATCAGCTTGCTGACTCACACAATCATGAGATCTACAGAGAACTAATAGTGGTACTAAGCCCCAAATTGCTCTAATTTCTAAACAAAATGAAACTAGAAGAGGTAAAATTCCACCAATACCTCAGCAGCCTGACTATATTCACTGCTTACTGCACAACATTTTCAAATGAAATTAAATTTTGATACATTTCTTAGGTGGGGTATGAACTCAGGGTGAATAAAAGTCCTTATACCAAGCACTGTTTCTCACTTCTATGGCCATTTGTGATTATGGGTTTACTTTTGAAACAGAGGGAGTCTGCATTTTCTACTCCTTTAATTTAGCATGGAAATATCCAGTGATGCTCAATTCTGTACACCAAACAACCGCACGGTGTGGTCAGGTCCCTCAGCCTCTCATTGGGTTAAGATAATGCTGCAAATGGCTAATTGAGCCTACAGTAGCTTTAGCAACTGGCAATCACTTCAGAGAGCCAGCAGCATTCCTGCAGTGCACGCGCTCCTAACCCTTGCTTGCTTTGCTTTGTACTACCTATTTTATCACTTCATGATAAGGCAGCGTCAAAGACAGCAGGGGTAACCTATTCTGGCATCTCCATCTGGCACTATATATCAGACCTGTGCTACTCTGATGGATTAGTTTCAGATCCCTGTTGGCAGATCAAAGGCAGCAATAATAACCACAAATCAATCCCTTTTTAAGGCCTAAAACATCTTCTCCCTCACATAGGATGCCTCATTTCTTCACCATCCCAGAGCCCTTATAAATACCAGATTTGCCTAGACAGAACAGTTGTATGCAGATACTCAGGCACTGGAGAATTTGGCACTGTGTTTTCGGTGCTTTCTCCATCTCACTGACAAACAAAATGAACAGCATTGGTACAGAGGGGATCATGGAGATTAAACACTTGAGTCCCTGAAAGTCAGGAAGCAGTCTGGTGCCAAAGTGAGGATATACAGTGAAGACCGCTTGCTTCCCTCAGTCTCATCTCAGGTAATGTATTTTCCAGCACCCATTGGTGAGACACTGCTTATTTTCACCAAAGCACCCAGCTACCATCAACTTACTGCTCAGTGCTCCATGCCAACAGACAGATATTTTCAGAGCACTTGTACAGATACAGAATAGATGCATCCCCAGTTGAACAACTGCACTGTGGACAGGTTGGTTTCTAATGGCATTTCCAGACAGCTTACCCATTTGACTAGCACATGCTCTAGAAAACAGGACTCAGAAAGGGGACTCACAGGGTCTGAGATCTACATGGCTGCTCCAATACAGGGATAGCATATGGTCCATTTCACAACAACTGTGCTTACATTCTTGAGATTGCACTTGAATTCTTGATATTCACTTGTTAGGTTTTAGGATTTAAAATATGACTTAAAGGCTAGGTATCAGCTCTCTGCCTGACTATGCTCTACTGTCAAAACGAGATTTTCACTGCAAGAGAAGTAACTGTGTGCTCCCTTCTCCCTGACACCTTCATAGCGACAAAGCTGTATTTACGATGATGTAGCTAGGCAGCTCCCTAGGACTCAACACACCCAGAGATATTATGACAAAAAAGAAAATCTGTGCCTTGGATTTTACAGGATAACAGCTATTATGCTGTAAAAGATATACCTGCACAGGCAGTGAAAACATAAAACTCTTCCTTTTATCTTTAATTCTTTCAGTCTTGTAACTTGCAGTTCGAGCTATGTCTCCGAAGAGACTGCAGCATCAGTTAGAATATGAAGAGTTCAACATTCCTATGTTCTTCCTAAAATGAAACCCAGAGATAAACAGGGAATATGATAGCTGTCTAAAGATGTTCTGAAATTCTTAAGAAAAAATGAATCAATTAAAGGAAAATAGTCATAAATCCTCTGGTACCAATAATGCACACTAGTATATTTTGCAAAGGCCAGAAAGACCTAATATTTCAAGGTTACCATGTGAGGGCACAAAGAAAATTTTGTTGTAAAATTCTTTCAAATACAAATGTAAAGTACCTTGATCCTGATCTTTTCAGTTTTCAATTAAGATACAGTTCCACTTGATTGATGGTTTATCACTGATAATTTTTTTACTATACATATAAAACTAGAACATTATCTCAACATATGGAAAATGTGGATAGTACATATTGCTCATAGCTGCATATAATTTTAAGAACTGTAACCGTACTATTTCTAGATAATTTTTAAACTATGACAAAGACGCATGCTATTGAAGAAAAATGGCAACCCTATAAAAAGCTATGTGTGTTTGACTCAATCACATATAAAGAGTATATTTTTTTCTTGTAGTATGATGCTTTTACATGCTAGGGTAAGTAGGAAGTCAGAAAAACTAACCGAAGATCAAGAAAAAAGACCATCCTCTGCTCCCCTCCCGCTACTGAGCTAAGAAAAATATCCTAAAAGGAGAAAAAAACACCAACACTGGCAGCTTCTAAGACAGTTTAATAAACCTTTGGGAAGGCCTTAGTGCTGAATTTACCTTCCCAGCAGTACCTAAAGCACTGCTACTAAAGCAATACAATAAAGTTTATGATCTTCCCTTTACTGCTGCATAATTTATCTTTGAGAAATGATACTATGGTGAACAACTGCTCTCTATGAATCTCTTTTGTGTTTCAGTGGACTGTAGTTTTTATCAGCAAGTAAACTGGATTGAGACTGAACCCCAAACTGAAATATATGTAGCATATTTTTGTATTAATGAAAAGTACTTAATTCAAACGTTAAACACTACTACACTCAGATGTTTCCTTATGCTCTACATCAACTTCCCAACTAGAGTCTTTCTGAAATATTTTACACTGAAAATCAAAAGAAATAAATTCCAGAACTACTCATGTTTCTTTCTGTTCAAGAAACATTCCCTTTTCCGATGCATCAGATTCCTTCATTAAAAAAACCCCAACAAATCAAACTAAAAACATCAAAACAAACCCCACAAATCCAAAACCATGCTGCAAATTCAAAACAAACAGAACTAAACCCCAGCAGCCAAGGCCAAAGGTACAGCGACTTCACCTATTGCTCATGGTATGGTTTGCTGAGACCACTTTCCAGCACTTCAGTTACACTACTCTACAAAATGCTTATTTTTGAGGTGCATGCTTTCTGTCAGCTCATCAGGTTAGTATCCCTATGCAGCTGTTTGATTACTAGTCTATCATTTTAATGATGGAGGTATGGGAAAGGCCTGCCAAAGGAAAAAAGGGAAAGGAAAGAAAATAGATCAATCAATTATTGTAACTAAAACACCCCAGACAAATCAGACAGCACGAATCAGAAGGTGTAACTACATAGAGGGACATAAAGTTGTAGAGAAACTTCATTATCACTCCAAGCCCACAAGCCCATGCAAAGCTGACATAAACAGTGGTGAGGAACAAACATAATGGAAGGGAGACGCACAGAATAACAGTCTGCCCTGATTTTTTGTCAAGGATGTATCAGATCAGCCAGCAGAGCAGCTTCATAAGAACACCATTTAGATATCCAGTGCAGCCTGTAAAAACAACTGTGCTGAGGGACTGATGACCTGTAAGTACAGCAGGGCAGTTTTCATCCCTGGATGTTATGATTGTCGGCTGAGTGGCACTCCTCTGCGTGTCTGAATATAAGAAGATAATTACAGGACACTGTATTATTTGATGAATTCAGGGACTGTTACAGGCAATGGGCAATGTCATATTGATTTTGGTGAAAACAAGAAAATGAAAGAAGAAAGGTCCATCCACAAACAGGGTTTGCGACCTCTTGCAGTTAGTTAGCAGATGCAGCTGCTTCAGCCACTTAGGTCTGTGGGTAATGACCTACGGCTTGAAGAGCCAGTGGATGGCTGCCATCTTCTCTGCCAGCATTAATGATGTCCCACTTTCCTCCATATCCTTGCAGCACTTGCTCCCACTACAGTTTAGAATTGCTGACACCCAGAACAAATTGCCTCATGGAGAGGAAGAAAGACTGAGCTAGAGAAAGAATAGAAAAGAGGAAGGAAGAGCTATGAGAACAACAGAGGGATCAAGAGACACACACAAAGCTTCATGTATGGAAAATTAGCTGACTTTGGCATTGGAAAAAGAGGACAACACCCGTATACTACAAGACACACACAGGCAATTCTCACTTTTGTGAAGAAAGTGAGCATGGAGATAATGAAGGAATAGATGAGCATACAGACCATGTGAATTCAGGGAGCTCTTGTCACATGCAACAGAAGAATATGGGAGGGCTCTTGACTAATGCAAGGAGCATATGCCCCAAATGCTGTGCAAGTTCTCATTAGTTAAAGTTTTTCAGTATCATTACTTCAAGACCAAGTATGGTCAGCTCTGCGGCAAGACCCTTCCCCATTTAAACATACATGGTGCTCGCCACTTCTCCATATCCATCTTTCAGTCACATTAGCTTCCTAATGAAAAAATAAATGTTGCAAAAGGGAAGTATTAACAAAGCTGATGCCAAGGACATTAATTTTAAAAATGCTATTTACTTTGTATCAGAGCTGCCATATATCTTGATCTCAAGCAGTTCTTAGCCTTCTCCAGATTCTGATTCCATGCTATAGACACAAACTCTGTCCCAACTTTCCTTCATGCCCATGATTAACTCACTTGACATCTTTAGTACTGTACCCACTTGATGGGCTTCATGTATTTAATAAAAGACAATAATTCTTATTGAAGCAAAAATGAAGGTTTTTGTGCAAATCCTGGATAGTGACTTACTGTAAAGTCCAGACACAGTACAGCTCAAACTATCTGCTTGAAGAGAGAAGTCACCTGACTCCAAACACAACACTTGGCCTCATGCTTTGTGAAAAATTTGCAGCTACATTAAGAGAGTAGGAGGGTCCCCAGTCTTGAGGGGTAAGCACTAGGTCCAGTGAGCTGCCTACAAATATCACTCAGCATCTGCCTTTGAACATCTTTATTACATTCTAACAATGCAGACGCGGGATCCTAGCAAAGATATTCCAGCAGGTAACCCATCTTCCTAATCTGTTCCCAACCACAGATGGCAACACTATGTTTTCCCTGAATCAAGGAAAAAACCTACAGAGAGCACAAAACTACTAGTGAAGCACAAGGAAAATGTCAGCCCATGGCTACTCTTCATAGTCTTTTTGATTCTCCAAGAGAACTAGGGAACCAGGGTGGGAGAGCCTGTGCAGCTTCTGGGACGCGAGGGTGGTGCTCTCAACACACACAGAACCTGGGAACCATAGCAGTCACTGTTAGAACTAAACTCAATATCTTCAGGAAGAGGAGAGGAAGCAGAAGCAATCACCCTGTCAGGAAAAGTGCCAGCAGATGACTCGGGAATAACCTGCATATGTGAACACAAGGTGAGTTTATTTCTGCCACCTCCCCACACGTTCGAGCCACAACTTCATTCTTTTGCTAGCAGATGCTGGGTGACCTCGGTGCGCTGATGCACTCAGGCCACATTACTGCCTGTCTCCCCCGCAGGACACTCTGGCAGATGTCATATGCTGGGTTAGTGTTACTGAAGCCCCAGCTGATAATCTCTTCAAAACTCCTCAGCTCCCCCTTCTCGGCCACTATGGCAACACCCATCATCCTGTAAACAGCACCATCTGACTCGGGGCTTGCTCTGTAAACATTCATCCAAGCTGTTTTAAGAACTGCCATTTTTCCCTGTGTAATGATTTTAGGAATTGAGTTTTACTCCCTGATGATGTCCCAACATCTTTGACACAGTTCCACTGCTCCATGTTGCAAACCCATGGCTGCTGCAAACGCAGTCCCACTCTGGACTAGGTAAGAGAGCCAAAATACAAACACAGAGCACGTTGTATGAGTATCTCTCAGTAGACTGGAGGCAGACTGAGGACCTTCTCTTGAAAGCTCTTGTTCTTGTGAGCATCTTTCCCTTGTAAAAGCATTGAGGATCAGCTGTCAATAGCCAAAACAAGAACAGTGAGGCAAGGACAAAATAGCAAAGTTTGCTTTGCTCTAGATTTTTTCCAAGATACATCTTCTTTACTTGTTATTTTGTTTAATTGGGCTGTGACTACATGTTATTATTCCTCACATTACACCCGTTCTGTATTTACATTAATCCTAGCCTGGCCTGGGAGAAACACAATTTTACTTAACTTAATTCTGTCCTTATTGATCTTTTTACTATATTATTAAAATACTATTTCAGTACTGGTAACTTTAGATCAGATATTCTGACAGACTTTCTGACTATTTTTTTAATTTGAAAATTATTTTCAGTAAGGAGGGGAATACACTTGTGTATTTTTTAATTCTGCCAGAACAATGAAGAACAAGCCAGGGGTTCCCAGCCTCAAGGTAAAAGAATCTGTACATAAAATAAAAACAGTTTGAAAGAAGACACTTTTTTGAAGGACTTTTCCATAATCTTTGAAAAAATTAATTTAATAGTACTTCTTTTTACATTTACGGGGATAAAAACTACACGTGCTACAATGGGAGAACTGTAACTTCTCTCAATACATGGGAAAAAACAACATTTTCTTTCAGAAGGAAAAAGTCATTTTTGTTGAGGCAGTATATAATTTTCCACACACAAATGTGTTCATCCAAACCCAACCTACATGTCTCTGTACCTTATGCTCAAATTTTCTCTCTGCATTCAATACATTAAGTGCTGCCTAACTGCCACCTCCTGAATTGAGCAAAAAAAATAATTTTTCCTTTAAAAAAAAATCACCCTTTGAAATAGAATGTGTTCTTATTGTTATAGACTACAAGTTAGAGGCTGAAAACAACCATTAGTTAACAACCTACCCATTACCCTGTAAAGCATTACGGATCTGTGAAACACTGTTGTAAGGAAATTGCCCAAAGAAAAGGGCAGGGCACACTCCCTGATCCATTGTCTCCCAGAGAACAAATATGTACCAAGGGTTTACCCCACAGAAAGCCTTGCTCTTTCATCCTCCTGTGCTGGCTAACCTTTGCTAGCCAGCAAATGAAAGGGTGGGCCACAGCAGAGCCAAGGGTTTAACATCCCTGCACACATTCATGCATCTAGGTCTGTACAACTTCTGGAGCCATCCCATCCTCCTATGGTCCCAGAGATGCCTGAGACTACTTAGGACACTGCAGGCTCCGCACCCCTTACAGGCTTGAGCAATCAAATCAAGTGTTTGCTAGTTGCTGCATTAAAAGAGGGGAGGGGATATATGGAAACTTGCATTTTTCTAGAAGTACAAGGAAAAGAGGCAATCCAAAATTGCTCAGAATAATTCGAAAGTCTCTTAGTCCAAGCTATGAACTCAAACCAATACGATTCAAATAATTCAAAGGAGTCAGAGTTTAGCAATACAGTAGTATTAAAGGAAGCGTCATCTTCTCAAAGTAACAATGGTGAACCACAATCACACAAGGGAAACCCAGAGTCTTAAGAGGAAGACAAGCAAGAAAATGCAAGCTGGTTGTGCCTTTGACGTTTGTCCACCACCCCTTTCCCCCACCTGCTGATTGGTAATGGAAGGAAAAGGCAGTCAATATCCTTTTATATCCTATCCTCTGATCATTTGGTGTCCTTGATTTCTGGTTTTACTAATTCTCCCTTTTTCTGCTATTGCTGCAGTTCCTCCCTAACCATTCCCCTTTGCTTAATCAGCTGATTCTCCTCATTTGTCTTCCCTGTCAAGAACCTTGGCTCTTCCCATTTCTCTCCCCCTTTCCAGTTTGTCAGCCTTTGCCTTCTTACTGGTCCCCTCCCGTACCACTCCCTTCCTTCCTTTCCTTGTTTCTTATAATTTCATCACTTCTGTTTTTTATACAAGATACTCATCTTCCATATGTGCTCCCTCTTCCTCTCTCAAGTGGTTGGATCCAAATAGGAGTGACTCTGTTTTGAGACATTTAAGTAGGAAAATAACTTTTCTTAGTATTTTCCTCAGCAGATGGACATGCACTACACAGAGAGAATCTGCTATAATGTATTTTGAGATATTTCCTTGCATAATTCGAAAAATATTTTAGAAGTATTTAAAAAGGACTCCATACAAAACATTTCATATAAATCTTTATGGGAATTACAATAAGTTCATTTTCTCCCTTAAAACACAGGTATGAAATAAAACATTACTGTCATATTTTAAATTCCTTTATAAAATTTATTAGTGGCAGCAACAGATGTAGCATAAAACACCGTGAAACGATCTCTTTAATAGAGCATCCTTTAAGGAAAGCAGCTTCATCATTGACAGTCATTTAGCAACACAGAAGGCAGCTTCCCAGAAGATACTTGCCACTGTTATATTAGAGGTAATTAAACTATAAGGTGATTTATTACTTTGCAGCCATGTAATTGAACTTTCTAAAGCCATTAATGATACCTTACGAAAGTACCAGCAGATATGGAACATGATTATCCCCAACAAAACTGCATTTACAACACATAAAGCCATAAACCCGGTCCAAAATGCCATTTGTTGGCAAAACATTAAATATATTAAGGCACAAAGGACAGTGCACTGAGAGTAGAAACACCGTCTCCAAACATATTTCTCTTCTTCACCTGTCCCCCAATGCTCCCTTTCCTGTGATTGACAGTGATTTTCTGAGAGCAAGCATTGTATCTAGGCAAGAAAATCTGCATACACAAAAACAGTTCTATGTTAGTCCTATTGCAACACTATTGATTACTAAAGGAAGCTGTAGGCAACTATATATATAAACCTATTTTTTAAAAACAGCGTATTTATGAGTCAAAAAAACATAAGTACAGAAATTCAAAGGAATATCCATGTCTCACATTTTCCCCACCACATTAAACTAATCCAGCAAAAGAGATCCTTGGTATGTCATTTGCTGATTGATGAGTGCAGAGAGCCAAGACCCAAGCACGGAATTTTATTGCTGAAGACATTTTCATCTGCAGCCAAATCACCAGGGAAACACTTTGTCAAACAACTTCATTCTGCAGAGAGACTTTGTGACAATATTGGCAACTTAAGAATTTGTTCTGCTATTTCCGATAGCATCTACCTGTCCACGCTCAGAAATGTTTACAGCACCACTGAAATTCATGCAGATGTCCAGCTTAAGGCCCAGGAACAAGTGTTTTATATTTCATTGCAACAATATGTAAAAAATAGATGATCACAAGCTCTTTTTTAAATATCTATTTACCAATATATAAATGAACCAATATATTTTTGGCACAGTTTAATATCAACCGATCTTATATTGAGCTTCTATTGAGAAGGGATACAAATTGCTACTTGTTTTCAAGAGCTTAAGTACTTCTTTTACCCTTTTTTTGTTTTCTTTTGCAAATGGGGGGACTGAATCTAACAAAATGCTGCTAACTTTTATACCATCAGATTAGGCAAGATCTTAGGCTTCCAGTAGGACACCATGGGTTAATATATCCATGCTTATCCTCTTGCTGTTCCCAGAATTGCTAAGGAATCTTAGTCCTGTCTTCTTGAAGCTTCTAATTATCTTCTGCATGGAATGAAATTCCCAGGTTTCAGTTTTTTACTGTGGTGGCAGCAGAAGTGACCTACTGTGAAATTTTTTCAGCTGAGTAACAAGAACTCAGCACCCTCAGTGGCTCAGTTACACTGTCCACAGTGGGCTGAACCTGATAAATCCAGAAGCAGGTACCCCCAAATCAGGATGTACGTATAAAATTTTCATACAATTCCTTTGTCCACAGATGGGCATAAGGTAAATAAATGGCCAAACCAGATTGTTGAGACTACCTGGCATGTGATGTAGTAGAGGAATCAGAGAGTGTTACTATTTCTCTGCAGATACAGACATACTTTCAACTCAGCAGAACTGCAATAAACTCCCATCTTCAATTCAAGGTAAAACTCCAATCCCTTGCATTCAACAGGTTTAGCATTTCTCCTTGGGATTTTAGGGTTACATCCTATAAGCCTCATTGATAATTCCACATCTGAAAATGGGGGGTTAAGCTGAATGATCATAATTTTTCCCAGAGAAGTTTCCGTAGGTTCAGCAATGCCGTTTTATCTGGGTAATCTGCCAACGGCATTGTTCCACCGTCTAATTTAAAGGACAAGGGATCAAGTGTTTAGTACCAGCTGACAGTCAGCTGGCAAATAAAAGGCTTTCATCCAGAACTGAGCATTCATTTCCACCATTCCTATCGCTGCAGGATCCACTCAGACCCCCATTGCTGCCCATCTTCCTGATGCTGGCCTTCAAAAACACATCGAATTATGCTTTAAAAAAACATCACACCATGCCACATGTATGCTAAGCAAAAATAACATGCTGAAATGTGCTCTGAGCAAGTTAACACCAACTTCATCACTTTTTTTTAAGCTACAAACACATTTTAATAGTTAGCTCTTATGAAACAAATTTCTCTGTCTCACCTACTCTCATGTGAAACCCTCAAATCAAGTCCCACCTCAGACAAATCACCCTCTTTGTTTCTAGATAAATTCTGGCAGGGATGAAGGCTGAATAATTTGGTGTGAGATTTTAAAATTGCAACTCTTCATACCTGCTGCTTCATTTGCTCTTTTTTATAAAAAAAGCAGAATTTAAAAATCCCCAACATTTTTTCCTGCATCATGAACAGCTTAGTAAAAACAAATGGGTGGGGTTTTTACCGGCTAAATTACTTTGTGAGTAGAGCCATGTGCCTACCAATCTTATCTGAGACCACTTACACATCCTTCTAAGTGACAGCTTTGGTCTCTTACAAGGTACAAGTCCCCAGCACTAAGCTGCTTTTGGAATGGCTGGTGAGGAGAGCTGGGCGCTCCTTATCCTTGGTGTGAAAGGTAGCAATGACTCTTCTGGGACAGGTATACTTGGTCTGACGCTGCTGACCCTTTCCTAGCAGATCACTTTTAAACATTTCCCCCACCCTGGATTTCTGCTTTGTGATCTCTGTCTTGTGGATCTCTGGCTGGCTACCACAGCTTGAAAGTTCAAACGGCACACAAATAAATATAATCCAGACAGTCGTTCTTATTCTTTAGAAAACAGAGAGCACAAGGACACGTTGACTGGACACTTTGCCTCACAGCTGGAAGAGGAAGCACTTTTCCCTTTCTACCAGACTGTATGAATACAGCTTGTTACAGGCACTGCTGCGTTAGCGTGACAGGTTTACAACGCCTCGGCTTGCTCAGCAGTAATGATCTTTCAGCGTCCCTGTCAGATCAATGCACAGCTTTCCTTAGGACCCACTCATTGAAACACAGGTCAGGAGGGAATATAACTTTGCAAAACAGCATGCGAACCAGGAACTGTTACAGCAAGAGACACTGGGCTGTTTCCAAAGTTCTTTGATTCAGTGTGCTGCAAGGCCGCATGCCTGACCCTTCACAGACCACACTGCAGCACAGCTTTTCCTTGCATTACCTGCAATTGTTACAGATTTTGACCATGTGATCTAGAATTGTTACAAGTCCTTTCCTGCCACTGGGTGGTAACTTTTGGCAAATGTCTCACCCCATCTGGTCTTTGCCACTGGCAAACAGGAGACAGTGGGAGGCAGTTAAGGTATCGTCCTGAACATACTTTGACAAACTGCAAATGGCAAGAAATCATGCGACACCTCATTACCATAAAAATATGCTGTTTTTTACTCTCTCCTAAATATAAGTGTAGCTACACGTAGCTTGATCACTAAGACCTACTAAAAAAATGAAAACAGAACACCCAAGAAATGACAGCTCAGCTATTATTGTCAGGTAACGAATCATTTCTTACAGAGCATGCAGAGCAACTCATTCTCTAGAGACAAAAACGTGTGGAGGGGGGAGACGAGAAGGGGGTTGATTTTTTTTTTTTTTTAAAACACTTCACTGTTACAATCTAAACTGGTGAAACTAAACTTCAATAACAATATATTTAATCTTTTTTCTTTATATTTAACCTATTAATCCTTGATCCTCTTCCTCTATTCAAGAGTAATAGCTGCAAACAACATTGCTATTAGTCCAAAGGGAGCCGAGAAGGTTATTACTCAGCTACCTTAATCACAGAAGCAGGCTACATAAATAAGAAATAATTTATTACTTTGGGGACAGTGGAAAGTCTATCCCACAATTTGGATGTTGTTTGTCAAGGAATTTCATTTTCACAACTTAGAATTACCCACATGAAAACACCTTTCTACATGCCAAACACAAGGCACTAACACTGTACATGTGTGAGTCCCAAACGCAGCTTCACCAAAGTGATGCTGCCTCTTTCAAACTTGCCTTCTCTAAGATGGAAGACCTGACCAAACTGTGCTAACACTGCTCCACCTCAGAGAGGTGAACCCCACCTTCTCAAAGAAATGTCAGATGGCTGCTGTGATGGAATTATTACCTAACAACAAGCTTTAGGGCACAAATGCTAGTAGTTTCACCTAAAATGTATCAGTTCAGTTGTAAAACAAGGCTTTACAATAATTCAACAGGAATTGCCATTCAGTGCACACAATCTCTTAATAATAACTTATCCTCCTGATCTGTTTGAAAAGCAAGCAACAGCCAGAGTGCTGGATGGCAAGAGTAGCCAACATCAGGAGGAAATGAACAAAGCCAGTGCAGTCTCCTCCCTGGGGTCCCACTGCCAGGGGCAGTGACATAGTTAAGGTCATCACAGAGCAACTGCAAATGCTGCATTTTCAATACTACTTCAAAACTATTACTTAATACCTAATATATTGCTGTCTCCATCTGAACACCAAAAATAGTGTGAAATTAGGACTCAGTACTTATTCATGAGAACAAATTTAAGCAATACTTCTTTCCAGGATTATAGGCTTGATTCTCCTCTTCTTTGCTCGCACACAGAAAAGGAGTAATTCTGTTGAGGTCAATGTCAGTGCAAAAAGGGACAAGTCATTCCTTTACTGCAGGTCTGTACTGAAAAGGAAAAAGTGATTCCCAGCCAAGGTAGCACAGACAACAGCAAGCAGTGAAGAAGCAGAACTGTGAGTTTCAGCTGCACAAGACTGCTGAGCCTTATGTTGTTGTATCTTTACTGTTATTCTTATGTGTCGAAGCCAGCTCGAAAATGTCCCAGCAGGATGATCATAAGGTTTTCTCTAAAGAACAGACAAAAGCAATGTTTGAAGTGTGCTCTATTTACTTATATAGGGTTCATCCTTGCGAGGTGTAAGCTGGACCAGCACAATAGAGCTCTGACCTCTTAGATCAGTGGACAATCTCTCTGTATAACTTCAGGAGATTAAGATACAAAGAATTTACAGCACATATGTTTCTATATTGTACCTTTTTCTTGCATTCCAGGGTTAAAGACCATCAAAATTTCCAACTGTTAAGACTATACTCAAGAATTTGATGGGTGGACTACCTATAATGATAAACACAACAGTCCACAGATGATTGGAAAGGTTACCTACTAAATCAAGTCACACTGGTAACACATAACACATAAGGACACCAGCAGATTAGATTAAAATCTACTGAAACGCCTGCAATGAGGTTTAAATTTAATTAACAGGATACAAGATTCAGATGGATAGACATGAACAAAAATAAATGATAAGAAACCCTGAGCTTCCTCCTTTTCACTGCAGAAAAGAACTGAAAAAAAAAAAGCCATGGATATTCTACAGGTGTTAGGATAAAGAGTGGCATTACATGAAGGGACTTCAAAGTAAAAAATGCAGCTTCTATATTATCTGCATCATGCCTTTGCTGCTTGAAAATAAGCACCTTTTCTCCTTGGAGAATTACTTTCATCCCTTGCTCAGCTGCTACCAGCATGTGATAACCAACACAGGAACACCTGTTTGGGAAACTAGCAACTGCCCCTCAAAAACGCAGTGAAAATACCACTCTTCTGCAGAGGATTTTCTAAAAGCTGGCTATTTAAGCTGCTTAAATAGCTTGCACGAACACTCTTCTCCAGCAGAAAATGCAAGAATTTTTCTATATTAGGATCTCATCTGTTTCTCTGAAATTTCCCAATCAGTACTTAAGGATGAGGTAATTTTTTTAATCAGAGGCCTATTCTGTGAGGTGTCTGCCCTCAGGTCCATCTCATTCATCTCTCAGGATATAGATTTCAGTTTTCTCCTCTGAAGAGGTTAACAGATCGCTGTAATTGGATGTCTCCAAGAGAAGTGCTTCAAGCACCAGAGTACCCAGAAACAGAACACAGCCCACGCTCTGAGCAATGAAAGATTTCCCCCTTATTAAATATTACTAATAATGGGGTTTAAGTACTTCAGGGGAAAGTACAATCTAAAGAGTTAATTCACTTGTATCTTGCTTTGAGGAAGTTTTCCTTAGCATTCAGGCTAAAACTGTCCTTATCCCTCTTGTAAAAAGCTAAGAGAAACCACTCTGATAGTGTACTCATCTCTTAAACATCTGTAGACTGTTATGATCCTGTAATTAACTTCCTCCCCTTACTGCATTACCAGCAACTACTACTGCCAAGGAAGCCCAGCTCTTCATGTGTCTTCTGCTTTATTTGCAAGCCTGTCTCCTCAATTGTTCTCTAAAAATACTTAATGGACATGCACAAATTAGAGAAGATGTCTTTACTGACTTCTAACCTTGTGAAATCTGTACTGTATTGTTCATCATTAATAAAGCACACCTGGTTCTGCCTTCTTTCTGTGTCTTGATTTGTTTTTATTTTTAGGAGGACTGTAACAAGGTCTAAAGGTATCATACTGCAATTAGAACAAGCAGAAAGCAAGACTACTTTCAAGTAATCATTCACAGTCAGTTAAAATGGACATGCCTGAATGACATGCAAAGGTCTGTGAAGTTCCAATCTGAATACACCTTATGCCTTTTAATTCTCAGAAGAGTTGAAATATCCATGTAGAATTGGCGAATATTTATTAAGAGTTAGAATAACAGTGAATGATCAAACAAGGGTAAATAGCTATAAGCGCACTCCTCTGTGATGGCTGTGAAAAATAAACTGTGAAAGCTTCCAACTACCAAATCAGATTAGACTTTTCAGTATTATAAGCTAAATTGAAGCTTTCCCCATTTTAACAAAAATAAATATATAAACTCTGCATTGACAAAACCTCAATGGTTATCTGTTGATACCACTCACAGATAAGAAGGGTCTTTGGGATGGCCCAGCACCACGCGATGGCAACCTACAGTATGCATAGCACAGGAGTAAGTCCCACAGTACCAACCACGCTGAATCAAAGATGATACATCTGGACAATACCAGCTAAATCCATAAATACAGTGACTCACTGGAAGGATAATAAGATATCATCTCTTATTGAATCGGGATGTGCGATGATGGATACCCTAAAGAATGATGGATATGCTTCAGTTAGAGGGAGAATTTCCACTAGACACAGGCATATCAGAGGCAGATCTGAAAAAAATATTTACAGCCTTCAGAGGGAATACAAATATTATATCAAAAGCATTTGCTATATCACTTAACCCAGGCAAAGATATAAAAACACTTTTAACGTGTCATCTTTTAAAAGCAAGTCTTCCAGAAAAATCCAGTTAACCTCAGTATGTTTCGTTTATTTCCTGATGCTAGAATTCTGAAGCAATGCATTAATCAAAATAGTTTCTAAGAAGTGGGGGTTTTCTTTTTATTTTTTGTTTTTAGGGTTGGGACAGAGTAGCAAGGTGAAAAGGACAACAGTTCCATTCATTAAATTACACACACACATATTCTTTTTACAGACTCTCAAGAAAGTAAAAGAAATATCACCATCACCCAAGCATGAATAAAATATATAACTATATTGAGAGGTCCCATTTTCAAGGCACCGGAATTACCTGTCACACCAAAGCACTGTTCTGCAGGTCTGAGGGACAACTTTGAAAGGCATGTCACTGAACCGATTCACGAGAGCTACTGAACCCATTTACACAGGAAAACCATTTAAACTGGCAGCACCTGCAATGCAATTGTAATGAAAGGAAAAAATACTTGCTCACAGTTTGAAACGTGTAACACATGGGGACAGATGATGGCAAAAAAAAAAGGTGTCTTAAAAATATTAGAGCAATCAGCTAGGACTGCTATGTCAAAGACAGGGGAGAGCTCTCTGGAAGCAGAAGCACCAGTGAAGCATGTGTCCCACATTAAGCCCTGCTCCTAGTAACACTTCTGTGTGTTATTTACATGCCAAGAAACTCTTGCGGTGTGCTGAACTAAGGGTGCTTACTTGCAAGGAGAGGCTTAATGACAAATGGTGCTTCTGCAAGAACATTTCCCCCCTTAAAAGCACCTGTCTTCAAATCTAACTACAGATCTAATATACTTACCAGAAAGTCCTTTGAAAACCTGTGATTTCCCAAAGCCTTGCTTTATGATTGCTCCTCTTCTCAGACAACGTTTTCAGCAAGTTCTGAAATAGCCTGGGCTTCCAACATAAAATCTCCCAAAGCATCAAAAAATACAACCGATAGATAAAAGCACTTTATCTGGTTTTTAAAAATACTGTTGTTGGAGTTATAAGTCTGAGAAACATAAATAAGAACAGGGGCCACTAGGTGTTGTTAAAAGAAAACTATTTCATGTCATTATATGGTTGCTTTGAAGCTCCTATAACTCTGTCAAACTGGAGGAGAGAGATTTTATGGGTATAAGAAAAATATTTAAGTTCTAGGTGTTTCAAAACTTGCCTAAAAAACTATATGTATGCTGAACATTCATGAAAACGAGATGGACAAAGGCCCCCTACATTATCTAAGGTGCAGACCACAGTTCCAAACAGTACAGGATCTGAAGAACAAGTCACCACTGGCAGGTTGGGCTGTGGATTTACAGCTCATGAGCTGCTTCCGCACACATCCTCCAGCCATGCAGTAAATGGCAGGTGGCTCTTACTGCAGGGGTAAAGTACGTTTTCCTCAGGATTCGAAAGTTCATTTCAGCCGGTCTCAGGGAGCAGCTGGTATGCTGGAAGGTGGTGTGACCCTGCATGTCACCCTTGCTCTTAACCTCAGCATTGAAGAAAGGGCAGGGAACCTAACTTGTAGCAGCTGAGGCTGTAAAAATAGCTGCCAGCCCCAAAAGCTGAACTGGCCTTGAACCCATCATAGCCTCACGGGCAACAGAGCAATTACAGAATGAGTCTATGTAGATCAACAACCTTGCACAAGTGTCACGTCAGACTGCATGTATCCATCCCAGACCAGCAGGAACACAAAAGGTACCAGAAGATGCTGCATCTCTGAGGAAAACAGGGCTCTCCTTTTACTCAGCAGAATCTATCCTCTGCTAAAGAGCAAGCTCTTCTGAAACAACAACTTGGTGGAGAGCAAGTCAGAGATGCTACTTCTCTGGGATACCTCACAGCATGCTACAACCGCTAGCTCCTCTTCTGCTAAATGCCGCTTGAGACACGTGATCATCCTTGCAATATACTCTCTTACACAGACTATGTCAAGAAGATAGCTGACATAACGTGAAGGTGCATGGATGAGAGGAAAAAAACCCAAAGGGGCATTCTCAGCCCCAAGTTTTGATGAATCTCCTCTTCAGTATGTGTCACACCCTCCTTCTGTCACCCACAGATGACTTCCACACAACTTCCTTCTAACTCACATCTTTACACCACTGAATAACAACAACAGTTTTTCTACCCACAGAGCTTTAGTTGGATCCATCTCTACCAACCTGAATATTATGCATTTACCCAGAGCATGAGTACACAAGGGCTGCATGCAAAGACTCTCCAGGAGACTGAAATGCAGCTCCTTTCCAAAAGCAAAAATGGCACCTGGGGAGGGGGGTGATAGTGTAGCCAGATCTAATGCCATTATCCAAAACAATGTACCAGTTCCTGTCTGGTCCATGCACCCTACTTCCATTTCCATGGGAATAATGGTGAAATGGATATGAAGAGGAGTGGTCTTGCCTTGAGGTAGCTGCAGCCGTGGGAGTGAAGCAGTGGAGGAGATTCTTCCCAAGCTAAGTGTTCGACTAGTTGCACACTAAGCATTCAGCCTTAACATATGTATTTCTTAACCCTAGAAGCAAGAGGAATAGGATGTTACACAAAAAAAAATTCTTTGCACGTGTTCTTCTATGGTATCCCTTTAGTAGCATTGTGTGCTATTGACCACATGACTGGATGAGGGGATTGAGTCCATCATCAGCAAGTTTGCAGATGATACCAAGCTGGGAGGAAGGGTTGATGTGTTAGAGGGTAGGATGGCCCTACAGAGGGACCTGGACAGACTGGAGAGATGGGACAATTCTAATGGGATGATGTTTAATAAGTCCAAATGTCAGGTACTTCATTTTGGACACAACAATCCCATGCAGAGCTATAGACTGGGGACAGAGTGGCTGGAGAGTAGTCAGGTAGAAAAGGACCTGGGAGTGCTGGTGGACAGGAAGCTCAACGTGAGCTAGCAGTGTGCCCAGGTGGCTAAGAAAGCCAATGGCATTCTGGCCTGCATCAGGAATAGTGTGGCGAGCAGAACCAGAGAAGTTATCGTCCCCCTGTACTCGGCACTGGTCAGGCCTCATCTTGAATATTGCGTACAGTTCTGGGCCCCCCAGTTTGGGAAAGATGTCAGGATGCTGGAGTGTGTCCAGAGGAGGGCAACGAAGATGGTGAAGGGGCTGGAGCACAAGCTCGATGAGGAGCGACTGAGGGAGTTGGGGCTGTTTAGTCTGAAGAAGAGGAGGCTCAGGGGAGACCTCATTGCTCTCTACAACTACCTAAAAGGAGGTTGTAGTCCGGCAGGAGTTGGTCTCTTCTCTCAGGTGTTCAGTGACAGAACTAGAGGGCATGGACTCAAGCTTCATCAGGGAAAGTTTAGACTTGATGTTAGGAAAAAGTTCTTCACTGAAAGGGTGATTGGCCATTGGAATGGGCTGCCCAGGGAGGTGGTGGAGTCGCAGACCCTGGAAGTGTTTAAGGGGAGACTGGATGAGGCACTGAGTGCCATGGTTTAGATGATGTTGTTAGTGTTGGGTTATAGGTTGGACTGGATGATCTCAGAGGTCCTTTCCAACCTTATGATACTGTGATACTGTGATACTGGATGAGACTTTTTTGACCAGCACAACCACTCATTCCTGTGGCAGATCCTCTTCCAGACACCAGTTTTAGACGATTCCCGAACTGGGGTCACACCTAGAATACCTTATTTAACAGGACTTTCTTTCAGCAGTTTGTCTAACTGTTTCTGAAAGAAGTTTATACTATCCATCTCTACAACTGAATGATGTGACAAAACCCAAACGACCTCCCTCCTTCCGTTTGCTTCACATTTGTCCCAGATTACTTCTCAGAATTCTTGGATTTCTCATAATTCTTGGATTATAAGAAATACTGAGTCAAGTTCCTTACTCATCTGTATCATGCCACTTATTATTTCACAGCTCTCTAACACATCCTGGCTGATCATTCCCTTTACAGGATGAAGAGTTCCAGTCTATTTCTGCATATTGGTATTTCTTGTCTTACATTTTTCGACTGCATACATAGGTATCCAGTATTAGTTATCTTAATTTAAATGCCTTCCCTTCCTAACTAGGTAAAGCCACAGAAAGCCTATAAGCTCTGAATCTGCAACCCTTCAACTTTTTCTTTGATCCAAAATCGGAAATGTTGTTTTGTCACCCAATGGACTAATTTTCCACTGTTCTCTTCTATATAATTCCAGGCCGAAGAGATTTTGTTGTAGTTTTACAGATGTGTATAGCACAAATCACTTTTAGACACAAGTATGAAATCTATGGAATAAGAGAAATTGTTATACAGGTTTCAATAACTTCTAAGACAAAAATATTATTTTTATCATGACTGCTCATCTAGAACACAATTTCTACCCAAGAAAATCCAACAGGAAAAGGGAGAATTAAGTTTGTTTCTTTTTCTAAATTAAGCACATCCACATGTGTCACAATCTCTCTGCTTGGCCCTTCTAGATTGTGCTGCCCTTTCACTGAGGAACAGGCTCAAGCCTTTGCTGTGAAATAAACAAACAGAAAGTATTCCCCAGAGGAATAGTTTTATCCCTCTCTAGGTAAGTCTCCCCTTGCCTTTACATTCCCATATTATTCTTGAGAGACACTGACAGCAGACTGAAAGCTCTGTCACATAAAAATTACATCTGCAGAAGACAGGAATTCAATCTTGTAATACTTCTTTCTGACTGGATAATTTTTTGTAGTTGTCCTCCTAAAACGGGAATTGTTTTTCTCTTTCTAATGAGTTTCATCTTTTGGGAAAATGAGCCTCACAATTTCCAAGGAGAATTGTGAACAAGATGGTTTATTGGAGAGGAAAATGATAGCTACTGGCTTTTTGACTGCAAGGAAAAAGGAACACAATTAAAACATTAGCCTTCCCCTACTGAACAGAAAGGCTCCAGCAGACGGGAATTTGCTAGAATATCTGCTAAAACTAAAACTGTAACTCCACCTTCTAAGAATTTTTTACAATTTAAAGGACTGAAAAGTGAGTCTCTGAAAAGGAAATCGCATTAGGTAGAAAACAGTGTTTTAGGCCAAGTATAAAACTTCTGTTCACATAATTGAACCAGTTCCATTGCAAATGATGATTAAGGACAAGCAGAAAACCTGCCAGGGCTGTCCAAAATATTCCTGTTCTTTAACAAGAGATCTATCGCAAAGTAAAACATTTGCACTTCAGAGTTTGTAATGTTACTCTGAACATGTTTCACTAACAAACAGAAACACTAAAGATGAGTTGGTAACTACTTTCACAGGGGTTTTGTTTTTGATTTTTTTTTTAATTTGGGAGAAATACTACTGAGCAATATAGAAAACCTGAAATAAGAAAACCCCAACAAGATAATTACCAAAAGAACCTCTCCCTCAGCAACACTGAAAAATAAGACCAATAAAGCACGCACAGTTTTCCTATAGACAAAAGACAATTTTTTTTTTGTTTTATTGTTATATATATTCATTTTACTAAGTACATATCCAGGTTAAATAAAACAATGCTATTTGAAACAGTTTGCACTTGAAATGTCTTTTTTTACTTTAAAAAGCCCTAATGTCACAGTCAAGTTTTACAACGTGATAAAGCACCTCTGTTAATGAGCAGAACTACTCTTTGGAGCATTTCCACAACTTCACCTTTGTGAGCAACAACGCACCTAACACTTAAGTCTGACAAACAACATCTGCTAGGCCACCTCCTCCCATTCAAGTGGTTTAATAGTATTTTGTGTATATAACTACATTATATACAAATACTTGGTCACTTATTTTTGCAGTGATGTATATAGAACATACTGTTACCCACAGCAAACGAATTTTTTTTCTCTGAAAGGAAAAGTGCAATTGCTCATTCTTGGGGCTTGTATTTTACACCTTTTTGAATATAAGCAGATAAATTTTCAGTGTCACTGTTGCTGAGATTTCCTCCTATTTTTATTTTCTACTGACAGAATATTCAAAGCTGACAAATGTTGTAGAACAGACATAGTTATTAAAGGCTTCAATTTACAGCAAATAGCGACAGCTTGCTTTTGCTGCTCATAAACCAAAAATTTAAGAGGTGTAAATAGAAGGAAGGTGGCAACAAAACACTTGGATAGTTCTTTAAATAATTCTGCAAGTAATGGTAATACAGAGTAACACACTTTCACCCAACATCATTAGGCTTATGGATCTTGAAACAGACCTTTTAAATTTGACTTATACAAAAAAAACCAAGTAGCACATGCTTAAGTGAGCAAAATACCAAAAGTATAAAGTGTACAGTGTATTTAAGCACACTTCCTTGACCTGCTGGGCCTTGCTGTGGAATATCACCACTCCTCTTTACTGAGGTGGTGTTTATGTTTGAAGAAGTGACGTCTCTCACCTCCCCAGCTTCAGTCCCTAAAATGATTACTTCTCCTTCCTCCTTCCCTCATCATAAAATTTGGGTAGCAATTACTGCTAAAGTTTTTTAAAACTCAAATGTTTCTATGTATCTTCCAATAATTATTTCAGCACACAGGCCTCTGAATCAGATTAAATTAAGCCTTTTGTGCAACAGTAAGTTAGTTGTCTGAGATGATGAGGATCCCTGAAAGCACAGAAATCTCTCTGCTAATCAGATACATAAAACGTTCCTGATAGTAAATGCTGAATTGCTGGCTGTGTATCCTGTAAATTAATACTATTATAAGGTAGAGCATGAAGGATAAGGAACGAAAGTATACCTGCCATGTCACAGTAAAGACTGGCAGAACTCAACTATGTTGAGAAGAGCTGTTAACACTTTGCATTTGGGATGTTCTGGCATTACTGCACTAGCCAGTGCACATAATCTGTCTGACCTCTGCACCTGAACGAAGGCTGAGGCAGCTGAAATATGTTGGAACTCATTTCACAAAGAACCTACACCAGGCCTGTGGATGGGCAGCATTCCCTGCGTGACAGAGCCTAAGGGGGTCTGATCTCTCAAGTAGTAAAGAGTACTGGCACAAGAAAAAATGATTTACTGAAAGGCAGAAGGCTAAATCATCTTACCCAAGCTGAGATCATAAATGAACATGTTGAGTAACTATTCAGTGATTGCAGAGTTCTAAACTGGCTAGCGTGCACAGTCAAAAAAGTCTGATGGTACATTTAACTTTTTTAGAGATAGCCCCTTAATTTTCCCCTTGAAACAGCTTTTACTGAGCAAATTTTTTTCCCACATATTCAACTCTAACTTAACAAAGGCCTTCCTGTGCTTGAAAGCCAGTGTTAATAAGCCCGTATTTCACACAATTGACACTAAATAGTTTTGCATAATTCCTCCTGTCATGGCACTGCAAAAACTCCCAGCACAAACAAAGCACAACATGCACTGCTTTGCTCTCCAGTACGTTAGTAATTCCTAATAGGACTCATTTCCAGAACATCAGGCTTGCAGGACAATATTTTTTACTTTAGGTGTAACATGCACAATAATTGCTCTGACGACTGAAACAATGCATGTTTCAAACAAAACACGAAAGCAGTTGTTAATTTCACTACGGAAACTGATTTAAATACAGGCGTGGATTCTGACCAACAAGTCACAGCATGCTTCAATAACATGTTTCAATACAAAAGGACCATGTTTTTTACCCATACCAATCCCATTTCCTCTGTCCTATCAATGATGTTGGCTTTACTGTTCCATTTACACATTTCCTATATAGTAAACTTCTGCTACTCTTCCAACAAAAAAATCTATCCTGACATGCTATGTCAAAGAACTACCATAACTCAAGATTTTCAATGAAGTCCAATTTACATTGTGAAGCATGTAAACAGGTATAAAAATAATAATGAAATTATAAAGCACTTGAGAAATTTTTATTCCTTTTGACATTATTTTGTGTTTCAGACTCATCAGTTCTCAAGATCAGAAACTGTCTTGCATTTGACTATCATCCCGGACATTTTGGTAGCACCCAAAATCTAATAATAACACCAATAAAAGCAGTAACACATTTCAGATGCTGTCCTTAGAGATTTCATGTTGCAAAGGGTTCAGCTAATTAATGGAAAAATCAATGTTGCCAGTAATTGCTTTTAAAGTTGGTTGGTTCAACCCCTTTGAATATGATGGTTATAGTTCCACCCACTGGGTAAACAACCATGATAAAAAGCTCACTGCATGATTTTTAGAACACAGCAGCACAAACTGAAGTTATCTTCATAATTTGCAAGGCCTACATCATGATGGATTTTTCAGTGCATGTGCCAACATTAAAAATCTTCCCTCTTGTAACTCAGGATGGAACCAGGGTATTGGGAAAAAAAACCCCTAATAGAACGCTTTCTGTTTAGCTATAACACATTTCAAACTTCCTCCACCACTTAGTCAACAGAATCAGCAACCAGTAGAAATCCTAAAGTGAGATGGATTGTTTAGATACTGTCACTAACATATTTCAGAGGTCTGTAACAAATAGCAGCATCAAATTAATAAATAATGTTCAAAGCCTAACAGCCAGCTTCCCTACCAGTGTGAAAATATGTAAATGTTACATCGCTTTACTCTTCACACTGGCTTTCCTTTCATTCCTCAGAGACTCTTCTGTCAGAATAACAAGCTAAAAACACAATATGAATGACAACTGCACATACTTAGCTGATTGCGAACATAGAGCCAAACAGTAACCATATTAATCTCATCTCTCAAAGAGGTTGTGTGAATTCCAGGCAGAAACACTGATTTTGATCCAGTCTACCGCAGTGTAGATTGGTAATCGGTGTTCAGAATCTATGTGGGAGTGCTCTCCTCCAAAACGGCCACCTTCAGCACTTTTCTTAGTTCAATTAGGATACCTAGAATTTCATACTTAAAGCCCATTAACACTGTCAAAATCCCCTGCTATTTCTGTACATCCTTGACAAACATCTGACTTGTGCACTTCCAGAAAATACATAATCATAGCCTAAAGACATGACAAACCCATAAATATTATCAGTGACTTTACTCTTGATCTAGATTTTTTCAGTGAAGCAAGTATACATCATATTGAAACCAACCCTTTCTATAGCGCACTAATTGTCATGCTGACTTGCCTTAGTCCTGGATTGACATTAATTCCCCTTGTACATCCCCAATGCAGCTCAACAGTGCCACCGTCCCCTTCCATATACTGTGCACCTGCTGTCCCGTTACATGATCCTCAATTCACTCCCAGCAATTCATGATTCCCTTTCCTGGACACTCCTCTAGCAACTCACAAACCACTGCATCAGGCCAATGCTCCTGAAGCTGCTGTTCAGCACTTACAGGGGTAAGATGCAATGGATTACTTGGTACACACTGGCTTATTCTGTATCAAAGATTGGCTCTCAGCTCTGATCACTGTTTGCTTCTGCATGACAGTGCATCATCTGAAAAGTTATGGCTGGCCCAGCCACAGTGGTGATTCTTTGCTACTACCCCTACCTGTGTATGAGAAGAACAATTTGATCTTAAGCATAATAAATCCCATTCCCGTGTTTGGGCCTCAAGGAATCAAGAAGATAATTTCAAACAGAAAAACAGCAGTTAGTGAATTCCAGAACATCCCGGTACAGGAGATCGTGCTGGCAGACAGTATCAGGTGCTTCAAAAATGAATGAGATAAATTTGCTGACAACAGGTTTGTAAATAAGTGCCAAAAAGAAGAGCTAGGGATGCACCCTCCATCACCCCTAATATGGTGATGCTGGATGCAGGTGAAGAATAAGGGAAAGTGACTGCAGGTAGCAGCTAGTCTTCTCCCTGAACACAGTCTCCCACTGCCTCCCAGGGGAAGGCTGCTGGGCTGGATGGGCCATAGGTTTAACAGAGAAAGTCTTTTCTTATGTCCTTGCGATGTCCATTGTAGAACCTGGGAGCTAAAGCAGTCAAGCCACAGGTAAGACTAACCACAAATGAATGATGCTGTAAAGGCTTTATTTAGAAAAAAACCCAATATATTTGTCCCAAAAGGTCAAGAATCATTATTTTATATTTAGCTATGAAAAACTCTCAAGCTACTAAATGAAAACTGAAACATTTCATTTAGTACTTTCACTGTGAGAGGTTAGGGAAGCAGTTGCCTGAGCTCCAATTAGTGCCATATCCCATGATTTTCACACGCTAATTCACAAAGGCCCATTTTAATTAAAGGAAAAACACCAGGTCACTTTTGTTGGCATCATTAGGTAGGAAAAAAACCCACAACACCCAAGAAATCAACAGCAACAAAATCCCCAGCAGGCACAAGAAGCTGTTTACTGCTCTGTAATGCCATAAATAACAATTACATTAAATTAGACTTCAAGAACAAGGCCCAAAGTTTGAGATAGCGTTACTCTTTACTGACTTGAAAAGTTTCTGAACTGTACAAGCAACAGCATTAAGCACTTCTCCTCAACAGAGCAGGTTCACAGGAAAGAAAAGGGTATAATAAAATTGATGACAGTATCTCATTGGCTGCCGTTACCAAAGGACTGACCAAGGGTAGTTACTGGCCTAAATTGTCTATTATGTTGGTTAAAAAAAGGCTAAAAACCTTTCTGGTAAAATCGATGCCATGTTTTTCAGAGAAGGAAAAGGGCTGTCTGCTCTCTGAAGGAGAAAAGAAAGGTTAAGCTTTCCAAATGGTCCATCTTTCATCCCCAAAACAATTGTGCTGACAGTAAACCTTAAGCCTTACCACTGCCCTGAAACCCACAGGTAGTAGAAAGTGTTACAGATTGTAGAGACTTAGCAAAGAAATTAATACCACTGGCTCACTATTAGCCTGCTAACACAAACCCAGCTTTGGTCTCTCAGTAGCTTGCAGTCAGTCTACCTCTTTTTTGTGACGGATACCCAGAGGGAATCCCCCTTCAATTACAAAACTCTCAGAAAGTCCATCAAATATTGTTTATCTACATCACTTGTGCCAGCAAAACAACAGATGGGCGAAGCTGTTTGGACAACTGTGTACTTCTCTTAAAACGTCGCCCAGCTAAAGGTGTAAAACGCTGGTCTGCACATAGACAGATAAAATCCCTTTGCTAAGTGTAGGGCAAACACATTTTCAGAGGGTTTGAGGACTTTTTCCTGTACCACTCAGTTGCCTGTCTGGGTCACCCCTCTCAAATGAGCCCTTTGTTTGACATTTGCTCCTACCAGGTTCTAAGGTTTTGGAATCCAGTCACATCAGATATTTGTGTCGTTCACTAGTTATAACAAAACTTCTCGTAACCATCGCCTGGGACTCAATCTCTGTTATCACATCACTCTAGAGAAGCACACCTGGATGTACAGACCATTACTACACAATGCCCTTAGGCTAAGAAGAGGCACAGGCGTAATCTGTGAGATGAGTTTTTGTTCTGCCTGAGACATAATAGGTTCAATAAGTGCACATTTTCACTGTGATCCTACTGGCTTGAACCAAAGTATCATACTTTCTCCAGGGGAAAAAAGACTTTTCACGCATTATTCCGCTGAAAAGTTAATACAGAGAAGGGATTCCCCAAACCATGGCAGAACAGTCACAAACATCTAAGCATGGGAATTACATGAAATATCACTATGGAAAGATATTTTACCTAGGGAGAACTCAAACAGAGAGTGGATAAATAGGCTGGCTAAAAAAAAAATCCTCTGATTTCTCCTTACAGATTCTTAGACTTGGCAGAAAAATCCAGCTAGAGAGATAAAATGCAACTGCATGTGTTTTACCTTATTTCTTCTAGCTTTCCTTTCTCATTTTTCCACCATTTTATTCGTAGCATTATGCCTATGTGAAAGATCTTGCAACAGCATTTCCTGCATCACCTGGAGTCTAACAATTTGGACGCTTTGCAAAATCCTTTGATAAACAGAGAGACGCTGCGCTTCTTTGGGAACAGGGAGTGCACAGCTGGGACTGTGTTCCTCATGCATTCTGTAGGCAAACCCTGGGCACGGCAGCAGTGGTCACAAACAAATTTGTGACACAGATCTGTCATGGGTAGTTTTTGAACTAATATGTTTTTTTTTCTCCAACTGTTTCCTGTTTAATTAGAAACCAGAATCTGTGTGTATTCCAGCAAGACATCAAATAATGTATAAAAAGAGATTGTTCCTTTATCCTTCACCAAGACATATTTAACCAAATAGAAAGTGTCTGTCTGATGGTTTGCACATAATATCATTAACCTCTAATGGCTTTTGACAACCAGTGGAAATAATGTCACATTGCCAAGCAAATGGCAGTACATCAATCCATTCCTAAGGTATTCACCATAAAGTAAAACTTTCCAGCTAGAGTATCAGACTCCTTCAGCTTTACACAACAAGCCCTAACCAAGAAGCCTCAACCAACTTGTAATTTTCTATACTCCTAACGTGGAAATGTTTTAAGTTAAATTTGTCTTTCTGAAAACTAAGCATTTTCTTCTTGTGCTTTTCCAAATTACTTTAGAAAAATAAAATATATGGTTGACAAATTAAGATATGGAAGATGAACCACCTTGAGTTCTGTCTGGATATTGGTACAGACAGACTTTTTTGTTGGAATTCTCTTGGAAATGACTCTATAATCACTCTAACTGCATATCAGGTTGGTGGAAAGCCTCCCCACCACACAAGAGTCCTCTTCCCCTGGTGCCAGGGAGACAATTGTAAGGCATTACTCACTCAGTGCGTATAGAACTGATTTTTATAACTTTGCTGGGTCTTCTATGGGGAAAGTCACAAAATCGCATTACAAACATGTTCTGCTATTTTATGTTATCTTTAAAAGAAGCAATTTATAGTTGTAAGCTGAAGAATAGACACACACATAATTTAATTAAATGTATATTCTAACTTTTTTCAGTCTATATCCCCTTACCATCTAAATAAAATCTTTTTTTTTTAAGAAAGTAGCAATTATATGCAGAAAATATGTATTGCAACTAAAACCTTTGAAAGTATTCCTAGATGTAAGATGCAAATACATGTTTTTTAAAGATGCTGACTGGGGTTTTGGAAAATGCGCAATGGATCATTTTAAAATTTAGAAAAATTTCCATTATAATGTCATGATAAAATGTTTCAGATAATGTATTGAAGCAAGTCATAAGAATAGAGCAGTTCATCTAGGCAGCAACCAGTTATGAATAATTTTAATAAATATGCAAAGACTACATTCTGCCACATAAACCAGCTAGTCAGTTGTAAACCTGCAATACATTTTGAAGCTACAGTACGTATACCCAGAATTAAATAATTTACTGTGATCCCTGTGAATATAATTCGGATTCTACAATATCTGCATTTTGCATCAGTTCCTCCCACAATTCATTCTGATCATCTCAGTATTTTACCTATGAATAATATTTTTACAAATTTATTTTTAACACCATTCGTATTTTTGTTTTTTGCTAACTGAATTCTACACTGCAATGGCCATTGTTTTCTAAATCTATCCTTCTTCCTAGAAAAGAATAAAATGGAACTGAGTTAATGGATGTATCTACTGAACAATATATAATTTCAGCACTAAACTAAATATATATAGGAATGTGGGAGAATATTTACGGACAGATGTGTATACAGACACATATACCACCAATATAGAAACTCAAAATTTATTAGAAAACCATTTCTTTCCTTCTAGTAGAAACACAGGGAGTGTTTTAGTTTATCTTAATCCAGACTCCCTGCTTCTAACCAATATGTATATTCATTAGCGTTCAGGCATCTATTCCCATGCCAACGTATGAATATTTGAGTGAAGGTGGCCTTTCGGATTCTCAGCTCCACTGTCTGTGAGATTTGTTTGTGAAAAGGAAGATTCGTAGTGAAATGTGTCCTCATCTAATATCACAAATCAATCTTTTACAGGGAAAGAGAAACGACTACCATTCACCCTTGTTACAAAAGTCTCGTTTTCTTACACATAAATGTTAATAAGATTCTTCAGTGAGGAAGTAACAAAGGCGACTCACGCTACTTAATGAACGTAGGTGAACTTGGCTCTAGTAAACTAAGTTTCAAAGGATTTAAATTAAACATTAAACATAATTCAAAAGTTTATGGATAATTATCTAGACTAGTGTATACATGAATCGCCAAGCAGAGGGAATAGGAAGTTTTAATTACCATTCCTAAGAGCATAAGCCACAGAATATCAGGCATCTACAAGTCCATACGTAAATAATACTGAAAAAAATCCTCAGTGATCAAGCAATATAATTCTTATAAAATTAAATCTTCAGAAAAAGGAGCAAGCATCAGTACTGTCATAATCCACTGGGAATGCAAACACAACACTAGTATGTAAGAGGAAGACGTTTGCCTTTGCAAACTGAAGTGTCAAATACTTGTGTGTGATGCATCTCTGGGTTTCAGGTTGGTTCACAAGAACTTCTACCTCCAAACGCTCCTCCAAGAAAGAACATGGGATGTACAGATTATTGCAACTCTCAGACACATATCTACCACCTCCAAAGCTATGAACCTATGCAGTGAGTCACTTGGAACTGGTACACGTCTATTCTGGTCATGGGCACTGCTGAATCTTTAGGGCAATCTAGTTGGTAGTATGTCATGACATGAACAGGACTGGATTCAAAAGGAAAGGAGGACAAATCATTTTTTCCAGAAGAGATTAAAATCTTTTTGGCATGTTCTACAGAATAGTCTCAAAACTGAAGCAAAGAGCAAAGAAATTAATCAAAATCTGAATTATGAAGTGCCAGAAATGCCAGACTGAATTTCAAGCATTTCATCCGACTTGCTAATTAAAGCCAATCAACATCAAAGAAAAAGAAGTTAATAAAACTAATATAAAAAAAATACAAAATGGCTTGGTGGAAAATGTTTAGACAATATAGCGTGATTTGATGTATGAACAGAATTCATCCTTCCTAGGTTCCAACAAAATTGAACAGTACAAGAGACAACCTCAAAAAAGAAAGCTTCACTGGTCCCTCAAGTTCTTTGTAGTTACTAATTAGAGTAGCTCTTGACCATCAATGATAGGTCCTATGGGAGGAGCTGCAGGATTTTGGATCTGAACTTACCTGAACTCGGTGTGCTTTACACCTGGTATATTTTTACAGTTGGAATTGAGTGAATGGAGCTCCCAGTGAATAGAGAAAAGAGAAACTGTATGCTCTACTGTCAGTTTGCTGTTGACTGGCTGATTGCTTCTCAGACATCTGAACTGCAGATTCTCTATGGTAAAATGTATACACATTTTTGTTTACTGCATACGCACTCAGTAGCCTGGTGTGACCTTTAGGAGCTTATTGCCCCTAAGCTAAAGTTACCTTAGAGTAACTTTAGGAGATCCTTGAGAAGAAGTCACTGCACAGAAGTCACTGAAGGTATTCACAAACTCTGCCACTGTCCAAATCACAGCCTTTAAAGCACAGTATTTAACAGCTTTATTAACTGTATTTCTATAAATTCAAGAACAAAGCTGTCCTAAACCTGGACTAGTCCACACTCCAGTCTGCCTTAAAATCAAGACCAGAGATTAGCCCTTCCTATATTCTGAATGAAAATACTAAAAAGCAAGAGCCACATAAAAAACTACACAGAGATTATTTTGACATTGATGACAAATACACCAGCTTAGAACTTTCATGTTTTATTGTAGATTTGTCTCAAAAGTAAAAAGAAGGTAAAATCTACTCCTGTAGTAAGAATCACACAGATGAAACTGGACATGGGCTGGAAAGAATTAAAGAAAATGTGAAGCTACAGACAGATCTTAGCATTAATTATTAGATTTCATCATTAGTTGTAAAATCACCACACCTTTACGGCTACTTCTAAAGGAGAAATAAGAGAACTATATCTAGTTCTCTTACACCTCACGTGCACTGCTAAGTGAGCAACCCACAGCAAGCATTTTCAGCCATAACTCACTTGAACTGGAATCAGACCAGGGAGATAAACTTTAAGAGCTACAAGGCAATAGTGTTTCTGTAAGCCATTCATCCCACAGACAGCTATTTCAGTTGTACTGAGGACTACAAACACAGAAAAAGACAATGCTGAACTTAAATAAATTTCTCCTGTAAAACCCTGCAAAGGGTGGAAGAGTGAATACACGGGTTTCTTTCATGTATAGTTCACGGTTCTGCATCGCTTTGTAGACATCCACAAACATCTTTTCTGCTTATTAACACTGAATAATCTCAATCTCCCTTCAGTTATTTTTTTATTAGGCAAAACGTATGAAAGCTAGCTGCAAGAATAACACTAATGAAACTAGTGTAATTTCAGCATCACCATATTCATACGAAATGCACAAGCTGTCAGGGCTTTTCTGTTCCCACATTTTCAGCACACAGACAAATTCAGAGTTTCCATTAGCTCACCAATGTTGGGGAGTTTTTACCTGCAAGTTCTTAAAAGCACTTGTGCACTTCATATGAGGTTTGTTTCATTTGATGCATGAAGTGAAAAACGCACATAAGGACCCAAGTTTTGCTCCTCGCGCCTTTCGTCGCACAGCTGAGGGCTGATGTAACCAGCCCATGCAACTTAATCTTACCCCAGCTGGGGCTGCCTCTCCTTGGCTGTGCATCTGTCCTCCTGGCCAGTGCAGGCAGTCAGGCATTGAAGTCAAAGAGGTAATTCAGGCTAAAATTGCCAATATAAATGGCTACTTTCCAGCTGTAACAAGTCCCCCAACCACCTTACTATATGGTCATGCAAGAGCCATGGCTGGCTTTGGTGCATGGATGGGAAGGCACAGGGCTGGCATCTCTCGATCACTGCAGCCGTGTACCGCCCACGGAGCGGTGGCCAATGGCCCAGCCTTCCTCTTCGAGCCTTCAGAGCATGACTCAATTTTTTTGAGAACTGCCTTGGCCCTGAGGTGCTCCTTGGACTACAGGGCCAACTTAAGGTAATTCTTTCATCTTTCTCATCACTGCTTCAGTGCTGAGATGAAGCCAAGCTCCATAAAACAACACAATTTTTGTTTTCATTGTTCCTCAAAATACTCACCCCTCCTCCGAGGACAGGGCTACCAGCTTCACATTGACATATGTGTTTTTACCACACACATGGCTATGTCCCCTTGGAGTCAAACAGGGCAGCCAGGCCAGGGAAGAAACCCACAGCTTGTACACAGACTGGGGGGGGTGGCACTTTGCTTGAACAAAAAGGTAGATTTGGAAAGTATTCTGTTCTAGCTTTACTTCTTTACAACAGCCACAAGAAGGGTAACCAGGAATTTTTTCTTAAAATACTAAAGAAAAAACAATCTTTTCAGAAAGTAGAAAGATTACTGTATCAAATAAGATACAGAGAACTAGAGTTCTAACTGGAATGACTATCAGAGCTCTGTATGAAACTGGATTGGAGACTGAAGCATATTCAGGGCATGCTGGTACTACTCACAAGGTACTTCCACCCCACCCTATTCCTGAAGCACACATGATCTACAGCAACTAACTATAATGCTTCAAATTTTAATTAAAGTTCTATATTATGTTTTAAGTAGAAGTTTCACGCTTTACCGGAATGGCACTAACATAAAATATACATAAATATACATAAAATTGAAGGAAGAAAAATTTCACACAAAAGGAAGTAATTGTGTCCCAATGACAACTATTTTAATGAAACTGCAAACAAAACCTCTGACCCTAGCAGTGAATGCAATACACAAGTGTAAAAAACATATAGTCTTCAACGATCTTTTACATGCCACTTTGTTCATCATATTAAGATGCTAGTTGTTTCTTTGATTTATCTGATAATAAATTTTTGATGACTAGTGAGTCTCATAAAAATTGCTCTGGTGCTGACTGCATTGATTAATAAGCCTAAAGAATCGAAACTGTCAGAAATTCATGTGCAAGAGTAAATTACTGCCAAACATACATTAGATATTCCATAAAATATAGAATAAAAAAGGTTGATTTGGTAATTTTATCTTGCATCAATTTGTTTGATATAATTTATATTCAGGATCATCACTGTCAGCCCTTGCATACCTTTCCTTTTTTAAAGTCAACATTAGAGTAAATCTAAATTTGGGACAGGCAAGAAATGAACAGGAGACAATATTAAATGCAATAATCAAAAGTAACATTCAAAATTTAGCTTAGAAATTGAAAGGTGACTAAAAACCATCTCAACTAAACCATTTTAACTAAAATGTTGAAAAGTGAATAAAAACTGTCTTCTCAGACTTGTAGCTTTTGTAGGTTAAAATCACTTGTATCTTAGGAGTCAAAACATATATATGCTTTGACATATATGGCACATATATCTCTCTGCCTAAATCCCATTCTTCCAAAACTGTGATATCTTCTTTTTGGGGCCTTTACACACAGCAGGTTCTTGCAAAGCATCTGAACTAATGTCTTTGAAGAGTCCTGGACTCTGTGGTCCCACTCTTTCCTCGGATAACTTCCAAAAGCATTTAACCTGCAGAAAGACCTAGAAAACTAGACAGCAAAGCAGGCCAGACGTAGGAATTTGGGCATACACATGAACAAGGATTACTGATCCCCATTAAATAAAATAAATGCTGCTGTTTATACCTAGTACTGGAGTCAACTTAAAATATCTGGCAAAACTATGAGTAGGGTTAATGTTTTTTCATTTATTATTTTACTTTAGTGAAGCTGGAGCAATTTAAATGGTCAGTATCCTAAAGAATGGCATTGCCTGTTTATGTTCCTGCCTACTTCACTTTAGACTACAATTTCTTTCCCCCATTTCCCAATCAAGTGTAATAAAAAAGAAAAACTACAGGATTTTTTTTTCTGGGATATTTGATACTAACTGATCTTCAGTATATCAGATTTTTAGGGTTAAATCATTAATGTGGTTGGGTACAGAAGAGAAAAAAAGATATTGCAAAGCTGTAGTCAAAATGACTTGACTAAACAGAACCTAAATCTGACTTTCCCTAGCTTTAACAGTAAGATATTTCTTATTTGGATGCAAGAAAACATTGAAATGTAGGACTGAGAAAACTTGTAACGTGTACACTAGAAGCTCCTAAATTTCAGGTTAATACTTTTCAACAAAAAGTTAATTTTAATAACAATAATCTAAAATGAAATCTGATGACAGCCATTTTCAACACCGTACTGTAGATATAAGGAGCTGTAAAAGTGCATAATAAACCGGATGGCAGCAACACCTGCTGAAATACAATCATGTTTTTTAAAAAGCTTATCAGACCTTGCACTACAAGTGGCTCCAGGGAATTACACGGCAATCATTCCCACCTCAGCTTTCCACTTGATAAACAGTCAATAACGGCAATCATAAAATTAGGGACACTTCTCTATCTAACCCATAGCTCACACCAGTAGGGTAAAAAAAGTGCTGAAGAACACACAAACCCCTCAAATAATGTGAGACTGAAGTCAGAAACTGGATTTCAATAAAAGCCAGCATGTAATAAAACAGATATGACTGTAGAGAATAGAAATTGCAGACAGTTCTGTTTGATTATAAAAGCGCCACTTTTTAATTTATGTCTCAAATAAAACCAGCAAATGTGTGTGGTAATTCCTCTTGTTTGGTTAAAAGAAACAATCTGAAGAAAGAAACAAGAAAGCAAATCCACTGAATTTTGAAGATTTCAAAGGGTTAACAGGCTTACCACTACTTACTGTTAGCTGCCAAGTTTATCAGAAAACCCTATTGCTACCAACCTGTTTCACTCATTAGTTCTCTATTAGTATTGTTTTGTCTGTAGTTTCTTTTTCATTCTTCTCCCTGTTATAGTCTCAAGGATTTTCTTTAAAATGCTCTATCCTTTTTGTCACCTACTGTAAGGTCCAAATTCTGTTCTCTGCAACGTCCTCACAAAAAATAAAAAAGATTATGTGGGGCATTTTCAGAGAGTATCAGTCAAGTTTCTGAACTACATGTATTTTGCACAGACTGCCCTTAGGTCAGAAATGTTGGGAATACCCCTTGAATCTATTGGAGATGAGGAGCCGGACCCACCATGCCCACAGCAGCTAGAGCAGCGGAGCATGCTGTTGGACACAATGCATTAAAATTGTGGCAGTTCTGGTAAAGTCTAAAATGAGGGAATATATCGCCTTTGTATACTAGGCATAACGTATCAAAAGCCATCATGGTACATACAGTAACCTTACACTGACATATTGCTCTGAAATATATTTTCCCAGAAAATATCTTAAATCACAATCAGGAAAATAAGAGAAACTGAATCTGCTGCCTTCCCTGTTTGGCCTAATAAGCAGACTTTTACCAGCTTATACCTTGCTTTTTCTTAATCTGCCTGACTTCTGCTCTCAAATAAATTTAAGATGCCAGTAGCTAAACACATTTTTAACATTCCTTTGAAACTACTGAAACTAGAACTGAATTCAGTATCAGCCTCAGCTGATGCTGAAAGGAGGAGAAAGTTCCTGTTCTTGTACTCACTAACCCAACTTAGGCCTTCTGGATATAGTACTGAACTGCGAGCTGACAATGCACTTCAGTCATATTATGTCTCTCAAAACATTTTTCAGAGGCAACTGCTTTCTGGAGAACAGCATTCACTCTTTTTTATCTCCTCCTGTAACCATAATACGTGGTGTATCGTGCACACATTATTCACAGATAGACAACTCTTTGAGCTGCTTTAAAATACACTGTGCACAGGCACCATTCACTATGTGACCAAGGACAGTATTTTCACTGTTGTCTCTCACCAGCTTCCAGGTCATCTACAGTTTTTAGATGTATATTTTAGATGTATATTTGAAGCAAATATACAAAAAAACATTGTATATTTGCTTCAAATCACCTGAGGAGAATACTGAACTGTTCCAGGTCAGGTCTCTGCGGAGCTCACCAGAGATGTCCCTGCTCATAATTATCTCCCAAGATCCATTAGATGGCAGTTAATTCTCCATAGTGTTTTATTGAAATTATACAGTACTCATTTTCTAATATTGTGTCGCTGTACAAGATACATGCTTTGCCCAATAATGAGTCACAGGACAAGAAGAAATGGCCTTAAGTTGTGCGATGGGAGGATTAAACTAGGTATTAGGAAATATTACTTCACCAAAAGGGCTCTTGAGCATTGGAACAGGCTATGCAGAGAAGTGGTTGAGTGACCATCCCTGGAAGTATTTAGAAGATGTGTAGGTGTGGCACTCAGGGACATGGTTTGGTGGTAAACTTGCCAGTCTTAGGTTTACGGTTGGACTTGATCATCTTAAAGGTCTTTTCCAACCTAAACAATTCTGTGATCTTGTGATTCACAAAATTCCATGTATTTAAAGAATTGCCTTGACTAACCACATTTACAATATTTCTATGGAAAACAGTTCTCAAAATCATATGTTAAATATACAAATTATATTCATGCCACAGTCATGTTCTTTAAACGTCCTCTAGTAGAATCTCATGTATCTTCTGTACTATGTAACCCAAAGATGATGGCAGAGTAAGCCAGATCATAATAACCCAGTTTGGTCTATTTGCCTTCCTTGATGTTGGACGGGTACTAGCAATTCTGTCGCTTTCTGGCTTTTCCCTGACACCGCAATTTAATTTAGACTGAACTTCAGTGAGTTCAGACTCTGTTAGTCAAGTCCCCTAAACTTTTCAAGTGCATGTCCGCAGCAAGACATGGAGGTTTAAAACCATTTCTCATAACAAATTGTCAGGCAAGCTTCTACTTAGTGGACTCAGAAATAACTAATCTTCCCTAAAAGATAACTCTGCTTGCACCGAACATAGAACAGAAGCACAATAGAACATGACTTTCCTTCCTTCATTATTATTAATAATCTATCACAGTTCAGAAGAGTGCATTTAATTTCTAAGATTCATCATAATCAGATAGCCATAACAAGTCTCTCCAATGACAAAGAGCTTAACAAGGCACATCCCACTCTAGATGGGCCTTTCTTCCGACTGCACATACTTCATTCAATCCCAACCACCACTTTTTCCTGCTTAGGGTGCCCCTTGTCTGCACCTGCATATCTCACACTTCACTTGCTTGGACCCCAACTGGTCCTCTAGGCCAGGTCCTTGATCCTGTTTTTTTCCAGTTCTTTTGCATTTAACCAAATTACCACTGACCTTTAACTCAGCTACTGATATTGCCTTGCCCTATAGTTAGATGCAACTTTTTCTTGTTTTCCCTACTCCAATGTTGTGTCCTACTGCCACTGTTTTCCCATCTTGCCTTCATCAAGTCTCCGCTTCTGCACTTTCCTCACTTCTTCATTCCAGTTTCACTTCTAATGCAGCTCTAGGCATCTGCCCCAGTGACTTAAGCCCTCGCTTATCATCATGGTAAATGGATTACTGCGTAACAGTCTAAACTTTATATGGAACTTCACATCAAAGTGAATGGTAATCAGTATTTATTTGTTCAGTATCTATATCTATCAGATATATCAGGGATAGCTTTGTTTTTATTACACATCCATCTTTGTAATATATAAACACAAATATACAGAGATACTGTTTTTCTTGTTTATCTTTCAACATGGGTTCCAGTTTGCTCTTCTTTAGGGAAGAGTTACAGATTTACATGTAAATGTTGTCTAAAGATGTCAGGACTCTGAGTCATCTGTTGTCTCTGTTGGAAATAATGTACTAATATATTTATCAATTTTTAAAATACAGCCAATAAATACAACAGTTGGCTAGAATACGAATCAGTATTTTCATATAAAATACACAGTCCCATGTCTTTGATACAACAGAACCAAACGTAAATGACATTTTTATATTCCTCTACATCAGGCTGATATAAGATTTTTATTGGTTAATTAATTTTTTTCTACTGCTATGTGATCAAAATGTGTGAACCGGGATTGTTAATACTTGTTTATTTCTTAGTTATGATGGATCTTGCTTCCTGCCTAAGAGAAAACTCATGCATGAATCCTTCTACTCTGCAACTACTAAAGAATACTAGTGACAAAATAAAAGAAAAATAAAGGGGGAAAATAACATTTATTAGGGCCTATTTTTCTTAGCAATGCAGGGTAGAATCACACGATTCAGGTTCTATAAATCTTCATTGGCCTTTGAGTCAAACAAACAGCTGAGGCATCCAACTGTACTCCTCTGAATCAAATCTACTTCCGATGTTTAAGTCAGTCCATTTGCATTCCTCTCTATGGCCTCTGTTTCCCCCAGTCTCCAGAATACTCACATTGTACTCTCACCATTAGAAATTGCTCCAGAGTTCATCACACTACATTCAATTTTGTTCTTTTTGGTATTATTACAAGATTAGATAATGACTGGATAATAAAAGAAGTTATTTAATTTTACTTAGCATATATGAAAGAGAAACATTCTTTCTATTTACCTTGTCAATATAAGTGGAGAAAGAAATGGAGATTTTTATAACCCCACGTGATTTTTTCCTCATGAATATATAATTTATAGAATAACAAGTAATTATTAGGTTACTAAAAAAATTTAGTCACATTAAACTACCGCACAAGACTTCCACACCTTCATTTAAACAAGATATAAAATGCAAGAATAGGCAATAATCTTTTGCCTTATTTAGCAGACAATGGAGCTTTGCCTCTCTTGCACAGTGCAACTGCCATTAAGCTCTTAACGTATAGGGTGGTTTCATCCAGATTCTTCACTCAAAAATTAGGCGACTCACAAAGATCTGCTGACTTCTGTCACAAGAAATCACATCATATATTCCTGGCCAAACTGATCAATGCTCACTTTGAAACAACCAAGATTTTGGCCTTCGTTTCTTCTGTCAGAAGGAGATTTCTATCAGAAGTTATAACCTTGATCCCCGAATAATTAGAGATCTTCCTTCAAATATACACCTGACCAGCTTACTTATACTTGTTCGTATGTCCACTCTTCCTTTTTTAATATCTTAAATGAAATCTCGTCTTCCTGTTTCCCTCCCAATGACAGTAATGATCTCTGTATCAGACTTAGCTTTGCTAAATACACCACCTTTTAAAATTCCTCTTGCTCTTCATTCCTTTTATCATCCCATTATTCTTCCTCACTTTATCTGTTCCTGCCTAAATTCAACTTTCATGAACATGATGACCAGAACTGCACAACATTTCTGTACTGGAAAATTCCTACTCCCTTAACCCAGCTCTGTAAACTGCGCTTCTCTTTCTCTTCACCTTCCCCTCACTCCAGCAAATCACACTGGTGGCTACCAGAAAACCAGCAGCTAGTATACCCAAGCCTTCCTCTTCATTTGCCATTTCTTCCTGTGTGGTGTGGTGATTCTCTCCTGTGCTGCTAGGCTTGTGTCATCAGCAAACATCATTTAAATACTTCTGCTTTTGTGCTAAAAAATTAAATTCTTGTAGACCCTAGACTGTGTTGCGCAAGCAACTCCATTCCAGTATAAACTTCCCTCCTATCAGTTCAATGGGTTCATGCCTCCATTTCATCTCCCAGCAATTCCCACTTCCCCAGCATGCTTCCCAGCCTCCAGATTTTTAATTTGTTTGACCTCTTTTCCATTCCATGATATGTGGTTTTACTGATCATCATCTTTGCATCTTTGACATCACCTATCATGCAGTTAAATAAGCTTAACAACTGTGGAATAAGAAAAGGAGTGATTTCAGGATACTATTTGTATTCTAGTGCATTACTCTCTGTATCTTGCCAGTCCTCTCTAGTTGTTAAAAATAAATGCTGAAATACTTTTCATTAATGCAACACAGAAGAAAGTCCTATTTCATGACCTGTGTCTGCTGCCCTGGAAGCAGCTGCTACATAATAGTGGAGTCCAGTACAACAATTTAGTCTCGAGAAGAAAGCTGGGGTGATTGTCTCTAAATAGAAGACTGAATGAAAAGTGCATTTTTCCAGCCAGTGTCGAGAAAGTGAAGTTTTCAATTACAATGCTTAGCACAGAGCAGCCTGCCCAGGGAAACCTGTGTTACAATGCTGCCAAGCGATATTTGCGCAGCATAGCATTTATCAAACCACTTTTCCCACTAAGAGTTAATGTGTCAGTCTTCAAAATGGTTTGCTCTTCTACCACCTTTCCTGATAGAAATGTGAAAAGTGAAACTAACCTCCTTTTGCAAAACATCTTGTTGAGACTCTTGACTCCAAACTGACTGCCTTGTGGGGAAGCTGGTTTCCACAAGCTTAAGAAATTGTGACTGTTCTATCATAATTCAGCCTCACTGGAATACAGAGGTCAAACAGGGAGACAACTATCATTAAATAGAGTGTAAAAAGGTGATTTCTGGGTTCAACAGCAACTTAAAAATGTTAGTAGTCTGAGAGCTTTTTCAAGCACTCAGGACCCAGCAAATTGTTTTAGATGTGATAACACCATGAGATGATGATGAGTGCAACAGACAGCTGTGCTAAAAGCAAAATCACTACACTTTCTGCTACAAGAAGAATCAAAGAGCAAGCTTTGCATGAACACTGATCAAGAGCACATGATTAATGCCAGAAACATACCCAAAGAGTAGCTTTCTGAATTAACTTTGCTGTAATGTCAGCTACCAGGCCCACCCATTGGTACCAATTACACATCTCAGCTTTATCTCATTTTAATCAAATCTCTAAATTATCTTACATTGATCCTGAAGAGCATCACAGGCTTCTCGCTCTTCACAGGAGCTTTATTCACTGTTTTCTTTCAAACGGTCGTGTCTGTCTGCACTTGCCTAAGTACACTCTAACCACTAAATCACACAATCTGCCATCTCTTTTTCAGAACCCTACACAGAGAAGGTCCTCTGAGGATATGCTTGCAACATAAAGGTCACTTTGAAAGTTGAGTAAAGGCATGAATAAAAAATAGAACATTTAGTTAAGCCCTTTGAGGAGATGAGGTGCCATTACCCTTTACAGTTTGTGCAAGTTCTTCAACTGCTTTTCAACACTATTGACACCACATGGGGAGTTTAATGGCACTTTCTGAGTATATATAGAATCAAAGCCAAAATTCAGCTTACTAACAACTTTCAGAAAGTTAGTACGGCAGAGATTAAGAATCATTATATAGTTGGCAAACTGACCTATTTCCAAATGATGCTGTCATAGGATGATATGTGCAGTGGGTGTATTTTAGCCAACAAAAGCTAGCAAAGTGCCAAGAGCTGTTGAATTTCCTGTTAAGAATTAAGAGCTCCTCCATATACATTTTCTGCCACAATATATGGCCCATCTTTTTGTCAGCACAAGTCTTCCTTGAAAAACGAGAGTTGAAAAAAAATCATCCGGCATCATTTCTCATGAAAGGCAAGGAAATTAAAGGAAATGAAAGAAGCTACAAAGTAAGAAGAGCTGATCTGAGGGTCCTACAGGCTAACAGTCTTCTGAAATGAAATGCAATTCCAGTTTTATATTTGGTGTTTCAGTAGCATGTAAAACAGGAGTGACAAAATGCAAAAGTATGTGAGACAAATGATGTTTTATCTTTAGACATAATCATCCCTCATGGGCGTCATCCCTACTTACAAATTAATCACTAGAGCATGAATATCCCAAGACAAAGCTAAAAATGGGGTATAATTTTTCACTAAATATGCTTGAAACAGCCAGTACATTTCACAAAGGAAAGAGGGTTGTGATCCTTTCCATAGTGGCTCCACAAGTATAACTTCACAAAATCTGAATGAAAAATTCCGATACTGACTGCAGTGTACAGTTACAGCCTGTGACAGCCATCAGCAGAAACCTCAGGGTTTAGTAATGGGACTGCAAGTGAGTGCATTGCCAAGACTTACTGAGTTACCACTTCCGGCTGAGAAAACCGCAACTGAGTAAATATGATGTTCTAGTCATTGCAAACACAGAATAAACTATATTAGCATAAACCCACTTAGCGAAATGTAACTTGCTAGGCCCCTGAAACTTGGCACTTCTCATTGTATGAGCATACCCTCTGTCTTAGCTAGTATAGACAATATTAGACTTGTAAACAAAGTAAAATCAATATTTCCAATCAGCCAGCAAAAGAAATGGGCATCGGGAGACAATTATCATCTCTGGAGATCAAAATCCATCTACCATGTAGATGCATAGATCCTGTTTTATGAAAGTACCTGAAAGTAAACTTACTGATCTGATTGCCAGCTGCTGACATATGTGAGCTGTTCTCTCAGTGTTGGAAGTGAGGTTATCTTGACACCATTCTACTCAATCATCCATTTAACCATACTGCTTTGTCTCAGAGTAAAAGTTAAGCTGTCTGAGTCTATGGAATATTTAAGGTAATTTTTAAATTCTTCTTTTGGCTGAATGACCACAGCCCTCCCCCCCAAGACTACTACATTCATATCTCAGCCTTGCAATTTGCTTAATGAGAACAAAGACATAGTACCTGGACCCATGCTTTGAAAGAAAAAGGAAGCTGAAAAAGGTGTATTGTTAGCAGGAAAATGTCAAAATTTCATCACAAAAAGTTTTCATTTCTTCTCTGCTAACAGCTTATTCGCTTTTGTGCACAATACTGCTACTACACCCGTTACCTAGATTATGACATTTCTTACGAGTTTTAACACCTAAAATCACATGCAAACAAAAAAAAAGTCTGTAGCAGGTGGCATCCAAGTAATTCTCAGATCACATATTTAAAGGAAACTGGAAATAAAAACACAGTCTTTTTTTTCAGTAGGAAAATTCACAAACCCTCTTTATAGCATGTGAAACAAGTACAATCAAGAACAAAAGAAGTTGCTACTGGGACACTAACAAAATTATACAGATATTTTTAATTTATGCTTCAAATATAACATGGCTATATACTGAAAAAGAAAATGACTTCCAATTATTAACATCTGCATGCATTTGGTTTTCATCACTAATCTTTGAAAATAACTACATTTTAACTGAATAAGCTTCTAAGATCAAATTAGAAGCCATGAATGAGCCATAGAAAGATTCTTTGATTTTATTCCGCCCTATTAATTGGTAGTCTAATTTTGCTTACTCTGTTAACTATATAGGCTTCAAATATTTACTGTGGACAAAATCAAAACAGCCCATTAGCCAACAAGACACTGTTACACCTCAGCAAAGAACAAGACAGCAAACATAACACAGCTAACTTAAAACAAAGAAATAGTTGAGGCAAGTGATGAATGACAGAGCCTTTTGCATCAATTTTGATTGCACAAGAAAGGTTGCCAGAGCAATTTAATATATCCATAGTTATAAAATATTTTTTTAACTGTAGATACATAACAGCTGCCCCCAATTGAATATGGGTCAAATTCTCAAAACTGCATTTCAGTCCTTGAAACGTTGCCATCCTCATGATGCCCAGAGCTATCCCTGTGAGAACTGCATGAGTCTCTTGCCTACATTGCTCAAAGAGAAATACAAAACTGGCAATAAAAATAAAAATAAAATCACAGAACATTATATAGAAACATAGATGTGGCTACACAAGGGACTGTGGGAAAAGGATGGTTTAAAGAGACAGACAGCTGTTTCCCTACACCATGTCTGTAGTACAGAATACTACTGGAAGAAGGCTGTTGCAACCTACTTAAATCTATGAATAAATCTATCTTGAGAACACATATTACTGTATAAATATGACACTTTTGAGACACACAATATTTGCAACCACTCTCCCATCTGTGATCCTTTTCACTTAAACTCTGTAAATGAGGTATAGCCTACAAAAGCCATTGCTGGATGATATAGTTTCATTTAGAAATACACTTAACTGGAATCCCAAAGCCTTTCACTTGTGAACACTCCTTTGCTAACTGAGTTCAGACAGCTACTATATTGAAAAAAAATGGTCAGAAATGCTTCTAAATTATTAAAATATATTTTTTAACTAAAGAGGAATTGTAAAAACTAACTTTACAACCTAGAAGTTGTACTGTGTGTTGTACCACCTACTGCTTCTAGGAAGACAGCATCAAGGTTGTAGTCAGACACATAAAAATAACTTCCAATCTGAAATTTTACTGTGGACTGGTAACATGGAAATTTTTACTGCAAAGAAATATTTCAATTCAGTGAATGATTACAGACATTATATCCTTAACAAATGCCTAGCGTTTGCACACAGAATTTTAAAACAAAATGGAAAAGTCCCAGCATGAAGTTTATTTTTTTCTACTTACACTGCTGAAGAAAGCAGTAATTAAATCATCAGGGTTTTAGGCTTTTATAAACCAGTCCAGACCAATAAAGGTTTAAATTCCAGACCTCTCTTTTGAAATGTAACAACCTGCATCCAAAGCCATTAACAAATATCTATTTCAATCTATAAAACCTTACTGCACATACTGCAAAACCAAAATTAGTACTTCTCAAAGGCTTGTAATGCTTGTTCTTTTATATCTCTCACGTTACTTAGTAGTTCTAAGAAATGAACAACAAATGCAGGACAATACCAAATAGTCTCTGAGCTTTCCTAACATATATAAATCATGTTTATTTACTATCTAGTTATCAAAATTCCTTAATATAAATATACAGGTTTGCATATTTGCCCTGAATGGCAAACTACTACATGGATTATGAAAGAGGGCTATAGCTGATAACACTTTGACAAACACACTACTAACAAAAAAAACAACACAGTGGTGGTATATAATACTTACTACTTATATGTTTCTGAACGTATGTATTCAAAAACATGAGATACTCCCAGCTGGAATTGGTCAGCAATAGGGGTAACCCAAGGGTTGTTCTCTGCTTTGAAAACTTGCTTTTGACCAGTCAAATCCAAATTACCTGAAAAGGATTAAACAAAGCAGCATATAAAAAAATGAAATATGAAAAAACTGATAGAAATATCTTGCTGTGAACATGAAACTTTTCATTCACTTCAGAGAGCACAAGCATAATAAAAACAAGTATTTCAGTCTTAGTGGAAAGGAAAAGGAGTGCATAGTATTTCCCACTATGATGGATGTACTTGCACCCTGATCCATTTCACAGTGCTACTATATATTGCACAATAGGATGGACCCACTGCATATAATATTAATCAAATTAGTTTTAAGCAGGGTTAAACAGTGCATTGGTGCTTGGGGTCCTCCTGTGAGTAAATTAATTCAGCATGGGCAGAACAACTGCAGTAGCATGTGGGATTTCCTGATTCCTAACTCCAAAACTACTCCTGTTGTGGCATTAAAAGTCTCACAGCGCCAGACCATTAAACATAATCTTCAGGCCTGTGGGACAATTCAGCAAAGTATCCCCTCTCCACCATAGCTTGCAGGAGTGAAAGGAGGAGGACACTGTGGTAGAACTTTGCTCTGCTGAAGCTTAGCATTGCGAAGCATTTCTCAATTTCTGCTCCAAACATAATGTCAACAACAGATGCCCAACAGGCATTTTTGCCTTCCCAGTGCCCAAAGTGCTGTTTGTACTGAGATCCTACTGCTATAGTTCTCTATGAGAAATACAAACAAAAAACCGTCATTATTGCCACATGCCAGTTTTACCTATTCTCTTTACGGGAAGACTTAAGAGACCCATTAGGCATTTGCTTGGGGTTGGTTTGTTTATTTGTTCATTTTGTAAATGTATACTACCCAAAACCAAAACAGTGCATGCTCTACTGCTATTTTTCATGACTATGGATTCAACAGGCTGAATTCCAGGAAGGTCTAGCCATTGAAATATTTTCTTGTGTTTTTTTAAATTAAAATAAGAAATCTGTGCTACTGTTTTAGGTATATTTTTGTGAATTTTAATACGAAGAAAGGCCTACCCTCCCCCCAAAATCTAAAGTAACAAACAAACAAACAAAAAAAATCAACTTTAGCCATGGAAACAAAACAAAACAAAATTTTGAAGACTGACCGAGTCAAGCTGTCAGAGAAATCTGAAATCAATCTGATGTGCTAGCTTTTCAAAATAAAAGGCACTTGTGTAAGTAGCATGAACACGCAGGCATGCTATGGGAGCTGCTGCAAGCCATGTGCTTGCTGGCCATTTTGGTGCATGTTTGACATTACAGCTAATCCCTCCATTTCACTCCGTAAAAAGGGTTAACACAATTAGAGTAAAGACCATTATACCGTTTGAAAAGATGTCATGCATCTCATACTGGCCTATCAACGAGCTACCATTACCTTAGCAGGCTCATCTGTCAGCTGTCTGAGGCCTGTTCTTTTGAAATAACAATGGGCAGGGAGCGTTTCACCCCTCTGTCAGTCAGGCGGCCATCGCCCTCGCCGCCTCACGCTCCAGTGCGCCTCGTTAGGAGCCTCGCACCCATCTCCTTTATTAAGGGACTTGGCAGCCCTGTTCTAACAAGGATCAGGAAGCAGGATTAAGCACTGTGACAAAGAGGACCTAATAAGCTAGAAACCGGTGTGTCAAAATCTATGTTGGCTCAAGGCACAGGCTCACACTGTTCGCTATTCAGTTTTCAGGCACAGGCCACCGGGGAAGCCAGCCAGCACTGTGATTAGCTGTAACCCTCTGACCGGTGCTGCTAGGAAGAACATGTATCACTCAGGGGCTTGCTTTGCAATTGCAAATTGGATTTTCCATTTTATTACCTGTAAAAAACCACATACATTGCTCTCCAAAGCTACCAACGTTGTAAGCACTTGCTTGTAATTACAGCTCTGCAAGTACTGCATCAAGGTAAAATAATCAATCTGTGTACAACAAATAAGAATAGTTACTGGAGAGGGAAGCTTGGCCCCATCATGGGTCAAATTCAATGTTACTTACAAAAATAAGTCATATGTTTCCAAAATATCCATAGCCAGGGTCTCAGCTGACTCCTCTCATCCCAAGCTGTGTCAGAAATTTACCGTCCAGTGGATGCTGCCATATGTCTCCATCCCTGTGGCTCAGTGTACCCACTTCCATTCCAAGTACCATATGGCCCATTTAAACATAATTAATTGTAATAAATACTCTTCTACTAAAGCCAAAGAAATCTTAGAGCAAGAAGAGGATTGCTCAAGCAAAATGAACTACAGGTCCCCATGTCAAAGTAATTACTCAATTTCCCTTCGTCTTCTGTTTTCCTCCAAAAAATATTGGGGGCAGGTACAGATGTTCTACCTTCACAGGGAAGGGGCAGGTAGAGGCCTTTAAGTGTAAAATCAATCTAATTACAGAGGAAATTGGGTCAGCCAAAAGTTGAGCATCTGCACTGAAACCCACCCCTTCCTTGCCCAGGATGTCGGTCTGGGAGCCTGGCCTGCAGCAGCTCACCTGGCAGCCCATTCCACCAGACACCCACAGCTGGAGCCAGAGGTCACTGCCCAGGCTTTTAATTGAAGAATTTCATCAAGTGCTGTATGTGAAAAGGATCAAACTGTCTGTCCATGGCAAGCACCAGGCAGAGAGCAGAGGAGTAAAGGAAGGCTGCCTCACAAAAAGGAGGAAGGACAGGGCATTCAACACTTTAAACTCATCCTCGTTTGACACCAAAATTTCCATCTCAAAATGAAGGACAGAAATGGGCAGAAAATTAAGCAAGATAAGAAGTCACAGAGAGCCTGCCCCACATTAGCAGCACAAGGGAGGAAACTGAGTCTAACACTCCTGCCACAAGGCAAGCTACTTGAGAACAAAGAAGCTGTATCATTAAAACTGAGACAGGACGAAAATGTGTCACTCCTGCAGTCACTGTACACTGCTTGGCACCATATCCTCGTGTCCTTTCTGTGTTAACAGCTGAAACTGTTAATCTGTGCATCAAGGGCTTACTTAATGTTGCTCCAGCTGCAGGACATCCAGGAGTCCCAAGAACAATGCCAAAGTCTCAGTAACATCTGAGGAACAGTACGTGCTGGGGTAACCAAGCACACAGGATCTCTGCCTGAACCGTTCTGCCCCAGGGCACCAAGATGAACCCAACAGTGTGGAAGAGATGATCAAACCTGCCTGAAGCAAAGGCTCTGGTACCAAGCTCACTGCAGGAGTGCTGTGCGACTGGACACCTTACAGATGGGTCCCTGCGTGTCCTCCCCCTCCCGTCCCTCACATCAGTCTCCTTGCATAGATCCTTTTTTACAGTTGCACTGTGCTAAGAAATGCTGTTATTTCATCCCTGCAGCACTAGAGTCACAGGCCAGAGAAGAGCCATGGCAGATGCACCTTCATGCATATGGTCTAACAGCAGCATCAGCAGAATACTATCCCCAGGCCTTCAGGAAATTTATATACTGTTCTGCTACACAGATCACACCAAATCCCTCAGATATTTTTAGCAAGCAAAATACAAAATTGCCTCTAGTAAAAATCCAGTACTGAAGATTCAATCACAAAATATATTAGGGTTGAAGATTGCATTGGTCATTGGTGGTTTGTTCTTTTCATGCACATCAGCCTATTAAAAATACTTACCAACTCTAAAACATGGCATAACTAGTAGACTAAAATTGTATTTCTTCATAACAGAGTTAAGGTTCTTGCTATTTTGCCATACTGAGAGACACCAATGCCACTGAAATGCATTATAGTCCCATATATCTGGTAGAAGGAGGAGAAGGCTATCCTTAAGGTTATTCAGCATACTCACTTTCCTAGATCACAGAAAAGTTTTTCAAATTATTTTTTAGCGCTTCTAAAATTACTCTTGTAAATAAGTTAAAAAAAATATTCTAAACTAGATATCCCAGAACCCAGGTCTAACATGCTTAAAGAACCTTCTAATTTCTAAACCTGAAGGATTTTTTTAAGCAGACATAGATCACCAAGTAGGAAGAATGCAAAGTGGACATGCTGCTACCAGTGAGCGGATACTGAAAACAGATCAGAGTCTGGAAAAGAGAAGAGCAGAGATACAGGTCTAACAGCTGACTGCTGTGGACAACCTGCACAGAATGACAAAAAGGATTCTAAAAGGAGCCAGCTGCGTGGTCTTAGAAATATCTGATCTTGGCAATTTTTTTCCCCCCTGTCTCAGCACTCTCTGTATCTAAAGATGATCCTGAACCCTTAAGTTTGACTGGATCAGTGTGACCAAAGTTCTGTGTTCAACCCACCTTAAATCAAATTGTACCCATGCCCAACTTGTAAGCTGTGCAGACCTGAAAGCTGTCTGCTGCCCAAATCTTGTTATAGTTGCCACCTGGAAGCTAAAGTAAATAGACCTACACCAAAACAAGCCTTTTGAAAATACCATTAATCACTGGTTAAATTCAGAGCTCCCACAGCTATGGGTGGATAGGAGTGACATAGCTATGGGTGTGACAGTGGGCACACCCCATCCTGAGCGACATCAAAGGGTAAAGGCAGCTACAGTTTCCTTGCACCTCCCTCAATAAATCTATCCTGCATTTGATCTAAAACATGGTAGTTAATGTTTGTTATTTTCCTTCAGTCCTACTGAAATGAAGACTAATTTCTGAACATTCAGATATTGATCAGCTGCCTGCAAAAGTCAGAAAAGAGTTCATAAAAGCCACTAAAATGCTGCCTCCTGCAGTCATATTTGAGCCAGTGATAATGCTACCTACCACTTTGACCAAAGGTGTTGCCAGACTTCCCTCGCTCCTCATGTCCATTAGATGTAGCCTGCAAGCACCTCTTATATGCAACAATAAGAACCTCATCCTCTTGTGATGTATAAGAGAGCGTGTAACACTCACTCAATGTTTGTACACTTAAGGTATAGTAAGGGACAACTAGTGTACACAGGCACTACTTCAATACAAACAAAAGAAAACAGAATGAGCTCAACTTACTTGTCCTTTCCACTCAAACACCCCTTGGCAACACTTTAAATACTTCCAAAAATTAAAAGGTGAAATAAAGTAATTAAACAACTCTGACATTTGAGAAGTGAACATTGGCATTCAGCATGAGAAACATGATTCTAGCTGTAAAATGCCAGATCAACGCTTCTTTGTAATGGTTTAAATTCATCCCTAGTGAAGCTTCATTAAAATCAATGGAAATAATTTTAGCCTGTATACTGTTACTTCAAATCTGCATCTCATTTATACTCTGACTTGCCTTCCAGCCTACACTTTACTGCCCTGGCCTCAAGGAAAGTCCTCAGGCTGTAACACGTTTCTGTTAGCAATTTCTCTTAAGACTGCAATTTAAACATTCATTCTCTTTACAACATAAAGGTCTTACGCTCTCACTGCCATACATAAGGACAGAAGGAATAAAATTAGTTTTTTCTCTTTATTTAGAAATAAATACCCTTGAATCCTGTTTTATTAAAGGCTGAGTAAGGAATCAATCCACTATACTAAATTTAAACTTAGGTTATATGTAAAAATATGTCTGTCCTGGCTTGGTTTAGATTTGCTTTACACTACAGGGCTTAGATTTTTTATTACTTTTGTGGCACGTGCTATGTCTCCATAGAGAGAGAGATCGGGTTAAGTGTGGGGGTGGAAGAAATAGCATGACTATTATGCCATAAAAATGATACCAAAGCAATTAATTGTGAATTATGTCTTAAAATCTATGTAAAAAAATTGAAAATATATACTGATTTCTATGCTATGTCACAAAGTGTTATCAAAAGCAAATAATTTTTACACCAGCCTTAAGCACGTGCATCAGTAACTCATCATTCCTATAAATAAGTAAAATCATTTCTGCTTTGAAGACCTCTATCACTTTTGAAGGTCTGTTAACAGAAAAGAATAGATTTAAACAGGAGCGATAAAGGAGCAGTAAGACAACAGAGGAAAGACTTCTCGTACATATGTGAAGTGTGACTCAATCTTTTTGGAACCAGCAGAAATATTCACAGAAATATTCAGTATCATAAACAAATCTAGAGCTCCACAGCATATGTTGAAAATACACATTTACTTACTGACGAGTTTCTATACGCTAAAAGAAAACTACTAGTGAATCTCAACCTAGACTGAAGTGCATCCAAAGGAACGATCCCAGCAACAGTCTTGCCCTTTCTCGCCTACATTCTGGAGCAGGCGTAACAGCATCACCTGGAGTCACCAGTACTTCAGAGAACCACAAAACAGCGTTTATGCCAATTTTACGTAATAGGGGTAAGTCTCAAAGAACATGAAGTCAGATTCAGAACTTACAAATAAACCAAACAAACTCCAGAGCATTCATCAGACAGAAGCAGGCTGGAAGCGTTCCCCTCTGACTGCTTTCCTGCCCAGACAGACAGAAATGCCTGCAGCCTCACCTGTGAGTGTCAGACAGGAAGCCCCAGGGTAAGACAAGGTTGAACAAGCTATCTGAAAGCCAAACACCGAGACTAAATCCATCCTCAGTTTTACAATTATTTTCAGGGATAGACAACAAGACTGCAGATATTGTAACATAACATATTATTCTAACAACTTCTTAGATGTAATTGAGAATTTCCAATAATGAGTTCAGAGATAGACCCCAGTCTGAATGTTCACTCGAATATATTTAACAGTAGACCTCTATGTCAGTTCAGTAATTGAAGAGTTTAACAAAGACATTTCAATGAGAAAAACATCTGGTCTGAAAAATCTCAGTTTATGGGAGACTTCCAGTGGTGTCTTGTTCAAATGGCTCATCTCTGTCAAAATGCATTCATTTCAGTGCTGAACTGAGCTGCCTTAGTTCTCAAGCACTGCTGATGCTTCTGCCCATCTACAAAGGAGAAAGGTGACCTGTGCTTTCTTCTCTCATAGTGAGGATCAACAGCTAAGTCTCCTCTTGCTTTTATCTTTGATAGGTGAAATAAAGACTCTGATTATTCTGCGATCCCAGAATAGCTACTCCATTTGCTTCAACTCTTAGCTAAAGGATTGCAGCTGAAATAGTAAGTAGAAGTAAAAGCAAACCAACTAAATCTTGAATTCTTTACCCTTGACATAAAGGTGAAGTGATATTGAACAAGCTGGTACTGCCTCAACTACTGCTGTTAAAAGAGACTTTTACTCTCCAGCACTGTCCCACCTCAACCTTTCACAGAAGACAGTTTTAAAAGAAGTGAATTTAGTCCCAAGATACTCATATGAAATTCCAGCATCACGGCAAAGGCCAGCCAGAATCATTATACCATAGTGTCATGGGGAATCTGGCACGAGGAGACTTTCACTCCAGAATACCTCAGGACTGAAGATAAAGCCAGGGAAAGACAACAGAATGGATCAAATGCTGAACTTCTCCTTTAAACCACATTTCAGGTATTAAGTATAGGCAGAATACAGACCTAACCTGGCTGGGCAAACTCATACTTCCATGTTCAGGTGACAAGAGTGCTGGTTAACTGCCTAGAAAGAAGGAGAGAGCCTCGGAAATTTCTACCATTTCTACACAATCAACCTGACCTTAGCAGGACAATTAGCAGAAGGAGTAAATTACATTAACATCCACAGATTAAATCCACAAAGCAGGAACTTATTCAAAGCAGCACACGAAGCACTCCTAGCCAAACAACACTCTGCTAATGGCTTGTGCTTCCACATGACAAATCATGCTGTTGCAACAGCCAAACTCTATCACAGAGAGCCTTCAGGTACCAAGGCAACCAACCCAGCTGATGTCATTGTGTGGGTAGCCAAGTGGAATGGCAGAAGAAATAACATTTTGACAAAAATCCAAGAAATTACTTCAAAATGTTTCCTATGTTCTTTCTAAAATTATTTCAAATTACTTATGACTTGATTAATTTCTCCCACATTCCTAATGTAAGACAGAAACTATTTACTAGAAGACTTAGAAGTTTTGCTGAAGTTTCACTGATTTTTTTCTTTGAAAGGTGACACGTTGTGTGGAAATGGCATTCCCTTCCCTGCTCTCTGTAACAAATGTCAGGTGCTGAACAGGATCTTGACGGGCAAACTGACAGTTACGGCCAGCTGTTCCTAGTGAAGAAACACAAGAAACACACTATGCAGCAGACTGGTTTTGGAACAAAGGAAATTAATATGATGTCAAAGTAGCTGAACATCAAGGAAGTTTTAATGGCACAGGAAGTATTACAGGCTTAGAGGATCAGCATCCCAATTTACTTTGAAATAGATTGCACATATTTTCCAACCTCCGAAACTCCCCTGGGATTCTCAATTACATGGGAATTCAACAGAGCATTCTCTCTTTGAAGGGTCCCTATCAGACCAAAATCTAGTTAATTTAAAACTACGAATTCAAGGATTCACTGTATTGCTTTTGCCCTGCACCTTTGAAACTTCATGCCAAGAACTCAGAAGAGCAAAACGTAAAATTAACCAAATTTAACTACAAGTATAACATTTGCTGAGATCGTCTCTAATTACAGCACTCCCACCTAGCACATCTCCAACAGAACAGATGAAATATTTGCTGACAGAAACATCGTTATTATGCTGATGGTACTTATAATCAGAGTACAGTCAACATTAGGAAAGCTCACACACACACACGCACTGTAGTCATCTCAGAAGGAACAGTAGGACTTGCACATTGTAAAAACTAATGTAATATCAAATCTTGGGAAGTTTGGCAAGAATTACAGCTGTGTAAGGAAATGAATGCCTGTGGTGTAAATCTGAATGATGGGCTATAGAAAACATTGTTCTGTGCATAATGAAACTGCAGATTTGTCTTCTCCTGCCATACACCTTGGACTCTGGGGAAGTAACCTGGTTTCAAAATACATAAAGAGTGGTGGATTTTCATGCTTTTTTTCTTTTTTTTTAAACTTAAAATAAGCCTAAAATGAGAAACATAATTAAAATACTCATAAATTTTCAGAGGTGCTTTTCTAACACAAATAAGTTGTCTGTAACCTATCTAGTTATGTATATTTTTTCTATTATTCCTTAGCTAAGAACTGCTACATCAGTAGTCCTAGAAAACAAGCTATTTTGTTTACCCACTGGGAAGTTTAGTAAAGCTCCTTGCTTTCTTATAGCACTTTTGCCTTAGTTCCAAAATCAGAAAAAGGCAATTTTTTTACAATAGAAAGGCATCAATTAATCGTTCCAGTGCTCAGAACTGGTGTCCAAAGAACCCAAGGATGTTCAGGCTTCCAACAAGCACCACAGACCTGTATTTGCAGGTGTGAGTAGCATTGTACTGTGACACAGAGAGCGTGCAGCACCAGTTTATACTGAAGTAAGAAAAGTTTGGTGTTTACATCAAGTATATTTAGAAAAGGAATATCTTTCATGAAATAAGTGATTCCTATGTTTGCACACGTCCATTACAATTACCTAAGTAAACTGCTTTTTTGATTAATATTAACTTGAACAAATAACTGCAGCAACTACTTTGTGTAATAGAAAATTCAATTCCAAGTTTTCGAGTCATTTCAAAAGGGTCTTCCTGTGATGGAAATACAGAGACTTTTGGCAGGATTCCTTGAACTTTCTATTTAAAGCCAATCCTTTATCCACAGAAGATAATTTAGCTGTTCAAAATTTAAAAAATGATTAAAGAATATTACTGAGGTATTCTGACATACAGATTTAATCTACAAAATGTCTCACTCTCCTTAGAAAAGAACATGGCCACTTACCCCATCAAGTATCTTTTTTATTCTTTTTTAAAGAGCTTGAATTTTTCACTTTGCAAGCATGTGTCTAACAATTCATAGGTTTGATAGTTTTACTGGGGAAATTGTTTGATAAACTAGAACAGTATTGAATAGTATACTTAAAAGCCACTGACGCCAACTTTCAGCTTTGCAAAAAGAGGATGGTAATTAAAAACGCATCCTTAGAAATTACTGCTTTTCCCACACGCACAAACCTGAGTGAACGCTGTGCACATGTGTGCACATGTGTTGGCGGCAGGGTAATGAACACAGTAAACATTTGATTCTGCATTATATAAATCACATCATTTGTTTTCACGTCAAAGACATAAACCTACAGATAAGCTGGTTACATTCTCTGGGCGGCACTTAATTACACCTTTGTGAATATTCTGTACCATATACTGCTCTTACACTCCTGACTTTGCTAAGCAAGTCTTTTATGTGGCACACCATTCTGGTCCATCCAGATAACTGTACAATGAACTTAAAACACCATCACTGATCTTACTAATTGCATCTGCCACTTTACATGGTTCTTGTTTCTACTTGCCATTCTTTGCAAACACCGTTCCAATTGTTAAATGGTCAGAATACACAAAGTGACAGATTTAGTGCTTCCCTGGCAATTTACATAACTGACTGCAACTCTGTTGTTGCAGTGAATCATGATTTATTTGTCTTGCAATGCAGCATATAACCTTTTAATTGCTAGGAAAAAAAATGCCAGCGCCTCTTTAAAGTTTATATATGACTACCCACCACCATTCTTCATGAACAGGGTTGAGAGACAAATGATAAAAACAAGCTGCAAATTCCACCCCCCTACTCCCAGCCATTTCCTGCATTCATCACTCACATACTGTATTTACAGACAAGCACTCGCACCCAGAGCACCAGTGCATGCTTCTAGTCCCCTGCTTTCCTCCTGGGCAGAAATATTTTTCTTAAATTAGGGATAGGTATTCTCTGCTAAACACAGAGGAGGATAACACTGATCTCACCCAGTCATCTTACTGACATGTGCCATGCTCAATCACATTAGGCAAAATTTGGAGCAGACCGTAGGATTTTATTTATTGGTATCTCTCCATTCCAAAATTGTGATCCTGATAACCTGTGGCCTCTTCTCAGTAAGATCCATGCCTTCTTCTGGACTTACTTCCATTACCTTTAAAAATGAGTTTAATTTACTCCCCATCCTTCTCCTCATTCAAGTAACACTGCTTTATTCTGGTGTTTATATTGCATTCATCTTCCTGGTAAATGAACATTTAATGACTCACTGCTGTCCATCAGTACTCAAACTAAGCCAGTCAAAAGCCTTCAGCACCTTTAATTATGGAAGTGATAATGAGAGAGGAAAGACTGTTTACTTTAAATGGAACAACAGTACCTCAATTAATGCAAATAGGACCCACTCATTGAAAAGGTATTTATCCAACATGCACAGCACAAAATATTTGGATAGTTCTCCTTAAAGTATAACTCAATTTTAAAAATTTAGGAGGAAGAACTCAGAGAGCAGATAAATTTGGTTTTCTCTCAGATGGCAACTATGGAATTCACAGTCCGTTCATTAGGGTGTTAACACTCACATACTGCCTTTCCTTGGAAGACTGTGTGCAAAGGGGCTTGCTTCTCTAATTTTTCCTAGTTTGCAGGAGGGAAAGCAGGGCTGCAGAGATGAAGTGACTTTCTCTAATCAGTCAGCACGCTTGCCTGTGGCCTGCTCCAACATGACCTTAAACAAGCCCTCTGAAGCCCAGCCTAGTGCTAAACTCCATTCCCTAAATGTCTGCCTAGATGTTTAATAAATAAGCAAGAACATTGCTTTGTGCATAAATATGCTCGCAAGTAGCCCACGTTACAAATCTAGACTTAAGTGTAATATTCTCTGGAAATACATGTCAAATTCAAGCCATTTTAAATATAGCTCTAGTGCTACACATGGCATTAACTGCAACAGAAATTAAACCAACCAACCATGAATGAGGATCTTGAGTAAGACCATAAAATAAAACATTGGTAAATTAATACTTGAAGAGGAAAGGATAATTTATAGCACAGCAGTTGAATAACAGAGAACAGAGATGACAAGCACTTAAGCTCAAACTGTCAATGCAACTCATCCTGATCAGGTGTGGCAAAATTACAAGTCCTTTTGCTACCAGATTATGATACTGTTCTATAATGTAAACAAATGTTAACTAAAAAGAGAAATGCTACCCTGGGCCATCCTGAGTTTTGTAGGTCAGTGCAAAACAAACACTAAGAATTTTGTTTCCAATGCTTCCATCTGTTTCGGACAATGAACCATTTAAAGTGAACTTTCTGTCACACTTGTAAGGCAGCAACATGTTTAGAACATTTAATTAGCCACAGAAGGTGGTCAGACTCAGTGCAGCATTTAACTTCCACTTTCTGGAAAAAGCAAGGCTATAATTCAGGAAACTACAGAAAAGCATATTTACAGATGCTACACATTTCTGAAATGTTATTGCTGTGAGAAGAGATTTTATGAATAAGTAGAACTTTGACAAAAGGCTAGAGAAAGTATGCTTGTGTCTAGGAATAAACACCTGAAATTAAGGAAATGAGAGCAACCTTCATCTACCAGTAGTGAGAAAAAGAAAACACTCATCATCGTATAGTCTGCTAGAATGATAAAGGCAAAAACTTCATGGTGGCTGAACAAGAGACAAACATCTTCCCCACCTCATACAAACAGTTTGCTGTATGAAATAAAAAGCATATATTGTAGCCTGTCACAATCTCTAAGGGTCAAACCAAGTTCTTATAACAACAAATAATTTTGCTCTATCATGCTAACTTCAGTATCTTTCTGAGCTTTGGGAATTAGCACAATAACAAGAAACAAGGTAAACCCTGTGTAACAAGTGTAACAAGGTAACTGATGCAGGTAGATTATTCCCAATAACAATATTTTATGACAATTTTCAAAAAAGACCTGAAACCAAACTCTGGCTTGTGGCAAACAGGCACAGCTTTTATTGAAGTTAGTTCCTCTCACAGAAATTGGAATACTGCAGTACAAATTCAGCAAAATCAATACTTAAGCTTCAAAGAAAAGCTCTACCTTACAGGTTGAAAGAAGCCACTTGTAATCATATTAAAAGGCCAATATCACAAATTCAAAGTACATCAACCAGCTCCACTGCTGTAAGTGAATAGAGCTGTCAACTCCCTAAGAAAGGCCAGCTACTGAAACAGAAAAATGAAAAATCCTCTAAGTAGCTGTATTTTACTCTAGTTGATCAAATTTCCATTTTTACAAGAAAAGTAGTCTCAAAAAAAGCCACTTATACTGCTGTCACTTTTGCTTAATGTAATTTTGGCTGATTCAAATAGGGTTCTCAAAACCCAGCCACAGATCAGAACAGCTGTGCAGACCCAATATTTATTATATGTTATATAAAGCAAGATGCTATATACAAACTGGCAGTCAGTTCTACTAACATACAAGAAAAATGTAACATGTAAAAAACTAATAAAGAAAACCACACATCATCTTTTGGCCCCTCCTGCATGTCTAGTAGGAGTGAAAAAAACCCACTTTTTCTCAGCGGAAAGTAAATATTATCATATTATTATGACTGAAGCATAATAACTTCCTAGAGCTTAACAACTGGTTTTGTTTCAGACAAAACACAGTTCATCACTGTCATTATTATTCAAATAAATAAATGATCATTTATAATCTTACCTAGTTCTGGGGGCAGCACAGTAAGACGATTTCCCTGGATATGAAGTTCCTTAAGCTGCGTGAGCTCACCAATTTCTTTAGGCAGTGATACCAGGTCATTGTCTCGAAGACTCAGCTAAGAATGAATATAAAATAGTCAGAAAAATTTTCAGTTACTATAAAGCAGCCTAAAATACAACTCTACTCCCTCTGCCCCGACCCCTCTCCTAAACACTCAATTCTTCCAATTTATTTACAGGTGTCTGCTGGTAAACAAGAAACTGTTTCAAGTGTAGTGGTCCACTCCTGTAAACATACCCTACTACTCCTCAAATTGACTAGATTCTATTCCTACAAGCGTTGCAAAAGTGAATTGATTTTCCAGGAATTTAGATAAATTACTTACTATCTGCAACTTTGTGAGCTTCCCAATATCTGGCGGCAGGATTTCAAAATCGTTGTCACTTAGATAGAGTGCACGCAGGGTGGCTGCAAATTAAATAGCAATATAAAAACAGGGTGGCATATAACCAAACCATTTGAGGTCTAATCAATAAAAGGGAGTCAGGTTTGATTAATAACCCTGACTTGGTGAAAAGCCTTTGACATACCCAGGGCTCACAATAATAACAAGCAGGTCAAACTTAGATTTACTGGCTCATTGTATTGTTGGTGAGTTCAGGAAAACATCTATATTCAAAAGGACCGGCACAATTAACTATTTCTATAATAGTAGACTCTGGCAGTTTCTGGCATACAGTCTCAATGCTTAGCTGTCAGAATACAGCCATTACTCTTTATTATCCCTGATTCTTATTTATTACATCAATTTGCATTCTAAAAAACAAAAAAATCATCTGAGCTTTTTGGACATACACACATCCATATTAAGCACAGACTAACACTGGGAAATAGAACTTGAGAGTAATACAGAAGACAAATTGTATAATTTGCAATTTCCATACTTAGTCTCTATGAAATTCACTGAAAAAGAGATGACCCAGCTTGCTATTACTGGACAAGCATACATGAGGGTTCAAAAAAAAAAATTAAAATGGAGACTCACAAAGAACTGTTGGGTGCAGCAGGAAGGAAGGTGGTCAAGTCAGCAAACCTCCTCTCCCCACCAGGGAGGAGATCCCATTTGTCCTACGCAGTTTACTCGTCCTCCTCTTTTCACTGCATTAAATGTGACCACTTTTAATAACGCTGACTTAAGAATATCCCTCAGCCAGGTTACAACTGCAAAATCTCTCAGAGGCACTCCTTCTTCTCCCCTCACGTGTCATTTTTGCTGCTAAATGCACTGATCCTGAAGCCAATTCAGCATAGTGCACTGAAAAGACCAGTAAGGCAACAGAATCACTGAAATCCAGAAAGTGCCAGAATTCAAGTTGCTTAGGCAACCATAATGCAGCCCTTTTGCACGTATGCATTACAATACCTTTATTTTAACTGTCTGAGTGTGTATTTTTAACATGCGCAAAAGTCAGCTTATCTCTACCATTTTTGCACCAAGCTTTGATACTTTCGTATATTTTTTTTAACATTCTGGACACATCAACATGCACATACAGTTAAAGCTATTTCAGTAATGGATCATCAGGAACACAATTGTTTCCAGCATTCATAAACAACAGTTGCCTTGAAAACAGTTCACTTTTCCCTGAGGTTGTTTTTTTCTGTAAAGTTTTAAGTTTTAACTCAGTATGGGGCCCAAGGAAATATGACTCTGATGAAAACTAATATACCATCACTAACCAAGTCCTCCCGTGTCCAATGGTGCCAGCTGACTGTATATCAGTGATAAATATTGCTGGACTATATAGAAATATTCAAAGGTATTCAAAGATAACCATAAACATCAGAAAAATTCTGTAGGAGTTTGGTCTCTGTCAAATAAATTTCAACTGCAGAAAAGCAAAGCACCATATCGTGAAGATTTTCAGAGGTTTTAGAAGTGTCTTACTCAAATAGAAGAAGTTTCCTGGTAGAGAATTTTCATTTAAGTTGTTGTAAGTCAAGTCAAGAACCTCCAGAGCTGGTAAAGAGCCAAATCCCCTTGGCAAGGTATTTAACCTGTTCATGCTGTAGGTAAAGAGGATAAAACAGAACATGACATTAGTACTCAGTTCTCCTAGTAGGAATAATACAGGCAACAAGAGCTTTATTTAAAAAAATGTAATCAACACCAAGATTCTATTTTGAAAAGGTATTGATGCTATAAGATACTGAGCAAGTCTATGTGATGCAGACTTTTTTCTTTTTTTTCTCTCTCACTCCTATAAATATGTCCAAAACTTAATCACTCGCAAGGGATCCCATCCATTGTCAATCAACAGCCATATCTGGAACATGAAGCAGAATGGAGAGAGGCACCACAGTGCCACACCCAGTTGAAACAGCATGCCATGGAGAAGGTTAGTCCTTGGCAGATGACCCATCCTCTAGCTAAACTACAAATTACCCTTTTGCACATCATCTTGACCATGTGCGTTCTGCTGTACCACATACTTCTTCAGCATGGTACCAAATACAAAGAGGAACACCTCAACTGCACAGTATTTACGTTCATTGATAACTGCTGCTCAAAACCCTTCTTAAGAACAGTAAATTCACGTCATTAGATAACTATTGATGCATATTGAAGACGGAGTAAACGTCAGTCTTCTGATTGATGAGGCTTAGCCTAAATTTAGCTTTTTCAGCCAGTCTTAGAGCATTTCAGATAGCAATTCCCATTGGCAACAGCTAGAAGAACATGAGGAAAGCTAACAGAAGGAAAAGATTTATCTGATAACCTGTATCAGACAAGCAACAGAAAACAATAACTTCTCTCTGACCTCAAAGGACTTGAAGGAGGGGATCTAGATAATCACCAGAGCTGCTGCAAAGACAAAGAAAGGAAAGGAGCTGGAGACTATATTCATGGAACCTACTATTCACATACAAGACAGCATTCTGTCTGCTTATTGTATAACCAAAAAAGAAATACCAGCTTACTATTTATACTGTCCTTATTGCAAGTACATCAAATAATAAAGTTGTCGTATGTGGATCCTGCTTTGGTTGTCATCTAGGTTTTAAACTGGAACAGAGAAGATTGCTACATGCTCTTCCTGAAGATGCCTATTTTGAAGAACTGGATTTTTTATTCTTGCATAATTATTGGAAAAAATCATGATCTTTCACATGTTCTCTCTAAACATGTTCTGAATTTAATTCTCCTTCTGATGCAAGAGTGATAAATAACAATAGCCACAACTGAAGTCAAAAGACATGTTAACATAAATGTACAAAGTGTGATCTAACACTAAAAAGCACGAAAACTCAAGTTGATGTACCAACAAATTTGGGAACCCTAAAATAAAGACTTTCGGTTCTAATCTCTAGGACCTTCCCTCCTCCAAGCAAGTGTTTGCGATAAATACTGCAAAATATATCTGTTAAGGCAGTTAGTAAGCCCATCTTCTTGAAGTTCCTTAGGCTCTGAATTAAACACAAGAGCAGTTGCGTCTCCAGACTTAAGCACAATAGCTACACATCCATGTGAGCAAAGGCAGGAGAAGCACATACATTTCTTTTACAGACTCTTAGATACCATCTTCATCTTCCTCTCCCACTTTTACATAATCCATCCCCACCAGAACAAGAACTGCAAAACTCCAGTTGAATTTTTCTTCCTCCTCATCCTCCATAAGACATGTTATCAGGGATAGCTTTTTATTAGGAAGCATGGGAATAGGAAGTGATGGAGTCATCCCTGGAGGTGTTGAAAAAACATGTAAATGTGGCACTTTGTGACACAGTTCTGTATAATTGGTGGTGTTCAGCTGAAGGTTGGACTCATCTTACAAGGTTTTTTTCCCTAGTCTTAGTGATTCTATGACATACACCTGGTATTCTGTTGTAATAGCAGCTACTAAAAGAGAGGCATTCCTCGCTATTGCTACTGCAGACTTGTCACCACTTTAAAACTGTTCTTTATATCAAATAGGATGAAAAGAAAGAACCTCCACTTTCACTAGTAAAAACAAAAAGTGGCCCTGATGGCCTTCCCTTTTATAAGCAATAAACAGGTAGATGAAGACTGTTCTCCCTATTCTATGGCACGGAAAAAGAACAAGTTGCAAGTTCCTGCCCAGCACTATTTGGCCCTGCAGAAGTTCAAACATCGAATTTGTGCCACAGAAACTGTGTCACACCTGCCTTCCAAATTTATTTTTTTCCATGCAGCAGTGCACCTTCCCTCTTTCCAACCCATTACTTGACCCTTCTGCACCAAAATCCTCCCAAAAATAATGTTTTTTTCAAGCTTTCCCTCTCCCCCAGAGGGCTGTTCTGATGTTCTGTGTACACATGCATTGCAGACGAAAAGAGGGTTTCTGGGCTGCTGCCAGCAAACTACTAGGGCAGAGGAGTTTGCTCTTCACTAACTCAAAGGACCTCTGAAGCAGAACCCATTTGAAAAGCCAAGGCTGGGCTTTAAATCCTGTGCCTGGAAGGTTATGGGTAAGGAGGGGATTAAGAAGGAAGAGCACTTAATGTTAATCTACAAGATCATGGGTCATTCCAGATTCAGACAGATGTTCAGGAATGCTCGAGATCTAAAGTGACCAACCAAATAAAGACCAAAGAAGACAGATCACCATGAAAATGTTTATTGGCATTCCAACAGTTCAAAAGGCAATTTAACTAGCAGCACTTTACACAAGTATCTAAAGCAGGATACACACAGCCTAACTAAAATAATTTGGTATATAAAATAGTAATAAATCCTCAGTTTAAGATGTCCATAAATTAATGTACAGAATATAAATATTCTTTCTATGAGAAGCCTATAAAGCCTATAAACCACTCTTACCAGTGGTTTCCTAAGCAGTTACACTTTAATATGCCCAGTTAATTTTAAGAAGGTTCTGCGCTTCACAATTACTTTCTTAATAATTCAAGAAAGCCTCCTGCAGCTGTAGTTATCATGAAATATCCCCAACTGTTCTGGAATATAGTATCTGAACACTTCACAGGAATGCCTCTGGTTCAAATTCAATCAATACTAGCTCTCTGAATGAAAGGCACATGACAACTGAAGATCTGCTACTTCTTTTACATGCTTAATAGAAACTGAAATGCCTACAATCCAAACTTTGGGACTTTGGAATTGAAATCCTAAATTAAGATGGAAAAAACAGCATTTGGTTGTTGGGTTTTTGGTTTTTCTTTGGGGAGGGCTGGTTTTTGGGGCTATTTTTTTTACTTAATCAAAGCAGAACAGAAAATAGAGCCTGACTCTTACACAGCAACCACACTAGATAGTTGCTAGGGAAATAAATTCAGTAATTTTTAAGCTTGACTTCAGTATTAAATAAATGTAAATTGTAGTTGCCCTTAAATGGTCACCAATATCCCAGAGTGGTTGATCCCTATTAAGTATCCCATTACCCAGGACACTAAACACTCTGAAGCCATAATTGTCAAATTATTCAAAACACTTTCAGAAAGAAACATTAATAACAAAAACCAAAAAGTTCCAGGTTCAGTTGTGACAATGTTTGTCAGTACCTTTATTACAGCACATTTTTGCATTAAGATACGCACCCAAGATTCAGGTGTTTGAGCTTCTGAAGGCTGCTGATCTGTGTAGGCAGCTCCTCAATCTGGTTGTTGAAAAAGTTGAGCACTTCTATGTTTCTCAGGTCTGCGATGTTTGCTGGCACAGCTGTGGGAAAGTTTTCACAGTAAGGGACTGCAATTAGAGCAAGCTACCCTGGACTGTAGATGCTGTACTAGCACCTGTCTTTCTACCTGCCAACAGTAGAAACAGCATCTAAGAGTTCTTGCAATAAAAGCACAGTTTATATCAAAAAAGCTTCCTCATTGGAAACTATTCTCATTGCTAAGAGCAGTTTGTACTCTTCAGAAAAAAACCTGCTGGTATTGTAAGATATTTTGACAAAGACCATTGCAGAGAAAAAAGGACAACAAATGCTCTCACAGACTAACAAAGAGAAGCAAACCATAAGTTGATGCAACACACAGGTTTCAAAACAGCAGAGCCTATGACACTCAGAAAATTTCATTATTTGAGTGTAAAGAATGAATGACACAAGCAGTTACACCAAGACAACAGTTTTCTTAAAGGTCTTTAACAGGAAATATGAAACAAAAATTCATTTTCAGCAATTGTCCATTCTGCTTACTGACTAAATAATTTAGTATCCAAGTTCTTGTCCATTTAAGATTCAATAAAATTAACAGAAAACTAAGCTCAGCCCTAAAAGACAAACTGTTCAGCCAAGTCCATTTTCAGTTACCTCCTGTGAGTGAAAAACTGACTGTTCCATACACAAACATGCCTACATTGGATTACCAAGAAATCAATATCTGAAAAATATGAAACACAAAAACTGAAAAATAAGGCAGAAATATCAAATATGAAAACATGAAAAATAAGGTAGAAGCGCAATCTCAACATGCCTGTGTAAATGAGGTTAAAAAGCTATTGAAATTTGTGTCTTTTTCACCCTTAAACTTGGTGAGCTTTACACAGATGGCTGAGGTTTACATATAAGTGGATTGGCAAATCACCTGCACCGAAGCTTGTACCTGTGTTCAGTATTAGCCTTGGTTCAGCCTCAACTTTGACTGCATCAGGAACCCATAGAGTGCACATCTAAATAATTAGAAGCTTTTATGAAGCCATAATTTTCTTTTATTTGTTGGCATGAAGCAATCTCAGTCTCAAAACGAAGTCAATAATGCTTATAAAGTGGAGCATTACAATGTGTCACATCTACTAGATTATAAGTCTAATTACACTGTGAACAATGATGTGATTCACTAACAAACACTAATTACACTACATAAATATTACTGTTGGGGGTCATATTCATTTGAGGAGATTTTTAGCAGACTTTTTATAAAATCATTAAGGTAAACCTGAACATTTAGAAGCCCTCCTTCCCTCAAATGGTCCACACATACCTGTCACTCAGTGATAGCAAGAATCATGCACCTTCAGAAAGTAAAGGGCAATGTACGACTACTCTTGTTTTAAGTCATTGCCTAACAGAAGTTATCTGAGTATTTTAATTGACATAATTCAGCTGCTTTTAGCCTCAATATTTTACCAGAAGAGTAATTACCAGTATTAAAATGTTTTCCTTTCAGGAAATTGGGCTTCATAATTTGACTTCGATGAGATGCAATGGACTGATAAACCATGTTTCTGCTCTTCTCATACAGATACTATGTTTACACAAGACTAGAAATCATGCACTAGCAAGTACAGGTTTTAATTTAGTCACAGCCTAAACAGTACAGAGACCTAATACAATTCTCCTGGAGTTACACAATTAACTCAATAAAAAAGTGGTATGAAGGTTTTGGCCTTTTTTGACAGTGTAAGAGACTACACTCTCCTAGAAAAAAAACTGTAACTTAACACCACAAGCTTTGCTAAATGTAATACAGAGCACTGTTTTGGGAATACTGAAACAGGTCCCTGACACTCACGAGGCCAGGCTTACCAAACCCACAGTACGCTTGGCTAAACAGTATCATAAGACAACAAATTAAGAAGCTGTTATCCAAGACACTGAAAGTTCTCAAAGCCACTAAAAAAGTACATCTTACAGCAGGAGAATACCTTCACTATGAGGACCAAAAACTTTTTTGATCTTGCTGTGAGGCTGGGCTATACAAACTGTCAGACTACAGAGACAATTTTAGTTATCATGTGAGGAAAGTCAGCAATACTTGACGTCTGTTTCGGCTGAATCACTGTTGGTCAGCAGGCGCTTTATATTTAGTCATCCCTTTTCACAGTTGATTTAGTTATCTACTGACCTCTTGTATCATGGCACAGCAGCAAAACTGTTCTGCATCTGTGAACAGACCACAAGATGTGGACAAAGACACCCCCCCCCCAAGCAGTCTGACAGAGTTCAAACAGTAAGTGACATCAAAGCAAAAAGCTGGACCCAGTTGCTGAGCTACCTTGAACTACTGACACGGATTTAATGGATGTGTACTTTTCAAATACCTGTCTAAACCAGCAATTTCCCCCTCTTAAGAATAAATGAATTCTTAAGCTTGTATCTAGCAGATTGTGAAAAGAGAAATTTCAAGGAAGAAGGTGAACAGGTGTATGTAAGGTTTTTTAAGACAAAACAATCATCAAAAAACCCATGAAACTACCCAGAAAAAGATGAAATCTAAACATCAAGATAGGAAGAAAATGGTTTGCAGATCTGTTCATGAGAATTACACTTGCACTAAAGATCTCAGCATCCAAGAGAGTCCTGGCTTCAATGGATTACTACACAGCTGGAAAGTCTCAAATTCTACCTGTTCATCCCACTTTCATACATGAGGCAAAAGCTCATCTTCCCCTGGCTAGTTTATCAGAAGTTTTTAATTTGGTTTTCTTTTGTCAGGGCATGGGTGTAAGTGTGCCTAGTGAACAACAGGAGCCGTGTATTTGCACATTGTCCACTAACTTTCTGATATATCTAATTCCCACACACTGTATTTCATATTGTGAATCGCACTTAGGATACTTCATATCATTATTTTCTTCAAGCTACTCTGACAGTTGTATGATTAAGCATGCTGCGATCAGAAAAAGGCTAAAAATTTAGCAAAGGAGTTGGATAAAATACTTTGTGTGTCACTCTTAAATCAGAATAAAAAGCCCCAATTCACAATTTTATTTTTTGGTTTGGATGGAGCAGCTGGAGGTATTTCATGAGTAGGAAAATAGAAGAGTAGTTCAAGGCCAGGCTCATGGTAGGAAAAGCAGACTTTTTCCAATAACAGCTTATTTGCTGGTTCAATAATTCCGATTCGTTCGTAGTATGAATGAACATTCTCTCAGATTCAAAGAAAAGCAGAAGATAAAAATTAACTCCTGTGCTGATCTTGTAGTTAAAGTGCACAGGTTTAGTACCTTCAGGTCTAAAAATCAGGAATGGTCAAGCAAGATTGACCAGACAAATAGTGTTCTCGGTTCTGAACTTCACACAACAAAGTGCATCCCAACTACCATCTCACTGGTATGTTGCAAATTTTTTCCCAGATATATAGCAGACTGCCACATTCCAGAAATTCATGTTCTGGCAATACCAAACTCCACTCCAGTCACCTTCTCATGATGAGCTGTGAGAGTGAACTGTCAGCATCCTGGTTACATTCACCCACATATTTACAGTACGATCCACAGTGTCTTAACAACTCTTCTAAGACCATCTGCTGCCCAGTGTCATTAACAACTAAACTCCCCCTCAGCAAATGCTAGTAAAATTTGGCAGCCCAATGCCTTTGCATTCTCCTATGAAGCTTCAGTCACATCCTGAAAGCCCATTCACATTAAGCCTTACTTCACAAGACTAGGAACAGTTTCCTTCCCCTTGTTCAATACTGGAAATTGCATACAGTGATTCATTACAACAGCTCTAGACAAAGTTTCATCTTGATTTCAAGAGCCTGGTGGAAAGAGAAAGTGAGGGTTGCACACCAAGGAATAAGAGGACTTGTTCATGCTCCTGGAAATAAGGATTGCCAACTAGTTATAATTCAAAGCACTTAAAAACAAATACAGTGTTTTTTTTGCCCTGAAGCTAGTGGCAGCTCTTTAGGAACTAAAAACATATTATCAGAGCAGCATTTCACTCTAGGCAAGTTATTAGATTTCATTTCTACACAAGCAGCTGCCATTCAAAAGTTCTGATATGATTGCCAAAACATACATAAGAAGGATTAAATACTACTGTTCGGTGCCTATATAGCTCCACATTTAAGTATCCTCAATCTTAGTTCTTCCTCAAGAACCAGAAGTCAACACTGGGTATCTGTTATTCTTGCTCTTCACTAGAAATTCGATGTTGCCCTCTGTTTGAGAACAGATACTGAGTTAGAAGGGCCTTTATCCCAGACATTGCTCTGCATGATAGCTGAGAACATTTAAAACAGGTAAAGCACCTTGGAGTTAGCAAATATCTCAGATGTAACCCTTTCTCAAAAGGCAGGAAGTCAAGTGGTTTTCACACCACTACCTGGAACTGACATCTAGACCCAGCTCCTTTTCTATACCCAACCGCTGACAAAGGAGGAAGAACACAAAAAAACGGAAGAGAAAACAAGCCGCAATTTTTCCCTCCAGGTCCACTCTGCCATGCTTCTCTCATTCATTTAGTTTCAATACAATTCCTCTTGTGGTGGCAGGGCCCTTCATACAGCTGAAAAGGCACCGGGTTACTGGTAAGTCTCTAATTCTGCTAATGACCTCCAGAATTACTTCACTTAACGCCTCTGAGAAATGCTGGAAAACAACAGGAATCCTCACAATGTTACAAGGAAATAAATTCAGGTGTTTTCATGATTAAGTCATCATCTGCTTCTCATCTAAAAGATAAAATCTAGTCTGATTTTGTATTTAGTAGGGACTGAAATTAATTTAAACATTTCTGAAGACTTAGACAAGCAAGCTCAGATGAAAAACACAACAGGAGACAATAACCCACCCAATTGGACAAATGAAATGATTTAGTAAAAATGTAAATCTCCATGAGAGGAACACATGGTATGTACCAAGATAAACATCTCAATTCATGTATACCTTAACACTGAATGTTCAAAATAAACACTGTCCCTTTGCTGCCTGGAAAAGGGTATTTATAACATCTCCCTGTTCATAGAACTGTAAGCAAGTAAGCTTACAATCTCCTCAATAAATATGACTCAAAGGCTACAGAAAACCTTCTGTTGAATTCAATGGATTTTGAATCAGACATCAAGTGAAATAAGAATTTTAATTATTTAAAATACAATTAGTTGCTTTGGCATTCACCTCTTTAGAAACTTAAAGCTGTAGAATCACTGTTTTTTTCAGAATGTTTCTTTAGTTTAAAAAGTAATTTTGCAGTAATCAGGAACATGACATTCAGTAGTACTCTAAACCTTTACAGGTTCTAAGGGAATATTTAACCAGAAGAGCTATTAAAGTAGCACTACCTATCAGAGAAGTATTTTATAACACTACACCAGTTTCTTATTAAACTGTTCTGCTTAAAAGGTCATCAAGAGTCATACAGAATAAAAAGAACTCAACACAGGTGTTTGAGAGCACTATAAGACTATTGCAGAGCTCCAAGTAATGTTTTCTTACAAAGAGCAAGAACCTGCTCGAGCCTAAAGTAAAACCTGTGGGCTATGCAATATAACAAACCTATTTCTGTGGACTGTTGCTAATGCAGTTAGCACTAGACAGGAACTTTTACTGAGCAAGGATCCCTTAGGGTAAAGGTCACAAAGACTCAAAATGTTATTCACATTTCATGAGGGAGGAAGAATAATTTAGAATACTAAATATATAATGCTTTCTGTGCATCCAGTATAACTGTACTTGTAGAGCTGGAGTCATGTTTAGATTAATTTGACAAGGGTTGTTATACTGAGAGGGAAGCAATCAGCTTCACCGAAATGAGAGAGGAATTAGCAGAGGGAGAACACAACAGTTTTCATTTTACATATTCATAGGCATGCTGATATCATACTTGGCAGTTAGCTGGAGAGAATCTTTATCCCAAGTGGAGCATGCAGTACTTAATTTACACATTATGTAGTTCAAGTTTCCCCTTTTGTCCTCCCTCCACTCTTTCCCCAAGATAGATACTAACATTCCTCACACTGAAGATATTAAAAACTTGCCTCCTTAATCTTCAGCTCTTTCCAGAAACCAGCAGAGTTCTTTTTCTGCAATTATCCACAGTAGCACTGCAGTTACGAAAATGTTCTTATGCATGTGTTTAAATTATAGTATAGCTCACCTATGTGCTACTGAGCTAACAACGCAATTTATCAATAAACAGTTTTAATTTAGAAGCCAGTCTAAGGAGAACTGCTGTGAGCACAAAAAAGACTGAGCAAAGACTTAGAATCAAGTGACATCTAGTGAAGACAAAGGACAAACCTGTTGTTCTCCAAGAAGAAAGCTTAAGATACACTTAAGAGTTTGGAGAGAAACACTACAAATCGGGGGCTGAGGTTAGGAAAGGATTATTAGGTTGAAAATAAATCACCTAACTGAAAGCACACCAAAATAGCTCACAAAAATTTGACGTTTGTTAGCTTTTTTTTTTCATAGTAAGGAACAGTACTATTCAAGTGAGGATGGGTAGGCAAATGTGGATATAAACATGCTCCCTCATTTCAAAACATCATTCTGAAGAAAACAGAGTATTAACTAAGATTTTGGAATCAGTCTGACATGCAAGTATTGTAGTTGACCATAGCATCTTCAGTTTCAATAACTGTTTTGTGAAAGCGTGCAGTTCAGCCAAGACGCTTTCCTATTTTGCTTTTATGTCAGGAGAAAAAACAAGCCAAGACAGGTGGTACACCATGCAAAAATTTTACATCAGCTTGTTACAGGTCAGAACATCTATATGTGTTGCTATTTCAACAGCAGAGAACAGTTAAGAAAAAACTTCTGCAGGACTAAAGAACTTTAGATGATAGTGTTATACAGAGATCTATTATTAGGCTTCCACCAAATGCAATTGCAAATGGTGTCACTAAATTTCAGCGAGTCTCCTTCATTTCACACTACTGCACAGTAGTTGGATTTAGCTAAATCCAGCCAGCTGAAGTTCTGCACGTTCATCATCCTCTCCCTCAGTACTACTTCAATCGATTTAAGATACTTTCTGCAGTTTACTAGAGGGACTAACTAAAGATGCCCTGAACAAGGCCAAAGGTCATCTCTCAATGGTCAAAGTCACTTCAGTCTGTTACGTGGGAATATCTCTCAACTCATACACTTAGCAGTGCTCTGTTCCAAGTCCTGCCTTCACTGGGAGAGTATCTAACAAATAGTCTGTCATTTCAGTTTGCTTTATTGGTAGTTTACACTTTTTTACCACCAAAATGTTTTTAAGAACACCTGTAGGACTATTTTTCATTGCTTACTGGATCAACTGGCTCTTCCCCTCGGTTCAGCACCACAGGCTACCATGCTAACACTTTATTGGAGAACCCAGCCTGTCCTCTAAACACACAGAGGAAGAGGCAGCAGTAAAATACTCACTGCTCAAAAGCAAAGTCAGCACATGTATTTAGACGCAATGTTCTTCTTCCAGCCCTCAGAGCTGGAAATGAATTAAAACTCTCTCCCAGTCTGGGCTCCCTATACCACAAGGCGGTACTTAAAGCTGTTTATTTCAGTCTGCATGGTACAGAGTTCCCCCTGTGCCTCTACGTTAGCTGACTGCAGGCTTCAGCTGACTATACGTTTCATTTCCAGCTACAGCAGGTATTCCTCCTAGATAAAAGAAACTGTTACCACAAATCACCCATCCTCATATAAAGATCAGAAAACTATTTCACCCTAAGGGTTATTGTGCTCTACGGCATTTTTGACACAGGGTACCAACGGAAAGAGTAAGAGGCCAGACAGACAAGTGGTCTGAAAGGAAATGCTGCATCATTGTTCACTTCAAACCAACACACCCAAGGAACCAGAAGAATACATAGAAAACAGAGTATAAAACTAAACCCATTTTCCCCTCAATCTAGACCAAACCAACCTTCTCACCTCTGTCTCTTGATATTAGCAACAAAAAATCCACTGTTAGACAGAAAATTCTTTAAGACGAAAAAAATTAAACTCTTTATTGAAGTGAGTTCACTTGTGCAACAGTCACTAACTAGCCTTGAAAATGCCAACATCAGAATAGTTTATATCTGGCAAGAGGATTTCCAATGGTTTTACATTGCAACCTGTCCATATACATGGAGAAACAGAATTTATAGGGGGCTTACACACACATACACAAAATACAGCTATTTTAAGGTACTGGGAGATAAGATACAAGAAATCAGTACTAAAACATGCCGGAAAACATTGAGACTTACAAAAAAAAGAGTTAATATGTTTGCATTTGCCTTTTAATATGAAAAGAATAACATCTTCTGCTATGTTAAAGACAAGTGATTTGTGTCTAGTTTTGTACTTCATATGTACACTTATTTATGATGCAAAACTGACTTCCTTGCAATACAGCACAATAGAATTTAAGCATAAATTAAGATAGTTACAGCATGCACTCTTTACACCATTACAGCACGTAACACTTTCATAAACTATTCTGCTTCATTCTCCTGAAGTTTCCTAACAGGAAAATTTATATTATTTAAAGCTAAAATCCTCCACCACCTGTACTTTCTCAAAACCAAATGTTTGTTTTTTTTTTTTCAGGAAGAAAAGAAAGAAGCTAACGAGGTATTTAATCTAAACTTTTGCACAGAATTAAGATGTCACAAATTCAGTAAGGCATACAAATAGGGACTTCCTTTCCCCTCCCTCTCCCGTTCTCTTGTGCATTCATAAGGATATCTCCTTTCAGAGATCCCTAGAAATGGGAAGCACACATAAATCAAAATACATAAAGAAAATGAAAGGCTTACAATTAACTGAAGGCACTGCTCCCAAGCTCAGCTGAGGGGCCACTGTGTCAGGCAGAAGTCTTATGCTTTGGACACGACCCTGTTTCATCACACAGGGAGCTTACTTGCACCATTTTGGGGTACATCTTGTCAACACAATAGTGTGGAATGACTTACCAGAAGGAAGCAGAGGCAGAAGCAAAGCAGAGGAGAATACAAGACGCAACAGAATAAAGAGTATATGGGCATTTAGTTCCCTCTAGAAGTCAGCAAGTTTGCTATACAAAAAACGATACCAGGCAAAATGCAAAGCGTCAGACAATACCAGTGGGAGACACCATTACACCCGTCTGGAAAAGACAAAACAGCTAGACTGGGAAGGAATTCAGGGCAGACAGGTGCAGTCCTGCTAAGCGTCTCTGGACTACCTCCAATACATCTTTGGCACATGCTGCAGCCAGGAAGGTGACTTAGAAAGGAGATGCCCTAATATAAGAAAGACACCAAGGGATTTCAGAAGCACATCACATAAGGTCAAGGACACAGTCAAGAGGGTTAACAGCAGTGAAAGAACAAGCTTCTGTGCTGGTCACGCACAGAGAGCAAGACAATTTAGATGGTGAAGCAAAGAAGCAGTAAGCTGTGTGAGCAGGGAAATAAAAAAGAAAAGTTTTGAACTGCTCTACTGGAAAAAGAAAAATGCACAGGGATGACAAAGGGTGACCACGTGGCTGTCAAATGAACATCATTAGTGAGGGACATCTATTCTGACGAGATCAAAAAGTTAACCCAGGAACAAAATTCAGGTGTGGAAATGGGAACCTGCAGTAAAAACCTAATAGATCACTTCATAAGAAGGAAAGGACTAAAGATGAGGAAAGGATTACAACTGCAGATGAAGGAAGAAGCAGTGGACTGAGCAGAGGACACTAAGGGACAGCAGCTCAGAGGAAAGGGAGAGAACAGAGAACATGACACCAGGTAGTACAGGGGAGGTCTGAGGAAAAAAAATAGTTGTTCCCATGCTCTCATCATTAAGGTTTGGTAATATTGGGCAAGGAATTAGCACAAGAGGAAAAGGACAGAAAAATCGTCATGAGTGAGTTATGAGTATCAGACAACTTCTGAGGACATTTAAAGGCAGCCCAAGAATATGGTGAAGCTGACGAGGACAGGATCACCTGAGGTTAAGGGGACAGAGGAGAACAGCAAAACTAAGCTGTTGTTCACTGCTACCTATCAGATAAACTGAACCGCTACCAGGAGGGTAACCTTCTTTCCATGAAAGAAACTGCAAAAGATACTTAAACAGTGACCTCTAATGGGCAAATCACACAATGCCGGAATTTCCACTGATGGCAGAAACACTCAGGGACTCCAGGTGTGGCCGGATAATGACACAAAACTTAGAATCTCTAAACAGATTCTTCAAATGGTTATACGATCAATTAATCATCTCAGGTAGGTAAGTCAAGTAAGTGTTACAGGAGTTACAAGCCATCAAAAACTTACAGCGCCTCCCAAAAACAAGTGAAAATAAACCACGTCAAGTTGGCAGTGCAGTAGTTGTGCACATAATGATGACCAGCACTCATCCCTGCTGTCAACGCTGACGTAACCTTCAACATCTCAGTCTGCTTTGCAGTCACATCCTCCCTTCCATACACTCCTGAGCTGGACTACAGTTAACTTGAGCTTCTGAAAGCTCTTTAAGCACACCACAGTACAGGGATTTTAATTGTTTAATTTGATTAGCATGCCAAGTAAGGATATTGTGATTACATCCAAATGTAAAATTTTGAATACACTAAATAGCTGGAGAATACCTTGAGTTATCCTAGCTACCTGAATTCTAGAAGTTTCAGCACCACTTCACACTTCATGGCAAAATAGTTCACAAAAGCTTCTCTGCAAGAAACAAAGTTAGGTGAGGCATAAGCCACAGTCTTAGGTATTTCCTTTAAAAAAAAGGGCATTTCTCTATTGCTAATTTTACTCCAGCTATTGCTCACTTACAAATCCAGTGGCATAAGGGGACCAAAAATTGAAGTCTAATCTACACTGCTGACTTCAGTTTGAGCCTGAAAAGTGACTTCTTTCCAGTCAAAGGCAGCCATTTGGTGTTCTAGTGGAATTATTTTTTTTAAAAAAGCTAAGTCCTCAAGACAATATGATACATAAACCTTATTCTCAGGTGGAAAAAAAACCCTCATACTCACACTTCCCCAGAGCTTCAAAAAACTATGCCTGAAATGACATGGGGTGAGCCCCAGAACAGACAGGATAGCCAAGCCTGGCAATATGCCTTCCGTTTCCCTGACCATGAACCTCAGTTGAAGAGATGTGAATGAAGCAGGGCAATGTTTGATTTCAAGAGCTATGACAAATTTCTGAACTCAAAGCCTCATGACACTCCAAACCACTGGAAACCAAACACAGCAGAACATGCAACCAGCACAGCCACCCCAGCATCAAACACTGAGCATAAACCTAAGAGGAAGCTTGCTGGCTTGTCCTGCAAAAGAAGCAGAACTATACCAACACCCTCTTTCATGTCTGAAAGAGCAAATAGCCAAGAATGCTGCAGACTTGGAGAGAAGTTAAAAGTCGAACTGAACTAGAGTGAAGCAGTCCTAAGAAGTGCAGAGAACTGCAGAATACTGTTGCACAGAAGATGCGATAACAGTATTTGTAATTGACCAAAATAATCAAGCATGGTTTCCATAGATTTATGTCCCATGGCTCCAACTCCTGCCATACTCCTCCACCACAGCTACCCTAATTCTCTCCCAATATCCATGTCCCGTTAACTGAACCCACTGAGTAAGCAGTGAATGCCACCTGTATGTCCCCCAACTCTCATTAAATACAACTGAACTAAGACAACTTGGTCACATCTACCCAAACAATTTCATCACAATGAAGGGCAGACATCTATCATTCAGCCACTGACTTCCACAGATTTATGGAACATTTGTCAGGATTTTAATGCCATTTATTTTGATGTTAGCCAATGGGTCCTGACATCTGGGTCAGATCAATCAACCTATCCAGGACAACAGCACAAACATGACTATCTTTAGTTTTGTGTCTCAGCTGTACACTGAATGGCTTTAAATCACTAAACAATCGGAAAAAAAAAAACCCTGGTCCATGTGTCTATGATAAGTAAGAACAAATAAAAATACTTTCTCCCTCTGCTTCCAACTGGATTATCACAGCAGATCCCAAAGAGGAATCATCCCAGGTTTGTCAGCAACTGGCTCAACAAGATTGTAGAATCGCAGTTATTTAGTCTCTCCTAGAGTTCTACTTCTGATTTCAAATAAAAAAAAAATAAAAAAGTTCTCAAACAAAAGACAAACTCAACTTCTTTAAAAAGTACCCCAGAGCAGAAGCAGCCAGTTCAAGACTCCTCCATTACCACAGCACCAGACAGCTGAAAAAAATCCAGCCTCATATTCTCCAGAAAAAGCAATGTGGATTTGAGTACTTCTGATAAAGAATGATTTAGACACATACATGCACAAGCACCAGCAGTATGAATGGCATACTAGAAAAAATAATAAAAATCATGCCACACAAATATTCTAAGCAGTATGATGGATTTAACAGTGCAGTCATCACACTTGCTAATGAAACTTTACTTACTTTTAATAGAATTTGCAGGCAAAAATATGAACTATGATTTCACAAAAACATGCATATCCAGTTTTTACATGTATTTATTCTTTCAGATAGACATATTTACTCTAAACAGCAGAAAAAAAAAGTAAGCAGAACACTCATTTAAATGGCAGAAAACTAGCAGAAGATGCTAATATGACCTTAGTGTAGCATGTCAAGTGTCACTCCCACCAGCTTCCTAGTCATTTAAAGAACAATCTGCAAAGACAATTAATTACATAGCTTAAGAGATTAGGTCAATAGTGTCAAATACTAGAATATGAACTTGAAATTTAGCCTTTTAAAAATGTGTGCTGTCTATTTAAGTATCTACATCAATTTAGGAAATAATAGTAAGTTTCAGACTTGATGAGGTACTTCTCAGTAGAAGCAGTGGTTTTAACTTCCCATAAAAAACCCCAAACACAGCAATTAGAAAGGCTGACGGAATCCCTTGGCTGAGGGAACAGATATACTTGCAGCTTGCTGATGTACAGGTTACTTTAGAATAAAACAGTAATTAAAAGTCGAGATTTAATATAGCACAGTTTCAGAGTAGTGGCAATCCTAAATTGGTATTTCGAAAACTAAAATGCTTTAAACAAATGTCTGGGTTTTCATTGAGTAGTTAAATATCCTTCCTGGAAACCTCTCATTACCATATCTTTTCCCTTCCCCAGTCAAGCGTACAGCTAAGACTCATAGCTAGGACACAGGTTAGTTAATGACACTTTTAATTCTGGTACTGATTCTGAAGAATGTGACCTTACCCATTCCGAGTTCTCACATAGCCAAATTTACTGTGATTAGGCTCATTGCAGGAGTTTCAGCCTGTGTTTTCTTCCTCAGAGCAGGGCATATATCTGTTATGTGTCCACCCAGAGAAAGAACAGTCAAGTTTACCAAGAGTAATGCTTACTCTTGGTTTCAACCTTGTGCTAGGAAGCAGTCATTCAGACAGAACATAACAGAGCAAATAACTTGCACCAGAGAGAAGTTGGCACTAGGTACTAAACTTCAGACAAGCTGTCCGATCACAAGCAGACAGAGGCGTGCTGAATGAACTGCTATCTCAAGGTGCCCACAACCCTCCAAAAGCTGCAGAGAAAGCTGAAGTGGCTGGATACAATTAAATGCCCAGCTTTTAGGCAGCTCAAGTTCAGAGACAGGCATCTCCCTGCAGTCCAACTCCTCCAGTGGCTGACGATAGATGCCAAATAGCAGGATGCCAAAAGCAAGCTTACCATGATGCTTTCGCAAAATTCTCTCAGCTCCCAGCTATCTGTAACTTCATGACCTTCTAAACTAGAGGTAGAGCTGTGTGTTTAATAGCAATGCTTACGATTTTCCCCTCCTTAATTTGCCCACTAATTTACCTATTGATCATCATTCACATGTTAGATGGCTGAAATTGCTTGTCATATTTATAAATAAATTGAGATTTATTTGAAAACTACTAGAGGGACAAAAACAAATAGCAAGATGCCGGTCTAGAGAACATCATACAATGACAAGCAAGGCCTAGAACTCATAACTAATTCATACTTCTGACAGCCACTCACATAGTGCCTATACTTTTATCTATTTACTACTACAAACTCATTAATCGGTACCTAATAAACTTAGTCCAGAGAAGTGTTTATGTGGTAGAAACTAAGAATATTTTCATTTTTTCCTCATGCTGAATTTTCTGCAAATGATCAAGGCCTTAAGCAAGATTTTCACATTAGTAACACATTCTATCCCACAACTTGTGCAGCTCGTAGTTTAGAGTTCAACAGGTTGGGCTTTACTGGTTTGTTTGTTGGGGGTGTGGCTGTTTGGTTGGTTGTTTTGATTTTTCTGAGGGAAGAAAGGGTGGTGGTTTTCTTTAAACTGCAGTCTCAGTTTGTAAAACTTTCCTTGGTTATAGCTTGGTACCTGCCAGAGCACCTACCCAGTCATCTCTTCAATATGTACCTCTTTGGTGGTTCCACCTCCCTCGCCATCTCATGCACTCTTAAAAAAACGAGTTCCAAAAAGGAAAGGACTGGTTGAAATAGAAATCCAGTGGCATACACAAGGACAAGCAGAACATCAACAAAACCAATTCTTCACTTCTTTGCCAGGCACATAGTAACAGGGAGGAGACAAAACTCATTTGCTTATATTTCAACAGCCAAGAAGCAAGACTGTTGGCACACAGAACAGATAGGTAAGTGTGAAGCATTCTCCTACAAAGAAATAATTTCTTTTGCATTGCAAAAGTCATTCTGATGTCTGCCTCCACTAAGTCTTATGTTTATATTGCTCTCATGACATGCTATTCACCAACACCGCACTCTGAGGGCTAATTTACTATGGGAACAGGATCCACAAAGTAGTAACTGAAGGTGCTGCAAGCAGTAGAAGAAAGAGACAATTTACAGAAGTTTTTTTTTCACAAAAGCATACTGCTTGAATGTCATGCCTGGTGCTCACATTCAGTTGTCCTTCCTCACATATTTGGTTATAGATACAAGACAACAGAGCTGTGATTTATTTTCACCCACTTCAGTCAAATGAACAATCTGTCTACGGTTCACAAAAAATTCAGAAGTCCTCACCTAAACACAGGACTACAGAGCTACGGTAGGGAATGGAGTTTTGGCTGGCTGAACTGGTAATGACTGAAAATTACAGATCTTACAATATGTTGCCAATTTCTATTGAAGTTGGAAAGGCATGTTAAACACTGCTGCAACATCATATCCTCAATCTCTTCATTAAAAATAAAGTGCTTCACGAAAAGCACTCAACAGTGACATTGCATTCTATGAAAAATAAAATAAATTACAAAAATCAAACTAGCAGTGTCAGCTTTAGTCTGAAACAGGAATATACTTACTTGTAAGCTTGTTGTGACTCAGAACCAGCTGTGTGATATGAGACAACGTAACTGCAAATCAAGAGAGAAAGAAGTTTATGTACATGGCAACTGAAAATTCTTATCTACTTCAGCTAAAAAAGATGTAAGTTATTCTTTCCACTGCAATGTCACAAAACAACCTCAAAACTTAACAACATATCCAGTCATTCCTCTGTCCTTTTACTTCAAGTTTCTGTTACTGCATCAAACATGACTTCAACAGTAAGTACTGGTGTCTCCCAGCAGAGGTCTGGTTCTGGGCACACAAACACCTTCCTCATTTCCACTCTGAATCCTTCCAAAAGAAAAATTGATGGGTACTCCAACATTCATCAGGAATACATGCCACACAAGCAATTACACTTCCACACATCTCCAGTTCATTACTATCAAGTCACTGCTAGCTTTAAGTCCTAAGTACCAATAGCTGCATTTACAACCTTGCACACAGGAAGCAGAGTAGCAGATTAGCATCCCTTCTCTTCAGTGAATGGGCAGGTGACAACATGCAATATTTACTCAAATTGAATGATTTGATTGACCAGAGCTCCTCAGATTTCACCTCATGGAACAAACGAGTTCAGGACATAGGGCAACTACAGAAACTGGTGCTCCCCTACACTTCCTCAGCTTTCACATTTCTTCTTACCTACCTCTACCCTCCACTCCACCATCGCTCTTCCTAGAAGCTCCACAAGCTATAACTGAAAACATTATCTAATCAGAAAAATATGCTAAATAGTCAGATGAGAAACTCACACTTTGAAGGAGTTCTCCAACATCTCCCTTTGCCCCCCCGTAAGAACTGATGTACTTCAGTGTACTAGAAAAATGGAAAGATTTTCTTCCCCTACATCTTTTTCCTTACTTCTAGAAGTATTTTGAAGAGGCTACACTGGAAACTACCTGGCTGCTCCTCCTAAGCAGCTGGGAAATTTTCCTGCCTGGAGGACAGCTGTAGCACTTGATCTCTCATCCCTCAGAGCTTTTCTCAAGCAAGAAACTTCACTAACACAGTCCAGAGACAGTCCATGGAAGTAAGCTATCTTAGGGAACAAAGACACCCTGGTAAGCATGTGTGAAAGCTGGCTTTGCTAATCAATACTTACCAAACTGCAAGTCGGAGGAAACTGCTTGGAGAGATTTTATTTACTGATGTAATCTGGTTTAGCCAGGCCTTGAAAGCTCATGACTTACCACAGGCAAATAAACCATGTTAGCAGAATGAAAGCAGTCACTCAAAGGCAGAAATAGATCAGAAAGCATCACTACAGTTGCCTCTTGGACTGCAGGTTGTGGAGGAAAGAAAGGTAGAAGAGAAAGGAAGAAACAGTGCAACCACCCTAAATATATCCCATAATATGAGCACTCTAAGTATTGCCTGTACCAGCTCACAAAGCAGAAACAGGAGGACAGAGAAAGAAGCCCACAGAAAGCCTATGAGGGTACTGTATAAAAACTAGCGCTAAAGGGCAGCAGACAAGTGCAGCGGCCTCCACAAAGAGTTCCTAAGCTTTAGAACATAAAAGGCACATCAGCATCTGAACCATAAGCAACCACTTAACATTACTGATCACTTACACATATAGCTAAATACAGGAACACAATTCATAAAAAAAACCAAACAAACGAATGGTTGCTAGAGATCGTTACGAGCTTGTGAACAAATGTCTAAGCACTCCTTGCGCATTTGTTTCTCTTGGGTTAGATTTTACAATAGCTGTGACAATCAGTGAAAGTCAACATTGTATGGGTATGAAACCCAGCCCTGATTAGTAAGAGTCAACCCATCAGCAGGGCAACCCATCTACTGGCATCTCGAGATGAGAAATGCTCCAGTCTGACATCTCCAGCTTCAAGACAACCTAATCTAGATCAGGGCCAGATCCAAACTGACATCATCAATGCCAGGAATAAACATCTTTTTCTGTATTTAACTTAAGAAAACAAGTAATTTCTAGAGCTCTGAGGCTTTACTTAGAATCACCAACATGAACAAGAAATCAACCTTGCTGATTTTTTCTATGTAAAGAGAAACAATGATTTTCCTACCAAGCACCAGAGTTACTCTGCCCTAGCCTATTTGCTTGGCCCCTCAAGGACAAAAATACTTTCTGCATTACAATCCAAACTGCTTGGGTGCCTTCCCACAGCGTCCTCCTGTCCAAGCAGCCCCCTATCCCCTACTAGCCAATACATGAAAGGTCCAATTAGCCAAGCAATATTTTCCCCAAGTCTCTAAAGTTCAAATAAATCCTAGGTGATCGAAAGGGCAGGAAAAGCTCACAACATATACCATGGACTTCCACCAGCTTCATACTCTGTCCTCTAATGCTGGCAATGGTGAGGATTAGCCGTGGCCCCATGCCTTCACAAAACACCATACCCGTGTGCCAGGGACACTGAAGAACACCTTGAAGGATGAGGTGCGGAACATTACAAATAACAGGGTTCTGGCTTTGTTCTTGAAGATCTAGGGTATGGGAACATATCAGAATTTCTCCGTTTCCCTCTCCATGACAGGAGCATTGCAAAGTAAAGATTTTTTTTTTTTCCAAATCTGATTTTTCAGAAATAAATCCATTATTGGTCTTTGATCCTGTACAAAGCAGCTCCCAACTCACTTTAAGTCTTGTTTTTAAAGCAGAAAAGCTGATGTGGTAGAACAAGACCAACAAACACAATCTTACCAAGCTCCTCACCATGAGCACAACAGACAACAGGACTACTAACAAGTGGGACCTGGGCATCGCTACTACAAGGCAAAGTTCTGCAATGCCCAGGCTGAGCTTCAGGCACAGGCACCGGCAAGTCAGATTGGATGACCAGGCAGAGAGAGTTCTAAGAGAACGTTTGCACTATTGCTTTTTTCCTTTGAAGCTCATGCTTCCTTTGGATTATTGAAACAGAACGAAGACTGGGGCTGTCCCATTTCTGTGGCCTTGACCAGTTCATTTTAGTTTTGCACAGACCTTTGCCAGCTTCAGGACAGAATGCAAAATTCAAATAATGTTCTTTACTATGCTGGAGTCCATAGCGAACTTCATTGCATTAAAACCAGCAATCCTCATGATATGCCTTTCAATAAGTGTTGAGACCAACCTGAGAAACTAGAATACATGAGGAAAGGCTCAAACTTAGTTCATATGACTACCAACATGATAGGCCTTCCTCAACTCTTTTCTGCCCATTAACCACCTCTTCTGTGAAGAGGACATGACTTCCATGAATGATTATTTGTGAACACTAAGGCTAGACGTGTCCAAGATTATCAAGTAATATTTGTAATTTCTGCAATAAGCTGGTTTATGAGAAGATATCACTTGCACCACAGAAGTATAAAGTCACTGAACCGCACTAAATGCTAGACAGCAGCACACCTGAAAGTACCTGCTCTGGATTGCTTACACACTGAACTAAGAAAAAAAATAACACAGAAAGGAAATGTTTTACTAATAGAGAACTGAGACAAACCATGATCTAATCCATGTGTTTGCATATGGTGAACCCTGATGCCATGATTTTATCATTTTTATGCATAGGAATTGAGGATCAATTGAGGATCAAGGTCAATAACGCTTTGAGGCTGCAGACTCTGGTCTTCTGAACATCAAACTGCTGAATTTCAGTGGTTTAAAAAGTTGTGTGCATATTTAGTTTTAAAGGTGAGTCTGCTGACTACACCATCAACCCATGTGTACTGCTGGCTTTTAACAAGACAAGTTTACAAGCATTAGTCTCAGTACTCCCTCTCCATATATCACATCACTATCTTCTTCATCAATTCTGCTTTCAGAAGGGTTTCTTCTCACATGTCTGTACAGAACAGAACAAAGTCCCAACATCAAAAATCTAAGTCAAAACAAAATCTCTAAGTCAAAATCCCTACACCAAAGACTGGACTTTACTGTCCAAACTCTGAGGCCTAGAGACCTTGTCTGAAACTCCACTTTCTCAGTCAGTCCCGATGCGTGACAAAGAACTCCACTGTATTCTTCGACTTGCAAAGCAAGCTTCCATCCTCCAAAGGAACAAAAAAACGCAACAATGCCTGGCATTTTGAAAAGAGCAAAGGTTTAGGCATCCAGCGGCTTTTTAGCCATATCTAGACAAAAAGAATTTCAGTCTTCAAATGTCCAAAGCTACTACCATCTCAGAGAGGGATCTGCAAGCACTTTAAGCAAGGCAGCCTAGATATAAAGTGGCATCTGGTCACTCCTTATACAAGGAGGGTAATTTGCTCCCTTACATTAATCTAGCCAGTTTGAAGCATCCAGTCCCCGGTAAGACCAAGTTTTTCAGGACAATGCCACTTGCCTCCTCCTCCAAAAAGGATTGTGCTATGGGCACAGACGACTCTGGTTTTCCTCATCCTATATATAAAGACAATTCTGCATGGCAACTAAACTACCAGCTCTTCTCATAAAGGTATCTGTCTTAAGCAACTAATTAACATCTCCAAATAATATATAGAAGGCTGAAGAGGATCTGGTGGGGCCATTTTGGTTTCAACATACAGTTCAGGGAAGCACCACCAGCAGGACTAACTGAGGATCACTCAGCAGGTCAGATGATTTGCCCCACGTGCCAGTCCTCAAAGATTTGAAGGGCACCATGATTCTCACGGGGAATGACCATAACCTCTGTACAGTGCCACTGGAGGAGCTCCACTACTATAAGAAGCAGCTCCTGGAGGACTGCAGACTTCGGATGCCTTGTTAACACTGTAGTAATTAAAATAAAGACTATTCAAGAATGCACCACATATCCACATAAAAGTATGAGGGTCAGGATATTACCATTTGCCAGAGCAACTTATTTGCACACTCCTTACAAATTCTCATCATGGTCCCAGTATCGCTATTGCTTCAAAACAGAGTGGGTCCAGGAAGGAATATTTAAGGTCTTCCCTTTTGGCCACAGTACTAAGTGTTTTCACATACAGCTGCCATGCACTGCAAGGTGGCTTTACATAAACTATTTAGATGACAAGGCCTGACTTATTTTTTTTAAAAAGAAAAAAACAAAACTCCCATCAAACAAAAAACCCAGCAAAAACAAAAAAACACAGGAAGACTCCACAGACCTTGCTGAACTAAGATAAGACCTTGTCCCGTCAGCGGAAGTTAATGCAGGATGGACATTACAGTATTGTACAAAACAACTTACAAGTAGCCTGCCTCTCCATCTTCTGTGCTTTGGTTATTTTAGAAGTGGAAAATTATATCAATGCTAAATTTCTGACAAAAAATTCTAGGCATGTTAATTCCCACCACACAACGTGTATTTTATGTAAAATTTGAACAGCTTACAGATAGAATTATAACAAGAACAAATTTACACTTTCAGTAAATAGGATTTCATCCAACATTCCTTCCTTGACAACAAGACTACAATGAAGCAGATGCCTTAAATTACTTGGGTAAAATGATTCCTTAATTCGTAGCCTTACCATATCAATGAAGAGAGATCAGAGACTGGTTCCTGCTCAAAGACCAATTCCATAATTGTTGATGGCTGTTTAAAGTCCTAACAATAAATGCCCTAACCAGCAGGCATGGGAAATGGCACTTCACATCCTACTTGCTGAACCCAAACCTACAAGACATTGATTAATGCTTCTACCATTACCTGTCCATATTGGGCGGTCTGTAAACAAATATGATTTATTTTTTTAATTTCATATTGTGAAATAAACCGAACGCATTAGAACACTTCCACAGCGCAAAAAAACATGTATGGATGCACAACTGCAGTACAGATGTGCTCACAAATGGTATAACATCTGCTTTATCGCATGCCATAGTAATAAGAAAATCCTTTAAAGATTAAAACTGCTTTGCAGAACATCTTTGACAAAAGTTTTGATATTTTTTGAAAACCTTGAAAATTCAGATGTTTTGAACGCCTGTACCACAGTTCCAGTTTGCATTTCAAATTATTAGGAAAAAAATGGAAACACCTGGATTCAAGGAATATTCCAAAACCAGAACTCAACTTCTAATGACATTAACGAACTTCTGAGTGAGCAGTGGTTCAGGGAATATTGAAATATCCTTTGGAAATCTGAACACCACACTATAAACAAGCTGATAAGCCCACTCTCTCTTTATGAAATGCAGAAGTGGGAAGAGTTGCCAAGCTTCCAGATCTAAGCTAATGTAAGACAGTTTCAGATACTGTCAACCTCCATCCAGATAGGAAAAGTACTTTATCTTGATTTGGAAAGAGACACTGGTGTTTGATGGAGGCAAGTCCAGTAAGTTCAGTCAGTTTTGTCTCTCCCACAGCTGCTACAAGAGAGTGGAAGTCAAGGCAAAAGAAAATATGAGTGGCTGCCCTGTACTGTAGCAAGTCATTTACTTGATGGGAAGAGAAGCCAGAATAGAATCCCACACAAGCCAGGTATATATTCACCTTGCCCTTTACTCTTCTCCAGCCCCAGTTTTCCATCATCACTTACAATTTACCACATCGACAACAAGAATCAAGCTCTGTACCTGAAGCGAGGGAACTGGCACACGGAGCAGGTGCTACACAGTGCACTACTTCCAAAGCCTTGTATCTGCACTGACTGTATGTGAATTTAGTCAATAAAGCTTAAATATAAGCCCACTAGCCACTCTGCAGATGGCACTCAAATATGCAGTGAAACAAGGCTTGGTTCTTTTCTTGAAGAATGACCAATACCATAGCGAGCAGCTGGCCACTGTGGGAAGGGTATTTACAACTATTAAATAATGACATGAGACAAAATCCCTGTAGGGGCTATTAAAACCAGTAACTTTGGAGTATTCCCTCAACCTAGTAAGTTCCTAAACCTCAAATGGCTCAAAACAGGGAAAACAGCAAAATGTCCCCTCCAACCGTGACCTCAACTTACCCTTAGCTCTGAGCATCTACTAGAGGCCCTCATCAAAGACAAGATGCCATAAAAGAACAGTCACTGGGCATAAATCACAATGGGTGTTTTTAACAAAGACATTTATTTCATGGAAAAAACCCCAAAGTTTCTGAAAACACAAGCTTTAACATCACACTGCACCGGAAAGATCCAACACACCTAGAAGGGAAGGCACCAGGTCAGACTCAATTAGCTTCTTCTGCCAGTTCTGAGAGCCAGAAAACCCCAAAACACACAACTTTTCTCAAACCATTACCTAAAACGCAGAAGTAATACCTATTTACTACTTTTTTAAAGGCATATTTGGAGTAAGTTATTCCTTCTCTAGCAGGAAGTGGCAAATACCTTGACAAATAAAAAAACCTGAAAAAAACCAACAAAGCAAAACAGCCAACTTAATGCCTTCTCTATCAGAGCACAGAATAACTGAAAAAGCAAGAAGCTCTTTAATAACTGAATAGAAATCAGTCATCACTTTCCCCTCCCCTAACGTCCACCTCAAACTGCAGAAGGTCCCAGACCCCCACATTAAGTCAAGTCACAGGATGTGCACTAAGAGTAACTGCACACAGGCTTCTCCGATGAAGTATGACTTGCTTAACAAAAGTCTACACTTCACGCTGTCAAACAAGCTTCAGATGCTTAACTAGCAACTTGGTATCAGCGACCATCTACGGACCATGTGTCCCACACTGTGGTCCCTGACCCTGCATGCACAACAAACCCAAATCAGTCTCAATACAAGAATAGGTTTTTTTTCACTTTAGCATTACCTCAACAGTACTTTTTTTTCCCCTGCATGAAAGATCAAAGCTGTGTCAAATTCCATGTCTTAGTGCTGATAATAGGCATGAAGTCTACTCAACAAAAGCAACAGTACTCTGGTTGCTGCCCCATATTCTTTATGTGTTAGTTTATCTGAAAGAGATTGTACAGCTCAAAGTAGGTCTGTAGTTAATGCGAGCTCAACAATAATTTGTCTCACACAATCGCTCATCCAGCAGAAATACAGTCAAGCTTTCTATTTAATGTGAGTTCACATATACAGGCTCTACAACATAATCTTCCTGAAAATCCCACGCACAGCTCAGATGCAAGAAAAGTGTCAGTAAAGGGTGAATACTTAAGTACAGAACCTAGATCTGCAAAACTGTACTTAAGTCTTCATCCTTTACTGATGTGACTGAAGATACTTTGGTCTGCTCCCAACTCTGCGGACGATGGTTAGTTGGCAGTGAGCCATACTTAGCCCTGAATTCATTTCCATCATGTAAGAAAAGTTTACGTATAGCTGCTGCTGACTGCTGTCAAGTTTAACAGACACGGGAGCTAATCCAGGATACAGTTAGAGTTTCAACTACGTTGGTTGTTGTAGCTTTTGCTTTTTTCTTGTTACATCATGTATTCAGGAAAATTTCCGCCTGTTGCACACTATAGCCAGTCACAACTTTGCACATCAGCTGTAACCTAACATCACGCACACTTTTGCCAAAGCAAAAGCAAAGCAAACTCACCTGCCTTGCCATGCACAATTCTGGCCATTTATGCCTCCTCCAGAATTGTGACTGTATGTTGTAAATTAACTACAGCAAGTGCAACAAACAAATAATTACATTCTGTCACCATTCTGGAAGCACATACAAATCATGCAACATCCAAAGCTGCTGGATCTATAACACAAGATTATCTTGCTCTCTTTACTTCTTCCTTCCTAAGCCGTGCGTAGCTCCAGGCTAACGTCTCCCTGTTCCTTTCAAAAACAGCAGGGAGCGGCAAGGCCGGACAGCAGGCCAGCTCTCCCCATCACCCAAGTGCCCGAAGGCGAGCAAGGAGGGCGCAGGGCTGCAGACAGTGCCAGGGCAGAGGTGATGGGCCTCCTGCCCACCTCCCCACGCCGCTCTCCCGGCTAGGGCGGAGCAGGGGCTCTCTTGAACGCACTCACGGCTCCTTACGGCGCTGGAAGCAGTGTCCCTCCTGCCCACCAACCTCCTCCCAGGGCCCCGCGCCCAAAGCCTGGGACACCCCGGCACAGAGGGTGTTCCATCCCTGGGACATCTTCGGTCGCCCTGTAGGCGCCGAGGGTCCGGACACTCCCGTTCCCCGCACCGGCCCCGCCGCGTCGCGGGACAAATAAGGAAGTGTTCGCTCTCTCCCCGCGCGCCGGTACCTACAAAGGCCGGGCACGTCCAGCATGTTGGAGATGCCGCGGTCGCACATGTCCACCTCGGCCTGGTTCTTCTCCCTGCTCTCCTCCACGATCTTCTTCAGCGACTTGGACATGGTCTGGCCGGGGGAGAGACGGACAACCGTGAGCAGGGACAGGGGGGGCACGGGGGCGGCTCCCGCCCCGAGGGCGCCGCGGGCAGCGAGATCGACCCAGCCGCCCCGCCAGGGGGTCCCGCGCCCGCCCTAGCCCAGGGGAGCCCTGACCAGAATGCTGGCCGCCCTCTCCCCGCCCCCCATCCCCGCGCGGAGGGACGAGCCCTCCGCTGCCTCCAGGGCGACTCACCGCGCGGTGCTACGGCGGGACAGGGCGGCCGGTGGCGCAGACGGTCACTCCGGGGATGGTACCCCCGCCTGTATGCACCCTCCCCGCGCAGCCGCGCTGCGCCCTTACCCAGGAAGCGGAGACGCTCCCGGCCCCGGCCCCGGCTCCGCCCACGCGGGGGGGGCGGCAGGGGGCCAGCCGGCGCACCTTCCCCGTGCAGACGACCCTGGCCATTGGCTGGAGGTGCAGGGGGAAGACCCCGCTGGCCAATACGCGCGCTCCGTAGGTGCTGTCGGGTTGCTCTGGTGGGAACGAGGCAGCGGCGCACGTGCAGCGGCGGAGGCCCCCGCGTGCCCGGGGCCGCTTCTCGGGGCGCCGGGCTCTGGGCAGCCGCACGGTACCGCCAGGGTCGCCAGAGCAGCCTGCCCGGGAGAGAGGCGCAGCCCCCGAGAGGGGCTTCTGTGCGGTGTCCACCGGGCGCCAGTTCGGCTGGGCGCGGGCTAAAGGGGCCCGCGGCCGGCGTGGGGCGGCCTTGGTGGGGGCTGGTACGGTGGGAGCGGAGGTTCGGCCTCGATAGTGCTGCTGCAGCTGCTGCTGCTCCGGGGGTGGCCTGTTCCCCGGCCTGGGCGCTTTTACATCTGGGTGGGTGCAAACCTCATGTCGTGACACAAGTGTTACCTCAAAGAAGTGTCAGCACCAGTTTCCATTTCTGTAGCACCTGGAAATCACCTCACAAGCACAAGCCTGAGAAGGTAGGATGCAGTGGAAATGGCGCTGGTTTCGCACAGAGGAGAAAATGTGCGTTCGGGTGCCTTGTCCCACAGAGTGCTCTTGGCAGCAGCGGCTCCTTGCGTCATGGCTGAGACCTGGAAACCAGCCGGGCTGTGCTCAGGGCGGGTGGTCAACTCCATGCCCCAACCAGTTGGCAACAGGGAAAGGAGAAGCTGCAGGGGCATGGAGCTGGAAAGCTCAGACTCCTAGGAACTGGCTAAGTAGGGTTTTAGAGCACTCTGAACTTTGGCAAAGGCCACCTAAGGTGAAAGACGTTACTGAAAAATAAACTGGCTTTGTTGAATTAGTGGTTTCCATTTCTTTAGGTGTCATTGTGGATTTTATAGTCAGCTATAGCTGCAAAATTAGTCACAAGGCTGGGACCAGGTTCTGAGCACTTTGATTGGAGTTGTGTATATATGCGTTATAACATCTTTGTTAACAGTTAAGAAGCTCCTACTTTCTGTCATCTGACAGATATGGAAGCTCGGAGCAATTAATGACTGACTCTATAAAATTACCTAAGGCCAGGCCACCCACTGAGAACCACAGCCTTGAATTTTGTATATGAACTCCCTATATTCTCTGTGGGGTTGCTTAGAAGCCTGAAAATAATATCCACAGAAACCAAGATGATGAATGGGAAGGTGCCAAACCAGCAAATGGGAAACACTGTAAGTTTAGCTTTTCCATTTTTAGGCATGTAAAGATTTAATTCTGCATTGCAGAATTGTAGCATGTTTAACCCTAAATGGCATTTACTACCTTGAATACTTTCCTGAAGTTACAAGCTGTTTTCAGGTCTTTCTGACAAAACACAATTGGAAGAACTTCCTCATGTGTGATCAATCAGCCATGCAGTGTACAGCTGTACAGTGATGTGCAGTTCCTTTTTCTCTGCAGGAACTTGATTCCAGATCCCCTTCTTGTCTAAGAAAACGCCCTGATTGCCATCAGTCAGTTGTCCCAAAGACCTTGTTGCTAGCACATCTATGGTTCTTGTTTCATGGTAAATGATCACAGGCTTTTTGTTGTTGCAACAACTTTGTCAGATCCATTGACTATAAAATATGGTCCTACCTTGCTTTTTCCAACAAACCAATGAAGTACACGTGGCTGTCACAAGGTGTTTGCAAAACAATGTTTTCATGGGTAAGGAGAAGCTCACCTGGCATCTCACTGCCCCGTGTATGCAGTGATCAAAACAATAGTGCATTACATTGATGGATGCCCACATTCTACCCCTAACATGGAAATATTTAATTACTCCACACTTAATAAATATAGCGCCATTGTTCTTTTTTGTCAGGAATGTGGTTTTTTTTGCCATCCACCTAATTTCATTATCCTCTTCTTGTATAAACAGTTCATCTATCACTTACACCTTTTGTGCAATCTACTTTGGTTCCTGCTTAGCAGATCCTTCATCTGAGTAAATGCGCTAATCAATACCCTCATCAGGGCTGTGCTGGATTTGGCAAAGAGGAGTTGCTGACAAGCCTTCCTTTCAAAGCTGCTCAGCTCCTTGTGAGGCACTAAATATCAATTGGATGAGAAGGCATGGGAGAGCAGGAAGTAAACATGCCACACTGTCCAAGGTCAGGTCATTCACTTATCTTGAAAACTTAATTTTCATGTTGTTCCATTAGCAGTCATACTCACATAGAATAAATTCCTGCAGAGGACCTATGCCACTGCAGTAAGCCCCTCTCCCTTGTCTTATTCCCTACCACCTCTTCCCAGTACATCCAGTTCTTCTGGATTTTCTTTCATCCTGAACATCCTTAGTGCTCTCTTTGTTCTCAGCCAAAAGTCCCCATGCCTGGGGACTCCCCTCATGCACAACTGGTTAAGCTCACAGTATAGGCTTTTCCAATTTAAGTCTCACCTTACTACCCAGCTACTGAATTTTTGCTTATGAAACAACTGCAAAATATACTGGATATCTGTCAGATTTCTTCTAAACTTGTCACTTGGCTCAAATGTTGCTGAGAAAATGCATGAATTCTTTGCAGAAGCTGGCATATGTGTTTTGTCCATGGGACAGCAGGCTAAAGTAGGTGGCCGAGACTTAATGTGTGGGCAGGACTGTATGGCAGAGCTGCAGTGGAAGTAAAAAGACGGAGAATTTGCTCCCTGCACTGGTTCTGCTCAGCCTGCTCTTCAGGGGAGCAGCAACGGGACAAGCAGCTCTGAACTTGCCCTTGCCCTAGGTAGTTCTTCTAACCAGGGAAAAGACAGTTTACACTATTATTCTGGTTTTATCCTTTTTTTTCTTCTCTGATAAAAGCTATCATAAGGGTCAACATTAATGCAGGGTTAGTGTATCATCAAGCCAATACAACAGCAATGTGCACCTGCAAAAAGAGTTGTATACTGCTAGGCACTGCTGCTAAAAATTTATCCATCAACGTTACAGTAATTATATGTGATAACTGGCACAAAATATTTATTTTGGCTTATAAAAGCAAACTTCTGAAATTTGGCCTCTATTTTTTATTATCAGCTAATAAACATTCATTTGTGAGTAATGCTACATTGTTGCTGTTTTTATGAACAGTAGTCAGTGCTATGAGGCTTTGTTGCATTTCTTTTTAATTAGGCCTGCAGAAGAATTCTGTGGTTTCAATTTGGCAAATGACAAAAAATAATTACACTAGATATGTTAATTCTGGTCCTGAAGACACTTATCTTGAAATACTGTGGGAAACTGAGAAACCTCCTCCTTTGATTTATGAGCCAAGTGAAAACAGTTTTTCAGCTAAAATTGCTTTGTAAATTTAACTAGAATTACCTAATATTTTAAACTGATCAGCACCACAATTTCTAGCATTTTAGCTGTATATCTTCTCTCTGTTTTGTTTCAAATAACTATATCCCCCATGATCTCATTGTGGTATTACTTCTCATTTACTGTTTATAAAGAATGGCCCTGCCACGTGGGTAGGGCAATTAAAAAATACTGCTATGGACCTTTTAGTGATTATTCTTCAAATCCTAGTCTCTGGAGTGCTCACCATTCATATATAATTGTCTCATAAACTATACCTTTATGTAAGATTAAATATGCATAGTAACATGCAGAAGAAGATTTACACGTACGTTAAAAGCACGCAGGCTCTAGGAAGTGAAAACATGCACATTCTTTACTCGTGCTTTGTCATTGATGGGGGGAGGTTGTTTGTAGCATGCAGGTATTATAATATGGACACACAGCATTCACAGCTATGACATTATCTCTAAAACAGACAGCAATGTGCACAGGCATAAAAACAAAGATATTCATGCCAGTATTGTGAGATGAAGCTGTAAATCTTGCTAACCATAGATTTTGTCTTTTGAATTGTACACTGCAAAAATCACATAGATGTTTCATGGATTAACTATTTTTAAATTAACTGTTTAGTTGTTGATGTTTGCTTTTGCTCTGCATTTATTTTAAAGCAAGTGTTTTAAATTACCTCTTACCTTCCAAGACAGAAACATGGCTTAGCACCAGCTCTCTCCTCTAAGAATCTCCACCTTAGTACTTCTGCAGAGGTATTTCTGTTGTTGTTCCTCATATAAAATGTTAGAGGAGAGCAGTGGCTTAGTTTGTTCCTGTTTTTTTTTTTTTTTAAAAAAAGAATGGGTTTGATAATTTACTCTAATTTTAGACTTTGACTATTTTTGGCAAGAGTGAGTTGAGCTAGATCAATTGACCCTTGTACCAGCAGCTTCATTCAATAGCCTTTGTGAGCACAGATTCTCTGCTGGACTTTCATTTTTTTTCTAAAGAATGTTTTACTCATTTGTAAATAAAATTATGCACAGGTATGGAATATTTGTAACTTTTAAAGATGCACCAAGCAGTAGTTATTGTTAGATTAGAAAAAAAAGAAATCTTACCGATTTCTCATCTTTTTTTCTGCAGAAGTTCAATGATTCCATAAAATGTGTTTGACATTGTGTCAGAAAGTCATGGCAAGAGCAAGTATTTATCATATTAAAAAATGTCTGAAAACATTTAATCTTCTTTAAAGCAAAAAAGCATGCTTTTTCCACTAGTGAAATGAGCCTTCTTGAAGCACAGGTTTCAGCAAATTCATCAGTTTAACTGCAGGTCCCCTCTAGATCTTAAGGCCAAAGGTTGTTCTACCGGCCTGTCCTTGTGCTCATCACAGGCCACCCAATCACATCTTCATACTAAGAACAGCAGACCAGCCTCAGTGTGGTGAGCACAGGGGATGGGGATGTCCTTGGGTAAGTCAGTTTTGTGTCCATAAACCGTGTGTTGTGTCACTGATACCAGTATCAAAAAGCCATTGATTAACTTCATTCATTAAAACTATGTACATATTTCTGTTGTTTGCCAGTTTATGCTCTGTCATAATCCTGCAAAGGCCAAGGTTTAACCTGAGAAAAATTGTCCATCAGGATGTGATCCACTTTTAACAAGAGAAATGAATGCACCACAGAGCACTGCCTACTGTGGCAGGGAGATGTGCCCTTCCCTTTCACCTGTGGCTGCCAGATGAGCTGTGCTCCAGGCTGGTGAAGTGCAGAAATTGACAATGTTCCTGCCAAGCCAATTCTTACCTAAAATCTGCTGCTTCCGTGACCCACCACCTAGCAGCCAGAGAGAGCAGCCAGACCTTGAGGGAATTCTCTGCCCTGCACCAAATGCACCAGATCCACAGTGATTCATAAGAAGGTCAAAACCACAACAAATGTTCACAAAAGCCCATGATGCAGCCGTCCACAAGGAAGAACTAAGCTTGTTCCTGATCCTGTGAGCAATGAACAAAGCCATGCTTGATTGTACTTGCAATGACTTTCTTAACCACTTCTATAGTTACAGCTTATTTTGTAGCTTTATCTCCAGATATTTCAGATTACTTTGTTTTCTTTCCTTCTTGCTATCCTCTTTATGGGCTTTTTAATAAATTCTGTGGACAAAGATTGTGTCATCCCTTGATTGCTGATATGAAATCAGTTTGGCATGGACTCTCAGCAAAAGTTTTCTGGGCCAGTAATCGGTAAATGTTTACTTTGACTATATGGTCTTTTGTGTCTTCCCTTATTAGAAGAGGTTTTTTGTTCTGCCAGCAGCTCAGTAGGACATAGATATCTCCTAGTTTGATCTAAGTACCGATACTAGTCCTTTTTCCATGTTATACTTAAGCATGTTAGCAGTAGTATCACCTGTCCATGAGCTAGGTTTTCACAGTATCACAGTATCATAAGGTTGGAAAGGACCTCTGAGATCGAGTCCAACCTATAACCCAACACTAACACCAACACTAACACCATCATCCAACCTCCCCTTAAACACTCCCAGGGTCTGCGACTCCACCACCTCCCTGGGCAGCGCATTCCAATGGCCAATCACCCTTTCAGTGAAGAACTTTTTCCTAACATCAAGTCTAAACTTTCCCTGATTTTTTTTTTTTAGTATTGTCTGGGCCGTGGGGGGGGGGGGGGGGGCAGTTTTCCTTGGTGCTTGGACAATTCTAAAATGCTGGCTTACGTATAGTTCTGTTGGTGAGTGGGAATCCATGAGTTGAGCTTTTCCCTTATTACCAGACCATTTTGAGTTGCATTTTGTAGCAGCCCATATACCTTTTTGCCCTTTTTGTCTGTTTCGTGTTTTCTACATTTTCTTTTACCGAGATGCTTCTCAGCTGCTGTGAAGTTTTGCATTTTTGTGGAGCAATGGCTCCAGTAAATTCAGACAGGTTCTTATACCCAATGCACATTATTACAGAAAGTTCTTCACCAAAGATATCTGTGCAAATGGTAGTGAGACAGAGGGCATTTTTTAGCAATACCTGATTTTATTGTAGTTTGAATAAAAATTTAGATAATGCTTTCAAAAATACTTGGGACAAAACCACATAACTATATCTTAGCTCTTCTTATCAATTTCATGTTGAATATTCTGTCCTTATGGTTTATCCTGGCTTATTTACTTCCTATAGCATTAAATTAAAACTTTTTTTTTTAGTATATTTACTCAGAGTATTTGAAATTATGTAGAATAATATAAAAATTATATTTCAAAAACTAGCAATCCCTCATTTTCGCAGTTGGGTAGATAACAGTTTATTTTCAGAGATCAAGTTTTTTTGACAGAACTCTAAATTCTTAACAGCTGCACTTACAGTGATTTTTAAAAAGCCTTACTTCAGGTGCAATTAACATAAACGGACTCCAAACCTATTTTATGATCAAATTTCTCTTCAGTAAAGGAAGGAAGGAACAGTAATGTATTTCTTCTAATCAGTGTTCTAGCTTGTCCAGCTTAAGTGGAATCCTGATGGTAAAGTCGCATATTCAGCATGAAATTTTACATAGACTTGATGAGATGTTGCAGTAAATGGAGCAATGTTTGTATCCTAAAAGTAAAGACAAGTAAAGTGAAAAGCGTTGTAGGTCACCAAGATCTTTTGGAAAAGGCAGACAGAGTTAAAACTGAGGCACAAATCAGATCGTAGTTTGGAAGGGAACGCAGGTCTATGCTAGATACTGCTTTTGCATTTCTTCTTCAGGCAAATATTTAAATGACAAGTACAACTAAATACAGAGCAAAATAGCTTGATGATGCCTCCCACTAGATGTCACTGTAAGGTCTGCATTGGAAGGCTTCTATGGTACCACACAAGACTTACGCCTTCACTTCCAGGCATCTCTGTGGAATTCATGCTAGAACTCGCAGAACAATTCTGAATAGGAAACAGTAAAGATACATTTTAACCACTTACAGGGTGACAGAGAGTAGGGAATACATACCATCCCACAGTACGGCCCGGCTTGCGGATAGCTGGCATCTGGCCCATTGTAAAGGATCAGATAGTTGCTCCTGCAGTCCCCTGTGTCATTGATGCTGATGAAATCAAAGTTCACTGTGACAATTCGTCCCTTGGGTGCAGTAATGGCCCACTCGCAGTCAGTGTTGTTGGGGTAGGTTGCAGGGTAGCTGGGACTAGCAAATGAGCCACTGCTGCCATATAATGTTCCTCCACACCCTGGAAACAAATACCGTTAATTAGCTGAGAAGGCTTAGTTTCACAAGATACTACACGATGTAGTACATTAGTACAGCATTAGTAACAGCACCGAAAAACAGAGAGACACTGGGAGCTGGAACAATGAATGTTGATAAGAGCATTATTCCTGTAAGAGACAAAACTGAGGACCTAACTTCAGCAGCCCAATGATAATACGCAATGAGCATTAGACCGTCACTGGATATTAAAACTCAAAATCCCCAATCCTTTTTGAAACAGGAGCCAAAGTCTTAAGTCTGTGCCTTGGTCCATTCAGTTCCCAGCTACTCAACTGGAGACAAATTCTCTTTGGCTGTTTTTGTGGAATGCGAAGTAGTGAATCCTCATCTGGTAGAAAAATGGGGAGAACAACTCAGAGAAAATAGTCATATTAATTAAAATAAGGGCCATTTACACCAACATTCAATCTCCCACAGTGGGCAGGAGCAGATGCCTTGTGATAAATGCAAGTTTATAGAGTAAGACTAAGCATGTGTGAATCATGCCCCAGATTACTCTCACAGCTCCCAGAAATGGCATCTTTATATTTAATCATCTTTATCAAATGCCTTCCATGAACTTGTTGAAGTAGCCCTTGAATTCACATAAAATTGTATCATCTACCACTTCCTGGCTTTATCTGAAGGCCTCTAGTTCTACATTACAGCCTTACCACTTGATGATGAAGTCCAAGTAACTTCGTATCCATCATGAACCACTGAAAAATCACTCTTGAAACGCAGGTAGACAACATGATTTTGTGGGAAGATGGGACTGGGCACAGTGTTTCCACAGAACCTGCCAAGTAGTGGTGATTGCCCATCACTCCCATTTCTAACCTTCAAGTGACACAAAAAATATCGTCAACATTAAGTCCCTTTGCCAGTTGTATGCCAGTGCAATTATGCAGTAATACAAGCACAGCACAAACTATGTAGTGACTTGCATGCATACCATAGTTACCATTTTAATACTGTTATTTTTCCCACTATATAGTCTTATACAGAAGGAAAAAGAGACCATTAACCCGTCTGTCTGAGTTTTGTAAGTAATTGCACAGCACAAGTATAATCAGAAAGAGGTAGCTAAATTTTATGGTATTGGTTCATCTCCTGACTGAAAAAAATTACTTGAGTAATAGCTAAGAAGTGCTTTTGCAATTCAAGTCCATGTTTTACTTTTCAGAAGAAATGTTAATATTCCAGATGGAAAGATTAATTCTTTACCTTACAGACCACTCTTTTCCCTGGGAACATTAAGACAGAGATCATATTACATAGCTCATGTTTAATCTGGGTTTCTTTCTGAGATCAAATTATGCTGGTGCTCAGATCCGTTTCTTGAGACAGTAAAAAGGATATGAAAGGCGAACTGAATAATAATTTTGCCACAGATATCTGATTTTTGTCATCTGACCAGTGAATAGGAAAACCTTCAACAAGCATGAAAGCATATATTGAGGACTCTGTAGGAGGATATGCTCTTTATAGACAAAAAGTACCTTTGCAAGTATCCTGCACTTGTTACTGGAGTTCCTTTTTTTTAAAAGAAAATGCTTTTTTTTAGAAAAGAAAAACTAAGAAACATATCAAGCAGTTGGAATTTACTCCTGGAACAAAAGCTCTCAGATTTATGGCTTTCTGTTCATGCACAGATGTTAATATTGGATGAAAACTATCCTGGTTTGCTCTGTTGACTGAGTAGCATCAACAACAGCTAGGTAACGATGAGTTAGTTGAGAATGAAATTATATATTCATTTGGTTTGGACTTATTATAGTGTGCATTGTTTAACTTCTTACTGTAAGATCTGAATATCTTTCATCATAAAACTATAGCAATAAAGTAGTCCCTAATGTCAGTTCAGCTGAGACTCAATCCAAACTGATTAATGTCTTTTGAATTCAGCAGATTTTGACATAGGCCGACAAAATATGTGTACTTGTTTGATACCTCTAAGAAATCATGTGAACACTGGATGCTGTCCTCCAAACTGAAAGCATGGAAAAAGAGAGAAATTGTGTGATTCAAAGGAACTCGTAGAATGATAGAACAGTCTATATTATTGGGGTGTCGATCAGGCCAGCCGGGGCTCTTCAGGTAACCAAATGCCTGGTTGTACTCTCTGCTGCAACCTTGAGACAGAAAACCAGAAATATGTAACCATTTCAGATCTGTGTATTGCTTTTCATTGTATGGCATCAGCAAAGGGAATGGTAGCTATATTTTTTTAGACATTTATTCAAGCTTACCTGTAGCTTGATAGGTAAATCTGAGTCCATTATTGATCATATATTCATCTGATTTGAACGTCACAATGGCAGTGCGATCATAAGAATAAAATTCAGGGACTGGAAAAGTTTCAGTGCCACAGAATCTATGGACTGATCCTTGGCTGTGCTGGAATTCAATATGTGTCACAAGTTACTTCTACTTAATGATATCATTTGGTTTCTACTTACTCAACTTGAGGTGAACAGATCTTTCAGCACTTTCTATACCAGTCGTGCAATTATCATTGAAATCATGGAAAAAATTTAATAATATCTCAACATTTTATGTTCAATTACTCTGAGAAACAAATCAAATATAATAAGTGTTTTCATGCCCAAATAAGAAACAATTAAAGAATGATTTTTTTCCTGGTGCTTTATATAAACACACTTCTTGGCTCAAATATATATTTTAAATATGGCTCTTTAGTGAGAGGGAGTACAATTAGTTTATGAACACTTTCTATTGGGCAATATATTCTGGATGTTAACTTTGGCAGCTCTGTTACATGGTGCAGCTGGGATAAATTGTCTAATGTTTACCAGGTCTAATTCAATGAGTATATTATGTGCTTTCATGAAGTCTGTGTATCAATTAACACACCTAAAGTTGGGCACAGTGTGTAATGCTTTGGATATGTCCCTTACACAGAATCATCAGTTAGTCTGTTATCAAATGTTGGGTTTCTCCTTTCTTTTTATAAAGAGTGAAGGAAGCAGAATGTGAATGGGGAATGCTATGAACTGCAAATTTCTTACAGTTTGTGAGTCTTGGATCTCTAGGTAGTTTTGAGAGCAGTCCTGGCTAGAATGGAGGTGGAACACCTCTACTGCCACCCTGACTTGCTGCTGTGGAGGAGCATCGATGACCCAGGTGCAGAGAGTAAATGGTGGATATTCATTCGGGAAGTTAGGAGACGTTGCAGCCAGGGATGTAGAAGTTGCATTGTATATTCCTCCACACAGTCCTGTATAAAATAGTAATAAATGCATCATAGAGTGAAAACCTTTCCAACTGGGGTGAAAGATTTATGGAACAAAACTACACCGAGTAATCTACTTTTGTATTTACTTGTGACTCTACAGAAGAAAAAAAAATAAGTAAAACGTCATTATGCTGTGTCAATGTCCGATGCAGAACTTAAATAAATGTTTGTTCCCTATGATATCAGAGTATTTGTTAGCAGTGTGTGATAGAGCTTTGCTATTTTACACTCCAGACTGACAGCCACCTTGCAACCAGTCAAGATGGAGGTGAATTGCAGTGGGGTTTAGCAGTGCTGCTTTCAGCTTGCTTGTAGATGCTCCATAGAGCTGTACTAAGGCCCATCTTTGCACCTTCCTGGGCCTGACATCCAGAATGAATTTCAATAATTTATTATTTAAATATGCTTTTCCAGAGAAGAGTCACAACAATATATATGCATACATATACATGTATACTTACGATCCACTGTGGTGTAGGTCACATTGAAACCCTCCTTTTCTACAGAATTGTCTGTGGTAAATCTCACAGTCAAGGAATTGCGGGTAGAAAGAAAAGGAGCTGGCACCATAGATCCACAGAATGAGCCAACTAAATTGGCATTTTCATTATCTCCATCATAAAGCTGAAAGAAGAAAAGCCTATCAGCTACTAATAGCTTAGGTACAACAAACAAATAAATAGAAATAAAGTTCTCTGACCCCTCCTGACATTACAATTTCTCTTACTTGAAAGCACAGTAGATGCTCTTGTGCTTTAGCAGGATGTTCTTGATGACTATAATTATTCACTGTCATATTAACTAATTCTGTTGGACAGTGTAAATCTCATTATTGAATTCTGTTCCTGTCTCAGCAAATCTATCAGCAATTTATTCTACTTTAATTTGGCATTCTGTTTTCATTTTTATATGTAATCTTAAAGTGATTTTCAATTAGAAAAGTTGATTTTATTCACCAAAATGTAGACTTAATTCCTTATTTCATTGAGCATCTCCAATGCTCAACAGGATTTACAACAGTCCTCGGTGGATCTTGTTTAGAAGCGTTCTGCTATCTACAATTTATATGCTCATACCCAAGAAAATAGCCTTCACATGTGAGCATTTAGCATCAAGACCTTTATTCAAAATTTTACAAGCAATTTTCTATAATAATAAATCTGCATGTTTACTTTCAAAGTGCTTGGATTTAGTTTTGTTTCTATTCTTTGTAAGAAATACCCATCTATACAGGCAGGCTTAAGAAAAGGAACGTGTTCCCATAACAGTGATAAAACTCTTGCTGGTTTCGAAAAAAGCAGGATATCATCTGGAGTAGTAATCTAACCCAATGAAAAAAATTTGTAAGTATATTAAGCAATCTAATTTTGTAGTGAGACCATTCTCTAGTAACTGATTTTTAGCCCCATGGAGAGGATAATGGATTGTATCTCACTGATGTTTTCTTGTTAAAATACTAATCTATCTTACTTTGACATAATCGTATCGGCAAGTCTGAGCAGACTGTGCTTCAAGGGCGAACGAAGTGAAGGTGAGGTTGATCAGTTTGTTTACAGGTGCAGTTATGATCCATATGCAGTCCAGGTTTTTCTCATATCTTCTGGTCACATTGGAGACTGGAGAGCCAAAACTATAAGCTGGATTTGTCAAGTAACCACCACAGCCATTCAGAGGTCCTGTTGAAAAAGTAGAAACTCTTTTAAAGCAATTCGTGGCATTTATTTAATCTTCAACTCTTTAATGTCAAGCCAGCAGCTTTTTTTCGGTGCTACAGAAATTTACTGTCCTATTTCACAAGGGCTATCTGAGTGATTAAGAGGCTTTCAACACAAACAGCACTAGATAGGTACAAATCACAATCAGACTTGATAGACTGAATTAAGAAAATCTCCTGTCTTCCATTGAATATAAAATCAGTATCCACTTTGAAAATGTAGCAACGGATTTTTAAAAGGGACTGTAAGAAGGCTGAAGACAGACATCAAGTAGAAGAATAGTGTTTAGAAGGCCTTTTAATGTAATTCATGCCTGCTAGTAGGAGTACTTGGACAGCAGGGGGCACTGGGTTGTTGACTTTGAAAATCTTGTTCAAAATTGTTTCTTATTTTTGGCAAAACAATCTCGTTCTGGGGGTACTGGATTTTGCAACCTGATGTTGGGACCCAGACTCAGAATCAGGAATCTAGCTAAAAGGGACTTACTTCTGGAAGCACTCTGCGTGGTGGGCACTTCGAACCCCTCTGAAAAGCAGGCTGCTTTTCATTTGGATACCACATACAGAGTTAAGTACTTAACTTGCTGTGAAAATTTGAACCCTAAAACATTTTCAGCCACATTGCAAAAAATTACTTTTAGAGAAAAGCAGTTATTAGGAGATCAGAATGTATTGCATTTAATTGCAATCTGATTTATTTCATCTAATTACAATCAAGCAAAAAATACAGGCTATCTGAAGGGTTATTTTTCACTATTTTTTTTTTTTTTAATATTTTGATTTCCAGAGGTTGGACTGGGCTAGTAAATCTGAGCAATTTGTTTACCTTATGCTGCATTCCTCAGTCTTCATGGTGTTTCTTGGCTGCTTATTTAACTCAAGAGTTCAAATAAAGTATGGTTTTGAGTCTGAGAAAGAGCTTTTGTAAACTGCGCAGAGCAAAGCAGTAACTGCAAGCAGCCTGGTGTCTCCCACAGCAAATGCTTTGAGGAGAATTAGAAGCAGCTACAGCTGTGGCTAAGCAACATGAGCAGAGTTTCAGAATTTCATCTGCATGTGTAAGATATTCCCGTCTGGCTGACAGACAGTGACTTAACCTTGACACACTGATATATTTCCAGTCATTAAAAAAATGGCACCCTATTTGAGCTACAGTATTACAAACGATCACTCTGGTGAAAAATCAGCATCCAAGTATCAGGATTGCGTCAGTAACCCAGGGACTGGAGACAGCCCCGTCTTGCAAGACTGTAATGGTTAAAACAGAATGACTAAGGCTAAATGTCGTCCTGTTCTACTTACCAAAGCCGGAAAAACCCCACCCGAAAGAGAAGTTTTCTTAAAATCAAAATCTTAAGAACATGAGATTTAAGTTTTTGCTGTAACTAAAACTGAACCAAAGAAACTTATTACAAAATGAAAAAGTCAGGATTTAACAGACTCTAGTCCAGGTTTGTAGGCTGTTAATGAAATCAGAAACTTGGAAAAGTGTTAGCATTCATTCCAATGCCTCTACAGAAGCTGAGAACAACAGTGAAGAAAATGCAAGCAATAAATCATGCTCCTACAAATGGTCTAGGAAGGAGGAAAATGTCAGACAGGAGGGTGCCTGGGTGCTAAGAGTACAGTTTTCCTATATTTTTTCTCTCGGTTCACCCTTCTGCATGATTTATTCAGTCCCCCTGGAAAAACTCATTGGAGCCAATTCCTGCTCAGCGTTTTGGACACTGTCTACTAGACATTAAGCATAAAGTCATTAAGTATAGAACATATTCCGATCATCCAGCCCAGCAATGTTGAGTCTGTAGTGATATATGGGTCAGACACCTTACAAAGATCCCCTTCACCCTTTTCAGGGTTAGTGTTGCAGAAATGTTGGTCAGGACATTGCAACAGGAATCAGAAAATTGCCACAGAGTGATGCAATGGGAAAGCTCTTAGTGCTTTCGGATTGTCCTTCTTTTAGGACACCAAATGTCTGGACCTTTGCAATGGTGCACTTCACTGCTAACTGTGCAGCTATAAAGACAGCTCAGATGACAAAAAATCTTGATGTGTATAACCTATGTGTGTACAGCATGTAAAATGGACTTCACAGAGAGAGAAAAAGGCCATATCCACATTATCATAAAATCAATTCTAGCTATTATAGTCAGTAATAACATCTAAGAGGAGATAAATTACTAAAAGCTTTATTTACCGTTAACAAAGATGAAATTTCATCATTGGCTTTCACAATGCTCAGCCTACACAGCCGAGGTTGAGCTCAGCCTACTTAGTCTTGCATCAAGCCCAATAAAGGGCAGCCCTTGTTGAAAAATATAACTGTCTTGGTGTTTTTCAGGACTAATCAACATTACAACTGACTGCAGCCACTGAAAGTTACAGAATAGGGAAGATGTGTACATCTAGGGAACACCACAAGCAAATGAAGAACCAACTGCCTAAGAGGAGGGAACTCACGCTCGGAGAAAAAGCTATTACACTGCATTTTAGCCAGGACACAGCTCATCACTTTAAAAATCAGGACCTCTTCTGAATAGAAGGCCGAATAGTAGTAGTCATCCAGCCTGCTAGTGATCATTAGTGGAACGATATTTGTCATTGGCCAGAAAAAATTGCAGCTAAAATTTAGGTAAAATGTAGGACTAAGAGATCTTAATTTGTAGAATAACCTTCTAAATATTAAAAGCTAAACTTGATAAAAATAATGAGAAATTGTTATAGAACAAGTTGGAGGGGGGCAGAAGGATTGACTACATGACTTACTTATGTTTAATCTCTGGTTTCTTATTTAAAATAAAAATCATACGGTCATCATAGATTGCAATCTTGTCCTTCTGAACAGCTTGCTAGCAAACATAAATTATGTGAAGAACTAGGGCACACATTGTCATCACTAATTGCTTTTGGTGGCAAGCAGTAATGACACTAATAGGCTGAAGGACCATTCAGAAAAGAAAGAATTGAAGAAGTGGCAAATAAATATAATTATAGCAGAGAGCAAGTACATGTTTCTCTGTTAAGAGTTCCATCCTCTAGATATGGAATGACAATGAAGATGAATCTTCACAGCTCCCTGCCTTTGAAGCACAGCCAAGGGTACGGTTAATTTATAAAGGTACATATGCTATGAAAGGAAACCTACTGAATAGTTTTCTATCTATCAGAAGCAGCTAAACCAATGAAATTTCAAATTACAACAAACTAATTTTGCTGCCCTTCTCCTCTCACTGGAAAACCACCACAAACATCTACTAGAAGGCAGAAAAGTTCAAAGTACTGTTCTACTTCTGCTTGAACAGTAATGAAAATCATCTCCCACATTTCTGAACCACAACTGGTCTCACTTAGAAGCATCCATGGGAATTCTAGGCTTCTCTCTGGTCTGAACTAAAAATCACAATAAACAAAGATTAACTGTGCCAACACTAATGCTTCTTTCCTTACAGGTCTTATTTCCAGTGCAGAGGGGTGGCTGGACTAATTGTGGCTGTAATAACTAGCTCTTAGCCTGTTTGGATCATGGCTTCAAACAAGTAAAGCTCAGAAGGACACAGAGCCGGAGAGAGAAATGGTGCTGCCATAGTTGTCTGATGGCTGATACTGAAGGCTGGTAAACTTTCAGAAGCTGAGCAGTAGAGGTCAGTTCTGGTCTTTGGCAATCACTGTGGAGACCATGTGACATTGCATAGCAGCAGGACCCTGGCAGCAGTGCCTGCCCTGACCGTAGTGCTTGCAACATTTCAGAAGACTTCTGAAAGCACAGGACTCTCCTTAGTCCTCAGCCTAGCATTTACACAGAAAGGAATTTTAACTGGTTTGCTCTCTATAACTACCTAAAAGGAGGTTGTAGTCGGGCAGGGGTTGGTCTCTTCTCTCAGGTGACCAGTGGCAGAACCAGAGGGCATGGACTTAAGCTTCGTCAGGGAAAGTTTAGACTTGATATGAGGAAAAAATTCTTCACTGAAAGGGTGATTGGCCATTGGAATGCGCTGCCCAGGGAGGTGGTGGAGTCACCGACCCTGGAGCTGTTTAAAGGGAGACTGGATGAGGCACTGAGTGCCATGGTTTAGATGATGGTTGGTGTTAGTGTTGGTGTTAGTGTTAGGTTATAGGTTGGACTTGATGATCTCAGAGGTCCTTTCCAACCTTGTGATACTGTGATACTGTGATACTGTGATGGCAATGGTTTCAGTCATGGCATTTAGGACTGTAAACCCCCAGACTCCTGCTTTAGCAGGATTTCAAAAACGCAGTCAAAGTTCATCTTACGTTTTTAGACTATAAGCTGATCCCAAATATAACAATCCAGACATGCTCTGTGCCAAGCCTGCCCTGGTTCTGTAATAAATACACTGTACTATCTGTCTCCTTGATTCTTGTCTGAGAGACCAGAGGCAGACATGCAGTCTGGCCTCATTCTAATACTTTCTAATACTGCATTAGCTTACTTGTTGGCATCACAGCCACCAAGGCCTTTGCAGATGTTCTTGTGATGTGAATCTGAAAGGTCTCCTCACCTTTTATTTGTATGCAGCAGAATACAGACTTCCAGCTGAAGCAGTCATTGACTTTAGTGAAGATCAGAAAATTCATGCCAGCAGAGTTTGCCCACAGTTATGCAAAGTGCCTTTAACCTGAAATATCCCATCTGCTTTTGAGTGTTTAGTCACCCATAAATTTATGTTTAATCACTGTTTCTGAAAATTATTTTTCATCTCATTTTTTTCAGATCAGTCAGAAATTTCTTATTTAGAAGTCTACCTCTTTTCTGTATGTCCCATCTGAGTATGCAAACTGCTTCTATTATTTTTTTAGGGGGGAGAATAAATGTCACAGACATGAAATAACTGACATGTCTGAAAGGCTGGAATATTCAGTTATATTCTTCTCAGGGATGTATTTTAACACTGTAAGTGCTTTCTAAATTTAGTCATATTTCAAGCTGATGAATATTTTTATATTTGAACCTCAAAATAAATTTAGAAACAATCCAGGATTTATGACTTATGAACATATATTCCGAGCTTGCCGTGGATTTTCTTATTTTCATAGACTATAACAAGATCAAAAAAGGATATTATTAACTATGATTTATTCATTATTTTAATAGATTAAGCTAATCATAGCTAAGCCATGACAACGTAATGACTCTGAAATGTGTAATATTAACTTGTAATATATATGGTAAAAAACTGTGTGAACCAAAAGCCCAAAGAAGACTTTGTGGGTTTCAAGCAATTTGTTTCCCAGCTCGACCCTCTGCAGCACCAGACTCCAAGATCAGGTTGAATATCTTGAAACAGACTCCTGGAGAACTGTCCTAATGGACTGCAAAATCTATGCCAGGCACTGCTGCTTTTGCAAAAGCATGAGAAAATGCAAGAGCATTCACAGACCACAGTGAAGGACATGCTCTAAGTTTTTTTTATTGGAGGTAGGAAAACTGGCAGGAAACCAGAGATTCAGCTGTGCTGAGTCCTTTCACACCTAACAGCCGGTAACTGCTGTTGTCCGTACAGGAACCTGGTGCCACCTACAGCAGGTGCTAACACTATTCACATAAATCAGTTCAATACATTAACTCTGGTGGTGTAAGAATTTAGAAGGGACTCACAGAAGAACACCTAACCCTTACCTATGCAATAGAATAAGCAAACCAATATTTTTTATAGCCTATGTTCCCCATTCAGAACTATTCTTTTTTTTCAATAATTCTGAACAATCCAAAAACCTGCAGCAATCATGCATGCTGAGCACTACTGAAAATCTGCACCGAGAAGCTGGATATAGAGTAAGCCAAGCTTTCAATTTGCAGGGCAGAACTGGACTTAGAACTCTATTAAGCAAAACTTTTTTTTGTTGCTAAAATAAAATAGCATAAGAATACTGTGAAAAAACTACTGGATCCATGTTTAAAAGTGCACTTTAATTTAATTAGAGGAGAGCATAACAGTAAACCCATTAGTGATAGACACTTGCTGTGTTGTATTCCAAACAGGAAACAAGTAATTCAATACAGAGCTAATAGAATAAGGGAAGACAGATACCTCCGGGTGATTTATCAGGTAAGTTACAGATGACTTTGTCAGGAAGAAAGGTATATAGGATTATCTTCTATTTCTATTGTATGCATACCAGATTAATTGTGTAAATTACCTATTAATGCCTTTTTCTAGTATATCAGAGAAGATTCCTTTTTCCAACTGTTTTTCTTCTAAACTCCACTTGCTTATGACATTTTTCCTATGTAAAATGATTACTATTATTCTATTACAATAGAAATTCTCATTTGAATAAAAAAGGTGGAGGGATCCTTGAGGGAAAAGCTGAGCAAACTGAGGACAATGCAGAGGACAGGGTTTCATATTCCAACAGTGTAATGGTTGCCTAAGGTTTTGGAGGCATTTCTTCTGCCTTAGAGGCCACAATGCTAGCTTTCTCATTGTTGCCACCCTATTCTTCTTGCCTGTCCCTATCCATCTGTTTTTTCTCATCTTGTGTTTAAATCATAATCTCTTTGTGAGAGCAGATTGTTTATTCTATCTGTGCAGTGGAATTGTGGCGCAAGAACTCATAAACCCCAAGGTAATGTAAACAAAGGGTGACATTGGTACTGCAGTACACCATACTGTTTTTTCACGAAGTATAAATGTGAGTTTCTCCTACATGCTCATAAGAGAGTATAAAAAAGGGGAGGGTGAAGAACTGGCCACAGCTTGAAGTCACGGAGAGCTTAGGGCTATAGATAAAAAGCAGGCAGTCTTCCTGCCCTCCTCTGTCCCACCCCACCTTCCCCACTGTACCAACTCTGTTTCAGTTTTGCCTGTACTGTGTGAAGAAAGCTCAGAAAGATCTTTGGGACTCAACCCACTTATCTAACCACCCACAACACTTTGTTTCTTGTAAATTCATGTGGCTTCCTTAGATAACCTTCATGAGCAGACCTGTGTTTCAGAAACCCCCTGAATCCTTCTTTGATGATTTAGAATGTGATATATTTTTTGTTACTGAAACAATAGAGCTATGTATATGAGCACAGGGGGCTGCCAGTGAGAAATTATTTGCTGTTAATAAGGGCACAGCTATATCTCCCTACAGGCATTGCTGACTTTTTAAAAACATGAAAAAAAATCCAAACTTTTAAGTGTCCTCTTAGCCTTTGTATCATAAGCCTCAGAAGGATCACATATTGGGGTGAAAGGGTCACAACACTGCTGAATAGAAATAGGCAGAAGCTCCATTTATCACCAAATACAAAATCCCTGCCATCACAGCAAGTTGGCAGTGGTATGTGCAGGCCATGTCCCTGCCAGCCAGGGTCAGCTGAAAAGCCCAGGTGCCCCCTTAGATCTGGACTGATAATCAGATCTATGACGGAGTCACAAGCTCAGTATGCAGACTTCATTCTTTGGGGAAAGATTTTAGCTTTCTTTCCTTCACAAAGACATCTCATGTAGCCAGATGCCTTAAGCTGGTATTGATTTGTCTCTTCTCATCCTTTTATTGATTGCCTAGAGGAGAACATACTTGCTGCGGAAAGAGTGTATAATTCTCCTTTTACAGACTGAAAACAAAGGCAGAAAAAAGGTCAATGTTAACTAAGGTGAGAGGAGTCTGTCTTTCCACAAATCTACCAGTTGGAGCAGGCTGTGATCTTCCAGTCATCCCAGTTTACCAGCTCAGCTTGAAAGCATGTCTGAGTGATTCCAAAAATGAAGCCGATAAGAGTCCAAAATTAGCAGCAGAGATAGGGAAATTATAAACCTTCTAACCTGCACCAACAAGGGCCATATGCTCCCCTGCCTCAAAAGCACCATATCACAGAGTCAGTTATATTAGAGTGCTGCTAAGTGAAATGTGCATTTAACATTATATTGCACAGCGTACGGAGCAGCGTGGTGAAAGAAAAGACATTTGACAAAAAAGGTGAGAGGTTGCTGCACTGTTGAGTGAATATTATTTCATGCTTTCTGTTAGTCTCCTTTCTCTGACTAGTGGGGGGACCTTGAATATTTTAGTGGGTGTAGGATGATGCAAACAAATTGTTCTAATTAGAACAGAGCATGCTTTTCTACAGAATTCTTGGGTTTTAACTCTTTGAATATCTGGTTACTGTTGGTCTTGCTAGATCTTCTCTTTTCCACCACAATGGTTATCAAATGGACTCCCTAGTAATAAAATATACAAGAGAGAAAAGTGGATAACCCTGGATTTTGGCAGTATCTCTGAGAGAAGCCTGATCAGGAAAGAAATTGGAAGAGCTTGTGAGGAAAGGAAACAGTTTAGTTTGCTACAAACAAGCGTACTGTTTCTGCTCACTTCTTTCCAACACGTAATCAGGGTCACTCACATCATTAAAAAGAGAGCAATAATTACGTTATCCAGTTGTGCTTCCCCAGGAAAACTACAGAATAATGTGCTCATTGTTATCTAACACAGAATGAGGCTTCTTGTTTCTCTACAGATACCATCCTCCTTATCCAATCGATTTATCATTATTAATTGTCATCTGAGTGCATTTGTATGCTTATAAAACCACATAGGTTTTATCTTTTGACAGATATGAGGGAGCTTCTCTAAAGCATCATTTAGAATATCATACTTTTAGATCTTCATGGTTATATTCTCTTTCATTTGAAGCAGAATCTCAGATCTCATAGCACAATGTTGTGTCACAGATTTTCCTGGCTCTGTTTCTCAGGCAAGTCAAACTGGAAACGTTTCTAGGACTATGACTCATGTTTTCCTTTTCTACTTTATGACCATTCTGTACTGGCATGGTACTGTCAGGATCCTTCCTAATGGCTGCATGGTTTAGTCCTTGTGGCTTATTTCCCACAGCAGAGAAAGAACACCTACCATTAAGCATCTCACCACCATGGGCTCTTTGTCAGACAACCCACACCTCCATATGGCTATCTTTTCCAGCTTGTAACTCCATTGCTCCTGAGTAAATCCTGCAGCATCACAACCTCTCTTTCCTTGGGAGCCTGAAGAAACGTCCCTCCAAAACTTAGCCTAATAGATGTCAAAGTTTATTCATAAAAGGTTTCTCCTCACTCTAGGAAATTACCAGGTGTGGCATTGACACAGGAGAGCCTGGCTTCTGTTTGGTTATGTGCTTAAGCAGAATCACTGGCAAGTTGCACAAATAAAGCTAAAGTCAGTGGCTTAAAAATTGACTCTATGCCAACAGGAAGAGCAAGAGCTTGGCAAGTTCCTGACGATCTCACCCTGGAAACATGAATCAAGGCTGTTGGGGGTCTCTGACAACTCATATCTAATGATTTAAAGACAGCAACATGTGAAACAACATTATGTTACTTGAATAATAGTCCACAAGAATGGTCTTAAAGATTCTTGTAGCAATTACTTAGGATAAAGCAAAGGAAGAGTTAATAACAGTAATGACCATGAGGTTCTGTGGGAATATTTTTCTTGGCAAATCCTATAGAACCACTTATTTTTCTTATCTGTAAATACTTTCTCAAAGTGTATCAAATGAGAAAGTGACTGGCGAGGGGTTGGGAGGGGATTCAATGGTTCAGCAGAGGACTATGCTTGTTTTGCCACAAAGGCCTTTCATTCTGAAGTGTCTGAGTGCCAGCTTTGTAAACTGGACAATTACTTCTTTCTAGATCGTGAAAACATTGAGTTAATTACACAGGAAACTAGTAGCAATGACATGAAATCAATTTACATGTAATAAACAGTTGTCACTTATCATCACTAAACAATTCAGATGTTATAAGATGGTAGAAAGCTCATTTTACAACTTGATCTCAAGATTAGACTTCTGAGTTTAAACATATTTTAAAGCAATAACCAGGTTCCTGATTCCTGTGTCCATTAAAACATTTAACACCCAGTGCTTTCTTACCACAATCCCATCTATGGCATGGCCAGCTAACCAGACTGATCCCCAGAATCAGCTGAGATCAGCACAGTGGTGCCTAGGGGGAAACCCCATTCTTAACTGAACTTAACACTTTACTTTTTAAAAAGGTGTGGGGTGAACTGCAAAGAAATGGAAATTGAGGGTAGATAGAAAGGAGGCATCTTTAGTTCTCCACCAGCCTTTGACTACAGAAGAATGAGAGATCTCAGGCACTGGCAGATGCCCTCCAAAGGAGAGACCTTTGGGTGCTGCTAAGCCTTCAGTCACCCAATAAATACCTGTGTTTTCAGAGAGGCAGAAAAATGTTAACAAAGAATCAAAGAAATCAGTTCATAACAAGGACTGGAATGCAGGCATCCCACTAGCCTAGTGTTTACCTTAGTTCACTTAATTTTTACAAAGTTAGAAACATTCTTCTGCTTCTGACACCATAACCGCTCCTCACCAAAGGAAATTACTTACCAGCAGAGCACTTGGGTTATGAGTCCATTAGTTGTCTTACCTAGGGTCTCTCTGAAAGATGCTTTCCATCCCCTATCTGCTCCAAAGAAGTCAGTGTTAAACACGAGGAACAAGTTATTACTGGAGCTTTTAATATCCGGAGGCAGTTCTGAACCACAGAATTTCCCAAGGAGAAGAGAATGAGCATCTGGACCGTCATATACAGCCACATAATCTTTATAGCAGGATGGAGATATTTCGATCTGGAAGCTGTTGAATCTGTAAAATAACACTTGAACTTTAGGTGTCACATTTTGATGTCTGGTCATGTGTGGTTTTAATGCTTGAGGAAATGTCTGAGTAAAAGCAATAGCTAAAGTCGCACACAAACAAAACATTTCTCTTCAGGAACAAGCAAGCCAAATGAACTGCATGGCAAAACACTCAAGCCAACCAGCCTTGAAGAAATAGTGACCACTGAGTCTCTTTCAAAACAAACTGCCAGCACACCTCAGATTTCTGTGAAGCCGGATGTCTCCCCTGTGCAAACATACCCTCTCTCACTCCTGCAAATTGTTCAGGCTGCAATTTCCTTGAGCATGTCAGGGGCATACAAAATGCAGGCTCAGAGTACAGACCAGCTGGATCTTCCACTTAGGTGAGAAATGCTCTCTTAACTCAAAATCAACTATATCACAGAAGAATGTATCCATCTTTTCATCTTTTAATTTCCCAGTGGTAAGATTTTTTTGGCAGCCATATATCTCCTTTTAGCAAGACAGCACACATTCAGAAGTATATTCTTTCTAGCTGTGTACTATTACTTGTACTCTGGCTGTAAAGTGTGTACCAGCCTTCTAAAATAATTATTTTTTCTTTTATAAACTCACAGGAGTCTCATACCTCCTCAAAGGGTGGTAAAATTTAACTAAGAGCATGAGCTGCATTTTAGCAATTTCTTAGTGCTCTTGGTAACCAAAGTGGGAAGTTAAAATTGTTACCATGTTTTACACATAACAAGTTAGAGAGAAAGATGTAAGGGAGGCTGAGGTTGGTAAAGATGGCTTTCATAGCCATTTCTCACTTTAATTCACCTTTCCCCTTGGAAAGGGAAAGCAGAGAGAAAATTGTCAACAATAACTGTCTTTAATTGGAATCAGAGACCTCCCTGTCCCTTTGATGACAAGCTGAACTTGGATTACATACTTGAGGGCCACTACTTTGCTGTTTCCAACTGTGATGTGGTATGAGCAGTTCATATTGTTGTGGTAATCAAGAACTGAATGGGCCGGACTGCTGATTATGCCAACAGGGCCATTGAAAATGCCACCACACGCTGTAGGGGAAACAGAAAAAAGCATAATTAGTGTCTGAATACTAACTTGGTCCTAATTCTCGTATTTCTTGCAGAAGTTTAACTGTAAGGAAATAAAAGCCCTTGATATATTAGGAGCAGTCTTTGCTGTCATGCCTTGAGCTGTTAAATGTGGGGATCCCTATCAGATTGTGTTCTGCAGCGGAAGTTTAACCAGTAACGGGTTGTTACTATGCCCCACCGAGTAGCAGTAACTCCATGTTCGTGCAGTAAAAGACTGAGCCTGATTTCAAGTGTGCTGTGGCAGGACCCAGGAACAGCAGGATGGGGCAGGTGCCCCATGTAGTAGCATGTGTTGGGTGTGTCTAGAGTAGCTCTATACCTGTTCTAGCTTTCCAAGATAAACCTGGCAGATATGTGGGTAAAGACAGTCCCTCATCCAAACCTTGGCCTCATGGGAGCCTCTGAATGTTTAGCACTGACACAAAATCAGGCACATTTGAACTCACAGCTCTGCCCCTGACTTTTCTGGAATAACTGTATGCAGAACCTCATCATCTCTCCATTTCCTGACAGGGCTGGGGCATTATGATAGCATTTGTTCTGTCCAGAAAGACAAAGAGAGGTTCTTAGGTGTCATTAACCCTGGGGACTGTTCCCCACTTCACCCTGTGCTGGGACTTGCCAGCAGTGGGAGGTGGCTGAGTTCAAGGACTGCATACTGGTTCTTTGGCTAAGGAGCAAGTTAAGATCTGCAGCTGTTAATTAAAGGCACTGCTTGGCTTCTCAGGCTTTCACACCGTGGATGATGACAACACCAGGATGTGGCTAATGTTTGTTCCCAGCTTCAGTGCTTGAGGGAACAAAAACTATTACAAAACCAACTCTAATCTCCATTGTTAGCTTCAGCCTTTATTTTATGATCTTAACTTAGCAAAAAACATTTCCCTGCGTCCTGTTGATAAATAGCTCAAAGCCAAACACAGTTTTTCATGTTATAAAGTACATGTCATTGCCCAGGGCACCACCTTAACAAAGGCAGTCCCTTACTGCTGCTGGATACAGAGCCTTTGCTCCTCAGCCATGCTCAGGCTGGCGGCCTGGTGTGCAGGCAGATAAAGGACAGGAGCTGAGACAATAAAGAATTAGCATTATTTTGCACTAGGAGGGGGAAGACTTTTTTTGGGTTTTTTTTTCCGCAAACAATACAGCTAGAGGGAAGAGGAATGTTAATTGCTACAATCTGCTTTGTATACAACAAGATAATAAGGCTGCAGTCATCTTTCTCAAATGTCAGAAGTCACAAGTCATATGGCAGCAACTGACTTGAGTGAGTTATGAAGGTCTTTTCAATGAGTAACTGCACATTGTCACTTCTCAGTGCCATTCCTTCTGTCTTATCTGTATCAGGCCATTCATTTTATATAGAGAATTAAGCCTTATGTTTTTCAGTGTGGCTTTGAACATGAGGAACGGATTAAGGGAAATACCAAAGTTAAGAACTCACTCTTCTCTGCAGTCAGAAAAAGATGCTTTCAAAAATCTAACTACTGTCTCTACAAGTTAAACCTAGAAGACACTAAAACTGGTTTTGAAAATAAAATTAATCTTTTGAAATATTTATATTTGTTCAGATGTAAGTTCTAAGCTCAGTTGGAGTCTTTTCTAATACACATTTCCTCTTTAAAGCAAGAGAGATCATGTGAATGATTAAAAGTTTAGGTGAAAATATTTATTAAAAATTAAAAATATATCTAGGTCTCAATTTTTATTTACATTAATTCCTGGCACGCAAGAGGGTAATCAAATGGCAGCATATAGCTGGGTCCATTTAAAGATCCTGTTTTTTTTCCTGTATTGTACAAAAAAAGGACAAAACAAAAAAGAACCCCCCAAAAACTCCCACCCCCCCACCCCCCCGAAACCAATACAAAACCCTGCCCAAATGTGTTGCATTTATTTTCTACAGCAAAGGAAAGCTTGGACCCATGTTGTGTCTTGAAATGAGTATTGTAAGATAACACATCAGTCAGTGACAACACACACCAAACAGTCCCATGTCCTGGTCATTTCCTACACTGAACTATTCTCCAGCCAGAGTATTTCTACCACACCAAGCACATGACAGTAGCTACTCACCAATTGTTCTATATCTTGCCTGGAATCCAAAGCCCACAATGTGGGAGTCAGTGTAAAAGTTGACCAGCATAGGTCCAAAGACACTGACTAGGGCAGGGAGCTCATGACCACAGAGTGTGATGAGAGGGTGTGAGGTAACCCTCGTCCCGCTGAAGATGCTTACTCCATCATAAAGACAAACTCTGCTTAAGAGTGCTGGGGCTGCATGGGCATAAAATGCAGAAGTGTTAGCAGTATAGTTTCCATAACTGAGCTGCAAATACATAGACCTCACAGAGGATAAGAATTAAATTTTATATTGCTTTCTATTCCAGGATCTTGGGATCTCATTTGTTTGCTGAGGTAGCAAATATCAACTTTTAACATGCAATAAAACCGAGGCAGGAAAAGGCAAAGAGACCTTGTATATAAGCCATAGCAGATTTAAAGATGACTGAGCAACAGGAAAAAAATCCAATGATTTTCAAGAGCAATCTGCTTTAGGGGGCAAATCAGTGCAGATATTAAGATGAGGGAAAAGTTGTTCATTCAGAAGCACTAAAAACATAGAAACAGGGAGTGTAGCATTCTACTATTTTTCCCCATTGGTTTTCATTTTCTTATTTGCAGTTAGGTTTCTGGAGGTCTCTGAAACTCCCTGCCCTACTTTCCTGACTTTCTATCCACTTCATAATTTGCAATCAGATTTGACTGCAAAGAGAGGTCCCAAATGTATTCAGTTCATATAAGTTTCATGAAAGTCGGTAGCTGAGTTAGAGCGTCAAAGGAATGTCTCCAAAGAAGGACAAACTGTGCTTTCAGTTTGGGCAGAGACCTGCTGAACACCATCCATTGGCACCCTGGGAGCTCACAGCCATGTCAAAACTTCCCTGCTCAGCTGGGAGCCAGAAGCATGGGAAGTTGGTGGTACACAGAGTGGTGCCACCAAGGGATATATGGTGAGAGCTAGAGAGGTTTGGTATCATGTGGGAGCAAGAAGGGAGCCATGTGGGTTATGCAAGAAAGCTGGAGTAATGCTGTCAGTGGAAAACACATCTGCTGAAAAATGAGCTTCATTAGTTGCTATCTTATAGAACAACTTGATGTTTTTTTGTTTTTTCCTCCATCATTTACAAGAATAAGGGAAGCCAGAGTGTCACATGTTCATTGAGGTTACGTTATCAAGTTTAGTGATCTGTTAGTAGCAATGAGGCAGTTAGTTAAACTACAAAGGATTAACAAATTAGATCTAATTTATAAATCAATTTAATCTAATAAATAAATTATAAATAAATTAAATCTAATCTAAAACATTAAATCTAAATTTAAGAAGAGAGACACTGAGCCTACTGTTACAGTGGAGTGATTCCTGCAGATTGTGCAGTCAAAACAATCTACTTCCTAGTGTTGTAGAAAACAGGATGACTCATATTGAACAGGGTGACAGACATGAACAGAGCGATATTCTGTTCACAAGAATAACAGAGCGATCCTAGCAGTCAAATATATTTTAGATCCTCTCTGGAGTTTTAATTTAAAAATTCCTTCTCTCTCAATGAACATGCTTTGCAATTATGCCAATAGGGAAATATGATGCTTGGTACCACTCCAGTAAGAGCAAATAAGCTGAAAATAACCAGACATGTTGGATAGCTGATTACATTGTTAATAAAATAATTTAAAATATTCTTCATATCCTACCTTATTATGAGAATACTCGATAATGTGATACAATTAAAAAACATAATCAATGTTAAAATACAAATAAAAAAACAAATACAAAAAGACATAGAAACAAGTGTAATTTCAGAATGGAAAAAAGACCTAAGAAAGCAACTCAGGTCCTTTTCTGAAAAGACTTTGGAGAAAGGCATGAAGTGAAACAGATTTTCAGCAAAGCAAAGGTCTACAAAACCTGTCACAAATTGTTTTATACTGCTGCGCTAGAAAGAATAAGATGGTTGATGTAGGATTGTGAGCAAACAGCATTATTTCTAGCTTTCAATCCTCATTATTTGGCCCAATATAATTTATGATCCATGAATTCTTGCAGGAATGGTTACTGTTTGATCTCTACCCTGTAACTCATTCTTTTGGTTATACTTTTCTGCAATTTCTCACCATACTAAAACACATTATTCTGCAAATAATCCCTAGCCTCAGATTCTTCTGTCTTCGCATGTCATTATTCCAGCCTCTACACGTAGTCAGCACATCATCAGTGATTCTTCTCTATGGTTTACTTCCTCTAATTCTATCATCTTAGATCTTTTCTAGAGCACTGTTTCACTACAGTGGAATAGCTTTCATGAGTCTCCAGATATGGTTTCTTAGCTGGGTGTCAGACTTGCATCCTCTTTCATTAGGTCCATGTTTATGATTTGTATCTCTCCAGGTCTTAACATCTAGGCTATATGTAAATATTCTTAAGTGTTCCCAGTTATTATCTTTAAGATAAACTCTTTCCTATTCTTCCATACAGCTATAACTCTCATCCAAACAATAGTGATTTTTCCAACATAGGTACTGTACCATTCATTCCTGTAGCCTTGATGATATTTCTTCCAAACACTGTTGAAGAGATTGTTTATTTGGCCTGATGTTTCTTAGAATTGCTGCATGTATTTGCTTTCAAGGCCTTTTCTTATCTATTGCACTCTGTCATCTCTTGGTGCCACTCCAGCCTCCAAAGTTCACATGACAAGAGCTTCAGTTGTCCTTATACCACGTTTCAAAATACACCTTTGTATTGTTTCTTTTCCATTTAGCAGAAATTTCTGCCCAGTCTCATTATTCTCCATAAAATCATTTATTTGATGTGATGCCTGAACAAAAACCTTGACTGAATTTGGGACCCTAACTATCTGATCACTAATAACAATGTCCTCTTTCCATCGCTCTGGCTATAGCCATAGATTCTACTTCATTTTGTATTAAGGCAGAACCTATCTTTTTGTTTAAATCTGTTTGGTTCACAACTCTAGCTTCTGGTATGAACAGTCATAAAATTTTTAAAGTAATTACTAATGTAGGAGAAGTGTTACACATATATATACACTACTGTGCAATGTATTAAACATATCCATATCACAAGATATTATTTTGAAAGCAAGGAATTACAAATCTTTCATTTGTATATATATTTATATATATCTCCTCTTTCAAAACAAACTATTGCAAAACTTGCCTTTTATTTCTGAATTGCCTAGTTACTAATGAGAAAGCAGATAGAGAAGACTCCAAAACGAGGGAGTGACCTTATCCCAGATTGCAAAATTACATTTGCACATTCAAAAAAAAAAAAGGGGGAAGAAATAAACAAGTTATTAAAATGCTTTTCAGGTGGACATGGCTTCAACACAACACAGCTCTTTTGTATGGATAGGGTGTAAGTACTGCAGGAGGCTCACATACATTTCTCCTAAGCTTCCATGATTTGGAACTCAGACTTTATTGGATGTTGTACTCATACTTGAAGAGTATTACAGCCATTTAATAAGACACTACTGTAGCTGTCCTGGAGGTGTGTTTCTACAGACATTTATCCAAATAAAACTTGTGAACAAAAGATGGAGATGGTTAGTTATTTCTTAGATAGCAAGCCTACCAAGATAGATAAGGTTTTTTAACTAACTCAGTTATGTTACATTTGTGTAGACCTTTGATCCAAGGAGGAAGAAGAGATGGAAAACGACATTTATCGCTGTCACAGAAGTGGGGCTGTGAAAACAAACTCATCTTCATTTTTTTGGTTCTTAAGGAACCAAACACAACAATGCAGCTGGTACTACAAGAAGCAACTGTCAACCTACACAACTTCATGCAACAGGTAAACCAAAGGAGAGGTTCCGTAACCATATTCAGTTTGGTACATGAAGAGACATTCTTCAGGCTGCAAGGAAATCACAGAGACTAAGCCAAACTCCATTCATGGGGTTATTCTTGCCATGTTTGCTGCCTAAATATTAAGTATCTATCTTGTGTAAGCTGTTGTCTACTGATTCTTGTAATAGTCAATGGATAAAGAAGGTGAGGGTGGTCTTCCAGAAGTGATTCATTCCACCTGCATGACAGATTTAGTTTTGAGTTTGAAGCACTTTTTTACTTCTCTTTAGGAATATATACATATAGATGATAATCTGAATTAGATGTCTGTTTTCAGGGGCTCAAACTCAGATAAAAAAAAATTGCTACCTACTAGGAAGCACAGAAATTTAGATTAAATTTTGGTCACAAAATCAACACATGCAGTTTCCTCCAGTTCTCTCTTGCTATCTTATTTGCTATATTTAGTGCTTAATACATATTTAATATTTAGTACATGCATGTCATGTTCATTTGGTTCCAGCTACTGACATTGTATCACTGCTGTAGGTTAACTGCCTCATTTGGAGTCGTTCTTTGTAATCAGAAGAGGCATCTCATCATAATTGAAAACATAACTCCTCTACAGCAGAGATTTGTGACTCACACAAGAAGTTATTCAATTTTGTACCAATATATCATTGCACTATAGCCAATTACCTTCTGCCTTCTAATTTTCTGGAAAATATGTCTCAACCAATTAAAGTCAATGAGACATATATGCCTTAAAGGCATTACTTTAGATACTTCATTTCATTACTAAACAACCATGAAAAAAACAATTGGATTTCTTTTGAGGTAGTAAATTATGTTAATTGGACATGAAGCTAAACTTTAAAAACCCAAGCCAGAACATCTGTGCTAATATGGTTAAAATCTTAAAGGCCATGCTTAGCAACAATCTAGAGCAGATGCAATGCTTACTTGCATATGCAATAGCTAGAAATGTTCTTAACAGATGCTGTGAAACATTGTCCTGCCTTTGCAAAGGAACTAAGGGGCTTCACAGTGGAAACCCTTAAGCACATGTGCTGAACATATTCAGTGGGACTGCTGAGTAAGGTTTTACTTCTGCGTGATAGTTTGCAAGATAGTGGATTCAATTTATTTCCAATTAAAACACAGGTATTTTCTGTCTGCTACAGGATTTATTTTAAGATTTGTGAAAAATATTAATAATAGCTACTGGAGAGTGTCATACTTCCTCTTTTATAACCAGATGTCCTTTAGCTCATATCTAAAGTTCTTTTCTTTCATGTGACTAAGGACTTTTAGTTTGTGTAGCCTAAGGAAGCCTGTAACAGTAAAGGAGAAAACTGCCCTGCAAGTACTAGAATATTTTTAGTCCTTATTTGGGTCTGTTTTCATTCTTGTCTATATGACTTACCTCTTCACTTCAACCTTCTTGATAATAATGGTTTTATTCCATTTATAAATGAACTGAATGTACAAACAGAATACAGATCAGTAATGTACTCGTGGAGGTGCCAAAATTGGCATAATCTGATTCAGCATGATCTTTATTCTGTCTGCTGAACAATAATGTCTCTGCATGAAGAAATTATGTAATTTTTGTGGTTTACATGTTATTTAAAAAGAACATTCTTGAAGTAGCGGGTTTGTATTAGAGGATGAAAAAAATGCTTCAAGTAAAATCATAGTCAAAATGGATCTTTGTCTCAGACCTAAATTAAGTTTGGACCAGATTTTTTTTGAAATCAATGCAGTTTGAAAACTTAAAAAGAAAGGAAAAGAAGCCTCATTTTTCTGACTTTATTGTACTATCTGAAGAAAAATTCAAATTACACACCCCAGGTTAGTAACAAATTACTCCAAAACCACTTTGTCTAGGTGACTTCAAGGGAAACAAATTAAGATGGTCTCAAAAGATGTGATGCCATTGAAGCAGTTTGGTCGTACTGATTTCTCGGTTATCCTAACATCTCCAGTCATAAAAATTCAATCCTATCAAAGGTGGGAAATTTTTACCACCAATAAGACCAGGATATTATACCTGCTATTTCTTGCCTAAATGCTGCTAATTTTGAAAATCTCAAGAGGAACTTTTGCTCATGGATATACACAGGGTAACAACTTTTACATACTTTCAGTTACTATAGTCTTTTGCGTAGGTTCACATTTATATGTTTGTACACATATTATAACGCCCAAGTATATTTATATCCATTTTATCAGTTAAGGAAACTGAAGGTGTGAAAAGCAAAACAGCTGGCCTATGATAAAAATGATAAGGCAAAAGAAAGGCAGGAACAAACACTGAAATTGGCCACAGTCACTCTTACACTCCAGTCACCTGGCAAATTCAATAGGCGAGATCTATATTCACTCTTCTGGAAGCCTTCAGTGACTCAAAATGGAACCCTATAAACTATTTCTGTAAATGTTTATGTGGAAATTGTTTTCCCTATGAACCAGCAAATTAAACCATCAACATTTTTCCATGATAGAAGACCTGTATGTTTTCAGATAAGAAGTTACACTTCATAGTACATATTGAAATTATGAAGAACCAGTTACCTTCCAAGTGGAAAGTCTCAAATTCTAGGATCACCAGTGATTGTGGTCCCTGATCTATAACGTAACTGCAGTTCAAGTTGTTATCATACTGACTAGGGTAGTTAGGAGAGATGATATGACCTGCAGGGCTGGTGAAATTTACTCCACATCCTGCAAACATAAATAAACAAGATACAATTATAATCCAGGTAATATCATTCTGGTTTTGCTGTGAGAAAACCAATAATGTACACAAAGACATCATCTCTTCTTAAGAGATTGGTGAAAAAAACAGGGAAAGTAGTATATATCATGACAGCAAAAGCAGGTTTTAGACACACAGAGAGCAATGTTTTTGGGTAACCAAAGGTCTTCCTGCCTACAACCTCACACAGTACCTTGGTGTGTCTTGGATAAGATCAGACCATAGCCCCTCAGCCCACTGACCAGAAGGACACAAGAAGGACACAACCTCTTACGGGTCTGGAGTCTGCACCTTTCAAAATCCCTTAGTTCATACAAAGGTAGTGGAACTGGATGGCGGGGGTTTGGGGCACATCAGCAGCCTAGCCTCATGTGAAAACGCCCACGTTAGGCCATTCATTCTTCATCCATGACAGCCAGGAGGATTCAGTCTGCTGTAAGGCCATTTCTGGGTTGCTTTGCTCTATGCAGAACCAGGAAAGATTCGCTACCCAGAATTTCTCAAACACACATAACTGTTCATTTTCATGGAGCTCCTTCTGGTACCAATGACTTGCATGGCCTTGGAGTTTCTCTTTATTTTAAGCTACAGGCTTAAAAGAGTGCAGTGCACAATGGACTTCTGGTATAAAATTAGGAACAGGCATATGAAGACTGTGATTGTCTTCACTAAGAGGTTGTTATTTTTTACTGACAACATTAGTGCAAACATAATAAAAATAAAAGTAGTTTCGGTTTAGAATTCTGTATACTTCAATAGTGTCCTCTAAGCACTTAGTTTCTTGCTATTCTAACCTGAATACAGTAATGGGAAAGTGGTTTAATTTGGCAGCATCCTACCGAAAAAAAACAAAACGAACAACCGACAGCAACTGAGCACTACCCCCCGCTCTTCTGGTGGATTTGACTGTCGCAAAGCACATGCCATGGTTAAAGAAATAGAGAAGCCCACCCAAGAAATGCCACTACACCATACACAGGAGAAATTACCACAGTTTCAGCACGTGCTTTGAAAAGAAGATCAGAGATAAAAATTCTAAAGAAGTAGATCTTTTTTCCTTTTAAAGAAGATTATAGCTTTAGCTTCCAAGCAGTTTAACTACAGAGAAAGAAATTGTTGAAACTTAAAGCCCATTCATTTCTTTTCAGCACACTGAAAAGGTAAAGTGGCTAAGAATAACTACAAAGTTATAACTGCATGCAAGTCCAGCACTGGTGCACACAATAGCTCTATTGCATTCAGCCTGAAAACTCTTGATTTCAAAAGCTGAGCAGAGGCTTCGGTATGCTGTTGAACCAAGGTCTGAATTGCTACACACAGATCAAACTAATCCAAAATAGAGCAACCACCTGGTTTTAATATTACTTACTGCTTATGAAAGATGCAGAGAAACCTGGTCCGGGAGTGTCCTGAGACTGAAATACTGTAGTTATCACATTGTTTGGAGCAACAACAGGATCAGGAGCTGAATTTCCACATCCTGTGGTTAACAAAGCTGCTTCTTCTTCATTGTTTCCTCTCCACACCTGGCAAGCCCAGATTGCAAATGGGTTAGTGCTTTCAAAGCCCATATAGTTTGTGGGGATCCACCAGGAACTGCATATGCAATTGTTCTTTCTGTAGACTTAGGGTAGGATTCAACTCACACTGAATCTTAGAGGCCTAAATTGGAGTTGTTCATTCTGTTCACTCTACGGTTGGTGGAGACAAAAAGGTTTCTCCAATGAGTAAATCATAGTGAATAATTTATGTTACCAGGAACCTCTGAAAGGCATTTGCTTGAGCCCCTACTAACAGCAGAGCCAATGTGGATGAGGCCCAGGGAACCAGAGAGAAATATTTTATGCATATCACTACCTACCTCCATTTTTTCTCTGCTAACTTGTCTCCATACACCCTATGAATAGGGCTATATGTATATATGATGAATTATTAAATGAAATCCTTATATTATTCATAAGTTGATAAAAAGTAAAGCTGTCATGGTAGGGAAATATAGAGACAGCAAATAGGAAGATATAGATCCCTATAATCTGGTCTTGCTAATCAAAAATAATTCCTATTTTTGTTATGTTGTATTCACTGATTCAATGACAAGGATCAAACCATGTAGAGAGTTAACAAAATAACATAATTCACAAAAATATAATAAAGAAAACCATAGAATTAAAAAAAATATTGCTTCAGCTTTACCAACAGCCAGTATAAGTTCAATCAAACTGTGCATTCAAGAAGCACATTCAAGTTTAAGAAGGTTTCTAAGTGAAATTCTTTTCAGGTAATTACTTAAACACATACTCGAGGCTTACAGCTTAAGTACTGAATTTCAATATATGTATGAAAGCAAACATATGTTTCTGAGTGCTTAAATAATTTCCTGAACCAGAATGTTTATTGCCAAGGATTTAAAACATCTTCTTTAAGCAAAAAGAAAACAATATTTATTCTAATACTAAATTTATTTTTCATTGATGGGTTTGAACAGGTTTTTTACTAGTACTTTATACCAAAAATACGTTTAACTCAAATAATATTTGATTTTTATTGTAATGTGTTTTAAAGAAGTGTAGTGGAACTAGAAGAACCACATAAAATTTTGATTGCTCTAAGAAATCATCCTAGAAATGGTTAGCAAAAGGTTAGTCTGCAAGTGCAGGCATATGAAGTACTTTATTCTTCTGGCCAGGTGTTTAAGACAATGGATGCTCAAAAGATTAATAGGAACAGTGTATGGCCTGGCCAAGAGTTTGCGAAGTCACTCTTGACTTTGTATTCTTCATTTTTGGCTGCTGAGCTTGGAATGAATGGAAGAAACTTACACTACTTCCACACTTTTTCATATCCAGATACTTTCATACTTCTCAAATGGGCCGTTCAGAAATGGAAGGGGACATCACTAAAAATTGCAAAGTTTTCTCTAGGGCAAAAATCTCCAGTCAACATAGTTCAGACCAAGTCATTCAGGACAGTTTAGAAATTTGAAATTAAAGTACCTTTACTGGGTGGCATTAAGACTTCCATATTCATAAAATTTATTGTAACACATTACACCAAATAATCAGTTGAGTAGGCTATTAAAAGACAGATCTAATATTTTTTTTTTTCCACAGCCTTAAAAATTGAGCACAACTGTGGTTTGTAATTTCGTAGGCATAGATCAGATGTACAGCTGCTTAAATCTTCCCACATGTTGCCAAATTATGTTTGGCCTCTATTTCAAGTGGGAGTTGTACTGCTGTGGAGAAAATAAGCACAAAACCACTGCACATATGCCAAATGCCTAAGAAAAAATGACACAGAAATTCAAAGCATGTCCACTCCATTCTGTGGCTTTGAAAACAAGTGGCTCTTGACAACCTATGAGAGATAAGAATGCCATCTTTGTTTTTTGAGATTAAAAAAAGAAGAATTAGTGCAACTTGGACACTATACACTTATAAAGAAGTTTCTTCAAATTATAGTGTCACATTCCTGTCTTTTTACTCGCTGGAGTAAGTGAAAATGTCTTTTCACTATATTTTCTCATTATTTCTTGGTTCTGAAGTCATATTACATTTTTCATATTTTTCATTTTTAGAGGAGCATGTAGGGTGATGAGATCCTGCTTGGAGTCGTATCTCAAGAACTGACAAAAATTAAATACATACAAAAGTCAGTTATCATACAGAGAATTGACTGTATTGGCACAAGGAATTCAGTCTGTGTTTCCTGAATTTTGTGTCTTGACTATCCTGACCATGATGGCTGCAAAATGAGATTCTGGAATCATGACTTCTTAAAGCACTGGTCTGCTGATCTAATATGAACAATTATCCTACCTTCACATAACTGCTCTGGCAGCTTCCAGTGCTATCTGGAATCTGGAAGTTACTGTGGAAGTTCATCTCCAAGTGTTTGCTTTCATGCGTAATGATGGTCCACGTGCATCTAGCATTCATGGGAAAGTTTTGAGGCCAATGAGGAGACTTGATCATACCATTCTCCGAATGAATAATTCCACCACATCCTATAAAAAAAAAGCAACAGGTGGTAGAAATGGTCAAATATTTCCTATTGTCAGCTTTGAATAGCTGTTTGTTTTTGTGGCTGCAAGAGCAAGAGAGGAAAGCCTTGACACCCATTCAAACTTCATTTACCCCTCTTTTAATCACTTTTTCTTCTCCCACCCCTGCAACAGGGAGGTAGTTATACTCTAGAGAAGGTCTCTATTTTCTTCACAAGCTCCTTCTCCTTGCCAGTTCATACATTTTTGCTCTGGTCCTTCTATATGCTCCTGACAATTAGAAGTGAGTATTGCTTAGAGAGAAACTAAGAGTCAGAAATATTTTAATGAGGAGCTTCTTCCAAGACCATGCAGGTTCCTTTCCACACCCCATAGCATGCACATTATGACTGACAGCCATTCAGAAAAGCACCCTAGGGAAAAAAAACTCAACCTACCTCTGAATCCTTTTTTTCCTCACTCTGCAACATGCGATTATTGCAGTTCCACATGTGAATCTACTCAAGCTACACCCATTTACCCAGGGCAAAAAGGCACCCCTATGGATCTCAGTGGGATGATGTAGCGTGCTGAAAAACATGCCTTTAAAATTTGCTGACAGATTCACTTATAAGGGGGAATAGTTGCTCATGGTTCTGTGGCTTCTCATATTCTTATACATAACAATTTTAGCTAATTTGAAACATTCTTGCGCATACCATGCCAAGAATAATTTACTAGAGCTGTGCATATAGTACAAGCAAACAGTTATTATTTCAGAGTCAATGTAGTAGAAGGATGAATAAAGAGCAAAAAATGAGTTGTAACATTTTATGTTTTTTGTTTTAATCAAAAAGGAAGTATTAGCTTTAAAAGGATGATTTTAATTTTCATTCTTCTATGTTAGAAATGTCAATTGTGTTTAGAAGGATATGAGGCGAAATTTTGCTCACACATACAGAATTTAAACCTGGAGAATCTCAGTGGACAAATGAGAAGAAAGCTGAGGAGAGGAAACCAGGTATACAAAACAGGAAATCCCCTTTCACAGAGAGAACAGTGACTATGCACATTGCACATGTATGCTAATGTCTACTACATTATTGAAGAGCGGCCTTACTTGCACATGAAATCACAGCAACAACAGGGAAAAGTTTCAAAACAAGCTCAAGTGACAGTGAATACTCATGCAAGCACAGACTATTGGTATGTTTAAGACACTCTGTCAGTTGCCTGTGAATACTGCTAGATCTTTAGCTGATAGAAAAATGAAAAGCATCAGCTGGAAGATTTGCAGCTGGAGGTGACACTAGGGAACACATTGCCAGCTCTGTACTGAGGTAGGAAGGCATAATGAATTCATCTCTGTCAGAAGCCAGCATGTGTACACTTGCCTTTAGCCACCTCTAGAAGGACAGCATGCAAATGGTGAACTATTTTTTTTTCATTCAGAGACCTTATAATTTCAAGAGAGTCCAGGTAGCTTTTTAAAATAAACCAATTCAATCCTGCATGTGTACCACTTTCAAAAGTGAACCAACATCTTCACTAAAGTGGAACAATTTTAGGCTGTTGTCTCATGTCCTCTTTGAGAAGTTACGTTTGCCTCTCTATTTTGAAACTGACTTCTTTCTAGTTTTAAGCATTTAAACCAAATCATACGGTGAAGCAATTATTATTCAAGAAATTAGATGTCTTATAGTCACTGACAATAGATACAACTGCAGGGATGATAATGGGCATGGTATCAATTTACAGATAAAGGAAACTGCCAGACAGAGGCTTAAAAATTACAAAATCAGCCTAAATAGAATTTCATTGTGTGAGATCAGGCAACACTGGTTTAATACTTGACTTTTGCAGCACTGACCTCTCAGGAATGCTGAAGAGGTTGGCATGTATTCCTTTGATCTTCTTATGGTTGAGAAGTGCTATATAGGTGTGATGCACCGCTATGTTACAACTCAAAAAAACCCAGTGTTTTTTCTCTTACCTAGAGATTCAGCTGTCCATGTTGCATAAAAGCCACCTCCTTGAACTGAGTGGTCAGAATTAAAGATGACGACTAGCTTGCTGGAACCAGACTGAATAGTACCAGGGGATGTGTTTCCACAATACTTTCCTATGACAGGAGATCCAGGAGAGCCACCATTCAGGATAGTAACAGAGTCCCACTTGCAAAGCACATGATTTTCAACCTGGAAGGCTGTAAAGATTAGCTGCAACACACAAAAGCAATATTCAGGAGCTGACACCAGTGGAGATTAGAGCAATTCCTGCCAGATCCCAAAGCCATCCTAGCACAATGATTTCTGGATATTCCCAGAAATTCAACCCTCATTTCACCTTGCTGCTTTCCTGCGAGTATTGCTAGGAGTCTTCCCAATATAAGTAACAGCAGCTACTTAGAATGAAGATAGAAATGCAAGCAGAGTGCAGTTTCAAAACTGGCATTTTTGGGACTTAACATAGGTTTGAAGCTAAATATGTGCTTCAAAACTATCTTGGGTGTGCATAGTTGTTGAACCTCTTTCCTGCTCTCTAGGCTTCTGGTCATGAGGTCAAACATAAGTAGCTTATGTAAGCAGAAAGCCTTGGATTTTTTCCTCCTGTTATTTTGAATCGGAATACTTAGCAGTTGCTAAGAATAATGCTAGTTTCCATTAAATGGGAAACAACCCACGTTCCCGTAAATCACATAAATACAATGGGCTAGGCAGGCAGCTTCTGACCCTGTCTCCCTCCCACACTGAGGACGTTCGCCCTTGGAGTGATATGCACGTGGGTGGGATTTCCAGTTCAAAGATTTAGATTACTGATCCAGTATACACTTGGATTTGTCGATGTTGAAGTATTGATGTACAGTAATGACTGCCTGTCCCTCTTCCGATATGTTTTTTTAACCAGCTCCAGAACTGGGATTTTTATGAAAAAATTTAGAAATATACAGTACTTCTTCCTGAAACTTTTGAGTGTATTAATTTCCAAATGAAATCTGCCTAAGGCAAAGACCAAATAAAAATTTGGCTCAGATTTTTTAAGTTTGGAACATCAACAGCAACAGAAACTTGCAGCTTATACTGGAAAAAGTGCCTTCACTGAGGGAGCTGCTACTCAGCCTGTTTAAAATAGATACTTACTTTCATCTGATTAAGATCAATCCTGTTTTAAAGAAATTTGTAGATTAAATACAAAATTTTTGCTCTACTAAAATAATCCTGTATTCCCTGAAATAAGTACCTCAGCAGTGGTCAGAATATCGTGCAGCAGAATAATTAGGATATTTTTCTGACATGGACCACAAATGACACTCTTTGGACCTGTTCTCCAAAGGATCAGTTAAATAATTTAGTGAGTGAGGTTTAGCACTGCTTCGTCATAAAGGTTCTTAAGTTGGTGTCTCAGCAGTTTGGCTCAAAAAAGTAGCACCTCAGGCAGGCTGTTAATAGTAATTGAGAAAGAAGAGCAGCATCTCATTGATGTAATTTGTGCCAGTAATTATATCAAGACATGAAAGCAATTTTCTAGTGACTTGTAAGTTTTACGCAGAGATAAAAAAACTTCAGCCTTGTGTTTACTCTCATGATATGAGAATATCCATGCACAATTAATAAGATGCGATGCGAGTTTCCTAAATGCAGAAAGTCATTATTTAATGGAGAAGTCAGTGCTATGTTTTGAGGTCAAGCTAGACTAGGATACTTCTGATTTTAAAAAGCATGATCTAGTTTGGCTGCGTTATCTTCATTTCTTCATGTTTCTTAGATAAGACTGATGTGGATATATTTAATTTCTCCACATCTCTGATTATCCAAATTATCTCAAACCTGTTCCTCAGGTCTCATAGGGTGCTTCTTGCATTGGCAGCTGTACACACAGTCATGGCATTGAGTTACTCACAGTGATGGTTTCACCTTCGGGGGCTTCCAACAACCAAGAGCAGTGATTCAGGTTGCTGTAAGGCTCAGGATAATTAGGGCTTGCAATAACTCCACTTTCACCTGACTGTATACCACCACAGGCTGAAGAAAAAAGTAACATTTCAATACAGTTTAGGAACTGAACACTATAATTAAATTATAGAAAGAATGATCATCTTTTAATAGTACTAAAACATATTTAAGTTGGATATGGATAAGGATTAACAATTTATCTGGGAACACCCAAGTTTTAAAATTTTTGTCTCTGAGTAGTGAGTAAACAGATACAATGACCTTGAAACTTTTCATTTATTCTTATACTTAATAAAGCTCTGCAAAACCTTTGCCAGTTGACAGCTGCCTCTTCCACCTTAACTTCCATTTATTTATCTCAGACTTCTAAGCAAACCTGTGCCGTTCTTGAACTAACACAATCAAGTCAAAAACTTACTGATATGCCTAGTTAAGCGCCAAGGCTGAATTCAGCTGTGACAGGAAGAATAGTTGAGCTTGCACGTAAGTGGAAAAGTGGTGTAATTTGCACTGATAGGGCTGCAAGTGGATTTCAAAATAAGAGCAAAGGTTCAGGCAGCAGAATCCATTTCAGCCATGCAAGCACTCTGGAGGCCTATTTGAAATAAGTCAAACTTGGCTGGTGTTACCTGTTACATCCCTTTTCCCAAGAGGAACCAGCTGCTCCGAGTGTTGCACTGCATTGCAAAAACTGAAATGCGGTTCAGGGAATGGGAACAGTGAGGCAGAAAATAAATCTGAAAGTTCAATTGCTAACATGTGTTTGCTTTAGATGAGTATAAATAGTGGCAGGCACCATGTAACTTTTGAGGACCTCTTTGAGAGTTGATCCCATACCACATATTCTCAGTATCACCAAATGAATGGCAACGTTCCCCAGAAGTGCCTCAGTTAGCATGGGCAGCAGTCTATGAAGCCATTTACCTTCAAATGTGTAATGGGCCAAGAATCCTTTATCTTCTGAGTTTTCATCACTTACAAAGTGCACCCAGATCTTGGGGGCAGCTATGACTAGTGGCACAGATGGTGTAGCCTGACCACAAAGTCTGGATATTAGCTCTCCATCAGCATCCCCTGCATAAGAAAAGGAAAAAAACAATTACACTTTTTGAATCCTAAAAGAACTACAATAACATAAAGGAATACACAGGGCAAACATGCATGTCATTTTCTTTTGACTAGAAAAATGAGAAAAGTGCATATCACAGTCATTGTATTATTATTTGTTATGGGTATAGGTAGAGTGCTGCAGTTCATTCCTGGGATTTAAATCTTGACAATGAGGAAGTTCTCTCCAAAGCTGTATTAATAATCTTTTTTATATCTTGGGCTGTTTCTCTCCCCTTCCGTTTGTAAGATCCATCAGATGCGAAAACAGAGAAAGTGCCCCAGACTGGAGACATTTGGAGGCAGAACTGTGAGAAGAGATGGCCCAAGGGTCTGATCTCTTGGAAGCCTATTGAGCCTGTGTGTTCATGACATCTTCATTAAAGACAACAGGGATCTGGAGTTTTCTACCATATAGGGATGTGCTTCATCCACAAACAAGCTGTCTCGGCTGTGTTAATAGTGGACATCTCTTTCCCAGGGATCTCAGCTTACTTTGTATGGCAAAAATAATGCCAGCATTTGCTTTTATAATAGAAACCTGAAAGGAAAGCATAACACAGGCACTTGCACTTCTGTGACTCTGAACATTTACTCAGGTTGGGGTAAACTCTTATCTATCACATTGGTAGAAGTACCAGTTTTTGTTCATTACTGATATATTCTCAGAAGAAGAAGAAAAATGTGAGTAGTAGTGTTCCTTACAACATCCAGGCAATGCCATTCCTGAGTTTGCATCTCTAATAACAGCAGGCTGCTGATCTTAAAAGTCTCCATTCAAAAACAACTCCTAGCTCCATGCAGAGTGGTAGGCTGTGCTGGCAAAGAAGGCAGCAGAGCAAGAGGGAGAAGCTTTGGGCGCTCTTAAAAGCCTTTGCACAGTTACTCTGAGTAACATGGCTAAGTAAGTTCATCTTTCTGTCCTATACAGCGACACAGCCACAACATAAAATACCTTGAAGCACAGAGATAAAAGATGACAAATAATAAAACTCTATTAAAGTAAATTACACAGAGAAATGCTAAAACCACTGCTGTTAACATACACTAAAAATTATACCAAACTGTACAAGCAGAAGATGTTCAGGGTAAATTATAAAAAATACTTGGGAAAAAGTACTACTTTGAGCATTAAAATGTAAAGTGTACTTTTTCTTTTTTTGTGCTTCTTATAAGGTGATTCACTATGTGACATTTGTGATCCAGGTTACTCAGTCTCTACAGTGTGAAAAGTGACACCAATCATTGTTTGCATGAATGACTAGTTAGCCAGAGATCTAGACTATTGATAAACAGAAAGATTTGCTGTAAGATTTGGTTCAAACTGAAAGGAATGGTCTGAAAGAGAAAAGCAAGAGTCTTCCACAAAAGCAAGAAATTATTTCACTGTAGCAACATGCTCAGCTGTACTACCATGTACAGATTACATGCACATGCTTGATAATTTAAAAACTTGATATAAAGTCTTACCCTAAGAAATGTGAAATATTTATTCTGTCTTTTTGGATTAAATATTTCTCAGTGATTGCACAAAGTCAGTTCTGCTTTTTTTTATTATGATTATTCAGTAGTCTTAAATGTGTTGCATAGGAAACTCAAAAGAATTTTACACATCTCAGTTTCATTTGGCGTCTCCCAGGTGCCTTACTGTTGAATTGGACCTTTCCCCAAATTCACTTCTGCTGTGTTGAGAGTCTAAACAGCAGCTGCCTGAGGTTAGTGATATTCTGCACTGTCTACATCTGAGTGTTGAATGCCACTTGTTAGCATACATAGCTGAATTAGGACGTTCTGCCTTTGATATGAGGCTGGTTGTGAAACTGAAGATTGATTAGTATGGCCAAAATGAGCATTACTATTTAGATGACAAAGATGTGCAGAACAAAATCAGACTACTTTTTTTCCTCTTTCGTTTGATTATATCGCCTGGAGGCGTCAAGTTCAAAATAAAAGGAAAGCAGTGGGAACTGATGAGTGACAGACCAGATCTTTCATTCTTTCTCTGAGTTTTCTTTCTATTATTCCCCAGCTCTGGTGCATATGTGGTAGGAAATTGTTATGCCATGCAGCTATGCGTGCTTTAGCTCTACATAGGACACACCAATATTAAAACCAAGAGCTCTTGTTCAAATGAGTGCAAATAATGTAACAGATTCCAGCTCTCAACACTCCCCCTACCTTTCAGAGATTATTTCCTGGTAAGTTAGGACCTGCTCTCTCTGGGACTCACAAATACAGCCTCTTGGTGAAGACGACAGTTGGGGCTTTCATACTACACTTGGCATTAGCTGAGTGACTTTCATATGACCTTTCCAGTTGCTTGTTCTTATGGATAGCTAAAGATGCTCAAATATGCAGAGATGTTAGTGGTGCATTAGTCCTGTGACTGTTTTCCTTTTAAATGCTTAGTCTGTATTTTGTGATGCAGTCTCACAGGAAATATGGATTTGAATTTGGAGAACCATCTTGTAAGTAAGAAAGTGGGATGTGAAGTGGATACGCATCCCAGAGGCTATGAATAATTAAAGCATTCTTTACTCCATTCCTGCTGTCCCTGGAGATACGTTAGGAATAGGGAAAGAATGGGCTGTGAACCAAATGAATTGTTTTGATGACTTCAGCTTCTCCTGACCACCATCTTTCAAGGGAGAAGTGAAATTTGTATTGTCTCTTGTAAAGAGAGTCAGGTTTGTATTGCAACCACCAAAACAATTTATCCCCCAAAGATAGCTATCTCTCCTGACAGAAAGGTTAGCCAAATCCATGCATTCATTGTTCTTGGCAATGAAATCCCACTCCTGATCTGGAAGACAACATGGAAGGCAGGCATGTGAACATTCTTTCAAATGTACAGATCCTGTAGCAATCACTTTCTGCGTATATAAAAACAAGATCTGGCACAAACACAGTTGCACAACTGGAATCTTAATAGGGTTAATCCATTCTCCTGCTGAACATACAAACCTATTCGTAACTCTAGATAGTCATACTGGCAGTCCTGGTGATGCTCCAAGTGGAAATCCTCAAAAGAGATATATATGGATGAATTATAGTAGGAGGGGTTTTCAATGGTCCATTCACAGTTGAGGTTACTTGTGTAATTTTTGACAGCATCATAACCAGGAGAAGAGAAATTTCCACCTGCATATCCCATCAGTGCTCCACCACAAACTGCAGAAACAAAATACTGTTTTTTAATAAAATTCGTAACAGTTCTTGTATGAAGAGAAATCTTGCCCCTGTTTGTTCTGATTTATGTATATCAGCATAGGTGATGATTTGATCAAAACTTTTCCATCTTCTTCCTTTTTTATGATTTACCGCTGTGTACATGAGAATTCTTGCCTAGTGTCCAAGAATTTATTGGCAAGTCTTTAAAAACACATATGAAAAGCAAAGAAATCATTATGCAAGGTAGCAAATAAAATATTTCAGAAGGGCCATCAACACAACAGGCATTATTTGACATTTTGATAAAATCCCATTGCAGATCCAGTTCAGTATTTCTCTGCCCTATCCATTATCTAACTCTAGATTCAAGATTTTTCTGGAACCTACCCTTGAGAGCAGTACATTCATGCTATGGGAGGATGCTTGATGGAGAGTTGAGAAATAAAGTACAAAAGACTCAAGGCTGTGGTCGTCAGCCTCTGCCAGCTGCCTTCTCTCTGGAGACTGAGCTTGCAGAGTAGGTTCGTTACACTGTTTCACAAGCTATGATAAATTAATTATCCCCTGGAGTAATAATGCAGCATTTGAACTATTCAAGTTGCCTCTGGCACTATGCTTTTTGCATCTTTTCATGGAATATGGACAACTTCAGACCATGCCTTACTCAAGACTAAGTACCAAACAAATCAGTAGTGAGAGAAAGCACTGTGATTCACAACAGAGGCTGCTCTTTGCATTTGAAGTTTGACGTAACAGGCACATGAAGTCTGTAACTCCCAGAGATTCACTGTTTTTTTCAAGTTCTTCCATAGTAGAAGACTAGTCTACTCAAATCCAGAGATGTAAGAGACAGCAAAAGATATGAGACATTTTTTGTCTGTTTAGATAATTTTTTTGATGTGTACCACTACTTTAGGTATGAAATGACTCCTCAAAGTTCAGTCATTAATTCAAAACTGCACACTACCTGCATCTTCACTAGATGTGTATGAGGCACTGAAGCCTCTGGTTGCACGGGACATATCTGTCACCAAAATGACTTTCATTGTGTTTCCAGAGGATTTCACCTCAGTGCCTGGATTTACCTCACCACACAGCTTGGCCAGCCGGGGAGAGTTCTGTCTTAGGCCGTTGTAAACCTGTTGGGTCAAAATAAACAAACTCTTACAAAGATCAAAATGCAGTCTTATGAACATCTCCTGTATTATCTAACAGAGCTTCACATCTTTAATACAAGGTTCATTGATGTCCCTCACAGGAGGCTACCTCCCAAATCTACTTAAAACCTTGGAACAAACTTACATTGCCTTGAATGAATGAGACTCTGAACCAAAACATCAAAAATATCTTGCTTATTTTGGTGAAACACAAACATATTTACCCCTCACCTTTTTTTTTTTTTACTTTTTTAAAAACAGAAATTGAAACAGCTTTATTGGGAAAAATACTGCATTTTAGCTCAGTATTTGTATCTTCAACCACTTAACAGTGCCAGCTACTGATCACATTAATTCAATTTCAAATTATCATCTTTGTACGCTTGTGAAAGCCTAATCAGCTTTATCAAAATCTCCTCCAGCATACTAAGTGCTCATGGGCATTTTTGATTAATCCAAGCATTTCAATTTTTGATGGTCTGGAGGTATTTTACTCATTTTCTTTCATACAGACTTTAACCTAGGAGTTAATTTCCTTATTTCTACTACTGTCTCAGCAAGTGATCCAGAAATTATGTTTCCCACTGAGATCTGGAATGTACTGAGAGTGTTGAAGGCACAAAAGCTGGCAGGACAGATCTTCCTTTAAGAGATCATTACTTCATCAATCAATAAAAAGCCAGCTCCCCATAGTCTGTCTAAATCAACTGTGAAGGAAAACAAAGGAAACATCTGCAAATCACAAGGGAGAGCTACTTCAGCCCCTCACACTTGTGCATGGGCTAGCTTCTGATAAGCTAATTCATGTGTTCACTCTGCTAATCTAAACAAATAGGAAACTAAACTAGATCTCCCATTCCTGTGATTTCACAGAGGAATTGTATTTTTCAGGTATTTGTACATCTGTCTGATCAGTTCAAGTTCTGTGTGCCATCTCTGATTTTTTTTTTTTTTTGGAGACAAGATGTAACGATGAGGTAGAATTTCCTGGAGTTTCTCTATCTTTCTCCCAAAATATGCAAGGTCACACCTAGTGATTCTCTGCCTTTTTCTCTTTCTTCTTAATTTTTGAATCGACTACTATAGGTAACAACAGCACTAACAACTTCCAAAGTCAAAAGAGACCTGGAACTGACTGAGGGACTTTGTGTCCACAGAAAAGGAGCACTGAAAGCTTTCAAAGCCCCAGAGCTTTTTCCATAATAGTTGAAAAGCCAATTCCAATTCTTCAAGTTCCCCCTGGACCACATATTCAAAATTTCTGTACTCAAAAGAAGCAGAGGAGTTTAGATACACTACAGAGCTAACTTCCTCTCAATTATGTTTTTCCCAGATTAAATTATGATTTGTCTGAAAACCAGATGTAGACCCATAAATGACATTTCATCTCTATTTCATCCATTCATGCTCCATAAAAGGATTAGGAAGAACATTTTCTGCCTTTACCCTCGATACTCACAGCCACATAATCTGATGAGCACCTCCAGTGTTCTTCAGTTTTCATGTCATTAAAGGTTAGACTCACACGTCGGTCTTCTTTCACTGTGATCCTCCATTCACACACTTGATTATGTGGGTATAAGTTGGGATAGTTGGGTGAGGTAAATGTTCCAACAGGGGCAGTAAATTCCCCACCACATTCTGAAATACCAAAATATCGAGACGCTTCTTAGACTAAAGCAATGCTTATGGAGTTATAGCAAAAACCCATTATTAATGCAAGAGAAGAGATCCTGAGAGCTTGATTTGATACGCTTACCTCTCTGTGTGTTTATCTAAAGAGCTAAGTTCCTGCAGTTGAATATTGACCATAGCAGCTCCTTTTAGTATAACTGTTAATATACCCTTCTCTGAATGGCTCATGACAGGCTTCAGAAGCCTGAATGACCCAGGGGCTTTGATGTCAAGTGGTACAAGCCTCTCACTGTGGCAGGATTGAGACATTTCTGTCTTTCATACGACTGGGAAGAGCTACACAGAAGAAGCAGGGTCTTAGAGTGGGTAATGGTGAAGGATGTGTTTTTCTCTGCTGGTTAACAGTTAGTCCCTCTCCTCGTGCAGCAGGCTCATGTAGAATAGTCCAATCTCTGTATCTACCTGTATTTTTTTTTTGCTAATACAGTTTCTTTTCTGTGGTTGCATAACAGAGTCCTGGGAGTGGAATTATATTCTTTATTTTTTCGGAGTTTGTTCCACCCTCTGTTATTTTATTGCAGAAGTAAACATGAGAAATAAGGAAGCTTTCAGCTGGAAAGAATTAAGAAGTGTTGGCAGGTGATTTTTCAAGACCACTACTGAAAAACTTTCTTAAAAAGTAGATGTATTTTGGCAGGACAAACATTGCATGGGCACTAAAGAATGTGAAAGAGAAGTGTGAAGCTGGAATAAGTCCATGTCCTTAGTCCCGATCAGAGCAGTTTTTTGAAGTCATTATGCTCAGGACAAGAGGTAATGTGCACAAACTGAAATTCCATCTGAATACATGAAAAAAGTTTTTACTGTGAGGGTTGTTGAATACTGGAATACATTATCCAGAGAGGTTTTGGAGTCTCTATCCCTGGAGACATTCAAAACCCAACTGGCCACAGCCCTGTGCATCTGACCCTGCTTGAGCAGGGGGGTTGGACTACCTCATCTCCTGAAGTCTCTTCCAGCCTCAATGGCTCTGAAGTTCTGTGATTTTGCTTAAAACCTATTGATTAAAATCTATTGGTTTTAGGAAGTTTCAGAAATACCATTTGCCTCAGAGGGTCAGTATAACATAAAGGAAAATCACAGCATTTCTTTAACTACCTCCTCATCAAGAGGGATGTGGGGAGAGAGGGTATGTTAGGACATCCCTGGACTGATTGCTGGATAGAAATGTTGAGGAAGAGTGTGCTTTAATGTGTGAGACCTACCATTGATAGCAATATCCATTATAGCAGGAGACTGCTTGCATCTCAAAGTTTCAGCTCAGCTAAGAAGTGATCAGAGCGCTCTATTCCTACTTCCCGAAGAGTTTAAATTTAAGAGCAAATACACACCACTCCAAGAACAAGTGATCTACAATATATGCTGTCCTAGTGCAGTTATGGTCTGTGGTATATGTTGCTTCCCTGAAAGAAACTTTGCAACCTCACAAATCCAACCTTCAGTACTGGAATCGAAGCGCAGTCTGAATCCTCGGGCATTGACTGTTTCGTCAGAGACAAATTTGATGTACGCATAACTGTCAGAGGTATCCACAGCACCAGGGAGGGTATTACCACAGTACCTGCCCAACAAATTTCCTGAAAAATCAAATACAGAAAGACAATTTTATGTCAATATATGGTTTATATTTACATTGAAGCATCACCTTCCAATTTAACTGGACAGGAGCAAGCTAGTAAAATCAAGTTATTCTTGCTAAAAAGAAGGCGTTTTTTCATCTGTCTTTGCTTCAGCAAACAAGGCAGACAGAAGCAAATGCTATACATTGATAAGGCTCACTTTGTACCGAAAGGGAAATGCCTTCAGGAATCTCTGGTGAGGTTTCGTAATAGTACTAAGGAAGGGAAGGCAAAGACTGAAATAGTTCTCAGACCAGAAGCGTTGTATTCTCGGATCTCCACAAAGTCATTTGTGCAGTTGGAGGAGTTTTGAATATCTAGGCCTTCTACTCTGATGGTAAGGTAGTGGCCCCTGGGACCCTGTAGAAACCATTCACACCGCAGGTTGTCTTGATAATGAAGCTCAGGATACCCCACGCTTTCAATTATTCCGGTTTGTCCTATTACTGTCCCGCCACAGGTAGCTGCAAAAGAAAGAACATTCCTTGGTTCACTGAAGGACTTCAGAGAGATGACCTTTTCTCCTGAACAAGACTTAAGGCTAAAGCACAACTGACTTGTTTTCTAACAGTGGTAATAAAACAGGAATTGCCTTCCAGTTAAAAAATCTTCCAAATTCTCCTAATTCAGTCAGCCTTAGTCTGGGTGCTGGTTTTACCAGAAAATCTTGGAAAGTTTTATTAGATAATTATAAAGAAACTCAGTCTGCTAAATGTGGGTCTAAATATTTTATGACTGTTGGCTGGGTCCTACAGCTATGCTTCAGACTCCTCTTTCCTGCAGTCCTTTCCTGTTCACATTCCACTCCTTGTGATGCTTTGTGAGGGATCACTGCAGAATTTGTGAAATAGCTATTTATTTTTAATTTTCTATCTCTCTCAAAACTGATTTCTCTGTGGTATCTAGAAACATAAATTCATAATATTGAGGTTTACAGCAAATAGTAGTCCCAGATGGAATTTATTGGATTTTACAGTGTCTGCGTGTCTGCTTGCTACAATATTTCATGGCAGTAACAGTTCTGTTCACACTCTCTGCTCTTCTGAGTGATTAGTGCTTTGTTTCAGGATGACTGGCATACAGCTGAGATACTGTAAACCTGTTATGGATAAAGGTAAATTGTAACTTCATATCTTAACAACGTTTCATTACAAGTTACTTCAGTTTTCACATTCAGAAACGGAACAGCACACTATATTGGCTTAAGTGTTTGAGAACTAACATAATCAGCAAAATTCTGTGTAAAGATATATATATATAGTCCTCTTTTTTCCTTTGAGAAATTAACAGCCGTAGACTTTCCTATACGAGTGACACTAACATAATAGGTACTATTCATAAAAGATTATTAACATTAACAAATGAAGTACATGTTTCTGAATCTGATCAGACTATTTTTTATTTATTTTTAAAACTTTGCTAGTACTTTTTAATCTTATTTTTGCAACTTGAGAGCAAATAATTTTAATTTCTTTTCCCAGCTGACAAGTAATGGCTCTTAGTTTGTTCCTTTTTCAGTCCATTGTTGTGCTATCTCTGTTTAGCAACATTGTTATTACATATTGATTTATATTTGCATATAGAAGCTCCTAATTTGTTCTTCTCCTGCCATGTCTCACCTGATGTTTGCATACCTCTTCAGGATCTTGCTAAAGGAAATGACAGTAATATTGCATGCTGAGAATCGAATCATGTTACATGACTTTATTTGTGTCGGCCTTTTTTCCTACTGCCTCTTTGATAATCATCTTCAGCAAGAGGTTATCCACTCTTTTTTCCCACTTCTGTAGGTCTATGAGCACTTTTGTATTACGATTTCTATAGTTTTCACCCCTTGTTATGTGCAGAGCATGCTGATCTTAACCCATATGATTTTGATGCCTTAGCTCTAAAATTAATTGAAAGAGGCACATATCTGTCAGTCCACCTCAGGTAGGATTTAAGCCCTGTTAAAAAAGCCTGACACTTGAGACCAAAACCTCTAAAATCAGAAAAACTGAGAAATGGAAGCATTACCAATGGAGTATTTAGCATTAAATCCCACGTGTGTGGCACTGCTGTCAGATCTAAACCTCAGGTACATGACAGCTCCTGAGGATCTCTGTGGGCCTGGCATCAAACCTCCACACAGCTTGGCAATGACAGGAGCAGTGGAGTCAGCACCGTTGCGTATCTCTAGGTAACTGGAAGTGCAGCTGGAAGAGGAGAGTATTCTCTGTTCAATGAATAGCAGTAATGGTTTGAAATCATTTCAGCATGTGCACAAAACTGAGAAGCTGTAGTGAATTAGATCAGTTTCCATGCAGTTTGACCAGGACAGAATCAACAAATTGATAATCAATGATGCTTATGTAATATTTGAATCAAAACATGTGCTAGAAACATTGAGAAAGGTTAATTCCAAACCCAGTCTATAATCAGAACTGATCTGACAGAAGCAAGACCTGGGGAGGGATACTGATAAAGCAGTTGTGACCACCTTTAACCTTTTTTATTTTTTATTCCCTATTAAGTCTTGCGGATGACTGATACAAAACAGATGAAGGGGAAAAAATTAAAATCTGGGGACTTCCTTATGTGCGCATAGAAAGACCCAAAACATCTTAACTAACAACTTTGCCTTCAGAACATTGCGATGTCCTGTGAAGCCAGCAAGAAAGGACACTTTCGGGACTCTCCATCCTGCACCAATTTTTCTGGACATAGTGTCACAAGTGAAGTTCACCTTTGCCATATAGTGTTCCAGTCCCAAATCAATGAAGTTACATGAGTTGGAAACTAGGCCTTGTTTTATGCTTCAGGCAGGGGGTGCAAAACATTTAGACCCATTGCAAATCAGCAGACAGGAAATGGAGGAGGGAGACAAGTAGTTATAGTGGTAAGCCATTTGATTTAAAAGCACTGAGTGTCAAAATGACTTGAAATCAGAATATGAAAGGGCTAGAGGGCACAGACTTTACAGAAAACACCTTTCTATCATGGATGCTTCCTTTTTGTCTGTTATATTAATTTCTGTCATGCTCTGCAAAGTCCGAGGAAAGTGTACCAGTGGCCTAATAGCTTCAGTGATTTTTCATGCAAAAATTTCCTGGCCACTTCTGATTGTAAAACTGACAGCGTGCTTTGGGAGGAATTAGAGAAAGTAACAGGGAAAAGAGAGTTGGAATGGAGTCTCTCTGAAGAAACACAGGCAAAATAATGTGAATGTGTACTTTGGTGAAGGTTCAATGTAAAACTGATCTTCAAACTGCAGCTCTACTGCATGCCCATTAGGAGCACTTATGGTCCAGACGCAGTCAGCATGCGGGGGGTAATTGCTCGGATAGTTGGGGGAAGATGTATATCCACTCGGGTTGAAATCATTGATATAAATATGCCCTCCACAAGCTGGGGAAGAAAAGAGCACCAAAAAAAAATGTTAACAAAATAGGTGAGGCATCAAAAACATAAGTTATCACTATATTCCAACAGTTTCCTTTCAACATCATGTAGTTAAATCAAAAACAAATAAATTATACTTCTTTCTGTAGGAAAACATTTTAATGCACTAGACTCCTATGTTCCTGTGTTCCTGCTTACCTAGCCCTCCTAATTTCCAAATGTTTAGGGCCCTGAATTAAATTGCTGTTAGCTCTTCCTTGAATTGCTTCTAAGCCGAGTAGGAAACATATTTTGTGCCTTGTTCCTACTCCAGTCCCCAAGAACTAAAAAGCTTACAAGTCAGACCCATCAAAGTTTCTGTGAATTATTTCCAGCTTACAAATTTTGAAATATCTATGTGAGACTGTAATGCATGTGTGAGGAATGCCAACCAGAGCAATCACAGGGATTTACTCAGTTTTTTTATCCTAGAAAAATACCTTTATCTTGACCAGAATCTTTCTGTCAAAAGCCCCCATTGTGTTCTAGAAACATAGGTTTAACACAGGATTTTAGTCAAGTTTTATAAATTGAAGTATTATGACTAGCATTGTACAGATTCAGCCATTCTCTTCATGGATCCCCTGCAGTAATGCTAAGAATAATTCTTCGTGGCAGCAGGGAAAAGTAGGAAGAAAACAAGCACTTAAAAATTTGAGTAGGTGACAGGCTGCCTTAGTTGTGTTTAGCTACACTGTTCAACAGGAGGTCTCCTCGTGTCTCAGGTGGCATGTGTCATGAGTACATGGAGTAACTGCAAAAGTCAAGGACCTGAGCCTCCATTTTTTTCATCCTTTCAAAATTGTTAACCCTGGCAGAGAATTTTTTTTTCCTCAGCTGAGAGTAAAACCTCTGAGAAAAATTTTTTTTTCCTCAGCTGAGAGTAAAACCTCTGAGAAATGTTACCAGCCTTCTGGACACACTAGCCTAAATCATTCCCAACATCATTAGCCACCTGCACTGGTTACTATATGTTAAAAATACTGTTCTTGTTCCCAGGGTTTTTTTTCCTGTATGTATTTTAAGCAACTCTTCCTAACTATGGATCCTACTTGTCTGCTAAAGGTTTCCCTGTGAAGTTTTTATTTTTAACTTCAATATCTCCAGGTTCTGTGACCTGGAGCCGGCTCTCTTTAAAGAGGAGAAATTTGAGGGTAGAATCAGAAGTCATGCACTAGAAAGGAGAAAACAAGACATTTTTGTCAACATCTGATTTTACCAGGATTGGGACTTACAATAAAAAACTCCTTTAAGAGGACAAATTCGAAGTTATATATATTGAGTTGCAGAATTTATTTCCTATACTTACCTAGACTCTTAGCTTCATATTTCAGTTTGAATCCTTGACCCTCATTCCTGCTGTCAGAAATGAAGTGGACAAACAGATGATTATCTGTGGTGTACATGGCAGAGATGGGGCTGCTTCCACAAAACCGCCCATTCCTTCTTCCAGGTACCAAAGGTGGGGCAGAATTATCTAATCCATTTTTCAACTACAAGAAGAGAAATTGCTAATGTCACTTCAATCAAACAGCCCTGGAATGCCAATCTTAATGGTTTCAGCCATGGGGGGAAAACAGTAGCCTAGTGATTAATTAATGTGCAGGAATAAATAAGAGAGAGAGAGAGAATCTCTGTAATATTTCTCCTTGTTATTTCCACCCCCTCGCAACCTGGGCTGAATTACTGACACAGAAATCTATAAGATTCTGTAGATTTAATAGCTTTGAGGATTTGGTGCCCTATCCAATAACCTCACCTCTATATAATCTCCAAGGTTGCAGGAAATATCCTCACTCATAATCTGGAAAGGTTGTTCAAAATGGACAGCAATGATAAATCCAGAGGTTACCACTACATGCCAGGAACAATTCAGATTAGGAGCATAGTCTTGAGGATAGTTGGGGGATGTTATCACACCCCTGCCTGTGTGCAAATAGCCTCCACAACCTGAGAAAAAGGAGTTGAAGCAAAGAAAAAAATACTAGCATCAACTATTCACATATTCATTTACAGGAAAACCGTGTCTCCTAAAAGGAAGATGTGACAGGTAAAAGCAAATGTTGAAGCAAGTATATGAAGAGTTGAGGGGCATAGAGTGAACGCACACAGTGAATGATCACCTAAACATAAGATAGTAGACTGCAAGATGACACAAACCACACATCTTGACAGCGAAACTCACTTCCCAGACTTAACAGAAGAGTAAGCAGGCAGCTACGCCAAGGACCTCCCATGGTACCAGCATATTGCTACACTGTCTGACTAAATTGCTTTTAGACAGTGACTAAACCGCTGTCCCCTACTCAAGATATCAGTCAGAAAAAAAACTCCCTAGGCTGCCCGTTGTTATCATAACACTTTCCTTGCTGCCTCAACCCATCCAGGAATATGTCATCATCCCTGCGTGTATGTGGGCGGAGTGCCTCTGGAAATGACTGACATTTCTGCTAGAACTGACACAGCTCTCTGCATCTGTCTATCTCTATTTTGTGTCTGTGCTTTGAGTCATGTATTTCCCCCTCTTAGCTGGGCATGTTTTCAACCTTCATCTAAACTGTTATAAACTTAGGCATACACTTCTGAAAAGTAATTGGTCTGGTTGAATCATGCTTCGTTGGATTATATTGCTGGGCAAATATTAAATTTTACCTTTGCAGATTCAATCATTTCTTAATGCATATTTGTGAGAAGTGACTAATTGGTCTGTGTGATTAATTAGATAGACTGCAGACAGCTGTTGAAAATGCCAGGGGAAAATGTCTTTCCTTACTCATTGTTAGCAGCAAAGCAGACATTTATCTGAGACAGAAGAGAAACAAATCTTACTTTTGTGATAAGAGGCATTAAACCCAGCTCCAGTGACACTTGCATCTGATGTGAAGTGGATAAACATCACCTCTCCTGTTGACCTTATTGGTCCAGGAGGCTCTCGTCCACACAGAGTAGCCAGTACTGGAGAAAGACTAGTCTCTCCTGAAATCAAAAGAAGACACTTTAGTGTTAAAACCAAATCGGTATACACCTGCCTATTGGTTGCTGTGGCTCACACTTTCAGGCAGGATCTTTTCAAGATCTTTAACCCATTACAGATTGAGCGATATTTTTATAGACCACCAATTATTTTGCTAGGCTTTACTAGTTTTATTTTATCTAGCAGAATGTCTCAGCATAGAGGAAGAATACTGTTTCAAAGCACGTACCCATTGCTATTTAGCTAGCTTAAGCTCAATGGATAGAGAATTCCAGGTACTGGGACCTTGGGTACCTACTGCAAGCTGTCAGGGTAGGGTAAGATTATCTTCTCACCATCTTGGATAATAAGTTTGTCATAGTCACATGAGCTATGAGATTCTATGTCTAGTGCCAGGATATTTAACTCCACAGTGGTTCCAGGAGCTCTGATAATCCACACACAGTCAGCAAAATTTCTGTAATTCCTAGGCCAGCCCGGTGAGAAGAGGAATGAAGGTGTTTCTTCAGTTATTACTGTCCCTCCGCATGCACCTGTCATGTACAAGAAGAAAAAAATGAAAGAACCCTCTTTTTAAACTGAACACTCCTCTCATATAATTTAAGGTGGCAGTCATATAAATAAGCACAGGGGGGCACAGTGATTATGTGTGTAGTCAGAAGAATGCATTTCTTCAAGCATTGTTTGAATTTGGACTGGGAATACAAACCCTGAAAATCTTGATCTATAAGGGTGTTCTTGTGCTATCTAGTGTAGCAATGATATGACCTACTTTACCATAAGAAATACCTAGCAGAAGACCTAAGAGTATCTACCACAGTTTAACACAGATTGCATGACAGAAGGAGTGGTGTATACATAAACAATAACACATAGACAATATAGATTCTCTTAAAATTGAAGTACTTTTCTCCACCCCTAATGTCTCAGCTATAAGTTTAGATCAAGACGGAGTCCTTGCTGGGTTATCTAGTGACTTAGTGCTCTCCTGGCACATAAACCATTACATACTGCTACTATCCTGCAGAGATCCAGGGATCATTTGTCCTGCTGTCCCCAGAAACCTGCCTTCAGGTTTAGAAAAAGACATTGCCCTATGTCCTCATTAGTCTTAACTTTCTCTTGTTGAACTTGCTCAGAAGTTATCAATGGTACAAGAAGCATATTCCCTCTCCTTCCAGGAGCTGTTTGTCAGAGGTAGATTATTATATTGAGTGTATTCTCTTTATTTATAGATATGAAATGCATTATAGTAAAAGGTTTCATATCACAATGGCCAGTGATTTAAGAATGGTATATCAACAGGAATACTTTTCATGAAAGCATATAAAATGTTTAGCATTCATGAAATACCTGTATAAAGAAAAATGCCCCTCTATCAACTTGCTTATTTCTAAAACACTGTAAACCAGTATATCTCAGGGAGCTCAAACTCACGGCCTGCGGGCAGAATCCAGCCCTCCACCTTGTTTCTATCTGACAGCAGTGCCGAGCTCCTTGCCCCTGCGCTCCTACCAGCACCAGTCACGTGTGCAGCGTGTGATGCATGTTACACTGCAGGTGCAGGAGAACAATGGGAGCCGTGAGTTTGGCACCCCTGGTGTATCTGATCTGTTCAACAGTCCCTAGAAATTGTTTTAAAATACTATTAAAATGCTTAATTAAAATGTCAAAAAAGGCTTTCCCTCCATTAGTAGCAAGGGCTTTCTCTTGTGGGGAAGCTGGTTTGGAGTTTTCTAAGTGCAGTATATGACTGGCTGTATAACCTTTGGCCACTGAAAACCCACCTCTAGCAATGGTGCGTGGAACAGTAGAAGCATCCACTGCATTCCACTCCAAAAGAAAGCCTTTTCCAGTCACAGATGAATCTGACTGGAACTGGACTGTCATCGAACTGCCAGAGGATGCAAAAGAAGCAAGGTCTGCACCACAGTATGTTGCAATAGGACGAGAATTAATGGTTGGCCCATCATAAACCTGCAGAGAGAAGGAGAATGGTTTTGTTCCTCAAACAGGCAGGTTTTCATATGCCCCATACTCACCAAGTTTCCAGTGAGAAAATTACCCTCTATAAATGAGTGAGGGAACCTTCAGCAAATCTGAGTTACAGGGAAACCTCTCTTACAAAAAAAACAGAACAAAATCTCCCTTTCTGTTCTATGCTGCCACTTGTGAAGATTTCACAGAAGTTCTGAATGGAAGCCGTGAAATTCAGGTTTTTCCCCACGACAGGCCTACTGTCTGGGGACATGGACTGGCCTCCCACATTAAAAATGTCCACTGGTACAATCCTGTTCTTCACTGAGGAAAAAAAAAATATGATCTACAGGGAAAAGACGCATTGTTTTTCTATTATTTTCATGTATGTTTTCCCTTGAGGAATACACATAGTTTAAATTCTGTCAGGTAAATATGCAACAATATTTTCTTCATTTTACGTATTTATAAGCCAAAAATCTTGGCTCATCAAAAGATGTTTCTCTTTTACCACCTTCCAAAACGATTTGTTTTCTTGTCTTCTTCCTCCCAATTAAAAATGTCCAGTGAAGAAAATCTCAGAAATATTAAATAAACATTAACCATATATTGATGCTCTTATCCTTGAGTCAAGTAAAAGGTCAGGCTGATTCACATCCACTGAATGTCTAGCTGATTTAAGAAATTCATTTCACTTTCAGTGGGACAAAGAAAGACAGGCTGAGCAGGAAGAAAGAAGATGCTGTTAAAATCTGATATGAGATGAAGGAAAAAGTAATATATCCTGTTAGAATTAACATTACATTTGGATATCACTGAGTTAATAATTAATTGAATATGCTGAGTATATTGACCTAACATTACACTTATCTTTCCCAAAGATGAAAAAAAAGGATAATTAGTGAATCAGTCAGTTAAAATAAAATTACAAGAAGAGGTTTACCTAATTTAACTAAGTAGCTATTTTTAGCTAAGTTCAGAAAGAAGTTGCTGCTTCTATTGCTCCATTTTGCTTAGCGCCACGTGTGCTGTATATTCTAGCTTGGTAAAATGGCTAGACTTAAATAGGAAGAAAGAGATGCTTTCCTGCTGCCAACAGCAAATTCCTCATCCTGAGAGCAAAGAAGGTGAAAGAAAAGTATTAGTCTTTGTAGGATTTTATTAAACTTTATTTTTAGAGACGCTGAGAAGTTATCATCACTGTTGTCTTCAACTGAACCAGCATAGAGCGATGTTCTATCTGGTATCTATCCTGAAATTCTTGAGTTTGAAAATTCAGGACGGTACCACTGTTTCAAACCTACCAATTGAAAATATCTGTTAGAAAGCCGAAGAGTATGCAACTCTTCCTATAGCTAATAATGACTGAAAAGATGACATACCAAAAAAAAAATAAGCCACACCAGATCTTCCCATTCCTTTTTCAGGTTTCTCTATTCATCATTTTTATCACAGTTAATTGAAATAAAATAACTTATCACAATAAAATCACCTTTAGCTTGTCATAATGGCATCTGTGATGATTTTCAATATCCATCTGTAGGATGCGGCCATGGATGACTTGTGAAGCATTAACGCTTACTCGCCATTGGTAATTGGAATTGTGAGGGTAACTTCTGGGCCACTGTGGTGAAGATATCTGTCCTCTGTTTCCCACAATATCATTTCCATATACTGAAAAACGAGGACAAGACAATAGCTCTAATTCACATAGATTAAAAGAAGCATTGGGGCCCAGACTGGAATACAGCTTACATTTCAGCCCATCTGACTTAATTTACTTAGGACTAGATAGTACTGTGAGACATAGGGTTGTGTCTCAGACAGTCCTAGGATGCACATCTAATTATTTTCTTGTTGTGACAGATGCAGTGTGTCCTAATCTGAAGGAAATTACTCATTTGAGCCATGTGGCTCTACACGTCGGAGAGGTGGGAAGATGGCACATCTAAATTCCCCTCTCACTCTGCCTACTTCATGTTCATTTCTACCCAAGAAGTGTTAAGTAATAAAATTATTTTTTTAGAATACTTTTGTGTGTTCTGGTGAAAATTGGTTCTGATTCAATTGAACTCTGAAGTATTGATAATTCCTTCTGAAAATAAGTGGTAAAATTCTCAAAGTAAGGAAAATTATTGGAAATTTAGTTTGCGTAATCAGAATGGATGTGATTCTTAACTTCAGCAGTCTGTTCATACAGCAAGTCTGACTGATGTTTGCCATGGTCCCTTGAAATTTTGGATCTGTAAACTGGCATCATTTAGTGTTCTTTTAATTCTGCTCCCTGTTTGATGTTTGTCTAGATCCAAACTGGCAGTTGAACACCGTTGAACTCAAAAAGCAAAATGCAAAGCTGGGAAACAAATGCTCTTCCTTAATTTTAAATTGCCTAAAAAATGGTAACATAAACACTAAATACCACTGCTCACTCTCAGGTAGCAAAGACATATGGTCAGATTACTTTAACTCTATAAGGCTACTGGTAAACTTGAGCTGCCATGGAAGTTGTTAGGATACAAGCTATAACTTGTATCTTCACAGCCCGATACTACTGAAGAAAGAATCTGAAAATCACATGATAAACTGCTAGAAAATAGTCAATGAAATAGAGAACATGTTGTTTTCAGTAATCATGAATTTTTTTCTTCAGGAAAGATAATATGATTGATTTGTAAAACTACCATCTGTTATGATAATTTAAAAACATAGAATGATGTTTCTAATTCTTGTTCTAATACACAGGAGTTCTGTTCTGACATGTCTTAGATAAAAAAAATATTTTACAAATATTTTTTAAGCGAGTTTGCAGCCTTGCTGACACCATCAAAAGTTTTCTAATAGTCTTTACAGGGCCAAACAGTCACTTTTTGGGAAGTGTTATGAAAGAAAAATAGTTTTAAATTAAATAACATTTACTTACAGTGAGAGAATGTGGCCCTGAAGCCAATATCAGTGCCTGAGCTGTCAGAGACAAATTTGACCCACAGGATATGTGCAACAGTAGAAGTATAATTTGAAGGCAAGCCTTTCCCACAGAATCGTCCTGCCAGTGCTCCTGTTTCATTCCCTTCACGAATCTCCAGGTAATCTTTGGTGCAGCCGGTACTGTCTTCCATCTGAAACTCTCTGTTTCAATTGCAGTAGAAGAGCATTAGCAGGCATATGACTGCCACATACTTCAGAGTCTGGCTGCCAAGCCACTAATCCCCCCTGTAGCTGGCATCCTATTGTAACAGTTAAGAAAAAAACAGCAACAAAACCCTCTAGAAACCAGAAGCTACTGTTCCTCACCTGGCAGTGCTGCGGATACAGGGTTCTCTCTTCTCTCTCTTCTAGCCCCATATTTTATGGCAGCTTCCATTTACAAAGTTATAATTTTGGAAGAGTTCTCAAACCCTTATAATATTTCCTGGTTCTCTAACAACCACGAAACACAGACAACTCCTAACATATGAAACATTTTTAATATAAACCCCAGGCTATTTACTGCGCGCACATGTGCACACAGTGCAGAGAATACTTTTAGCCATACAAATAATTTTGCATCCTCTTCATATCTGTATTATTTCAGTACACCCTCTAATGAGAAAACAATTGCCAGAGGCCTAGGTTCATTTGCAGTTAACATCTCAGAGCTCAGAAATCCCTTAGCAGTTTCTCCAGAATTATGAAATATTACTGTTTCTCTGGCCTCTCTGAGTTTCACAGATCTGCGTGTGCAAAATAATAATGATTGCTCTGAACTCTTCTAAACCATTTTTTGCATTAGGAGAAGAATGGTATTTAGTAATCAATCTAAAAATTCTTAATTATTTTACCAAGCTGAATGCTAAATATACTCTAAAAATAATTATCTGTTATTCTAAGTGAAGTGCTTTGATTCAATCCAATATACTTCTCAGAAGCAGGCTATGAGTATATAGTAATAGTACCAGAGAGTGCCTCTTATAACCAATGACCCAAATATTCGTGCTTTCTGATTTCCTGGTAACAGTTCCTCCCCTTCAGATTTTAATATAGCCAAATGTTTCAGTGTACACATGCTATAAAATGGTTCCAACCATTCATCTGGATATACTTCAGACTAATTTAAAGCTAACTCTCAAATTGCAAGTCAGGCATTTCTGTTCAGACTGAGCTGAAGAAAACGAATGCCTCATGCCAACAAAAAAAATACCCTAATATTAAACAAAATTAAATAAATACTTCTTTCTAGTGCAATTACTCTATACTTTCCAGAATTTTCAGCTTGCCTTTCAGCTTTATGTAATGGAAGAAAAGAAGTTTACGTCTACTCAGTGTCACTTTGTATAACCAAATGTATGTTCCACTGATAGTTGCTGCTTCACACTACCTTTCGGTTTTGTTTCTGAAAAGTTGTTATTCATTATTTTGTAGCAAATATTTTGGAAAATGTTTTCAGACTGTAGTACTTTTTCTCTACTTCAGTGAGTAAACGAGGAATAGAAGGTCCTTTTTATTGTGTTAGTGAATCAATACATGCCTAACAATTTGCATCTTATGCAGTCAGCATGTTACTTGGCAAATTTTCCTTTTGTCCTGATTAACTGTAAATGCAGGTGTCAGAATTACTTTTCTTTTCCTACTCATTCTTAATAAGCTGTGCAAAGGGCCAGTTTGCTCTCTCTTGGCAGCAGCCACTGTTTGGTGCCAGGAACAGAGAAGGTCAGAAATCCACACCCTGGGTGAAGAAAACCTAAGGATCCTGGTAAAGGACTTCACATTGTCCTGTGCATCACACAGGGCTTTCCTGTCAGAAGGAAAGTTACTTTGCTGAGACAAAAATCCTACAGAAACTCTCCTGGCCCCTGCTGTATCTGCACTACTATAATTGTTGGAGAAATTTTGAAGAGTTTAATATCAGTTTTAACCCTACAATCTGTGGAATATCTGAGTCCTTTGTATTACTTAGCAATACAATAAACACTACAATGAATCTAGTGGTAAGGAAATAGTAGGATTATCCACTGTAAACCAAAGGCAGAGCAATATTAATTTCTTCTTCTTGTTCATAAGTGAGAGGGAGCTGGCTTCTTCAGCATCCCATGTTGCTCAAACAATAAAACACGAATTACATAATGCTGTCTATGCCTTAATATAAGCAACAGGAGAACGCTGATTTCAAGCTGCCACTAACCGCTGCTGTGTTCTCTTTCCAAGTTACTCTAAAAACATGCTTCAGCTTTATCATCTGCTAATTACATTTCCTAGCAAACACAGAGCATCCTTCCTTCAGGTCTGTTAAAGGGCTGAATAATAACCGCTGGCAATGCATTTACATGAAGGACAGCTGGAGCCTGTTGCCAGGGGAGCTGAGAATCGTCCAGACACACTCGGTGTTGAGCGGGTATGGCTCAGGATAGCCAGGGCTGTTGAAAGCTCCTCTCTCCATGTGGAAAGTACCTCCACAGGCTGCAACAAGAAGGAGATAGCAGTAGCTTTAGAAGAACACACACACACAAAAATACCTTGACAGAGCCAGAGCATTTACTAATCAAGAAAGCATTTCTTCTTTTCTTTAGCTTGCTGATGTGCTTGCTGATGAGACCTTGGCCAAAAAGAGGAAAGGCAGTAGGGGATTTTAAAAGAGGGAATGTCAGAGAGACAGAGAGATACAGGATTTGTTCTTTTTCTTAGAAGTCATAAGCATATGGTAGCAACATCTCTCACATGGACTTACATGATAATGATGCAACATAGGTGGCATGGAAGCCCCTGGCAGTAAAGTTGCTGGAGACGAAGTTCACTACTATGGCGTTACCAAAAGAAGTGATAGGATATGGTATAGTAGCGCCACAGTAACGGCCTGAAATAAAGCAAGCCACAGAGAAATAAAAGCTTATTCAGCATGTAATTACTATTGTTAATTTAACATTTGAGGTTAATGCCTGACAGCAATCAGGAATAATATGTTTTGCTTACAATTGCAGTTGTCAATTCAATCTACATAAAAATGAAACGCTCCATTTCACTAGCCCAGGGCTCAACTCTGGTGGCAATTTTTTTTAACAGAGGAAGGACCTCCTGCACTCCACACACCCTGGTCACTGGCTATTCTGTCACTGAACTCCTTTAAGTTCAATTCCATACAGAAATTACAGCCTGACTGAAAAAAAAATCCCATCAAATATATCTGGCAGACCAGTTCTCCTGTAAAGGATCATAACATAGGGATTACGAATACGAATCACAATCTAGCAGAAAGGCATCTGACAGCAAAAAGAAACATAGCAGCTGGTGTCCCAGTCCTCTTGCCAAGTGAAAACCAAGGGCAGGAGACCAAAAAATTGAATTCTGCTTAGTTACAAACTATTTAAATTGAGTGCAGCCTGACAAAGGAGCGTATACAAAAGTATAGTAACAGAGAGCGTAATCAAACACAGATATTCCAAATTTCCCAGAAAATAGCTTGAGGCAACCCTGGGGATGTGAAGGGAGTCAGGACCACCCTATGGCAAGAGCACTCTCATGGCTTCCTGGAAGTATAAGCACTGAATTTTGATGCTCCAGGTTGTTTCTTCTACTTAAATGTGATGGCTTTGGACAGAGATGGAGGGAGAAAGCTATAGAAAATTCAGGAACAAGCATAAAATCAGGTTTTCCAGGGCTTGAGGAAAATTCATTTTCTGCTTCTAGAAATTTTCAGCTTTCTTCATCTATGTTTAGCGTGAGTTGTGCTTATGAGTGTGGGTTACATTATGTTTTTGTACAGTTAAATCGGAATTCAGTTTAAACTGAATTGCTTGGTTCCTGATATTGTTCATCTGAGGAGAAAGGAAAAGGTAGCTGGAAGTTAGTAGGAATACAGTCAGAGCGTGGGAGGACTGTGCCGTTCACACTGAAGACATCGTCTATTCCCGGTCTCCTCTAGCCAGAGTGACCAAGGAGCTTCCTTTATCAGAGAAAATTCATGAAACAGGAGGACACTCACAGAAGGTCTTCTCCTGCGTACCTGCATGTAGTTCTATATATAAAATAAACAAGAGAAAAGTACAATACCTCGAAGAGGAGCCTCATAGTTATTCCCATCCAAAATCTCCACAAAATCTGTTGTACAGTTTCGTCCACTGTTTTCAATATCAAAGTCAGTGAATGAGAGTGTGATGTGGTTGACTGGCAACAGCAAAGAGTGAAAACATAAAAATAAGTTTGGCATTCACAGAGAAATAATACCACATGAAATAATGTACCATCTTTTCTTTTCTCTCCTGAATTCAATCAGTCCCTATAAAATATAAGATCTGAAGTCATTTAATCCCTGGTATTTAGAGTGAATTTGATGGAAATGCATTAATCCTTACTGCAAAGGTCCTGGTAAATCTCTTCATATTTCAGTACTTTCCAGTACAGTCAGCATTAGAAGCGTAGGATTTAACACACACACATAGATCTAAGTTTCCTAATATCCAAACAGCTTCATTGTATACTGAAAGTGTCAGCAAATACAGCATGGAAAATTTACACACATTCAGAAACAAAACTTATTTCTACACATCTGTGACCTTCTGTCCCCTTGTGATCTATACCGTACACCCAGACAAAATGTGAATTGATGCTGCCCTGCTCCAGGCTTAGAAAGTGCTGGTTCTTTCATCATTTTGTAATGTTCCACATACATCAGTTGGACTGGTTAAAGGATCATTAACTACCCTCAGCTATATTTGTACAGAATTGGATTTTCCACACTCTCGGACTGCAGGCTATGTCTTGAAAAAGAGAATTCTGACTCAGAGCGTTTTTGACTCTCTTATTGCTCTTGCTTGTTGGATATGAACAAAGGTGAAGTTACAACTGGAAGAAGAAAGGCTGTCTTCAATATCAGTCTGTGGCAGTAGTTACTTCTTGCCTTAGAGCCCCCTTACAGCCTGAGCAGGTCAGAATCTTGTGATTTAGATGATGTTTTTTCCCACATTATCAAGACTGAATTTGACACAAATATTTTGCTTCTCACTGAGCTACAATTAATTAGCTAGAATACGCTAAGATGACAGACATGGACCCAGGCACTGTGTTCAGCAGGGTGCCACTGACTGGCATTGAGCTACATAGGCTGTGTTTGACACTCTTTTGTGTCCTGTCCGGTCAATCAATTACAGCTATCAATGCAGGTCCTCAGGATACAAAGCAAAAAGGAATAACACAGTGGGTGGCCAAAGCAGGAGACTTGTTGGCCTTCTCAGTAAATGCAGAGCAGGAATCGTACGGTGGTTTGCCATTGGCTAAATCTGTTGTATATGGCTGTGCCCTGTCGCGCTGTGTGACTGCCTTAATAGAGCTACGTGCACCGGGTAACGTGTGGTCTGTGGTTCTCCTGGTGGAAGCCACCTCAGCTACCTCTTACACAGCATTTTTCTACTCTCTTATACTGATGTAAATCAGGAGACAACGGTTAAGCATGAAGTTTCAATCTGGATCTAGGAAAAGATTGTCTTTAAAAATAAACATTGTGTAGGTGAGGAACAGCTTTAATTATGTCCTTTTCATGTATTCATGTAAGACCCTGTGCTAAAAAATATTGTTTATCTCCTGATCTCTGTTTTGGTGTTTTCTTTGCCAAATGGATTTTCGTTTTATAATTTAGTAAACTAAACTTATAAATGGAGTTGGAACATTCTATGGTTTTAACGACAATGGCTGAATATCAAATGAATAATTTGAAGTTCAGTAGTTGCTATTAAAAAAACCAACATTTATTTTAAATGGTGTTACCAGGACACTATTACCCAACTGCAAACACTTTTAGGAATCTTAAACAACATAAAGGTAACACTGAGTATTAAAGTGAATACCAGTATTTGATGTGAAATATTTGGTGGCTGATGATCAATCATAAATCAGTCTATCTGAGGGTATAAATATTTGAGTAAGACCAGTTTATTTATATTCTTTTCCAATTTCTATTTTAAATTGAAATTCCACTGCATCTTTACTCATTGTTCAATTAAAATTTCATTTTCTTTGTCAACAGCAAAGACTTAATCTAATGCTACTCTAGCTTGAAAAATGCAGACCAAAATAAGGTCAGCTAAGTATAAGTGCTTTAATTATGTTAGTTCCTAGATGTGTGTCCAACTTCACATACTATTCAACACCTCATTTATAACTGCAACACTTGGGTCACAGTAAATCAACTAAGATGACAAAATCGTAAACTGTTTCCTCACTATGCACTAAATCTACAGCAAAATCAAATTTAGGACAAATTAAGAGAGCCGCAATGTCCAACTACCAGGATGCAGAACTTCCTAGAGAAATAAAGGAGGAATTTTGTATTGTTACTACAGAAAAGAAGACAAGGATATTAGTCATCTCAGCTAACTATAAAAGATGTTTTTACTTACATGGTTCCTGAGCCTGAATAATCCAGCTGCAGTTTTGATTGTTTGGGTATTTGGCAGGATACAGAGGAGAGGAAATTGCTGCCCCAACTGAATCCGACTGTATGTAACTTCCGCATGCTTCAGAATGACACACATACACATACATTTTTATATATTTATATATACCAAACACATATCTTTGATTCTGTAGCAATTGCATGAAATGTAACGTGCTACATAAATGTGAAATGAGGATTAAATTCACAACAGTAGTTTATCAGAAAAAGAGACTTAAGGGCTAGCTTCCAGCACCTGATGTGCATTCTTGTCCTGTACCCGCAGGCCGTGCTGCACTTGGGTGATTATCTGAGGGAAGCCAGAGTGACTTGGGAACAGAACTCATCTTTATCAACTTCTTATAGCCCAAAAGAGCAATCCTGGTGCCAAGATAACTTGGTTTCAGAGTAGTGCAATATCATACACCCATTTCTCTGATCATTTGCCTGTGTTGGCAACTAGGAAGGAAAAAAATAATAAGAACCTCTTCAGAGCCTTCAACATCCAGGGATGGCATCATATTGCATTGGCATGATCCTCTTGTGAGCTGTATCAACAAAACTGCAATTGTGTGAAATGTTCCACAAGTGCAAGAGCTTGGCTAACTGCATAACTTTGTCTAGCAATGCTGTGTGCTGCCATGCCTCATTTTGAAGCATACTGACTCATCACAAAACCCCCAAATCTGAGTTCAATACGTGGCTGCTTTAAACAGCAGGGTGGGAAGTAAAGTACCAAAGACTAAGATACATTTATCGTGCTGTGCTGCCTAAGACATCTAGCAGGACATGGAACTTAAGGGGTTTTCTCAGGAAGATGGAAGCTTAGGTACATCTCAGGCAGGGACCACTTGCTCACCAGGCATGTTTTGTGCAATCAGTGTGCTCTCAGAATGTTTAACAGAGTAGGATCTCATAGCTGTTGGTCATAAATGCCTAATTAGGTATCTAAATAGTACCTCAGTAACTGGGGTAATCGATGCAAATTCACCCTTTTCTTTATAATTTTTACCAATATTTTCAAAGAAAAAATATTCACGGAAAAGTACTAATTTATAGTGAAAAGAATCCTAAAAAATCCTAAAAAAAAAAAAGTACAAAAAAGGATTTTCTTTGCAAAACTAAAATGGCTACATCTTGGTCAAAAAACGTTTCCAAAGTGATTGTGAAAAAAATGAAAGAAAATCACCAAATGTGAAATAGTGTGCAATTTCATGGAAAATTCTGCCCAGTTGGTCACCTTTCATTAAAAAGGAAACTATGTAAAATACCAATTAGTCCTCCACAAATTGGATAGTTGATGTTTGGCAGCGCTTGCAGGCCTGAATCCGTGGACTTCATCAACAGCACCACAGAGAATTCTTTCATAGCTTTTCAGATTCATGCACATGGAAAGACTTCTAAAATGTTATTTTGTCACCAGGTCTGTGGAAATTGCCCACTGCACGTATTTCTCAGGAGAATTATAGGTAGCTATCTCTCTAGAGAGGAGGAATAAGACGTAACTGGTGTGCGCTGGTTGACTTGCTGTAAAAAGATGATCCTTAGATTTTAAAGTCTTTAATCTACAACTCAGAAAAATTCGGTCCAAATAAAGATACACAGTGGTACGCTGCACATACAGGAACAACACTTCCCGTTATCACCTGTGCTAAAAGACTGTGTCTAATACAAAGAAATTGATGATTAGATAAAGACACATTAATGTAAGTGACAAAATTACCTTCAGTAAAGCGAGCACTGAAGCCTCTGTGCTGGATGGCTGCATCAGAGAGCAGTCGGATGTACATCACATTCTTGGAGGATGTGATAGGACGAGGACGCTCTGTTCCACAGAGTCTTCTGAGAAGTGGTGCTTCGTTGTTAGCACCGTCAAATAACTGTTATGAAAACATCAAATGAAGTATTTGGTTTCAATAGGAGTATTGAGAAAACTTTTATTTCATTCCCTCTCTTATGTTTCCTACATTTAGATCCTGATAAAATCTTGGTATGGGCAGTGGAAATAAATTATGCACTGTGTATTTTAATTCTGTGGCCATATCAAAAAATGCATGTATTTCAGGCTGAAGTTACTGCAGCCTTTGTAAAAAAGAAATCATCAAGTAACCATCTTCTTCTACCTGTATCTGGTATGGAAGCAACTCTTCTTTAACAATTGAGATATCCCCATATTGTTTTCTGTTAATGGCTTGCATGAGTTCTCGTATAGATTTTATTCAGTTAAACCCTACATCTTGCCTTAGTGAAGACTTCCAAATTTGCCCTAACATGCATCTATTGCACCAGTAAGAGCTATGATCACGTATAAAAAGAGAAGACATTAAGATTATGGTTTTTAGATACATGTACCCAGATTCAAGGATCAGAGTCCAAATATCCATGCTTTGTAACATCTTTAGGGTACTGAACTACATCCATATACATGAAGTGCTATTTAAGCAGAGGATAAAGAAAAGTAAAACTAGGGGAAGAAGAAAGAAAAGACAGTTTTACAAAACTTCACTTTTAATTTTACCACAAATGCCTTCCTTCTCTTTTTTCCCTTTACAGCTGATAATTTTATTTCCTTCCTCTTTGTTTCACATTGAGGAAGAGAAGCACAGTGAAGTTAAAACCAATGAGTTTCTAGCTTAATGACATCAAAATTATAAGAGAAACTAAAGAGAGGAGAAAATGGCCACGATCTCAGAGCATCCCACTAATATTTCCTAGCACATCAGTAGACATGATTATTGCTGCTGTGTTTGGAGCCATGAGCCAGCCTGAGATCCCTTGTGACTGATTTCAGAAGTGATGAGCATTGGAGCCATCAGCAGTTGCATGCCCTACAGAGGAAAAGCCTTTGACTGAACAACAACAAGAGTTGAATTTAGTTCCTGTTTGAGCATTAACGTTCTGTAGACGCAGGTCATTTGATATAACCTGTGACCCAGCTTCCTATAGCAAAATGGAAAAAAATATGGATAAAAATATGGATAGGAAGACTGGAAGATATTTAGGTGCTGGGACATTAAAAGCTATATAAAAGCCCACTCAGAGAAAAATCATAGAATCATGGAACAGTTTGGGTTGGAAGCAACCTTGAAGATCATCCAGTTCTCACTCCACAGCCATGGGCAGGGACACCTAGACACCTAGACCAACTTGCTCAAGGAACGATCCATCCTGGCCTTTTTTGACTTCAAAATGCCACAAATTCCAGCAAGTCCGTGTAATTCAGCACAAATGAATTAAAAACATCTAACTAGACTGTATACCACGCCTTTGAGAACCTGTCTCAAATAAACCTTGTAACTGCGAAACAAAGGACAAAAGTCCTGCTTAATCCACTGACGTGCCCTACATAGCCAGTTCTGTACTCATGAATTAAACATTTGCTCCTGGGCATGCAACTCTAGCTATCTGCGTGCGACTTTGTGCTGGAGTATTAAATGTACTGCAGTCTCCGTAAATATGAGTACCCAGTAAAAATACCCAAAATATTCATCCATTCAAACATTTCTTCTTTCTTACCATCCCACCACAATCAGTTCTTTAATACATAGTGTGCAGTGTTCATTCTTATCCTGCACATATATTCTGTGTATACATCAGACTGCCTGGAGTTAAAAATCAAAAACTATGGAGCGTGAAAGAAATTAATGACTAGCAAAATAAGTCCTTGGATTAAGGTACTGTCTTTTCCTAGACAGCAGTGAGAGGATTTTATCTGAATGCTAGAACTTAGGATAAACATTGCATTGACAGAGCATAGAAATAGGGCCTGACTACAGTTAACACAAGCTGCTGTGCCACTCTGCACAACTGGGGATATGACTATTGATGTATGGACTGCTGTGAGACTCTGGTGGCTGACTTTTCCCACTTGAGAAGATATTAAGGATGAGTAATACAACAGACTAAGCACACATTTCATCCCAAGAGCTTTCTGGAACGAAGAAGTCTTTCTGTGCCAGTACTGGGAGAAGAGCATGAAGTCAGAGAAATGTTTTCAAAATCGTCTGCATTTGCTGGTTCTGGACAGCTTGCTTGAAGAACAGAACTATATCCTCTTTCAGAAACCCAGAAATTATTCCTAGCCTATATCCTTGCTCAAAATCTGATTCAAGCAGCAGTCCAGCATGAGCATTAGTGAGATACAGCTGCAACTCTTAGGAGTTATGGCAGCTAAAAGTTAAGCTTGTAACAGTAACACATAGATATTGTATAGCTGCATCATTTTTGCTCACCTGCTATTTATTAGCTTAAACTATTTTATAGGGAGGATATCAGTCTTGAATCTAGATCAGAAATCACAATACTCACACACTAGTTCAGGAAAAAATTCTGTCTCTCTGCATTCTTAAAGGTACTTTGAAAACATCTGAGAAATGCATTTCTGTGCTTGCATGGGTAAAGGAAAATTATGCATCTGCTTACTTAAAAGCCAAGTTTTCATTTGCACTGTGCATAGCAGCAATTTGTTCTTCCCTTTCCACATGAGCATAACTGAGTGACTCATTACCTTCTTGTTTAAATGTGTCCTGCATTTTGCAAAAACACATGACAAAAGAAGATAATTTTTGTATTCTGAGCCATAAAAACTTCATATTTCTAGCTGTCCTGTCTGCCAGCACCTGGAATAAATGAAATTATATCTCCTCTCTAGCTCCCAGAGGCTTACATTTCTACATTCATGTGTACTACTTGTTATACTACAACAGGAAAGTAAAATAACATTTACACAATCAAAACCACTGAAAAGAATGAACTATTTCTTTCTCCCCTTTTCAGGGCCTTACACTACAAGCACTGCTATCCAAAGCACATCTCTCTTTGAGTCTCCAAATGCTTGAAAAGATTACTGATCTGAATTCCTGGTGTAGCATCAGATGCAATACTGGTTATACACATGAGCAAAAAGTACAGGAATTAGTACATTTACTATTTCTTTCCCTTTATTCTCCTTTAAAGAAACAAGCGTGTTTGTCCTAAGACTTGCTCTCATCAGATAGAAATGGGCTGGTACACAAAGAGAAATTAGAAATTTATTCCTTATGTACGGTGACAGTGACAGCAAAAACTCTTCTCAAAGATATTACACTGTCTATGGAATATAATGGAACTATATTTCAGATCGGAGAAGGTAAAGGCTATAGAGCCTGATTTAGCAGATGAAGACATGTTCATCTATTCTGAGAACAGACAAGGCACAGAACTGAGGCATACAAACTGAGGAATAAACTAAATTTAGGCAGATAGGTAAATGAAAAGTGTGCTTTTTGGTGGCCTAGACTACTCTCTGCGTACTTCATCCATTGACTCTAGAGGGAGTTCAGAGCAGTTACACCGTAGGTTACCACAGGCTGAGAATTAACTTGGCTGAAATTAGATCTGTGCTCAGATTTATGTGTGAAATAATTAAGCAGAACTGAAAAACGCACTGGGCTTTTTGGATCAGTAGCACAGCCAAGAAACAGCAGACATGAGTATTTTCCCTCTCTGGATTTTGCTCACGTAACAAACATGTAAAGGAAAACGTTACAGGAAAAAAATACATTCTCTCATGTTCTCCATAGAAAGGAATTTACAGCAGAAATATATTTTCTAAAAAAAAATCTCAATTCATAACACAGGGAAAGATGACCGGTTCTAGAAGGGGAAGGAAGAAGGAGCAAGCCATTGGTACGCTTAAGGGTGGAGAGAAGCCCCAAGAGAATCCACAAAGTAAATAAAACCCATAAAGATAAGTAAAAATTTGAGAAATAGAAAAGGGTGGAACCACTGTGTTACTAACACACAGTAGTAGTTACTATACCACAGAGAGAAAAACAACCCACCAGCTTCCTGAGCTGCCCATATTTTCCATTTACACAGATTTTGGAATGCAATTCCTAAACCATTCACAGTCAGACATCTACTTATATATTTCCAGGCACATTCTGTCCCCTCACTTTTTTATCCTATTACTGTGTGAGGCATATAGCAAGCCTTGGAATGAGAAGAACACAAATCACAACCAGGTGTTGGTAACAAGTGATTTTTCTGCTTATTGGCATACCAGGTAGAGAAAGAAACCCCATCCACTCCTTTCTTGTCCTGCTTGTTCCCCTGCATTAGCATGGAAGAGCTCTTCTCTATCTCACACACCAGAATCTCAAAGCCCTTTGTTATGTCTTGGCTTCAACTCAGCATTCTCCATTCTCAAACCACCCTCTGCTTGGTGAGCAGTGATTGATGCCTGCATTAAATCTAAATCTTCTCACATTGCTGCTTCAGTTCTGTTTGCATATCTGGGGCTGGTGGGAAACTTCCTCCTCCACCACCATGCCCTAAAAACCCCAAAACCCAAAAAGCAGAAGCAAAACAGAGATACTCTTACAGCAATAGAGGAAAAGAAGTGTCACTTCACCACAGTGGTCTGTAAACTCTGCTCATGCAAAGAGGTCTGCCATAACCATCTTATCTGTCAGGGGAAGGGCTGATGCCTTAAAAACCCAAAGACTATACCTGACCTATGAAGGTAATGGGAACTGTGCCCATAACTGCAAGGAGCTCATGGAGCCGAGTACTCTACCAAATGTTCAGATAGGCACATACATCCATTGGCATCAGATTCACAAAAAAAAATTGTACATCAGGTCTTTTCAGAATTTAGCCCTTAATTAGTAATTTATTTTTTTAAAATGTTAGCAGTACTGCCATTTCAGATGGCCCATGTTTCTGTCAGGCAAACAGATTTTCTATTCCTATGTGATATAACAGAAGATTTGTAAATTTTTCCAACAGATTTTCCCTTTCAATGACTCCCCTGACGTAGACAACAAATACAAAATAAAAAGACACAACTATATTTCCCTATGCTTCAGAATCAGAAAAAATAAACAGTCATTTTACAAAGATAATTTGTGGCCAAATGAAATCTACAGTTCTGCTCAGCAAAAGGGGGAACATTTTCTTTTTTTCTGGTTCAACACAAAAAAGCTTTACAAGGCAATTCTGTTTAAACTGATGCGGTTTACAAAAGCGTCTCAGTTCCTGCCAAATTGAGTTCTCTGTGAATGACAGTTTGTCAAGGAGAGGAAAGCTGGATTTTGGGCTACAGGCACTGTGTTTTATCCAACTGGTACTGATCACACGTGTCTTTGTATTGAGTGAATTGCAATCTGACATCAAACGTCAGATATCCCTACTTCCAAAAGGGAACCCAAGTGGAGATGTGTGAAGAATTCTTTGTTGTCATGCACTGATTGAGCAGCAGCTTGAATTTTTTGCCATCAACAAAAGTTCACAAACAAACAGCAGTGTGAAGCTTTTAACAGAGTAGCAGCACTAGTAAAATAATTAAACAGGCAACTGAGGAGAACCTGAACACACAGTGCACACCAGCCAGTCAGAATTCCTTCTGAATGTAAGCCTCCCTCTCTCCTGAGTTTGTAACAGAGTGTGGGTAATCGATTTTATGTGGGCAGTCCACCCTATGGCTTGGAGCAAGCTGTGGTAAACTGTACTATAAATGGGAAAGGGTGTCATAATAACAGCCATCTATGTATGAGGTTATTCTTGCAATACAAACTACAACTCACACCACCAAAAGGAAAAAGATGGGGGCAGGATGCAGCATGCACTGCTTTCAAGTAAAGACTCTTCCTGATATAAGTGGGAACTTGGAAGAATGCAGAAGCACATTTGTGAATTCACTAGTGAAGCAAAGGGAACTAGATCATGACTATTTAGTGGTAAATTTAAGCCTTAGCTCATCAGTGAATAAGTATGACTATGCAACTACCAGCCCGAAACAATCTGCAGCCTAGGTTGTACAGTAACCTTCCTCTTTTGCAAGCATTTCACCAGACTCAATAAGGAAACTTTTGAAATTTTATTGTTACTTACTGCAACATTGTCATAGATGCATGAATAGTGATTTTCAATGTCAAAATCCGTGAAGTTCAATAGGACTCTGTGGCTGTAGTCAACTTGGATAACCCAAGAACAATCTGTGTTATTATTATAAGGCTGAGGATAGTTTGGAGAATGGATTTCCCCACTGGTAGCTTGGAAAACACCACCACAGCCTGAAAAAGACATAATTAGTTTTAATCAGAAGCTCTTCTATGCCTAGTGAGATTTCACTTCTATTTTTAAACTAGGGGAAGAACGCTTCCATCTTTATATTTTCTGCATTAAACTGCTGTAAGATGAGTGCTCCAACTGTTGAAGTGTTCTGTCCACAACAAAAATCAAGGGAAATTACTATCAGGAAAGTATAACGTGGTGAACATGCAACAACAATGCTTGTGAGTAATGTTTTTTCTCTAGTCCCAGGCTGGTAGTAGATGTTGTACAAGCTGATGCATTGGTGCTGGTATTCTCTATCCTAGATATTGTATATATTTTTTGAGTCCGTTGAGTTCTCCAAGTTAAGCCATGTTGTCAGCTATTTCTCACTTTACATTTTAAAACCAAAGGCATCATTTTGCTGGTAAAGAATTCTGTGGGGGTGAGTGGGTGGGGAGAACTGCTAGCATGCAAAAGTTCTTTTCTGATTACAGGCTTGTCTTGATTACTTATGTAAGGAAGAAACTCCAGCAAGGTAGACTGTTAAAAAATACATAAATAGGCCTAGATTTTAGCTAGTTATGCATTTTTTTTTCCTCCACATGTTTCTCAGCATCTCTTAGTGTTACCAAATCTACTAACACACAAATTTTCCTTCAGTTTTTGGTCCAATGCTGTTTTGACTACTTTAAGTGCTATATGGCTGACCCACAATTCTTGAATTTCTTCTGATAAGGATATGGAACTGTTGGAGTGGGTCCAAATGAGGCTACAAAAATGATCAAAGGGCTGAAGCATCTCTGCTATGAGGACAGGCTGAGAGATGTTTGGCTTGTTCAGCCTGAAGAAGAGAAGGCTCTAGTGAGACCTCATAGTGGCCTTACAGTACCTGAAGGGGACTACAGGAAAGCTGGGGAGGGACTATTTACAAGGGCTTTTAGTGATAGGACAAGGGGGAATGGCTTTAAACTGGAAGGGGGAAGATTTAGATTAGACATTAGGAAGAAATTCTTCATGCTGAGGGTGATGAGACACTAGCACTGGTTGCCCAGGGAAGTCATGGATGCCCCCTCCCTGTAAGTGTTCAGGTCCAGGTTGGATAAGGCCTTGAGCAGCCTGGTCTGGTGGGAGGTGTCCCTGCCCATGGAAAGAGAGGAGAACTGGATGGGCTTTAAGGTCCTTTCCAATCCAAACCACTCTATGATTCTATGAGTCTATGGTACTAATCAGCATACTCACCACCTGGATTTTCCTGCCAGGAGGCATTAAAACCTTTCCCTGTTACTACTGCATCAGTCTTGAAACGAACTACGGCTGAATTGCCAGTAGTAGAGACTCGCAGCGGGTTCTGCGCTGATCTTGAAACACACAGCTGGGCTAATCTAGGAGAGAGGAAATCAGGGCCACCATAGACCTAGAAATGGAAGAAACATTGTCAATGGTTTTTGAAGAGACAGTCTGATACACAGAATATATCAGAACTGGTTAGCTTGGAAAAAAAACTTGAGTAACTATTGAAGGTGATTCCACAATGTAAATGTAAAGTAGATGTTACATCTACAGGTTTACTTGGTATCTGAATCCCCCGATGCAAGTATGAAGTTCTAGATGACCTCAAAACAGCCTTTCATTAAATAAGAATTTTCTGCTTTGGGGACTTTGCCATGTTCTTCTTCTCCATCTCTCCAGGGTTAGCACCTTGCTCATGTAGTGTTATAAAACTAGATTTTTTTTGAGTGCTTGGGCAAACAAGCTGTATCTCTTTGCAGGAACTTGTGCTGATATTTTGCACCCTTTATAATTAAAGGCACAGTGAAGACTGATTTTTAAATTCAGGCTAGATATCATCACACTTTATAATGAAACAAAAAAAAATTGCAATTTTATTGATTAAGTGACAGAAGCAACATCCAAAAGATGGGATTTTAGTCAAGTAAATGACATTTTAATAATACTCTTTGGAAACGAAAATATATATTACACATATTTGCTACAGAAGATAGATTTTGAGTTGAAGAGTAATTATTTCCTCCTCAGAATAGTGTGCCTTATAAATAGTGGCAGTTATAAACCAGAAAACCATCTCTGTCTTAAAATTAATTCAGTATTATGTGCTTTATAATGCATTTTTGGAATCATAGAATCATAGAACAATTTGGGTTGGAAGGGACATTTAAAGGTCATTTGGTCCAACCCTCCTGCAGGGAGCAGGAACATATTCAACTAGATCAAGTTACTCTAGACCAACTGAAGCAAATTAGGTGGCAGTGCTGAAGCCTTGTTAATCCTGTTTCTTGTTTTCCAAAATGGATGTGGGATTTTTGTACGAGCTCGTTTGTAACTGGTGGAACTGGCTCATTTTCCTTAATTTTCCCTGACATCCCTAGAAGGAAAAAGGAATTATTTTTTTATAAACATCATAATCTGTTAGTTGTTAAGAAAACTGTATCTTGTCTTAGTGGCTGATAACACAGTCTTAATAGCTCAAACATTTTGATTTTGACTGAGACAACACTTTTTTGCATTCTGCAGGGAGGCTAAATGACTTGAATGGATATGGTTCCTCTGCCCAATTGATCTTCTCAAGGCATTCAAGAGAAGGCAGAATGGATGAAATTACAGTTCAGATTAAGAATATGTAATGGAGTAGTTGCAGCCTGGGGAAGAAATATATTTGTCCACTGGAAGCTCAGTGTCTTCAGAAAAATCTTCCTGCTTGTGAGGCCCAATGACAGCTGCATTTGTCAGAAGTCTGTTCAAAATGTGAATTTTAAAATGTTTTTGTGGTATACTCCCTGAGTCAGAGCCACAGCATGAGATCTAACAAGAACACATGGTCTTAATCATCCAAGTTAGCCCAGAGAAGCTATGTGGCAGAGGAAACAGAGTTTCTAATAAGCATCTAATAAGCATCATGGGCCAGCCTCTCACATGGCCCTGGTGCTCCCTAGGGCCATCTGCACACCATGCATGGGCAAGGGGATAAAGCCCAACTCTGACATAAACGCTGCTAATTTTTGTAGTATTACCTCAAAAATGAGCTTGGCTCATGCTGAATATTTATAGTTGACCTGCTGTAAGAGAATTAAGGATGGTGAGGAAATACTGATGGAAATCTGAGGATTGTGGGTCTCCTCTATGTTGTTAACGGTTCAGCAGCGGCCTTCTGCCCAGTTTCAAAATAAAAAGCACAGTCAAAAGCAAGATCTTTACAGTTAGGAGTGTATTTTCTTTTCTCCTTTATGCCAGTTCAATTAATCAGATGCTTTCACAAGAGCTGGAACAAAAACAAGTTAGAGTGTTTCCATGACAAAAAAAATAAAATGCTACTTTTGGCTACAAAGAGGAAAACCAATAGTTACCACATGAAAAAAAAGAAGAAGGTAAAGAGAATGGATGGAAAGAATGAATTCCAGGGTGTGGCTAACAAAGAATCATAGGATGTCCGACATGCAAACAGATAAAAATAAAAATAAAAACATTTAGTCTGACCAGAGCACCTGATCTAGGGATAAAGTAATGTTGGATGGCAGAGTGGGGATGCAGGACACTACCATAAAGCCCATGGTTTTAATCTGTTCTTATCATTTGTTTCTGCCCCGTTAGCTCCATTTATTGGTAACAGTCAGCATTCCAGAGTTATGAGCAACAGAAAGCTGTTTTTATGTGGTTGGTCACCCTCATGACACAGATTTTCTGGGAATAAAACTGATCTCTGTTCAGATATAACTGCCAGCAAGGGAGAGAGCCTGGCTTTGACAGAAAAATAAGAATTGTGGTAATACTTCGTGTTTCTTTATATTTGAATGAGAAGACCAGAGCATCTAATAAAAACTTGGAAGTACAATACATTGACAGGGTTCCTTCCTTTTCAGCTAAGAGCTACATCTTTCTGTGGCAGAATACTTTTATAGTTTACAAAAATCTGGTCCATGTTAAAGAGAAGATGTCATAATTTAACAAAGCAGATATGGTCACTTTATGTATGCATGTACACAGAAACCATTTAAAAATATTTTTAACTGTTTCTTTGTGTCCAAAATGACACCTTCTCTTTCCATGGAACATTTCTAGAAAACATCTTTAAGAACAGCTTAAAATTTTCTTCTGGATGTTTGTAAAGGGAATGGAGTCTGATTAGGAAGAGAAAAAGACAGAGTGTAACAGTGTCACAAAGGAAACAAAGAGGAGGATTAAAGGAGAATGTGTAAAACATTGAGCATGTAGATGCCAAGATGTAGAACTTGACGATTTCACACATAAAATTTTTACGTAACTATTATTGGTGAAACATATGGTAGGACTGGGATACTGACGTGAAAGGGACAGCTTATTTAGGAGACGTCAAAAGAAAGGGGAGAGAGACAGTTGCTGCATTTTACAAGGATAAATACACTTCAGAAAAATGTGCAAGACAGAAAGTGAGCAGCAAAGGTGCTGTGATAGGAAAGATCTCTTCGAATTTTCTTACAATTCTCTGCTGGGGGAAGGTGTTTCTAAGGTGAACAAGTTTTGTGATTACTCAGGAATTTTTTATTATGACAGTTTCTTCTTTCAGAGAACAGAGACAATGGGAAAGGGAGGAACAGCAGGGAGCAGAGCTAAATTAGTACTGATTTTGACTTCCTATTAAAACTGGAAAGTTATTTGACTTAAAAAAAACCCAAGAAGCAACAGAACTCACTATTCAGAGAGGAGAAAAAGTGAAATCAGGAGAATAATTATGAGAAAAAGGAGACTTCAAAACCCAAAGAAATGGAAGACAGGATACTCTTGTGAAGATAATGTGAGAGTGAAAGAAGTTTGGAATCTTAGTAATCACTGAAACAAACTGACAAAGGCACACCAGGAACCCGGTGACACTTTTCAAACTTTTTTGTGTGTGGTTGTTGGCAAAGACATGTGTAGACAACTACAGAAAAGAAGATTACAAGATAGAGCAGCTCCTGAAAATAGTTAACCATGTTCTTTCTTCCTCCACTAAATCCAAGTCATCATTTGTTCCAGGCAGAATTTGTGAATCATGCTGTGCATGTGTGATGTTATAACCTAAGCAAGAAAATGTGTATGTGGCAAGGTACATAAGGCTCTATCAAATACCTCCAGTCTGGCAGGGGAAGCTGTTTGCTGCCACATAGAGATCTTGATCTTGCACTAAGACATGAACCAATTTTCCCCAATAATTTGATTTACATTAAGTTATCTGTCATCAGATCAGACACATGTTGGGAACAGAATGAGCCAATGTCAGGAGACAAGTAAGTCAGAAGTGAGCCAGTTCTGAGGGCAGGAGGATGGGGAAGTTCAAACAGCAAGGTGGGCATCTGTGCTGATGAACGAATAAGGCCGGAAAGAAGCAAAGCATAGAAACTAGGTTGGAAATGGAAAAGAAAGAAAACCCAAAACCTAAGGTGAATATCCTGCTCAGAAACACAGAGCATCAAAGAGTAGGACACTCTTAAACAACTTCTTTAGGCAACTTGTGTCCAGCAGCTGACTCATTGGTTTTAGGCCAAACTCCCAAGAGCCAAAAAGTTGTCTAGCACACGGTTGCCAGTCATCTGTACTCTTACTGGATCATGACAGCTCCTGGATGACTCCTGCAGACATAGGCATTGACCTTGAACTATTCAAGAAATGGTCAACCACAGCAGACTTAGATTTCATAGCTGTTTAATGCATTTTAGGCACAACAATGAAGATGCAATAAAAGAGACTTCTTCAATATCCAAACCAATCAACAAAGATCTTGTACTCCTAGACAGTGATGTCAGCAATATGACATATAGTCATACTTGCTAGTGCTGCTGATGGAGAAATCATAGAACAACTTCCTTACGTCAAGATCCTACAGAAGGCTCAAAGTCCATAGGATACTCAAAGCCCCGTGTCCACTTGGTCAAGATTTCCATTTTGTTGCTAAACTAGAGAAGACTTTTTCAGAGCCAGAAAGCTGGAGTTAAGTTATACAACTGTACCTCCATTAGTGATCCCAAATGTCTCTGGCGAGAGAAATCTAGAGAGTCTATACTTTTATAGAATTTCTTCTTGAAATTATTTCCTATCCCTTCGTCGTGCACTTGGAAGCCTATTTGAATCTGCTAGCTGGGATTAGTCACGTGGCTGTTTCCCAACACGAGCAAAAAATGTCATATATAATGGGACTATCCAGTTTTATGGACCTCCTAAAGGACAGTAAACCCTTAGAGAGGTCCCTTTTTTCCTTGTTTCACCATTCTAAGCTGACTGGGACATTGCATCTTCTTTTATTCTTTTTTTCTAAGTAAAAAGATTCTTCATAGCTTTTTGTGCTCAGGATTATAAATCTCCCCACTTCCTTGGAAGGTCCTACACAAGATCTAATCTTAGTTATCCCCCCTATGATCCTTTATCTCCCATTATACCAGGAGATTTTATCTCTGTGGTACAACACCCTATGCTTAGCTCTTTGTAAAAGGTAGACTCTTTAAAACTGAGTTTTTTCAAAACCATTTTGTCTCTCTTAGGAAGTGTACAGCTCTTAGCATCATTATTGGTTAAGGTATACAGACACCAAAGGTATAGAAGCAAAAAATAACTTAAGAGCATTGTGGTTTCTGTAACAACATTATGGAATGTATCTGTAACAACATCAGAAATGGGAAATTGCAACAGAATTGTTTGTTCTGCTCCTGCAGTCGCTAGGATTATCTGCTCCAGACAGAAAGATGTGTAACGTATATTTTTGAGGAGTAAATCTAATGCTCTTACCTCCAAAACATCATAGTTGCAGGTTGGATGATATTCAACGTCGAACTCCTGAATGGTGAGTTGAATGCTGCTGCCAGGTGCTGTGTGAATGTACCAGATGCATTCCCTATCGCTTGGATATCTGTTGGGGTAGCCAGGGCTGTGAAATGAACCAGAAGGGCCAGAGAGTTCTCCTCCACAACCTGACAACACAGCAAAGCAGCCTATCAATGAGGGGCTCTGGAAAAACTCACCAATGGCTCTACAACAAGGACAGGCACTGACACCCATACTATACAAAACTGTGTATACTGGGCTTGAGGGTCTGCTATATCACAGGGAACTAAGGTTTAGCAGGAAAGAGAAATTCAGGAACCACAGGCTGAACTGGCTTGCACTGCCCATGCAGTAAGCACTTCACCTTCTCTTTTCTATGTTTCTCACTGTACCTCAGCATCTGCTTTGACAGTTGAAGAAGCTGAGACACAGAGAAAAAAATGTGACTTTTCCATCGGCCTCTAAACTTTGATCAGTTCTAGAAAGCTGAATCAGATCCATCCTCAGCTGTTACTGACCTCAACTAACACACAAACTAAGTTATCATGGGGAGGGCTCCTATTGTTATAAAAATGCCATTTCTTACTGCTCTAGAAATCATAAAATTAAAGACAATGTAATTTCCCTCAGCCCACTGAACATGATTACAAGCTGCCAAATCACAGTGGATAAACTCTCTTCCTGACATTTGGCGGGTTAATATTCTTTTTATTGAATTGTAACTATGCAATTGTAAGACGTGCAATGTTTGAAAAGTTATGTGTTTTCTTTTCAGATAAGAAACTACTGTCCTAACCTCACTCCCCAGCCCTTTGAGTGATTAAGTTCTTGCATATTATGAACTAGATTTTAAAAAGAAAACCAAGATGCAGATCAATGGATCAAATGTAAGCCCTGATTTGGCAGCACAAAACATCCAAACACCTGAGACTGCAGTTTTATTATCGCTTTATGGAGATGTGGCAGCTGCTGCACTTAACTGTTATTGTTGAGTTCCCAGGAAGATGGTCTCCCTGACCCCGCCCCAGATGAAGGTGTCAGCAGGGTGGGAAAGGACAACAGCCCCTCTCAGTGTCAGGGCAGATTTAGATCAGATCCATTCATGGTGAAACCTTATCTTTAGAGAAGCCAGTACGGTGGCTGTGTATCTGTTACACGCAAAAGCAAGGAAATTGAGTACTTGATCTGAGTTTACATGTGTGCCATTCTGCCTTGTAAGTCCCCAAGAGCTTCCTTTAGGTATTAGTTAATCTCTTGCTTACACAGCTTTTACAGGGTCACTCAAGGTTTTTAAGTAAAGCTGACACACTATCAATCTCTTTGGCTTCACCTCCAGAGGGAAAGTTTTGGCACAGAGCATAAAAAGACCTAAAATACTTAATAAAACCACCTAACAAACCATGAGCTCTGTGTTCCCAGAGGGAAATACTGCGATATGTCAGAAATGAAAAGCAGCATCCGTGTCAGACCTTTTAGTTATAGGAGATACGTTATAGCCTAAAACAAATACACTGCCCTTCTGACCTGCTCAACCAATCCATACAGATATGTAAAACTCCCCTAGTCTCTATTAAATCTATGCGTAATTTGCAACTTGAACAAGATATCTTTGGCCATTGCTCTGCTTAAAACATTTTGTTTCATCATAAAGCTATCAGTCAAGATCTTCTACTAAATGCAAATATTTTGCTCAGTATCTTCTGCAATAAAATTTTGATTATCGAAGGGTGGCTGCTATGCCCCAGAAGTGTTTGCCATCATCTCTACCATGGGCTCTTTCAGCTCCTAACTGAAAACATGAGTTTGGCTTTGCCACAGTTGGCTCTAGAACTTCTAGGACTACAAAATACAAAACTATCAGTGGCAAGAGCCGCAGGTCTGAAAGGGAGCAAAGCAATACAAAGCTCTCTCAAATTAAAGATGAGCCATCTAAACGCAGATGTGAGGAAGACGCCAGCCATGCCAGCAATGTAGCACAGAACTCCATCTGTCCATTACCCAGTACTCATGGGAAAAACACGCTTTAATGCAAGAATTAGCACAACTGAACGATAGTTAGCTATAACATAGGAAAGGTTTTATGGGGCTGAGGCTGGTCTCACAGGTGAAATGTCATGGGCTTAGTTTTTTTCCGTTTTGCCCCACTTTGCCATATACAATGCTCTATAACCCTGAGGTGGTTTACTCTGCAGCCACAAAGCTGCCAGATGTCTCAATCAAGAAGTAAAAAAGCTTTTAAGTGTATGAAACCAATACTGCCTTCACTCCATCTGGAGAGATAAACAGAAAGAGGTAGTACACTTACTTCCCCGAGGCCTGCCAGCACCACTGGGTAAATGTTACGCCCCTGAAACTTTGATAACCAAGAACATTTCAGCAGAGAGACGGAGAGGAAGAAAGCTTCAGTGAAACACACTAATTCATTTTTTTTCCCAGTGGTATGGGAAGATGGCCTGGTTTTCCTCAAAAGAAACCATGTCACTGGGTTTTTACAACTAGAGGAAAGAAGTTCATCAGCAGAGGGGGAGCCTTGCAGCTGGATTTGCAGGGTGAGTTACTTTCTCTCTTTTCCCGCAGCAGCAGGGATGACACTGCTGCTGAGGACAGACTTCAGGATGGCAAAACCACCTTGCCAGCCTGGGAAACTGAAAGATTTCTCAACAAACAGACTTGATGGCCCCATTCCGGAGGGGGTGGGAACAGAGAGGCAGGGGAGTTTCAGCAGGCAAGGGCAAAGAAAAATGCTATTTATCTCAGCCTGAAGAAAGCTGGGAACATTTTAAAACTAAACAGGCAGTTATGACTCAGCTTCTCCTACTAAGAGCTTCCTGATAGCCACAGAGACGTGGTTTTTATTTAAACCCAAAATGGCTCAGATGAGTGAAAACCTTGTGTGCTGTGCTCTGAGGCACAGACCCTTCCTTCTGAGCAACCCTCGCAGGTTGCATTCAGATTATCCATGCTCCCTCTCCAGAGGGTTTGCATTTTCTCTGAGCTCAAATAATATTCTCTGGATGAGGTACGTGAACCACAGGAACAGGAACGTCAATCTGTTGCTAAAGTGCCATTTCTTTTCTTCCAACTACAAATATTCCCAGAAAAGGCATTTCTGTGAGTCTTTTTTAAGTGCTCCAGGAAAAGGGAGGCAAAGTTTAGATCTCTGTGATTCATTTTTTGTAAAGAATGTGCTGAACTCACGTTGTCAATCATTTATTATTTGTTTGCATAGATGAATATATGTGAATGTAGGCATGGATTTTGCATTTAAGAAGAAAACTTGGGGGAAATGCCAGCCCTGGTGTTTTTGAAACTTGCATTTGCATGTACTGTATTGTTTTCCTATTTTTTTGAGCAAGCTAAGAAATGCATTTTGATTTAACCTGGAACGTAACTTCCATACAAAAGTAGCCAGCCTACTTTTTATAAGATACTGAAATAGGAAAAGTTTAAATTACAAGGTAATCATCTCAGCTAATTAAACTTCTTCCATCTCTGGCATCACCATTAAATGAATACAAACCTTCTCTTTACGTTTACATTTGTCTGCAAAGATCAAATGAGAGTTTGCTTCTATTCCAAATAAATGGAATTTGCGTTGTTTATGGCAACAAAGTAAAAAATTATATAGTCTTTAGGGTAAATAAAAATGCAGAAGCAGACCCTGTAAATTGCTGCATGACTTCAGCTTTCACTGATATGACAGCGTATAATCTGAAACACTTCTGTTCCAAGTGAAACACCTTTATAGTTTTTTTCAGGGTAGAAATATGTGGTCTTGCAGTATGTGGACAGAAACAGCAACAGCTGCACTGCGGAAAAGTTTTGTGCAGCTGAATTGCATATACCATATGCTCAGTCTGTGCAGACCTCCTTGCAGTCATTTTGGAAATTTCAGCCCTATGGTCAAAACTGAGTAAAAAGGGAGGAGAGATACTTTTTCAGCAGTGTAAAGGTCCTGGAATTTCCTTGAAAAATGCTTAAAACAACTGCCCAACCTGGTGTTAGTTGCTAGGAAATCAGATAACAAATAGAAAGCTCAGGAAGCATGTATTTGGTGCCTTTTCTTTCCTCTGGCTAAAATCTAAGTAGTCATTGAAGATTGCACAAGGAATGATTTACAGAACTTTCCATATTACTGTCTGTCTGGTTAGCAGATGGTGCTCATTAGCCAAAGAAGAATCTCTATTCTCATAAATAATTATGGTTGAATAGAGAAGAAGTAACATGTGGAAACCTCTATTATTTGCAAGGCTTTTAGATTTATTCATGGGTATGTTTTAGTCACAATCTAGAAAAATCCTTTCCATGTAGTTTGAAATTAATTGGCATTGTTCCTGTAAAATCAGATCTAGGGAAATGACGAGATTCAGAGTTGTTCCATTTGCTGTGCTCACAGTGAAATACCTTGGTAAACATTAGCTGACTCTAGCTGCAGGGAGCATGTAGTATGAACATTTGACTGTGCTATGCTAATACTTGCATGAAGTATAACTTGGATTTGATTCTGAAATCTTTTGCTCTCTTAAATAGCTGTAGTTCATAGAATATTATCCGAAGGAGGAAGTAGGACGATTTTTGTGATGGGGGTTTATGCAAGAGAGCAAAAATTCAAGTGAAAAATTATTTTTATTTCTTCTTTCTGATTTGTTAATCTTCTCTGTAGCTTTGCTTATTATTGTTCTATCAGTCTCCTAAATTCTGGTATTTTCTTCAACATGTTCCAGTGTGAAATAAGTCAGATGGATAATAAATACAGACTACTGGGACCCAAAAACATAAAGGAAAATTTAAGTATTTAAACAGGAGCTTAATCCTCCCAGATACTGAAGGGCTACGGTTTCCCATATCAGCAGTTAGTGTTCAGTGTTAAAAAAAAAGCACCATTTTCTAGCTTTCAGACACTGATGGAACTGTTCAACACCAAGCATTTTAAGAAAATTTTGGCTCTTATTCTTATATGTTAGTTTGGGGAGTGGGAGGAGGTCCACCTTTCTGGAGAGAGATTAATTCATCCTTGAGTCTCATAAAGAACGTGGCTATGCTTTTAATAGCCAGGCTACGATAGAAAAAAAACAACTCTGAACACAGTAGCACCCAAAGCTCTAAACAACTGTTCAGGACTTCAGAAGATTGAACCTTGTGCATCCTTAGACTTAATGTGAGAGAAAGAAAATTAAAAGGAATAGTAAGTTTTAAAAACTGAACAGATGGCAATTTGCCAAAGACTGCACAAGGAATCACCAGCAGAGCTATGATTCAGGTTTATGAAATCTGGGCTTCGGCTCCCTCATTGACCTGCAGTGCAATATTCTCTCCAGCAATCCTAAAGGATGCCTGGCAAATGTCTGCAGTGAATGGCTTCTACATCCTAATCTAATCTCTGTTTCTGTTATGCTTCTCTGGAGAACTAGAAAAGTAGTTCTGCTTTTACCTGACACATACAATGAAAAGCCCAGTCTTTAGTTATTGCATGCCTCTTGATGATTTTCATCATTTGAAAATAGAGAACCAGACTATTGAAAACTTTTCTTCTCCTAAAGAATATGGCTTTCTCCGTATTCCATCCATCAATTATTTCTTAGGAAAATCCTACAGAAAGATGATAGGGAAGGAAATACTTTGTGACTGCATAATTCTTTTCTCAGTACTATGATTTTCTTCTTTTTTAAAGGGGGAATTAATGTGTTACAGAAAACAATAGTGGGCTCAAATTTTGACTATGTTGAGAAGAGCCAATTGAATTATAAGCTCTACTAACAATCAAGCAGCCAAATGAGTAAGCTCCCAATGAAATGCAGATGTATATATAAAGCAGTCAGCTCCTACATGCACATTGCTTAATAAGGTCAGTGGCAGGTCTAGGAAATGTGTGTCTTCTCAGATAGTGACAGTTGTCACTGGTGTAATTTTGCACTGAGAGACCTTTGCCCTTTTGGCCTTCTGACTTTTTTTTAAGGAAAGCAATTCAATTGGCATGCCATCTTTGCAGCATCAGGCTGTTACCAAGAGGGTTGTTTTTTTTTTTCTCAGAGGGACAATATATGCCCCAAAATATAATTGCCTGTATTAAGCTTCTTAATAAGCAGCAGAAGTGGAATTAGCACCTTTCAGACTCAGGCTTTCCTCTAGTGAAAAATTCTCTTGAGTCCTTGGCTGCAGAAGAAAATATTAGTGACTTATTTAGCCAAATCAGTTCTAAGTCCATCCTCATCAATGAAAGCCCTTTAGATGAACAATGTTATTTCACAACTACAAACACTTTTAAATTTCTTTGCATTACAGGTTTCCGTCCAAATTAAAATTATATAAGACACTTTTAAGTATAAATAACAGCATTCTCCCAAGATCAGTTACTAATTCTGTCTTCAAGAAAGCCTAAAGAGTGCGTTTCATTCAGCAACACAGACCAGCAGCTCGGCAACTGAAAAACTGTGGCTCAGCAACTGGAAAGATGAGATGCAAATGTTTCAAATCAAAACACTTCAAGTTTGTGTCATGTGTGGCAGCAGGGGCTCCTCACATCAGTTATCAATGATGTAAGCTTTTGGCTTTTTGTGATCACCTCATAACTGTGAGCAAAGCTGCTGGAGTGTCTGAAGTGAACCATAACAGGCACATGTGGCAAATATAAGTGCTACTCTTTTATCATAAAAGCATGTGACTGTCCTCAGTATATATCTCATAGATACTTCACAACTGCCAGCTAAGGAGCACGTGAACAGCCGGAGAAATAGTTCATAGCAGCTTGAACTCTAGAGCACACATTTGTCACTTGAGCAGAAGTAAAAGCTCTTCTCTCAGCAATATATATAGCCTTGTTATTTTCTTGTCAGGTGAGATGTTACCAGATCCAGGTTTCAACTGTCTCAGGGATTTGCCCTAATGGAACTGGGAACCTAAATACTTCACTGTAAAATACTGAACTCAAAGGCTGTATCTCCTCATGAGTTCCCCTAGCTGAGGAGACTTTCTCCAATGACTTTTTTTGTGTATTTGAGAGATTTTCAAAGGCAAAAGCAAACATAGCACCCTGATGAGTAAGATGAAGACCCATATTTGTGCATGACAACAACCGAGAAAAAAAGGAAACACTTGCAATGAACAAAAAGATGACAACTGTGGTCAGCTCTGAAGGAACCTGCATTCATATTACAAGCTGTCAGGAGTCACAGCTGTGACTTTCACAGCCAGCAATTATGCTTCCTAGGAATTGGCCCTATCTGAACCCACAAATCCTTCTCTGATGCTTGGACACAGCCCCACTGGACCCTATGCAGTATTAGGCTGCAGTTTAACATCCAGGAACTGACAGAAGGGCAGTGATATCTGGCAGATAAGTGAATGTATCAGTGCACAAACGGAGTGCAGGGGGGTGGGAGAGGGCTGGAGAGTCCGGGAAGCGTTTGGAGGAGGATGTGGGGGGAAACCTCAAGAGTGCTTACCATGCAGGCAGATTCTGGAAAGCTTTGAAAGCTTTAGAAAAGCAAGTTAACCCAGCACCATGGCTACTGTGTGGAGCTGATGTCATCTGGCTGTACATAAAAGCCTCCACTTTTTCTTCTTTTGTGCAGTCCCAGAATGACATCACCTCAGAGCACAAGAATGCACCTTTGTGCCGCAGCACTACCCCTGCTGGCTCCTGCCACACATCTCACTCCTCCCACATATGTCCCTTCTTTGCCTAGAAATGCTCCTTGACCTCCACTGAAGGTAAAACACCACTCTCTAGTCAAGGAGAGCCCTTTAGGTGCCCACAAGCAGTAGTCTGTAGTAGCACTGAGGAGCTCAAATCCAAACACTATATAACAGCACGCCATGCACCTCAGCAACCCACAGTGGGGCCTCTGCAGCCAATTTCAGCTGCTTTACAATGCTGTCAGAGCTGGATGTTGTGAACAGATTACACAGACAGGGCAACTGTGGCTATTTAATTATTTCCAAGGTCTCATCCTCTTTGATGGGATGTACATTGGCACACAGTTCAATCTTGTTACAGTTCAACATTGCTGTTAAATACGGAAAGTGAAAAAGTTACATTTGTAGCCTCACTTATGAAGAGCTGCAAACTATGTTTTGCAGTTGAACAGCCATTAACAGATTTTATTATAACTGGCGTGCACGCTTGGCTATTTAATAAGATCTGTGATAGTCTTCGTGACATGTCTGTACAGAAATTATGCAGATACACTTTATCCCTGTGCCTACTCCTGAAAATCAAAGCTTACTTCACTAACTGCTCTCAGACTCTGATCAGATTATCTTTGAAAGTATGCTTGTGGAGAAACATCCTTAGGGAAAGTATTTGAGGAATTATGAGGAAATGCAATGTTTTTAGAGATGCAATGGGTTATTTCCACTTAGCTGACACAGGGTAAACTGGGACTCCATTATACAACAGGGAAAAGGTAAACATACCTTCCCAGAGGAAACTGGCTAACTTACCATTAACATGCCACAGCATCTGGAACCCACTTTTAGCATTCAGTCCATCAGAATAAAACACCACATGAAGGCTGGTCCCTGTAGTGCTCCCTGCCAGTGGAAGAGATTGTCCACAGAAAGTACCTATTAGGTTGGATCGTGCATCAGGCCCATCATACAGCTGAAATGAAACAAAAAATATCCAGTGAGGAAAAGCAGCTCACCAGTTTTTATTTTTTTTTGTAGAGGATGTCAAAGAAAAAGCAGTGAGATATCTTACTCCAACCACAGAAATATAATCTCTGGGGAGCATGCAAATATTTGGGTGAATGATGAGCAAATATAACTGCAATATGTCTTTAAACCCGGCTGTACACTGTGTACAGTAGGAAGGTTTTGCTGTTTCTGTTTTGGTGTGTATTAGGGGTTGCTGGGGAAGAAGATAAAGGCAAACGGCAATGAACTGAAATAGAAAGAAAAAGGGGATGTCATGGGTCTGATCTGACAGTGCATCTTACATGATCAGTGCTTCCAAATGCCTCAGTGACAACTCTGTTTAGATCTTCATTTCTTTAAGACTGTACTCAGGTGATTTCAGGACTGACTGAGCTTGTGATGGAGAAAACCAAGCAGTCAGCATCACCAGGGCCTCCCACAGTAGTGAGGACAAACTTAAAAGCAAAGCAAATCCTCAAAAACCACAAGACAAACTTTGCACGTGTTTGTTGTTTCATGATCTTATGCTAGTGTTCAGCTTTGGAGAGGAAGTGGACTAAGCCATGCTTTCTGGACTTTTGTACTTAAAATCACTTTATGTTTCATCTAGTCATATTCTACATCATGACATTTTGACAGTCGACGTATTGATAGATGTAGCCAGTCTGAAAAATATTTTATTCCTCAAACACAGATGAAAAATTGTCCATCCCACTCTTGAAACATCGGCACTCTAAAAGAGACCTCAACAAATGAACAAACAAATAAAAAAAACCAAACCAAGAAGAACAAATAAAATACTAAGGAAGCAGTCCTGTGTTTAAATCTTGACTTCCAAAGTTAGTTATATACTCATATTTAAATGAAAACACTTAACACATGTTTTGATGGGGTGAAGGATGCTTAGAGCTTTTAAGCTCCTTTACATTAGTTGTTTCCAAACAGGTTTAAAAGGTTTTTCAGATTCTAGTTTTGTGCCTTTTTTCAAATTCTGTAAATCACACTGAACATGCATCTATGTTCCTCACCAAATATCCAAATGGTCAATGCAATTTTTTAAGGATAAGGAGTATAATTTTCACAAAGCTATGAGTCTTGCAATTTTGAAAAACGGCAACCCTGGGTGTGCTTTTATCACTGCGCCACAGTTCATCTGATCTTCTGTCTCACAGAGCACATTTTACTAATAAAACCCCACAAACTACCGGCACAGAATCCATGTCTGAACATTGTCATTGTGAATTTTTGGCATGATTCCTTTCCGAATTTCAACAATAACCTTTCTCTGTTCTGAAGCCATCACTGTAAAGTTCTCTCTGTGCAAAGAATTAAATCTATTATCTCTGGAAAAACAGCCAAGGTTTGTTTATCTTTGCTCTCCATTGAAAACTCTTTTCCAAATACCCCTGATTCCACTAAAAATTCTTCTACACTCAGAACCTGTGTTATGGAAGTATGATTTTACAGTAAGTATTGATTAACCGTGCTAGCTACTAATTTTTGCACACGTTTTCGAGCAGATTCAGATATGGGAATGAGTAATTAGTCTCTCACTTTTTCTCTTTGAGATGCTGGTTTTGCAGAACATTCAGAAATCTTATTGGTGTTTTAAGACATGGTTGGGGCCAAGAAATCTACCCAAATAGTTCCAAATCCTGAAGCAGACAGTCTAGTTTGAATGACTTCTTTTTTAGTAAAAAATAAATCGCATATAGTTCAGCCAAAAGTTAGGGGCAAATTTCAGGAATAATTCTACAGAAATATTCCCTGGCCTATGTTATGGTTACTGACTATGAATCTTTTTTGTTTATTCTAGTGCAATGAAAGGCTCACAGCATGAGAAATGTATTGAAACGAGAAATATCACTCCATTTGTTATAATTTCTGTAGGTGAGATCATAAAAACTTTTAAGTTTCTAATTGCAGACCCATTGCTGGCAGTTCTTGCAAAGCCTTGATCAGATGTAGCCAATAATAGATACAAAAATTGCCATCCAGATTACATGTTAAAAATTTGAAGATTGATTTGTATTCTTTCCATATGTAGAGCTTGAAGGAATGTCCGAAAGACAGATGACCTATCCCATGCCCAGCATTACAGCTATGACCTTCCTCCAAGCCAGGCTGAGAGCTTTACACATTCTTGTACTGCTTATGTTCAGCAAAATGAATTAAAGTCAGATCCAATCAGATTTTTTAATAGTACTATTTCCTTCAGCAGCTTTGTGGTATGTATTACTCATATTTCTGGAAATCTTATATCAGGAAAATATGAATGGGGAAGAATGTATCAACGTGGAAATTATGAATCTGTGCTCTGAATAGAAGCAAAAAACTACATTAAGAAACTTACTCAACAATCAGCCCTTTGCTTTAGTGATTTCAAATGAAAAATCTGTCTAAAGAACTATTGAATAATCGTACCCAGAAACTTTCAAATCCAAACAAAAAAAAAATCAAGCTTCATGAGTCTACTGCAACTTGGATTTATCAAGGGAGCGTTATATTTATCTGAGAGAGTGAATGTCACATTTCTATGTAATTTCCCCTGAAAACAGTCCATCAGTTTTTTGAGACACAAAGAACGGTTACCATGGCAATCCCTTCATGCTGTGTTAATCTGTGGGTCTGGGTTCAGAGGGGAGTTTCACAGGAAATTCGAGTGCCTGACCAGCTGTAACTCATTGAGGGAGGCAGAACCGCGACTCCTAGAATTTTGAGCTGTCTTTCACTTCTAAATGAAGGGAACAGCTGTGTGTTTTCACAGGGCATTTTGAACTTCTCAAACCACATTTTGCTCTTACACAAATATGGGCAAGTGAAACTGAAGCTGAATGCAGATCTCATGAGCCACAATTTCTCTTCTGATCTCTGAGATAGTGTTTCTTGCTTAAGGGCCTGCTTTGTCAGCTGTGTTATCCTAAACTGCTGCAAATCAAGGGAAATTCTTCTGCAGGCCACATGAAGAAAGGTACTCTCCTGGTCTACGCAAGACTATTTAATTTTGGAGCACTTTATTCACCAGTCTGGTACCCTACTTATTCTAGGAACTGGGACTGGGCTTTGCTCCCTTTTCAGTATAGATATTTGTTTTGTAAAATATTTATTTATTCAGACCTTTTAGGCTTCATCAGAAAATCCAAGGGCTTCGTACTGATTTCGGCGAACAATCTAACAGGCAAAATATGCAAACAGCTGCAGGACATGTTCAGATTCCTAGTTCCCCCTCTTTCCCCAAAGCAATCGCGCAGCATCTGGGTAAAGCCTAGTTGGAGTGCTCCATGTCATCTGCCTGCACCCAGGCACCAGGCCCAGGTGGGAATGCAGTACATCCAGACAAATTATAATATTAGGATGGACTCAACAATTGTTAGGAGAAACTTCTTACCAGACTGCCTAAGAGTAAGTGTATAGGCTGACACAAAGGTACAAAGGAGAAGCACTAGCTCTCTAAGGGATGAAGCAAGCTGTTGGACTGTCCTACAGCAAAGCGGCAGCTGAAAACCATCTGCTGTACAAGGCTGCAGGAAGGGTTTGGCTTGGGCAGTTTACTCAGAGGAGACACCGTAGTCACGAGTATTACGTCTTGGCTTTTCTGGCTCTTCAGCCTGGAAATCTGTTCTGACACCAGTGAGGGTGCTCTGAAGGCCACAGTTGTTCACCTCTCTTTGGAGAAGCAAAGCAAAGTGGCATGACCTGTGTCACAGAGAAACTTATTGCCGGAACTGGAGAAGGGCTCAAGGACTGAGCTGTCTGGAAAATGGAGTTTCTATGGCATGGAAGGAAATAAAGATCTCAAACACATGGGATGAATGAAACTTTGAACTTGTTCTATTTGGGCATACTTGAATTGGGGACATTTTTCTAGCTGAGCACCTTGTAAAGCTTCTTACAAAGTGAAACTAGGAGTAGCCTTCCAGCCAGGTAGTGGGACTCCATCTGTTCAGTTTTCCTGCATGTTAGAATTTTCTCTTGGAGGACTTTATTACTGTGAAAAGGTACATTTTTTTCATCAGAAAAATCATTATGAAGGAAAGTGAGTAGCCTACCTGCTCTGGAGAAAAAGCTGCTTACATACATTAGTTAAGCACAATGCATAGTCTCGATCCGGAGATGATGGAATCTTCAAAGGCAAACTTTTGGTTTCATATGAAGGGAAAAATCCATCCTATGAATACTGACAGTTCACCTTTTATTGTACTGCATATAATTCTATTATCAGTTGTCATTATTCATTATATAATTAGGAGTAATTATATCAGTAATTGTTTCAGTTTGAGTTTTGAAACAAATTGTTAGTCCAAAAACCTTTTAAAAATGGATCAGCAGCAACAGCCCTGGGCTGTATTTGCAGAACTCAGAAAAGCAGGTTGTGCCTTGGATTAGACCAACGTAACTCCATGTGCCCCACCTATTGCTGGAGTCTCTAGGACATCCTTGAAGAGCTATTCTGACACACAATTATTCCTTTCCTCTTAAAAGTGGGAAACCCAATATGAGATTGCTTTGACTGATCTGAACACTAGAGGCAGTGACTACAGATACCTGAGCAGGTATTCCCACATGCATTTTTTGGAAAGGAAATTTTGATGGCATTGCCACAAATATGTTACCAGAAAACAAAATGAAACAAAAACCAGTCAATATTATCATCATCCAAGCACCAGAATACACTCCAAAGTTAAACGACCATTCTTGTTAAAGCAAGAATTAACACAAAAATAATCCATTTGCAAGTAATGCATTTCCTTCTAGATACACTACAGTGCAAGGTTAAGAACCTGCAGGTCTGTCAGCCACAGGAAAAAAACAAGCAACCAAGTTTCAGGATGTGGCACACTGTACTAGCTTAGCACCACAACAACATAGTTTTCATAGAAAATAAGGCAGCTTAATACTTTGAGAGACTTACTGTGCAGAGCCTTGTTATTCCTGTGCAAACAGGAGAAAAATAAGGTTATGTTTGTGCTTTCATGATGAGAAGTATTGGCAATTGCCACTCAAAAAACAGCCCTCCTTTTGAACTCATTCTATACAATGTTTCAAAACGATTATTTAAATATGTTTATACCCTAGATGACCTTAGACAAATAACTCTTTGCTCTGACCACTCTAGGCAACTTTCTTGCCTCTACACAATGACACACATTCACTAGCACAACGGAGTTTGATGTAGTGCATCACTAGACATACAGGCATGCTTACTGGGTTTTATCTAATATATGGAAATGTATAAATGTCTAGATGTTTAGTAGTTGGAGTTGTACCTGAGTCTATGCTTGGTCTCGTAAACTGAGCCTGAAATACTCAGAGCCCTTTGAAAGTTTCAAGCAAAGTCAAACTCTGCATTGGACTGCAGTGATTTTTTTCAAATAATTTTTCATCCCTTTCATTACCACTTACTATATTGTCAAAGAAAACAAGATTTTGAAACTACAGGCAAATCTGCTCATTCCTGTCTTTCTATGAAAGGTTTATTTCTGCAAATAATTTTCTATAGCAGGGCTCTGGGTTTATTTTAAGAATTCAACAATGTGGGGTGTATCTTTGGATGAAATTTTAAAACTGTTTTAGATACAGGACTAGGAAACAACTGCTCTTTAGGAAAGGAATGCCCAGGAGACATCCATCTCGTCAGTCAACCACAAGACCTGCACTTAAAACCTTATTTGTTCAGTGTGACATTCCAAATCCCCAATCCTGTATTAGGAGAGCCTCTCTACCTAATCACAATGCTATCAATGCTATCTGGATGGCGAAACTCGCAGCCACCTGCAACAAGGCAGTCTTGGAGTCTCACTGATGCATGCCGCACAGAGCAGGCTGAGTTGAAAGCAAGGCAATCCAGTGCAGGAATGCATCTGTAAAGCCTGAATTCCTCCTAACCACTATGGGTGCTTCGACCTCAAATCACGGCTCCATTGCCTGAGGCAAAACCAGGCTGCCCCAGTGTCCTGTTTCTGACCCCATGCCTCTCTGCAGAGGTTTGCTGTCATTGCCAGCACCCACATGAGTACCTGAAGCGTCTCTACTGCCTTTGCTGACCAAGGGGCTACTTGGCTTGAGTTCTATGTTTTTGTGACAGAAGGACCACACATGCCTGGTCATGAGGCTGTCACTAGTTTGGTAGAATGCTTCCTCAATGCCTCAGAAACTGAGTTGGTTCCTCTGCAGTGAGAATCTGCTCATGGTGGAGGGAGAAGGACTGTTTCAGAGCTTGGAAAAATAATATTTCTGAAGTTATTATTCATCAGAAGGCTGTTATTGGGAGAAAAGCTCCTTAGAAAGGGATACAGCAGTTGGGGGGGGTGGAGAATGTGTGCCTGGTGTGAAAATCCCAGGGTGGGTCTGAGCAGTTTGCAACAGTGGTGACTCATGCGCAGGGCTGAGGGCTGCTCCTCACATAATTTGCCAACCTAGATGAAGTGAACTGTCAATGCAAGCAACATTCCACTGACACCATCAGAGGCCAGAGATGGCAGGATCCTCTCTGGCAATCCCCCTATTTGAGAAAATTTGCATCATGCATAACTGCAGCAACTGAGGAGACATATAGCTTAGTCTCGGCAAATGAAGATGGGAGAAAAGGAAAATATTCCTGTCTCTTAGGCTTTCAGGAGAGCAAATCCATCTACTAATGGGAACAATGGGGAGGGGAGGGACAAGACCTTCCTCAAAGTCTGGTGTGGTTTCTCTGAGTCATATGGGTGCTTCCCTTTGACGAGGGGAAGATTTGACCAATTCAGATGAGGTTTCTCCAGGCACTACGTAATTTCATATTGTGATGCCTGTACTGAGTGGGATAAGCCACCTCATTGCCCAGATGCTGGCCAGGCTTTTTAGCAAAATTTGGAATACAGAGGAAGAATAGAGAAGAGAAGAATCCAGCTGCAACTAGATGAGTCCCAAGTGCCCTTTCCCCAACAACTGCACACTACCATCATATGGCAGTATTTCACAGTCACTTCATTGTCCGGTGCTTTTTCCTGAAGGTACAAGCAAAGTCACATTACTCCGAGCTGGCAGGGTGTGGAAAACACTGAGTCCATGACAGTCTGACTCATTTTGTGAGTCCAAGAGTAGAGTCTGTGCTGGCTGCACTCGTGCTTCTTGTCATCTGAGGTTTCTGTAAGCACCATGCAACCCTTTAATCACTGACAAATTTAGCTGTCTTGAGGGGTGGGGAGTTTTGAGTGCCAAAGAGTACTTCAATTCTGGCAATTTAGGCTACTAGGAAAACAAAAATTTGAGCCCTGAACGAGTTTTGTCCAGGGAGGCCAAATTCAAATTCTTGGCCTGACACTCTCCTTCTGAGTGTCCAGATGTCTCATTGAAAATCAGTGCAAGGGCTAAGATTTCCAATGTATCAATGGCAAGGCCTTTCACAGGAAGCCAAGGAGAACTGCCACTTCTAATTCTTACAGTCTTACACTGAAGGACTTCTTGTGGAGGCCCATAAATCCTTGAAGGAATCCAGGGGTGGGCTGGCAAGCTGCCAGCTTGCATGGTAATATGTTAATGGATACCATGGCTGTCTAGCCAGCAGGCTGTAATTTGATGTCTGTGTGCTCAACCTGGATGCGGGTATTTAATATATCATCTGCTTCCCCAGGCTGTTGTACTACTGGTGACATTTGGTGTATCAATGCATGGCCATAAGCACAGACATTCTCTGTACTTGGAGAATTCCTACAGCACTTTAAAAAGAAATGCTTATAAATTAAATGTAATGATGTTAATCTCCTAATATTGTTTAAGCGTATTTACTAATTACAAGTACAAAAAGAAATTGAACTAGAAATAGGGAAAGATTTTCTTATTTTTTCTATGACAAGCTAATAAGAAAAGAGGATGACCAACTGAGTGTAAGCAACAATTATCTAATGCAGTATTCCCAGATGGAGAAAAAGGATATTATGGCACATCCCTGGAATGCTACTGTGGTTTAAAAATAAAAAAAATAAAAAGGACATATCCTGTTACCACCAGAAGGAAATGAAACTACTCTCAGGAGCAGATGCCATATTAATTACCGTACTCATTTGATACTATTCCACATATAAGGATGCAATGGTATTTCAACTACTCTGTGCCTAAGTGCTGAAAGAGTTGGGACTGCTTAACTACACTGGTAGCAGGCAAACAAGGAAGTGCTTTATTCCAAAGAGGAACTCTGTCCTGACCTACAGCTGAAGGAAGGCTACTGTTGTTATCATGTAGTTATTTGCCCCCATAAGATGTACTTTTGCATTAAACCAATAAGTCCATCCTTGCTGCTAAACTAATGTGCTACACAGATCAATTGGGTGAGAATCAAACAAAAGCTCTGAAACTTGTCTTGCTGCATGACACAATTTTCCTATCTGTTTATAAGGTTGGTGTCATCTTGTAAAAGGCTGGGCAAGGTCTTCCCTGTACTTATTAAAAGCGGATAATAAACAGACTGGACATCAAGAGACTGTTGCACTTTCTGAGCAGAAGAACACAAGGGAGATTGTCACTGGAGGACAGAAAGATTAGTGGTTTTCAAGTGACTTTTCTCAGCTAAGAATGGAATAAATTTCAGTCCTCCTGCAAGACTTCAGGGCAATAACATGACATCCTCCTTACTAATAATAAAGCTTTGCCTCTGTGGAGATTATATATTCTGTCATACTAAATAAGAAGGTAATTAAACATTTAAGATTGGGAGTTATATATATGCTTGTTCAGCTAATGACCTAGTCAATGCAGAGGAAGGACTGATGTTTTTATGTCATTGTCTTCAATATCTCACTGGCCACAGCCTAATGGCTCCTCTAGAAAGACTAATGTTTGGCTATTAAGCCAAGTCTCAGCCACGCAATATAATTTAAAGACCATCCAATCTAATTACAGTTAATGCAGCATCACTAGGATCATCACTGCTGTTTGGTATGTCTTATATCGTTGCCTCTTCTGTATATGTCTTTATCAGATGCAATTCATCTCACGTTCTTGAAACTTCACCATAAAAGTCCTTCCAAAATGTCACACATCCTGCAATGAGCCAACATCTTCTGACAGGTCATGAAACACTGCACACAGCTCATTTGCTGAGAAAACACTCTTATGAGGCTCGTGCTAGAGACTGAAATACAAAACTGCAGTTTTGCCTCCCTCCCATATTGCCCCTTCTCAATCTCTGACATCTACACGCAGGGGCAGAAAATTACCACCACATCAGAAGAAGAGGGCTTTTCCCCTCCTATTTGTCACAGGTATAAAGAGTTGAACATGCTGAAGCAGTGGACGTGCAGGCATTGCCCAGGCCAGACTGAGTCAGAGTCACTCAAGGCTCCCTGAGGAGAGGGAATGCTGCTCACCTTAAGTAACACCAGTCAGCTGCTGCAAACGGTGCACTGGCCCACAAGAAGTATCCCATGATTAAAGGAGAAAAGGAAATAGGTAACACAATATGTGGCTGGCTTCTCATTGTACAGCTGTGACTACAATTCAGTCTGGGATAGCCACACGCTGTAGTTGCGCTTCCTTGTACTCTTTGGACATGGAATCGTAGAATAGTCTGACTGTCTTTTTCCTTGTCCTGTGTTTGAAACAGCTTTTTTTCTCTAAATGATGATAATCTCTTTGGTAACTGAAAACCACTAGAAATATCTGTGTGTAGAAACTTTTGGGTTTGTTATTATTCTACATATTTAATTACTGACTCATACATGGACTAAACCAGGGAGCAAATAGCAAATTAATATATTTTGTGTGTAACAGACTGAACTATTCATGAGGCAAAATGCTCTTCTTGTATATTACACATGAATTTGTGTCAGAAGTGTAAGTCATAATTAAACATGAAGCTGAAGAACAGTCCCTTTTCCACTATGGAGACTGGGACCAAAATCGCAGTATCCAGTGGGCAGGGTACAACAGTATTGATGAACACTCTAGCTGTCCCCATCCCACTAAGAATCACGATTTTCTCCTTTAGAATTCAGAAGGATTTCCAACAAATAAGAGTTCTAATTTGAAATATTTACAATGTCTAGAAGTACATCCACATACATTAATTCTGTTTCTCCCACTGACTTTTAAAAGAAACTCAGCTGTTTTTTTAACTGCCATTTCTTGATTGTGCTCTGCTCAGGCAGGTCAGGTCTCTGATGTAACACCTAATCTTGTCCTTCTCCATCACATATCTCTTTCCCTTACTTTTTCTACCACCACAATTGTGATCATCACCTAATTGAACCTGACAGTTAACTTCTGTCCTTCCTATCCTCAGCCTCCCAGCAAGCAGCAGCAAACATTGTCACCAAGCCTGCCACCTGCTAGCTGCCATGGAGCACCAGGCTGCTACTGTCAGGGCTGCCACAGAGCTAAGAAGCCAACTAGGGTATTGCTGCCTGCTGCAATGGGTTGAGTGGCAGAGCTGCTGCCACTAAACCCAAAAGGAGATGGAAAAACGGGCACTTAAAAACTTTTGGGGAAAAAGATCATCTGTCACTTCAGTTTGTGAGTGCAGATAGATACATGTCTGAGATGGAGCTTTCCATTTCATTCAAGAAAATGGTGAAGTGCTCTGACACACGGTCAATGCATCAATGCACATACGGACTAAAGTGAACAGGATTATACCTCTATTTTCCCATTGTTATACTCAGACAGGGCATCAGGTTCTTTCCCCTTTTAAGCCTCTTTGCAATAAAAGAATCTCAAAAGTAGTATGTGGCAGAAAAGTGATTTATCTTAGCTGAACAGATATAAGTTGTTTGGGGTTTTTTTTATTAACCTTTTTTTCCAGTTTGCAGTGGCATCAGACATGGATTTCAGACCAAAAAGTCCCAAATATCTTCAGGCTGCTTAGAAAGTGAACTGCACAATTGTTCCAGATGATTCCACCTTTCCTCTGTACCACAGAGCACTCAAAGCTTTGCCAACATGCACCCCTTTCGCAAGATGAAGTGTGGGAGTAAACACTATTCAGTTCCCTGGCTGGTTCAGCCTTGCTCTCTTTTTTACACTATGGCACATATTTGCTCATCAAGCAACAACCAAATGAGAACATCTTTTCCAAGTGGCATTTCTTAATGGCGTTTAGAGAAAGATTGCAAGTAATTTCACATGAACTGCAAATTAAAGCCTCCTTAACGCACTTCCATGACTCTGTTTTTCCCTTGCATTTTCTTCTTTGTACGTCTTTCAGTCTGTATTTTCTTTGATTAGAAGCACTGATTTTTTTTTTAAAACAAAGAGTGCAAGTTCTTTTATGCTCCCTTTCTCCTCACTCCCTCTCATATGTTTTACTTCTGTTCTTTTAAGTGCTTTGGATCAGGACTTTGCCTCTGGCACTATTCCTCCAGCCTTCACTTACGTCTAGAATAGCATCTTCTGGCAAGTCTCCTGCTCCTTACTGGCTGGAGTACTGTGTGCAGTGCTCCTGCTTTTCATAGATCAAGGGCTTAGGCATCCTGAGACTAGCACCGGCCTCTCCATTTGGCTCCAATGTGTCCTTCTCAGCCTCTTCATAAAAATGAACGAGGGTTTAACAGTTAGTCCTCGATACAGTGCTTCCTTGTTTATTTTCTTTGCTTTCATTCCTGGCCCTAAAGAGAAGAAAGCTGGAAGAACACTTTTACCAGTTTATTACCAATCTTGAGCTGTGAAAGCTGGCATGCTAAGGAGGTAGAGGGAGCGAGGGAGGACGTCTATAGGCAACAGTTCAGCCCATCACCAGTCCTATTGCTGGACCTTCTGCAAGACTCTAGTGCAAGTAAGTATCCCCAGAAATGTGGGCACTATTCTTTAGCCCCCTCCTTGGCTGTAAGTAGACTTCTAGAACGCTTCTTTAAATTTCAATTCGTCTTGTGCAAAACCTAAGTAGAGCACAGGGACTGCGTCCTGTACAACAGTGAGATCTGAAGAGTAGATTAGTTCAGTGAAACATGCACAGCAGAAGATTATAATCCTCAGTATAGAATTGATCATGACTACACTCTACTTCCCACAGTATGAAGCACAAAACTGAGAGAAAATATCTTGTCAGTTGTCTTTGAAATAAATTTTTGAGGATACGAGAATAAGGGCTATTCGGCTTTAGACTGATTGGATGGCTTTATTTGCCTAAAAACCTCTCTTTTTTTTTTTTTTTTTGTGGGTAAATACGGTTTCTTCCAGTCCCTTTAAAGAAACAGATTGATAATGAAAAGGAAAACAAAAACAGGAGACATAATAACCCTCCCTTTAAAAATGTAGAAATAACACATATTAAAGTTTTTGAACATTTCCAACTCTTTCTCAGATAAAAGCAAGATGAAAATAATTTTTGCAATCAATTGAATGATCTCAGGATTTCTTCTTTATAGGAAGCTAGAATCGTGAGATTTTACTTCAACCACAAAAGACAGTACATCTGACCTAAGGAGGTAGCTAGACTCTATGAAGCAAATCCAGCGAGCCCTAAAGTGATTCAATTTCCCTATTGCAGACATGAGTCTCAAGCAAATCCAGCGAGCCCTAAAGTGATTCAATTTCCCTATTGCAGACATGAGTCTCAAAGTAGCATGAAAGTGTCTCTGGCAATGCTTTGCTCCCTACTGATTGCAGAGGAAATAGGAACAGATTGTTTGGATTTAAGACTTGAGTTTTAATGTTTAAATTTAGATAAGGTAAATTTCCCCTTGGTCTTCTGCATCTTTACTGTGTTTCTTTATTGGTAAAGACCTGATTTTTCTTATTTCTAGAATGTGGGTTCATACCTGCAAGAAATCACGGTCACAATCAGATCCATCTTCTAAGTCAAAGGCTGTGAAGCTGTAGTTGAGTGTGTTCCCCTTTGTAGCTTGGATAGTCCAGTTGCAGTGTTCATTTAATGGGTAATTATTTGGATAATTTAAACTTTCCAATATGCCATGGCTCCGATTAACAGTCAGTACTTCATGGCAAACTGAAAAAAAAGTGATAACAAATTATATTTGTGCAGTGCTTATTAGCATAGCATCTTAAAAAGAACAGGTAACTGAAGTTACTTATAGCATTACAAGGTGAGAAATACTTTTATTCACAGGTTAGAGAAGAGAAATCTTGCAGAAAGAATTGTGATGTATTCAAGAACATATTGCATATATTGCAAATGAAATCCAGAATTTCCAGACTTGAATCCTTTGGCTCTATTATGTCCTTCTTTTCTGATACTTGCATACTCATAGTTTTATGTAGCACATATAATTTTTTGGTGAGTTTCTTCAACTCTAAATGATTATTCCTGAAATATGTATTCTTCCTTTATTTTTTTTTAACTAATAACAGAAATTTGCCCTTTCATTTGAAGCAATCTGGGAAGGGTGCTCAACAAAGATTGACTAATGGATTAAAGTCATTTATTTCAGCAAACTGGAAAAAAAATATAATCCCTGGCTGAAAAAAACAAATGGAAAATACGCTACTTGTACTGGATTTTCTAGCTCCAGAAACTGGAAGTGATCATGATATTCTTTAAGCAGGAGTCATGATTTTCCTCGAGTCATCAAATAGCATCCTAGCATAAGAACTGGACACTCACCTGTAATAATGTGAGTTTTCCTTGAAGCAGAGAAAATTGGAAAGAAACTAAACTAGATAAAGAGTTAAATTACAATTACAGTATTAGATCAGTGAGTCTCATTTTCCTGTATCCAGCTTTCATTAATGAAACTACTAATGTGGGCAATCCCTTGTCTGGAGTGTAGAGCACAGAGAATAAGGGGACAGGAGGCAGGAAGCAGGACAGGCTGTTTGCTTTGTACAGCAAGTCTCCAGTGTTCGAACAGCAGAAATAACTGAGATTCACTTGCAAAATTCTTCTACTTTCTGTCACTAGGGGTAATACACCTATGTCCTGCAAAGTTTTTTTTATCCTTTCCAAATTATTTACAGAGCAGCAAGGTCTGCATTTTTAGGACTTCAAAATGCTCAGAACACAGCTGAAGGTCAAAGTTGGGTGGAGTGGAGTTTGTCTGCAACTGTTCGATAGGACAAGTTGAAGAGCGCAAAATGGATTTTGAAGAATGTAAGATGGTTAAAAGCTGCTACCCCTGCCGTCGGGATTTTATTAGAAACAGATATCAGACACAAAGGTGCCTTTGAATGTTAACTTAATACCATGTTTTCCTTTGCAATATTTTCCAATTCATCATTACATTTCTTTCAAGTACATGTAAATGTACCTGCTATCTAAGTATCCTTATTTTATACCACCCCTTCCTTCATAATTTTAGCTTTTAGTAAAGCCATTGAAAGCTTTCTCTGATGTATCTTCAAGAATTAAACATGAATGTAAATTGTAGATCTCATCTGATAGCTCAGGTTCTACATCTGAGTGCTTTAAAAGTGCTCTTTCTGTTTAATCAATGAAAGGATGGGAACACTTCTAACATATCATCTTGGCTTTGCAGTCTGAAAAGTACACAGTAGATGAATCTGTAATATCTTTAAGGAATGATAGAGCCTCACTCTTCTTTGTAATCCGTTTAATATAGGCCAAACCTAGAATGAATTAATGTCTATAAACCTACAGCAATCTCTATCTCTTGGGCACATTATATATAGGGAATGCAAAGATGCTTTACAAATAGTTTTGTATGTGGTGAAATTCTGTATCTTCCAATGTGCATTTAATCATGTATGCTAGAGTGTATACAGAGAAAAGTAAAAGCCAGGATGATATTCAAGGTTATGACTGGGAGTAAAATAACCCTAATTTGTCATGTTCCTTCTTGGATTTTTCTTCTAATGTCATTATTCTGATATTTCTGAGGTAGAACTATTTAAAAAAAATATTTGCAAGAAAAATGTGACCCTATGACCATAAGATACAAAATACTAAACTTTTTGAAGTGTTCCAGTTACATTAAATGATCCTAAGCATCCACAATGTCCCAGGATAACTAGGGTAACTCACTTAGCCTTTGCCATCCTGCCTCACAAGCAGCTAGAAAAGCAGAGAAGCTTGTTCTATCTGTCTTCTTCATTAAAAATCAGGAGGGTGGCTGAGCAGAAGAACCACAACAGTACAATCTAACCTGTACTGGACCTTCAGCATGTTATTCTGAGTAAAACTGGAGTGGTAAGTGCCACTGGTGCAGGTAACATTAAGTAGAGCCACCTCTCCAGCTTTCCTCTAGGGAGGATATAATTTCCATCATAGGCAGATAGGCAGATAATTTTTAGCTTCCTGTATTCTGTGACTGTAGTAGACTAGAGAATCTGGGTCAATAATATGCTCTATATATTGTACTCTGCTCATGAATAGGTAAGATCATGTGCTGCAAGAAGCAGTATCAGGAACAAGCTGAACTGTAGAAACATGTTCTTTCCATCGTCTTTTACTTACTTACCCTGTTTGTATGTGGCTAAAAAACCTCCACCGTGAAGGCTGAAATCTGTCCTTAGTTTTACATACACGCTGTCTCCACTGGAATGAATGGGTGGTGGTATCTCATTCCCACAAAATTTACCTAGCTGTTTAGCACTGCTGCTGTTGCCATCGTATATCTCAAAAACAAAACAAAAGAAAACACATGAAATGAATAAAGCTGATGACAGCACTATAAATCCAAATAATTTCCCCCTGAAAAAATGTATGCTTAGAGCATTGTTACTGGGTATACAAGAGATTAAATTATATTTCTACTCAGAGAAAGCCTGACAGGCATTTCAGAAACAAGCACATCAGTGGAAAAAAAGGAACTCAGTACCAAATACTGATGGGTTTTGAAGGGCTTAATCACCAAGAGTGGAAAAGTGCACTCCATTTCAGCTCTATTAAAAATAGTCAAATAATTTATGCAATAATTCAGATATGAAATTTGTGATTAACAATAGGGATATTGACACTGTTGTGCCTATTTCCTTATAAATTACTAAGAAAGCATACAAAGGCCTTGGTCCAGGACACAGCAAATTTAAAGGTATAGATAGATTCTCATTTCAGTGGCCTTTATATCTAAACATGGATGCTTTTCTTACCAGCAGCTCCACAGACATTGCTGCCTTACCTCTCACTGCTCTGTGACATGAAGGTAGCATGTAAGTATGGAGCTTTCCTATTCTGGGTCCGTTCATTTACAAACATTTGAAGACCAGGGCCATGTGTTTTTCAGTGCCTGTGTACTCATTATACTCAGATACCTTCTGTGGAACAAAGTGTCGCAGGGTACATACCGCAAGGTAATCAAAGTTGCACTTTGGATGATACTCTAGATGGAACTGTTCAAACTGGATTTCAAACGGGGTTCCTCGGTTTCCTCTAAGCAACCAGTAGCACTCTGAATTGTGGTAATATGGCATAGGGTAGTTGGGAGACATGAATATACCAGAAGCTGCCATCAAAGTCCCACCACAACCTGAAGATGGCAAAGAAAGTAAACCAACATTTAACACCTAGAAGAGTATAGAATTTTACATGATGTGTGAGATTCACACTACTGACCTCCTTTATGTGCCCTGAACTTCTTCAGTTATGCCCCAAAAATCTGCATTTAGTCAACCGTGTTGTAAGCAGAAAAGAACCCACAGCACCTAGAAATATTAGCTATCTAATTTGGACAGTGCTCCTGATAGATAGTTAATCTTCAAATGGAAACCTCTCCATTAAATTTCTGATTACTGCTTTCCTAAATACAGGAGAATGCTGATGCTACATTATGTCTAGGGAATAGTATATCTTTCCCTGTGTAGAAAAAGAAAGCCCAAGAATCAAGAAAGCTGTATGCTTGATCTTAACATGGATATACCTTGCTATATAATTAGCAGATAGATTTTATAACATGGGAAGAAGAAAAGATGTTGGGGAAAAAGGTGAGAAATTAAATAGAATTTCAAATTTGAAATGAGATGTGTAGAATGATTTTATACTTGATGCAATCATTTTACCTGCTGATGTACCATCCCATTCTGCTGAAAATCCCGTTCCTGTGCCAAATACATCACTTACAAACTTTATCCACAGCTTGTTACCGTGAGAGATTATAACAGGAGGCAGGTCTGTACCACAGTATTTTCCAAGGGGAGGAGAAGTTTCATAGCCTCCATCTCTAAAATAACAGAGAAGAAAAATCTTGAGTCAAAGAGGGAAACCATGAGAAATGTCAAAGCAAAAATCTTGGGATATTTTTACTGGGCTAGGAAAGACTAATCCTGACTCTTTATTTTCCACAGCAATATAGCTACCAAATACTGGAAAAGTCCTGCTACTTTCAGTTAGAAGTCCTACCATAAGCACCTGCTTACTGGGTATATCCAGTCTCCAGTGCTGCAGCCTGTCCAGGGTTTGTCAATATAATGTCTCAAGTAGACTTGATGCTGTAAAGACAGAATCTTCTCTGCATTCTACAAGGTGTAATCAAAGATAATCTTCCAATTTCAAGAAATAAGTTTGTTATTGTAGTCTGGTACAAAATCAGATGAGCTGGCCTATTAAAACCCCCCGCATTTGTTTGCTACCATTCTCACAACTAATGCGATGCAAGTTGCAAAACATTTTCTTAGCCCTCAGTATTGTTTCTACAACCACTTATTTCTTATTTTTTAAGTAACATTTCCAGTAATATTTTCTAATATTGTAATCAGAATCCACGTCTAATGTTCTGTTTTGCTACCTGCATGTCTCATGGGAACAAAAAAGACAGTGAAAAGTTGCTTATCGTTTTGTTTCTAACCTTATCTTTAAGCACCTTTGTATTACAAATACCCTAAAGGTCATTAGGACTATAATAAACACATTTATAGGTATATATGGCTGTGATCTTCATATGATATTTTTTAAGTGGACTGTAGTCCTTTCAATTAGACTTTTGCAAGTTTATGCCTGCTTTTGAGAGAAATTTCTATTTAGACAATGCCACTCTGTTTTATACTCTTCCTCCCAGCTTAAATTGCTTGCTGTTTTCTCAGGTTACTGGCAGTTGAAGAACCACGTCAGAACCTCCCCTCTCTTGCATCTTGGCCTCTGCAGCTGTGGTCAGATGAACAATTTTCTTAGTTGACTGAGTGAAATTTATTAGAGGACACCTCAGGACAAGAAACCAGAGTGGCACCTCACTTACGTAGCTGCCCCATTTAATGGTATCAGGTTTGCTGAGACATTCTAGAAATCCAGTTATGGCAGCAGCAATGTGCTGAGTTGCACTTAGCAATGTTCTAGCCATATCTTAAAATCTGTTTAATGTTGCTGAGCTCTTGACAGTGACAATTGAGTTACATTTATGCAACAAATTAATGTTTCCAGTTCTTAAGATGAAAAAGTGAGAAAAAAAAATCCTGTTACAATTCAGGTCTACCCCAAATTAAGGTTTTAACTGTTAAAAAAAATATAGAATCATAGAATTATAAAAAATCATAGAATTACCTGAGTTGGAAGGGACCCAAAAGGATCACTGAATCCAACTCTTATCTCTACATAGGACACTCCCAACATTCACACCATGAGACTGAGGGCATTGTCCAAGCGCTTTTTGAATGCTGGCATGATTCCTCCCCTGGGGAGCTGTTCCAGTGCTCCACAACCTGTTGGGTGAAGAACTTCTTCCTAATATCCAATCTAAACCTCTCCTGGCACATCTTCCTGCCACTATATCTAGTCCTATCATAGGTTGCAAGAGAGAAGAGATCAGCACCTGTTTCACCTCTCTCCCTTGTGAGAAGACAGTATACAGCTATGAGATCACCTCTCAGTCTCCTCCAGGCTGAACAGACCAAGTGACTTCAGCTGTTCCTCATACAACTTCCCCTCTAAATCCTTCACCAGCCTTGTGGCCTCCTCTGGACACTCTCCAGTAGTTTGATGTCCTTTTTATACTGTGGCTCCCAAAGCTGCACAGAGTACTCAAGGTGGGGCTGCACCAGTGCAGAGTAGAGTGGGATAATCACTTCCCTTAAAAAAAAGTTAGATTAAATTTAATCTCAGATTGTTGTTTCAAAATGAAAAAAATGAGGCACCATACTTGGAAAAATATTGAAAAAGCCTTTCATTTTTTTCATAACTTTCTCCTGTTTGTATGTGCAGCTGCAAACAGCAAGGTAATTCATCAGGAATTCAGAATCTCACTACTCTAAATCTCACTAGAGTGGAGTAGAGAGGGAGAATCACCTCCCTCGACCTGCTGGCCACACTTCTTTTGATTTGTGCACATTGCTGACTCATGTCCAGATTTCCGTCCACCAGTACCTCCATATCCTTTGCAGCAGGGCTGCCCTCAATCCCTGCATCCCTCAACCTGTTGCCCCAATCTGGGTGCAGGACTTGGCCTCGAACTTCATGAGGTTCACATGGGCCTACTTCTCAAGCTTGTCCAGGTCCCTCTGGATGACATCTGGTCGTTCAGTCATGTCAACAGCACCACTGGACTTGGTGTTGTCTGCAAACTTGCTGAGGGTGTATTCAATCCCACTGTATACGTCATTGATGAAGATATTAAACAGCACTGGTCCCAATATGAACCCGTGAGGGACACCACTCATCATTGGTCTCCATCTGGACATTGAACCATTAGCCACCACCCTCTGGATGTAACCATCCAACTGATTCCTGATCCACCAAGAAGTCCACCCATCAAATCCATATTTCTTCAATTTATAGAGAAGGATGTCATGGGGGATGGTGTCAAAGGCCTTAGAGAAGTCCTGATAGATGACATCCATAGCGATTCCTTTGTTACCTCCTAGTCCTCAACGTGTCTTATCATAGCTTCTAGGAGGATGTGTTCCATCATCTTCCCCAGCACAGAGGTGGAGATGACACATTGGTAGTTCCCAGGGCCTCATTCCTACCCTTTTTAAAAATGAGTACAAAGTTTCCCTTTTTCCCAGTCACCAGGGACTTCACCCGATTGCCATAACTTTTCAAGTGTCATGGAGGATATGTCACAAAACAGAAAATAAAACTTTTTTCTGCACTAAGGAAAACAGCCATAAGGCAGTGCATAGGATAACAGTACACATACTTCACTTGCTCTTAGAACTTAGAATTGACCAAGTAAAAAAGCCAACAATGAAGTAGGACGGGAGGAGAAAAATGTAGCCTTTCAAGTTCTCTGGTCCTTTTCCCATGTTGACAGCATAGGTGTATAGTCAAAACTATAGATTCTGAACAGTCCTAAGTGGATTTGGACAGCTTCCATGGTTACCAGTAATAAAGACAAAAGAAATTATTAGGCTTGCCTGATTTCTACATAATCATCTGTACAGCGTCTATTCCCTTCCAAGGTGAAGTTGGTGAAGCGTAGCACAATCTGTCTGTTTGTTCCCACTGTGATGGTGTATATGCACTCTGTCCGGACAGGGTAGTTATTGGGATAGTTTGGAGATGTTAGCACACCAATTTCAGCACTGTAGCTGTGTGAGCACACTTTAAAAACAAAAGAAGTAAGTATGAATTAATTTAACAGATACGCTAATTAAACAGGAAATTTCTATTTCCAACAGATAGAAGAGGAAACATCCTGTGCTCCTATGCGTTACAACCCATTGTGGACACATGTTACTGCTGAATGTCATCACTACAAAATAAAACCAGAATTCTTTTTTTTTTCATGCAATTTCTTATATTTGAGTTATTGTGTTCAGCTTTTACCAGGACACTGTGTCAATAATAAACAGGCAACATAGGAGTGGTTCCAGCTGCCTAAGTTGGCTTTGACCTAAAACCAGGTAAGCAGAGAAATAAGACTGAAAGGGATGCCTTGGTCAACACAAAAGGTAGGATTCTTGAATTTCTGAAAAGCTGTGGTGATGGAAACTGAATGCAGTCTCCAGCTCTGTACAGATGTTACATTGTTCTCTGGTATTCCTCATGATCAAACCTGGAATATGGGGATTTTATATCTAAACTTCTTTTCCCATTTTCTGTGCTGTGACAACCAGCTGGAAGATATTATAACCCTTAGACTGTGATGACAAAGAAGTTCTGCTTTATGTCTTTTACTAAAATCAGCTACATCAATTCTTCCATGAGCACTGTAGAAGCATCTTAGTTTTATAAGCTGGAAAGAAGAAAATAGTGTGGACTGATGCTGATCCAGAACCTGAGCAATAATTAAAAAGATCTTTCAAAAGAACAGATATAAGAACTGGGAATAAAAATATCTGCTATACAATGGTACATAAGACTTATTTTAGAGAGAACAATTGTTGTGTGTCAGTTGATCATGGTCTGAGTAAAGATGCGATCTGGCTGCAAAAAGGGTAAGAAAAAATGTGATCCATGTCAGATGGTTTCAGTCAAAACAGAGAATCTTGATGCCCCTGCACAAGATAATGGTGACATGTCATTAGGAAAAATGTGGATAACTACGGTCACTGATGTTCCGCAAATCAAATGAGAGCAAGTAAGACAGGTTGTGGAGATAGCAGGAAATTAGTAGATGCATATACAAGAGATGCTAGAAGAGCTTAACTCGTAAAGTTTAGCTAGTGAAGAAGAAAAAAGGATACAAACGTCAAGAAGCACAAAGAAAAGAAAAACAGAACACACTCTCAATGAAAGTACAACCTCTGAAGTTAAAAACTATCCATGAACTCTGATACACAGACATTAGGAGAAACTTTCTATCAAGAAATGAGTTTCTAGAGCAATCATCCAACGAATGTAACAGATTCAGAAAAGAAAAAAATCCACTTTTTAAGATACAGTTTGATTAATTTAATTAAGAAGGGGATCATATTGTGTAGGTCCAGGTAAAGAAAAGTGGGGAGGAGCATAAAATTGTGGGCTGGATTTGGTGACCCTGGAGGCGTCCTACAGATTGCATATAAGAATACAAGAAATGAAAGTAGATTTCTTTTCTTAAATACTTTCTATCAAATAGGCAGGGTTAGACTAATTATACAAAAAAACAGAAAGAGAAAGCAAAATATTATAATAAACTTTACACTCGTTTAAGCTGGTTACCATAGATCTCTGAAATGTCTTTTCTAACATAGCACAGCTTCAGTGTAGTAATACTTGTGCTTAAGACTTCAATATGCATAATAATTTAGGGGGAATTACAGTTCAGGTCCCCAGTGTCTGCAGCTGGTCATTTCTATGCCTGTTTTCCATCCATTCTAACTACTAAAATGCTTTTGCTTTTAAATGGTGTCTTTTTTAATGGTGTTGGGTCTGCATTCTTCCTTAACTGGAAGGCTTCTGTTGAAAATGTTTTCTGTGGGATAGATACCCCCAAAGATAACGACCAGACTCATGTTCCTAATTCATCCCAAGGAGAACAAAGAAACATGACATAGAAACAGGCCAATAATTTTCTTCCATTGGGTTGTATTTCTGTATTAACAAGTCAAAAAGATTTTATGTACTAGTTTACCTAAAATCATGATCTGTTAAAGTCTTCACCTAGAATTTTACTCCTTTGTGTGTTCTATCATAGATAAGCTCTAATTTATGCATATAATGATCAGGTTGGTCCTTGTCACCTTAAAAACCTCGTATTGCCTTTTAAATCCTTATAATGCCCCTTGCTGTGCTGCCAGCTCCCATGGTGTTTCACGATAAGTAAGGCTTACCATCAAAACCTCAGATCCTTAAGTCATATGATTTCTTGAGAGCTCTGCCTTGCAGGATTAGAAACTTGATTTAGAAATGTGACCCAAGTTTTCCTAAGGTTCATTACAAAAAAAAATTAAAATGTGTGTACATTTATTAAATTTATTAATTTTAACTAATCATTTCCTCCTGATTTTGGAAAGGTAGGTCCCTGACTTGTGCACATTTAATGGTTAGAGAAGTTGCAATGCTGCCATTCCTTACGCACTCAGAGGCTGAAACCATGACTACTGGTTTTCAGTCTCGAGAAAGTTAAACCTGATAAGGGCCTTTAGAGTAAAATTAGCAACATGGAAGCCAAACTATTTTTATCGGTCCTTATAAGAACAATTTCCACAGAACTGTTCAGGTTTCCTCCCTCACCGAAACTTACTTACAGAAACTGATATCCCAAGTGTGGTGTTTGAAACTGGTTGCTTCATACTGCTCTACGCTTTATTTAACAATCATCTTCTTTATGAGCTAAGGGGGATAAATACAGAAGTGAAGCAGCGACTGCCTTAGAAATGTCAGACTTCTGGTTACAGTGAAATAAGTCCAAATACAGACGCTGGTATAATGATTAGGAAAAGCATAAATGAAGTCACATTTTGTGTCAACCACTTCTCTTCTGGTATCTGGATTCACTCACTAATCATCTTCTAGTTTCAGCAGGAGAGCTGTAACTCTCCTTCTGCACTCCCCTTACCAACACAGCATTTGGGAGGGTGCTTGGGCAGTAATAGCTTGGGCAGTTAAATGTTCTAGCAAAGTTAGCAGGAAAAAAAGAACTTTGGTTGCTTTGCCAAAGTTCAGAATGCAGTCTAGCACCATAATGAGATTATTATATGCCTGAAAAAAATATTAATTCAGTTTAGTTTTAAGACACTTATCACAGATCATGAAAAACAGAAGAAGGTAGCATTTGTCAAGGGTAATTGCACATCCTGTCTTGCCAGTGTGTGAGGTTTTGAAAGCTATTCGATCTCCTTTCTGAATTTGGCACTGAATGCAGTTGCTCTTTTGAAAAAAAAAAATGCCAGAAATGGCAGTAACCCACTGCAATAACCAACAGTGGAGGAAAATGCCAGCTTTTGTAACACTTATGACTGCATACTACAGAAAATTATAATATATCCATGTTTTCTTCCTTTCAATCTCACTCTGCCAAAGGAAAACTGGGATCCTTAACAATTAGACTTTTATGTAACACTATGCATGTTTAGAAAAAAAAGGAACAAACTATCACATGAAATATATGCCTCTCCACAAGCAATGGAGAAGCATATCTGCATTTCAAAGCCCTCTGTTACTGCTCTGGCATATGCTAACTGGCTTAATTTTTACCAAGAAGGCACACAAAATTCCTTTGTACCATTTCAGACCCAAACTCCTTAGAAACACCAGGCACAGCTATCCAAAAACAATCTCTGACTGTCTTCTGCTGATTTACACATAAAATATGGAGTTGTATACACATATACAGGCAGACTAAAAACTGATCAAACATGACCAAGTTACAGTGGCCTAATGAGTTGTCAGTTGTCAGCTGATAGATCCTTTTTCCTGAGACTCAGAATGACCTGGGCAGATGCCCAAGAGGCATGCAGGAATTCAGCTTTTTCTTTTTCTGTCTTAGCTCAGCCTCATTCAACCGTGCCCTACATCTCTGCATGCACATGTTTGTCAGACATTACTTTTCATCCTCATCCTTACCTCTTCAGCTGAAGGGAAAAGCCAGGCAACATCCTCATAATAATTACTGTGCTCACTCGGGAAGACAGACACTGAGATATGAACTTGCACTCAGTTGTCAACCAAGAATAACACACAAATCAACACAACAATTTCTGTTGTACTTTGAAGTCCATGGGTTCACAAATATTTTTCTTTCTTTCCTCATCCTTCTCAAAGTCTGACTTCTCCAGTCATTCATTGTCAGTTAACATATGCCACACGATGAAGCTATTTAAAAGTAGGTTACCCCTCTTGATAAATAATATTATTCATAAATCAGGATGATAAGGATGAAAAACCTTATCTTTCAGCAAAGTCCAGGAATAAAAAATGGCTGCCCAGGGAGGTGGTTGAGTCACTACCCCTGAAGGTGTTTCAAAAGCATGTAGATGAGTTACTAAGGGACATGGTTTAGTAGGGGAAAGGTACGGTTGGACTTGATGATCTCAGAGGTCTTTTCCAACCAGATGATTCTATAACTCTATGATAAAAACTCTATCAGGAAGACAATCTGCTAAAAACCTTGTTAAAGCCGACTTTTCTCAGCAGAAAGGGTGAAATGAAGCCTCTTTAAATGAAAAAATTGAATGGAAAAAAAGAAAAATTAAAAAAATTCCAACCCCTAGACTCTAATTTAAAGTAAAATAAATAAATTCCTACTTTCTTGTGAAGAAGTGAATGATAATAAAATGCATACACTGACTGTAGTGCTATTCCTACTGGAAAATTCTAGCCTGAACCATCCAAGACCCTGAGAAACTCTTCCAGGAAAACATGAGCCCTTTCAAAGATTTTTTCAATATTTAAACATGGGTACTTTGTGGTGTAGTTAGCCAAGGTGAGCAAAAGAAAACCCTAATACCTATCATAATATTGATATGGCTTTGAAACATTGATCCATCTGGTATTTGAGACCTGGACTCTTGGAAATAAATCCAAATATTACCTTCCTTTCTATGTGACTTTCCTCCTTAAAAGATAGAAAGATGGCTAGGAATGGCTATCTGAGATACAGATAGTTTAAGTGGGCACTATACATTGACTGAAGAATTTCCTTTTTTATTGCTGCCAGATGAGCTATTCACAACTACCAGCTGACATACTGCAAAAACAATTGTTTGGACTTTATAGACCATGGCCGTGGCTGCATCTCATGGTATTCCTTTTTTTTTTGTTTTTGTCGGGAAATGTAACTTTGCCATTATTTTCAGGCTACTTTTCAAATAATTAATATATCACAGATAAACCATGCTAACAAAAACATTGTTTGCTAAGATGCATGGAGAAGAATATTGTTTTTGTTTCACATAAAAATATTTTTCAGTCCTACTTATCCTTTCATTTTGTTACTCTTTTTTTTTTTTTGGAGGGAGGGAATAATCTCGTTCATCTTTTCAATAGCTCATTCTCTGTAAAATAACTCCAGGCAAAGGCCTATTGAAATGTCTAATATGAACCAGAACAGTCAGTTTTGACCAGCTCTGATATTGGTTATACTCTAGCTGGCTTAGAAAACATCTCAAAAATATGAAGGATTCTTAGTGCACAAGAAACATTATTAGAACCATATTTTCCTTAGCAGAGAAGTGAAAATAGGCAACAGATGCAAAGAAAAAAAAAATCCATAGCTTTGCTAAATCTCTCAGATGTCCTTATGTTCAACATTTTTCTACCTTAGTGAAACTGGATATACACAAGGTACCAGGCTGAAACAGTGGGAAAACTAAACTTGATACAATTTCAGGAAAGTAGGGAGTTTCTTCTCACAGCGAAGTCCACATACACATGTACATGTTTGCCTTCTTTCAGGCCATAACATCTTCAAAACTCTTTATTCTTAATAGAAAATGAATGTTGGCAGTCTAATATTTATGACAACTTTATAGTTACAGCTGTGCTTGCCGTGGGACCAAAAGAAACAAATCATAGAATTGTAGAATAGTTTGGGTTGGAAGGATCCCTTAAAGGTCATTTAGTTGCACTCCTCCTGCAGTGAGCAGGGACATTTTCCACTAAGTCATGTTGCTCAGAACCCCATCCAACCTGACCTTGAATATTTCCAGAGATGGGGCATCTACCATGTCTCTGGGCAACCTCTGCCTGCGCTTTAACTCATTAAAAAAAAAATTCTTCCTTCTATCTAGCCTGAATCTCCCCTCTTTTAGTTTAAAACCACTACTCCTTGTCCTGTCGCAGTAGGCCCTGCTAAAAAAGGCCACAATAAGGTCTCCCCTTCTGTTTTCTAGGCTGAACAACCCCAACTCTCTCAGCTTGTCTTCATAGCAGAGGTGCTCCAGCCCTTTGATCATTTCTGTAGCCCCACCTCTGGGCCCACTCCAGCAAGTCCATTTCCTTCCTGTGCTGAGGGTTCCAGAGCTAGACACAGTACTCCAGGTGGAAATGAACCAGAGCAGAGTACAAGGGGATAATCACCTCCCTTGACCTGCTGGCCACACTTCTTTCGGTGCAGCCCAAGATGCAGTCGGCCTTCTGGGCTGCAAGTGCACATTGCTGTCTCATGTCCTGCTTTTCATCCACCAGGACCCCCAAGCCCTTCTCGACAGGGTTGATCTCTATTCCTTCAACCCTCAGATTATGTTGATACTGGATGTTGCCTGACCCAGATGCACAACCTTGCACTTGGTCTTGTTGAACTACATGAGGTTCACATGGACCCAGTTCTCAAGCTTGTCCACTCAGCACAGTTTCAACTCCTCTATAAGTTTATTACTCTCAGTTTCAGTAGTTATCTGATACTTTGCCCTACTACTATGTTGAAATGAAAAAGCATTTATTCTAGAGATCACAGTTCTAGGTCTTAGAATAAATTGTGAGTCAGCCCAGTTTAGCTGAAGAGTCGTAAAGATATTTGTGTCAGTTATGGGGAAAGTCATACGTGTTATTTAGAGTTTGGATGAACGTATTATGTAGTTCTAATTTCATATAAACTTTTTATACAGTTTCTAGCATTCTTAGGCATAGTTCAAAACCATCATAGGGACACTGTTCATACAGTTTGACCCTCACATGATGCGTATAACAGTGCTTTGGATGAAAGATAAGAAAATCCAGTCACCATGGTGGTGGTAAGGGAGCAGAATATGGAAGAGAGGAGAGTAGTGAAGCTGGACAGAAAATATTGGGCTTCATCAGCAATGAGATGCATAATAAAACCAGAGAAAAGACAGTGTTGCACAGACACAGAAATACAGATAAATATTGAGTAAAGAATATTTTGATCTTGATGATATCTAAGAAGAGCTGCTACAGGACAAATTAGGGAGGAATTAAATCTACTCATGAAATATTAATCTGAAGTAAGATAAATTTTAAAAACATCCCATTAACCAGCAACACTCATATTTACAGAAGTTATGGTTTGCAGCTGCAAAAACAAGCTCATAAAAGACTTTCTTTATAAGGCTGATAATTTCACTATTTCTCACTAGTAAGAAATCAATTTTCAAACTATAGAGTCTTCCCTGGAAGCATTTTAAAAGCAGAACTTGGGTTTTGGACTATTATTTACTAACAAATAGAATTTTTGTCCTTGGAATAGTTATTTTTAAACCTTAATTGTTTTTACTGGCTTTTCGGTTGGCCAGACAACTCAAGTATGAATGCAGGCAGCTGAGAAATTGATTATTTGCATTTATAAGTTATCTGGTACTGAATAAAAACACTGTGGCAGATTCTGTACCAGTCTTGCCTACACACATGCTTGAGAGATGAAATAATAGCCAGTTTTTCCAAGTTGTCACCAAGAAAGCAGTTGTTTTTCACAAGGTTGAAATTGGAAATACTGCTGCTTTTAAACAGGTTGGAGAAACTCAGAAAGTAGGAAATATAAAATTATTAAAGATACTAAGGGCAAACAATGAGTAGCCATTGATAGCTTATGGCTGCACAGATGATACTACGAATTTCTGGTGTTCATCTAATAGATAATAATAATCCCTCATACCCTGCACTCACACACACAAAAACCACAGAGAAACTGGTTATTGATGAATACACAAATAAAGCAGCTACAAATAGATCCTCATTTTTACTTTTTACCATTGCCCCAATCTACCTTTTCTGTGTCTTAATTCTGCTAGGTAGTACCTATCCCTCTGCCCACATAAAACCTTTTCTCCTACAGATCTGTGTTTAGCAGTGATGAGATCAATAGCAGATCCATATCCACATGGTCTACAAAACTAGTAGTTAGTATCCTTCACCAAAAGGCTGCTTTTTCAAGTGCAGCTCAGTCACTGCTAAAACACTGTCAGTGCTGGAGAGATGTGCAAACACTGGATCAGGTATGGTGGGTTCACTATAGTTTGCAAACACAGATCTGCCCTCGCCCTGGAAAGCCTTCAAATTGTTTAGAATTCTGAGTAATCTATGAGGTTTTATCTGCTTTAGAGAGCTAAGAGAATGGTGATTCTTCTCTTCAGTAATCTTTCTCCCACTGAGGTATGCCTTGGCCCCTTAAAAGAAAACACTTAAGGAACAGATTTAAGGCATAACAGGAGCCTTGAACTCTGCAGAAGACATAAATGTTGCACTCTGTCTTAATGAAAAAAACATCTTGGGCTTTCAGGTTATTTTCCTGTTTTATCAAATCTCATTCTAGATGACCTTTCTCTACCCATCATCAATATTGCACCGTAATAGGCACTAAATTAATTTTTGTGGCACCTAAGAGTCTCCCATTCAAGTGAGCTGCCCGTGATTGCTATGCATACTCAGCTCAAAATGAACAAAGAAAATTCAGAAAATACTTTCCCTAAATAATACACCCAGTTCTGCCATGTCAGCTCTTACTGTATTTTTTTTAAAGAAAACAGCAGTGTTGCTTACAGAAATTATTTTCTGCTTTCCTAGGAAGGAAAAACTTGTGAATAAAGCAGGATAAAAAAATAAGAGCCAGGCATTACTCTGCTAACAGAAAATAATATTTCTGTTTCTTGTAGTGTTTATTTAAAGTAACAGCTGAAAATATTTAATTTGCATAATGAACAGACTGACATATTACCTTCTGATGCATCCAAGGAGATATAATTAGCTGAGAAGCCCTCAGATGCAGTGCTATGATCAGTCACGAAGTACAACATCATCATGTTGCCACCACTAGTGAGAGAAGGTGGAATTGATCTTCCACAGAACCTGCAATAAAAGAAAGGCCCAAATTAAATGGCAGTACTACTGGAAGAAAATTTAACTTCCCTGAGGCGTTTGAACAGCTACACATACACAAATGCCTCCTTTGAACGATACAGATCCCAGCCATATACCTTGTGCCTTGGAAGTAAGTATCACACTACATGTACAAGAGTACAAATCTAATTCATGTGGCAAAGTCAGAGGAGAAAGTTGTCATCATGTTATCAAATTCTAATCAAAATTATTTGTACTGGACCTACAATATAGTCTGTTCTTTTCTGGGAGTCAGAGTTGCTGGCCAAAGGTTAAGGTTGCAAAACGCTCTCCATTGTAACAGTCATTTGCTCCTTATTTTCCAAAAAACTGCCATGTCAGCCAGTTACTTTACAGTGTATAACTAAAGCTGGATACTGTTCTCAAGTAGTTCAGATGTTCTCAAATTCTAGGGCAGTAAGAAAACCCTGTGTATACCCCAACTGGAAAAGGGGAAAAAAGAGAAAAGATTCTTCTCTAAGAAGAAATCATATATCAGGAGAAAGCAAAACCAAAATCCACTAAAATGCAGATTTTGAGTTAGTTTTTGCTGAGATACAAATGTACAATCTTTTAAGTTATCTGTCACTTCTGCAAGTTTTTAAATCATGTCTTTTACTGGGCAGAGATGTATTGATGCTTTTAAACTTTTTTCACATAAATCAAAATGTTAATAGAGCTGGACAATGTCAGCTATTGAAACCTGTCCTTAAAAAAGCTAGTCTTTTGGCACAATTTAATTTCTCCCAGTATAATATTAATTAAATGTACTTCTCATTCCACAGTCAAAGAAAGCATGCAACTATTTCTATCTTAGGCAGAGAAATTGCTGCAATTGTTTCTGTAATGCAGAGAAATTAATCTATGCAGAAAAATTAAAATAGCAAATTAGATGTAGAGTTCTAAAGAATAGTGCTCACTCTACAGTAATTCAGCTTTATAGACTAACGGACATATTCACCTTCCCAATTTTTGCATAGTGCTGTTGTCATATATCTCAAGATAGTCATTTCTGCAACTAAAATCAAATGCCAAGTTAAATGAAGTGAATGTCAGGCGGATAAGGTGACCAGGTTGAATGTTGATAATCCAGGTACAGTTAGTACCATGTGGGTAGACATCTGGATGACCAGGACTTCTAATTCTTCCTTCTGGTCCAATGAGAGTCTCTCCACATACTGTAAAGATTTAAAAAAACAGGTTAAATGGTGTATCTATAAAAAAGGTAAGCACTTACTTTTCTTTCTGAAATGTCATCTTTTTTTTTTTTTTCTCGATGCATACTACACAGAAAATGATTCAGAACTTATCTCCCATTACACCATCATAAAACATGATATCCAGCTGCATTCAGTGTACCGAAAAATCTGGAAAGTCCCAACACTAAGCAGAAAACAATAAAAAAATCCTTACCTATATCTAATGGTGAGTATTCAGCTCTGAAGCCAAAGTTGGTAAGAGAGGAGGCTCTGAATTTGACGTAGAGATTGTTCCGTGTAGATTGCACTCGGGATGGTACAACTGTACCACAGTATTTCTCCAAAAGGGGAGAGTCTATGTTGTTGCCATCTCTGACCTGAAGAACAGCGTATTCAAAATATCCCATACAAATTTTGATTTTATTAAAGTTGTAAGTGTAAATGAATTCATAAGAACCATATAAAAGAGATCCTTAGTAAGTCAAATCCTACCCTTTCTTCAGCATGATTTCCACTATAGGCACATAGAGTACAACCTCGTGACTACCAGAAAGGCAATCTCACACCCAAAGCACATCAGATGGAGTAAAGCTGAGAGCTTACATGCTCAACAGCAAGTGGCACATAAGCTACTTCTATTTAAAGATACATGACACTCATTTTTTATTCTGAAAACGGTGATATTACCTTTGGAGAACCAAGAAAATTTTGGGATCCCATTATGAAAGTGGCAAATCTTTTATAACTTCTGTAAGAAGTGCTTGTCTGTCAAGCAGTTCTGCGGTGGTGAACATGAGTATGAGAAGGAATGTACAGGTAAGAACCTGTCTACTATTCATAGTACATGTGCATTATTCTTTACCTCAATGTAGTCTGAGTCACAAGTGGTTGTGTTTCGAATTTCAAAGTTGATAAAGCTAAGAATCACCACTTTGCTAGCTGGCTGGGAGATGATCCACTCACAGGTCTTCGGATGAGGGGACATCCTAGGGTAGTAAGGTGAGTGGATAGTGCCTGCTCCAGACAAGGAGCCTCCACAGGCTGCCGAAAGACACCAAGAATCAGTAATCATGAAGAATGGTTTCAAATGTCTATAAATGTGACGGATATCACATTTGTAATGTGAGGTCTGTCAAATATCACTATGGAATCTCCTTACAGGATTTACTACAGATCATCCAAGTAACTTTAGGAATGTCTTTGGATTTGATCCATTGGTTTCACAGATATCAATAGACTTGTTGGTGATTAGGAACTAAAAGACATGTAGAATGAAAGTAAAAATATTTAGACAGAATTATAACAAGATTATCTTTGGTATGTTAGTGCTAAGAGATTTATCATTAATTGAAGAAATGAGGAGTATATTTCCAAGCATGTTAGAAGTGCCTACAACAGACCTTCTGTAGATATCATCTTAGCATTTCTAAAAGTAACAATAAATAAATAAATTTACTCTATTTTTTTCTTTCTTTTGCAGGTTGTCTTAAACCCATTATACAGACAATACAGCACAGACATGACTGGAAGCATTCAGATTAGTTCAGTGTGCAAGACACCAGTTCCTCTTACCAACTTGATAAATGGCTCTGAAGCTAGCCCTTTGCACAGAAGCATCAGACTTGAACTTGATCCAGAGGCTGTTGCTAGTAGAAGTGATTGGAGACATGACTGTGCTATAGCAGAATTTTCTGATAAGAGGAGACATCTCACTCCCACCGTCTCGAATCTAGTAATTGAAACGGAAAAAAGAAAAACATCAGATTATAAAAGCATTGGGATCTGATATACAAATTAAAAAAACTCCCAAGAACTGATAAATACCAAGGAAGTAACTATTTTACTTCTTTATAAGAGGGGTGAAAAGCCTCACAGTAATTGGCAAAAACATGTGATTTACAAGAGCTCAAAGGAAGAACGATGATCAGCACAGAATGCGCACATGTGCTACTGTCACAAGACATTAGGATTAAGCAGATTTTTGCTATGAAACACAGCTTTAGTATAATTTGGGCCTATGCTTCCAAAAGTGATACCTTTATTATGAAAGAGACAGGTGCTCACCAGTGATAGCTATAAAATTCTTGCCAGTATTAAAATCTCCTGGAGTAAAGGAAAAAAGGATATTTGTGGGTTTTTTTGCTCTTGGGATAAAGCTTCTAGTGATTTTTCAATGTCACTTCTCCAGAACAAGCACATGTCCCATCACACCCATACATCAATGCAGCCAGACAGCTCAGGAGACGCAACTGTGCGTCCCTAAAGCAGAAAAGAGGTATACTGCTGTCTTTCCATGAATTTATCTGAAAGGTCTCATGCATGATAAATAAAAATAAATAAAAAGCTATATCAGCTTTTGTCTTCTGCACTTCCACTCTACTGACCTCAATCACCTTGCTAATCAAAGGAGAAATGTATCTGATGTATTTTCCCAGAAGCTGATCATAAATGCTGATTATCAAGGGGACTAGAAAGGAAAGAGGTATTTGCACCTTCAAACTTCAGGCCCTGAACCCACAGTCCATGAGAAAAATAGGTGCATCCAGGGGACAGAGCACTGGTATAGTCAAGGAGCTCTGAATACATTCTGATGTACCCATCTCATTCCAAGAAGGCAGCCACAAGCTGAGATCCAAAAGAACAAGCCCTCTGCTGTTTGCCCAGACAAAAAAAAATGCAGTTTTTGTCCAAAAGATTCTCCCAAAAACAAAACAGCTACTTTCTGCTGTAAAAAACGATGGTCACTCATGTAGCTGGGTCTGCTTTTAAATGCATTGATAAGCGTTTGACTCCCCCAAAATAATTCCTGTGAAATCACTGGCAAATCCAGGAACATTTTCAGCTTTCAGGTCCCCTCATCACCTCTTCTTTCCACCTCAGCTGTATTCCTCCATGGTCTAGAACTTGAGTTTAAGCTGACAGAATTATGGATTTACATCAGAGAAACTGAGATCAGAATTTGCGCCAGAATATTTAGAAAATCTTCAGACAGCAGTGAAAATTTCCAGAAGTATAGTTCACAGGAGTTTACATTTTTTCTTGAAATGATTCTCTTAAAATTTTTGATTTATAAAGCCCAGTAAGAAATTATAAAAATAAAAGGGTCTGTAAGCCATGTGAGTAATGTCTCCTATTGCCAATTAGAAGGATGGCATGGAAAAGAAGCTGTCTTGGCTATCACCTTACTTCTGGCAGTATTGTGTCAGAGTTTTTCTTAAATAAGTTTTACTGATTCTAGTTACTTATTGCAGATCCATGGTCCCACTCTGTTCCTTCCTTACCAAGAGACTAAACAACACTCCCTGAGTGCCTGTGGGCTGTTATTGGTCCCTGTGGAAACTCTGTAGGCTTCCTGCCATCAACAGATATGGGAACAATCTGCACCTTTCAAAGTGACAAAACAGTTGTCAAAGAGTGACTTTTAAAGTAACAAACACCCAAAAGCTATTTGTCTAGTTCAACTTTATTGTAAAACCAAGCGAGACAGTATTTTATAAAGCATATGTGGAAAATGAGGCCTTGATAAAAGAGCACAGCACTCTAGTCATACTGACTGTCCCGGTCAGAAAATGTTGGTCCTGTTTCTCTGCTCTGGGTTGAACCACCAAGTGAGAGGGTAGGAAGGAGGACAGAAGCAAAGGGAAACTGAACAGCTTGTGACTGATCTGCAAACAGCGAGGTAAATGCCGTGCTGAACTAAAACAAACTGATCGCGTTCAACAGGAATGGGTTTGTTTCTCTTGCTGCTGTGAATTTAGCTGCTGTTCTGCCAGCAATTAGGCAAGAGGAGTACCAGGCCAAACAAACAAAAGCTGTCTGTTTTCATTAAACACACTTCCCCTCTCACTGCAGAAATTAATTACACTTCATTCCAACCAAAGTCTCTGAATTAGAGGAGGAGGGAAGGGAAAAATGTCAGCACAATAACATCTTTTAAAAACAGATTAATAGCATGGAGCACAGTGCCCTGTTCCTCGCTTGGTCAAGAGAAGATTAAGCACAAAACCAAACTCCACTGCCACATATCTGCATAGTTGGTGGCACAGGACCCAGCTCTGCACTGGTGATGTAGGACTTACTCCTACCTGCTTCAGCTGTGGCAGCACCTTGGCTAAACACCCAGGTGATTATGCCCCATTTGGTTTACTTATGTTTGCCTCTAAAAAAGCCATGGTTTATACAGGCAGTAGTACCCATGAGTCATCCCATGTAGGATGAAGCTTTTGCGACTGTTAGGAGAAATGCAGGCTGGTGACAGCAGATGCACTGAAACATGGCGAGTCACTATATGGCACAGAGAACAGGGGCAGGATGACAGTAGAAGGGGCATGGGCCACCAACACAAAGAGTTTGTCAGGCCCTGGGGGCACCACCAGGACTCACTGGCCCAGACTTGCGTCTTCCAAGGCCCTCACTCCCTGCCCTAGGGCCAGGACCCCATGACAGCCCCTTGGGGGGTATCACTCCCTGCCCTGACACTGCAGTATGGCTGGTCTCCAGCTCACCAGCCCTGCTCTGCCCAGCCATGGGCTCTGCTAAGCCATGTCCCAGCCTGACTGTGGCTCACCCCTATCCCCAGGGAGATGTCAGATGCCCAGAGCTGCCCTGCTTCCTAGCCCTGACTCTAAAGCCCTGCTTTAACCCTTCAGAGAGTCAGCATGGCTTCTGGTAGTCCCTGGTCCACACAGCACTGTGCCAAACAGCACCCGCAGGCAGGTAAAGAAACACAGAGCTGGAGCTGGACAAAGCTGGGCTTAGGGACAACAAACAAAATGAAGAAACGTTATCTAGTGTACTTAAAAGGCACACTATAGTAGTAAATTCTGGTGTAACATGAAGCTGCAGACCAATGAAGAGAGAGACAGGTGTAAGAGCAAACATAAAAATCGCCTCCAGTGCATCCCAGTTAGTATCAATATTACCATTGTATTATTACTATAATAATGTAATAACTAGATTTAAACTAATTACAATTCTTGAATTACACTTGTAAGATTCCAGTCATGCTACAAAAAAATCATGAGTTTACAGGTTTATTTATGTATCTATGTATGTATATATAAAATTTATATATATATTGTGCCAGACGAATATTTTCTATAGGAACCATGACTCCAGAAAATATAGTGGCTATGGCACTATTTCTATATTTCTTGCACTTGGCATATATTTACCAAAGATCAAAATACCATCTTAATCATGTACAGCTGATTAAGATTTAGTCAAGCTAAATAGATATTCTTGATCTCTCATCTTTGCTTCATTCCAAATGAGCAGTCCTGTTCTTTTAGCCCCTGTGACTTTTGGACCCTAATAAACGGGTATGCATAGTCCGTTGATTAACAGCTATTTCTGCAGTGGTCCTTGAGACAGAAATTATGCAGGATTGTTCTGTACAAACATGTAATCAACCTTTTCATATCAAGTGATGAAGAGAAGTCACCTCAATATAATTCGATGAACAACCAGTGTGACCCTCCAGCTCCATATGGGTGAAATTAAGGTATACTTTTTCATCCTCTGGCTGTCTAATAATGTAGATACATTGTCGGTTGTTGATATAAGGGTTAGGCCAGAAAGGAGATGTGATAACCCCTTCACTCTCCATGTAATTTCCTCCACAACTTGGATCTGCTATAGTCAGAAAAAAATAAATCAATTGAGATATTCACAAGTACGGTAACTTACAGTTTAGGCTGCCACTGTACAATGGCTGCAAATCAAAGAAGATTTCTGTATTACTAAATAGCAAGTGTTAATTACATCCAGTCACGTATTATTGGCTATATCTCGGGAATATCACAGATCAGTCTTTGGTGCTGAATTTTACTTACCAGGAGATGTTGTATAGAGAATGTGGAAGCCTTTATCAGTAACTAAGTTATCAGAGTGAAAGTGAATCCATGCATATGGACCAGTGGTTTGGAGTGGGGGTGGAGACACAGTGCTACAGTATTTACCAAGGACAGAGTCTTGTGGAAGAAGACCATCTCGAATCTATACAGAATGACAGATTGGTGATTAGGTTTATCAGATGTGTGCCAACTGTGAACAGTATCAACAGTCTTACAATTATCTTGGGGGCCCCAGGATATAGTGTAGATTGTGGGTGGAGGGAAAGCTCATAGGAAGTTCCTCCAAACACACAGGAACAGACCCACCGACATAGTTGTGATGGTGCTCCTAGGAGTTATCAAGGGCTTTGTGAAAGGGAAAGAAAGTATCAGGAGATCTACAGTTTTCCTGAAATCATGCTCTGCATTGCACAGCTTTGGAGAATGTGCTGTTTCAAACCAGCTTCTCATTTTCATGACTGCGTGTTGGTGAATTCTGGAATAATTACTTTGCTTTTGACAAAAAGCTCTAAGTTCACACATCAAGTCATTGACTGTACAATACTATGAATCTTAAATTCCTTTTAGTTTACCTTATGTTGATTAGTTTTCTATGGGTTGACATTTGACAAGGAGTTTGAAAACTGAACTGAAAGTGAAAGCTTCCCACCAGGTGTTTGGCCTGAATCCCACCCTCTTTAGTCACAAGACTTCCACTGACTCCAGTGGAGTAGGATTTCACCCCCTTTCTGTTATACTGCCTGTATCTGAGTGTGTATTGATGGCTGTAACAAGTAAGTACAAATGAATATTTCAATGTAGGATTTAAATTTCAAACAGTCCCCTTCTCTATGTACAAAAAGTTTTGAAATATCTTGTTTTGCAATAACATAGGCATAAAATGTTGTCATAATCCAAAATTACACTTTACCTCTAAATGGTCATAACTGCAGTTTTCATGGTGTTCTAGGTTTAGTGTGCCAAAAGCAAGTGTGATGATGCGGTCAGGACTTGTTGAAATGGTCCAGAAACAGTCTCTGTTTACGGGATAGTTACCAGGGTAGCCTGGAGAGTTTATTGAGCCATAAGTACCCGTCAGCTCACCACCACATTCTAACAGAAAAGAAACATGGAAGAATACAGTCTTTATGAGCACATCAGGTCAGAAGATGAATTCTTCTGTAGTGTCAAAACTAGGTGCCACTTTGCGATCCAAAATAAATTCAGAAACAAAGATAAAGCCAAAAAAAACCTTGAAGTTACTTCTTTTTTAAATTTTACAAATAAATCTGAAACAGTTTTAAAAGAAGAATGCCAGTGTTTCCTGATTTGCACAGTAAAAGAAAGATCCCTTCCCAGTTATGATGGAAATATCTTTAGGAGAATGATCAAAAGCACTGTGTTTTGGATTGGATTTACAAAATTAATCTGAATTTCTGTACTTCGTGTATTAAATAAACTCCATGTTTCACCTTAGCACAAGACAGTTTACATTTAAAAAAAAAAGAAGTTAATTAAAGGGAAGGCTGCTTTAGGATGCTTTATATATCTGTAATGAAAAAAAATCCCTCTCAGCATAGCAATGAGGAATGGTAGGGTATCTTGTGTGTTATACCTAAGGAATAGCTAGTTTAGTCACATGTACACCTTTCTCCCTCTTTACTTTTTGGGGTTTTTTCCCCCATACCGAAAAGCTCATAGATCGTTTAAAATCTAATTCCCAACAATCTATCATGTTTGGAAAGCATGGTTCAAACTCTTTAGCCTCTTGCAATTTGACAATGGTAAAAAAAAAAAAGAGTAATTTTCTTGCTCAAAGTCCTAGATGCTTCTGTGAGAAAAGAGAACTAATCAGAATTACGATATTTCCAGGAGCTCATGCTCTTTGAGGAATTCCTCACAGAAAAAAAAACAACAGAAAGCCATTCATGCAGGGGCCTAGAGTTGGAGTTTAAATATTTTAAATCGACATGCCTACTTTTCATCTGCACTCTCTGGTAAAATACTGTCCTACTGCTCCTAATGTTTCCTAGGGAAAGGAAATAAGTCATCCAAAGCCATGAATATGCTAAATTACTTGTCATTTTCTCAGACTTACCAGGATCTCGAGATTCCCACTGAACAGTAAAACCTTCAGCTGTAATCGCATGGTTTGAGTAGAACCAAAAATATAGGGAGTTGTGAGTACTGAAAAGCTCTGTAGGACGTGAGGATCCACAGTATTTTCCCAGCATGTGTGTTGATGCTGAAGGGCCATCATGGATTTGAAGGAAGTCAGAGTTACACTCATTACTGGCCTCCAGTTGGAAGAATGGAAAAGTAATGCGTAGAATCTAACAGGAAGCAACAAAACAAGAATTCTCTTTTTTTCCATCTGCTGAGACACAGTTTAAGCAGTAACTCTGTGTAGAGCAAATACATGTGTTCATGCAACTGTGAGAATCTATGCGCTTTGGAGCCATTATGGCATTTCCTGAAAAGTTCCAGGACAGAAGAAAATATTACAGAATCTTAAGGTTCAAAAAGAAAGAGGCAAGAGAGACAAGTAATAATTTGGACAGGGAAGTTGCCTGGAAAGAGCATTATTTCTATAAACTAATAATTGAGACCATTTGCCTATATTATATATGTATACATGTATATTTCAAGCCATGTGAAAGTCTTGAAATACAGCATAAAATACTTTATTCTAGGTTTCCCATGGCAGTTTTCTCATCATATAATTAACATTTTTCATCCTTCCTTGGCTTAAAGTACTGTCATGCAAGTTAAAAAATGGAATTATCTTTTTTTTGCATATATAAAAGCAGAGTCTCATAAGCCCACTCTAGATACTTAGAGGCTACAAAGCTGTGTGTGTTAACATTCCTCACTGATGTGCTTTAATATGGCTCTGCTGAAGACAGTAGTGGCTTTCAGACTAAAGCTGAGGATATGTCATATTCATATATATAATGCTGTATAAACTACCAGTAACCTCTGATTTACAAAACTACTTAAGCAATTCCATGAAATGCCAAAAATAGATCAAGTATTTACATCCCAAGAAAGAAGTCCCACGCTGAAATACAAGGTAACATATTTTATAGTTGTTATTTATAACACAAGTGTGTTAGTTGCAGATTAGAATCAGAACATACATTTGAGTGCAACATTTCAAAATTAATCCTTAAAAAATAGCAAATATTACTAGCTCTCAGAAATTAGAAACATGAAATTGTTCAGGGGCCACTCAGCTCATGAATGAACTGTGAAGCCCATCACAGCAGAGCTTTTCTCATGCAGCTGTTCACAGATTACACGCTAAAACAACGTAAACCAGACACCTTCTCTAGCTGGTGGTAGGTGAATAAACTATAACCCTCAGCTGCACAGAAAAAAAACCTTAAAAATGTAACCCAGGCAAATTCATATGTTAAGGGACCTGAAGGCCTGTAAGGATCTGAAACTTACTCTTTTTGAACAACTATTTATCCTAAGGGGATCAAATCACAATATTAGAATATGTGGCATGAATGTGGCCATGTTTGCTCAGATGAGCTGAGGAGTCCTGCAGAGTGAGGATTTCTTTAACTTGAACAATATTTTACCTTGTTGGGATGGGTTTGAATAAGCCAAGCACAGCTGACCCCATTGTTGTACTGCTGGCTGTTTGGGTTGTTAGGGTAACTGAAAGTCCCCTTGGAGCCTGAGAGATATTCTCCACAAACTGTAGAAGGAGAAAGAAAATTAAATGGATTAAGTTGTGCTATCACTACACAGACTTTAACATAATCTAACTTTCTTGCATAGCTTTGGCTTCCTAAACACTTAAAATGAGAAAAAAAAAAAAAAATCAGAAAAAATTACTCCCAGAGAGAAAAATCAGTTCCTAGAAGAAACCCAAAGGTTTCCTGTCTCAGGAAAGTATCCATAAACTAGCTTGTGTCCAGAAGGCCACTTCCAGATCAAATCTTCAAAATTTTCACCTGCAATAAAATAACATTTTGAAGTTAACATGATATAAAATGGTCTTTTTCAGTAGTGGTTCATCATAGAGGCTATCCTTCAGATGCTTTATCATCCCATTTATTCTTTTTGGTCATATTTCTGGGTCTGATAATACCTCTCATGTTATAGTGTGACCTCTCACTGAGCCGTTCAATGAATGGGAGCTGTGAACTTCAAACAGCTACAAAAATCACGTCCACAAAGCACCCAAAACACAATACATGTGTAGTCACAGTGCATGAGCAGCTGTGGTTTAATATTGAACTGATGCTAAAGAAATATTAATTTCTCAGCAAACTGAAAAGAAGTGTTTTCTTTCAACGAGTGGTAAAAAGAATATATTTTTGTAATAAGAATGTATTTTGGTAATAAGTGTCCATCTAAAACATGTCACAACTTCTCAACCAGATTACTGTGTCAAGAAACATATTATTCTTCCCTTGATTAGGAACTAATCTATACATTATAATTTCTCTCTGGATAAAAAATGTTTTTCCATCTCTTCTTTTATAAATGGTTAAAAGCAGCCTTTTTTTTCTACATGTCCTTAACAATAAACATTACTTGTTAGATATTTAAGGAGAACTTGAGTCAGAAGTAGCTCTAAAAAAGAACATATTTCACAGGGGATCAGTGAAAGTTTTACATTCTGTTTTCTGTGAAAAGTTAGTCTGCTTTCTTCACAGCAACCTGCAGTAAATATTAGCCATCTGACAGATGGTTACCAGGAGCAGGTTCACTGGAATGTTATCCTGTCCTTGTTTAATTAAAATTAATGGCAAAAAAGCCCTCAGACAGACAGAAAAAAAATGATATTATGAAGAAATGTCAAAGGCAGGACCTTGCAGTCACTCTATAAAACTCAGAGTCCCTTATTTCCATAGGTAACATTTCTTTCATTAAATTTCTGGTTTAAAACCTTTTGTGGCTTTTCATCTTGACTACAAATGTCAGGATCTCTCAGCTCACAACAAATGAAACAGTATGCACGAAAGAGAAAAGTTAGTATGTCCTCATGTAAATCTGTTCTTCTTGCATACGGTCCTCTTTCCCAACCAGCTTACCAGACCGCTTCCTCAGGAACAAAGATCTGATTTTAGGATGTCTGTTGTGTAGTCAGTGGCCTTGCAGATGAACTTCACTGTTATGCTCCTACTGCTAAACAAAGCAGCTGTAAGCAAAACTCATGGAAAACTCTGACTTCAAGGGACTTTGGACTGTGACCTGTAATCCACCAAGAAGAAGGTAGGGACTTTCCATCATAACTTGATTCTTATTCCCATATTAATTATACACACTAAGCATCTACTCACTAAAGCCTAATGACCCATTTCTCCTGGGGAGGAGGTCCTGGGTATACCTTGCTGGGCAGTCTGGCACTGTGGTCCTGTCCAGGTGCTGGTGCACTCGCAGGAGTAGCCGTTGACCTCATCAGTGCAGGTCCCCCCATTCTGGCATGGGTTGCTAATACATTCATCAATGTTCTCTGAACAATTAGTGCCTGTCCAGCCCGCATTACACAAGCAGAAATATCCAGTGATCATTTCCTACAGGTATAAGCAAATGCAATAAGCTTAATGAGCATGTATCACCTAAAGGGATCAAGATAGTCAGCAGAAAAACTGATATTTATACTTATTTTATGTGAAGATATCTGACCAAAGAAATAAAACCTTTCAAATTTAGTGGCCTTGATGGTCACTGGTGAAAACCACAATAAGCCTAAAGCCAAATCACCTAAAGCCAAATCTAGCTCTTTGCCTTCTCTATTAAGTTATTTCTTTGCAAGGGCCTTTCAAATTACTTTCTAAAAAGTCAAAATCTGTAGTCATTTAACCATTCAGAAAACTGTCTGTCTTTGAAATGATCACCCTAGAAACCAGTCAATCATATTATCTAAATCTTATAAATAGCAACTCAAGATAACAGTGGTTAATAAATTATTTCTCTCAAACCTGTTCTCTGGGGAGTATGCACTCCAATTATGTGGGCTGTTAACTTTCATTTTCACTCTGATGGATGTTAAATGGGAGCAATTTCATCTGCTTTATTCCTTCTCTGCATTATTCCTTATTCTGTATGTCTCTTCCATTTGTCTTGTCTTAACCTTTATTACTTTTCTTTATAATCAAGTCTTTCCGTATCTGTAACTGTTTCAAATTTATGTCCTCTTTCCTCATGTTTTTAATTTTATTTTTTTACAGGTAAAGCAGAATGTGGTATTTCAAGGTACATGCTAAAAATCTCATCTTTGATGACATAAAAAGAATGCGCTATATTCTCTATTTCCTTTTGCATTCTCTGTTCATGTCCTCTGCGTCCTGAATGGAGATTTTCAGTATGATGGAATAAGATTTTGATGTGCATTTAAGGCTCTGAGTGCTTCTTTAGAAGGCAAAAAAAAGTGTTTTCTAAACTGCATTGCCTGATATCTAATTAACATTACATTTCAGCTGTCATCCCACTGCCCAAATATAGCTCTGCAGTTCCTCTATTTTATTAGATGCCTCTGTAGTGCCGTTACTGAAGTACTCTACTGTGTTATTATCTTTATGTAGTAGTTTGCAGCCACAATTGCCTACAATTGTATGTTAGGATATATTTAGGGGAAGATGCCATATCTTTTAACAGACTGACTAAAATAACTAGTCAGAAAAAGTAGATTATGTCTGGGCACAAAAGGCCCTTTAAATATCTGAGTGAAAAGACAACAGATGCCTACAGAGAAAGCAAGGAATTCTGCTAAGAAATGGCATGAAGGGGAGGGAATCATCTACTTTCACACGGAAAATGTGAAGATGGAAAGTTATAGCATCATAGCATTATAGAAACATGTAAGTTGGAGAAGAACCTTAAGACCATCAAATCCAACTGTTAACCTAACACTACCAAGTCCATATTTTATGTCCCATTTCCTTCTTGCCTCCCAGGATCATCAAAGCAGGATGTCCACAGACCAATGTGGACAAACAGGATCAGACTCTACAAGAACAAAAAATTTACTACTTTTGAACATTTCTCCAAAATCATAATCATAAATATCCTCCACAATAGTATTACTAAAATCCCCAGGTCTGCAGCATGGAATTCCCTGAGCACAGCACACTTCACTGAGGAAGACAAAAGGCCTTCACAGGGTTAATGTGGACAAACAAAATGGTCGCTGTGCATGAGAATGAACTCGTACCACCAGTCAGTAAAGGTTCAACACACTCAGATACCAGCAGGAACACAACCAGTTCCCATGAAGCACCCTTTCGTACACATATAAGTAGCTGGAGACTCCAGGAGGGCTCTCACAAGATCAGCCTAGGAACACATAACTAACTGTACCTGATATTAGCAGTCTGAAGGTCAGCAGGGGCAACAGTTTTATTATCATGGGTAAATCCTCCATGATGCGAGGTAGTAAATTATTTTCCTCTCCCACTAAGGATAGCCATTTATCAGTACTCCCCCACTAGCACCAGCATCCCGTTGCTAGCCTGGGGTACCAGCTACAACCCCTCTCAGGTTATTAGTGCCAAGATTTCTGCCTTTATTGCAAACACAAAGAAAAGTCTTGTGTGCCTTGAAACTCACTTTGTTTTCCCCAAATGTGTCTGTTGATCTCCCACTCCCCACTGACTTTGCCTTATTACCTTTAGTACGTATGCACTCAGCTTTCAGTCTCACCAATCTCCTTGTTACTGCTTATAACTACACAGCATTGTCATGAACTGCAACGAGTCCAGCACTTACCAAGCACTGCCCATTGACACATGGATTTTGCAGCTCACAGATATCGCTGAGAGGAGAGCATCCATTTGGGCCATACCCACTTCCAGTGTATCCAGTTGTGCAGGAACAAAATGGTATTGGACCTTGGGAGATGAGACAAGATACAGAAAGTAATTTGGTCCTTGTTACAATGACAATACAAACCATGACAGTAAAGTCCTTGACATTTCAAAGCAGAGCCTTCATGTAATTCTAACCTATTTGATCTTCTGATACTTTCCCTGGTCAGTGCCCAGTTTGACCATGAATAACCTACTGTCAATTTTCTATGGGTACCTGAGAGTCCAATGTCTCCTTCATGGGCAATGGCAAGAGCAGTCAAAGGGTATTTTGAGAAAGCGGAAGAATAGTGTAAGCAGCTACAATTGGAAAAATGCATCAAAGACAATTATGATATCCAAGTTTTTATGATAAAATCTGCTCTGTAGTGGAGCCTACATCTATTTCTACCAGTGTTTGTGGAAAAGATTGCTGGCTTTAGCTAACCTGCCTGTAAACTGCTTTGGGTGAGGTAAAATCAGCTGTGGAGAATCAGCGACAATATAAACATGTTGCTGCGAGGTGGATTCAGCCTAACCAAACCCTCCTTGACATTCACACTGGTACTGTAATACTTACAGACCTTAAGAAAGCACCGTACCTGGAGCTGAGGTACAAGTAGCCGAAGGATGGCACCCTCCATTATTTATTGAGCAGATATCAAGCTGAGTACATGTGTGTCCATCTCCCTCATAGCCTGTTCAGAGGTGAATCTCAGTTAGTCTGTAAAAAACTGTGTTCTCCAAGTATCGACAGTGAAACAATCATTTGGTGAGGAAAAAAATAATTTGTGGTGTAAAATCATAGTCTTCTGCAGTTAAAGAGAGAAAGTTGGGCTTGCCACTGCAGTGTACCCTGGCATAATCACTGTGGTTCCTACACTGCAGGCATGGATTCTGATCTTAACTAAATCGTCCCATTACTTTAGAAAAAAGGTTTATTAGTATGACGCAAATATAGGTGAGGTCAGATTGAGGCCACAGGAGTTCAGCTTTCTCAGCCACCATGTGCTGCCCTCCCTACACTTTTGCACTCAGCCAGCCTTGACCACCTCCAGGCTTCCTACTGCGTGTCAGGGCTGCTCTTGGGTCTCAAATAGAATATCCAGCTCCTCCCAGGGGGCTCAGCAGGACCAAAGGGCTGCAGTGCAACTGTGAATGGCCAGAGTTGAGGTCCACTGCACCACACCAAAACTTGTCTGAGGGTGCATTTCCCACGTGGTGGTAACCCTTCAGTGCTCAGTACCTGAGAACCTCCACGACTTGCAATCTATTGTCATTTAAATAACAATTGAAAGGTCAATTAGAAATGCTTTTTCCTGTTAGTAATTCTAGTGTTGATAGCACGCATTTCATAGAGAATTTTATATCATAAACCACAAATTATAGAGATGTAAGTCACAACTACCACTGCTTTGACCTGTACTGCAACCGAAACAGTGCCTTCTTAGATAACATTCAGAGCATGACAAACAATTATCTAGGCTTTTTTTGAGACAAACAATACAGCTGATTTATGGCACACAGGATACTCTTTCAATTAATATAGACAATGAAGTTACTATCATAATTATGCAATCCTTGTTTCCCATTAATGATCCTATAAACTAAATACTTCATCAAATCATGACTAACTGAAAAGGGCTAGCTAATACAAGAGAAACATATTTCAGAGGATCATCATTAGACACATAGTCTACAAAATGTTTATTAATAGCTGAAGCAACATACTCAGACTCTGCATTCTATGTTAGTATTTCTTCGTATATGTGTTACTTCTGTATGTAAAACCAATTTCATCTTCGTAAGTCTACCATAAAACAGGCTCAAATGGGTTGAATCTTCATCCTTTAAGATTTTCCATAGTTTTATACCTGGTGGACAGAGCCCACAGCGGAAGGATCCCATTGTGTTGATGCATTGAACCATTGGTGCTGTTGAGCAACCTCCATTACTACTTTCACATTCATCAATGTCTTGGCAACCGTAGCCATTTCCTTGCCAGCCTAAAAAGAAGCACAGGAGAGACATTAAAACAGAAAATGCCTGGCCTTTTTTTTCCCTTCTTTGACAGATCTTTTCATAGAGCAGAAAAATATGACTTTTGAATTGCATTTCATTAATACAAGAGAAGTTCTGTCCCACTCATAACTGGTGAAAATCAATACTGGTCTGCAAAATAGGTTACAAACACAACAGGGTAGAAACGTGTGCAGGAACATTTCATTTTAAATGTATTCTGGGTATATCAGAATCAAACACACTTTTACCTAAAGTGAAGGCAGTCTAGTGCACACATGTACAACTGACAGCAATTCTTTATCATAGTTCTGGTTAAATACTTTCAATACTCCTCCTACGCACAGTACCTACCCTACTCAGGAAGCACAATCATAGGCTATGTGGCTTAAGGGGACAATTAGATTTTTATACTGCTTTAGGGCAGTGAGCGTATGGGCATGAAGGTACCTCGGACCTGTTACACAAAGATAATAGGACATGATAGACACAAAAGTACACCAGTTCTATTTAGATGCTCATTTTAGGATGGGATAAATCATGCGTTAGGCTCCACTGACTACGTTCCCTAGATAAGACAACATACAGGCATTTATTCTCTGGAATACAGATGAAAGCATTTCATGGAGTTACTCTCATCTGGATTCTGTGTCAATGTTTACAACTTATAGGCAGTATTATCTGCTACAACCCTGTCCCATGTGAGAGCATGGAAGGACATGATACCTGTGGGGCAGGGACCACAGAAGTAGGAGCCTGGTGTGTTGTGGCACTGCACAGGTGGATTCTTTGAACACGGAGGATTAGGGAGGCTGCATTCGTCTATATCCGCACTGCAGGCAGGGCTGCCAGGAGGGGACATCCAGCCAGTGTCGCAGATACAGCGGAACTTGGGCTGCCACAGCAAACATCACATTACATACATAAGACAGTTAAACAGTCAAGAAAAGGGCAGGAGGAGTTCATTTTATAAAATGTCTTTTAAACGATAGCAAGAAGGCCTTCAGAGCATTACATGGTTTGCACATTCTGTTTTAAAAAGCGCGTCAGTAGTTTTCTGTTTTTAACTCTGATTTGCCTACATAGATTACAGAAGAAACAACGGCCTCATTCATTGTGTTCATAAAAGAAACCTGTAATTTACCCCAAAGCTCTGAGAGAAAATGAATAGCAATTATGGTCTGTATATAAACATAATTAAAAGTCATCAACTTGCTTTGTAACTAGGGTATACAGATCACAGTAAGCAACCTGAAATCAGTTTGGCTGTTTTCTCTTAAGCAAACTCTCTGGTAATCTGTGCAATGTGCAGCACTGACATTAAATTGCAAATATATGTTTTCTTTGAAGAAAACAGTTTTCTCTTTAGTAAACTTTACTAATGGCCAGATTTCAGCATTTATCTCGCTTTGTTCCAATTAAAGCTAATGGGAGCTTTATTGTTGACTATGACAGGAGCAGGCACTGTTAAGCCAACACTGAGTCCTTTTGAAAAGCTTTCTCTACAAAAAAAAAATGAGCAGAAAACAAGTGATGAGTTGTAAAAACTTCTACAAATTGAGCAAAGTAATTGTTTTATAGCATAGCACAAAGAATATGTGATGTGTCTGGCGTGGTGCACGGACTCATAGGAGTGTTAAGGAGCACAGTCTTGGGAGGGTAGTTTTGGAGGGCTACTCTGAGTGGAAAGAGGCAAAGCTGGCACGTTCCATACATCCCTTTGAAGTGAACACCCTGTGCCCAGATTCTCTTCCTAAAAGACAGAGCTGGCTTTATCCAGAAGACTGTTCAACCATATGCTACCATCCACTCAGCACAGATCCTGGAGTCAGAGACCAAGTCCGACTCAGTGAGGAGCACGAAAGATGAGCAGCAGCCACTCCAACTGCTATGCCTGGAGGCTCCCAGACCACTGACAATCATCTTCCACAGCTATGCCTTTATCCAGGGAAAAACAAGATGCACGCTCTTTATCCTTCTTAATAATTTAATCATAAAATATTCTAGCAACTTAGAACTCCTCAAATAATGAACAGCAAGATTATTATGCTTCAAATAAGACTGACTTATTCAAGGAATATTCCCAAGCTCCCCATGGATGTAGTAGATCTGATACTCTGACAAATAGCTCTAACAAGACACAAGTCATTTTCAATACTTTCTCCTGTCCTTGGGACAACAGAGATGTTCAGTTATGTTGTACAGTAGCATTTCTTGCTGTTTTTCAGCAGTAATGTATTCTACACAGTTTTATGCTGCCCAGTATAATTTGTCATTTAGTCATGGTGTGATGTACAATAAGATTATACATTGTTCCTTACCCTGTCGGGCTCATCTCTGTCTGCATCTACGCAGATGCCGTGCTCACAGAGTGTCTCAGATCCTCCCTGGCAGTCATCAAACTTCAAGGCACAGTGAGTCCCATAGGTTTCTGGAGTACAGGAGCAGCTAATGGTGGAAGTAAACAGAAAAATCAAAATATTGTCTTTATGTAGCACTTAAAGATCATGTATTGCCACAGTAAGGGTTCAATCCCTTCTCTTTTAATTATCTGGTCTTCCTTATGAAATCCTTCTATTCAGCTATACTGACAATCCCATTACTAAGCATGCATAGATGTAAGGCTCTTGTTCAGCAGAGACTCATAAACCATATAGGACTTGCATATATCCATGACTATGGAAGAATCCACAGCTTCCTGTTACATTCAAAAGTGCAAATCCAGAAAAAAAGAAATTTCTAATATGAGACTTCAGCAAAGTATGAGCCTGGAAAACTCCACTTCAGTCAGAGAGCACCTCAGTCTTGTGTTTCAGTTTATAACCTTCTAATGATGCCAAGTGCCTAAACCCTACTGGCACCAATGCCATGTCTGGCCTGCCCCAGGGAGCAGGGTATTTTCACACCTACATCTCAAAACGCAGCAGCTGCTGTCTCAGCAGGAGCCCAGCTTTCAGGTGGATGTGGCAGGCAGGAGGAAGCATTTGGGGCTTATGGAGTGGGAAGAACTAAGTAGTGGACTGAAGGGAGACATTTCACAGGAGGAATCTGGCTTGCATGCTACAGTTGCATTGTGCTATTATTTACAGGGCACACATTAGTTACAGCATTGTACATACATGGCAGAACTGAAATTTGGAACTCCTAAGCCATTGGTTAGTTTCCCTTTTCTCTGATCCTTTTTTATTTCGCATGGACCGAATCTGAGGCTCCAAAATACAACTGAAAGGGACCTAAACTTACAGGAAGCCTCTTATCAGTTCACTAACTTTTTATGAAAATGAGAGTGAGACACTTATTTGGATGCAAGTTATATGCTGTGATATCTGCTGATGACTTCTCACAGAGATATTTTGCAGGCACACACCCCGTTGAACCACTAAGCCAGCTAATGAAAACTACTCTGTAAAGTAATTTATGTATAGAATTTGAATAAGGGTTTTCCAGTGTTGCTAATTTGGACCTTGAAGGAGTTCATCAATATGTTGTGACTGTCCCTGCAGGGTGTCACATGCTCAGTTGAAACAGCAATTGCAGGTAACTAAGTAAGCCAATTGCAGGTAACTAAACCCTGCACCCAGGACAAGCAACCTGGATGAACTTAGGCTTACAAACCCCCGCACTAGTTTAATGCTTAACTGCAGTTAGCAGTGCTGTAAGATGATATATTTATTATTGGAAGACAGGGCAGATAGACCAAGACCATCTCGCCAGTGCAGAAGCTTAACATGGGAAAGCACAAAGGAAACAGGCCAGGGAACCAGATTACCTTTGTATGTCCAAAGTACCTTCAGAGCTTCACGTTTAACTCCAAAGGACATAGCAAGGGAATCTGACCAGCTCCAAAGGAGGAGGACAACAGCACTGTCTCCTGCCTATTCTGGCCAAGATTAATCTGCTACTTATCTGAAGTTCCTCAGAGAACAGCTTCAAAAAGCAGGTCATGCTGCAAGGAGCTTCAAACACGTTGTGGTTCAGTACTGTTCAGCATTGCCATGGTTCTCTCCCATCACTGACAGCACATCAGGATGAGATCCCTGTTATTTTGGTTCTGACACAAAAGTCTGACAGGTTTGGGGACTTTCGCAGACTTTCACCCAACCAATGCAGCATCCCATTAAGGTCTCTTGAATACCTGCTTTTTTCTTCATACTTTTGTACCTGAATTACAGCATGAAGCATGCAGGTAAAGAATCTGCACAGGGAGTGAAGAGTGCATTATGCTTAGCTTCACAGCACCTGATCCAGTATTGCCCTTTACCTGGTGTTATCGTTGGGGGTTATGGGAAGTTAAATATCACCATTTTCTTTATGCACAGTCCACGCAGGTGCACATAACTACAACAGAGCAGGAGCGGGGTGATCTGGATTTCTGGGCCCCAGAAAAACTAGCATCAATGTTCTCACTGTTGCTGAAGAGTCAAATCATGCTCTACCTGGGAATGGATTTAGCATCTGGGAGTACTCAGAAGGCAGACAGACAGTATTCAAAGGGAGACTGTGAAGACAGTACAATGAGGTTGGGGAAAGGACTCAATAAACTCTCCATGCTGTCAATAATCCTGAAGGCATATTGCAAAAGCAGTAATAGGAAGATTTGGATAAGCTATGAAAGCTAATTCATTCTAGGAAGTAGCAATTCAGCAGGTACAAAGAAAGGGCAAAAATCACATTGGGGAACACACAGGAATCATGGCAAGACTAACACAATGACAATGCTGGTGAGAAAGGCAGAGGGTTTGTCCTCTCAGACCTTAATTTAGTCACCCACCTGTATCACATCACTAAGCATAGTAGAAAAAAATAAAAAAGTTAAGGCAGGTTGCTTTGTGTGTCATTCCCTTGACAAATGTCTGTGTCTGGGACAGCTGCAGGCAAGCTAGAAACATCCTTTAAAATAAAAGAAAAGCTGACAGGAAGAATCACATTCCTGTGACACCTCAGCAGGCTCTGTGTTAATGCTGAAGTGTGAGGAGAACTTCCCTTGTGTAAGGGTCTTCCAAGAACTGACAAAGCACTATAAACCAGTGTTAGGCCAAGCAAATATTTATGAGGTCTAAGATTTTCCTGCTGAAGCAGGAGACACAATGCTTTGCAGAAAGCTGTGGCATGCTCTCCAGCCTCCTTGTTCCCATTGCACAGGGAGAGCCTTGTATTATATCTGAAAGTTATTTATTTACCAGATTATTTGACATTTTTGAAAATAAAATGCATACTGTCCAGGCTGGCTTGCCCTGTAAACAAGAGGATATTTCCTAAGGAGCTGGGCACAGCCAGAGAACGATACGTGCCAGGGACCTCATGTCTACGGGGGCCTGCACACAGGCAGCCCAGCCACCCTCCTGAGCAGTCGGGTGCAAACAGTGTTTCTCCACCCTTTCTGCCTGGCAGGACTGTGTATTGCTTGCTCTGCTGCAGTCTCAGCAGTGTCTGTATGCTGGAGGGGTGAAAGCTTTTCTCAGAGTTATGTTATGTGATGTGCTAGTAACGCCGGTGATCAGGGCCGCTCGTACATTCATGAGGTTTCCAAAACCACAAAGCCTTTGCTGGGCCAAAGCTGTTCACATTCCTTATCTACATCATTCCCTTTGGTCTTGAGGGGTAAGTGATCATGGAGGGATGATAACACAGCAGTGCTGGGTGGGCACAATGGGGAGTGCTGGTTATAGACCAGCGTGTCCCGTCTCACTGCCCCATCATGCACACCGTGGTGCAGTAAATTTCCATTAAAGCATCTGCACCTACAACAGAGAGCCAGGTGACCAGAGTCAGTCTCTGATTTGCAGCCTCCTTCCCCAGCATGGCTGTGTGAGACATCTTGTTCTTACTGCTCTTCTTGTGTCGAAGCAGGCAATGGCTTCAGGGGGCCTTCTGTGTCTGCGGTGGGCTCGCGTGTACCTGTGTTAAGGATTTTATATACTCTTACACTGCAAGGGATTATAGTGCATAGATACTGAACAGACCTGTTCCTACAGATGGTGCTGCAGCTGTGATACGGGGTACAAAAATAGCAGAGTATTTTACATAGAGATTTTGTATATGGTTTTGAAAAGTTACCTGTAGCTGCCTTCTGTGTTCACACAAGTGGCTCCATTCTGGCAGCCTAACGTTGTTCCAGCATAAATCTGGCATTCATTAACATCTTCTGAACACAGGAGGCCCTAGGATGAAATGGAAAACCAGTTTATTTTCCAAATAACTGAGAAATCAAGCAAACCATGGATCCAATGTTTATTGTAGTTTCCAAAGATATACAAGCTGTGGACTGCTATCAACATAGCTTCCCTTATGAAACATTATAACAAAACTCTGTTTCTCAGCTGTGTTTCTGTGACTCTGGTTATCAGTCAGACAAGGGATAAATAGTTCAGATGTTTGTAGAAAGCAAATGAACAGGATAGTACTGTTATCTCCCCTGCTTTCCAAGTTGCTAACAAAAGGCTCAGAAAACTTCCTTTCAAACAGTTTATATCAGGAAATGCTCTTTTCTTTAGACTGAAAGCACAGCAATTTTGACCCAAACCTTGCTGGGACAACTTTCAAGTTGAGATTTTGAGAAAAATATAAAACTTTTCCTTATCTTGTTCATATAACAGCATCATTAAGGCCTTTGCCAGTAAAGTCTTTGGATTTAAAAAACTCAGAATGGATTTGATCACTTACACCCCCACTCATCTTATATGTTTGAGCTTGAACAGCATCATTCCCTTCCCCCATTCTCTCTCTATCCTTGCGTAAGATCAACAGCAAGGCATGCAGTTCAGTTCACTCCACTCAGCAAAAAACAGACTAATTTTCAGCGTGACAGCCGCCAAGCATCACTGACTTCTTTGGCCAGAACCTGTGCATAACAGCACAACTTCACTTTTTTGTATATGTTGATATTCTTGAGAAGCAAAGGAATTACCCTTCATCCAAAAAATCAGTGTGATTGATTGAGCAACTGTCCTGAGCAACCTTAAAATGCTACACTGTTAGTTATGATTACACTAAACCAGGTGTACCCTTACAGTTAAAACACACGCTCCATATTAATGGAGGCAAAAGACTCACCTTCCAGTTGCTGGGACAGAGGCAAATGAAACCATCGAGTGAGTTTACACAGGTTCCTGAGTTCCTACAGGGGTTACTACTGCAGGCTTTCCTCTGGATAGTCTGAAAATAGCAGGGTAAGAGTAGAAAATGAGATTCCTGCTTAGTTGGTGTTTCGTAGGCATTTATTTCCAAGACAAACCTTTTCTTTCTCTTTCTTCCTTCCACTCCCCATTACTTCTTGGGTGCCTGTGTGTGTCTCCTTTTTTTTCAGCAAGGTTGATTTGTATATGTCTTGGGCCCTTTTGCTAATCCTTGCACAAAATAATGACTAATATGATTGGTCTTACACGGGATGGCCAGCTGCAAGCACTAAGATGAAAAAAGCCCTGTAAGAAGTAAACATTAACAGAGACTGCTCTTTGGCAGTGGACTGTGAGTCTGGATGGAGGGTTATCTTGTCTTCTTGATTCCATGGGTGACTCATCTGACAACTGCTTTTAGTGGTAGCTGTAGTTAACATTTATCACAAGGTCATTGGAAAAGCATATGATAGTTGAAAATTAGCTATTTCTAGTAAAATATAAATCCAGTTTGGATTCTCCAGTCTTTGTCTTGACTGATCAGTGAAGGAAGAGTTTACTTCTCCTTGGAATCTAGCTGCAGTTCTGGAGTGTATAACTGTTTTTCCTTTAAGGAATGCAGGCTCCCTCACAGTTTATATTTTGCAAGAAGGCATTTCACCTCCTCTACAAACACTGACTTTTTTTCCACCTCCTGTTACCAAAAAAAGTTACTGAGAAATGCATGAGACGAAAGAAATAATTTCGCTGTTTAATCATTGTAACCTCACTTTACTTACTTGGGGCTGGGTTCTTCTTTTCTGATCTCTAGTTTGCTTCCTATTTACTCACCTGATCTAAGCTTTGAAGTTTGTTGTCAAGACTCCCAATCTGCAAGAGAAATGCAAATTACATTGTGCTTATATGAGGGTAACCACAGAGGTATGTGCTGGATGCTAGTAGTCTAAGGAAATATTTTCTTTTGAGAACAGAGAATAGTTGATATATGAAAATGGATGACAGGTTCAAATCAGGTCCCATTCACTGGAATTTCAGTGTTTTAGGCTGTTCAGAAAATGACAGCTTAAATATATCCCCGTTTGGTTACAAAAAGCAAGACTCAGTCTTGTGAAGATGTATTCAAGGACTGTTTGGGTGCTTGTGGGCACGTGAAGGACAGAGGTCTGAGACAATACACCAAAAGCCAAGAAAAGGTTCACCATATCTCAGAGGGTTACGACCACAAGCAGCAAGCTGAAAATGAATCAGGGAATATGATGGATACGTATCAGCACAATTTCCCCAAAGGGAGGTCACTTAGGTTATAAAATATCTTCTTATGAGGAACTCGTTTTAACACTGAAGACAAATGAAGTCAGGCAAAGGTTTCAAAATCTTCTATTAGAGAAAAATCTCTAGAAACAGAGAAGAGACAAAATCGATGTATGGTTCTTTTCTTTCCACTGCCCTATAGCCCATCTGATGTATGGAACGGAATGTCTGTGTAATGCCTGTAGGAACATTTTTGGTCAATTTCCTGAATTTAGTGGGATTTCACTTCCATAAATATTAAAGGATATAATCCGTAGCAATGTTAACAGTGAACAAAGGAAGAATCTTGGTAACTGGAAATAATGGGATTTACAGGAATATTTCCATTGTCTCCAGATTTACTAAGTATCTCAACATTAAACACAGACTTTGAGCTGATATTAAATATGAATTCTGCTGCAGTTCTCTAAACTGAAGCCCAGAAATACTAAAATGAATCAGGTAATGGTGTTAATCTGAGGAATGGAAAACCGTGGATGGTGGAGAAGGATACTATGAGGGCATGGCTCACCTTGGAGGTCAGCAGAGCAACCTGTTGGGACACATTCTGAGTGGCACCACTGGCTTTTTTAAGTTCTTGAATCTCTGCATTACTTTCTCTCACCTAAATTTAAACAACAGCGATGATGTGAAATAAGCCTGGCTTTTTCAAAAGTTTAGGAAAGTTTTGTCCTTGATTAACTTTACTATTACAAAGTCGGCTTAAATACAGAGAGCTCCATTTCATACACAGTTTAATCTTAAAATTATTTTGTGTAATAACATGATCACTTTACAAGTATGCAATCGCTTACTTTCACATTAGAGTGCTGACACTGTTAATATAAAATAACAATCATACAAAACACATCAAATATTTGCTAAGACAAATTCTGAAGATAATTATACTATTAATATGAAAAACATATTAAACATAGTAAAAACATATTAAATAAAAGTAACTACATCACCTGACTAAAAAGTTCTGCAAGGTCTTCTTCATTAACTTTTATTTTCCCTAGCGGTGCAGTTCTAAATTCAATATTTTTGCTGGAGCCAGCATGGAACACTAAATTTCCCTGCTCTGAGGACAAACGAGGCCTGTTGTATTATGGAAAAAACAAAGAGATCATTTAGTTACACATATCTGCCAAAGAGTAAAGCCATTCCATTCCCCTTACTGGCACCTAGAAGCTACTATATGAAAAAATGCATTTACAAGAAATAGTACTTACTGCTCATCATAAATGGTTCTTTTCTGCCTCTTTTTTTCATAGTGGTTTGATTCACAGCTCAGTCCAGTAAGTAATAATAATGCAACTAAAAGCCCTGGAGCAGGAGTAGCCCAAAGCATTGCTCTCTTCCAGCTGTCCAGCATTTGAACTGATACCTCCAGTGCTGAATTTTACTCTTGAGAGACCAGGTGCCCTTTGCTCTCACACAGCTCTTTATTCACAAGTTCCCATTCTGCAGTCTTATCTTGCAAGGGTGAACTTTATTTCAGGTTATCTTAATTAAAGATTGACAGCATGCAAATCTTCTAGATGTTAAATGCATTTTTCTCTCTTTGTCTTTTGGTTTCAGGAGCTTTGAAAGACTGTAAATCGAAATCTACCTATATTTTACCATGATATCTTTGACCCTTGTACACTGTTTTTCAGAGCACCTTGTAATCTGCAGCTGGCTACTGCAGGAGTGGCTCTTTCTCCCCACATGCTTCACCACACAGGAGAAGGAAAGATTATTTGGCAGCACCTCGATTGCTACCAAAAAAAAAGAAACAGAACCCAGCCCAAATGCCACATATAAAACCCATAGCGCTTGGCAAGGAACATTTGTATTGAAGCAGAAGCTTCTAGCCAGTAATTTATTGGGCAGATGACACAAACAAGTTAGTAGTACCAAAGAGCATCCCATGGATTACAACAGCAAAATATATTTTTAACCAAATATGGTTGTTCTGACTCAAGAATGACTCAGTCCCCAGATGGTGGGGAGACAATCACACATCAAGGGGGCTGTATTTTGTTTGGCATGTGTAGGCTTTCTTCATTGCGCACACTAGGACTCTGAAAGTCAGGCCCAGCCACAGACAATGCAGAATGAAAAATTCAAAGGAGACACAAAAGTAATTAAAAAAATGCAAATTAATATGTTCTGAGAGCCAAAATTTGAATCTTCACCCCATTTTCCTCTACCCTTCAGCAGTGCTTTGCAGTCTTCTCAAAAGAAGTTTCCCACCCAGTCGCTGGTGAGTGCTTGTTCTTGAGTACCAGGCCTTTGCTGCTGGAAGCTATGACAGAGTCCATCGGCCACCTCCCTTTTGTTTTTACTTGAGTCTCCATATTCACATTGCACAAGATCTTGCTGTGCTTTCCCTGCTTAAGGGAGTTTTGTGTATCTTTTCCTTCCTCATGCTAGGAGCTACCTGAATATCCAGGTCCATGTTTTTGACATTCCTTTTTGCTTAGAGGACAATTCATTCACGTTGCTGATATATTAAAACTGTACTGAGCAGCAACAGTTGTAGCTGCTCTTGATTGAAGATAACATTAGTCACCATTCACTGATCCTTGAAGCCCCAGACTGTCATGGTCACCATGGAGTTACTGCACTTCCTAACCCTGCTCAGCTTTCCTTTCTGCTCCAGTATGCACTCATCCCCTGCAGATGTCTCACAGATACACAGAACTTGCTCTGGAGCTGGGGGATTGAACGAACTCTACAGCTTTCATGGACAGAAACGTTATGAGATCAAAGCACACTGGGAGAAGATTGGATATAGTGACAAAAAATATTGCAAAGACAAAAAGGCAGAGGTGGACTGTGAAAGTGAGTGCGAAGCAAGCACAGCTAACATTTGTGGTGCTGCCACAGGTAACTTGACCCTCACTGTGAATAACTATTATGTCTGAGATTCTATCAGCTGCATCCCACCAGCTTCACTATTTTCTGTTGTTTGCATTTTTAATACATTTTATTATGTGTATTTTTAGAAATTTATCTCAGAATTCGGAACAGTGTGAGCCTACTGATCATTTGCCTTGTGCTTAGATGCATTGCGTTGCAGGTAACCCAACAGTTGCTGCTCCTGCCTAGAGATCTACAAGGGCAGAGGTGAAAGCTTCTCCTGAACCCACAGAGGACAGCACATCCCATGTGCTTACTGGTGCAGTAGCAGCGGCTCAGGTCTCTGGGTATTCACCTGCTCCACAACAGCATCCGGTCTCCAGAAGAACGAGTCTTATCAGCTCCTGCTGCAAGAACAGAGGATCATGAGCAGGAATCCTCGTGTGTTGTCCTTCACCATCATCAGGGGTGACATTCACATGAAAATGCAGAATTCTATCCTTAGTTGTGGAAGACTGTAACTGCTCCATTCAATCCAAATGAGCTACAATATTTTACACCAACTGAGGTTCTGTTCTTGTACATTGTTAAATTTCCTATTCTGCTCTTTGCTTCAAAACCTCTGTTCTGGAATAGGAGAGCATAGATGAATTATAGATATCTCTGCCCAGTCAACAGGACACCTTCTGCCTCTGGGTATCCTGGTATTGTCCATTAAACTAGTGCTTACTAACATTCCCCATGTCCATTCTGATGCCTGTCTGGGTTGGAGTTTTTTTCCTCTCTTTTTGTTTTAACAGTTTGCTTTTATAACTGTCAGTTGGGTGTAAACTTGAAGAAACGATGGACCAACTAAACTGGCACTTCACAGTATCACAGTATCATAAGGTTGGAAAGGACCTCCGAGATCATCGAGTCCAACCTATAACTCAACACTAACACCAACACCAACACCAACCCATCATCTAAACCATGGCACTCAGTGCCTCATCCAGTCTCCCGTTAAACACTTCCATGGTCTGCGACTCCACCACCTCCCTGGGCAGTGCATTCCAATGGCCAATCACCCTTTCAGTGAAGAAGTTTTTCCTAACATCAAACCTAAACTTTCCCTGACGAAGCTTGAGTCCATGCCCTCTAGTTCTGTCACTGGTCACCTGAGAGAAGAGACCAACCCCTGCCCGACTGCAACCTCCTTTTAGGTAGTTGTAGAAGCAATGACGTCTCCCCTGAGCCTCCTCTTCTTCAGACTAAACAGCCCCAACTCCCTTAGTCGCTCCTCGTAGGGCTTGTGCTCCAGCCCTTTCACCATCTTCGTTGCCCTAACTTCCTAGAAGGCTGGGTGAGTACATGCATACTTCAATGACTTTCTTCCACGAGCTCCATTGTAAGTTAATAGTTTTCAGCCTGGACTTCAGCTGTGACCCACAAAATCCTTCCTTTTTCCTATTCATTTCTTTTGCATACTGAGTATGCATTGCTTCTGTCTGCTGCCTGTCGGTCTTGGATTCAAGATTCCTTTTCCAACTAATTAACTCCAATACAGCACATGAACAATGAGTAATAAACCATAGAGGGTAGGGAGAAAGCTGCTAATGTAAGAAGGAAGAAGAAATAACTCTATTCACCTTCTCTTTACAGCTTAGAAAATAGTTGACTTGAAGACCAGGTGACTGTCTATGCACTGATAGTAGGATGGAAAGAGTGCTCTGGACTTCTGTGTAAACCTTGCATGACACACTATTTTCCATTTCATTAGACCTTTGAGATTTTAGTTAATTTACTCTCTATTCCCAGTGCATGCACCTTAGGCTAGCCAAGTTGCAAAATTTATAAACAATCTTCAGGACAAAAATAGATCCACACCTTTAATTTTACTGAAATACACTAGATTGGGATATAATTTTTGGAGGAATGGAATGGAAAACTTGCAAAGGTCTGGTATAAGAATAGGAGCTGTTCTTTCTAACAAGGAGAGTTGGCATGAACCCCTCCTCCTGGGACAGATCATTCACTACTTCACTGACATTACGGCTGAGGAAACACCTCTGTTGTGCACAGATTTGGCAGGAAGTAACTGAGCATTTGTCTTTAATTCTGGTTGAAGTTCATTCTGTACTAGCAGGAACTACAGTTTACCACCATGTTGTGTAGCTGCATGAAATGAAATGGTGATCTCTCTCTACTCCTCCAACAGCGGTTGTCTGCAATGCAAAGACACTGCTGTATAAGATAAAAATTGACTTTGGTTATGGCCAAAAATTCAATACCTATTAGTTGCACCTATGAAGTCCACTCAGATGCAGACAGGAGTCTGTGTCAGTGTTCCATTTTCATATGGGGAAGTGCAACCACTGGTGTGAATCTCAACCTGGATAATATTTTAATGGAAGGATAACAAATAATCCTTCATTTTGTTCTATAGATGCAAAAAAAAATCTTTGTTATTCAGTGTTAGGATTCAAATATTTACAAATAATTATAAATCCAGCCTCATTGTTTGTTTAATTTCAAGTAGTGAACTTGAGTGAATTTAAGTGAACAAGATCCCTTGTCCATGCTTCCTCTCACTGTCAAAAGGATCAGGTGGATTAAAGTCAATGAGAACAATCCAATTGTCTTTCCTTCACAGCTTCTTTCAGCTCTTCTTCTTTCCTTTTTGTAATAATATTCTAGTGTTCAAAAGTGACACACAAAACAAGAATGAACAGTTACCTACGCAGTACAAATAGGCAAATTGCTGGAGTACACAATGCTCTGTATCAGATTCAGCGCTTTTGGTGCGTCCCTACAGCTCCGAGACAACCAGCCACCAAGCTGGTGTTAGGCCCTACACAGAGGACTAACAACCATACGGTTTATGCCAAGCAAGGGTGACTGAAAAACAGTGTTCCCCTTCCTGTCCCTCACCATCATCGCCTCCTTCTCTTTATGTGTGGAAAATTTTATCGCCACAGCATTTCCCCAGGGGCTGCAGAACCTGCACGGTAGCTCCATTTCCCACACCATTCCTTATGGAGTTCTTTTACTTCTCAGCATGCTGCCCTCTGACACCTGCTTAAGATTTTGCTCCCTTAACTCAGTTATGAAGTTAATAAGTTACCTACTGATGAAGTTGAACTGGCTGAGAAATCTAGGTTTTCAGTTTTTAATAGCAAATAACAGAGAGATGAGCTTTTATTTGTTTAGCTATTTCAGCTGGAATTGATCTACTATTCTTATTCTCTGTAGGTTCCTTCATCACAATGAAGGCACTTAGAACATATTGCAGTTTTTTAGTTTCATTAAAAGACATATTTCGGTTCCTTTGTCTTTCTTTTTTTTCTTCCTGCGCATGTTGTTTTCACAAACCATCAGTCACTTTGATGCTTCCTATTTTGTTTCATTCTTTTTTTGAAATTAGGTTCATGAAAAGTTTGCAGTCAGTTACATTGGCTTTGTTCTTTTCTATTGATTATTCCAGCCCTTTTAGCACATTCCAATTGCTTTAATATACACTGGGGTTATTTTTAGGGACTGCCATTTGCATAGTCACCCTTCTCCACTAATAACCCTAAAGCCATGAATGGGGCTGGCTGCAAAACCTCCCTCAGATTCAATCCATTCTATGGCTTTATCAAGAGGTTCAGATCTGAGGAAATTCCATAAATCATTTGCTGTGTATTGATGCTGTGATTACAAATATTGGCATTCTGTCATCATACAAATATAAGGAAGTGACAGTGGTCATGTTGGGTTAGAAAAATATCCATCTAGGTTAGTAGCCTGTCTCCAACAGTGACCAAGAGCAGATAGTTGGGAAATGAGGGGTACACAAAAGGACAAGCACATAAAATACCTCCCAGAGGCACTCTCTTGGTCTCCATCTAGTTGCAGCTTGGGAACTTCATCAACCAGAAGTCTAGCTGCTCCGCACTCTCAAAGAATTTCTCTTCCATGAGCTTGTCCAGTCTCTTTCTGAACTCTTCCCCATGCTTTGCCTTACAACACAGGTACAATGAATGAGTAATTCCACATGGTAAGATCAATATACATTCAAAATGCCACTCAGAAATTTTATTTCTGAGTAGAATCCCATTTTTAAGTAACATTTACATCATACTGAAATAGAAAGGGATTAAAATATATACAGGGTAAACATTTCAATTAATCAAAACTATGTATTACTGTCTAGGTATGAGAAAATACATAGCACCATCAAAGTGCTTTTCTTCCAGATGCCAGGTTATGATTTAAAAATGTTTGAGTTACAACAGCTCAGTGCATGCACAAAAGCACAAGACAAATGCTGTCAATGAAGCTGTGATTTCAGGATGTATTCCTGTGTTTAGAATCAAAGAGGCTTCCCACTGGAGGAGATTTTAGGGATGACTTTGCTGTAGAGTTTTCTGAATCCCAGTGAAGGGTAGCAAACAAGAGTGGCCACCTGAAAAACCCTCCAAGAATCCTCTCTCATTAATACAGAGTGGTGTATTCCACTCAGTTTTAGCCTCTCCAGCTCTACTTCTTGATGCATCAGAGCTCTTTCTTACTAAAAGATCCTTTGCCCGTGCTTCCGCCCACCATCCAAAGGACCAGATAGAGGAAAGTCAAACAGAAAAAAAGTTGTCTTGCCTTCACAGATGGCTGCCTGGTCATCTAAAGCCACATACTCCTTTTCTTCAATAGTTACATAAATCCCCCAAACATCATAATGAACTCAAGAGAAAAATAACACAAATCTCTGGATGCTCTTCACATTTAAATCAATGTACTAGCACTACTCAGTATTACATTTTCCCTGGTGCTTTGGGTATCAGTTACCTATTCAAAGAAGTTGTTACTAAACAGTCATAAATTTCCTTCCCCTAATGAGGTTGCAATATTTCAATACTGATGTTTGCACAGGCAAAAGGAAAATAGTTACTGAAATTCAGTTTTGGACACTTTGCCTGGTTTCTTACACTTGTCAGGTTATTTTTCCTTGGGTATTTCTTTGACAATTTCTACTTTATACATTATTTATATAAGACTGCCCAGAAACGCATAGTGTTTTAAGCAATTACTACTTTGTCTCCTCCAAATCCTTACTTGTATGGCATATTCTTTATGGACCATGCCAAAAAAAAATGCACCAAGCACTGTGCTTGTTTTGGTTGGGACAGAGTTAATTTTCTTCATAGTAGTTTGTATAGGGCTGTGGTTTGGATTTGTGCTGAAAACAGTGCTGATAACACAGGGATGTTTTAGTTATTGCTGAGCAGTGCTTACACAGAGTCAAGGACCTTTCTGCTCCTCACACCACCCTACCAGAGAGTAGGCTCGGGTGCACATGAATCTGGGAGGGGACACAGCTGGGACAGCTGACACCAACTGATCAAAGGGATATCCCAGACCATACAACATTAAGTTTAGCATATAGAGCTGGGAGAAAAAGAAGGAGATGGGAAATTTTCAGAGTGATGGCATTTGTCTTCCCAAGTAACAGTTACATGTGATGGAGCCCTTTTTTTCCTGAACAACTGCCTGCTGATGGGAAGCAGTGAATGAATTCCTTGTTTTGCTTTGCTTGCATGTGTGGCTTTTGCTTTACCTATTAAATGATCTTTATCTCAACCCATGAATTTTCTCACTCTTACTCTTCTGAATTCTCTTCTTCATCCCACTGGGGAGAGTGAGTAAGTGGCTGAGTGGTGCTCAGCTGCTGGCTGGGGTTAAACCAGATATTTGGTTTCAAATATCTAAGAGGCAAAATACATTAAAATGCTAAGCAAAAGAAATATAATATTTATACAATAAGCCAACAGTATGTGAAATTTCAGTATAAATAGCAACAAAACAGAACAGAGAAATCAAAGGGTGAGCTGAGAATTAATAGATCATCCTTGAGGTGTAACAAATACTTGCTACATTTTCTATTTATTTTAGAAATGCTTAGCAACTACTAAAGCAGAATTGTACAGTCATCAAAGCATTGATTGTTCAGATTTCTATTGAGATGACTCTTTAGAACACATGACAAAGTTTAAGAGAGATGCTACTGTTATCACATACCAATGTTTTTCCAGCCTGTAATACACGGATTCCTTATGGTCTGTATACCACTCCTCAGAAGGTCAGCAAAAGCGAGATTAAAAAAGCCTATGGGCAGGAACATTACATTCACTGCATGGAAGGATTCACTGCCACCAGAAAATTTTCAGATAATGATTCAAAAAAAATATACAAATCCACTGCGTTGAAAACATGCTATTTTAGTAAATTCACTGCAACACAGGTTTCTTCATGAGTACAGGGAAACCCTAGATTTCCTCAGATTAAAAACAGCTTATGGAGGTAAGATATCCTGGAAGGGGACGTGCAAGCTTCAAAAAATGACTTAAAAAATGTGACACCACCAAATATGACATCATTTTTCTCAGTGGAACTTCTCAAGTTTGAGGAAATGCAACATTATTTCATTCAGAATATGCGATGCATTTAAGATGTGCATAAAACCAAAAATCACGTTCTGAAAATCCCCTTCAATTTCCAGAGCTGCCTTTCATCTATATACCTTTCATCTACTTTTGTAATCCTGTTTCATTGCTGCGAAAACCCTTAAGATGAAGGTGCAAAGTGCAGCACTGGCGTAGGCTGCAAAACACGATTAGGAGGATGCTCGGAAAAGGAAGCAAGGTGATCAAGTGAGGTCTAGCATGTACAACTCAACAGAGCTCAGTAAATGAGTTCACTAGTGACAAACAGATGGGATAAGCAGCAATCACTCAATTTAGCTGCACTGGTTTTACAGGGTTAGCAGGGGTAAAACACACAAAGACACACTAACAACTCTGAAATCTGTTCTTTCAAAATACCTTCTTCAGAAGCAGCTCTCATTAGCAAACAGGTTTCTGTCTTCACAATCGCATTGAATTAAAATTCACAGTCAAGATGGAATGAGCTGTATTACTATATCAGTTTAAGATGAAGCTAGATAAATTCCCACTTACACTTTAATATTGCTTGCTTATGAGTGACAAATAAACCATTAAAACATGTTTTACAGATTAAGGAATAGAAAACGTTAATAATAACATTCTGCCAAATATTATTATAGTCAGGAAAAATGAACAGATTATTTACTTGCTTTAGCTGAAACAAGCCCCAATTTATACATAAAATTGATCTCATTTGCTTTCATTTCAGTGTTTGAAATGTGTTAGATAGGAACAGATTTTCCTATTGTCACACTTCTCCCATATAGCCGCTAGTTATTGATCTGGCTGATAAATCTACACAATAGCCACCATGTAAACAGATAACTGTGGTTCACAACACGGTCATAAACACACTTGCTCTTTGCAGTTTAGTAGTAGGTACAGCTTAATGTTCATCCTGTACTTTTTTGCCATTACAGTACCAGTGAGAGACCATCTAAAAATAGAAACCAACCTCATTCTTCTCTAGAGCCTAGTCCAGAGCTCCTTTAGGAGAATCCATTTCCCTTTGTCTTATACAGCCGGAACAGCCCAAGTGTTCAAATGCTCTTAGGGAGTACATCTGGCTTAACAGCCCAGAAGCAGCAGGCAAATCAAGACTGAAGATGAAATGCACAAGGAGTCAGCATAATATAAATTAAGGCACAAAAAAAGATACCAAGCTTATTTTCTCTTTCAGGACTATGGCAGATGAGAACAGCTGCAGTACCTCCACAGCAGCTCTGTTCTCTACAGCCTGTAGTTTCTCCTGCATTACCAAGCTTAGATGCAATGCACCATGACTGTTCCTGTGTCATCCCATAGAAAACACACACACAAAAACCCCAGACCAGTCTTTCTCAGGACTGGTGGCTCTGACAACTCACTGCTTTGGTGCACAGGGAGCACAAGCTACCTCAGAAATCCCTCCATTTTGTGACACACCAGCTCCCTAACGGGTGTTTCATCTTGCCTTTTTCTCCCTCAAGCTGTTTTTAATTTTTTCTCTAGATACCAATGCAATATTACCTGTAAGGATAAATAACAACTAGAATATGTGCTTCTTCAGAAGGTTTTTAGTAAACTCACAAGACTGATGATTAGAAAAGCATTCAGTCCAGCTCTACAAGACGGTGTGCAACTATGGCACTCTGGGTGGCCATATGCCGTGGTTTCAACCCAACATACACTCCTAAACCTGGTACTATCAGGGTTTGCATACAAGTCTTCAAAAGAAGCCCATATAATTTCTCTCCAGTTCTTATGCCATAGCAACCTAGATGCAGAGTTTCTTAACCATTTTGTGTCTTGTATGTGTAGGTGTTTGGTAAGGAGCAACGATCTTATCCTGAATAATGTGAGAACAGAAACAGGCGAACTATTGTCAGAGTTGTGAAATCTTGGAATATTTTTATTCAGCTGCACCTAAGCAAATCATTCCAGACAGATACAGTTGCGATCCAGGAACCTACAAGTTTTTAGAAAGGATTAGACAACCATAAATTAAGGGTGACATTGTGTCTTCTTCAAAATTGCATACAAAACACTGAATTTAATAGCTTCATTAGCTACAAAACCTACATCAACACTTCAGATCATACATACAATAAATCTTTTAAGAATGTATCACTGATATTTACAGATGAGGCTATTATATATTTAAAACTTGGGTCTCTGCACTTAATTAAAACAGCTTTGTGATTTTTATACTGTACTGAGAAGGTGGTTTGAAGATAAGAGTCTTACCCATTTTCATTAAGGAATATGTACATTTTGCAAATTAAAACGTCCTAGAAACTTCCATTTAAATAAAACACCTCTACAGTGCAAATTCACCAAAAAAAGAAAGGTATTAAAAATATATCCAAACTGTTCGGCAAAACGTCTAGACAGATATTTTGGTGAGCTATGATTTTTATTCAGCTGCCATCAGCTATCTTTTCAAAGTCAGAAGTATTTTGTCACCAGTCTGTATTCAAGAGATTCAGGTTCTAAATTATCCAAGTAGAATGGAGATCAGTTTTGCCACCACATGTACATTGAGGCTGTTTCCCAGGAGACGGTAGCATTGCTTTATTGTTACTTTGTCAGGAAATCCTAGAACAAAAACATAGTGCAACACCATTAGTCTGGGTTTGTTCCTGGCTCTTAATCTATTCCTCTTTTCAGTGAACAGTTCTTTACGCAGTTATCACAGACAACCTAAACCACTGCACAACAACTACTCCAGAGAAATTCCAGTGAGAAACATGGCCACTGCAGTAAGAAAATGTGATGATTCTGTAGATGGACTAAACTGCATTTCTCAAGAAGCTTTACGTTGTACTTCCAGCCTGAGCCCCTTTAACCAGTTGAGTCTCACAGTGCAATGTCCCACCAGGACAGACTAAGCTATGAGTAAGGCTTATTCAGCAAGTGATCAAGCAGCTCAGCAGTTTCCCATTAATTCAGTGCCGACCCAGTCAAATGCACTCAGACAGCATCTGAAATGTCCTTCACACGGTAAGTGTGTGCACTGGCAGAAAGAAGGGAGGCCCAAAACAAAATAAACGGGTCCTTGTGTCATGAATGAAGAATTTGCCAACAGCCAGCTGGTCTGCTTTAACTGTCCTTGCTTGCACTCCTAGCTTACTCCAGCTGTGAGCTGAAGTGCACACACCTCAACTTGAGTGAAGGATGAACAGCAGTGGTGATTCAATTTACCTTAATTCCACAATCTGCTGAAATTTGATCACATTCAATTATTTCATCATTCCCTAAGAAGAAAACCTAACTTTGAGCCCAAAGTCATCACCAACCACATTAGTTCTGACGCATAAAAACACTATGTGTGCTATTAGTGATGTACATATTCTGAAGTTTCCACAGCACTTCAGAAAAATCCTCTTGAGGGATTGCTCAGGCGAGAACATGGTTGGACAGTTGCTGAGCCAAGGGTGGAAAGCTGAGGAGGTGGTGACTGGGAGGAGATGTTCCATTCTTCTCTGCCAGTTATTTATGTCTTGAATGTGGACTGCTCTGGTAAACACATCTTCTGCCAGCTCCAAGCACTCTGCCCAGCTTCCTGGCACTCACACTTGGGCAACCATTCTTCTCCCTTTGGAACAATCACCTGCACTCCCTCACATACTTCCTTAGATAGAGTTTTCATGTTACATCACTGGATAAGGTACAGAATTTACACATTTTAAAAGAGTATATGAAAATAAATACGTACTTAAGCACACACACAAATGCATGTGCACTTATAGCCCAACAAGCTTATCTGAACCCTGAAAATTTCAGAGTTTCTCCTGCCTCTTGGCAACTGAAAGCTTAAATTAATTTTCAGGGCTCACTGTTTCCTTTCTCCCAAGCCGCCTCCATCTGCCTGTTAACATTATCTTGCACCTCCTATCTTCTTGGCTCAATAGCAGCCTACATCAGAAGTACACATTTGACAACTCATAGGATGTTGGCGTTTGCTGCACATCTCTCACTGCATCATTTAGGTCATGCATGCTACTTGATGATGTTCTGGTCTTGGCAACACACACTACTACATTGTGCTGGCTTTCCACTAGGCTGCCATTTGCTTCCCAATAGCTTAAATACGTCACTAACAAGACAAATGAAAAAGTCATCCTGACATCACCCTGATGAAGGCAGGTCGCAGGTGCAAGAATGCTGGGATCACTTTTAATGATATTGCTGTGCGAGCCACAGCAGTGACTAAGACAAACGACTGCAGTATTTCATCGACCTATAGTGCAATTACTACTTACACATTTAGATGTTAAAAGCACAAATAAATCTGTTCATATTAGGAACAAACAATAATTTTAACTCTGGACCACACGTATTGGACAAGTCCATCAATTTATTTTAAAATATAGATCCAATCTATAGAAACACAATCATGTTTCTTCTGATAATATTGTAGCTGCAGTTAGTAACAACAACTGTTACAAAGCTTCATGACATTCTCTTCACTTCATTTTCAGCCTCTAGTTTCTCATTTCTCTAGCTTCTTGGACCAACAACACACGTGCAGTGGGTACATCTCCAAGCTTTCTGCTGTTGAAAATTTCAGTTAAAATGTTGCTCTCACTACAGAACACTGGAGCAGAGAAATTACAGCACTTTTCTCTCTGAAAATATCACACTTCACAATAATGGCTTGAAATTTAAAATGGGAAAAATACTGTTGGTTAATCACCCTTTGCTGTAGACATAAATGAGGCAACTTACACAAAACAAACCCATAGCTTGAAAATCCTCACAAAGATTTCAACCACCCTAGAGCTAAGTAATCCTTTTTTTAAGTACAATGTGGAAAATATCTTAAATTAAACACAAAGGAAAGAAATGTCACACTTGTGACTCAGCACACTGGGTTCTGCCTGTGAATCAGGAGTACATGTCAGAGGACACCAGTGGGTGAGAAGCTTGTTTTATGTGCTGTGGAGTTTGGAAAAGCAGTATAGTGAGGCAGGGAACCGCAAGAACGCTGATGAAGGTCCCATGATTAAGGCAGAATGGAACTGCCCTCTGAGAGGCAGAATCTGTCTCTGTCCCTCCCTCTGCAGTTCTGAAGAGACAAAAGACAAGTTTGCTAAACAAGCACTTCATAGATGGTGTTGATCTGGAAGGCCCTCAAATTCCAAGCCTGACTTATCCTGAGAGTTCATTCTGGTTTGCAAAAATATTGAACCTCACAGCTGTCCCTGAAGATGAGCTCTGAACAGAGAAAGTATAGTATCATTCTAAGCATTCTGAAACAGTAAAGGTCAGGTTTCTCAAACTGAAGACCCCTGGTTCTCCCTCTGTAAAACACAAGCAATGTTAACCCTACTACATCTCTCAATGATGTTGCAAAGACTAACTTAAATTTGGCCAACACAACTGTATTAAAAAAAAAAAAAAAAAGAGAAATTGGCAATTCTGTGGTCAAAAGAGATCTTGAACAGCATGATAAACCTATACATGCCCAGTCCAGCCCTGTTTAGCTCAAGTTTCTTTACATCAGCCTACACCACTATAGAAGAGAGCTGTGCTAAGAAAAAGGCTGTCTGCAAAAAGAACAAATCTACTAAAGAGAGGCTGCAAAACAATCCTGCATGTTAGGACATAACTCAACACAGCACACTCCTGCAAATGCTCATAAACAAGGAACCTTAGTGCTAGTAACTGTTAACGTTTGACTTTGCAAGCTTGATGATGTTCTTTGAATGTAGTAATTCTGAACATAACTAAATAATAAATGAAAAGAACTAAAACAGCAAAAGAAATGTATAAAAGCTATGAGCACTCCTCAGAACTCTAAGTCACTGAGGAAGTTGAACAAAAATATAACAAATTACTCAAGGTCAGTGGTGTCTTATTCTATGGATGCTCACATTGCTGAGAGACAGCGAATTGATCGGTGTGGCGGCAGCAGGCCAAACTCCTTAGTAGGTAGCGACAGCTATGCTTTCTTGCCTGCCTTTCTTTATAAGGGTAATTCTGGTGAATTTATTTCAGGCTGAATTCTGGCTGACCTGTGTCTAATGTACTGGCATTGCTGAGTCTTGTTCCTTGTCTCCCTCTTTTCCACAAAAACAGTTAGAAAATGAAGTAACTGACCAACTGGCCTTTCTAGAAAACAGAGATTACTTAGAACATTAACTGAAGAGTTTGGTTATTCCTGAACAAAGAAGTATCTGTATCTACTGAAATTCCCCTTCTGTCAGCAGCTGAGAATAAGGGAGAAAGCAAGCAGTTCAACCCCTGAGAACCAGCAGCAGATCTTCAAAAAGGCAGGATATGTTGACTTACTGCAGTTAGTGAGTAATGTTGGCTGCAGAGCAAATAGTTTTAACTTTGAACAAAAGTACTCCTTCATTGTCATTCAGTAATAGAGCATTTCTCGTGTCAAAACTTTTTTTTTTTTAGTTTATCAAGATACATCTAACCACAGAAGCTGGCTCATAAAATATAAAAAACTTGTGGAAATTCAGAGAAATTCAGAGTTAGCCAAATAACAAGAATCAACCATAATAACTGAGTGGACAAAAAATAAAAAATGCAAAATAAAAACCATGATTAGTCCCCAGTAAAAAACCTGACACTGGCATTTCTGAAGAACTAGAAATGGGTACTTTGCAGCACATACCAAATTCTGGAGGGAATCCATGAAGATTTGCTATTTCTCTTGGGGTAAAATATCTCAGTTTTAGTGCTGACAATTTAATAAGCTTCTCTTCTTCTGGTAACTCCTCAATGCCTTTAAACACCGATTCAAGCTATGAATAATATCCAAAACAACAGATATAACAAATGCAGGCAAAATGTGTGAAATTTAACGCTCACATCTTAACAGATTATTTCTTTGATTATTAGAGTGCCAAAGATAGAGTTTTTTGTTTGTAAGTATGAATAGTGTTGCCTTTTCACAGCCAATATCTCAACACACAGACTTGGAAGAAAGAAATCAATGTTGCCATGAGGGCGTTCATCATTTATTCCTCCAGTTATTAGCTATACCAGTAGTTAATGAGGCAACCAAAGGACCACAAATATTTGTTAATGACAACAGAGTGACAATATAACTCAATCGCAGACCATCCACACAAATTAAGCTGTAAGGATGTAGCTGTTTTAATACATCCACGTTATCCTGAGTTCCAAAGCTTATGAGTTCTTATGCTCAGAAGCGACATATAATATCTGTGAACAGCACAGAAGTGCAGGAGGCAGTGCTTGCGTACAAAACAGGCTTTGTGAAAAGCATCTTTGAATGATGATTCACCAATACATTTATTTTTACCTTACCCAATGCCAAAATACCACTTTGCAGTGAACTTCACATCAACAGTAGAACTTTTCAAAATACTATGTCTTTCCAGATAAATAATTTTGAAATTCAAATATACTAAAAATTTGACAGTATTTACTGAATCAGCTGAGTACAAAAAACAGTCCTAGATGCACAACACTGCCCTGCAGTTTATCCACAGAATTAGTTGTTTTTAATGTTTTCACATACCCCTGTGAAACCTCTGTATGACATTACAGATAATAAAATAACAGCAACTTATTCTCCACAAGAGGCACACTTATAAATATGATTTAAACAAGCTGTTGTTTAGGAATGCAAAGTAAATAAACTAGAAACCCAGTTACCAGAAAATTCTGTAGTAGACAGAAAAACAACAAGTTGTAAACCAAACTATTCTCATATGTTAGACTACATATTCTTACCTGTACATCTACTGCTGTCTGCAGAACCGAGCCTGTTCCTTCTACATAGTGTCCATACCTTAACAACAACAATAACAATCTTAAATTAATATTTTCATTGGACCTCATTGTACTGACAAATGGCAAGATGCAGGGAGGTTACTTGGGTTCCTTTGCTTTGATTAACAAATCTCCTCCTGGACAGATAAAGCAAAAGGCCTTGTTATTAACCATGCAAACCCCTGGAGTTCAACCTCTGAACATGCTCTCTGGCTTGAGTCTGCCGTCAGTCCACAAGGGTTTAACCACACTAATGTGTTATTATAAGGTAACCAGGACACCTATACAAGGCCAAAGAACTCAAGCACAGCATCATCAGAAAGGGTCAACTACATTGCACAGAACAATTTTCCATTAAGGTCAAATGTGTTAAAAGTCAAATGGTCCCAAGGGTCTAAATCATTTCTCTGCATTCAATGGAGGACCATTAGTGTTAGCTTCCAGCTTTTGTATCAATCCATTACGAATGGAGAGGTTCAGTCAGGTTTAACTTTTGGTTGCTTGTGGATTTTCCACAGAGGGAAGGGATAGAGGATTGCCAGTATTCAATGCAAAGCAACAGAAGTGAGAAGGAGAGAAGAAGAAAAGGAGAAAAATTAAATCCAACAGTAAGCAAACTTCCACTCTAAAACCATATGATACCTTTTATGGATGCTTTGTGGTTGATTACATAACAACACGTTTACTCTGTAGTCTTTTCCAGGCTATCGTTTACATGCAATTATGGGCTTTAAGAAACATGGTCTGCTGGTCTAACTATGATAGTGCTTTAACATTCAGAACAGAAAGAGACTGAGTCAAATCAACAGATGGGTTTTGTGCAGTGGAAGAACTTCAGAAGATACCTCATATTAGTCTGCTCTGGTCTGCACCCACCATTAACAGATACTATTCTGCAGTATCATCTGTGCATCCATAAAGACAGCTATAAAGGCCTTTTCCTCCATTTGGGGTCCATTCTAAAGCAAGGCAATGGAACAATTTTTATTTCAATGCTTTCTAATTCCATAGCGAACAAAGGAACACCCTCCCTTCAGCACAGACACAATGACCCAGCAGGGCTCATTCGTGAAGATTTCTTCTTCAGTCTGAAAAGCTCATGAGTAGTTCTGCCTGCATCAGTGAGAGCAACGATCATTTTTATTTAAAGTGCTTGCAAATCTTCTTTAAGATCAGAATGAAAGGCCCTAAACAGTAATACAAATCAAAACCACACAGAACTGAAATGTGTTGTAAATACATCACCTTTAACCAGTTAGTTGCACTCTGAAAAATCCCTAATAACAAGTTTAACAACGCAACACACATAGCACTGAGGAATCCTGATCATCTTATACAGCATCTGATTGTATTTCAGATGAACATAACTGAACCAAAATAAATGAGAATTAATTTCAAAGTGGTACTTCATAGGTTTATTGGGGGAAAAGAATCTTTTAATAGGATCCATGCTAAATAAAATACTCTAGTGTAAATAACTGGCACTAGAGTACAGAACTCGTCAGAAAAAAAAAGAAATCCAGTTGGTGTAAAAGTGGTTTGGGGCCAGGGGTGATGAAGTCTTTTTTCATACAAATGTGGGCAGATGGCCAGCATTAGCTGGGTTGTTATTAATTATTATTGTAGCTGCTGACTACAGAAAATTAACATTCCCACCTTAGAACATAATTAAATTTTTGCCACAGGAAAAAATGATGCATTGATTTTTCTGACATTTCATTAGCAGTTGTAATAAAAGAAGTTGGCTTAAGAAATTACAGTCTTTGATCTTCATCAGACTTAAGATTCCCCACCCCCTCTTCTTTCTATAAGCTTTCAAAAATCCCTCTCCATTTCATACACGTTATTTCTGGGTATACTGTGTTCTGTATTATGACTAAGAAAAAGGTAACTTCCACAATGCCAAAGAGAATTTCTGCAATTAATATCACACTATCTTAGAACACACTGCTTTTCTTCTTAATAGCATAGCAAGAACTTACAAGTAAGTCCAGAATGATTATATGTAAAGAAGTTTTCATTTGCGCTGTCCCTTAAAATTAACAAGTTCCTCTTACAACTTCAGCCATCACAAACATACTCCTAAGAGAAACTATGGTGTATGTAGTCTCAAGGAACTCAGCAATCATCTTCCAATTGTCTTGGAGTTCAAGGTCAGAAGGGAACACAGCTCAATCTCTCATGCATTACAGGTCATTATGTTTTGCCCTATACTCCACCAAAGCCTCTCAGAAGACACACCGGAATATACCGGAATGACAAATGCAGAAAGGCAAAAAAAACTGAGGAAATACCAGTGTTTGAGGTCTCTGAATTAGTAAAGGCTACAGAAGGCGTACCCAGATTACGCTCATCACACAAACCTTACTAGAAATATCTGAAGACCAACCAGAACTGAGGGAATTTTTTCTCCCAGTCTCAGAGCGGATGATCAGTATGACTGTATGAAAGACACTAGGCAGGCATCTCATCAGAGGAATTCTCTGTACTACCTGGAATGGTGCTGGTCTTGCTGGTCTCCATTCAGGGTCCTGTTTCCTAAATCTGATGCTTTGGATAAAAAAAAAAAAACAGAACTCCTAGAATACATACAGCAGCAACTTATTTTTGGCCTCAGAAAGTCACCTGGATGAGCCCGAGTTATAATTATAATTTTTCTCTTAATGTAGGGCTGTAAAGATTATGACCACACTGAGAAGCCTGCTGGAAACTTTCCTTCCGAAAGGCTCTTAAAAAAGGGAACAGAGACGGTAAATCATATTCCTACATTTTGAGCCAACAATTACCACAACTATCTGGCCTAGCTTCTAAGGGCAACAGTCATGTTCTGTGACAGATTTCCCACCACTATACACAAAAACTTAACTACTCAGGAGTTCCTTCAGTGTAATTTTTATAAACATGGCTACAAGCTACCATGACATATTCTACTGAAACCACAAGTGGACAGTTTACTTCTGATGACACTTAAGGCACAAATGAGATACGCAAGAGCTCATGCTGGCCTAAGATTTTCATTTGACTATTCTAGTTAAACAGATTCCACGAGATGCTGAAACTCTCACAACTCAAAAAAGTGAGCAGAAAAGGCATGCATTAATGACAGCTGGGGAAGGGCTTTCAAGTTGCACAAATTCTGAACTTTTGAAATTCTTTCTCTTCTCAGCATTTTTATTCTTAAAAGTTAAAAATCACAAAATCTGCAGAAACTCTCAATTTGGCAGTCTAATTTCTACTAATTAAAAAAGTTATAATTAGCCTTAATTCATCAACTAAGCTATTTTGTTGAAACATTCTGAGAATTCAAAAAACCAATCTAATTTGAAAAATTCACCTATATTAACATTTCCCACAAATGGCCATTTTCCAATACAAATTCATTCAGTGGAAAAGCTGTTGTTTGTGGGACTTCAGAACACTCACCAGCTTCCAGCAGTCAAACTTAAAATTGCAAGTAACAATTTAGAAAGCTACTAGACAGAAAAGCACTGATGTTCTGCTCCATCAAATACGACTTGCAATGCAGCAGTCTATTTGGTTTTGAGATATGTCCAATCCACGGCTATTCTGACCTACACAGTTGAAACGTCCAAGAAATCAATAAAATGTACTGTGGAGACAATTTTAATGAGGAATGGATCTGTCATGCATGACACTTTGTAACTTCATTGAGCAATATAAAGAAATTCATTAATGAATCGGTATTATACCAGTGTACTGGAACCATATTTCCGCAGGGGTAATAAAGCTTCTGTGAAGGTCAACAATAAATGGCACGGTCTTTTGTGAATGCATTTTTGGAATGGGCACATGACGTTCTGCCAGGCAGACTCTGGCATGCCACTGGACCAGGAAGTGGGATATATAAGGATTTTTTTTTCAGAGGCCTCATTTTTTTTTTTGATGAAACAGCTCTTCCGGTTTTTACAGTACAAAAGCAAAAACACACTGAGAATTTCAGGACATGATTCAGCAAATTTTCTTTGCAACCTACCCTTTTGTAAAGCATGTTGATCGCCGGCAGGTGGGCTTAACAATGTCTAACAAGAAAGCATAGCGCAGTAAGGACTTTGGTGGTAAGAAATACTGACTCATTTCTTCATTCCCCTCTTCCAAGAAATCTTTTAGCATTTGAATAGAGGAATCATTGTCCTGATCATGCTTCCTTTCCATTTCTTCTACTGTTTCAAGCTTAAAAAGAATGACTCCTTTTGATAAATTCTTGCTGCTGCAATCACGACCAATGTTTGGATCCAGATTCTTCTCTTCCGAACACAAGGAAAAACTAGCTTCACCCACTTTGTCAGTGACTTTATCTTTGTCTTCTAGATCCTGATCTGGGAATCTTGTCAATATCTAAGAAAAAATTACGAGAAAAAATTAAGGATATGTAGTTTGATAAAACACTTGTCAGTCAACTCTGCAGTGTTATTTTCATGAAGATTTCAAAAAACTTTAGCATAACGATTTGCTGACCTACTAGCAATGATATCAGGAATGACTGCAAGTAAGTGCCTTTGCAAAAAGATTTTTCCAAAGGCGTAAAAAAGGTATCAGAATGTATTGTTTTCTAGTCCACTATTAACTACTGTCCCCCAACTGTTTAAAGCTAAGCTACTGGTGTGTGTTTCCATCCTTAGAAAACTCAGTATCCAGGCTGATATCTGTCGATATCACCCCTCTTTCCACTCAACAACACACAACACTAAAATGAAAATTCAATCCTCAATTTTCATGAAAGAAAGCAAATTCAGGTAACACTAATAGACTCACCTGACCAGGAGCTTGAAAAGAAAATGGTTCTTGGTGAAGTTTTGCAATTAAAAAATATCGCAGCCTAGAATTGGGAATGCCCAGCTGTAAGCAAAATACAGAATCCTTTGGTAGATGTGATAGAGAGAGAACAAGTGGTCATACAAGTTATCTACCATTATATATAGCAATAGAATTATGACACATATATTTTGTGACTTCAGACATATCAATATTAATTGATAATACCTAAACATTTGTAATTAACATACCTAGGTATTTTCAAAGAAACAAGTGTACCTCATGGTTTTGACTTTCTCTGTAAATCAACAGAGGTAATGAACCTTTATGCAAGGAAAGAATTAAAATTGCATGCATCATGATTTCTTGAGACAAGTACCGCTTTCAATAAAAAAGCAAAAGGGTGTCTCTGTCTTTTTCAACAAGGAATTATTAGACATCTAACAATGCAACAAATGTACCACAAATACTTTTCAAGTTAGCCTCTATCAGTTTCTCTCAGAGATAGATAGTACTTGACTGATTCCATTCAGTCTTGCACAATCTCTCTCAAGTCTTTTTTTTCAGCTGCCAGGGAAACATGCAAACAAAGCCCCTCCTCCAACAAATGACACGGTCACATTTTCTGTGCTGGGAAATCCACAGGCATCAGCACTTCTCAAGCAATGAGGCTCCTGCAGGGAAAACCACCTTTCTGGTTATGGTGTAAATTCATGCTTTCTTGAAAAATATCAGGAGGTAGCAAAGCCATATGGGACTAGGATCTGAACAGTAACGGCAGTATGACTATGACAGTACATAGATGAGAAATCAGAAGTCATGCCAGATGGCTTCTCATTCAGAAAAGTATCTTCAGGTCTGGGTGTGACTTAATGCAACAGACAATTTTCAAATGTTTTGGGGCTCAATACCAGTTCGACCAGTTAAATAATATTAGAGCCATTTTAGTACTCACACAGGTTGGAGACAAGAGAAATTCTTGGTACACAAATCCACATGTTTCTAGGGTTCGCAAAAGTTCATTTCTGGCAGTGAAAAGAAGCAAATAAACAATTACTCCCTTCATAAAACCTTTAGGCCCCTTTTTATCCTAAATAAACCACATTAAATGCAAAACCTTAAGTCAAAGACATTCAGGACATTCAGTAAAAGAACTAGACAGAAGATGATAGATACGAAGTCATCTATTTCTGAATCTGAGAAGATAACATAGGAAGCTCAGTGTTACTGTAGCCAAAAATTACTATTACACATTCAGAGGTATCTCACACCTACTTCAGTGCAAACATCCCTTCAAAAACTACCCCATCTCTAGGAGAGCTCTTATATCATGTCAACAAGGAAAATAATCAGAGGGCAAGACATTATCATGAAGCATAAAACAGGAGATTAAACCCACTACATATAGCTCACTACTCCACTACATGGCATCAGCTAAGCCTAACACAAGGGATGACAAAAATTGGTGGCTTTGATAGTAATAGTGAGGTAGGACTGCACTTTATAAACAATGGCAAAATCACTGAAATGGAAATCTTCTTTAAAAGACTTGTCTTTTCTGTTCCACGCAGACTGCACTAGGCTGGAACTATACAAAAAACATGATCTGTGACCTGCATGTGACACTGCATCCCAAATGTCACAAAAGAAAGCAGGGTGCTTTCAGAACTACTAGTTCCAAACTAGTAGTTTGGAACTGAGAGGCATAGCCTAGAGCAGGGTGTCAAACCCACAGCCTGCAGGTTGAATCTGGCCCTCCACTTTATTTTATCCAGCCCCACACCTTGTTTCTACCCGATGGCAGCACCGAGCTCCTTGCCCCTACCCTCCTGCCAGTGTGGCAGTCACGTGTGCAGTGTGTGTGGCACGCATTACGCTGCGGGAGCAGGAGAACGGCGGGAGCTGTGATTTTGACACCCCTGGCCTAGAGAATCACAGGGCCTGCACCAGCAGCCTGCACTTCCAACAAAGCCTTCAAGTGCTCACAGCGAACCACTGTATGCCCAACCAGAGAGAACACTGAGCACATTTCCCAGATGCCTGCCATATTCATTAAGGAGCCCAATATAACAGGTGGCTGCTCTCTTGGTGCCTTAACAAATGCTATGGAAATATCCTACTCTATTCCAGCAAGAAATGAGAAGGAAGACCACAACATCCTCTCTCCTGTTTCATCCACAAGAGAGGAGAATGCTCTCTTAGATAACCTTATTGACAATTTGCCTCTTTCACATTTCAGACAAAGATTATACTCCATGGACCATCTGATGACAACCCTGAATCAGTGACAATCTACTAGCAACAAAAGTACTGAAGAAAGCCTCTATGGTGTACTGGGTTCTCAATACAAGATACCATGAGCTCCTGTGTTACACCTATTGTTTTTTTTCCTTTGAAAATTAATTTTGATCTTTACTAAAGGACACAGGATGATCAAAGAAAATCAATGGAGTCAACTTGTTATAATTTATTTTATCTGCTTAGAGAAATAAATAAATACTTAACGAGTTCCTTTTGCAGCTCAAGATTTTCATTCCTAAATTAGAACAGTATTTTTAACCCACAGCTGCTAGGTGTCCCATCTCACCAATTTTTAACTTAAATTCTAGGAAAATCCTGCTTTCTCCTTCTAAAAAAAAAGACTTTTATTAAAAACTAAAACCTGCATCAACTAGACTTTACCTCGCTGAAGAGGATTCAAATCCTTTAACGTTTTCTAAAAGTAGGTATTTTGGAAGCTTCTGGAGCCTATAAGGGAAAATAAAGTATCAACAAATCAGAGTAGCAAGTTATAAACTGCATTATATTCATACACAGATTCATTTAGCTACAAGAAAGACCAAAGTTTTTGCACATTATGTTAGCTGTTAAAGTTTAGCATCCTTAAAAAAAATGTACCTTAACTATCAAAGTTGCCTAGATCAAATCCTTCCCAACTGAATTAAAAATGTGGACTTCTGGCAATGTTAAAAACAAACAAAACTCACTTCTGTTCAGATGGACTGCTGTAACTTCCTGTTCCCTATGCATGTACTTCTGAAAACGCTTACCTCTGTTCATTTCCTAAAGCATATTATTATTATTTGAAAGACTGAGTTTGTAATACGAAAGATAATTGTCAGAGGAAAAAAGACCACTATTCAGCCATGGAACAGAAAAATCTGAAATCAATGTCAAAATGTCAGATTAACTTCAGTGATAACATATCAGAACCAGTATTCACCTCATTGCTTTAAGGAATATGACATGTTTAGAGCTCAAAGCTCAGTCTTTCTATACTTAACTTTTTCATTTTGATGGGGGAAAAGGGGAAGGAGGAACCTGAGGTTTAGCAAGATCAGCGTAGAGGTCTGACAATAGGCTCAAGCCAAAAATAGCATATTAAATCTCTAGAGAAAGGAACATTCCTAAACTGTGCCAGAGACCATTCTAACAATTTAGAAGCACGGAAGACTCAGATTCAAGTGTCTGGGAAACTCTCTGGCACTGATTAACTCTCCCATAAGGCTAATGTAGACAGTATGTCTGTCACACACTGGAATCTCAGAAGAACATACAGAAATAGGACACACAGAAGCTTCAGGCTTATTTAAGTCAGTAAGTGACTCTAGACTTCCACTGACACAAATCACAGCAGCATTTGTTTTAGCATGTTCTTACTTACCATCAATTAAAAACACTCACACGAAGAATTAAAAAACTACAGTATTTCACAAGAAATTGGAAAACGTACAAGATCCTATCTCAAATTTAAAAATACTAAAAATAACAGTGAAAAAAAAGAATACTGAACTGAAAAAAAGCAGTAGCAGCCAAATGCCCTGCAGAGGAACTGAATATAGCTGTTGGCATGTTTACCCACACTCAACATCATCATCACCTACTATGAAACTTATTTTTAAAGTATCAAATCCAGAGCACAGCCCGAAATGCAAGAGCTCATGCAGGATCAACTGATCACAAGACAAGTAATCACCACACAAAGAATATGTGTTAAGTTCTTGCCATGTATTAACATTACAAATGGGTCTGTAAGAGTAGCACTTTGATGTCTCAGCATTAGACTTTCCTAGGTTACAGCTTGGACATGGTGAACAGACAGTATCTGGACCACTTGGGTCAGACTTTGTTTGCTGGCTGAGGGCTCCAGGGGTTTCCCAGGTCTTTCCAGCTCCTGAAATTGTCCTTTCCATATCTCTAATAGCTGTCTTTCCACGCTATGTTTGAGCCCATTTCAAAGACATTTCACTATAAAAGGCTGAACATAAGGTAGGAAGAGCCAAGGGATGAAAAAACATTTTACAGTTTCCATAAACTGAATGCTTGCTGTATCAATTTGCAAAGTGATAACTCCTATATTAAGAATTTCCCTTTTTGGGGCTGAAATACTCCATACTCAGTGTCTGGCAAACATCATATTCAAAAAATACACAAACACTATCTCAGTAAAACATAAATGTATTGGAACTGAGAAACTCGGCAGAAGCCACCATCTCAAACATATTACAGACTGCTTAGAGTAAGTACTGGCTCAAGAAACCACCTGCCCAAGGGAGATAAGGGGCATCAGCAGGGTCTCATGGGGTGTTAAGATAAAGTGCCACAGCCAAGCCCAGCTACTTTGCATCATTGTGACAAAAAAACACATGTCCTGCAGTGTCTAAAGCTTTGGTTTTGAGAAGGAAAAGCTTCTGCCCTTTATCCAGCTAAGCCACAGCAACCAGGAAGCAACATCTCCCTACTAACGCACAACATTGTCCCAAAAGTTGCCAGCCTCTTAACTGTGCCTCAGTTTAACTGGAAGGAATACTGAGGTCAGCATTCCCTTAAGGATAAGGAAAGTACTATTATTCTGACAAATTATTAACTCATACATTATCTGCTGGTTTTAATTTATCATTTTGAAAGGTAAGGAGGACTGATCAACATTCCTTGTTTGAGAAAAGGCACCCTTTGCAACTTTTGGAAAGCCATGCTATGTCCCTAATTTTGTGTCTGGGCTAGAAGCAGGGTAGTAATAATTATTTTTCTTCTTCCCTGTTAATTGTCTAACTTACTAGGCTACACAATATGTATTGTGTTCTGGCTTGTGTTCTCTCTCACGGATTTCTTAGGTGATCCCAGCCAAGTCACTCAGCTCTTCTGTGTCTGTGTTCTCTATCTGCTGATGACAAGGGCCAAGATGTGGCCTCATTCACTGCTGGCAGCTGCAAAGAAGCTGTTTCTGGAAGAAGGAAGAAGCTCCTTTCTTCCCAGTTAAAGCAGTTGGAAAGAAAGGCTGTTGTTGGTACTGGTTTCCTTATGTGCAGAAAGGATTCATAAAAAAAGAAAAAGGAGACAAAGACAGCCAAACTCCCTTCATCTTCCTCCAATCCTGAGAGCAAGGTTACCCAATGAAGGAATGTATCGAGAACAGCTGTGCCAGTCTGCAGCAGAAGCCGGACTGCTAGGAATGGTGTCTGGTGTAAATTCTCAGGTGCATGCCAATTGCTGTCCATCCAGTGGACATCGCAATCCAGAAGCAGAGATTTCTGCTGGATAATATTCCTGACCAACTTCTTGCTCTACTTCTCCAGGAAGGGTTCTTAGTGGTATGCATCTCTGCCCAAAAAAGACTACAAGTATAACTTCAACATGATTTTTAACACTCTCAATAAGAACAATTTAGGCCAACAAAACCCACTTCGTTTGGATTTACTGTTTCAACATTTAAAGCATAAATAATACAAATAATTATGGCTATTTTTATTAGGAACTGGGGCCCGACCAGACAAAAACGACAGATCAGTACAAAGACAAGGGCACTGTTCAGACAGTGCAGTGCTATTTGAATTCTCTAGTATTTTTACCCAAAACAAGAGACTGTACTACAAACCAAAAATGCACAGCCTGCCCCAAGATAAGTAGAAGCAGCACCAAAAAGATAGAATAGACATTTCAAGAAAGAATGGAAGGGGACAGAAAATGCACCATCTTATGCAGTCAAAAACATACTTAAACAAACTTTCAAGTGTTACCTATTCAAAATGTGACTAAATGTTAAATCAAAGCGCTTTTTTTAACCCAGTATTTTAAACAATTTTCATGTTTCTACGATGGTTGTTACCTACTCCTGCTTTGAAATAAAGCCCATGCAAGTTTGATGTTGATCTCAAAATAAATAACTCAATTTTTTCATTTATGATATAGCCACAGTTTAAACAGACACACAGTAAAAAAGAAAACCAAACAATGAAAGCATACGCAGTAGCTATGACATAAGAATGGCATTAGTCAAATACAAGTATTTGTAAGTTACATATGATCATGTGAAAACAAACAAATAATACAACACAATAGTAGTATCCCTGTAAACATCATAGGCTACTTATCTCACTAAAACATGGAACACCTACTTAGTTACAACAAAAGCTTAAGAACTGAGGTAGAAGTTCATTTATACCTTGGGAGAATATCAAGAATATAGAGAAAGCTCCTTGTTCGTGGATCAGATATGTCACCTTGCAGGCCAATTCTAAGAAAGAATAAAAAACACCTGTGTATTACTTGGAGCAGATGGAAATTTGATATATTTTTCTACAGAATGGCGCCAGTTATTGTTTTGAGTTTCAAAAAGGAATTCTGCAGAAGTATCATGTACAGACACAAGGACCTGCTCACAGAGGCAGTGCTCTAAAAACTGCTTTAAGGAATGAAAAGTCTGCCCCTGGAATCCATCAATAAGGCTAAGACTGAAGCATTCAGTAATGAAATCAACTCCCCAGCCTGCAAAGTATTTAGCATTCTGTTCTTGTCCAGCAAACCCCTTGAACATACTTGGCTCTGAGAGAACAAGAAAACCCCACTGAGTTCCTGGGAATGCCCTGCTACTTTACACTGAATATATTAAATTATTTCTATGCATCAAAGTCTCAGTGCTTATCACTGTGCAGGACTGCGCCCCATGTGAATATCTTTGTAATCAATTTTTGTAACATTAAACTGGACAGCCATGTAGGTTATAAAAACGGTAACATAACAATTCCAGGCCTGTGTTCCCCAAGTTATACTTGTATTAGTTCTTAAAAAATAATAAAGCCCTGGTAGAAGAACTTTAGTATGTCTCTACGTTAATTAGTCATACACAGACTTTTCTTTTCACTGTATTACTAAAAAGAAAATTTGAAGGAATGATTCCTACATACATCATAGGTTACACAAATATATTTTTGTAGATCAGCAGCACTTTGGATGGATTTCTTTTTGATCTAAGAGCATTCAATGAGATATACTTCCTTATACGAGCAGTTGCATCTCTATCAACAGACGTTTTCATGAAGTTACTAGTTTGTGCGAATACAGTTGCTAGAATCTTATCTCTACTGGTCACTGCTGTCTAACAATATGAATTTGAAACTAATCTGATAAACAATACGTCATATGGTCAGTTCTTAATCGGCAAGACATTTCTCTATACCATCCACAAAATAATTTCAAAGTCATCATCACCCTAGTCTTGTGCAAAATAGAAGTATTCCTCAGAATAGACTACTTGTGTGTACACACAATTTTCAAAGTACAAATAAAACCAGATTACACGCTTAGACTCAGGCGGAAGTGAGAAATTCAAATCCTCCTTCTGGAGTTATCCCAGGGAAATATTAGATTAATACTTAAAGGGAAAGGAAGCACTCCTTAACAACAAAGTCTTTGAATTGCACTGTTAGAGGAACAATGCAGTTTGCAAAATAAGTGTTGTAAGAAGCTTACATAATTTAAACTGAGTTAAAACATATATTACAAGAAACATGATCAATAAATAAACTTCAAATTGCTGCATTACTTGTACTTCATTAAACTTCACGGTGAACAGAGCTGCAACATTTTTTGCTCAGTAAAAGATACACAGATGAATCACATACAGTATCACTCTCAAAAATATTCCTCCTTCAACTGTATACACTTGTAACAACTGCATGCTTCTGTATCTACCTTGTAAATGGCTGACAAGGAGGACTCATCAAAACCATATCAAAAGATAATCTGTCAAATTCTTCCAGTGTTATGCCCTAAAGAACAAAGAATTTTGAGTGTTGTAAATTGTATAAAACTCTCGAGACATCTTTCACATCAAACTGCCCCTCTCTCCTTCTACCATATGCTTCATCTAGCAAAAAAAACTTCATCTCCCATTTGACTTAATAATCCCATTGTCTTCTACCTTGGCAAACCACACAATACAGATACGCACTGATTGCTTTTAATATGAACCAAAACTACTAATGAAGTTAGCATCTGTACATAATCCTGTGGTTTTTATGTGCTCATTCCTTCAAAAGAGGTGTGTAGTGGTTCTTTCATTAGATCATATCAAAATAATCACTTGGCTTTTCTCCCCATCCCTCCTCCAAATAAAGTATCATTATTCAGATATGAATCCTTTGTACATAAAAAATGAAATTTACATATTCCAAAGAAATCACTGCCTTACATATTTTGAGGGACGGGACATCTATATAGCAAACGTAACATAACTGTCCACAGAAACTAGACAGAAGATGCTATCTTTTGCAATAAATTTGAAGACAATCTTACTGACTGTAATCTGCTTTTATCTACTACAAGGAGACATAAACAAGCTTTCTTCTTCTTCGCTCATATAAAGATAAACTATAATTTAGCCTGTTATTATCAAGTGCTGAATAAGCAGCTAACCTTTAGCCACCTATTTAAGTCTTACTTAAGCTGGTATCTTAAAACAAATAAAGTATATTTTACTGTCATGTTGTAAAACTGTAACAGAAGACTAAGAAGTATAACTAAATCCAGGAAAAAAACACTTACCTAGTTTTCCCCTGCATTATTATAACAGAAGCCAATTTTACCTAGTTGTTCTGCAAATACTTTGGAAAAGGGAAAACATTCCTGAAACATTTGATCTATCGAGCCCACAAAAAAAAGAAAATATACTGGATGGACAGTCCTGCATTTATGTTTTACTCAGCTTAACTCTAACTACAAAAAGAAGGCACGGCTCCAAGTGATTTAATTAAATTCTTTCAAAATACATGGAAATATTTTTCTAATCTAGAAGTATGATTTTTGTCATTCCTTTATTGCTTATAAGCATTCCTCTTTGTATTCATGTAACCTTTCTTGACTGTCAAGACTTTCAGGAAAAGATTGTAGTGTGAGTATCCCTTTAAATTCAACAAGCAAGCAGAGCATAAGAAATCAAAGTTATTGTAAAATGGCTATTTTCATAACAATATAAATTAAATATTTTTGTTTCTCTCATTACTAATAAGGATAGTGAAGATAACTTCTACAAATGCCAGATTAGAGCAAAAATTATATTATTACTTACCTCAATTGTCTTTGCCCACAATGGCGTGCTGGGAAAGTTGTGCTTATAAACTTCATTAGCAAGCGTGTTCACATCAACAGCAGCAACAACTTCTGCAGATGCACAGCTTTCTAAAATTAAAAAAATAATTGAAAACTGGAGCTTCTCTTTTATTACTCCTGGAAGTACATTCAACTTCAGTTGCATTACAGCTACACTCAAAAGGGAAATTACATGATCAAACCCTGCTCTGTTGCCCTTAAAACTTTAAATGAAATATATACATGTTACTAATTGTATGACAAATAGTTCCGTTCCTTATACATCCGAAACCCGAAGTTATCAGTGTAGTTCTTAATCTGTAGAGTCATATATAAACCTCAAAGAGGCCTCACCTCTACAACGTTCCCAGCTGCACTCCGTTGGTCCCTGTAGTCAGCAAGTTCCTTAGCTGAGCCTCCCTGCCACTGCCTGAGACTCTGCAGCCACAACCAATTTACAGGAACTACATGTGTTATTTAAAAGTATACTGCTTCTCACTGTGGAAAAACAGCATCAATAAATATGTTTGAGATAAGTCAATTGATCTTTAAGAAGTTGCCTGAAAAACATTCGTGCTTCTATTCCAATAAAACCTTGAGCCTTGAACCAAACTGATGCCTCCTTCGGGTTCAAGATCCCCAAAATACCAAATACTTTGAAGGACATTTGGCAGTTCCTTTTCTCTTGATACCAAAAGAAGAACTTCCAGACACGTAAAGGTATTATGGAAAAGAAAAGAGCACAATGTAACAGATCTACTGACAGCTACTGAAAGAAAAATACACTAAAAAGAATGTAAATATGCAACGGTTGATTTACACAGTAACAGGATAACAGGTTCTATAGAAGCTAAAGACGTAAAAAGAGCAGTGTTTAATCCACTGCTCATCGTGTCACACTATTTATTATTACTAACCACAATACCTTCACTGAGGCTTTTTATCCAAGGAGATGGCTGTGGCCACTGTTACAGCTGCATGCAGAAAATAGTGACTGTGTTTCCTGATATATAAGAACAGTTTCAACACCAGGAAATCTAATTACAGTCACCACTACAAAGCTCCAGATGAAACACAGGCAATTAAACAAAAAAAATTAAAAGCCAAAAGAAACAAGGCAAACAGCCATATGCCTTCGAGTAGTCTCACAACATCCTCAAGTAACACATTAATAAATGACCTTATCAGACATCTTAGAAATTACCCCTAGTCAGCTAATTATTTACAGTTTAAAAGGATGAAAAACCAACTATTATGTCCCCAGTGAGTTTAATTTTGAGTGACCACGTATCTTTCAGGTTTTCAAGGCCATCTTATTCAAAACTAAGATTAAAGAGAATCCATGTATTGGAAAGACTGCAGCAGCCATATTCACAAAGACCATCTGGTTCTCCTGGGTTTACTTGGTGCAACAGAGGGCAAAAAGAATAACATTTTCACAACAAAAAGATTTACAGATGGCTGTCCACCCAGGGTCAACATTCAAATTATTTACAGCTATTGTCTTGACAATTCGACCATAAACTGTAACTGAAGTATTAAATACAGCTGTATCCACAAGGACAACAGAATGACTACACCTGAGATTACAGAACAGGTATGTTAACACTGACATCTAGTGTGAAACAAACACCACCTTAGCAAGCTGACTGTCTCAATTTACAAGCACGTTCGAGAACCAACACTTTCATCTTCCTAAAACAAAGGTGTAACATCTAAATAATGAGTACTGTTTAAGAGATTGCTTTTCTCATTTATTCTTTCAGTTCTTAAAACCATTGTCCTGAGAAGCTGATCCTTACTCTGTGTTCCAGGCACTCCAAAAGGGGGAAAAAAAAAAAAAATCAAAATCAGGAACCTCAACTATTATCTAAATTGACATATAGTTTAAAACCAATGATTGGAAAGGCAGACAGTGTGCTTTCTCTCACAATTCATGATTCAGACGTTCTCTTTTCACTAACATCAATCCAACCTCTCCTTGCATACAAACAAGAAAAAAGAAATACCGAGGATATGCATCAAGGGACTTCACAGGCCTAAATGCCTGGAAATACTGAAAGGGAGCATACAGTTAATAGTAATTTATGGAATCCCCTTGCAATACAATGTTCAGCCTAAACCTGAGATGTTAACCTGCATGGAAAAGGGACAGGAACTTTTCCTGAATTGTTCCACCCAACATATTCTCTTCCCAATTCAAAGACCTGGTAATTTCTACAAAGCTTCTCCTTTTCACTCAAAAGCTGTGACTCACTTGGGAGTTCCTGTAGAGCACACCCCCTCTAAAAGCTGATTAAGCGCATTTGTGTGGAATACCCTGGAAACGCATGAAGGAGCTCAAGCAGACAAATAGATCTCACACATCCAATTTAACAAAGAAAAGCCTGTGGAAATTTAAAACAATGTAAAACCAAAACTCTGTTTTGCATTTATACCTATTACTTGAAAATGACTGTAGGAATGTATCACAAAAAAGACTGAAAGCAGAATCTAAAAAAAAAAAAACAACTAGAATCAAGACTGTGTTTAACTTTCCCCACTGACAAAAGGCACAAAAGCAAATCAGGAATGTGAAAATGGCCCTGATCTGCTGACTTAGTGAGATTTTAAATTAACTCACAGAAATACATAGCAGAACTTCAATAAAGAAATACATACGGCTCTGGAGACTTTTTTTTTCCCCCAAAACAAGTACATCCAATTTCAAAACCACCACCATTACAGCTATGCAGAAAACTTAAACTTATGCAGACTAAAGAAAAAATAATACATGCTTTTGGAACTAAGCAGCTGCTGGAATACTTGATTTGCAATATTGCTCAACACCACAGTTTTTGAACAGAGACTTTGCATTTCTGAAAGAGATGTTGTGGCTCAAAAACAAGCCACAGACACGATGGGGAAGTTACTGAGGGAGATGTGACGGCTTATTTTCAGACAGACTGGATTGTGATACTCTCTCTTGGCTGAATGCAGGTGAACCTAAATTTGTATCATCCTACTACGAAAGTACTGATTTTGCACTCAAGTTTTAAAATCCCTATGATCCACATAGCAGAAACTCTTAAACTGTTATTTAAATTGCCTAAAGTGGCAGCAATCAAATTTTGGGATCCAATTCTCTATTTTGTTATCTACACAATGCTTATAAGCCATTTCAGCTATCTAGTAGTGACTTGAATGAAAGGGATGCTGCTGTAATTAATGATTGCAAGGTGTAACACTTGAAACAAAGGAAGACAAGAAGCGTGCACTGGCGTTTTATTTGGAAAAAAGAAAAAAAACCAAAGGCTGCCACCATCAAGCCCCGAATATAAAATTTCTGATATTACAGTATCTGTCCTTTTCCTCTTCAGAATCGATTCCTTCATCATGGGTTTCTAGCAGATCTCAAAATTAACATAGAACTGTTTATACTCACCACTGTAATTTTCTAACAGAATCATCAGTGTCAGTATAGCACATGAAATGCATGGTGTTACACCAAGGGCAGAGCCTGGAGGATCTCAGCACACTGGAAAAAAATCAGAGCCAGAACAACTATCTATTCTAACAGGTACATGGAAACAGATGGAAAACGGAAGATTAGTCATTTGTTTTGTCAGCCGTGTTTCCTTTTAGAACAGAGAGCAAAGATTTCTTTGCTGAGTTGTCAGCTCTTGGCTGAAACAATGAGGCTCAACTGCCCATGGCTACAGTTAACATGACTATCACTAAACGTGCTACTTGCTTCCTGTGGGATACTTCGCAACTTTACTGACTGCTCTACTGGTACAGGATTTATTCAAATTCAGCCATATAAACAACATAAACTTACATTACAGCACAACTGACACCATCCTATGCTACAAAGGGCTATATTTTAGAGAACATCAAAATGAGTTTAGGTGTAAAAACACGCTCAAAATGGCAATATTTTTGTTCTGTTTTGCACTGAATCCTAAAGCTGCTTGACAGTTTTGTCTCCTTTGTTTCTCCTCCTGAGATATCTATGCTCAGTGTAATTAGACATGCCAGTTTATCATGCTGCACAATTCAAAGAGATAATCCAGTAAAACAAATAAACAGATGAATAAAGAGATGACAGAGTAGAAGAGATCCAAATTCTTACTGTGTAAAATTGAAATATAACAATTGCAGAGGAAAAATACGACCGATTTTATCAATGCAAAGATACAGTATTTTTAAAAAGATGTCATTTCATGTTTTATGCGCAGAGATTTTTTCAGTGACCTGGTACACTACAAGCACTTGTGGCAGAGACCTGGAACCAATTTTTCATGGGAAAATTGCCTAAATTAATAACCCAGTTTGTTCTGGTTGGGAATGAGGAAGAGCAGGCTGTTTGTTTGATGGAAAGTTGCTAAGGAAATGAATTTGTAGCCACAAACTTTCTAAAAATAAAGCATTATTTTTCACTGCAGAAACTCTCACTTTATATGTAAAGAATACAGTCACACACACATAAAGTATCACAGGTTTAGACATATGTGATCTAAACATTAACCTTTATAGATCTGGCAAAGCTTGGAGCATAGGGTGGGAAGAAGGAAATGCACACCCAGCTCTTGGCTGCCTCAATCTTTCAAGAGTGTGAATACAAACATACTCACCGATTTCTGACCTTAAACTCAACTTTCTGCATTATATCTTTATCCATGTCCTTCTGTTAAATCTAGAATACAATTATAAAGCATTTAAAACCTAAAACTAGAAGTTCCACATATGCTGAATTATTTACAGATAAAGTATCAAGAAAGAGCCAGACAGCCTTCAGGATTTTTATTTCTCAGTTCTGACTGACATCTAAATTGAGGAACAACTTTCTTTTCACTGTCAAAAAGAACCCAATTCAACTATGTAACTAGGTACTAATAACTTCTACCTACTGTTAATACAGAGACATTTATAAGAGAGTACAAGCTTCCATGAAATTATTAAAATTCAATTATTTCTTATTGTAGGAGAGAACAATCTCAAAACCAACTGCATAGGACATGGTGCCAATGCATTCTACTTCAGTGGCAGCTGCCAAAACAACGATCATCTCCACGTTGAAAACTCAAGTATGTGCTATGCAAAAACTAAGTTTGTGAAATATTACAGCCAATCTTCTTCAGGGTAGAAGATTTCCTGGCAAATACCTATTTGCCAGTTGGGAAATACGTATTTGTCAGTTGGGAAATACACTGAATTTTCACCAAAAAGCAGAAAGTTGGATCACCTCTGCTAAATTTAACTGGCCATAAAACTGGCTAAATAACACAGCCAGGAACCAATGCTGAGCAGAGCTGCAGAACCTCTTCTGTAGGACAAATCACTTTCCTAGGGTGCTGCCACTTTAGTATTCCACGCTCTCTCTCTTTTCTACATGTTCCTATTATGTTTCTTGGCTGTATAGATTCACTAGAAATCATACCAAAAAAACATAGTATTATATAAAATCTTCATCTCTCGCCTATCTGGTTTATGCAAGCACTGGCAAAATGGAGGGCTTTCTTTCAAGCTTCCTATTTATGTGGCAAAAAAAATCCTAATATTTCCATACTTGATTTAAAAGGAAGATGCTAATCTGCCATTTGCTAAATGAGATCCAAAATAATTGTGTCAGAGACATTGTCAAGTAGCATGGTTTCATGTACACATATAAGCCTCAATCATACAAGAAACCTATTATTAGAGTACTTATAGAGGAATGTTCACTTTTTTCTGTTTGGTTTCCACATAAAGGCAAACACTGAAGTCCCCCTTGGCTTTATTTTGTTTCTTTATAAACTGTAAGAAAACTGAATCCAGATGTCCGAGAAACTCAAAAAGAGCAGAAAGGTTCAAAATCCCTCACTATATCACTATTCCTAAATGCAATACAATGCATCAAAACCAGTTTTATATAAATGGCATGTCATTAAATACTGAATTCAGTGCAAATTGCATAGAAGACTTTTTATTCAAATTGCCTGATTATTAGTTTTAACACTCAAACCAAGATTTTAATCTAGAAGTGTATGGTTTGGACATTTTCCAAGACAACACAATGACTGTGGGCTGAGTTCTCATATGCTTCCAAGAAAAATAAGCACTCAGATTTGAAAAAAAGTTATACCAACTGTAATGCAAACAGTGTTATCTGTCCACTTTGCCAATTTCAACTGGCACTTAACCATTTAGCACTATCTACGGTCATTTATACAAATAATTTAAGTATTGTCTTATACACAGTCCCTTCATCTGCTTTGGCTGGTACTACTACAAATGAATCTTCAGTCAAATATAAGCCCAGAAGAACAGAAAATACAACACAAACTGATGCTGATGTAGCAGTGTTCAGCAACTTCAGAAACAGCGAGCTTGGAAATAAATTTACCCTTTTAGGAAATAATAAAAGGATTCTGGTTAACTCCTTCACTCTCCAAAGTACACAATGAACAAAGATGATACATGATCTCAAGCCTTCATATTCACAGTAAATATCCAGTGGGGCACCACTCGATCAGCTCATCTTTTGGATACAAGTTTGCAGTATTCTGATAATCTTCTACAGCTGCACTCCCAATATTCTCATCCTTTTACGTATTTGCTGTGTTGTAAATGACACTTTCTTAGGTGGGCTTTATTAACTATTGCAGCACATTACTGAACATCCACAAGATATCTATTATTATGTTAAGAACATAGCTAGATAATATTCAGTAAAATTTTGTTACATACATAGACACACCAACGCATGACAAACAGCTGAGGAAGGACCACGGTATAAGCTAAGTTTCAGGAACACTCCACTTCCTATGGAAATATGGGAATTGTCTGTAACACGTAGATAACTCCTCAACACTTCAGAAACAAGACTACTAGAAAAGCAGAGTGTTACCATTACAGCTATACACACTATATACAATGTATAACACCCCCTTGCCATTCCACAAAAACTCAAAACTCAGCAGTTACATACAAAGATATATTTTGCTCATAATCTTCTAAGAATATCTCTGGAAATTAGGAAAATACATCCTTACAACAGGTGGTTACATATCTATTTTGGTATGTGGTGTATTTTTATATATTATAAATATATAAAACATATACACACATTCAAGCAAAAATTATATAGCAGAAAAAAATGCTGCACTGCCAATTGTGAGCATGTTTTAAGTAAGTAAGTGATGGTAAACTGATTCTACTCTATAAGCATGACCTTTTAACATTGCATAGTTCACTGGAAAAATAACAAGATAAGGCAAGTTTTCACCTTAAGTTTTTAAGACAATACTTCCTGTTGCAGAGTATAAGAGAAGGGCTGCTAATGCCTATGAAGGCTGAAGTATTTGAAGGATTGTAGTTACAAGTAAAATTATTATGGAGAGTCTCATAAATTATACAAATGTGTGTTGAAACCTGGACTTGGAAATAACAAGGCCCAGGGTACTTCACAAAAGAAATCAATAACTCTGGCTCAATTTTTTATTCGGAGAAGCCAAGTGACAGACAGTCTACATGACTTGCTTAAGGTCCACAGGCCACAATTTAACAATTCAGCAAACTGATCTCCAGGGTTCCTTGTACCAAATCAAAAACTCACCTGGGCACATGAACTCTCTGTACCAGTTCAAATTCCATATTCTGTTTTCAGGTTTATAAAGCATTATGCCAACCTCATACAGTGAGGTTCACACAGGATCACCTATCGGTTATTCATCCAACTACGCATCATGAAAACCAAGTCTACGTGCATGCCTATGGGGCACCCTGGGTAATGTATCATCCTGTGTGTCTCCATGATACCAATCCTACTTGCAGCAAGAGCATGTTAGTAGATGACAGTACATGTAATAACAAACACAAAATCATGGCCTTTCCGGGAGCAGCTACCTGGCTGAAAAAGGTGCATGGAGCCCCAATATTCCATCCCAGTGTCCTCCTGGGCACCTGGTGCCACCCTCCAGGCCACAGACACTTTTGGGCATAGCTAAATTTACAGCCACATACCCCTAATGCAAACACATCACAAGCCAAAGCCCAGTTACCTGTCCCATTACAACTCTCCCCCTCACAGCCCCTGCCAGCCTGTGAGACTGCAACCGACTCACTGCCACAAGCCCACCATCCTGCCCCTGCAAGAGGGAAGGCTGTGACTTTGGGACTTGGGTTGAGGGGATAAGGCTAGCCTTCCACTCCACAGTTCTTTCCTTGCTTCCACCTGATGCTTGTGCATGTCGGCAAGGGGAGGTAACAGGCCCAGCTGGGGAAGGGGCTGAAGAAACAGGGGGCTGCTCTCATGAGACCCCACCTGGACTATTGTGTCCAGTTCTGGAATCCTCAACATAAAAAGGATATGGAACTGTGGGAATGGGTCCAGAGGAGGGCTACAAAAGATGATCAGAGGCTGGACCACCTCTGCTATGAGAACAGGCTGAGAAAGTTGGGCTTGTTCAGCCTGGAGAAAAGAAGGCTCTGTGGAGACCTCATAGCAGCCTTGTAGTACCTGAAGTGTTCAAGGCCAGGCTGGATAGGGCTTTGAGCAACCTGATTCAGTGGAAGGGGAGTTGGAGGTGGATGGGCTTTAAGTTTCCTTCCGACCCAAACCATTCCATGACTGACCCGCCCCATCGAGAAGATGGTGCCCTCCACAGCCTCCCCTGAGGGGGCGGGGGTCCCGCCGAGAGGATGGCGATCTGGGGGTGGATGGTGGGGCTGCACGGCGGGACAGCGACGCAGCGAGCACAGAGGGCCACGCTAACCCTCCCGTACCTTTCAGGGCCTGGTGCAACCCCCCGACGCCACTGTACAGCTCCAGCACCCGCAGCCCCGCCATCGCCCGGCACTCCCGGCCGGCTCCCCAAGCGCCGCCCGCCCGTTCCGCCGCTCTTTCGTTCCGCCCTGGCCCGCCCTCCTCCGGCCCGGCCGCTCCCCGCCCGCCGCGCAGCCCGGAAGCTGCGGCTCCCTTTGGCATCGCTAATTGCTCTCTAAACCCGAAAGCGGCGTCAGGCGCGGGGGACACCTCCCTCCAGAGCAGGCTGCTCAAGGCCCCAGCCAACCTGGCCTTGAACACTCCCAGGGAGGGGGCACCCACAGCTTCCCTGGGCAACCTGTGCCAGTGTCTCACCACCCTCATCGTGAAGAATTTCTTCCTACTGTCTAATCTAAATCTTCCCGCTTCCATTTTAAAGCCATTTCCAACCCCCACCCCCCAATCTTATCACTACTTTCCCTTATAAAAAGTCCTTCCCCCAATTTCTTGTAGCCCCTTCAGTTATTGGAAGGCCACTATGAGGTCTCCCCAGAGCCTTCTCCAAGCTGAATAAACCCAACTCTCTCAGCCTGTCCTTACAGCAGAGGTGCGCCAGCCCTTTGGTCATCTTCATAGCCTTCCTCTGGTTCCACTCCAACAGTTCCATATCATTCTTACGTTCAGGATTCCAGAACTGGACACAATACTCCAAGTGGGGTCTCAAGAGAGCAGAGTAGAGGGGCAGAATCCACTCCCTTGACCTGCTGGCAATGCTTCTTTTGATGCAGTCCAGGACATGATTGGCCTTCTGGGCTGTGAGCGCACATTGCCGGCTCATGTGAAGCTCTTCATGAACCGCCAAGTCCTTCTCTGCAGGGCTACTCTCAATCACGTCATCCCCCATCCTGTACTGAAACTGCAGTTTGACCCGACCCAGGTGTAGGACCTTGCACTTGGCCTTGTTGAACCTCCCAGCCAAGGGCTTCTCATAGGGGCAGCAATGAAATTCCCAGCCCTGCTGCCCTTCCTCAGGCCCTGTACCACCACAGAGAGGCCAGGCTGGCCAGGGAGGTGGAGGCCAAGCCTGGATGTTGAGTGGAGGGCAGCAGAGAAGGGCAGGCTGGAGGCCAAAATTAATCCAGGTAGCCTGAATCTGGCTAGGGTACAGGGAGAGAAGGGGGACACGGGGCAATAAAAGGGGCTTATCTCCAGGCCATGCCATGCATGCTAGCCCACTGTCTGGCTGGGCAGCTGGTGGGAATAGCACTCGGCCGTTTGATGGGCCTAAGTATTATGTGAGTGCAGCATGCAGCGATGTTTTTGAGAAGTGGTTTCAAAGCCTGCACTGCTGGTGGAACAGGAAGGAAGGAAATAACTGATGAAACTTCTCTAATTTGCCCTAACACTACGAAATTACTTTTGCTTAATTGGAAAGGAAAAGGTGACTCAGAGACATTGTTGCCCGTGAAAAGGAGTTTGATTTTAAAACAATGTTAGATGTGCATCTACATATATATATAACAAAAGTAAATATCCTGCACGCTGTTATGTGGGTTATCCCACACACAGGAGCAGACACTCACCTCTGTCTCAGTTTGCAGATTTAGATTCTGAAGTGAGGATGGAACCTTAAAATAACTAACAAAATCTAACAATTTCTTGAGTTAATCCTGTCACAAAAAATGGAAATGAGACTATTTTGTCCTTGCCAGCTTTTTCAAAACAGTTCTGTCATTCACCTGTTGATCTTCATCATCAGGGTCTGGGGCTGCTGCTTTATGTGTCAACTATGGAAGTAAACAGATGACTAAAACAAGAAGTCAAGGTCTACTTCTAGAATTTCTCAAAGGAATTGCAGCAACCAAGGTACCAGAGGAGAGCAGCGTGCATTGCAACCAGCAGTGAGGCAGGTTGCCTGAAAGGGCAGCTGATGGGGAACTGAGAAAGGAGGTTGAATCACATAGCATAACAACAATGGGAATGTGCCAGCTGGAGAAAAAAGTCATGGGACAGAGACAGTGAAGGCTTTGAAGCAAAAGGTTCAAGATGATGAAGGTGACTACAAAGAGTGAGGTTGTTATCAGCTAAGAAGATACACTTCTGTAGGACCCCTTCAAAACACAGATGCCAGGTGAAGGTAAAGAAAAGGCAGATTTTAGACTACTGAAATTAGTAAAGCTAATGAATGAGTTTTAGCTCCTTATATTACTCTTTCAGCAACATATACAACACAGCAATGCTAGATACTGTCATGAGTGGGAGCTGTAGGCAGCCTGGAGCAGTTCATTCATTCAGAGCTGCCCGGTACCTGGAGCAATTAAAGCTATAGAGCAGCAATATTTCTTAGACAGAAAGACATGAATGAACCCTGTTTTTCCCTCTGTTTCCCTGGCTTCAAGGTATTCTTGCCATTCACTCATGGGAAAGGTGGAGTCTGGTGGAGCAAGCAACAGAGATGTTGTTGCTATGCTGGTAGCTGTAGAACAATCCCTGCTCAAGGGAAGCCCTTCACCTACCTCCTCACCAGGCATCCTCTGCGTAGTAAACCAGAGAATCTGATCAACACGCCTCCATCCTGGCAACAAAGAAATTCACAAGTGAGGTTGGGATTTTTTTGGCTTCTTCTTGCAACGAATGGGAAACACCAAAATTTCCCTAGTGCTCATTTTTAAACTGCCAGTAGTATTTTCATAATTCTGTATAATTCTGTCTGTCCTAACCTGGTTCTCCTTATTAAATGAAAACTGCAAAAAGGGCCAAAATGAAAACAGGGGAACTTGAAAAAAGTTTTTTAGTGCTCTTCCATTTATAAGTATAAAGTCAATGTAATAATAACCATAGGTTTAGATCAAATTTTACATGATAGCATTTAAGGTATGCTGCTTATTTCAGAGACTGGGACAATGGCCAAGGAGTACTGAGTTATGTGGCCATTCATATCTTTCTTCTTACAGAAAAAATGGATGATTGCAGAGAGAAGATGAGTCCTGTGAAAGCGATTGTTCATACTTCACTCAGAAAATCTTGATAACACATGCTGCCGCTGCCATGGAGCTGGCCAAACAGTTGCTCAGTCTTTGTCTTGTGACCCCAAAACAGCCACATGTCTGCAAAATTTCCCAACTAGGTCTCTCTGAGTTACTGAAATTTGGGTATTATGACAGCTCCTTCTTTCTCTGCTCCTTGCATGTAGAATGGATAGGATTCCTGTAAATCTCAATGAACATTTCATTTGATTAACAGACGAGATGAATAATAGAGTTGAAGTCCAGTGCTCACCTCTGGACTCTCAACATTTTTTAGGACACAGGTAAGGACTGTTTCATAGATCAGTTATGGCTCAACAACATGTCTGGCTTTAAATAACAATTGATCGGCTTTTCTAAAAAGATGTTTATTGTAAATGAGCACATCTATAGAATTATGATAATGCATTGATGAAGCAGCTATTTTCTTGACTCTAAAGTATTTATAGCAATATGCATTTTAAGCAAACTGATCCTTTAATGACATTTTTAAAGCCGTTGACATAAGCATGTGATATCAGCATTCTCATTGAGACAGCTTTTGAAAACTCCTGCCTCCTAGCAACTAGCAGCATTTCCACAATGTAGAAGTTTCCAAAGCTTGCCCACATCTCTGATGAGTGTGTATGATACAGGTAATCATAATAGATCTGAAACTATTGCCATGGCAACCAATACACACATCCAGTGAAACAGCTGCATGTGGTAAGAGGAACATGCAAATGAAACCACTGCAGTATTTTCTCTTCTTAAAATGCTTTGGATTTGTTAAAAAGTTACAATTATCCATGCTGCCAAACAACATCACAGAAACATGCAAAACCCCACTGCCTTAAGATTCTGCATTGTACTTGGCAACTGCAAGGTAGAACTACAAACTGTGAGTGGACTGAGTATGCTTGTCCTGAAAGGAAGAAGAAAAGAATTCACTGTCATTTTTCTGTAAATCACACTAGCAACAAATGCACAAAAAACCCTGCATAAAACACTTTATAGATATCTCACGCCTTCTGCAGTTACATATAACCCTTCTCCCTGCCCTCCCTTCCACAGCAGGGCAGAGACTAACGTGACAGGAAGGTCTCTGCCTGCACCTGGCTGCGAGCAAAAGGTTGCCAGCCTGCAGCATATGTCACAGCAGTTTATTGATGCTGCAATACTGCAGCATTATAATTTCTTGATGTTTCCTTTGGGTGTAATCCCTCAATATAAGGCTAGGTAATGGAAGCTGGTAGACCTGCAGCATGGAAGTGTTTGTGAGCATTTTCTCCATATTCAAAAAACAGAGAGAGAGCAAGAAAAATCTTTCTATTGATAAACCAAATGTTTAAAAGTGCATTTCCAGTGCAGCCAAAATTTCAGCACAAGCAAATATTGATGTTGACGGCTGAACAACAGACAACGCTTCTTGTGTCTGAACACCCAGTATAACCCACTAAATATCTAAGTGAGGATCAGGAAGAGTATATAGACATCTCAGCTGTCTAGAAGGGAAGGTTATGTTCTGGGTCAGAAATCACTGTGGCTAGGAAAGAATGTGAGGCATTTCATACCCTTGCAATGCAATCACTGAATTGAAAAAAAAAAATCACTGAGAGTGTCTAGCATAAGTAATTGCTTCCATAACCATTGGCCCAGTAGGTTACTAATAAAACTGAAAACCTTCTGCATTTTAGCAAAATTGATCTGTACTAGATGTAATGTTTCAGGAGGGAATTTATCAGACTTGATTTCTGCTGAAGTGATGCTCAGTAAAGATAACTCTCAATCACAGACCTGACATTTCTGGGAAGCCTCTCCTGGGCTATGCCAGTATGGTTAATGAAGCTGACAACTTTCATGTATAATACCACGCATCTGCAAGACTAGAAATGAAACCCACATCAAACCAGGTTAGTTAACCTCTCCCAACGCATTTCTAAGAATTCTATGCAGGGGAAATATATGTAGCTTATTAGTAGGAGGCATCATCAGACACAAACATTTTAACCTTTCTCTTTATGAAAGTATTCATCTCTCCATTTCAGGATTTTATTTTCAGGTTCTGAAGCTATACATGTACTCTGTAGGGAATAAGGAATAAAGTGATGTTGCTTCTGTAATTAAAACTTTACTTCTATGGTTTAAATAAATTTAAATCTAAATAAATCCAGTCTGTTTGTTATGTTTGGCCTGCTGTGGTCACCCTGGCTAGTAAGAGGTATATATTTACGTAATATTATTAATATTCTTGTACTGACACATTCCAGTGCTTGTCTGAAAACATGAAGTGTGAAAAAAGGCCAGTAACAACAACAAAAAAAACATGAAAAACTTTCTCTGGACCCAACAAAACAGACTCTCAGCTCTGTAAGGCCCACTGCAGTTAGCCAAAAGATTGCTGCTGCTTTGAATGTGTTTTGAATCAAACCCTTGAAGAGTCACAGGAAACGGGTGACAGCAGGCATGGAGCCAGGCGATGTTAATGGGGGGATCAGTTCAATCCGCTCTGGCAGGATGAGGTAATGGCGTGGGAGATCCCAGCTCGCTTGCAGGGGAAGGAGGAAACGGCATGGTGCCTGCTGCTTTCTTGGGAGGAGGGGTTTGAGGGAAAGAAAAGAAAGAGTGCAGATGGTGAGTCTGGCTGTTCCTTTTACGTTTTTGCTTAAGGCTGGAACTTTCATCTCCAGCATTCCCATACAATTTGCACAGTCTATAGCATGCAAACTGAGAAAAACGTGCAGCTGTATGTTGGATTTGGTCACGCCTTTTGCTCACAAGGCAATATAGTATCACCTAAAGCTTTTGTATACCACAGACTTGTCTTTTAAGGAGTTCAGCCCCTGCCCAAAGTTTATTTTTTCATTCAGTCCCATGTGATGAGTTTAATCTTTGACTAAGACTGCAGTTAGCACAGGAAATGAGATTTTGTGCTGGTCACCATGGTGGTAGGATTTCAGTAGTAGGGTGTTTCCTCCACAGAGAAGGAAAACTTTTAACGCAGCCACAGAAGAGCTGTAACTGTGGACTTGCTTGAACTATCTTGAAATTAGATAAACCACATTTGCACACAGTAAGTACTGTAAAATCTGCCCAGGAAGCTGAACACTTGGTACCTAGGCAGCACAGAGGTGTCTTCTACCCTGCCTATATTGCTGGGACTTTGCAAATTAATTACTGTAAAGCTCAATTATGAACTGCAATTACAGAAATGATTGTACTGTAAATGTTCACTTTTTCACTTTAGATGTGTCTACAGATGTCTATCAGGCATACCAATGTACTAAAGCTGAGCGGCTCAGACATAGATCTTTTCTGCCAGAAAGTCTCTTTGAAAATAGTCGATAGAAAAGCACAGGTTTGAGAAAGTCATGAGATTGTTAAAGAATAAACCAAAATTAAAATTAAACTCAAAAAAGTTATTCTGCAAAACGTCCCAGCTAAAATACAAAAGTGTCATTTTTGGCTGCTAGGTCCCTGGTTTACTTAGGCAATAATTTCGCATCAACTAGGAACAAAAAGCTCTGGGTCTTCCTAAAGTTGAAACAAACTTTTTCTAGAAAAAGGCAATGAATTTTAGATTTTTTTTTTTTTTTTTTTACTGAGACAGTCTGGAGAGAAGAGCCCCAATAAGCCTAACCTAAATGGATCAAGAAAGTCCAAACCAGTTATTTCTAAAGAAGAGAAAGGTTCTTGCACAAGACCTATGCCAGTGTGGACTGGCAGTGTTGATATTAAGCTGTAGGGAGTTGGACTGATTTAAGGCCCCAAGAAACATGTTTCGCATAATTCATAAGAGAAATATAATGGGAAGTTGTTGGAATTGTCTATCGGGGACACAAATACTGGCAAAAGTCTAAGAGCCAACAAAACTAAAGAATCCACAAAGCTCCTAAATAGTTGCTACATCCTTCCTCCTTTCAGCCTACACAAGCTTTCTCCCACACAATGACTGTATGCAAGATCAAATTCTCAAGGAAAATTTCAGGTAGGTAGTGAATTTGTCTTTGTAACGGGGAGCAGGATACCTTTCCACCTGAAAAAATATGGATGCTTCCACTCCTCCAGATATTTGCTCTCTTCCTTCACCAGCTATATGCACCATCTGCTCCACACAAATTTAATACATTTTCTAATTCATACCTTGTAGCCCACAATATTTTACGTATACTATCAGCTTAAATTCAGATCATCTTCTCTCCTCAATCTCAGCTTGAAAATTAGGCATAGAGTTAGCATGTAAAACCAGCTTGTCTTCTTAGAAACTCAGTCTTCTCAGCTTTGGGGCATGTGCACCACCGCCTCTTCCCTTTGTAAGAAGCCAACTAATCCCAGAATGGCTAACACAATGTACGCTCAGTTTATGACTCTCACTGGAACCAAGGATTTGGCACAAGAACTTGGACTGAGGTATGCACTAAAAACTTGGCCCTCGAGGAGCTAGTACTGTTCTGCTTGTCCTGGGCATCTCAAAGGAAGAATGGAACAATTGATACATGCAATTAATAATTCCATTGCTGTGTCCTGCCTCTTCCTCAGAAAGAACATCATCATTTCCTGGTATATCATGGCAAGAAAACATTATGCTATTTATGCTTTGTTTCAGTGATAGAACTGGAGGAGAGAAAAGAATGAAATCACTCCTCAGATTTAATTGTTTTTTGGCTAGAGGAGCTCTTTAAGCAGTTTGCTTTGAAAAAGCTTGGCCAAAAAGAAGCAGTAAATGTCTGCAACTGACAGGGTTCATTAATGGCATACTAGAATCACTTCATTTAACTTTTTCCAAAAGAGAGAAAGGATGGATGGATGGATGACTCATCTTTGAAAAGGTCTGAAATCTCAAAATTTAAAACAGTGAATCCAGACAGATTAATATTTATGGCTTCCCATTGTAATGTAGTAAATGAATGTTCAGTCATGCTGTTGACTTCTACCTGTGCCAACAGCTTACAGCAGGGGTAGTAACTGAGCATTATTCTTGACAGCATGATCAAGATGACAAAGTTAACAACGTGGCGAAGGGCTGAAAGAAGTCCCACACATTACACAGTATTTGACAAAGATCCTACTGAAAGCTTAAGTGGATTATAGATTAAAATCCTTTATGTGATATTTAAGTTAAAAGGTCTTTATAAAGTGCCTATCATGATCCTTGAATCGTTCCTTGGAAAGGAACACCTATATCATCATCAAAATGCACTTTAAAATTTTTTGCATTGATACTGAAGAAAATAAGGTATTCTAGAAAAATCATCTTCATGCAAATATTTGCAAAGGCCATTTATTCCATCTGTGAGGCACACTCAACAAAAATGTACAGGTAAAATTAACTTCACATGAATAAGTTCCAACATTCAGTATCGGGGGAGATGTCAACAATGCTGAAAGAATTTCTCCCCATTCCTTCTTCAGTTTGTTTGTGAGGAGCTAGGCAAGTTTGGCACTTTAGAAAAATAGTCAGTAAATGTTAGTACCACCAAATAAAGAATCTGAGACTAAAAGGCAGTAATTACAGGGTCGGGCTAAGAGAGTGGATTGCCAGCAAAACATTGCTTTTTTTGTCAGTAATCTGTTGCTCCTCTAGTTTTGCATCAGTCCTCAGGAATGAATCACAAAATAAGAATAATAATAATCTCACTCTTTCCTGTATTTTCTCCTGGATGTCTTAAAGTTTCTTCAAGCTCTGGGTGCATTAAGTGAAGTTAATCTTTTCTCCTCAAGACTTTCTCTTCTGTATTCCTGTACATTACTTCTACAAGTATTCAACACATGCCCAAGTATTTATTTAATTAATTTATTTAATCCTGGTTGGGTTTTTTTTCTGGCAATTTAGATTTAGGAATAAACATTTTCAGCTAAAAAACACCTTATGTCCTACATCTTGTCTTGTTTCCATGTTCCTCATCTCACTAATCTAATCTATACCTTAACTGAAGTGCAGCATTCATCATCACATTCATTATTTTTTTCCACTCAGTCCATATGATTCAAGCATTTACATCTTTCTGCTGCTGAATTTGATACCTATTCCTCTCAAAAATCCAAACACATGGCCTCTGATAATACCATGTTCATTTAGTATGATATCTTCCTCAGTCTACCACTTCTGCCACCCTTTTCATTTCCATCCTTTCTCCAACATGCACTAGGTTTTCTTCTGAACATATATCAACATGGTCACCCAAATTCTCATCTCCTTATTCCTACACCAATAAATCTCTACCAAAAACATAGTGTCTCTAAGTAAAAATTATTTTTAAGCATAAAAAAGTTAATTGGGTCTAATTAACAGTGTCACCACTATCATTGAGATTTAAAAGTCCAATGTATCTCTCCTGTTATTTTTGCCCTCTGAGTTAAAGTTTTGCCTGATTTGTCTTTAGCAAAAAATAAACCAAACTCCGTGAAAATAAAACAGCAGACAGCTAAAATTACAAATTATCCATTTTGGGGCACCCAAATAAAGATGGAGGGACTTGGTGCATTCTGGAAATTAATTCTGCTTTAAGAGTTTCAGGCTGAACACTGAGCCTCAAAGCATGCCATACTCTTGTCTGTTTGGAAAACCTTGCCCTTTATGTCCCAGTCATTGCTAAACATATTGCTGACATCCAACAGTCAGTACTATTGCTATTTAGTGAGACAGATGGACCATACAGGTCATCATCCTTTTCTGTTTGTTTCTTTAAGGGATGGATTAAATTAATTGCTATAGCTATGACAGAGCTGAGAAACATCTCTTTCTCTTCTCTGCATTGCTAGAACTTTGTATGGTGTTTGAGACAGCTATGGGACTTAGGACAGAGGTTGTGCCAGCTTTGAAAATGAAATGACTACCTGATTTGGTACAGAAATGTCCTACTTTGATACAGAAAATGTCCTTTTCTGGCAACTAGAAGCCATAGCAGAGGGAAACCATGCATGAGAATAACAATTTTTGGAAACGTAAGTCATGCAACTGGGTGGCATGACTCGCGTTCAAAACAATTCCCCAGTGATTAAACCCCTGCCAGTTTCATATAGTTAATGCTATATTAAAATACAATATTGCAGAGAGACTTGGTTAGTTTTGAATATAAAACCTACTCATTTCTTTAAAAAGTCAGCAGCTAGTCACACCAGTTTGATATGCTTTGTAACACTGGCAACAATCATAGGCAACACGATTTTAAAAAATTTCATAAAAGAATTTGTCAAGTTCTTTCCTAAGACCATAAGGAAGTTACTGACAAGGGGAGACTTCAATGCCTACACAAACATTCAGGTTTTCTGTAGCCCAGTGATGTTCAAAAACCCAAATCAACTTCTCCCAGGCAGCATGCAGGGAGATGTACTCTCTAGGTTCAGAAAAAAACCCAACTTTTCCCGGGATGCACCAGCCTTTCCTGGGAACTCCTCATTACAGTCAGCTCCCAGCTAAAGGGCGGGACTGGCCCCAGCTGAGTGTTTACAGCCAGAATCTGTTTTTTGGAAACAGGAACCTTCCTGTTTTCAAAATCATAGCAGTCTTCATCTTTTCAGACCACGGCCGAAGGAGGAAGTGCCTTTTAGACTGAAAGTTACAGCACTCGCTCAAGCAACAGGCCAGAGCACTTGGTGTGGTTGAGCATTATGGAGAGTCCCTATTCAGTTTGCTGTAGGACGTTAAGAGCCTTTCATATCCACTCGTTAAAGCAGGTCCCTTTTGCTTGGAGTTTGTTCAAAATTCATGGAGCAGGGGAAGTGTGAAGGAAAGTCTCTACAGCTCCATGCATGCCAGGGCTTAAGGCTATTGTATGGTACTGATAACAGAAATGGTTGCATTTGTATAGCAGGATGTTTTTCCTGGGTATTTATGGGTCATTTTTTACCTCCTGGAAGCAGTAACTTTTACAAAAAGTGCGTAAATCCGAAAGCATTCATATCTATTTAGTCAAAGTCTATCATTGGAAAGCACATTCAATATTTGGACTAAATTCCTCCTGTTTCTTACTGGTTAAATTGAATAGCAAATCAATAAGAATGCCACTCTTTTCAGTGATGTTTTCAGACCAGCAGATATTTGTACAAGAAAATCAGAGATATTCTGACAGATATGAGGACTTTTTCATTTTTAGTGTAAAACAGATTTTCAGTATAAAGTCGTTCAGCCATCTGTACTCTCTCCCTGTTAATGAAAGCTACACAACAATCCAATATTTTTTGCTGCACTTCACGGGCTTGATTTCATATTTCATTCTTGGTAGTGAGCCGATGCAGCAGTTCTCTGGCAAAAAGCCAAAAAGTGCCAAAATAAATTTTGCAGTGTGAACTGAAAGGCTAACAATTAAAAAAAACCTATATCTTTTTTTTTTTAAGCGTGCCAAAGGCTTACCTCTTAACAACCTCTGCATACTGGACTTGCAAAAGAAGGCATTGCAATAAACAACACAGATGACAACTAGTAGTTTATGAATAATCCCCAACATCGTGTTTAGTGATGCTATTAGCTGTCTCTTCTTCATGTAAGAATTGGCCAATATCCTAACCAGTCAGTCTCTCGGAGTCCTATAGCACTTTCCTTAAAATTAGGCTAATTACTATGGCATCATTTTAATTCAAAGTAGTACACTCTCCGTGATTTTCACAGCTACCCTGAGATAGAGTCTTTCCTGACAAGTGCTGTGGAGAGCTTTTCACATTCAAGAGACCAGTTCTTGCTCCCCTTTGGGGTTTGATGTGCAAATGTGCATTAAATTATTACAGCCTTACAAGAAACTTACAGCTTCCTCCATCCATACATCTGTGTAAGTGCCAGCCAGCAAAAGGCACTTAAAGGTTCACTGTAGTCCTGACAACTGCCAATATCTGAACATTTCTAGGAAAATTTCACAGTGAGAAACAGAAATGAGGCAGGTGGCCAAGAGTACATATGGCAGCGGTGATGTGAACACATGGAAGTTACACTTGAAACACGAGGAGTGGGTCATATTTATTTACTAGAACACCTCCCTGAATTTTAGGGGCAAAGAAGTTCCTGAATGAAGGATGACTGCTGCCTGTGTATACCATTAGCGGTTTTGTTGGAGTATAAAAAAGTTGAGCTCTGTTAGGAAAAACATACTGGGCACAGCGCACCTTTAAGATAACAACAATCTGCAAAAATTATTGGTACTTCTAAGGAAAGCGTCTCTAATCTGTGAGGCTATTGGTTATGTGCTGGTTTACTTTTTTGCCTGCTCATAGGGGGAGTGTGTACTTTTGTGCCAGGGCTCACAAAGCCTTACAGATCAAACTTGATGGCTTAAATAAGGAGCTCTCAGAGGGCCAGACAGCACAACAGTGTCCGAGTAGGGCTGCCGGTACCCTTAGCCTCAGGAATGCTGTGTGACCTCTGTCTCCTATTCAGTGGGTGAATGGAATGAGCTGTAGCCCAGGACTTATGCTGCAAGCACTTCAGTAGCTTAACCTTGTCAGCTTCATTTGCTTGACCAAGCTTCAGCAAATAAAGGAAATTAAAACCTCGAGGACCTACGTTTAGTTACAAACTGCATTCCTGCACTTCTGGTTGCCATCAGAATGAAACTAAAGCATGGTTTCCTTCACCAGAAAAAAAAAAAATCTGTAATAAATTATTTGGGCTGTGCTTCTTCCTTGTAAGCTACAATACTTGAAGTACAGTAGCTGAAATATAGTAGCTAACTTCACTGTGAATTGGGGGGTGAAGATTACCTTGCTCTCTATCCACTGTTCGTGTTCAGGTATATCAGCACCTCCAGTGAAGATACTTGCTTCTACAGGACTGTAAATTAAAAAGAATTAAAAATCAATAGTACTTTTGCATCCCATAAGTGCTGAAGTAATATGTTGCAATTAACACCTCTACATTGTATTGATCACTTCCCATACTGAAGGGAAAAAAAGATGTCCCTTACTTGACGTGTCAGTGCAGGATGAGAGAATATGCTTCATGTTTTGGCCTCTCACTTTTAAATTACCTAAATAACAGGGATTCCATTATCTACCTTAAACAATTTGTGCATTTATAGTGAAAAAAATCTGCTGATACTCAGTCTAAGTTTTCCCCTGTTACATTGTATGCCATTGCTATTGCCCTGCACTACTACCTACATCATTCATCTGTACTGTTGGTAGTCCACTTAGGTAGTAAAGTTTCTCTTGGAACACCGGGATTCTTGTCTCACCTTTGAAGCTACATAGAAAGATATTTGTCAATCGTGTCTAATGAATAATTACCATTTTACCAGGTGATTTCCTAAGACTCTGATCATGTGTCTACTGAAATGAATAGCAAAAGTTTGCTGGGTACAACAGTGCAGAAACAAACCTTTATTAAAATCACGCCTGCCACTATCCTAGTTATTAGAAGAGTTGCATCCAGGATTGCAGCTATTTCAATAATGTACTGTCCGTATGAAAAAAATAGCTACTTCTGGGATCATTGTTCCACAAAAGGCAGAATTAAACCTTACTTGTGTAAATGCTCATGCAGGGACAGGGGAGGCACATGTAGCCACTAAACGTTGTACAGAGGCAGGAGTTGAGATTGCTGTAAGGGGAGGCAGCTAAAGAAGACAGAGATGTATTATCCTCCTGCCCATTTATTTGGCAGCCTTTTGTGAACAGTTAGCATCACCCTTCTGTGACCATCCTCTCAGAAAGCTAAGAAAGAAAAGAAACAGGTTCTTAAAAAGATCTATAGTACGTATATGCAACACATCACACCTATAGAGGATTTTTCAACTTATGCATCTGGGTTATGCGGGGTATTTTTGCCTGTCCTGTGCCTAACACCAAACCTGACAGCGCTCCCTTGCCATCACCGCGCCGGCTCTCGCAGCGACAACGAGAGGCGAGGGGAAAGCCCAGGGCTCGCCCCCGCGAAGGCGCCGCTGCTAGCAGGACCATCCTCTCCGAGCCGGTTTCCCCCTGCAGCCCCAGGAGAAAACGATCAGCGCCCGGGGTTTCGCAAGGCACGGGGTGGTGATTGCCTGCTGTCCGCTGTCCCCCCTCCCCTCCCGCCACCGCCCCGCACACCCGCCTTTGTGTAGCGACCCCCTCAGCCGCAACCCCCGCGCCGCCCCCCCTCCCGCACCGCCCCCCCCTCCCGCACCCCTCCGGCCACCGCCCCGTCCCCGCGGGGCGAGGCGCGGCAGCGGGCGGCGCGGCGATTGGCGGAGCGCGGCGGGCGGGGCGGTGATTGGCGGAGAGCGGCGGGCGGGGCGGGCCCGGCGGCGGGCGGTGGCTCCCCATAAGTAGGGGGCCGGCCCGCGGCCACCGCCCTTCTCTGCCCGCAGCTGCCTCTGGTCGGCCCGCTCTCCCGCTCCGCTCCCGGATTACAAAGCCCGCGTCACCGCCATGAGCATCAGCACCAAAAACTCTTCATACCGCCGCATGTTCGGCGGGGCCAGCCGCCCCAGTACCGGCACGCGGTACATCACGTCGAGCAGCCGGTACTCGCTGGGCAGCTCGCTGCGCCCCAGCACAGTCCGGTACGTGTCCGCCTCGCCCGGCGGCGTCTACGCCACCAAGACGACGTCGGTGCGGCTGCGGAGCAGCATGCCGCCCGTGCGGCTCCACGACTCCGTGGACTTCTCGCTGGCCGATGCCATCAACACGGAGTTCAAGGCGAACCGCACCAACGAGAAGGTAGAGCTGCAGGAGCTCAACGACCGCTTCGCCAACTACATCGACAAGGTGCGCTTCCTGGAGCAGCAGAACAAGATCCTGCTGGCCGAGCTGGAGCAGCTGAAGGGCAAGGGCACGTCCCGCCTGGGCGACCTCTACGAGGAGGAGATGCGAGAGCTGCGCCGGCAGGTGGACCAGCTCACCAACGACAAGGCACGCGTGGAAGTGGAGCGGGACAACCTCGCCGACGACATCATGCGGCTGCGGGAGAAGTGAGTGTGCGAGGGGAAGGGCGGCGCCTCGCTGCAGGTGCCCTGCGGGCCCCCCCTCTCCGCCCCGCGCGGAAGCCGCCCCCGAGCATCCCCAGGGGGCTGGCGGCGGCGGGAGGCTGGGGCGGTGCGGGGAGGGACCCCCAGCTCCCTTCTCACCACCGTGTCTCCCCTTCTAGGCTGCAAGAGGAGATGCTGCAGCGGGAGGAGGCTGAGAACACCCTGCAGTCCTTTAGACAGGTTTGCGGGGGCTGGAGGGAGGGAGCTGTGCGGGGAGGGAGCCTGGGACCCGAGGGTGGGACTGCAGCAGTGGGCTTTCAGCGCACAAAGGAATTCCATCCGTTCTCACGCGAACCCTCTGTGTTTTCTTTAGGGGGATGATGCAGACCGAGGGGAGGGGGGCAACTATTGTCTTGCCTTATCCAAGTCTAGTCTGGTTTGCAAAAAGCGCTCCGACGTAGAATCGCTTTCCGATCCAATAAAAGTGAAAGAGGGCCATCTGCTCGCTTGGCTGAAGGGTATTAATGGTTTCTATGGGATTCACCATGGAATGCAGATACAGGCATTATGGCAAGTGTGGTGGCAGCAGATTGACATAATAGATCCCTTTGTGTCAGAGGGGAGGGTGCAGTGGGCTGCATTCTTACTAAATGTGTAATGGTGTGGGCATATTTCTGGCAAAAAGTGTTTATCATGTATAGGGGCGAGTTTTTAAACTTATCAGCTCCTTTTTAGTGAATCACTTTGGTCTGTGTGTTACTGAACAACAGTTTCAAATGTAAAGTTTTTCATCTGGGTGTTTGCTGACAAGTAGACAATTTGTTCCTTAGGGCGAGATTGCAGCAGTCAAGTCTGTCTCCTCTGGATGTCTGTTAAGAACATAGACTTAAATCCTCTGTAAAGGAAGATGTTAACATAGGAAACAAGTTGTGTTGGAGCTAGTCTCTGTAGGAGGCTACAGTGTTACCCAGATAAACTAAAACCCACATGACAGCCAGAACCAACTGTGCCAGCAGCATTCAAGAAGTGTTAAGCTCAGCTTTTCAGTTGTATAAAACCAGCTTTCAGTTTGGATTAAGCCTTGTTTAGACTGGGAGATTATTTTGGAATGTGCCTTGGCAAAACAAGGTCTCTTCCCTAAAACTGCTGGTGAGAAACGGCATTGCTAGCGTTCCTCCCAACTGGAAGTAACTACCTTTATCTTTTGGACACCTGAGCAAAGGCTAGCTTCGTCCCAGAGCTCTTCACAGACATTAGTAAATTATCACCATTCAGGAAGTCATCACTTGATTGTCAGCATTTCCCTAGGCAAGGTTTTGACAATGGCATATTTGTTATCTCTGAAGAAGAGCAGGTGTCTTCATAAGGTAGATAACACGTGGAAACTCTAATACGGAGTCTGGGAATTGAGTCTCTGCTGGTATTCTGGGGACAAAAGTTTGAAATAGAACAATTTGAGGTCCTATCTTAACCTCAGTTTCTGTTTTTTTCTTGAGTCCTAAGCCAAGGTATTGTGAAGTTTTGTGCAGAAGTATGTAACTTAAGATTTAGAGAACCTAATTATTCAAATTCATTGCTGAATTCAGTTGAAGGATCCTTTGACTGAAGGGTGGCTTAAATAATCTTTCATACATAATTGGTACACTTCAAGGCATGTCTACCTCTATTTCAAACCAATTAAACTTTGTGAAGGCTTCTAAGTGAACTTGCCTTTGTGCATATTCCACATTCGTTATCCAACTCTTCCCTGCACTGTCGAAAGGGGTCATTCAGGAGCTCAGTCTCTAGCAGACCTGTGTGTGCAGTGCAATCAGAGCTGGATCCATTTAACCTCTTAAGGTGTAGCTTATGCATAATAATTGCAAATCATTGCCTGTGGAAACTACACTAAATCCACTCATGACAACTGGTGCATGCTCATGTGCTTTATTTGAACAACAATAGTATCTAATTTTTCCGTACTATGCATGAAAGGGTAAACTTAACATGCAGATTTTGAAAACTAAATCTGTTTCAGTATAAGTATTTTTCTTCTGCAAGGGAAATTAAATTTACAGGACACTGAAGTTAAAACATCTTGTTGTTCTTCCACTGCTTTTTGTTAAACTGTTACATTATTGCACTGGAAGGTTGTATACATGGATTCAGAACATTTCAGTGGACACCTTACTGTTCTGATATGGCATCAAATTTACTTTTTACCTGATGGAGCAGTTGTATACTTCAATATTTTTAAAGAAGGTGACAAAATATTTGAACTTAAACTTTATATTTCCCAAAGTTGCCTGCTTTAGACACTGTTTAGGTTATATGTGCTGAATGTTAATATAATTCTCCTGAACAAAGACGAGATTTTACTCATATGCTGAGGGGTGTACTACATAAAATAAACATGAAGATTCATTGAGTTCTTCCTTTGAGACACAAAAAGCAATTTGTGAGAAAGCTGCCAGCTACTCTAGCAGCAACGAATAGATTCTGAACCCATGACAAGTCTAACTGGTTTGTTCCTGGCTAACCTGAGGTTTGCTCATGGATGCTCTCCCTTGCAAACTGCATTGCTGGCAATAAAGAATCTCCTAGGATAAAATCAATGTGTAGTCCAAGGGCATTGTATGTATGCCTTATGCCTTGTTTGCTTGTGCTGCAAGTAGCTTATTTATGTGATTCATCTGGGAAATACGGATTCTTTACTCCCTAACTTAATGGTAATGTGTATAGTAAAATACATACCATGTATTCTAAGTGTCTTGAATTTAAGATGCATTTAATTCATTATAAACTCCTAAAAATCCTGTAGCTGTTCACTTGTCTTGAAAAAATTAGTAGTCTTCAGCATGCGAATTTCTGTAAAAACCAGATGTCTGTCTAATTGCGTAAACATGTTGGGTCATAGCCATGTAATTTCCTTCCAGAATGATCTTCATTTTTTGGGAGGGAGGAGAGCAAATGAATTGAGGAATTAATTATCTGAATTGAAAACAGAATATATGAACTACTTGGATGTAAAACTGGAATTGGTAGGGAAGTTATGGGATAACCCATCAAAGTGGTGTTCTGCTGGATTAAAAAAGAATAAAAAATTTCTGGAGCAAGAACCTTACTCCAGGGTAGAAGTGGTCCAAGGAATGCTTCTAGGTGTCTAAAGAGAATGCTCCTTATTTCCAAGATTCCATAATTGTAAGAACTACTGATTAGGAATGCTTACACTTTGGACGATCCAAAATAGCTTTAGAGTGAGCTGTGAAAACCTGATATGTTAATACCATGTGAGCATAAGCATGCAGCTGTGTATGTGAAGAGTATGAAAGGAACAATAATCCCTTTCACAGTTTTGCACATTTAAAATGTAAGAAGTTACCAATCAATGTTAAGTCTTAAATTGTTTTTGAACTCATTCCGGCTGCTCCTATGAAACATTCATGGCATATCTTCTGTTATGCCTTAAATGAATTTTTGCTGTTGATTAAGACTATCTCTGTCCAGCAAAAGGTGGAGTCTTTGCCAGCTTGCGTGGGAGTGTAGGCAGTGACGACTGACTCCATTTGCCTTTATGCTTATAACTTTGTTTTCACAAGGGAGACCTGTTAAACCAAATGCTTGCAGTTCCTATATATACTTCACTAGCTTTACAAGCATGCCATGCTCTTTGGACCCAAAGGGCTCTGTGGTTAATCACCAAGGAGTCCATAGAAATAAACAAGAAATTAAGCCCACTGGTAGGTGTATAGGCACCTGGGTTGCGCTTCTAAGCCCCACAGGAAAAAAATGGAAGTCTGCAAATTGCAGGACTTAGCTTGACTACACTGAAAAAAGAGTTAAAAGAGCTCATTGCTGGCTTGTGAGCCAAGTATCTGCTTCATCTTCAAGCAACATTTACAGCCACCATGATGTGTGCACTCTTGGTTATGTTCAGGAATAGGTTGGCAAGAATGAAGTAATTGCATATGATGTATTGTTGCAAAAATCACAATAAAAGTGCATATAGTGGTCTCTGAGGCTAGGGTAGCAGATAGCAAAAAGGTAGAGGGGTTTTAGGTGTTGATTTCACATTGTCTTGTAAGAAGCTTAGATGTAGCATCAGTTTGCATGCCGCTGAACTTGCTGTGAGTAACTTCTTTACATCATAGTTTTAGAAGATTTTTAATCATTCTTCTCTCTGATCAGGATGTTGACAATGCCTCTCTGGCACGTCTTGATCTTGAACGCAAAGTTGAGTCCCTGCAAGAGGAGATTGTCTTCTTGAAGAAGCTTCATGATGAGGTAAGCTACATAATGAGGTCTGTGAGTGGATGCTGACAGTCTAGTAAGCAAGTGAGCTTTGCTGGTTCTGGCCCAGAGTCCTCACCTATGTTTGTTCTGTATGTTGCTGTGTAATAACATCAAGTGTCTGCTTTTCTCTAAGGAAATCAGAGAGCTGCAGGCCCAACTCCAGGAACAGCACATCCAGATTGATATGGATGTTTCTAAGCCTGATCTTACTGCTGCCCTGCGTGACGTTCGCCAGCAGTATGAAAGCGTTGCTGCTAAGAATCTTCAGGAAGCTGAAGAGTGGTACAAGTCCAAAGTAAGTAAAATCTGTTCAAATATATCAGGCACTCAAACTAAGTGTATGTAACAGCTTTGCTGTGGCACTTGGTATTCCCTGTCTCTCTGCTGGACACAGACACAGCCATAGCACAGGGTCCTCTTTAAACTCCTAGCCTGGGAAGAGTAGAGCCTGAAAACATTACTTTATGTGATAAGCACAGCATCAAAGTAATGGTTTATACTTGGAATCTTCCCTATGCATGTATCTGGAAGCAGGTGTTGGATGAAATACAGCAGAAAGGAGTGTGAAAGAATGGGTAAAAAAAATGATGGGAGCCTTCTGGGTGGGGAAACAAATATGAAAGGTTTAACTATAAATTCCAATTTAACAATTAGAAATAAAAAGGCATTTTAAGAGTAATGCTAATATTTAAATGTTTAAGGTGTTGAGGCCTGTAATGACTTTGGTTGCCTTCAAATGCTATATGCCCAAAACGTCTGTCATACCGTTCCTGTTGAAGTGTTACACTAACCAAACTGGGGATTTCCACAGTTTGCAGATCTCTCTGAAGCTGCTAATAGGAACAACGATGCCCTGCGCCAGGCCAAACAAGAAGCTAATGAATATCGCAGACAGATTCAGTCTCTTACCTGTGAAGTTGATGCCCTTAAGGGAAGCGTAAGTAGAAGACAGCAGTTATTGTGACATTTTTCCTTTTGCAGCTATAAAAGTGCTGCACTGCAGTTGAATTGCTGATACAGATGTGAATGCAGCTGATCTCCTGTGCGAGACAGCAGCATATTATCTTTTTTTGTAAAGAATGCTGTGGGTCTGAACTGCCGGTGCTACTGGTTAGATTGGTGTACTTAAGGGGTTACTTAAGGTATAAATAATGCATTAATATTCAGTGTTTTTGTAACACTTTCTGGAAGTGTTTATGGCTTGTCGGTCAGCTACAGCTGAAGCTGTACAAAAATCTGCAGGAGCAGTGGAAAGGAGGTGCAAATCTTGCTGTTAGACCCTGACTGCCTTAAAGGCTGTTTTGAAATGGATTTAACTTAGTACACCTGAAAATCCCCTCACTGAGGACTACCTGCATGCTGACTTTTACTGCATGTGTTGGACTTACTGTAAGGGATTGCTTTGCCACCTGGTAGAAGAAATGTAAGTGCACCTCAGGTTAAGTAGCAGAATAACCACCAACCTTTGCAAGAGGAAAAGGAGATGACAAATTTCGACACGTCTGGGCATTTTCAGAAGAATGCTAAAGTAACTTCAGTTTTTAAAAATTTTGAGGATCATGAGGATAGGGAACAGTGGCTGAGCTGCAGCAGTGCTTGACTTCATTATTCTCTTCCAGAATGAATCCCTGGAGCGCCAGATGCGTGAAATGGAGGAGAACTTTGCTGTTGAAGCTGCTAACTACCAAGACACTATTGGCCGTCTGCAGGATGAAATTCAGAACATGAAGGAAGAAATGGCTCGCCATCTCCGCGAGTACCAGGACCTGCTGAATGTAAAGATGGCTCTTGATATTGAGATTGCCACCTACAGAAAACTACTGGAGGGTGAAGAGAGCAGGTAAAAATCACATACAGACACTTTCCAAACAGCAATTGCTGGAAGATGCTCTATGTCCATGTCTGCCTTCATCCATTTCTTTTTTTTCCCTTCAGGATTAACATGCCTATTCCAACCTTTGCTTCTTTGAACCTGAGAGGTAAGCAATTTGTTACTTGAGTGTGGGCATTTGTTCTATCATTAGAAAAAGTCTTGAATGGTTCTAGATTTTGGACTTGGATAAATGCAGTTGTGTGTGAATGTTATTCTTAGCTGTGTAAGTATAATAGTTGTAATTACTTAACCTTGGATGGGAGGAGCTACTTTGTTCCTGGGCACAGATACTAATAAATATCGTATGTAGCGAGTGAGTGGTTTAGGTTCTTGCTGAAGGTTCTTTATGGGGAACAGGGAGAAAATGAAGAAAAGCTAAACTTTAAAAGCAGGAGACTTCTTCATATACTAAACTGGGATTCTGAAAGCTGACAAAATCTGTTACAGCTAATTTCTTTGGGGTGGTGCTTAATCTAGACTTATTGGTAATAACATGTTTTCTTCTGCAGAAACCAACATTGAGTCTCAACCGATGGTTGATACTCATTCAAAGAGGACACTTCTAATTAAGACTGTCGAAACTAGAGATGGACAGGTTGGTGGTAACTTTGATTTTATATCTATTGCAGCTGGTTACCTTAAAATAGTCCTAAGTTTGTCTCTGATCAGTGCAGCCTGTATAGGGTAGTAAGTATTGAGTAGAACAGCATCTGACAGGCCAAGCTGCATGGCTGAACATACAGGTTTAGCAAACAAGTATTTGTGGAAATGATAGTCATCTGACAGTAAAGCCTGAAGTGGCTGACAGTTACCTGTTTATTGAGTGTTTAAGTTCAACTGAGTTAGCAAGTTACCAAAAGATTTCTCACATCACCTGAGAAAAATGTGGCAGTAAACAGAGGTATGTACTTGGGATGTGATACTGTTTTCAAACTAAGTCAATAAAGCTTAAATGGTTTCTGCACAGTATTTACCAACTAGAACTTCTCATTTATAAGTGAGCGTTAATACCCATTTTTTCACTTTTCTGTGGAAGTTCCCATCCTAACTCTAAAAAAACCCAACAATCTTGCTACTAAAACTTAATGCAAGTGTCTCTGCTTTTCAACAGGTTATTAATGAAACTTCCCAGCATCATGATGACTTGGAGTAAAGCTGAAGTGAGGATGCATACCTATTAATGCAGGAGAAATTCTTACCAGCAAGGTTTAAAAAGTCCATGTCTTAAAGGAAGAAACAGCTTTCAAGTGCCTTTCTTGCAGTTTTTCCATGAGCGCAAGATTATTATGCTAGGAAATAGGTCTTAGATCTTTCAAACTGACTCTCCCTGAAGGATTAGCGTTTACAATGGAGTCTAGTTTACAAATAGCAATATCTTGTGCTGCAATACTGTTTTTAAGTATCTGAATTCAATAAAACTGCTTTTTTCCAGCACAGTATGAGCAACCTGTCGCTACTTCAATAAATCTTTGGAAAATGGCTCTTGATGTATTCTAATTTGTTAACTTCATGACTTTCTGGAAAGCCATAACATAATGCTGGAATTACTGTATGGTTGAAATCTCCATTACTGGTTGTGTGGAATGCTGTTTTTTTCAGTTTAACTAGATAACTGTCTTATATTTACTGCTTAGGTTTTGGAACCAACTAAAATGGACTAAACTGGCAGATACATAATGTATTATGATATTTCTTGTCACTTGAATAAAATATGATACTTCAAGCTAATAAAAATTAATCTTGCTTCCATATCCTAGTTAACCTAGTTACTAAGAGTTAAGAATGCCCCAAATAGCTTAAAACTTGGCTCTATATAACATAGTAGTTAAGTAGCTGTGAAATAGTTTGTACAAACCCTTATCTGAGACAGCACCTTTGAAAAGTTAACAGCTGACTTTGAGACACTGACTTCATTTTCCAGGAAAGACTAGTTCCCAAAGGCTTGTCTCACTTACAGAAAGTAAAATGAGGGCTTCAGGTGGAGAAGTATTTAAAGGGAAAGTGGAGAAAAATAACTTGCTCTAGTTGTGACTGGAATCCTGCTCAGTATTGTTTGCTGAACATCAACCTGAATGCAACAGACTGGGGAAGAGAAAACGTGGCATGTAGGGAACTTCTGAAGGAACTAAGTAAGAAAAAGAGGATGTATCATTGTTGGAAAGAAGGGGATGTAGGCCAGGTCATGTTCAAGGATGTTGTTAAGTTGTGTAGGAGGAAAATCAGGGAAGCAAAAGCCCAGCTGGAGCTCAAATTGGCCACTTCTGTTAAGGACAATAAGAAGAGTTTTTATAAATATATCAATGGCAGAAAGAAGGGCGGCAGCGACCTCCACTCCTTGTTGGATGTGGAGGGAAATATAGTAACCAGAGATGCAGAGAAGCCTGAGGTACTTAATGCCTTCTTTGCCTCAGTTTTTAACAGCAAGGATGTCAGCTCGCTTGACAGTTGGCCCTCTGAAGTGGTTGATGGGGGCAGGGTGAAATATGGCCCTCCTGCAATCCATGAGGAGGAGGTTAGAGACCTGCTGAGCCGCTTGGACCCTCATAAGTCTATGGGGCCGGATGGGATCCATCCTAGGGTGCTGAGAGAGCTGGTGGATGAGCTTGCTAAGCCGCTCTCCATCATCTTTCAGCAGTCCTGGCTCACTGGAGAGGTTCCGGAAGACTGGAAGTTGGCCAATGTGATGCCCATCCATAAGAAGGGCTGTAAGGATGATCCAGGTAATTACAGACCTGTCAGCCTGACCTCGGTCCCAGGTAAAATCATGGAGAAGATAATCCTGGGTGAAATCATGCGCCACCTGCAGAATGGTCAAGAAATCAGGCCCAGCCAGCATGGGTTTAGGAGGGGTAGGTCCTGCCTGACCAACCTGATCTCCTTTTATGACCATGTGACTCGCCTGGTGGATGAGAGGAAGGCTGTGGATGTGGTATACCTGGACTTCAGCAAGGCCTTTGACACTGTCTCCCACAGTAGACTCCTAGGGAAGCTGGCAGCCCGTGGCTTAGATGGGAGCACTCTGTGCTGGGTTAGGAATTGGCTGGATGGCCGAGCCCAAAGAGTGGTGGTGAATGGTGTTTCATCCAGTTGGCGGCCGGTCACCAGTGGTGTCCCCCAGGGATCGGTATTGGGTCCCGTCCTGTTTAATATCTTTATTGACGATCTGGATGAGGGGATTGAGTCCATCATCAGCAAATTTGCAGATGATACCAAGCTGGGAGGAAGGGTTGATCTGTTAGAGGGTAGGATGGCCCTACAGAGGGACCTGGACAGATTGGAGAGCTGGGCTGATTCTAATGGGATGATGTTTAATAAGTCCAAATGTCGGGTACTTCATTTTGGACACAACAATCCCATGCAGAGCTACAGACTGGGGACAGAGTGGCTGGAGAGTAGTCAGGCAGAAAAGGACCTGGGAGTGCTGGTGGACAGGAAGCTCAACATGAGCCAGCAGTGTGCCCAGGTGGCCAAGAAGGCCAATGGCATTCTGGTCTGCATCAGGAATAGTGTAGTGAGCAGGACCAGAGAAGTTATCGTCCCCCTGTACTCGGCACTGGTCAGGCCTCACCTTGAATACTGTGTCCAGTTCTGGGCCCCCCAATTTGGGAAGGATGTTAGGATACTGGAATGTGTTCAGAGGAGGGCAACGAAGATGGTGAAGGGGCTGGAGCACAAGCCCTATGAGGAGCAACTGAGGGAGTTGGGGCTGTTTAGTCTGGAGAAGAGGAGGCTCAGGGGAGACCTCATTGCTCTCTACAACTACCTAAAAGGAGGTTGTAGTCGGGCAGGGATTGGTCTCTTCTCTCAGGTGACCAGTGGCAGAACCAGAGGGCATGGACTTAAGCTTCATCAGGGAAAGTTTAGGCTTGATATGAGGAAAAAATTCTTCACTGAAAGGGTGATTGGCCATTGGAATGGGCTGCCCAGGGAGGTGGTAGAGTCACTGACCCTGGAGGTGTTTAAAGGGAGACTGGATGAGGCACTGAGTGCCATGGTTAGATGATGGTTGGTGTTAGTGTAGGGTTATAGGTTGGACTTGATGATCTCAGAGGTCCTTTCCAACCTTGTGATACTGTGATACTGTGATGCCATAGTCACCTAGGAGGCAGAAGTGAGAGGCTGGAGTTCTCTGTGAACACTTCTAGAGAAAATTTATTTTCTTCTGCCAAGTATGTTGAAATTAAAATTTAAGAAATTAAAACCCTGTCAAAACCTCAGCAAAGCTCTTGCCTCATGACAATAGCTACTCTGTTCTAAGCTTCCTGTAAGCTTTCAGCCAGATACAGTTTTTGTGGAATGACTCAATAGGAACTGGAGTTGTTCAGTAGGTATGAATTGCATTCAGTGCTTGTTCAAGGTAATTGTAGTAGTTTCATGCTGTACAGGCACTCTCAGAAGTCCTGGGAACTGATCTATAAGAAAAAAAATCTGATTTTCTTATAGGTAACTTACTGTTATCTCCATCTGTTAGGGCTGGAAAAGAAATTACTTTTTTGACTGTGATAAGTTCTCTGCTGCAGTGTGTGTCTAACCAGATGCAGTGCAGGCACTGCAGGGAGGGGGCGGTAGGACTCTGGAGCACCAGGTTAGATTTGCAGCCAGGATGCTAAAGAGGGAGATGGGCAGTGTTTGGGGACTGCTGAAACTATCTATAGCTCAGACATGCAGGTATCCCACAGCTTGGAGGTAGGGGACAGGGTACAATTGCAGTTTACGTCTTTGAAAGTCCTAGGAAGAAGTGTTGAAGCTGTTCTTCACAAGAGAAAAGCACTTAGTTTTTCAAACTAGGCATGGCTTTGCTGTTCCTATTCTACTTTTCTCTAGTAAGTGCTCACAAAGGACTTCAACCTCTCGCTTCCACCTCCTGGCAGGCCAGAGGGGAGTTTTCCTGTTACACTGCACTTGAGGTGATGTTCAGCAAAGCATACAAAACCCTTAGGCTGTGATACGTGGTTCTCAAGCTTGACGCTTTAGGTGCTCATCTGAGAGAAAAGTCCTGCAGATGGTCCTGTGGTTGATCTGATGACCCTTCTATGCAACGATACTCAGAGGACAGTGCCTGGACCCAAGCCTCAGCTGCTACTTCCTGCAAAGCCGAACAGATACAGCATAGTTTAGAGTGCAGTGAGTAGGATGGTTTCATTAAAAAGTGAGAGAGTGAACCCATAGTCTTTCATGCTGTGAAAGTTACAGACACCAGTTTTTTTCTACTAGCTGTAAACATCCAGAAAAAAAGCACAGATGAGCTTGCATGAGAGATGCTCTCTGTGGTAGTGACAGGTCTGGGCATGAGCAGCTGATTTTGAACACTTAATAGACATGTCCTTTCAGGACAAGAGTGGAATAATGTGCTGATGTACTGCCTATTGCAGACTACTGAAGTCTTCTTCTGGATCCAGGCATGAAAATACTGGGGCACTGTGTAGTGTTATTTCTTGCAGCTAAAGCAGGGTGGGAGCACTGGACAGTGGCCTTTTGGTAGTACAAGGGTGGGGAGAGCCATTCCACCAGGGACAACGGGAACAATCTATGGCTCTGGGCAGAGACTCACGGCACAGAGAGTCTAAAACACATGCTTTTTGCTGGAGGTTATCTTCATTGTAACAGTCTTTCAGATGTTGCTTCTCCCTCTGCTGCCAGCTACTCAGCTTGTGTCTTTCTGTTGCATTTGATTGCTTCCCCTGGTAGATGAAAGAAGTACCCAGCACTGACAGTACAGCATAGGAGTTATTCCTGGCTCTTTTGTGTTCAGGGTTACTCAGAGCAGAGAGAATTATGTGTCAGTTCTTTCAACCCTGGGAATAATTAGGAAAATAAATAAAAACAGATAAAAATAAAACCTAGTTGCCAAGGGGATACGGCAATTGCAGGAAACTTCCAAAGTCTGTCCTCTGTGTGTGTGCATGAGAGTACCCTCATGATGGAAAGGTGAGTGCATGGCGGCTGTGTAAACTTCCAATGTTTGCTCTAGGTACTCCAGGCGTATGCTCATATATGATTACCAAAAGCTGCTTAGTACTGAGCGAGCAGCTGACCTCACATCCTAATAGCAGCTGCTGTACCGAGTAGGGCAACCCCCAATAGCAGCTGGGCCCTTGTCCTACCCTCTAACAAGCACCACAAAGTGGCTCCTGTGACCTGAGCAGCAGCATTCCAAGATGAATTTCCTCGTGTGCGAAGTGACTGGTGCCCATGAGGGTCGCCAGGTGCTTGTATGGTGAGTAACAGTGGTGACTGCTACAGGCCTCCTAGCAAGACTTTCTGACACTGGGTCCATTCCCGGTAACCCAGGGAGGACTGATTTTGTCTAAGTCACTTCTGTCACACAGTGAAATCTCTTCCATGGTCACCATCTCCAAATGTGTAATCTGTACTCATAATACATATTAATCCTCCAGATAATTAAGTGTCCTCATATTTAGTTTATTTTACTTCATGTAGCCAGAAGCTTTAGTTTTCTTTTCTTTTTAATAATCCTGAAAAATATCAATACCTTTAGGAAAGACTCCATATTCCAAGTCCCTGGGCCAAGTAACTAATGGATTTCTTTTACCATCCACGTTGTCTACATTAATATACAGCAAATATACTTTTCTCTCCCTCTGTTCCCTTCCTTCCTTCCTTCCTTCCTTCCTTCCTTCCTTCCTTCCTTCCTTCCTTCCTTCCTTCCTTCCTTCCTTCCTTCCTTCCTTCCTTCCTTCCTTCCTTCCTTCCTTCCTTCCTTCCTTCCTTCCTTCCTTCCTTCCTTCCTTCCTTCCTTCCTTCCTTCCTTCCTTCCTTCCTTCCTTCCTTCCTTCCTTCCTTCCTTCCTTCCTTCCTTCCTTCCTTCCTTCCTTCCTTCCCTCCTTCCTTCCTTCCTCCCTCCCTCCCTCCCTCCCTCCCTTCCCTCCTTTTCTCTCTCCCTCCCTTCCTTCCCCTTTCCTTTTTTCTCTCTACTATTTCAGTATGGAGCGTACTTTTTGCCTCACAAGGAGTGCTCACAGCCCTGGCCCAACCAAAGGCTTGTGCTTCTCTTATGCCCTCCTTTTCAGCTGTTACATCTGCAAATAGCCCTGGTGCTTTCACTGGTGGCATTCTGTGCTCAGTGGGAACATCTTTTTAAATACACAGAAGAAAAAGCAAAGGAAAAGATCCGCAAGACTGCCTTGAGGTCCTGAAAGCTTGGTTTACAAGTGAGCTGTAAAGAACTCAGACGCTTTGGATGAGGCCTGAAGGCACTGTAGCAGAAAGCTGTCCAGCAGCAGGGGTAGTAGATCCGGGGGCATTGCTGTGCCTCAGGCTGCAGGGTGGTACCCTGGTGCACCAAGGTGCTCCACAGACTGCCAGGCATCCAGGCACCTCATGTAAAGCCACAAAAGTACCCAAGGAGCTGAGACCTTTAGAAAACTGTTCAGCCTAGCCTGGTGTAAAACCTCAAAAACGGGGTCATGGGCCACATCTCCCCATGCCAGGCAGGGTGTCCAGTGTTGCCTGTAATTAGTGCACCTATGGGGCTCACACTCAATGTCTTATTGGCAGGTGCAAAAATCCCACAAGTGAGAAGAGTCACCCAGTGTGGAATACTGGGCACTTTGGCACTGGTATGTTATCACAGTAGTCAGTTTAGTAGATTATTCGTCACCCTTAGGCACCCACAGAGAACGGAGGAACTTGTGGTTAACATCCTGTCACAGGGCTATTTGGCAGTTACCAAAGACCTCCGCTTAGTGGGGGTCATGTCCTGCTGGGGCACACCTGACGCTGGGAGGCTCCTGCTCCTGGTCAGGGCTTGCTTATGCCATCTGGTAGAAGGGAAAGTGCCCGGAGGATATGCATTTGGAGAGGCTGAGCAGCTGGGTGGCTGGACAGAGAATCTCGCCAATGCCCTAACAACAGGTAAGTATGAACAATTTTAGTTGCAAATTCTTCCACAGTGGAAGGGAAGCCTAGATATTACTGAAAATTTTAAACTCATTTGCATACAATAAACTGCTTTAACAGACATTTGCTTGAGTGCAGTTATGCATGCAAAATTAGGAAGTGCCAAAACTAAAATTACATCTTCAATCTTCATTTAATCCCTCTGTGCTCATGCATAATATTGCAGACCTCAGCTGCAAGTTCATGGATGTTTTCTCATTCAGTGTATATACCCGACTGCACTCCAGGAACCACCACTCACTGCTAGAGTATTTTCAGACCTCCTGCATATAAATAAACCTCCAGTTTATTTATATGCTTTAAAGAGTCTGAATTTTTAATTTCCTGTACAGTCCTTTGCTGTTCTTCATGGTTCTTTGTAACACCTCTGTGAGAGGTGGGATATTATTTGCCCTGTTTCACGCATGGGCCCACGGGGTACAGCAGTCAAGTTCAGAAGTGCAAGGTAAGTGCAACAACTTCAGTGTGAGGTTGGTTAGCACTGTGTACTTCTAAGGCACTTACTGATTCCAGTTCCAGGTGCTTTCCCAGAAAGGAAAATCCAATTCTCCAACATGGTCTAGAGCTGTCCTAAGTGTAGGACCCTCTGTCTCTGCAACATATTGCATCCTTCATTCCATAGTTCCCTTCTTCTGCAATAAGGGCGGCAATACTCTTGATAACAAACCCCTTCACAACTCAGTACAAGGTCATTCCCCCAGGCCCATGAGGTAGAAGCTGCTTATGGGCTTTGGTTAGTAGCAACCAAGCTCTTTGCTTCAGAAAAGGGCAAACCCACAGCGGCCAAATCTCTGTACACTGATGTGTAAGAGTTTCCACAGAAACTCCTCAGCCTGACATTTTCTGTTTGTTTCTTTTTTCAGAGACGTATTTCAGCTGTCTCCCTGTGGTGGGTTACATGAACTGCAGGGGAAGAGAGCTTGCACGGAGCATTTCTTCCTGACTGGGTAGTGTTCCCTGTTGGAAGGACGGCCACAAGGCACAGAGGGAAGAGATACAACTCTCTCCAAGAATTGCCCTGCAGTTATTCTTTGCTACTGCCTGTAATGCAGAAGTCCAGGAACATGTCTTAGACTCGGCAGGCACCAACTAAAAACACATTCAGGATGGAGAATGGTGGTGGGTTGAACCCAGCCAGCAGCCAAGAACCCACACAGCCTTTTCTTCACTCCTGTCACCCCCAGCAGGATGGGAGGCTGAAACAGAAAAAAATGAACTGAGAAAATTTGTGGGTGGTGATACAGTCGGTTTCATAGGTGAAGAAAAGGGGGGGGGGGGGGGGGGGGGGAAGCCTCAACAAAAATGAAAGCAAACACACACCACCCCCACAGGCAAATGGGTGTCCAGCTGTTCTGCTGACAATGGCCATCTTGGAAGCCAAACCCCTTCTTGTTCCTTTACCTCAGTCTTCATTGGTGATGACTGAGGTGATTGAGTATGGTGTTGTTTGGTACGGAATACCCCTTTGGCCAGTTCAGACAGGGCAGCTGTCACAGCTGTATTCCCTCCCAGTGTCTTTCCCACATCTAGCCTCCTTGCTGAGGGGCAGAGTGGGAAACAAAGAGAATACCTTGATGCTGTGCAAGGTGGGTTCAGCAACAGCCAAAACATCCGTGTGTCACCCATACTGTTTTAGCCACTAACCCAGAACATAGCACCACAAGGGCTGCTATGAAGACAGTTAACCCCATCCCGGCCAGACCCAGTATGAGATCTTTGCAGAGGTTCAGATGGATGAGTGTACCTGGAAGCTGTGTGAAGGTTATGTATGAGAGCTGAGAAGAACCCAGATTCAAAGTCCACCCTCTATGAAATTTGGAGCAGGGTTTTAAGCTCAGCTCTCTCATCACAAGCTGTCCAAGAAATGCACATACTAGAAAATCTATGCTCTTTTATATAATCAGCTTTATTATGCTCTCTCAGCCTCTGCTTGTATAGCAGATGCTCCAAGCCCTTCATGGTCTTTGTGGCCCTTGGCTGGACTTGTTTCAGTGTATCCATCTCTCTTTTGTACTGCGGAGCCCAGAACTGGGCATAGAGAGATCCCTGCAGAGGGATCTCACCACAGCTGAGCAGAGGGGAAGGATCATCTACCCCAGAAATCTTAGCTACCTTATATTGGGCTATAATGACTGGTCTGGAAAAGTGGGGATCTGGTGGATAAGAGACTAAGTAAAGGCCAGAGCTCTACAACAACACATGAACAGTCATTTGGGGTCAGAACAGTGACTCACTCTGTTTCCTACAGTGTTTGCTGAGGAGAAAGGAATGAGAAATAGGACCTCAGCCCCTGGAATAGCCCTTGTTTTCCAGCAAGCCAAAGTTCAGGAACTTTTTGAACCAGGGGCTTTATCTAGATAATTGGTGAACTTGTCTGATCTGATTTGACTTTTAGATATTTTTGGCTTCTATTAGCTTGTGTTTTGTTCTTTGACACTGTACCAGGAAAGCACATTTTCTTTTGATTATTTTATACTCACTGTCTGATAATTTTATTGGCTTTCCAGTAGTTCTTGTGTTATGAAACACAGTAAATACTCATTCTGCATTTTAGCTGTGCTATAATCTAAATAAAACAAGGTGACTAAGACAACAAACTATCTTCAAAATCTGTACATTGGAGCAAAACAGAGTGACAGAATGGGAACTCATATTTTGTGCTTATTTACCTTCAAAGTAAGTAAAAATATCCCATCTACCTTTTTTGATCACTGCTCAGTGCTGGGCTGACGTCTTCAGAAGATTATCCATGGTGACTCAAAGATCTATTTCCTAAGGACTAATAGCTATAAGTTATTTTTTTCCCCTACTTTGTCATTATTGACATGAAATTTTCATCCACTGTTTGATCGCTCTGTCATCCAGGACTGAGATATACTTCTGCAACTTTGATCTTGGCATTAACACTGACTGCCCTTAATTATTCTTGTACTAACAGAAAACTTCTGTCAATCTACTAGTCATTCTGTGCTACCTCACAGAGGAATATTGAATGTTAAAGTCCAGTGTGCAAATAGTTGTGGGAGCCCAGCAACAGCTTCTTTCCACAGTGAAGGCTCTCCATTTCTAGCTTAAAATAGGCAGAACCTTCCCTTTATATTTCCTAGGAATCTGCAGTGATGGTTTTGCAAAAGCTTCTGACAAAATCTTCTACCCACATCATCCTTAGCCACAAAACTTGTAAAATCCTACAGAAATTCCCATCAGGCTCATGACATATGACTTCCTCAGGGAAAAAAAATGCATGTGGAATCCTCCCCAGCACAGCTGCTTTTATAGTTCCTCCTGATTTTGCCAGGTGAAAAAGTTAGATTTATTGCTCTATAGATTTCAGCTTCACACTGGAGCTTTTTTCAGTCTGAAGTTGTACTGGCCATTGACTGTTCCTCTGACAGCAGATGCATTGCAACTAGCAAATTAGCAATTTCATGCTGAGTTAGCCCAGACACATTTGATGGTTGCCATCCTGCCTTCTTCTTACCTGCCAATGTATTGATTTGTTTCAAATCCTATTCAGCTTGAGATTGTTCTTCATCTGTCACAGGGGGCTCCTTCACCTTGCTCTTAATGAGCTATATTCATGCAAGTTTTTTCCTAGGGCCTTATCTTTGCCTAGTAATACTTCTACTTCTTGGCTCTATCACTTGAATCTGCAATGAATTTTTGGCAGATGTCATGGTTTGGACAAGTTTGAAAGTGAGTGGTTTTTATTAGCAACTTCCTACTCAAAGTGGTATTTGATAAATCTCTCTGGAGATCTACTCTTCATTTGCCAGAATTTCCTGGTTTCATCATTTGCACAGTTTCTGTCAAATTCAAGTACTTCCTTTCATTGTCGTTTTTAACTGGGCTGGGGTTTTGGGTGGGGTTTTTTTTCCTTTTTCTTTCTAAGAGGCTTTTCAGCAAGATAGCAGGCACTTTTCGGTTTAATATGGTGTCTCAAAAAGATTCTTCACGACTTTTCAATCTTTTTCAACATTTTCAATCTTTAGGTTCTACTTTTTTAAAAAGAAAAAAGTGCCCACATTTGAAGAACATTCCCTTTTGACGTTCAGCTTGATTGAATTGGGCTTCCAGGTAATTTTTCCTTCCTGGCTCGATTTTGAATTTCAGTACATGCAACCGCTACATCCTTTTCACCACTAACCTCTCAACTCTCTACACAGGCTGTAAATCACTCCTCTCTGTCCTTTGCAAGACATGTCCTTAGCATTTCCCTCCTTTAACCCATAAGTATCTAGCCACCCTTTCCTGTAGCCACCGCAGTTCCTATGCACCTAATTGAACCTGGAGCAATTGCTTTGAACTTCATGGCATCTATTTCAGATGTGAAAAAGAGTTTTCAGGTGAAAGCCTGCCAATTTTTTTCTCCTAACTTAGTTAGACTAAGAAAACACAGGGCCTCTCTCAATAAAACTTGACTCGCACTGCCATCAAATGAATGGGCACTTCAGGTGCTCCCCCTCCCCACAAAGACTGTCAGGCCAGGGCCTCACCAACTGGCACCCATCCCAGCTCACCCAGACAGGGTGCAGGGCCGGCTGGTGTGGGAAGATGGCCCAGGGCATCAGGTATCTCTGTAGAGAAGGAGGTGCCTGATATGGAGGATGGCTGTTCTAACTTGGATGATCAGGAAGAACAAGTAGATGAAGCTTTCTACAGACAGCCAGAAGTAGCCTTACATTCCATGGCCCTTGTCTTCGCAGCAGACTTTAACCACACCAATATCTGCTGGAGGGACAACACAGCATGACATCATGGTAGGAAAAGAGATCAAGGAAATAAATGACTGTGATACTGTGATGAGTCTGAGAAGGTCTCCAAAACTCAAACAAATTGTCCACCAAATGCCAGGGACCCAACTTGTATAGCAGCACCGGCTATGGACAAAAACCAACAGCAGGGTCTGCATGTGGAAAGTCCTTCATCTTCTGTGCACCCACCAGCCTGAAAAAAACTTGCTGGTTTAAAACATAATAGATTTTTTTTTGTGTCCTTTCCTTGCTCATGATGGTTCTCACTTTGCTGCAGCTTCCCAGCTGGCTGGTATTTCCAAGCAAAACAGGCATCATAGGCTTCTTACAATAGATGAGTCCCTTATATTCAACATCATCAGCCTTATTTGGAGAGCTACACTTTACTGCTTCACACTTAGAGATATGTTGACATTAAGATAAGGTATTACACGGGTAAAAGCCTACAGGAATAAATTTTGCAGGGTTTATTTGCCTGCGGTCTGAACAGAGCCTTCTGGAGCTATTGAGGGGGTGAGCAGGAGACAGCAGCAATCTGAGCAAGGTGGTAGAAATGCCACAGGACCCAGGAAAGACAGCTTGGTGTAGGCTTGGTCATTAAAGTTTGGAAAACCACTATTTTATGCATGAGACAAAGCAAAAGTACTGGGATGGCTTTCTACGTTTCTTCACTCTCCTTCCAATGTACACAAAGCAATTTCAAATAAAGGATTTGCTTTTCATCTCTCAAATATTATTTCTGTTCATCCAAGAAGTCCTTCCCCAAATGCACCGTGTACCACTAGGGACCTGCTCCACACTCCAAATGTTTTTTTCATGTAATAAATACTTGACATTTAGAAAAATCGCTTCTAAATTTACACAGTGCAGAGCTCACAGTTTGAGATTAACCTCTAAACACCCTGAAGTGCCAGGCGCATAAATAAATATCTTTGCAAATAAATTCTCATTTATTAGCTTTGCAAGTGTATTTTCACTTCTTGGAGATGGATGATCACTACAGACAGAAAGAAAAAGTTCTGGTTTAAATTAAATAGTAAGAAAGTGCAGGAGAAAGTTTGATAAAAAATGTTAAATTCTTATTATTTTGATTTGTTAGCTCTCTTTGTAATTTGAGTTTCATACTATACCTCTAAACTGTTCAATTGTGCTTTATGTCACAGCCAGCCAACCATAGTCAAGCTGTGGGACAGCAGTAAGAGATAAACTGTAGTTCTTAGAGAGAGGAAAAAGCTGCCTGTTTGCAGTTCATGCATGGTTTCCATCATATAGAACACAAGTGGTTCTCAAGATGTAGTGAATTCACCCCCATAGCACTGCTAGGAGAGGACCAAGCACTGCTCTTCCCATTTTGAAGAGGGTGTAATAGAGGACTAAGTGCTTGGCCACAGAGAAATCAAGTGAGCACTACTCTGGCTATATAGAAATTAAAAAGAAAAGATCCCTACAAAGCATCCTTCCCTCTGAACAGCAAAGTCTTGCCTTATTTCCAGGTGTGTGGAAAAGAAAGAGAGAAAGGCTGCCACAAATTTGTTGGCATCCCTTCTCCTTACCACAAAAGGCCCCTGGATGGTGCCTGTGCTGTGGAGGCTGGAGTACTGAACTTAATGGTGACATGCAAGGATACAACCTAAATCAGTGAGCAAGGTGACTCTTTCTTTTACTTTAGGTGTCAAAAACCTAAACCTCAGGTTGGCTCTCTGCATTACTATGGTGGAAGGCATAAAGGGCCTGTTTCCAACAGACCTGTTAGGCTGGGGCAGGCTGTATATGCCAGCGCCCTCTTTCACACTGGCTGAGCCTTAGTGGCCAAAACCACAAGGGACCAGGGATCCTTGGGCATGTGCTCAGAGCCCTTGACATGAAGGCCTCCATCTCAGGGACTGTCTGTGTTTTTCCATAAAGTCTAGGAGTCAGTAATGGCAATGACCATGATAATTACAGACATTCATTTTAGCCTGGATGAGCCAAAACATTGTTTCCTGGCCAAGACAAAATATTAATGGAACTAAAGTAGTTTATCACTTTTTTCTTTTTTCTAGCAAATGACAGATGAAACTGTGTGGAACAGACTGAGTGTGGAGTTCCTTGTTAGCACAGAATCATGCTTTTGCTGCTGCTTGCCTCTTTCTCTGAGCATGGATATCCAGATTCATGAAATACACTGCCCAGTCAAACTTAATAATATCCTCTTCATTGATGCTGTATTACACTCAGAACTGGCTATTACTTACCTCCAGTTTTTTGATTCCTTCAGGGAGATCTAACCTTCGGCTCCCAAAGCCCCTCAGACTCACAGGTACTTTATGTCTTGCTATTGAATTTATCCAAGTGAAGCAGTGACAATCCCTAAGTGAAAGCAGTTTTACTTGCACTATTGGATTGCTGAACTAAGCTAAAGCTAAAGCACAATAGGATTAAACTACCTTTAATGAATCTATTCAGAGCTGCACAGCAGTTCAAGTTCACAGATCCAGTATTGATTTCAACATTGCATATTCCATGCAGAAAAAGAGCTTTTTCATTCTGATTAACTTCTTTTGACCATGAAATTGTTTTAGAGATCAAAGAAATTAAGTTCAAGATGTTTGTTATTCATAAAGCTACAGCTTCTTTCAGAGACTCCTTCTCAATCTGATCTCATTCTACATTACCTCTAAGTGATGTCACACAGTCTGCTACTTAGCTCCTATGGTCCCGGTCACATGTGTAATGATCAGACCACAGACAAGCCCATGGGTTTGTATAAATAAAGTAGATGGTAGCTCAGCCTGTGCTTGTACCTGTACTTCACCAACATCTGTACCTGTATTTCATCTGGGCTCTTTGAGAGGAGCATCAAGCTACAGACCCATGGCCCAGCTAGCCTCTCTACACTCCCTTTACAAACCAAAGAGACTAGGGCATGATTTATTACATCTTAACATAAATACTTAAAATAAGCCTTATGAATTACGCTCTGCTTCCTTCCATAGGACATAAATGGAACCTATAGTGAGGAGTTTTGATTTTCACACCTACATTCAGTCACACGGAGACCAAGTTTGGTCTCAAAATACATCTACTTCAGTTCACTAGCAGGCTAAACACCAAACTCCAGTTCTGGATCACATTTCCCTCTGTTCTTTTCTTTTCCCCTGGTCTGAAGTCACATTGCAGTGATCTTCCATCTCAGCTGATAGCTTGCTGACTGACTTTTGAAATTAATATCCTCAGCAAATCATTCAGCTCCTGCAGAGCACATACAACACAATCAGTATAATTACTTCATGTCACACCTCAATTGTCACTTCACTTTAATGGACTGCAAGTAAGATGAACTTGAAAAGTGCTCTAACTTAATGTTCTTAGAGTTTCTATTTTAGACTCTTCTGAAAGATGTTAAATACATTCAGAAAAAGAGATTTCATCCCAGAAATTGTTATCTATATTATAGCAGAGAAAATAGGGCCAACAGAGTTCAGAGCTGTGCAATTAAGGCACTGTTGAAAAGCATTCAGTGTGGGCTGGGAAAGAGTAGGACAGGAGCGATAGGTCTGATCTAATGAGCGTAGGTGTAGAAACTTGTATATGTTGTGGTTAGAGTTAAAGCAGAATCATTTTTCTGACTTTCTGACTTCAGCTAAGTCTTGTCTAAATAACTTAATTTTCTGAAGATTAACTGCATGTATTTCAGTCATTATTTCTTTCTAGAAGTGATAACATGGGGCCTTGGTATGCAGAAAGGCCAATGTTTATACTTATTCCTCTAGTAACAAAGGCCATCCTCGAGCTGGCGAAAAAAGGCTGCATCTGCAGGGATGTGAAATAAAGAAGTAATTCAGAAGATGAAAGATATTCTGTTTCTAATACTTATATCTTTTTCCCAGCATATCCAGCATTTCTCCCTCCAACGACAGTGGTAGGATGCAAGCTTTTGGACTAATTCAACTTTGCCTCCCTGTGCTACAGAAAATGGAGAACAGCTTAAATTCAGCCCTTGCTGGGCTCTCACTCTTTTTCACTTACATGATGAAAGAGTTTCAACTGCATTTATACACTTAAGAGCTAATGCTGTCATTATGGTATCTCCATTAACCAGATGGTTTCATCTATCAGCCTACACAGGCCATAAGACCTTAACACTCCAAATCACTATTAATTAGCTCTGGCTGCAGAGTGGGGATGACATAAACACTTGCTACAGGATGGAAGAGGCAAGCTAAAACATACGTGTATCTCACAATCCAGGCACATTCAGATACCAGAAAATGCACATACTGGGATCATTGAGGAGGCTATCTCCTCTCTCTTTTTAAAAAAAAACCTGATGGTTTTCCCCACCCCATACATTTATTTTTCCAGCTGCTGGCTGTGATGTGGTCATGATTCCAGTTCCCCACGCCCACTGCCATGGCTTTCAGCATGTGTCCATTCCCTTTTCCTGGACTTATGTTGCAAATTCTTCACATGACACTTTTTGCCTAACAGCATTTTGAGGCAGGAGGAAAACCTAACCAGGTCTTGGACAATCTTGTTGCTCCTGGGAAAATTCCTTCTGAAGCCCTTCTAGCACCAGTGACCATATTTTTTCCATAGCAGGAGTGCTGTCTTCATGGGACATGCTCTGCCCCCAGGAGAATGGTATGTGTTTGGTCTGATCCAGAGGTAGTACAACTGTTTGACAGGCATGAACCTCTTCTTGCCCAGTCAGTTTTTCCCAGACTGTTTGCCTCCTAAGCAGGAGATGAGGAAGGAGCAATGTTTTGCCTGGAGCAGCACTCATTCTGTTCCTGGAGTAGGCAGTGCTGCTCTTTCAATGTTTGGCTGTTACCAGCTAATCATTTGACATGGCTAAGCTCATTCTAAGATGCTTTCTTTTCACAGTAGAGATCACAGTTCTGCTTTAGAAATTGCTCAGATTATGAGGACACATTTACATCTGCACACTCATACACAGAATTCCAGCTGTCAGCACAGGCAGACAAAAGAAACCCTTTGGTTTTGATCACATATGATTGATTGATAAGCTATGGGAAGAAGAGAGGACACAAAGACTCAGATCTTCATCTGGTGGTCTGTGAGGCCAAATAATAACTTTCAGATCCTCTGTTCTGGCTGCAATAAAATTTGGCAATTGGAGTTCAGTCCCTAGAGGGCCCTAAAGGATAATAGTCCATGCCACGAACAGCTGCATGTACATATTTGACCTGATTTGACAAGACAGTCAGCTTCTATTTAGAGAAAAATGCTTTCTTTGAACTTCAGGAATTCACTGTAAGTATCTGTGTATATGTCCTACAACCGAAACCTTACTAAGGAAAAACCCACATAAATAAGCCACTGAAACATGCATAAAGGGCTACTAGCTGCATCTCTACTAGACATGTACTCATAGTCAGTATTTTCAGGTTTAATATCTATTTTTAGTGAAAATACGTAACAAATACTGGTTTTTGTTTGGTCCCTTACATTGTTTGATTTTTCTTCAACAAATAATTTAAAAAGTACTTCAAGTCATTAGAAGTAACAAAAGAAGATGGCTGACTGTGTTGCCATGCAGGAATGAAAAAGACTGAAATGACCGGAAGGTATTATTTAAGGAATACATATTTATACCTGCAACAATGCCCCGAACCCCCATACCAGCTTTTAAGCACAGCTTGCTTTTGACCTTGTACATTTTCAAGGAAAGGCCCATATTTCTACTGACAGGTGCTAACACTGCTGTAGAGGAATCAGAGTAATGCATTTTCTGCACTGCTGTGCCTCAGAAGACGTATTTTTGATTGTTAAGCCTCAGGAATTAAAAAAGAAAAAAAAATCACAATTATGTCTAATAAGTCTTTATTTCCAAACAGAAATTGCAAAAATATTCTATTACAGACCAAGTAACAAGTGCAGAATCCTAAGTATGCATTACAACAGTGAAACCACTGCCTCCTTGACAAAAAATCATTAGGCACTTTAACATGAAACAAAGTACAAATTAAATCAGCCATAACAGATGACTCAACAATACAACTTCATCTTGGTTTTCTGGAAGAAAAGCTCACACACAGAGCTGAGGGGCTTTCTGTGCCTCCTCCTAAATCCTGCGCAGAGACACTTCTATATTATGTCGCACACATTCTACTCAGACAATATCAAGTTCACATCTGAAAACATAAATAAGTTCAGTGTTGAGAGAATCTGAAAGAATCTTTTTGGAAACAGCAGTAGCAGAGCCTACACTATCAGCTTCACACAGAGCCTGGTGCATGTGGAAGAGCACAATTACACCTGCCTCAAGAGGGATAAGCTCTGCCTAGACAATTGCATTGAAAAGAATAGAACCAAAATAAATGAAAACAATACACATCCTAACGGACAATGAAACCTCTGGGCAAAAGCTATTGTGGAAATGTTATGACATTACATTTTGGCACATGAAACAGTCTCTGAAAAGAAAGATCATGTATTTGCCATCCCTTAGGAGCAGCCTCATGTAGAACCTCTCCATTCAGCTATCTTCTCACTTGTAGTTCTTGAACTGAATCAGAAGCAGAAGTAGTCACTTAGACTCACCTTAGAAAGGTAAATATCAGAAGCAAGTGTCCAAATGACTAATGAAAATAACCTTCTAGAAATCAGTAAGATATCCTTAAAAATGATTTTGTGTTGGACCACAGGTTTTTTAGGTGACATTATGTAACTTCCCCCGCAGTTTACTCTGGCAGCATAAAATAAAATCAATATTTTAAATAATTTTAATTAGATACTCAAAGAAAAGTATGTTAAGACTATTAACATGAAAAATGCTTACAAAGCTACTATATAAAATGTGCATATAAAACACATGGAAATTTCAGCTATTAGACTTCAATTTCACAAGAATTTAAGAATGGTTTTGTACCATAAGCACCAACAATAAATACACTGAGAGAGGTGTCTTTAGGGTATCACCCAACAGCTGAGCCAAGAGCTGAGAAGCCTGGTGGGGTGCTGAACTACAGACCTGCTGTGAAGACTCCTTGTTGGGGACTAAAGTGAACAGTGAGGAATTTAAAACAATCTTGTCATAGACCAGACTAACCAGTAGAATGATTCATTCTGATGGCCTCTTGGCATGATACCATGAATTCATGGTGGGGCCATTAAACACTTCCATCATGCAATTGTCTGAGTTTTCTCCCTCACTGGAGAAAAGTGAGGTGAAAAAAAGACAACAGTAACAAATACTGATGTGGCAGACTGTACTGTTGAAGCTACATCAGAATTGAGTAAAACACAGATTTGACTGTTTATGTGATGTCAATGCAAAGATGCCACCCCACTAATTTAACCTCAAAAGCTAAAATAAATTCCAGCATTTGTGGTACTTGCAACAAAGAAGAGCAGCCGGACTATTTTCATCCTTAACCCAGTGTTTGTCATCACCTGCCACTGACAGGCAGTTATTGCTTACACAGAGAGGGGTGTGAGCTCAATAAATTACCACACAACACAGAAATAGGTTTAGTTACTGTGTGGAACTCCTTGGTGTATGGCAAACCAATGCTGATATACTCTCATCAGCTTAAGCTCTTGCCATATTGCTTGAATTTGCTCATCATCAAGACCATAGCGACAAGGCTGCTACCCCAGCTGGACCCATGGACAGCAACCCATAACCTGGGGTCATTCCTCTGGTGAGCTGGTGTTCCGGAAAAGAAAGGTATTCTGAAATGCAACTTTATGAAAGGAGACCGCTAAATAACAGCAATAGTTCCTTTGTTTATGGCATGCTGCAAATAGTTTCATACTCTACTTGATCATTATGATAATTCAGAGCCAATTAAGAAATACTTTATGAAAATCTGGAACAAAGCTTAATAAATCTATATCTGCCCATTTGTTCTGCTCTGTAGCTGAAAGCCCCAGAGTATCCTGAAAGATCAGCAGCCTCTGAAACCTGGCTGTCCAGAAAGTCAGAGAAGGATGATGTTCCTGCCTAACATGACAGACTGCAAAATTAAGAGAGCCAGGCTTTACAGGGTAAACATACATCCCTTTGTCACTGCTCCTGGCTAGCAGACCCAAAGGAAAGAGATCAACCGCTGAAGTACTAAAAGATGAAGGATTACCTAGCTGTGAATATTTCAAATTAAGATATATTTAACTAATAAGCTCATGTGTAAGAAGTCTACTGCTTCAGAGCATGCAAAAAGTGGCTATCAGCTGTTTGAAATAAAGCTGTTTCAGAATAAGCACTCCATAGAACATTCCTTGGGATTGATCTCACACAAGTGGAGATGTCCTTTGTGGATCTGAGCGTCTCCGGAGGAGCTACTACACAAATGTTCAGGATGTCACTCCACAGATTTGTCACACGAGAGTGAGTGACAGGACAGAGAAAGCTCTCCAGGTCAAACGTTTTTTAAACCTAGATTCCTGTATCAGGCTGTAACTCCACCATGGAGTCTGTGCAGGGCCAAGTTCTAAATGATGAACTAACCCAGAGCAATTAACTGATCCAGATACCTGCACTGGATAAAATCAAATAATACCTAACAACAGGATTTGGGAGTTTTTAGTAGTTTGGAGAGCCCACAGAAGGAGCTAGGTCAGTAGATCATTAGTTTCTTTTCCTGAGTCGTTCAGGAAAGAGAATTTCATCTTGACTCAAGCATGGCAATATGATCACACATCTCACTACTGTACAAAGGAAAGAGAATCAAAGTGAGATTAACTGGTCTTAAAACTGCCAGACCGTGTACAGCTCAATTCTCTGCAGATGCTGTTTGAGACGCTGAGATTAGCAGCGACTGAAAGCATAAGCAAGCTGAATGAGTAACTTTATGCAAGTTTACTATCAGTGAACTGAGAAAGAGTATTCACAGTCAAAATGATTTTATGGTTATCATGTCAGAACCTGCAGATGGTGGACAGCTTGTTAGAAATGACTGTAATGTGAAAGAGATGAGGGAACAACAATCCTCTAGTGTAGGTACCCAGAGTCCCTAAATGCCTTCTGTCAACCCAGGGACAGATGGGTTCCTGCCCACCAGGGTGGGCTCCTGCAGGAGACCTTCTGACTGGGAGGGCCCCAGAGGTGTTACCCTCCGGACTTGACCAAGGTTTCAGGGGACCACTGGGCCTAGCATCAGCCATCAGATAACAAACAGCCCCTGCTGCAACCCTACAGTCCTACCTGCATGGTCTCACCCCTTCCTTTGCTTTGACTCTGAAATTCTCCTGGCTCTGTTGGTATGAACCAATTTCCTCTTTTTGTTGCTATGTCAAGTTATCACCAGCTCTGTGTGCCAAAACAGCTCAGTGTAGAATCAGACAGGAGCCAGAGACAGCTTAAAGGAAGGGGTGAAGCACAAGAATGAGGACCGGGCTGCGCTACCAGCCATTACAGCTTAAGTCAGCCCAAATTTAGCACCTCTAGTTAGGCAGTGTGAATATCCCACCCTGCTCTCTTCCTTGAGATGTAAACCACCCCATTTTATGTATGTTTTACTATGCCGCAAGCATAGCAGCATTTGATTCATAGCCATACAAGCTCCCTAACAGACACTAAACAGGACTACATAACGCCCTACAGGGGGAAGAGAAATTACCAGCTCGAGGCAGCACTAGATCTTGAAGGAAGATACAACATTAAAGATTCAGAGAAGAAAAAGGAATAAAAGCAGCCAAGCAAGCTTTAATCTAACGATGTTGTGAAGCAGTCATGTGCAAGGACACTGTCAGCCTCTGCAAAGGTACACTGGAACTATTATTATTTTATCAGTGTTTCTATCTTTAGAAAACTATTTAATCTCAATATTCACTCCACAACATGTGACAGCATTGGAGGCCCACAAACCCTCAAAATGATTATTCCTCATATGAAGTAGAGAGAACTGAAAGGCCCTTCCTCACCTTTGGTCAAGAATCCTTAATCAAAACTGCATTTGGCTTGGTCTTGCAAGTATCATAAACATTGCCAGCCAGGTATAAAATCCATTTATTCATCATTAACTCGGCATAGATATAAAATAAAAGAAAAATCATTTATTTGGCTATCCGAGAAAACATCCTTTCCCACAGTGAGTGTACTTCAGCAAGTCTTGATCAATCTAACTGCACCCTGTCACACAGAAATGCCTCTATTAACTTGCCCAGCCTGTGCACAAATTAAGAGGACCCAGTCACCAAGCACACAGCAGTAGTAGCTATAATAAAACCTAGTACAAGGTCAGCCTCCTGTGGAGTGAAGTAGATGCAACTAACATCTCGTAATAGCTTCATGTCTAGAGCAAGGCTTGAGAAAGCTACATTAAAAATAAGTTCTTAATCTGAAGTCTAATAGAGTATATTTTTATTCTATGAAGAGTTAAGAGCGTTTGTAGGAAAGGGTAGGAAAGGTTAACAACTCCTCCATGCATTTCTTGTAAGTCCTGAGCTCCACAAATCACTGAGATCTTTGAGAGCATAGAGGATTAGGTCTTCAGATTAATGGCAAGTTTAAACTTTGCTGAAATAGCGCTAAAAAGTCAAAGTGCCTGTCCATGTCACAGAGCTTTCTGTTTGCTCACATTTGTGAGCGCTACATCACATTCCTTCAGTTAAGACTTGTTTTTGCCAAGTAAACTAGAAAAGGTTTCTTCGTTTCAGCTAAACCTCTCTTAAAATACATTCCAATAACCTTTCCAGTAATGAATACATTTGTGTTATAAATAACATAGCTGCACAGAAAAGTCCAGATATACACAGTACCTGCATCTCTTTCTGGTGTCTCATGGTACACTCTACACATCTATTCACTGAGACAATGCAACACGGTGCTAACAAACATTCACTTCTGAAAAAAGCTGCTTGTCTGCTGCAAATAGAATTCATTTTCTCCCCTCCACATCTTCTGTTATACACAAACAGGTTTCTCCACTTTACTCATGCTGAGTAGTTAATTGAATTTATTCTGAGCAATGAATGATTTCCATCACCTCTACGTACATACAAAGCACTTGCAATTGTTCTAGATACAATGCAAGATCCTCTCAAATCTCTTAAAGATGTATAAACTTTCCCAAGTCAAACTATGTAGCTGCTACACAGCCAAGATCATCTCATTATACCACACTAGACTGGAAGAAATTACAGGCATTGCCTGAACACAGGTGAGTCTTTGTCTCTCTGGGTGAAATATGATGTGGCTCTCCCCAACCTAGGCTCTTTGCATCACCCAAAGGACAAGTACATCACTTTTTACAGGTTGCAGCTACAAACACTCAGGGAGAGTCTACATGAGTGATTTAGGACGTAGGAGGAACTCTTTGGGGAGCAAATTCGACTCTAATCAGTAACTACAGTCCTGCAGTTGGCAATCATTCATAACACTCATGACATGGATGCAGGGTCTTGCAACAGCCAGCTCTCTGCACGTGAGCAGAAGATGCCTGTAGCAAGAAAGTGGCACAAACTTCACTGCTGGTGAAGACGAAATGTGGATGTGTGGTGCTGGAACCATGACAGATCACAGTAAATCAAACTCTTGTGCTTGCCTCCTTCAGTCACCAGCTGGTAATGCACATGTACCCAACCAAGTCAATTCTGATGTCTCTGAGTCTGTTAAAGGCCCTGATACTCAGAGCTCCACTCGTGTATTAGTGGTGTCATTCAGTGCCCCCAGAAACTACTAAAAAACTTATTTTCAAACAATTTACTTTATTGCTAATATATTTATGGACACATCTGCTTGGGCAAGAGTAGTACTGGGTTCTGATATCGTTATCTTGGAAACGGATCAAGATGCTGAATGTGTCTCAACTTACAGACCTGGAACCATAACGACTGATTCTAATACTTCCAGGATTATTTATATGAATATAAAACTGCTGCAAGGTAAGCTTTTAAATATTACAACAATATAGAACACTCTTACACAGTATCAGCTTAAAAGTTTTTTTAAACCTTATTTTACGAGCTTCAATTCATCCAAGTAGGATTTTTTTCAGATATAATTCTCAAAGAGTGGAGTATTAAATGCTCTTTAAATCAGTTGATTGAGAATTTAAAGCTACAGTGGCAAAAGCAGTTTTAGTAAACAAAATACCTGATAGTATCTGACTGTAAAAGGACACACTATCTTTGAACTGATCGCTCAATAGACTCTAATAAAGCCATTGAAAACCTTCTTTCTATTAACAGAAACTGGCAATTACGATTTTGTTGTTGGTCTTTTGGTTGGTTTGTTTGGGGTGTTTTCTTGCAGTAAAACATCTAAGCAATAACATACAAGCAGCCATAGCTAGCTGAACACTGCTTGTCATAGCTCCTGTAAGTGTTAATGTGAGTCTTTTCATTGAGCTGATGTTACACTTCCTATTGTCGCAGGATGTTGCTCCACAGGTATTCCTGGGCCATAAGGAAACTTAAAGAACAAGAACTGAGTGTTTTTTAAGTTAAATTACTGTAGGTTCTTTTCTCATGTGTCCTAGTATAGGAGAAGATCTTGGGATTGACTGTAAGAGGAACATTCTTCTAGAAGTGCTTAGTGCAGTTTCCTGATCTGCACTCACATGTTGATAGGAGCTATGCTGCATGAAAAAGAAATAGAAAAAAGAATAGGTTTGGTACCAATAATTTTTCTAATGAATGGTCCATCTCGTATAACAGCTGAGATACAGACTGCAGGATTGTGTGCAAAGACATGCCCTGCCAGGACTCTGGAGATTGCAGCACAGAACCTAGTTTATTGTCATAATTTGGAGCTGAGCCGGACTTTAGACAGGAACACAAGCAAGGAGATGGCTTTAAAAACAATTATACAGCTCTGGTCCTTCTTGTTCACAAAATTAACATAAATCACATGACTGATCCCATTAAATCCACAGCATTATTTATCGCCAACAAAATGAAAGCCTATAAACCACTTGACTACTTCTAAGCTGGGAAAAAGTGAGAATGACATGGCTCTGAACTAATTACTGCTCTGTACCTCTTCTCACCACCTTTCCCATGTAGACAAATGCTAGCGTTTACAGGTTCAAGTCCTTAATTTAAAACATTCATTGCCAACCCAGGGAGCGACCATATTGCCTGTATTACATGATATTAACTAACTCAAGAGATTTAATGTCAAAATGTTTTAATGATATTTTAAGAAGCAAAATACGATGAATGTCACATATTGCCACCATCCGGAGATTGTGCTTTGCTACAATTAAACCAATGGTCAGGAGTTTCAGAATTTCCCAAATTAATGGCATTTTGTATTTAAAAAAAGAGATCACTTAAAAATCAGAAATGTAGCAGTCACTATGTGAAAAATCATTTCCTTTTCTCCCCAAGTGTAAAGTATTTCTCTACTGTAATAATGCAGTTTAATGCTCACAAAATCACATCAGACCAAAATCCAACACTGAATTGCTGAGATATACACAAATTGTCTCCTTAGGATCATCACCTGGAATTAAAACAATAAAATATGTTATTGATATTTCTTGTATTGTAGGAAAAATGCTTATTATATTCAAAATAAGCCAATAACTTAGTCCTCTGTGTATGCATTTCACCTTCTGCATCTGCTTTCTCAGACTGTTTCAGACTGTGAGTCTATGACATTTAATATACAGTATCATATGCTAGCAAAATTCCCTTCGGTAGGCTGGACTGCTGGAGCCTGATGTAGCTCGAGTGTCTGCTCTTTCTAAAGGAAGACTCCTCCATTTGAATATCCCCAGAACTGCTCACACTTACCCCATCTGCATCACCCTCTTCAGGCTTCCATGCTAACCAAGGCTGGGTCCAACCAGTACCTTCATGGGACACATCTGATGCTAATCTGGATATGGATATGTTTTAAATCTTATTATCTTAATCATATTTTGAAATAGCTAGAGACTGAAATTATTCTGTTTCTTTAACAGGCTAGTTCTGCTGCGGAAAATCAAACAAACAAAACCCTTCTAGATCTGGAAATACTTTTTCATTTGATTTGAAATCTAACATAAACTCTCACTTGATTAAATCTACACTTTTCTATTCTGTGGGTTTTAACTAAACAGGAGCAACTTATCTCCATTTGTTTCATTACTGACATTATTTTTAACCCTGAAACTTTGCTCCTGGCTGAACATGAGCAAAATGTGTGCATAAAAAGTTTACTACAGGGTAAAGCGTACTAAAGCAGAAGACCTTTCTTTCAACATTGTACACATTTAATAATTTCATGCTGGATAATATTTGGCCAAGTCAAGGACAGGCTGAAATTTGTCTGCCTGACAGGAATCCAGAGGTATCCTTATTTTGAAAATGTGGTAACATTTTTCTCAAGGTAATTCCAAGTGAATTGTGGGACAGTTCATATTTCTCTAGCTACATTGAGACACCAGGGCAACGAAGATGGTGAGGGGGCTGGAGCACAAGCCCTATGAGGAGCGACTAAGGGAGTTAGGGCTGTTTAGTCTAGAGAAGAGGAGGCTCAGGGGAGACCTCATTGCTCTCTACAACTACCTAAAAGGAGGTTATAGTCGGGCAGGGATTGGTCTCTTCTCTCAGGTGACCAGTGGCAGAACTAGAGGGCATGGACTTAAGCTTCGTCAGGGAAAGTTTAGGCTTGATGTTAGGAAAAAGTTCTTCACTGAAAGGGTGATTGGCCATTGGAATGCGCTGCCCAGGGAGGGGGTGGAGTCACCGACCCTGGAGGTGTTTAAGGGGAGACTGGATGAGGCACTGAGTGCCATGGTTTAGATGATGGGTTGGTGTTAGTGTTGGGTTATAGGTTGGACTTGATGATCTCAGAGGTCCTTTCCAACCTTGTAATACTGTAATACTGTGATACTGTGATACTGTGTGATACCAAAAGCATAGGAAAATTTCACCAGAATTTAACCTCACGTTGGTACCCTACTTTTATAAATAGGTTATTTTTAACAATTATATTTATAAATAGGCTATTTACAACAGTTTTATCACTTATTTGGATTGCAGCAGCTTTCAAGATTAAAAAAAGAAAAAAAGATCACATGCTGAGAGAGTTTGGAACAAACTTATTCTCTTTGAGGTTAATTGCTAAGTAAGTAAGCACGCAGATGCTGCCCTGCTAACTCCACCCCGTGTGGAGGGCTGCACTACAGCTCTCAGAAATAAATGACTTTTTATCATCTGGTTGGAATTAAAAAGCCCAGTCCCAGTTTGACTTTCCAGGTCAGATACACTCACACTCAGTCGCAGGTTCAGCAGTTCTTACTCCCTAACCAGCAGCAAACCTCTGCTCAAGCTCTCCGCCTTCGGTCCTTTTGCGTGGACAATTGAGCACTACTCTCTGCCCCAGGCAGTCTTAGTCTCATTCTTAGTTTCCATGCTTTTTTTCATTGACTGACTCCTCTGAGCAGCTGCTTAATGCTACTGTGCTGTATGTCAAAGGAATACATACTCATCTTCTTCCTTCATACTCATCTGTCTCTTTCTAGTAAGCAGAAAACCTGATGGATTCTTGGCCAGACAAAATTTGCATTTTACCCAGGCTTCTGGGTAATCAAATTTCTGCCAGTCTGATTAATTTATCATCTGACATTTTTTATAGTCAGATTATTTCTGTCTATTTTTAAATATGAATCAGACCACTTCCCCTCCTTGAACTTATGTTTACTTGAAGCTAATGAAATGCATATCAGGCTTATTGGGTTAAACTAGTGGACAAACAAGACTTCCTTCAGCTGCAGGACCATAGCAAAAATCATTTTGTAATTTAATATAAAATAATAATGATCATTATTTTAACTACATTTCAAAATTTTGCTCATGTTTCATTTTCCATTTTACCATCTATGATAGGCACACATCTACTTTAGTGAAGATATGTAAACATCTGTGGAGCATAATCATAAAGGTACAAAAGTGGATATTAAGGCAGATGTAGCTTCCCACATTGTTCAGCACCAGCTCTACAGGGCTCTCATACCTCATAATTCCTTCTACCCAATAACATTTACAATGGCAAAGATGGTGTTTAGGAGCAACACGGTCAAACTGATTCATTGGGATGCAGTTATGCTTTCCCTGCTCTGTTCCATAACCTGCTGCCTGCTTGGAACATAGATGGTTGCAGCAGAGAAATTTCCTTCTTATTTACAAGAGCAAATTTTTATGTCCCAGTAACGTGTGAGTGAAGTTCTGCCTGACACTTCCGTGGGCACCAGCGGTGCAAGGAACCTTCAGCTACCCACTAAGGGAGAGGAGCATGGAGCAGGGAGAAGAACATAAAAGGGAAATTGGAAAGAGAAAGGAGATTGTTCAATATTTAGAAAAGGTCATCTTCGGTGAAATACACTCATTACAGAATTTCAATTATCTCTAATAGTTGATAATAGTACCAGAATGGTAGCTCATACTAAAAGCATTTCATTTCTTTGATTCCAAAGGGCTAACTTTTCTTTTTGTAAATATGATTAAGTATGATTTTTATCCAGTATGATTAATACAGTGGAGAAAAATCTTAGGGCAGCACAACATATCCTTCTGGTTGTTTCTCTCTTACAGCTTATTTTGCAAATTTGGCCACAGAAGTGATTTTCAGTCTGTCAAGCACGGACAGCATTTAATTAACCCATACAGATGCTTAAACATTTCTGTGGCTTCTATCTATTTCTCTCTAGATTAAATATTCATAAAGAGCTGCCTTCATTTTCTTGGCTAGTGTAGACACCACAATTAAAATTACATGGTATGTCTCTAGTGATTTATATTATAGGAAGAATAAATACAATGGAAACTGCAGGGTATAAACAGCTTAGCCTCTAAGAAAAATACATTATGTATTTCTTAACCCTTCCAATATGTTGCAACTTTTTACAAGTGAAAATGCATACCCTAGCCATATGAAACTGCATACACATACACCTCCTCCTAAGTATGGAATAGGAGAATGGGTTCACTAGATGGCTTCTAGATCCCTTCTCATATGTTTTATATTATTCTAATAATATATGAAAGCAGTTTATTTTTATATTTCTTCAAATAAACCGAAACTGAATAAAAGTGTGTTTATTGGTACTAGTGATCTGCTAGTTTAAAACTTAGCAGCCTCTGATGATGAACCAAATGTGACTGTATCTTTGATAGCATGTTTTCTAAATAACATCAAAGGATATTTTCAAATACATTTCAGAACTTTGCTAGAAGACAAGCCCTTAGCTTTTGAACTTAAAATTCCTGGCTTGAACAAGATAATGCTATTTTTATTTATTTATTTTGGGTAATACAGTCTTGAGATCGCATCAGTCCAATTAAAGCATATTGTATACAATAGTAGTTCTACTGCACATTTCACTTACTGTTATATTAACTTGAACCCCCCAGAAAAATCACATTCTGTGAAAGGCAAATCTGACAACAGTACTACAAGCTGGGGAATTTATAAGTTAGCTTAAAAGATGAAAAAGTACTTATACAAATTGGACTTATTTTGTCAAGAGGGCACATCAGGACTGAAAATATGCAGACAAATCTTTTCAAAGTCATCTGTAATCTGTACACAGCAAATTGGCTCAAGGTCAAGAGGCCAGACTGTGTGCTGCATTTCTCTGAGGCAACACACAGAAGGTAGAGGTCCAAGGGGATGGGACAGTTAGAAAGGATAGAGGGAAGGGAATGACACTTCATTCTATATTTGCATCTTCCAGATCCTGAGCTGCCTCGAGGTAAAATCCTCAGCAAGATCTGCTGTAGTGTATGGCAGCTTCCTCATTGCTGTCCACAAGCTGTTCTGCAGCCCAGGGCTATGAGACCATACTGCTCTAAACTTATTTTTACCTAACAAGAGGGAGCAAGGGTACATATGCGTGCTGCTCCTTCATGGGGCAATCTTAACCCTTACTTTGGTGTATGTATCTGGAAAGGCTGTGCCAGGATTAGGTGTCTTCTCTTGTAGATCATAGTATGTGGCAGCCTTTAATAAAGCAGTTCACAAAGGAGGCTGGTTTATTGGAATTGATATCAAACCAAATACAGGAGAGCAGAGACACATACCTGAGATAAGGAGACGCTACTGACTGACTATGAATTATGGTGATAACGTGTATTTAGCTACATTTCCCATCTAAAGCTGACAATTAGAAAACATTTCTCAACTCTGTGGCACATTATATTTATTCAGAAACTGAACATTTCGCTTATTTATGAACATAACTTTTCTTGAGTGTAAGGTCTGTGTCTCTAAAGAACAGACTCACACTGTTCATAAAACAAAGACATTTTATGCAGTAAGAATGTGACCTACCTTTTTAGTCTGATTCACATTTACCAAACTGCAGCTTCAAAATGCCTTTGCCATGAAGCTGAAGGATCTGGTTGTATTCTTTGGGCATTGCATGGAAACCTGGTTTAGGCAGCTGATTGTCGTAATAATGGTGGCTGATTGGCATCCTCTCTGTGGATTTTGAGAAAGGCCAGAAACCATAGAGCTTCACATTCTCACACAGCTCAAGAGCAGCACTAGTGATCATAAAACCAGACGACAACCGGTAGGCTTTCACCCCCTTAGTTCTCCAGAACTGGGCAAGACTTTTCAGATAGGAGGGGTGAAAAAATATTGCCCTTTGGATTGCTTTGAACTCTTGCAGAGTGTGATACACTTTAAAAGAAGTGGCTGTGTTGCTTCTAAAGGAAAATGCTGGCAATAAAAGGAAAGCATCTCCATAGACTGCAATGTTCTCTAGAAATTCTGTCTTCTTCTCATTTAGTTTGTTGTATCTGCAAAGTACAACATTTTAGGAAAAGAGTGACTGGAACATTCTATTGATGTAAATATCACAGACTAAACCAGCACAAGTGCACCTGCAGTATGAACTCTACTGCACCAGTTCACCATATCTACATTGCAAATTTATACCAACCTGTTACATGTCGTCATAGTGCAGTTATGAAAATTTGGCTTTATCGTATAATAAGAACACACTTCATAGGATTGAATTTTCAACAAGAGACCTACTGAGGCAGATCAAATTTACTCTTAAGGAGACCATGTCCTATTTACAGAATTGACCAATATGAGAAATCTTGAAAGATAATGCAAAAAAAAAAAAAAAACTTTCTCAGCTTAAAATACACATGCTATGATATGTATTGTATGTGTTTGTGAAATGTGCTTCTTACATCAATTGAATAACTTCTCTTCAAAATCTGGTGTCTGCCCTGTGTGGAAATATAAGTGTGCATGTGAGCAGCCCTGGAGTGTTAAAGGTTAGTGTGTGCTCAATTTTTGTAGGGTGTTAGCTGCTTTTGCTACACTTCTAAAATAGCTGAAAATTTATCTCCTTTAACTACAAAGGGAACCAACAGAGATCTGTAAAGACTTCACAAATGAAAAGGATTTATCCTCTGATGCTTTGATTCCCCAACAAACAGCAAACAGATCTAGTTCTCACCATTGGATAAGTCTATGCTCCCAAATATTGAATAGTGAACTTCCAGAGTTATCCAAGAAGTGATACAAAACATGAGGAGGTCACTGAACTGATTTCCTCTATAGATATGAGTTGTCTGAATCACCTGAACATAGAGGGCTAGCACACTCTTTGGGATTTAAAGCCAAAAGTACTGAATCCTCTTTTGCAGGTAGTTGTTTCATTCAGTATTGTATTTCCATCTTTCAGGGGCTACCAGAGCCCACTTTTCACAAATGACTCCAGTAGAAACTAGAAAACTTGGTTTCATTTCCTTTCACAACTTAAGCAGGTTCAAACCCTCTTCTCATGCAGAACTTCAAGACAGAGGACAGCAGCCACTGTCGCTTCTATTCAAAAAACTCATGGAGGAGTTATCAGTTACCTCTTGCATAACTGAACTCATGCAAGGAGTGATATACCCCTTCTCAGCCTGAAGGGGTTTAAACTTCCAGCTTCTGCTTCCCAGAGAAGTGCCATTACTACCAGATTCTGAAACAAAATGAATGAGAGAGACTCAGCCCCTCCTGTTGCTCCTGGGCATGCAAGAGTCGCACCACCAAAACAAGCAAGAAACACCTGAGCCTATGTCTAGGAAGAGTGGCTGAAGGATGAACTTCTGGCCTCTATTCCAAGAGTTTTCTCTACTTCTGCCCAGTGTAAAGTACACAAAATGCTTTCAGGATAGAAATCAGATCTCTGTTCTTCCTGAGCTAAAAGCCTGAACAACTCAACCACATCTTGTTTTCCTTTCCAGCTCTGCCACTGTAAGGTTCAGTGCAGAACTGTGCTTCTATCCTCTAAGAGAGTTCACCTACATGGTACACCCTGACAAATAGAGTTCAAGAACAGATTAACCTTAACAATAATAATATCAGTCTAATCCATTAACCAAACACAGAATTATAAATTAAAGTGAATAAAGTCAGAATAGGTCTTCAGAGATAAGAAACAAACAGTTCTCCTAAATGTGCCAAGTGGCTTCATGCTCCTCCTAAAAAGCATAAAAAGCATTTACAGTTTTCTCTAAATATCTAAACAATTAGCTTTTTAAAATCCTAAAGTCCCATAATCTCATTTTTTCCTTACACAGGTTTAGCTCCTATTTCCTTCAGTGTAACTGCTATGAAGGCTGGTGTGGCTTAATTTGGCTAAAAAAAAATGAGTGCAGCTGTGGCAGAACACTTTGATAAAGCCCAGACAATTCATGCATCAGGTCAGTAGTCACCAATGATGCTGAGTCACTGGACGAAGTTTTTCTTCCTCATATCCTTGTGCAGCCCTACTAGCATCAGTGAGCGAAATCTATTTTTTGGGGAAGAAACAATTCATCTTCATTTAAGTCAAAAAGGGTTGGGTAAGCATCAAAGTAGTTAGTACTCATTGCAAAAAAATCAAGTTCTATCCTTGAATCAATGTCAAATGTCAGTTATTTCTATGCTCACTTTTTCCTTCTTCTTTTAAGGGGGGGGGAGGAAGAAAAGCACTGCCTGATGTTTTCTATTTGACAAATACACATATGACAGACAATAAGATACAGTAAGATCAGTAAGCAGTAAATAACATGCCACAGCAGTCCTTTTCATAGATAAGCTGCAGTTCCAGCCTGCTGAAGATGTCAGATTAGTCAGCTTGGCCTTATTAGATTTTCTTTTCATCAAGAAGGCGAAAAGAAAAACCCTTAGCTAAGAAAAAAGTGTGGAGCAGCTTTCATAGGGATTGAGAAAATGAATCACAGAAATCATGCCTCCATTCAGCAAATAGCCTTCATCAAGCACATTACCTAAGAACATATGCTTACATCCTACTGACAGAGTCAGACACACATTTCCAAGCTTCCCTGATTTACGAGTACAATACCTTTCTTATGTTGGGGGTCATGAAGATCATGGGGACAGAAAGAGGAGGCCTGGGCCAGCAATCATCAGTTTTACTCTGTGTTCTCATAAATTGTGGACTGGTGCCAACTGTGAGGCACTGCTAATCTAGTAATGCTGACTCCTTTCTGCTATGAAAAAAGGTCAGGTTTAACAGATTTCCATTTAGAATGGTACATATTTTAAATGAGAACTAAGGCCTAATGAAGAAACCTGCATGCACTGGTCTCATATACTGGCCTCACAGTGGATTTCCAACAAAATCTAAATCATGTCAAACAATTACAGAATATTACAAAGAAACAGATTTGCAGTAGTACTTACTTCTGAGCTATGATACTTGGGTTAACAGTCACAAGGTTTGTTTTATTGCCAACATCTTTGCTAATGCTTCCTGTGGTTGGAGGGAGGTTACACCTGAAAGTGAGAAACATTTACATAAACAGATGTGCACCAGAAATGTTTTACAGTTATTATTTGCAAATTCCTCTCTTGTACAATGACACTTTCACATCAGCTCCCAGGGACCTCTAAGCACTTTACAAATATTAAATAAGACTTACAGCACTTCTAGTAAAAATATTTAATGTACTGTACAGATGGCTAAAATAGGGCACAGAGACCTCATTTTAATAAATCATCTCACAAATCAGGAGCAATGTTAAAATCCCAGAAGGCACCAGCCTATGAATGCCCTGTGTTCGCTGCTGGGAAACACTGCCCCTCTTCCCTAACCAATGCATCTCCTCTGAAAGTTTGCTAGTATTTTCTGTTTAAAAACAGTGTGATTAATACCAGTTCCTCAGCTTGCACAGCAATGTTGACAGCTGTTTCACAAGACAACAGCGCATAATTTGCCCAATTGCCGAAAGAGCGGTTTCTATAACAAGTAAAGAAAGCATTTTTTAAAAGTCAGTCACTTGGTAAGTTTAACATCTTAGTATGTGATCTATTATTAAGACAGTTACCTAAATGGACTTTTTTTTTTTTTAATTTGAAAAGCCCAAATATTAGACAAAAGCATGAAAGGAAACAAAGTGCAGCATACTGCATGGCTGGTCATGCTGAGAGAACCTTCACTTGGTCACTTTGTTCCCTTTGCCTGGTTTTCTCCACATTATATAGAAGGAGTTGAAAAAAACTGTTAAAACTAGATGCTTAATTTTTTTAGATGGCTAACATAAAGTGAGACAAATACTGTGCCAGTTACATAACTGCATTAGTGAGCCAACTTAAGGTTAAGCAAACCCATTGTTAAACCAGAGGTAAAGGTAAACATGTGACATCGAATATCAGTGTTTCTTATTTCAGTTTTAGGGTTTTCTTTATTCTCTTCTCCTTTTTAAAAAAAAACAAAACCCAAACAAACCTCTCCTAACAGATATTAAATAAACAGAAATCTCAGGTTCTCATGTTTCACATCACTGGCAAGGTATCTTTGTAACAGGTATCTTAGGAAAGTATCTTAGGAAGCAGCGTTCTGCTGAAAACTACAAAGCAGAAAGACTAATCTTGGAGATGCAGAAATAAGAATTACCAAGATCCTTCCTCATTGCTACAACCTGGGTTTGGCATGCTTCAAAGCCTGCCAAGTTTTCAGAAACATTCAACACCCTTCAGAAAGATGAAGTAGCTCTTACCTAAACACAAAGTCGGAACGATCGATTTCAGCTCCGCAGCTGGAATTTTTCAGAATGCCTCCATTTCCAACCACAGCACAGGTCTTGAATGGATAGACTGAAAGAGGAGAGGACTGCAAACAAATAAAAAGACACAGCCAATGCCTTATAAATCTTTTTATTGTTTCTTTGCTTCTTTAGTCATTTGTCCTTGCAGGTTTAATCTGGTAAATCCCAGTGAAGCAGTCACCATTTACCAAGACAGGGCTGCCAGGCCTGGAGAGCCAAGACCCAAAAATACCCACCAACAGACTCAGAAGGGCTACTTCTGTCGTCAGTACTTTGAGGCAACAACACTGGGTTATTAAAACTGGATGAATATATTTTAAATGCACTTAACACAAAAATCGTCTAGTAGGGACTGAACCCTTGATAAGGTAAGGAACTAACTTGTACTGAAGATAGCTCAAATTTACCTGTTTCCTTTGCACTCTAACAGACTGGGGGTTGACACATAGTCTGACTTTGTCAGCTAATGGAAGGTAACTTTGTAAATGCTCATTACTTTGGCATCACACAATTACATTTGATATAAAATTACAAATTTAGGGAAACCTGAGGATGCTCTAAGGGATAATTTTGTGCCCTGCCCTAACTCATGGTGAATGTGATGGCTAACTGAAGAGGCTACTGTTTCTGGATGTTCACCCCCTCTACTCCTTTTCTTCTTAAAGGTTGCTGTCTTGTAGTGGGGAAACTGAACTGGAGCTAAGTGCATCCACTGTGAACCAGCATAGATCATAACCTAGCAAATTAATGTAAACTGTTAGTTATTTCAGGTGACATTAATACAGTTGGGTGCTACCCCAGGGTGTCAGAAACATCTCATACAACTTGTTCAGCATCTCCTGCTGTGGGAGCACCGGCATTCAACAGAGGCCAACACAGGGTCAACTTTGCAGAGAAAAATGAACCCACCTGTAAAATTGAGTCAAAACATGCTTACACAAAGTGTTATCCTTCCTCATTCTCTCATCAGCTTGTCCAAAGAGAAGCAGGAAGGGACACTGTTACGAACAAGGCAAAAAGTGTGGGGGAAGGGGCAGACATCACGTTGTCTGACAATATACTACAAAACAACATATTCAAATATTTTATTCGATTCTGAAAAGACAGTAAGAGAGTACAAAGGCCAGAAAACTCTGGATGTCTTAGTACATACATATAAACCTACCTTTTTCTTTCATTCAGCACAAATTTGGAACCACTGTGACCTCTATTGCAATGAATTTTTTAGTGATTTACAGCAGCATTAGAAAGGACTAGACTCACAGTAGCTGGTATCTCACAAATCAAGAATGCCAAAGATGGGTAAGAGGATTTCTATGTGCTCTGTCAGGAAATTAAGTACATCTCTGTGCCCCTCTTTGTCTGTTCTCGAGTTTATTTGTCTATCATAAGCACTGAGCTACAAAATCTGATGTCTTTGTTCAGCCTGCATTTCTGGCTGCAAAGGCCCCATCCCAGTGGACAAGAAAGCTGGTGAAAGGGCTAGAAGGAATGTCACGTCAGGAGCAGGTAAGGACTTTGGGCTTGTCTACTTTGGAGAAAAGGAGGTTGAGGAGGAACCTCATTGCTCTCTACAAGCTTCCTGAAGAGCGGAAGTGGAGAGGGAGGTGCTGGTCTCTTCTTCCTGATATTCAGGGATAGGACACTTGGAAATGTTTCAAAGCTGTGCCAGAGAAGATTTACACTGGACATTAGGAAGCATTTCTGTACCAAGAGGGTGGTCAAACGCTGGAACAGGCTTCCTTGGGGGGAGGGGGTTGATGCCCCAGGTCTATCACTGTTTAAGAGGCATTTGGCCAATGCCCTTATTACCATGTTTTACTTTTTGGTCAGCCCCAAACTGACCAGTTAGTTGGACTATGTGACAATTGTAGGTATTCTATTCTATTCTATTCTATTCTATTCTATTCTATTCTATTCTATTCTATTCTATTCTATTCTATTCTATTCTATTCTATTCTATTCTATTCTATTCTATTCTATTCTATTCTATTCTATTCTATTCTATTCTATTCTATTCTATTGAATTAATTATCAGGTTTACCACCAAAATAGCTTTCATAAGTTATATGCCCAAGCCTGCACTGGAAATGGCATGGGAATAGGAGGAATATGAAATGTTGTTCCAGACTGAAATGCCTTTGTAAATGGGAATGAGAAAAGGAAGGCAAATGTCAGATAATTAAATCCTGAACTCAGCTGGCTGCCAAGCCTGGCTGCAACTTGTGCTCTATAGCAACACTACCTACAATCTGATCTATGATACTCTGTCCCTGCCTCCACCACTGCAGAGGAAGGCAAAAAACAAGGTTTTACAAGGTGAATGAAGAAGTGCATACAGAGGTTGAAGGGTCTCTTCCAGAGGAATCAAACAAAGCAGCTCTGTTACTAACTAGAAATATATATGATACTGCAATTACAATAACAGATGAAGATACAGTTCTTACCACAGGCAGCATCTTAAAAATGTCCTCTGTAATGAGGAGGGTCTTTTTACTGTCCACTTCGTAACTCATGTTACTTCCCAATGGGATGTTGTTCTGAGAAGCAATAAAATTGTGAACTGCATCACAGCAGGAAGCTAATTCTGACCTGCAAAAAACCCAAACAAAACCTGCTCAAAGACAGGCAAATAAGTAGGAAAGCAGTGGTAGAGAACCAGATGAATGAAAACCAGTTCTTATCAACTAAGCAACAAAAGGCTATATTAACCCTTTATAATGTTTATTTGCTTTGCAGACTAAGTCCATTTTCACAGCAAATGTTCAGAAACTAATCAGACCAAGAAGTTCTTTTCTTGTTCTGTCTTCCTCACCTGGTCTCCCTTTCCCATCCAGAGAAAGTTGTAATTGCTCTTATTATTAATTGCTAAGATTATTAGAGAAACACTGAGAGACTTCAGACCCCAAAGAATTAACAATGTGATTTCAATCAACATAGAGCAAGCAACTGTAAGAAACTAGAAAGCTGAAGAAAGAAAGAACCAAGGAGATGAAAGGAATGGTGATGTGAAGTACTAGCTACATTACTTAGTGAACAGCTAGATAGCTGCAAGCCAATTAATTAATAATTCATTTCTGCAACTGTTCAGCACAGTTTTCCTGTGCACAATATAACAGATGTTAAATAAATTACATCATGACTTGCAAATAAAGAAGACAGGTATCTTTGTGGAATGGGCAGTCAGCCTAGCTGCTCCCCCAAAACACTTAGAAGTCCTTAAAAAGATCAGAGTACAAGGGCTTCACTCAGACTTTGTGTAAGAGTGAAGGCTATCACCCATTTTACAATTCTTGCTACCTCCAAACTTATAAAAACATTCTGTGTATAAACATCCTATATTATTAGCAGTGAAATGCAATGAAAAGCCCCATCAGATCTGAAATGTTATAATTCATTTTGCTTTAGGGAACAATGTTGTCTCTGCTGCCACTGGATCTGATTTTCAGACTCTAAGGTTGAAATATTCATGGCCAGCCATTATTTATCAATTGGTAGGATACAGCTATCTCATTAGGTGAGATATTAAGAGAACTACTAACCATTTAGGGAATAAAATTAATTGATAACAGAATTGCTTGGAATTTTGAAGAAGATAACACAGCAGAGAATAGATAATTCCTATCCTAACACTGAAGGCTAATTGTGAAGAAAACAATATTTACAACTAGAATCAGAGGAACAGAAAAGCTTTATTTCATACTTTTTCAGTGAGCACTGCAAATCAAACCATTTGAACTTTCAACTTTATCAACAACATACACAGAGCAAATATTGTAATAATAACATAATTTTATTTCTGATGAAGATGAGGCAGTCTAGCACATGGGAGAACCCAAGGATTATGCTTCCTGGAAGACAGGGAAGAGAATGAACAGGTCTGGGATAACTCCCAATCCTACCTCAAATGGTCAAAATGGGGGAAAAAGTGTTAAGAAAGTTAGTTTGATCCATACCTAAAATACCAAAGGAAAGAGTACCATTTCAGTTGTGAGATGGTGTATTGGTATATATTAACCTGTTTTGAATACTGAGCTCTGAAACTCCTCAAAGACAAAGTTTCCATGTGTGAGACGAACACCGGGAATGACTGAGTGCTGGGATGGCACAGATCTGAAATAATCACACCAGGAGAGTACTAGAAAATGTTAACAAGAAATATTACTCGAGGGAGGCGACAGGAGGTTTCAGATTTCCACAAGTCATATTCAGCTCCACTCCCTGAACACAGAAATTCCCATTGCTTTGCTCGAAGCAGAAAGGGACGGGGGAAGGGGGGTGGTGAGGTGGGGTGTCCGTGGTCAATGAAAAACAGTAGGTACAAGGGTGGGGATGGAACTGAGACTAAGCTCTCGCGTGTCAGGAGGTGCACACAGGGTGAAAACCACTGCTGTGGGCATATGGTGTCCTGTTTTAAACATATGGAAAAATATAAATCAAGCAATGAGGCAGGAGAGTCAAATGATTAAGTTGTCTAACACTGGATATTATTGAACCACTCTCGGCTAGAGTCAACTTGGTTTTCTTTCTTGTACGCTTTTTCCTATAACCAGCTCTTTCTAACGTTAACACATACTACAGTAATAAGAGGAGGCAGATACCACTGTCAGGTCCTGAGGCACCACCAAACCTCACTAGCCCTGCCCAGCCCCCTGAGGCTGCTCCCATCCTGCCCATGGCCCAAGACCCCATGTCAGCTCCCCAGGGTATTCAGCTGTGCCCATCCCATCCCCAAGAAGGTGTCCAATGTGCAGGGCTGGACTGCTCTACTCCTGGACAGGGTGGGACAGGTCTGGCTGCTCATCCCTGCTCTGCTGCCCAGGTTATTCTGCTGTGATCCCACTCCCTCATCCTTGGGGAGTAGCTGTCCCTCACTGCTCCCTGGCAATCACATGAAGATGAGGAATCACAAAAAAACATAATTTTTATTTAATTTTCTTGAATGTTTCCTTAAAGTGAAATAAAGCAAGCCTAATATTATCTGTGTCAAACACGGGATGTTCAGAGGAGAAGAAGTAACAACAGTATATTCTTGCCCAGCACTAGTAAAACAGCTGTTTTGCATGTTATAGTTACCAGAACCTGAAAAAACAAACTGATGACAGATAACATTCATTAACACAGATGACGTGCTTTTGGATTTTATTACTCATTCTACAAGAATGAGTGCTCCAATAAAAGCAGAAAAAATCTGGAAGAAAACCAGATATCAGAATTAATAAGAAAGCAATAGTTTAAATTAATATTATGAATCCACTGAGAAAGCAAAATAGAGCCAGGCTAGGTCAGAAAGGCAGTGAGAAAAAGAAAATACATATTGATTAACAACATATATTCTTATGTTACTTACGAGCATATGCTCTAATAATTTGGAGGTAACAATAGAAACCTCTTACTTAGATCAAATCATGACACAGAATCCCATCGCACGCAAGCATCCCTGTATAGAGCTCCAGGGGGAATGTGTGTAACCTGCAGACAGCAACACCCACTGGCAATACATCTAGTGATCTCTTCATATAGAATTTTGTACAAGCTGTGACACATTGTGTGTTTACAACTGACAGCAAACAATGAGGAAAGGGGCAGGGACTGGGCAGTTCTAGCAATCTACTACTGCAACTGTTACCAGAGTATTAATGTCATATTAATACAGTCTCTGTTGTGACGCATTGACACCCTAAAAAGCATGTATGTACTTCATAAGATGTTGACATGTATCATGCAAGTCAATTCTTCTAACAAGTGCTATAGGTAAGGTGTTGCAAAGTCAAGACAACAGTGTAACTTGTGCATCATGCCATCTGGAGAGAGAGAGATTGTTAAAACCTACCATTAAATTAGGTTCCTAACCAGATGGTGGGATAAGAGACAAGTGTCAGAATCTGAACAGCACCAAATAATACTACCTTAAAGCTAAACTCCAGATTTTCTTTAGAAGGTTAGAAAGTGATCCACATTGTTTGTTCTGACCAAGAGAAAATGCTGTGATACGGGGGCAGCTCTTGGAAGATGTGATGTTACTCTACAGAATGTAGTTTATAACAGGAAGGTTTAAGTTTCAGTTGTTTAACAGAGCTGCTAGACTTGGGGATTTCCCTATTACAAAGTGTTTATATGATTCAGACACATCATTAGAATTTCAGAGAGGAAAAAGCTGAAGTCAAAATATCCAAGTTTTGTAAGGCCCGAAGTTTGCGAAGTATCTCCTTTGAAGTACAGATTGGTAGTGCCAGTTTCATACTTGGAGAAAGCCTCCTCTCCAGTAATTCTCCTGCAAGGAGCTGGAAGCAGAGTGAGACTTAAGAAATATTTTTAAATCTGAAGCATAATATCAACCTCAGATATTCCTTATGCCAAGATAAGCAGAAAGGGAGATGATTGCATTATCTGGAAAATTCACTTCTAACAAGGAAGGAACAAAGTCAGTACCTGGAAAAAGACTACACCATTCAGATGGGTCACACATACATCATAGTACAGGCATGACCGTCTTAATCAAAAACCTAACCAGAGTGTTGTGCTGCACTTGTCTGTTAAGTTTTATTTGCGTTACACAATACAGAGTCATTATTGCACTAGAGAATATTGTTGCTCAGCAAATGCTTTTGCTGAATTTTGTCCTTTGTGGATCAAGGATGCTTGACCCATTATTGTATTGAGGGCAGTTGGGATGGAATTCTGAACCCACATGGTATCCAGATAATTACTTCAGGTTTGTGGCTGCTGAGAACTTAAAAAAAAAAAAATCCTGGTTTCTGAAGCAAGTTATCAAAGTAGACAAGCCAAAGGAATAACGTTGTTTTCCAACTGTTATGCAGTTAGTCCACACTGAACCGTGGGCAGTAAAAGAGGACTGCTGCCTTGGTTGTACATGATTCCAAATCCCTCTGCAAAAAAAAAACACTTCACATGGATAGTCCACTCAATTTAGTGGAAGTCAGTAAATATCTGCAAGATCTAAGTGTGCTGATGTAGTTTTTTTGCAGCTCCTGTGATAGCTCTGTAGCCAAGAAGCTCAGCCTGAACTATTGTATCCTGAACTATTGTTGGATTATTGCCTCCTGGCAACAAAATTAATTATCTGAGCTTGGTTTGACACTAATATGAATATACACATTTTAGCCAGTTCAGCACTTGCGTACAGGCTCCATGTGCCTGCTGACAGGACACAGTGTGCACACATCCTGAAGGGACTGCAACATCTCAACATCTTCTTTCCAACAACTCAATTTGAACCAGCCATAAGGGCTAAAGCAGTCAACAGTTAGTTAAGGGGCAGCAGAGTTTCTCAGCTGGTCCAAAAGCCAACACTGCCCTTATCCAGAGTGGAATGTGAAGAATCTGTAATAAGGGTGAACTTCCTTTTTATTATACAAAAAGCTTCTGAGGAATTTAAAAACTCCATGCTCCTCCACACTACCGATACAAGAACCAAGAGGACCTTTGATTCACCCTAGTGCAGTAAATAGGACGTATTTTATTTAGAACACCTTCTTTCATCAGAAATGCTTAGTTAAAGAAATTTTGTTCTATGCTTTTAAAATATTTTATTCAGATGTACATCTGCTGTGAAAACGCACTTGCTTTTGAAACCAAAACTTTACACAGCCTCATAACTTGGGACACAGGAAGGAGAGTATACCACTGGAATTGCCTGCTCCAGTCTAGAGGTGGTCCACTGGACCAACAGAGTTAACTGTGATCCTCAAGAGGCAGCAGTACCCCCAGTAGCATGTGAGCCTGCAGAATCTGATAAAACTGTGTGAACTTAATACTATTTCTTTCATGCAGACCACACTTCAATTTGACACCAGCGCCTGTAGACCTGGGGCCAGACGACATTCTTCACTGCTGAGAACAGTGTGAAATACTTCCCTGTCATTATACAGTGCACTAAATTGAGACGGGAGGTGGGGAAAGGTGGATGGGGATGGACACTGCAGAAGCATCAAAATAAGCGAAACATTATTGTAACAGGAGATGCTCAACTGTCCTCTAAGGCCACGAGGCGGGGTGGGGGGGGGGTGGGTGATGTGTGGAAAATTGTCAATTTTCATTAAAGGAAGTTTAAATTCATTATTAGGAAGCATAGTGAAACAGGTTGCCTAGGCAAGGTGCAGGATTTCAACGACTGGAGATTTTTAATACATACTTGGCCAAATTGCTTTCAGTAATGGTCTAAGTCCATTTGATTCTACGTCATCTTTTATAAACATCTGTACAAGCAATGTTTGTTTCCAAAAAGAAAATCATAAAGTGTTTGCACATTATCCACACCTGCAATGCTTGCACAGACAAATCTCTTTGTGGCTCTCCAGTTGTTTGACACACATAAATACCACAAAAAAAAAACCCCAACAAATACAACATAAGGCTAGCAAATATTTAAAGCTGTAACTCCTCCAAGTCTGATGCTAAGTGTATTTCACAGAACAGTTTATAATATCATTTGAATAAAGGACAAAGTATTCCAAGCGATAAAAGTCTGTGAATTACAAATAGCCAGAAAAATTCTATGCTTGCCTAATAATTTGTTTTAATAGTTCCTTGAGTATTTGTAACCATTAGTTCATATGAGCTACTGTACGGTACAAGTGAAGGCAACAAAGAGTCTGATGTTTCATATTGAAGGGACTGTCATGACAATATAGAGAAGAATCCACAAAAAAAAATCACTACATAACAGAAAATTTCAAGGGTACAACTAGAAACAGCGAGGCTCCCTTTTATCTGTGTCCATTGCTTTAAGACTTCATAATAAGCAAGTAATTATCTTATTGTACTGCATTGGGGGCTCTTGACAATGATAGGGGTTTCTCCAGGCTCTTGTCAACCCAAGTCAACAGCACCCAAGTACAATGAGGCATATTATGACATATTCCAATCTCTTAGAAAAGAGTGGTTAAAACTGATATCTGAAACAGAATGTGTTGAAGGAGAATGCAATACTGACAGCCCTTGAACTGTCTATAGCTGAAGTAGCACCATAAATGTCTAAGAAAATGAAAGCCAACAGAGTTGAATCTGAAATCAAGGCTGAATATGTGAAAAGTGTAATAAAATTTTCAAAGACTATTTAAAGAGTCTGCCATGAAGACATAATTAACTCTGATTCAAAATTAGGTTCCCCTTATAGGAATCCTCCAACCTTTAGGAAAGCGTATAGTCTGTAAAGCAATTAAAAGATTCAACCATTTCTCCAAACTGTCCCCAATTACTATCTCTCCACCCAGCCCTTTTCTCTTTTGAAATAGAAATATGTCTCTGAATATATACTCCTGATTTTACACATGAGCTATTAAACTTATGCAGTAAATGTACTCTTAAATCGCACTGTAACCACAGCTCAGTGTATTTTCTTGAATACTGGAATGGAAGATTTCAGAGATTACAGTGGAATCATTGATCTATTTAGTGTTAGGAAAGCTATTGATTATGTGGTGGTGTGAGTTTATGCAAGCACAAATTGACCTTGCAGGCTATTTTATTTGTGTTCCAACTGTTGTTCATTGCAGTACACAGATGTGTTAAGCAATACTGTTATATATGTTAGAGTGCAGCACACTACAGATTAATCTCTTCAAGAAGGAGCAGGAATTTATAATCCGCAGGAATGTTTAACACACACTTTTCAGATGAGATATTAAAGTGGGAAAAGGGTAATAGAGGTCGAGTGGAATAAAAAGCAGGAGGGGAAATTACAGGACTAGGAAAATGGGCTGACTAATCTTTTCAAGACCCAGGGTTCTCTTTTTAAAGTAGCAATATTTTCTTTTTAAAAAAGTTAAAAATATTTTGGTGGGTTGGAGCAGTGGGCCAGCTAAGCTGCAGTGTAACATCAGGGGGTTTAAAACTGTATTTTATACCTAGGAATTTTCTTTCTCCCTTCATCATTAGATGCAAATAAGGTTTGTCAGGAATGGCATTTCCATAGGTAGGAGGCCCCCTATCCACAGCTCACACAAGGTTATTCCAGTGTGATACCATTCTCGACAACTGTTGCATTGCTTTGCCAGACTCCAAGCTCAGTGAGACAGCCCAGAAATACAATGCCCAGAGGTTTCTCTGTAGCACAGCATCTGCACAGCTTTTCTCCATATCCTCCCTTCCCTTCAGTCATTTCAAGGGCTATTTTAGCTATTTGTTTGCTTCCAGCAATAACATGAGTTGCAACTATTGAGAAAATCTGTAGATTATTTGCTACCACGGATGTATAGCCCACATGAGAATAACTCAAGCTCAAAAATCAGTAAAGAGATGTGGAAGTATAAAAAACAATTGCAGCTTGCACCCAGTTGGGTCTTGTAATTTGTTGCACTAATGAAACACTTCTTTTAAGTAGAAAACCTTTGAAGAATATTAATATAATAATTAATATTCTGGTTACCTAGGGAACCTGAGACTCTACTGACTGTAGCTAGAAGAGCCTTTGCAGAGGATGCCACCCAGCAGAGCTTTTTTTCCTGGAGCTTTAAGAATGATGCTTCCAGGCAGCTGTATCAAGTTTGTATCAATCCTCTCTCATAACCAAGAAACCCAAGGACTTGCTTTGTTTAACACAAGATAGAGCTCATGTAAATCTGAAAAGGGAAGAAGAATTCAGGTGAACTTAGAAATAAAGAGATAATGTGGAGACACTAGATGATTGTAGAGCCAAAAAGAACAAGAGAAATAACAAAAGAAAGAGAGAAGTATGGCTGAATTTCATAAAGGAAAGGTCTGAATAAAAATACTTAAACAGTTCTCTATATGTCAGTAGCAGTAAACACTGGAGAAGACTTTTCCTAAATCACTGTTCATAAGATGCCATTTATACCACTTCTGGTGTAGTTATGTGACCTTTGCTAGCATCTAATGTGACATTAAGATAAAACCTCTTTAGCAATGGCTGACAAACACTACAGTGGGGTACAATAAATCTTAAATAGATTGCAAGACCAATGAACCAAGTGCTTGCACTTGCTCCTCTGAGAGCAACCTAAATCTGGCAGTGTTGATGTCAGCGTTACAGATGCCAAAACAAGTGAGACTGGTTCCTGACAGAGGCTGGACAAAAATCAACCACAGAAGTGTGACTGTGGATATGGGAGGTATTAAAGAGAACATCATAGCTTGTACTTGCCTCATGATTCTTCTCAATTTCAAGAAATGCAGGGGTAAACACCACATAGCTGTCAAGAACCACTGACCGCTGCCAGTCCGCGATCTAGCCAAGTGCCTGTTAGTGTGCATAGCAGACCAGCTCTGGAGGAAGTCATTTGGAAAAGGAAAAAGACAGCTCTGTGACAACAAATGGACACAATCTGCACGGCAAAGCTGAGCTAGGTAGTAGAGGGTAAGCCTGGAATCCTGCACTCTGCATTTTGTCTAATGGGCTGGCAAAAGCACTGTGGTTTGTGCCATGTATGGCTGTCAGCTGTAACCCTTTTGCCAAATACAAAGACGAGTCTGCACTACACTTTTAATTCATATTCTTTCAGTCGGTCTGGATCCACTGGGAGTCTGGCTTACAAAGAGAATTGATGTGTACTCATTGGCATACAGCGCTGTCTTCTAGGAACATGAGATTTTCTGGCTCAGATCACATATTCATTCACCCTACTACCAGTACAATGGTAGCCAACAGCAAAAGCTGCAAATGAAAACACAAGAAAGCTTCTTCAAGAAATTCACTACCCCACGGGAAGCTGCTTTTGAACCTTATTAATTAGAGGTTAGTTCATGCCCTGAAGCACAAGCCATTAAATCCCTTATAAACATGCATGCCTGTTCTTCAAAACTTTGGGACAATACAGAGATGTCACACAATTGACAGCATGCCTGAGAAGCATGTAAGTGTTCACTCCATTTAACAGATGGGCAAACAGTGAAAGAAATCAAGCAGCTTCTCCACAGTCTAGTCAGCAGGCAGACCGCTGGTAGGGCTGGCAGGTGAATAATACGACACAGGCAGCTTCAAGCTCTCCTCCTGCAGGTGGTTAGCAGTATTATCCAATTCCTGCTGCACAGCCCCTCTGAGATTAATTTCCTCTTCTGCAAAATGGGTGTGTTTATCTACCTACTTAATGAGTTTTTCAGCAATGAATAATATTTGTACTACACAATTATTATGCATTAGTGACACTAGGCAAAGTTAGAAAAAGGAAGAGACATGCTGCCGAGGGATTATTAATTCATTTATTTCACCACATTTTCAGAAGCTTTGTTCCCCATAGAGCTCTGTCAATGCATCATTTCTCAGTTAGAGTGTCCTTGCAAAGCTAATTCCAGGCTGTTGTGCTTCCATCTGATAAATAAGTTTGCGAGTGCTGTAAGCATGGAGTGTATACAGTTTTAGTCAGTAATTTTTATACCGGATTTGTTTTTCTCTTTGCTTTAATCTTTTTTTTTTTTTTTTTTCAAGCCTCTACTGACCAACTGCTAAGAGCCTTGAAAGTCTCCATTATGGTCTGCGAGCAAGGACAACTGTAAAATTTTATTATCCTATTTTCAGAAAGCAACAGATAGAAAAAGATTTTGAGAAGACAGAAAATGCTAGAAAAGACTTATGTAAAAGCACACATCTCCTGCAAAATAATGATCTGCCAAGCCCTAAACCAAAATACCAGTTCTTGGTCACATCAATGGAATTTTTGGATGATACCAAAGCAGCACCAAATTTCATAGGGACAGAAGAATATACAGTACTGCCATCAGAATCACATGTGAATATCAATCTGTACATATGAACTAGCTAATACTCTAGCTAGAGTGGATGTTAAAAAGCAATTAACCTGTAACAGCAGAGCCCTTGAATGTCGATCAAGTAATGAGTTTTTCCAGACTGTGCTGAACCATGAGTTTCAAAAGATTTTTTTTCATTTGGTATTTGAGTTAAGTTAAAGCTAGCAAGCTCACCTCAATGTACATACAGCCCATATTTTCTAGGTGGCTTAGTGCAGTTTTCACTTTAGAATATTCCCAGTCTGATCACTGGTTGTATAATCCACCTTGACTACTTCTGACCCACACTCCTTGCTGGAAGGCAAAGACAGCAAGAGGAACAGTAAGCATCTTAAAGTCCAATAGTCTCATGTGACAGTTTAGATAGAGGGTATCATGTTTGATTCCTATAGGCCTTGAAGATGTAGAAGAAGTTAGGCCAGAGGAAAAGAGACTGCAGAAGCAATAAATTAAGAAGTCAAGCTGGAACAAGAATAGGTTACTTTGCCACTGACTCATACATCTGGTACAGCAGCAGAAGCGGAAAGTTGTGGGTACAAGGCGGCTGGTCCATTCAGAAGGAAGAGAAGTTAAATGATTTGAAAACAAAAATCCTAAATGTAACAGGGTGAAGAGCAGATTAGAGAAGCTTCACCTCCCTGCTCTGCACAAGACATGTGCCTGTTCTGAAACAGAATGGTCTGCTTCTACAGCTCCTTATCATGCTCTGATATCTCCGTGTACAGTAAAGACTGCCTGAGCTAACTGAAAATTTCTTAAACCTTAACTATGTGTTCTCTTACCTCAGCTTTGGGATGCACTATGAGTCCATTATGATACACAGCAAACACAGAAATTCATACTGCAGAAAAAGCTTTAGACCTTTCCCCCCGCAAATTACTTCTTTCAAGGTTATCATACTGATCATGTGGATATTAAGTTTTCAAAGGTAGTTAACTCCAAAGAGTTGGAAGGTAGGTCACTTTATTTATTTTTTAATGATCATGACAGAATCTTTAATTTTGATCCATGCAATTCAAGAGAGTCTTTCCCTCTGGAGAAAACAGGGTTGGCACAGTGAAGTTGTTCTCTAAACCCAGCATGATGCACTTCCAAATGAGAGTGGAAGATTTTCAGGGTTCACTGTCCTTACTGAGCACGCACTTATGTGCCATCCCAAACAGGGACAGATATAATCACAGGATTACATGCTCAGGGACCGTGGCAGGCAGCATCAAACCTAATGAGTGCCTTGGGCGCTTCCATAATAGAAACAATAGTCTTGGGGTAAGAAATACACTGCTTCATTACACAGTCGTTTACCCAGAGTGCCAGTTCAGATGGACAAAATCACATTACTGATTTTTTTTTTTTAAATACTGTAGGTTTTGTGTCAGGAATATTTTAATCTATTCTACTTAAGTTAGTTAACTTTTCATTATAGTGAAGACAGGTAAAATTACTTAATTTGTGTAATTCTTTTATCCTACTCAGTTTTCACAGTTCAATTCAAATAAGCAAGAACAGCCCTAGCATCAAAAGATTAACAGAAATTTATAGCTATGAATGCAGCCTAAAAGGAATATAAAATTATCTTTTCAAAAGGGAAGATTTAAATTCATAGGTTGTTAGACGAATCTGGGGTAAACAGTTTTTCTAAATGAGACAATGAAAATTACCTGAATTTTGTAGATTCTTCTGGTCTCCTTATCCAGGTGCAGTTCTGCAGTTTTGTAACTATGTGAAGATAATAATCTTCTGAATATCTAAAAAAAGGCAACAACATCAAACACTAGAATATATATGTATGTATATTTAGAAGAAATATCTAAAACATTCAAATGATGCATGTATTAATAATAATGTGCCTGGTGCATATATAATAAATTGTTTTTTAGAACTCTCTGACCTATTTTATTTTTGTAATTTATAACAGTACTATCCTCATTTAATTAACATGACCTATTAAATGTTGCTTCTTAATAGTGCTGCCCTAATGAACTTCTCTTTTCAGAAACTTTCAAAAGTACACTGGTTTCAAACTTAAATATTTGACCATAAATACTTTGCAATCATTAGAAATCATCTCAAGTGCAAAAGTAAAAAATAATACAAAAGATTACTTTTTCGTATTTGGTGTTTTAAACTTCAAAAATATTTTGAAATGTGGCTCTTGCAAGCCAAGATGAAACATGACACTTTTTATGCTTTTTCCTTCATTTACCTTACAGACTCCCCAAAGCACAATTCAATCATCTAAGACCATAGACCAATATTTACAGATGTTCCTTCAAATTATCTCTCAAATAAAACAATCTGTTGTTTTACATTGACCAGCACTTTCGTTATGTTGGTTCACGCAATCAAAGAACTTTCTGCTCCATTTAAACGCTTTCAAGAGATTTAAACTTCCCCATATGTGAAATACTTCAGAACATGTAAGTCAAAAGAATGGAGACATTTCTTCCCTTATAGGTTCAAAGTTAACTTCCCCCATTTGTGCTCGGATCCTAATAGAGTTGTTTTAAAAACAATAACTCTGACTTATACAGAGAACTGGAGGAACGGGAAGAAGAGACGATATGGATGCCAAGACTACATATTCTTGAGACACATCTCCAGAAAGTCTACCTTGTAATATTTTAGGAAACATGGCTGAGCGTTGACCCAAAACCAAACCATCATGAGTTTATTTAAACTGGAACTTAGAACTGTGTATTTTTAACAATTCTACAAGATTGGGATGGCAAGAAATCTCACTTGTTTTTAAATGGAGAATGAGAATTGATAATAAGGAACATAAAAAAGGCTGTGGTGGCTTGCAACAGCAGAGCTCAAGAAGCCAAAAGCTTTCTTATCTCTCAGTGTTCAATAGGCTTTTAGTACCACAGCTTTATGGCAAACATTTGAAAAAAACAGATCCCTTTTTTGTTTGCTTCATAAAAGTACTGCAACTTCTGAAGTTAACTTGTTTATCTACCTCTGAGTAAAATCATGTCTCATTTCCACATGGAAAAATAATGAAACATCTGAGAGAACTTCTGCATTGTAATTGATATTTGGCTCAGCACTGTACCTGTGACAACACATACAATTTTGATTCTTGAGACTCAACAAACTCTTAAAGAAACTTGATGACTGTGACTAAACCGATTTTACTGAGCCATTTTACAACTTAAGAGAGCAGGAATGAATGGGTAGAAGAGCAAAATTAGTTCCATTGCAGCTGTTGTTGACCTGAGCTGGTACAGTACATTCTTCCTCCTTCCACTCCATGTCCACGTGTGTTCTCTCACTGTGCCACTGCTGGCAGTTACTTGACTCCACTTTTGTTTGGGTTTTGTCAACTTTTGCTCTTGTCAAATTCCTTCACAGGCCACTGTAATTCACCACCATGGCAAAAAAAATAGCCCAGAAAGAAAGGGAAAAAAAGAAAGCATACACATGCTGCTCTTTAGTTACAGCAGGTCAGGAAAGATTCCATCAAACACCACAGCAAGAAGTGATGGGAGTAGAGAAACTGGGAACAAGGCCTTCCTATTTTGGCAGCTGCCTCCCAGTATGTTGTATTAGCAGCCTTGGAACTGCAGCCAGAGAAAGTGGAACTACTTTCTTGCTGAAGCTGCTACTTAAATTGGCTGTGGGGTCAGACAACTGTCAGTACTAGCAATGGTAGGATACGGAGTGTGTGTCGGGGAGGATGGGATAGAAGCACAGGACCAAAATAGCCTAGGCTGATGTTGAATCACTCATCTAGTTTTACTCCTTAAGGCTAAACAATAAATAACTCTTATATGCTGGGATTTACAGAAAAATTCCAAAAATTAATAGGATAACAGAGCACGAAGAGTTATTTTGGCTATTATTATCTAGGAGAAAAAAAATACAGAAAAATCAAATTCTAGCCTAAAGACATTGATAAAATGAAATTCAGAGTCAAAAATGAGAAGAAAAATTACCATCGACTCAGAGAGAAATCACACAGACTGACAAGTTTTTAGGAAGTTATAAGGCAATATTCGGTAAGGAAAAAAATCAAAGCATCATCCATAATGCCAGTTCTGAGGCCTCATGAGAAACATGGACATTTGCTGTCAGAAACTGTAAGGACCTACATGTAGCAGAAGCTGCATCTAGGGTGAAAACACCAATTACAATACAAGCACATTGCTGCCTTTCTGCTACTCTACTAGATGGAATCACTCTTGCTCAGAGGCGTCTAAACTCACCCATGAAAAGCAACGCTTACAGGTCCACACAAGGCAGAACACCATCTCTTCTCCACCTGTGCACCTGGTTTTGCTCTTCTTGTAACTTACAAAGAGACTACAGACTATGCAAATGCATCTTTGACAGTGCTGGAACAGCACCACAAGTGGCAGAGACAACCTAGAACCATGTCCTGGAGACATGAGCTCCTGACTGCAGCAGCTCTACAAGGTGGCTCCCGTATCTACTCACACCAATATAAAGCTTCTGTGAAACAAACTCCACTTTAATATAGACAATATTCCCATATACTAATTCTCAAAGTAAAGTTCTGGGTTTACAGCCCAGAAATCTATGTTTTCCTCTCAGCCTATTTTAGTATTTCCTCCTTTAAAGGAGTCTTAGGGACTCAATCCATCAATGAAAACAGTTCATGGCCATCAGAATATAATTTTATGGTGCTGCTGTAACTCAGACAGTCTTCTTCACTGTTACATTTTAAAGAGTTGAGACAATACACATATTTCCATTGGCACCCAGGAGCTTACAGCATATATTCACTGATGCTAAAAGAGTTTTATTATTAAGCTTAAAAAAGCTCAGGTAGATTGAACCATAAAAATACACGGACAAGACAATAATTACAGTGCTGAGAACAGTGAATGAAACACGTTTCGTCCTGTTTTTTTTTTTGCCACCTGCACCACAACCATTATAATAACTTGCTGTTGTAGGAAACTCACTCATACTGTCTGAGCCTTGCTGACAAATAACACCTGGAAGGTTTTCTTTGCTTACAGCACTTGTCAGGTACAAAGTGACCTTCTACGTTAACTGCAGTGGCTAAGGTGGAATTATTATGCATAGTTGAGGCACTGACAAAGTATAAGTATCTTTTAATTTTTGGCAGATACTTAAAGGACAACAGCAAGGACAGAATTGTTGAGACAGTAGGAAGACATTAGGTAAAATGTCTGAATGGAGAGACGGATGCAGCCTCACTCGTTACCCGCTAAAACTAAACACCTACTTGAAAAACAAGCGATTCGAATTAGAAGAAAAACTGAGCAGCAGGACTGAAAAAAAGCAGATATTCCTACTTGGCAGCTTATGTTCAAGAAGGAAATAAATAAAAAGAAAAACAACTGCAAGAAATGCAAGAGAAAAGGAGGATTCCTTTTGCCTTTGGACACTTCAATGCTGCAAAAAACAACTATCAGTTTTTAAAGCCCTTAGGAGAAAGTGCACAGCGCTTGCTCTAGAAAAACAAATGGAAAACTGCCAGAAAAACTCAGCATTTCAGGCTCTTTATCGCCACCAGCACATACCTGCTATAATAGTAACTTCCCACTTACATAGCACTTTTTACTATCAAGCCATTTGACAAGCTTTAAACTAGTAATTTTTTCCTTTTCTGCCAAATTCAGAGACAAGAGCGTCCAGAATGTCCCTGAAAGTCTAGAACAGCAATATAAAGCATTTATATACCTTGCCTGTACCTTGAAAACCAGCAAAGATCCCTTCATTTCCTCTCAGTGAAGGGTAACGAGTTACAATATTCACGACACAAAGCAATCTCTTCCTTCTTTTTCAGGCACCAGTTTCTCTTCCTACCTGCCTGATTCATCCTCTGTCTCATTAAACGGTGCAGTTCCTTCTTCTTTGGCCATGGAATAAAGGTCTCATGATTCCTAAAGCTTTTACAATCTCAGCTCCAAATCATTCTAGATATGAAGAGCAATTCCTGGAGCCTGAACAACTTCATAAAACATGGAATAAATAACAGCACTTATATTGGTATAACTGGATTTTGGAGGCAATACAGTGGTTGGTTGTCCTTTTCTTGGTGTAAATCACTCATTTTTACAGTTAACTCTTTGACCTGTTCACCAGTCTCTGTTTCAGCTCTCACTTGCAATGCATCAGTAACTTAGTGGTTTACCACCTTTCAAAAGAATAAAAACTTCAAGGACAGCATTGCCAACAAGGTGGAATATTGATGGGAGAAGAGGCTATAGAGGAAAAAAAAAATTGAAAGAGTAAAGACAGAATGCGTAGAATAGAGAGCCTTAAAAATAGGTGAAAGATCTTAAAACACAATGAGAAAGTGAGGAGGCGGCAGAGAAGGCAGAAGTTTTAAAATTATGATTTAATGTTCTTTCTGTGTTAAAGAAAAATTCGACTTCTCTGGTCCTTTGAATGGGGAAAGACACATAATTACCTTTAGCACAGCTTTTGTTTCTCATTCCATTTCTCTTCTCTTCACAAATGGAGGTGGGGGCTGCGCTTCAATATTAAGGACACCATGGCACATAATTGATTTTAAGCTAGAACTCAGTATTAATGGGAAGCCTTTCCTACTTAGTGTTTTATTTATTGGTGCATTCATAGTGGCAAAGTGTTACATGTCAAAAGCAATGGGGTGCTTCTCCCATTTTCACTTGAGCAAGTAACAAGAAATTTGAGCAGGGCTTTATCAAATATTTTTTTCTATGTCAGGAAAAGGCAGAACAGCAAGTTGAAACCCAAAATTAATTTGAGGTGATTTTTCAATGTATCTAAAATTGAATAATTAGTTTCCTGTGGGCTAGTTATTATAATGAGTGCAATTAATTAGCAACTTTTAATACTAGTACATTTCTATACTTACCCTCATGAATATGCTGAAAAGGATCCATTAACTGAGGTGGCTCATAGCAGGAGTGTTCACCAATCAGGGCAAAGACACTCAAGAATGAAATTATACCTCACAGATTCTGTTACACTTTTCTATGAATATCTTTAAATAAAATGTTGCTAACTGGCAAGGACAAATCCTGATGACTTATCTTGTGAAAATAAAAATATAAACTCCAACCTTGAATAAATCTAATACAAATAAAAGAAAAAATACAGGCAATGATTGGTTGCATTATTTCAGCTTCTGGTTGCATAGCTCCACATTAATACCATTGAGAATTACGTAAAAGAGAGCAATATTTTACCCTTTTATTTAAAACAAACAAAGTAGAAAGCACAGCAAACACCTACCTTTTCTTCTTGATAGATGATGACAAAATGTTGTCCTGAATTGCCTTACATTTTGAAGCCTGTTCAAACTGGTAAATTCCATTTTTATTAACTGTTGTTCTGTTTTAGTGGGGGAGAAAAAGCAACAAACTTTAAAAGAGAAAACATATTCTAGTAATGCTGTCACATTTATTTTGCTATGAAAATAAGATTAATAACAGTTGATTTAGCTGAAAACATTACAAAAGAAATCTTATTGACTTCTACTGTGAAGTTCTTGTATAAAAAGGAGAGTTTGTTTCTACAGACTGAAATATTTGATTCTTTAAAGCAACTCTATTTCATAGTCTGAACTATATTTCTGCTTTACACTGTAATCAGAAAATGTAGTTTAAAAAAATTTGAAATGGGAAGCCTCATGAAAACTATGTTTTGAAGATATTCAAAATATTCACCAGTAAAATATTTAGCAGATGTGATTTCCTATAATGCAATATTCAGAGCCAATGTAATATGTACCAGAAAAAAACACAAGTGAAGTGGACCTTTTTGTTTGGACCCTAACTTCTTGACTTGAGTTTAATACTTCCTCCCTGGTTTATTCGTTATTTACACAATGAGAATAAATATTTGTAAAAGGAACCAAAGCAAGTGCCAAACAGTGATCTTTCATTCCTGTGGTCTTATTTTCACCAAACCTCCTATGTGGTCCTCATGCTCTTGCAATCCCCGGTAGAAGACTGAGTTTTAAATTAGTAAATGACTGAGATACCAAGGTCCTATTCCATTCACTACAGTTCACCCTGTATCTAGGTTTAATCTCATACAATCATTCTCCTCCATCATCAACCTTGTGCTGGGCGTATTGTCATTTATCATAATATGTTTTGCCTCCAGCATCTTTATTTTCCTTGCTTCTCACCATCTTCCCCTCCCCTCACCCTATTCCTTTTGGGTTCTTTCCACTTATTCACTTTTTATGGAGTACTTGAACACTGCAACCTATTTGTCCAAACCAGAACTAGAAATACAGAATGCAGATGCTATGTCATTCATTCCTGAGTGCTAACTTCACTCAATGCGCTTGGCTTCTGAACTATCATTCCTTTTACTAACAAGGACCAAAACTTCATTGCCTTTACCTGTTAAAACATGGAGACCACTTATCAACAAGATTTCTGACAAGCTGATTTTTGAAGCTCTTACCTAGGAAAGATGGCATTTCAAGTCACAGAATCACAGAGTGGCTGAGGTTAGAAGGCACCTCTAGAGGTCATCTGATCCAAGTTTTTGCTCAAGCAGGGCCACCCACAGTCGGTACCTACTGCCCCTAGTCCTGTCACTGGGTGTCATTGAGAAGAACCTGGCTCTATCCTCTTTGCACCCTCCCTTCAGGTGTCCATGGATAAGGTCCCCCTGAGCCTTCTCTTCTTAAACAATTAAAATCTTAAATGAGAAGTCATCTGACTGAAGAAGAAAGCAGAATAAATGCTTGGGGTTTTTTGCTACCGAACTGAGTGGCATGTTCATAGTTATGACAGGGGAGGAAAAGAAACAGAGCATATTCTTTTTCCATTTTCTAGTGAATCAGTCCCTCGATAGGAGGGATTGACCCAGGATATAAGATGCAGAGGAGAGAGATCAGTTCTCCCCCTTTTTTTCCACCAGCAGGAATTTCTTTCCAGTATACAGCCAGTTCCCCTAAGGAAGTATGCAGTCTGCGTGCTCCTTGTTGAGGGCAACGGCAACGCAACATAATGTAAACCTCCGTCTTTTCAATTCTGCACTGACTTTAATAGATAGTAATAGCCAGAACTACCTACTGAGAGTTCCTTGGCTGATTTTGTGTACAGTTACCCATCTAATTCTTTTTCAAGGAGCAACACAGAAATGTGAGGGCAGAAGGCTCTCAGAGCACATAGTTAGGAGCAAACAGTTTAGCAGATCTTACACAATGTCAGTAAATATTCTGCCTACACCACTTACGCACACATTTATTGCAGCTTGGTCTGAATGGTTCAGTCTACTCCAAAGAACAAGGGGGGGCCTTTCACAAAAGAACCCAATACCGATTCCCAAACAAATTTAGTTAGCACTAAATCAAGTTTCCTCTCTCTTGCTTCTTTAACTCAGTAAACTCAAATTCTTCTGCAGCTGCAGTTTAAAGTAAGAAAAATGGCTACAGGCAAAGCTTAGCTGTATAAACCGCACCTTAAAAAGAGCTATTGATATCATAAGCCAAGTGCATGTTTACTGCTGCAAGTAAGTCTTTCATTACAACTAAAAATCAAGATGCTGGATGCTGACTTGAGAAGTGGTCTCACCTCTTCTGAGCCACAACTGGCCAGAGGAGGCCTTCTTTAACACACGGAGCCTGCCAGGGAGACCAACTCAGAGCATTCAGGTTTCATCAGCTCCCTGCGAGGCGCATTTGTAGGCATCATCGGAGAACCAACAATCTTTCACAAGTAGGTTTCAACTCTGTACAGAGAATCATTACAAGGTCCTTACAGCTTCCCATTAATTTATGTCTTGAGATCAGCGGAGGGAGTGAATAAATATTCTCTCAATCAAATACAAGCTTTATTCAACAGACTTTTAGTCTTTTTAAATTCATAGCACTAAAATCAACTGAAGAAAGCTGCCTCGTTTTTTAACACATAATTGCTTTTTACACACACATTTTCAAGACTTGAAAAATTCAAAAAAGGAAGTCAGATAAAAAAGAATGAGCAAAATAAATGCCTGTTCTATCATTAAATCCTGACAATCGCCTTTACAGCCATCAAGGGGAGGAAAAAAAAAAAAAAAAAAGAAGAGTTTTAGAGTTTTTCCTTCCCTTTCCATGACGCATGTAATGATTGGTGAAAATGGCACAACTGTGGGGAAAACCAGATGTGAATTTTACCCAAATTCTTCATCCATATAAAGCAGGTACAAGACAGATCACCAAAATGCTTCTTCCATACAAAATTTGCTCAATACTCATTATATGGCACAAAAAGATACAAAATTGAAACAATTTATTTGCAAGACATGCAAAAAAATTATTTTTTCTAGTAAAAGTTAAATTTTTGAATTTCTGTTTCGCCATGAATGTTCACATAAGTGAACAATTTTTGCATTCAGATAAAAGGGGTGTGCAAGGGGAAGTCCAGATTTCTGCTGTATTATTCATTGCAGAGCTGTGCAGACATCAGACAGATTAGATTTCTGATCACTTAGGACAATTACACTAGGCAACATTTATCACTAAAGGAATTTACCTGACCTAGTGGATGACAGTTTTCGTTCAATACTTAAAACTGCACTAAAACTTCTGCAACAAAATAAGAAAACCTACTTTACGATACAGATATCAGGCTGCATTCAACTAATTTTGAAACTCTTAAGCTACATGAGAACTTGAAGTGGGAACTGTGCGACATTCTGTTGGCTTGAACCCATAAAAGTGATGAAATAGGGAAATTTCTGCTTCATTTCCCTTAGAGTTTAGATGTTCTCAAAGCCAATCTCACTGGCCAAAATCTGAAAAACAGTTTTTGGGGTTTTTTTTTAATCATATATGAACAGCTTGAGGACCACATACTTCCTATGGTAATTCTAGGAACTCAGAAAGTACACCATCTGTACTTTAATAATTCCACAGCAGATTAAGACCATGTGCCTCATTTATCAGCATGTTGCTATTCTATATCTTGCTTTCAGGAAGTCACCAGTTTCCTTAAACTGTAAAATTCTTTAAGACAAAGATTGCACCCACCTTTAGAATAAGAAATAGAAAAACTATATGGAAAGTCCATGGCCCTTTTTTCCCCTTTTGCTGCACCTGTAGCATTCAGTCCTGAGGCTATAGAGAGCCTTAATGAAGGGAATCACCCTTCAGGTACCTCAGTTAACAGGGAGTTCTGGGGGAGCAGTGGTACAGGGAGGAAAAGAAAAAGGAAGCCCATTAAAAATAAAGCCAAACTCAACCTCTAACAGTCATCAGAGTAGGAAAATGCATGGACATAGGGTGGATGAAAAGAGGATGAATGATGAATGGCAAGGGGAAAAAAAACCCCACAAAACAAAATAGATGGAAAAAGGAAATATAGTGCTGTGAAATATACTATAACATCAAGACATGCCGAGGACTGAAAGGCAAATTTTCCAGGATTTCCACAAAGCTGGAAACAACTGAAAGAATGCAGGATGAAATTTTCAAAAGAGCTCAGAACTGCACTATCTGGCAGCCCTGAAAGCAACAAGAAGTTCAACCTCTACTGAAGTTAGAGATAAGTCCACACTGAACATAAGGAAAAATTCCACTCATTGGCTTTATTCAATCTGTGCCCAGCAGAACTGGTCGTTGCACTTCTTCCACGGATTCCTGCTCCTGTCTGCCTGAAGCAGTACAGAACCTCTGAACTCTGCTCCAGCAGAGCATCTCCAGCTATCAGGGACAACTTCTGCATGCAAAGCTGCACGTTTACATCCTTCTACCAAACTCGCACTGAACGACACTATCCACATTGTGAATACCTTCTGTCTTAATCTCTCCCTTGAAAAGACTAACTTATATTTGAATCTCATATTAGTTGAATACTATTAAAAACCTGTAATCCATACTTCCCTAGTACGGGCGCCCTTAAGTGCTATCTTTGACACTATTTCAAATTAATCAGATGATAAGAACACAACGATGTTTGTAAGGTTCACAACACCTTGATTAGTAAGGTAATATACAATATAAGTGCTTGGTGAAATGGACTATAAAAATGCCTTTATCAAACCACAGGAGTAAGAATATGTTTTCTAACATTAATCACAGTATCTGTGAAACAGACTGATTTTACTATGCTTGTTCAAGTACCCACAGAGGTTTTGCTTATCTAAGGAATGCTAAATCAGGTCCTCATGACAAGCTGCATTTTGAAATTATTTGGAAGACCTTTTGGTGCATTCACCGGAGTTATACATAATATTAGATACTTTTTATTCATAAAATCCATAAACCACATGACACATAACATGACAAGCAACACTGAGAGTCTCACCGTGGGTAAAGTGAAAAGAATAAGGTACTTAGAATAAAATGATGTTACAATAGTACAGGGTAGACAGAATGACAGAGCAGTTTCACTCAGACCAAGTAAACAGAAAGAGGTTGGGAAACCTTTCACCACCGTCAGAACATAAATGTGCCCTGGCAGCAGCTTTCAGCTGAACATCTATTAATTTAGACAGAACTAATACATGAGGCATGTGTTAAAAGCGCACTCCTATATTATGTCTGCATGCATCACTTGGGAATGAAGGAAAAAATATGAAGAGAGCAGTAAAATTAGTGAAGTGGCCACCAGTGCTGACTAATCTAAACTGTAGCAAATTATTTGTGCAACATTATTTGTTCATAATTGTGGTAATAGCCTTTCTCTTCTTCCCCTTCTGCCTCCCAGAACGCAATATTTTGACAGGAGACAGAACGTACAGGTCTCAGTAGCATAGTTAATTAAGTATAGTTGTTTATTCCCTAGGCCCGCATAAAGATCTACTGCTGAAAAAGGAATTGGAGAAACCAGCACTCAGAAACATACTAAACTGTTTACTCACAGCTCCTCAATCACTTTCTCCCACTGCTCAATTACCTCAACAGCCTCTACACTACGCTTGCCTCGGACCTGTGAAGACAGAGAGTAAGTTAAGAGAAATAGTAAGTGAATGCCTTAAAACGAGCGACACAAACAGAATGAGAGTAGTGGTGGTCAGCTCTTCAGTGTATTGCTGCCTTGTTATTTCTTGTATATGAAGTATATTGTGCTTGAGAGAACTATTTTCACTTCCCTTGTAGGAGTCAGCATCTACTGTATCTTCTGTACAGATCTACTGTATCTTCTGTACAGATCTACTGTATCTTCCTGGGCAGTACAAAAGGAGCCAACTGCCCAACCTTAACATAGTACACCCTGGGCCTCATAACAAAGAAACGGCTACCCAGCTCTTCTTATCATTGACAGCATCCCCTGATAAGCACTATCAGTACTGAGTCCTCTCTTTTGCTATTAATACTGTGACTACACAAAGAAATATGCCAGTACAAACACAGGTGGGGAGACAGGGAGGGAGTACCAAGTGTCTAAAGGTGGAACAAGTGCAGAATTACTACTTTTGGTTATACTGTTGGCTTAAGCAAGTTCAAACTGTACTTGCAGTTACAGCTTAAAAATTGAGAGGATGGTAACAAGATAGATGTAAAGATTTGCCAGAGAACAATAGTATTGCAGTGTAAATAATACTGGTTTCATGAATAAATTCAGGGACTACTAGAGAAATATTACTAGCAAAGGCCTTTTTTTTCCAGTAAAAAACCCTACTTACAGGCTGAATAGGCTGCAAAATAAACCCAACAAAAAAAAATGGAAGTCACACTGCAGAGGTAGTCATGTTGTTCAAGTCATTTAACATTTAACAAGAAAAAGTGGTAAGAAATGTCCTGTAAGAGACAAAATGCACCTTCAAGGTTAGTTACTAAGACATAGATCTTCAGAGAACTTTAGGTGCCTAGTCACTATCTAATTAAACATTGCTGTGCATAATAGCTGCCTTAATATCTATGACAGTCTGAACCAATCCTGGTTTTCATCCTTTCATCCTTCAGTTTCATCCTTTTAAAAGAATTACTCAAAGTAAAAGAACAGATTAGCTTTCAATATTGCGAGGCAACAGAATAATAGGGCCTTAGAGAGTCTTCAGAGATGCCTGGTTACAAACAGGCCTCCAACAGCAAAGGAAATCATGATAAGAAGAAAGATTATTTTGTGATTCTGAGGGTGGCCTAGATTGCTTATACTTAAGATCTCAAGAAGGATAGCGCCCCATCTTTTTTCTTTTTCCTTTCCTGTATCCTCCCACCAAAATTGGTGAGAAAGTCTTAGCTTTCCAGAAAAATGCAACAAGCTGATAAGAGATCAGAGTCTAACCTAACATCTGGGCATATCCTCTCACTCTTACATAGGAAAGGACATTGCTGTCAGCAACACAGCAATGCTTTTCAAAATGTCAGGGCACTTTAGTAGACCCATACTTCAAGAAGTCTGCGCCAACAGATTGTTTTTAATTTTATGCATCAACATATTAACATAGCCTCATCTGACTAAAAAATTCACTAACCCCTGTACAACCTACTTCAATATCCATGGATATTCATGGATATTTCAGCAAAAGCCCCACTGCAAACTGGAATCTAACTCCTATTAACCATACCATCCATCTCTATCACTGAGGGATCGGTCTGGATCTCCTGAAGGAGTCCAGATGCTCTCTGGATCAAATCTCTCCAGCATGGCCCTCAGCCAGGCCCAGTCCAGCTGCTGCCTGGATCAAACCTGTCCAGCATGGCTCCCAGCCCACTCCAGCTGCTCCCTGGATTAAGTAGCAGCTCCCGGTCAGTGCAGCAGCTCTCTCTCCTTCCTCATATGCCAAAAATTCACCACAAACTCCTGTCAGGCCAGCTTACTGAGTGTAGTCACTCAGGTGAGAAAGCACATCCTCTGTTGGATTCAGCCAGAAAGCCATCCCTACAAAGACACTACAGTTACAGCAGGTAGAGCGAAATGAAACTTTTTTGGATTAACAACTTACTTGTCACACTTTTGCAGCCATGGAGCCACAAAGAAATACAATTTCAGGTGTTATCAAAACTAGCTCCAAATTAGTGCCAAAATCCTCCAAGTAGATTAGGGAAAAACATGTATTTAAAATCTCATGCTTACTTGCCTTATTAGAGAGACTGAAAACTGACCCATACATGCCACGGATTTTCAGCCCTCTTCAGTATGTGTTGCTTCCACTTTCTTTGCTCCAGTTGTGAGCGTACTAACAGCAGATGGGAAGCAGCAAGACTCTATTCTCTGAAGTGCTCTCTGCCAGCATTTCTAGTCACTTTGACTCCATGGTTTAACACAGAGAGCTAAGTGGAAGGAGACTACAGCTCGAAAACTAGCAACAAAAAGGAAGTGTATGAGAAGATAGGGCAGGGGGGAAACCACAGATATAAGACAAAACAGTGGAGAGGAGAACAGAGTAAAAAGTACAAAAACCAAAGCAGAATAAAGCACATATTGCAAAACCTATGAATTGTAAGGAGTGGAAAAGCGGGAAAGAAGCAGAAAGGCAAAACACAAGCACAGGAAAGAGAAGTAGGCTAGAAGAAAACAACAGCAGTTATGATTCTGCAAATGCTCCTGTTCTTTTTGTTTGACTCTGATTTTCAAAGATGTTATAAACTTTGGCTTGTGAAAGTTCTAAATTTCGAGACAGGTAAAGATTCTCTGGAAATGTGTAAGAAACCTACTGTTAGGCTACATGGCAATGGTTGCAATAACTAACATCACTTGCATTCACTTAGGGAAAGCACACAGTCTTTCAACCTCAAATTCAGCTACACTGGGTGAAATGGTGGTCTCAGTAAGGTGAACTACGTCATCATTGACTTCAACAAAACCAGGATATCACAGTTCCCATTAAAGATCCAATTCCCAAGTTCTTTCTAATTTTTATAATATGTTTTTGACCATAATGTATTTTAACATACAATAATCATTGGAACTGCAATGTTAATGTGTCTATATAAAGTAAAAGTGAATAGCAAAAATATTTGAAAACTACTTTTTTCACAGTAAATCTTATGCATGGATTACACCACCCTCTTCTGCACTATTAGTTTTCCTACAGTTTATAAAAACTCAATACCATGAAAACATAATCATTAATATTGAAGCCTGTATGTAAAATACAACTTGTTTCATAGCTAATTTTACCAACTACTTTCACGTTAAACTTCACAATATAAAATAACGGGCTGTAAAGCAAAGACCTACACTATCTAAACAATCAAGACATGGGATCAGGCGAGAGGGCTCTCACGAGGTAAGATGCTACACAACATGAAAAAGGCTTCTTATGTCTCACCTTCATCCTGTGGATTTTAAAGGAGAAATCTGTATTTTCAATGGAATACACATTACAAAAATGGTAACAATATTACCAAGCTCCACCTTTCTGGAAAGAAGAATAAAAGATACCTAGAGCATGCCACTCCGCAAGCACTTTCTGCATCATATCTTAACAGAGCTGCTACACGCAACATCTTACGGGGCTCAAACCCCATGGCAGAGTGCCAGCTGTCACTGAGAGGGCCTACAAGCACACAATTTACTACAGTTAAAGTAAATTTTCATTTCCTCAGTCTGCAAGTCTCTAACGCTCTCTCCGATTGAGCTGCCAATACAGAAGGAAGAACGAACCGGGGCGAAGGCGAACCCCTGCTTGTGCAGACCCTTCCAGAGGGACCCTCGCCAGCGGGAGCAGAAGGCGGGCAGCCCGTACCTGTTCTCGCTCTGGGCAAGGGACGGCGGGGGCGACCTGAGGGCTCGCACCACTTTCGGCGTGACGGCGGCCACTCCTGTGTCCTCCTCCCAGCCCCTGAGAAAACAAAGTTGTCAAAACCGGGGATTAAAGCATCACAGGGCGGGAGCGGCGCCGGTCGCCTCCCCGCGAGATGTTCGCACGCCACGCCGAGCCGAGCCGAGCCGAGCCCCGCTCCCCCTTCCCTGGCCGCCCCAGGCTCTCTCGCCCCGCAGCCGCCCTACCTGGCGCGGCGAGGCTGCTGCCCGCCCAGGCGCAGAAGGCAGCCGCCCAGCAGCAGGCTGCCCAGCGCCGCGGCCAAGGCGATGACAGCCCGCATGATGCGCTCGGCAGCGGCACCCGCCGCAGCTACGGCCGCCCCATAGTATTTAAGGGCGGCTGCGGGGAGGGGGAGGCGGCCACGGCAGCCACAGGGTCCCTGCGCCCCGCCCCTCCCTCCCGGCGGCCGCAGCCCTGCGCGCCGCCATCAGCCCCCTTCGCGGCCGCTCGGGGCCCTGCCCGCCTCCCCGAGGGGCCGGGCGGCTCGGGCTGCCCGGCAAACTTTCCCCTCTGGCGGGGGAGTTCAATTCCGTCGGGGCTGTGGCCAGGGGGGCCGCGATGCCGAAGAGCGGGGAGTCAACATGCGGGATTACGCGGGCAGGCAGCGGGGTCGCGGCTGCTCCGGCAGCTCTTCGCCTTATTTATAAATATCATTCCATGCGTGGTTTGGTTTGGGGTTTTTTAGGGGGAGGGAGGGGGATAGAGTGGTGATGTTTTGTTATTTTTTTCCCCTTTTCTTTACAAAATGCATTTGCACTGTTTTGTTAAAGAGGTGTTTTGTTAAAGAGATATTTTTATAGTAAGTTTGTATGTTTTTACCTGATTGCGTGCTTAGTGGTGTTTTTTTTTCGCAGGGCCAGCCGTTGCAGTGAGAAATCTAGTAAGGTGACAAGGTGCTATTAATTAGGCACGCCCCGTTAAGAGTGGGTATTAAGGATGCTATAGCTCGAAGCAGCCTGTCAGTCGTGAGCCAGCTGACACCGTGGTGTTGCAGATTCTTCCGTGTCGTTCCTGTTCTCTCTGTCTGCAAGCGTTTCCTTAAGCCTCTTCTTGTGTTCCCAAACAATGGCTGGAAAACCTCAAAATAAGAGCTTTGCTGCAGCGCTACAAACACAGCAATAAGAGAGTTGATATCGTGACTGGGAAGTGGTTGGGTAGGACAGTGAGAAGCCGCGTGCCTGTGGTCCATCAGAGGAGCAGCACAGCATCTGCTGTGATGGGGGATGCCAGGAAACATATCATTAGTTCTTAGGGTATTTGCTAGCTTACAGTCGTGCAGCGCTGTGGGTGCTGGTGGGAGGGAGCTGGAAGCAGTTTTGGGCTGTGGGGGTATCGGATATCGGGCTGGCTCAGTGCACAGTCTCTGCCTGAGTGCAGCTCAGTTGCCCTCTTGGTTTTGAAGTACATAGTCATAATACAGAAACAAAGATAGTGTTAAGACTTCTGAAGCCCTGAAGAACTTTACTGTTTTGTGGTTATATAATGAATCGTAAATGTCTTGAACATGAAGGTGTTTCATCACTATTTCCAATACTTTGTTTTCAGGGCTGTCCTGTAAATTTAATTGATGTGGTATATGAATATGGGGACCAATAGTCAAGCTTTTCGATGCATGTGTATATGTTCTCTGTTTAACAGATACTAGAAATTTCAATCCCACTGTTACTGTAGAACTTGAAATCTTCTACTTACATTAGTGGATATTATCAACTATTTCATAGTTGATTTTATTGTTTTACTCTAAACCAATAAATCTTTCATTTTAGAAAGTCTAGTGTTATTCTAATTCAGCATTGAATGAAAGAAGACTAAAAATTACAGTCCAGGAAACTTCTGGGTTTTTCCCCTTGCTGATACTTCCCTCTGTGATATAGTTTTCCCATGGGTCCTGAAGTATTGCTCTCAGCTAATCCATGGGAAATTTAGTGATGTCTGTAAGGACATCATATTTCAAGTTAGAGGTCTGCTGCCAACACCAGTCTATAGTATCAGTTGAGATTTTTTTTTCCCCAGATCAGAAGGTTAATCTTTGTGTCATATTAAAGTTCTTGCAAAGAAAATAGAAAGATTATAAACCATATCTAGTTAAATTAGACTTGGCACTTGGTGCTTGTTTTTTACCAACAGCTTTGCAAACACCTATTGATTGATTGTCACAGTGTCTGTAGGTGTTGCCAGCCTTAATTTCTTGGCAGAGCAGCTTAGTAGAGAGGTTAAATGATCTAAGTAAAGGGTGCTATGAGGATCAATGGTAAATCAGGATTCAAATTTAGGAATGGTGGATTCAAAGATGAAGTTTCTCTTGCATTGTATTGCTGTGTCAGAAGTAATGGTGTTGGGTAACATGATGTAGAGGGTCAAAATGATAAAAGCACAGGTGACAAAGATGCCACACAAAATGACAATGGAGACTGTGTCCCATCTCATCCTCCACCTGACAGCTGGAAGCTGCTGCATCTTGGCAGCATCCCCCAGCCTCTGGTTCCCATTAGCATCTCAAGTCAGTGGGAATTGATAATTGCTGGCTTGTGCAGAAGGAAGAGAACACTAATCAGCCAGGTGGTGTCATGATGACTTTGTTGCTCATTTCCTACAATACTACTTAGCTGCTAATTTGGAAAAGTAAAATGTAGCCTTGAGTGTCATCTGTGAACGGTTACTGCCCCCCAGGTCAACAGGACTGCATCCCTGAAAGGAGGCTGGTAGTGGTGCCTGCAGGGCTGCTGGTCACATGGAGCTAGCTTAGCCTTCGTATTTCTAGCAGCTAAATCATATTAAGGAGCAATTAATGTTCATTAAATGGTTCCCTAATGCTGCCTTCTCATCAGAGCAATAGCTGTCATAGGGATATTAGTTATTGCAATAGGAGAGGAGATGACTGGTACAATTAGGAAGAAGAGAAAGGTACTAAAGATATTCAGTGAAACTGGGCTCCCGTGTTGTAGTGAAGGATGAGAGTCCCCAGAGTGAGATGTTGATGCGAGACTGCTATTTTGGTATTTTTAGAGTATTCATCAATGTGAGAGATGTTAGCAAAAAAAAAAATCCAACATTAACAAAACCGAAACATATGTGTTTCAAACTGGGAGAAAGTCATTGATTCATTGTGTTTCACAATTTTTCATTTATTTCCACCCACAGTTTTGAGCAACATGGTTTAAATAATGATAAACAGCAAGAGCTGATGTGCTGTCTACCAAGATCCAGGACATTAAATTGTTCAGATCACTTCACAAAAGAAAAATGGCAAAAACCCCTGTGTGTTACTATACCTTTAAAAAAAAAATCAAATCCAAAACAATTAATTACCTTGTGTAGCTGTTGCTCCTATGTATTTTTCACTCTTGCTGTAATGTTTTTCACTATTTTTTCAGGACAGGTTTTTGTGTCCTATAACTGACAAATTGGGCTTTATTAAAATAACAACATAATAAACAGATTCATCCAGCAAATAGTGTTTTGAGGTCTGCATGAAACTAGCTGAAGCATTAGGTGTTGAAAAGCAGTTACACGTACCCCAGTTTTGAGACGTTCATCTGTTGTGCCACTGACAACTCATTGTGTAAGGCCCTGTTTGCTTTTCAGAGAAGGTCAAGGTGAAAAAAAAAAAGCCAGCGCACATGGGGATGTCTTCAAGATGCTAAGAATCTGTTAAGATGTCACACTTTGGTAGGACTTGTGCACAAAATTAATGTTTTTTCGCTGTTGTAAACTGGCTATGGTTTTTATTTCTCAGAAGTACTGAGTGCTTCACCGGATTACTCTGTTTAGTTTAACTGAGTAACCATCCTGACCTTAGCAACTGTGATCCTGCCCCATGGCAGGTAAACATTCATTGCCAAATATGCATCTTGTATAAGCAAATTTGAGGCCAGTAACTACTGAAAACCAGTGCTCCACTGCCAACCACCGTGCAAGGTTTCACCCAATTAAGGGCACTGTGGGCCTTGAAGTGCCCATGATTGTAGTGCAGTCCAGTGTGTACGCTCTTCCTAAGGAAGCTGATGGGAGGGAAGAGGATTTGAATTCTAATTATATTCAAAGGAGGATTTTAATGCAGAACACCCCCCCCAAAATTTGCAGGTTTTTAACCTGAAGTGAGATATATTTTATTTCCATTCTTTATTCTTCCGAAGTCCTCCCAGCATGACTTCTGAACATGACACTATGAGAAAGGCCATGTTGGGTCAGACTAGAACATCATGTTCTTCAGGCAGTGCCCAGTAGCAGACTCCCAAGGAAGAGCTGTGCTAGGATCCTTTCTCAACTTCCAGCAACCAATGGTTCAAGGACTTTCTGAACCAGAGCTATCTGAGTGTTTAGTCGCCTTTCATGAATTTTTTTTTCTTCAATAATTGTGTCTAATTGCTTTTTGAAACCATGTAAACTTTTGGCGTCAACAGAAACTGTGTCAATGATTTCCATCCAAGCTGAAATTCTTTCCATTATGATTAGCCCTGGAACAATTTGCTAAGAAAGATCTCTCTTGCTATTTGGAAACTCTGATCTCCTATGCTAAAACACATGAAGTGGTAAGTATTCTTTTGCAAAAAATTTTTCTACACATTACACAAATCGGGGGTGCTGTTAATACAAATTCACAGCATCCTTTGATAGAATTCAGAGTGAGTTATTGCAGAGCATACTGTGAATGCAAATTAAAAATAATGCACAACACTCAACCAAATCCTAGTGGACCAATAGTACAATGTCAAATACATCAGGAGCAAAGACTTTTAATACTATTATTAAAACACCAAGCAAACAAACAAAGCAAGTAAATCAAAACTGACAAAAACTGTTCGAGCAGCACTTACTCGTCATAGATCAGCATGCAGACTGACAGTAAAGTTCACAGAGGTTCTTAAAATGTCTGTATGGCTGAAGGGGGAATACGCCTCCAGGCATGTCACATAATGGAAGGGTTCTCATCAGGCATTGTGGTCAATGGTTGAGGTAATTATGTCAAGCTAAACATTTCTTTGCATCAGTGAGACTGGCACACAGTGTCCGGCTGCTTATCTGTAGAGAAATCCAATTTGGGATCACATGTTGGTTGAAACTTGCATATGAAATGCTCCGCAATAGAAATGAGGGGCCCTAGTGGAATTCAGAGTCATCTTTAATGATACAAATGATGGGCTGTGGTGGTCAGTCAGCATTGTTTATGCTTATGGGAAATCAGAGCCACAATTTAGGAAAACAAAGGAACGGATGATGTAAGCAAATAGCAGGGGTCACTTGGAAGAAGAAGAGAGAGAGCTGGCTGTATGAGTCTCTAATCTTGGGATGGGAAGATTATTGAGTTTGATCCAGGATGGTGGTCTGACAGCTCAGCTTCAAACTGGCTTTGTGGACTTGCAGCACACAGGAAAAAAAGGAAGAGATTTTTTTTTTTTTTTTTTCTGGTGTTCTTACATTTTCTTTGTTAACATTCACATAGAGTAAATTATAAGATAAGGATGCATCATATACTGATATATAGGGATAGCCTACTCTGGTACTCGAGAAAGCAACAGAAGTGATACAAAGCATCATAAACTCATGGATTTGATGACTTTGGAGGGAGACTGAGAAAAAAGCCATTAACCCCATTAAATAGAGTTAAAAATTTAACTGCCTAGGTTGCAGCCTAAACCTGTTCTTGCATAAGACTGATTCTACTGGTCTCTTCTGCACTAAAAAGTGTTGAATACTCTGTAGAAACAAATCTGCTGCAGATCTCTTGTTTCTATGTTCAATCGTCAGGTACTTCTTAAGCTGTTTGCAGTGTTGTGACATTAATGCTGGTAAGGCTGCAGTGCAAGGGAGGTGCCAAATGAGTGCAGGGATACCAGAGTCCCCCTGCGTGCTGCGGCCATGCCTGAGAGAGGGACGTGGGGATCCGTGGTGGGGGTAGCTGAACTGGTGCTTGTGACTAAGATCCCCCACTTAGAAGAGAGTATTGACTGGGGGAGAGCCCACAGCCCAGAGATCACGGGGCTATGTAGGAAATGAGTCGTGAGGGTGCCTGAGGATGAGGGAGCCAGCTCAGATGCAGCTTTAAGCACATGAATGTTTCTGTTAAATTGGGAACAATCTCATACTTGTGGTGGAGCACTTGCCAAAGTCCTTTGAAAGCTCCATGTGTCTCCAGAGTGAAACATCAGTGTTTATGCAGGGCAGAGGACATATCTATGCAGTGATGGGGAAAAGCAAGACAGGCACCAAACCTTCAACACACCTTGGGAAGTGAAATGACGTAGGAAATAAGCCATGCAAAAAGACACCTCTGGGCATCACTGTAGCTTTCTTGTCTCTGATTTTCTGATGAAAACCCAGAGGGGAGGGGCATGGAAACTGGACAGTTCTTTATTTCTGTTTGTCTCATAGCATCCTGAATCATGTATAAACTGGAATTGAAAACCTTTGCCTCCAAGGAGAAGTAAGTCTGGACTATTTTAAGAATCAGCAAGATATATAGGAATTTCAGAAGGTTTATTTTAAACTCAGTTCGTCTCAAATGTATTTTTTTCTCCGTTCTGAAGTAATTTTCTGTCTGAGTGATACTGATTGTAAACCAAAGTCCAAAACAGGCCAAACCACAGTGGGATTCATGGCAACATTGGAGAGAGCCGGCTCAGCTGGTGTCTGAGCATCACTGTCCTGCTGGGAGTGGGAAAGACAGTGGTGGGAGTGGGGCTGTCCCTGGCAGTGGTGGGAGGTGCAGACTCTCTCTGGTGTCAGGAGCAGGCAGGAAGCCTGAGCCATGGCCAGGGGCTGTGAAAGATGGCTGGTGGAGGCCAAGGGAGGGAGCTGGGGCTTTTTCCCCTCTCCTAGCAGATGGTCACTTGGGCTCAGCTCTCCATCTCACTGTCCTCTAAAGATGCAGTGCTACGTACAGGACTCCATACCTACATTGAGATCCTTTGATATGTAAATATAATTTCATCTGTGATTCACATAGCAATTAAAAATAACTATTCTTTTAAATGTTACCTTCCCCACTTCAGTAAATACGCTGATACCCTGTGCCTTGATGATGGGCCTTGCTGATCATATTGCTGGCTCACTTTCATTAGGCTCTGCAAATATACTGCCAATCTCACAAAATCTATGTGCTGGGTAAGCCAGAACCTCTCTTATGGTCCTCAGATAGCCACTTATGTATTTGTCTCCCTCTCGATTACTGTACTTCCAGAGAAAGCACATTTCGGTTTATTATTATCCAGTGCTTTCCGTGGCCTAGCAGAAGAGAATTAAGGTCTAGCAGAGGGGAAACCCAAATGTAGCCTAGGAAAAGTGAGTGCCATCTGAACAGAAGTGATCAATCAATATTTAGCATTATTTTCACATCAGGCATTCAGTTCCTCACTCCCAGGTGAGACTTTCTGCAGCACTTTCTCATTTTCTGGTTGCAGATTGATCAACCTAATTTTTAACCTTGAGGGCCCTAACACCTATAGTAATTATTTAGAGACCCACTGTGTGAGGCATTGTTAGAAATGTCCCAAAAATAACAAGTCTGGTTAAACAGGCTAAGCTTATAAATATGTGATTTACATGCAATATTTCCAAGTATTCTTTATCCAGTCTTGGATCACTATCAGATCTGAAGGAATCTAGAAACGTATCAGTGTTTGAGAGGACCCAAAGGGAAGAGCAGGAGTGAAGGAGGGAGGATGTAGGCCCTGGGGTGGTGAGAGGGAGTGCAGGGAGCCCAGGGGTTCAGCATAAGGGACAGCCCACTGGCGCACAAGGGAGTGTGGAGCCCCAGGGGCAGAGGTGAGGTAGGAGGAAGGCATTTTCAGCAGAGGGAATGCTGATGCTTAAAGTACCATTATCATATGCTGAGGAGATATGCATTTTAAATACTCACATTTAAAATCCTTTGCCTTAAATTCCATGTTCGCATATTGCATGAGTATGCATTTGACCGAATATCTGAGCGTGTATAAAAGGCGATTCTAAAGCAAGGAATCATCACTTGAAACCTGCAGCTGGAGAAAATTTATTCAGGCTTTCCAGATGTACTCAGGCTCAGCTTGGCTGTGGTTAAAAGCAAACTGAGAATTTAACAAATAAGCAATATGTATTGATAACTGGTATGGTCACAAAAAACTGAATGAATCCTGTTGACAGCTGACCAGGGGCTCACACACCCAACAGCGAGGCAACAGAGCAGCACCTCTCTGACCTACCCAAAACCAGGGAGAGATGCTGCTTCAGCCTCTGCACCACTTTTTTCCTTCTTATGTGACTCACTCTTTAGTAATGTATATGGTGCAATATATTTTTCTTTTTTAAAAACATAAGTAAATAAATAAAGATCTTTTCACCAGGGTTGAGTTTGAGACCACAAACTCAGTCCACACTGGAGGAGTTGGAACTCACTTCCTTTCTCAGCCTCAGTAAACCATATTGTCTGCACTGAATTGCATGTTTTCAGTTCTTTGGCGTTTTAGCTTCTAGCTAAGGATGAATAACGTGGAAGAGCTGCTGTATGGTATATTTGCATAGAGTGTACTGAGCCCTTTAAAACAGGAACTAGTGGTCATTATGGGGCCCGTTTTGTGTCTGACCCAGTGATGCCCATTAAGGTCTGAAGCAAGATGATCTCTGGAAATTAATAGGTGCCAAGTAATTCAAAATTGTGACATATTGATTTCTTTGTTCAGACAACATATCATTTGTAAAGCTACAACAGCTCTATAACTCAGTGCTTTGCACTTTAACAATTGGTCAGTAGCACAGTTATAAATACTGTTTCACCATTCACTGACATTTTGCATTTACTGAGCATGTATTTTATATAGAGTCAGAAAGACAGGTCAGGAAGTTTTTAGTAAACACAAAAAATATTTCAGGATAAAAAAAAGGAAGAATGCGTGACTATAGGAGTACGCTCCCGATGTGTGATAGGAAGGTGCTGCCAGATGTTTTGCAGGAAATCAGGGAATGAGACATGAGCCAGGGAGCTGCTAATGGAGCATAGAGAAATGCAGTGGTAGGGCAACAGTTTGGATCTGTGCCCTGGACATCAGCTGGCTGAGGTCCTGAGTCTATGAAGTGAGTGACGGTGCTTTGAGCTGCCCACTTGTTTCCCCAACAGAAGGCATCTTCCTAAACATGTGCCACAGCAGCTTTTGGAGGGGACAGCAGAGAAGGGAGCAGTGTTTTCCCCAGACTTTGTGTGAAGAAGCACTGAATGATCTGTGGAGTGAGCATGTGAGGATCACTCTTTTTTTTTTTTTTTTCAGGCTATAGCAAACAGACATTGTTTTTTTTTCAGACTATAGCATCTGCACACCCAGGTCGAGGTAACATAACAGAAAAAGGGACAGAACTCCCCCTTTGACTGTACTGATCCATTCTATAATCGTAAGTTTAAGCCTGTGTAATATTTAGAAGCTTGGTTTAGATTCCTGATTCCATGTTTTGTCAGTTCTCTTTTATTTAAGTATAGAAAACATTTTTGGGAATTCAATTATTAAATATAAACTTAGTGAACATAACTTCCCATTCCCATTTTGTTTTTAAATAGCCTATGGATACTGTGTGTTCCTAGGCAGGATGTAAAGTGAATAAATAATGTACAAATAAGCTGGGTTTGTGACTTATAGGTACAAAAACTTCTAAGGACCTCTCCTTTTAAGAGGAGGCTGAAATTATGTATTTTTCATGCAAAAAAAAATTAATCTTATTAGATATGGTTATTTAAAAGATCTTTAAAAAATAAAGACACAAAGTCTACTTTTATGGGACACAACTGGGACACCATGGCTGGGTTTCATATGATCAGATATAGTAATTTAAAATATATACATCTACATATGAACCATTCACACTGGCTGCATTTATATTTAAAGGAAAGATATTTACTTCTGGGCAGATGTTTATCTCCTCCAAAAGTAAACTTATTAAAGCTCAGACTTCTTGCCGCATATATAAAAAGATCCCAGAGAGTCTGGTTCAACTACAAGTGAGATAGAGCTCTCCTGCTGCACAATCAGAATATATTGGGGAATTAAACACATCTGAAAATGCATAGTGTTTCCTTTATTCAAATGGATTGTGCCATGAGATGGTGGCTAGATTTTAAATGATTATTCTCTACATAGACTGATATACAACTTCTACCAAAGATGCAAGGCTGAATCAAGTCCCACTTTAACACAGACCAGGCCTGATAATTCTAGGCTTTAATTGCACTTGCATATTTAATTATGTGAGAAAAATAATTTGAAGAGTTGGTGCAGTGCATGTGCTCACGTGCTTATTGATCCGAGTTATGCTATCAATGTATACCCTGGTACATTCGTGTTGCCTACTTCAATTTCCCTTAAAATTAGAGCCAGATTTTCCCTTATCTTCCCTTTCCTCTTCCTGTAGAAAATAGCTGCCATGCTCTCTCCCACATCACCCTCTGCCTTAGAGGAGGGCGGGATTTTACAAGAATTTACCACTCATATCACAGGGAGTCTTGGTGTTAAATTCCTTTGAGAGCAGAATTTATTAGTAGGAACTACTCAGGAAAATCCTGCCCCCACCAGAGTAATTCATCTACCATCTGTGGAGGGCATGGGTCTCCTGCACCTGGATGGCATCAGCATGCAGAACACCACCAGACTTGTTGCTCAGGCGAGTTTATATTGAGACAGTCACACAGGGTATGCTTGCTTTGGCAATTCAATTACCAAAAGCCCATTCTCCTCACAGTTATCCTTTCCCCCAGTTGTCAGAGACTTGGAAAAATACTGGGTTAAATTTTTATTTACATTCATGAGACAAAAACCCCAAAGGATTTAATGGAAGATTGGGTGCTGTAATGTTCCAGAAAGCTGAGAAAAGAGTGAATCAGTGAATGCGTATTCTGTCAGGCTGAGCATGCTCCTTCCAGAAAACAAGCTGCCAGAGGTTTTATTGTACTGAGCTATAAATGTGCAAGGTGATTATGGCAGATAAAGCCCACAAACAGAGCTCACGGGCCAGGACACAAAGAACACTGAGATCTGGAAAACGTGGTGAGTGCAGAGGCAACCCAGCCACGCAGGAGGACTTGCCGGGTGGCATTGCGGCTGAAATGTCTTACAGAACAAAGAGGAGCTAAACTCCTTTAAAAAAGAATTGGCAACAGTGTAAAAAAAAAAACCCTTAAGCTGCAAAAAAAAAGATGAAAGACTTGTTCTGTGATTCCTGGAAACGGCCAGTGAAATTAAAGCCTGGCCAGAAAGCTGTTTCCAAACCCTCCTGTGAACCTGTTTCAAGAACTTTTTTCTATTGCATTTGAGTCATTGTATTCAGTTACAGAAGCAGAAGTGTTAAAAAGATTTCCACTATGCAAAACATTCAAAGCTATTTTAATTTCATAAATTCCTCTTTAAGAAGTAACTGTTGTGGGGAAGAGGAACTTCTAATTAATGTAGACGGTGCTGTCTCAGGAAACATTCTGAGCTTGGCTGCACGAAGAGCTTGTTTCATGCTTCTCCAGCTATTACCTTTTCTCAAAAATATTTATTCAGGAGATCTGTTAGTTTTAAATGTTTTTCATAGGATTTCTCCAATGCACATGCGATTCTTGATTTGAACAGAACATGTTCTTTGAGTAACTGTCCAGTATTTTATTCTATGCTTTATGTAAATAAATTTTATGTTTATATATGAACAGAGATCATTAATTCATACCTGATATAGCAATGGATTATACTGCCATAGAATTAAAAAGCAAATAGTTTGGTCATGAGTTACCTTCATTGCAAGCCCTAAATTAAATTAATTTAGATTAGGAGTGATTGCCTTTCCCTCACCAGGATTAAAATGTTAGCTGCTTTTGAGATCTGGAAAATATTCCCAGGACAAAATCTCAAGAAACTGAAGAATGCTTGTGATTTAATTATGCATCGTGTGATATTTGTGGTTTTCCCACTGCTCAGTCACCAGAGTCATGAGACTGTGAGTCTTTAAATACTAAATTATCAGTCCTTAAAACTGCCAAGAAAAAAAAAAGAGAAAAAAAAAAACGAAGGAGAGGAAGCTCCTGAGTATTAAAGAAAACAGAGAGGAAGAAGATGAAATATTTTGGAAGAACTTCTGTGTTTCTATGCAGGCTTTGAAAAGCTGTGCTTTGTTATGTCAGCCATTTCTTCTTTCTTTAGCAGCAGTAAGCAACTAATACTGAAAAGAGACTGTACAGTTCATGGGGATCATTTTTAAACCATTTTGCAACATTTGGTCCTTTGAAGAACTCCCCAAATAATCAAGATGAGGCAGAAGAGCCCCAGCTTCTGCTGGAGCAGAGCCTTGAGTCTCCTCCATCCCCACTGCAGCAGACAGCGAGCAGCACACATGCCAGGTCAGAGTCACCTGGCACAGCTGGAACTGGTGCCTGCTGGCAATGACTAATATTTATAGCACTAACAACTCAATGGCAACTACCCTCAGTTAACAAGCAATATTCATTGTTTTGCATGGATTACACAGCTGTGCTCATAGTCCAGGATCCGATGTCTGCTCTGAGCTGTTCTAAAATCGGGAGCAGACGTGGGGAAGGAGGGGCCCAGGGCTGGCACACAGACACATCGTCCTGATGAGTGCCAGGTGGCACCAGGTCTTCACCTCCAGAGTGAATCCTAGGCAATAACTATGAGACATTTAAGATTGCAACAACTGCCATGTGGGCTTAGGATAGTCAAAGAGGAAAGATGTAAGAAGAAGGGGGTGCAGCCAGTAGGCTTTCCCTTAGCATAACCTCTCAGCACTATGAAATCTCTGAGTTACTGGTGATATCCAGAGACCTTCTTGTTAAAAAAACTAAGGCCTTTATCTTCCAGGAATTTGTCTAAGCTCCTCTTAAACTCACTTGCCATGTGGAATTCAATTCCACAGCGTAGATGAGTATTGTCAGGGAAAAAATAATACTCTGTAGCTTCGTATGCATTAAATAACTGGTAACCTCACCAGATAATCATCATTCATCATCCACCTACCAGTCATTGATTCAAGTGTCCTTGTATTAATGCTTCTCAGGTGATGAGCTCTTTTCTACTTAATTTGTTTACACCTGGAAGCAACTCTCAAAAAGTTTGAAAAAAATTTAGAAATGCGGCTTATAAAAAAATCCATTTTTTTCCAGTAGCTGTCTTTAGGACAATTTTTTTATTGTAATTAATTTGCCAGTACTACATGCCACATTTCTAATAAGCTCTTTTTTTGCACAAATTCAAAATAGAATAACAAAGTGCTGACTATCTTTCACCTGTGGCTAAATAAAAGCATTGAAAAATAGCCAAAGAAATTGTTGAGACAGGTAAATCATAATGACAAAAATAATGATTTATAAGGACAAACATGTTACACAAGTTTGTATCTTTTACCTGCAGTAGGTAAAAAAGCAAAGAAAATAATTTCAAGGTTTTGTAAAAGAGTCTAATTTGAAGGAAGTATTTATAGGTGCTGCATATTATGTTAATTTGACTTCTTCTGACATACAAAGACTTCCTTTGAGAGCTTTTATAGTAGAAGAAGAAAGGAAGAAGGTGAGGGTCTCTCACAAACAGTTATGATAAAAGCTGCTGTCATAACAGATCATCAGAAAGAGAGAAGGAAATGGTGAGATGCCATTCATCACTTTGAGAAATGCTCACAAACAGCTCCTGGTTAGGTAGGACTAGCTACAATATTTATGAAGAGGGATATTATATAAGAGGAATACAATTTTTCCTCTTTGTGCACTGTTTACAAACTCATCCTGATTTCTGTCACTGTATTTATTTGCAAGAATTCATTGAAATATTTTATTCAAAACAGTAAGAAAGAACTCATTTTTATTTGAGAATAAATTTCATTTCCCTGAAATGTTGTTGGTGGCTTTTTGTGCAAATAAGAAGTGAAGTTTTTCAGCTTGTAGACTGTATGCAAACAGGTCATTTTAAGCGAGTTATTTTCATTGTATTGAGGTCATTGATCACACTGTTTTTTCTAATGCATTGCTGTATGCATGAAACCCAAGCTTTTTGACATGGGAAAACAGACCAGAACTGGTGAACTATTGACTGTGAATATAAATAATAGATAGCAAGCAGAAAGGATCTGTGCATTGTAGAATTTCAGGTTATGTTTTACTTTTGATAGTTTAAGGAGGATAGTGGCACCCTGGCTACTTCACTGATTTTTCTACTCATAAAACTCCAATTATTTCAGCAAGACAAAAAGGAAATTTTCACAAATTAATGTCAGCAAACAGCAAATACAATATGGAAAGAGAATAAATGTCATGTCAGGAATCATGTGTTCATGGATGCTGCTTTGTGGCCAAGTTTTCACCCCCACTGCGGACAGACATCAGAGTTAACCTTTGCATGGTGAAACAGCCCCCTCACAATGCAGAGATCCTCCAGAAATGTGGTGTTGGAGAAGATTTATTTAAAAAAAAAGTTAAAAATTGAGAAATAATTCACTTGGATCTTATTATGACTTCTTATTTGTATTAAGGTGTTTCCCCATTAGTCTGTGCTAGCAGCGTTAACCTGACATTCAAAATACCAAAGAGAATATCATATCCCGGTTATACAGCACAGCAGCATTAGCGACCATTCAGCTGCTTTGCTGGTATTTGAGGGGCAGGGGAGGGAGGAAGGAGGAGGCAGCCTGGCACTCAACCACGCGTGAAGTCCATCTGCCATCTGCTGGGGGTGGCCTGGGAGCATCATGGAGAGTGCCTCATGTAAGCAGGCACACAGTGCTGCCCCAGGGAGAGCACAGACCACAGGAGTATTGACAATGCTTTAAAAATCATCTGCACTCCAAAATCATCAAGCATATCATGGTTTGTATATTACCTGCATAACATGGACACGTAAGTTAAGAGCTGAGGCTTAGAAGAGCTGATACCTGTGCAGGTGCTGCTGGCTGTGATGGTTCTGTGAGCTTTCACGGGTATTTTACTGTGATATGAACTGTCTGGTGCTGTCTTAATATCATCACAGATTTATGTGCTGAACTCACACCATCAGATCACATCTTGGGCCAGGAAATCTCCTGTGTTTAGTTCCGATGTAAGTATGTATTGAAAATCAGTCTCAGCATCCTATCTTAATTCTTTCACCTAGCACTAGCCTGCAGTCAGGCTGGAGACAGGTAAAATCAGGGGCTTCATCGTTTTCCAGATCAGGTATAGAAAGTAATCAGTAGCTGCCAGTTCAAGAATATATCTTGAAATATCACTATCACTCTCATGTCCTTTGAGCTGGAAGGGGATACCAAGACTACAGAGTCAAAATGAAACCTTGTAGACATATGATTAATCCAGCATATTTTCTTGTTTTATCAGCCCTTTCTCTCAAGTCCAGAGGCACAGAACATCCTGATCTTCTGCATCCAGCTATTTCCACAACTCCCAAGGACAAAAATAATCTCCTACTTCATAAGTCATAATAAGATGCCCAACCAGTGTCATCTTCAATTGGACAAGAGGAGACGACAGCAGAAGAGCCCAGGCTCCTGTGATGAAACATCCTTGTAACACAGTTGCTGCTCCCCAGCTTTGTCCCAAACATTCAAGTTCCTAAGTAACTCTGCCAGATTCTTCCTGTGACAGTCTCTCCCTCCAACACCAATACTAGAGGAAGGATGGATTTTCTATTTCAATCAGTTGAGTTTCCACTCATCAGTCTCCATCACGTGTGTTGGAATCTGCTTCTTAATGCCTAATAAAACATTTCTATGTCTAGGTATGATTGTAGATTTCTTGTTACATGTAATGACTATTTTCCCTTATTAATTTTTCAATTCATGTTACAAATTTGTTTTATCCCAGTAAGATTTGAAATTAATATAAAGAGGCTGCAAGCTTTAATCCTGAGAGCTCAAAGAAGTATCCAACTTCAATAAGTGTTTTGGAACTGAAGATCACAAGTCCTCATGCATCTCCTTCCATTAAAACAGCTTTTCAAGATTTGAAAAGTTACCCAAGGCTGGAATGTGGGTTGAAAAGTAATCCAGATTTAAAAAGTGACACTTTCTTACTGCGATAGGACCTGCCTTTAATTTTCATTCTAGCATTGTTCAGAGTCGGGGGTGGTGCTATTTAACCAAGGTTAATTCTGCCAGGATAATTAATTCATCGATATTCTTCTACACAACTATCTTTTCCATACTTTGTCACTGAGCCACTCTGAATTTTCAGTTGATACAACTAGATAGAATTTAATTGGAAAAAGCTGACATTTCCGAACGTGTCCAAGTAGGAAATGATTCAGTGGTTCCAAGGAGCAGAGCCAACTGTGAAAGACCATTTGTAACATTATATATCTGGAACCCTAAGCCACCCTTTTGTTTTATGAGCTTTTCATATTTCTATTTTAATATGTGGTACTTTCCTTTTCCATAGTAAGATTTTGATCACATGCTGGTTCCTTTTGCATCTGCTGGGAAGAATTTGCATTGTCACTTTCTAGGGAATTCGTCACAGCGGTCTCTGCCCCCTGCAAATACCACTGGAGCCAGGTCAGCCCAGGACAAGCTAGCAAATTGTGGCAGGGCATACATCTAAAGAAGCCAGGCAGCGACTGAGCCATCGTCATTTCAATGATTAGACTTTGACCTTGGATTCAAAATATTAATTTGCATTTGTCACAGGAGTGGTCATTGAAGTATGCAAGTCGTGCCGTCTCACTTGATAACAGCCTATTTTGCAGCATATTTGGGTATTGTATGCCCTGGGAGAACAATCAAAAGCTTGTTTTACCTAATAAGGAAACTGCTGAGGCACATGAATAACCGTACTGTTTTCCAATACATTTCACACCAATTAATTTTTCAATTCTATGAAACAAGCTGTGGTTATCTTTGAGTCAGGTTCAGTGAACCAGTGCTTGACTTTAAATAGAAAACTACTGATGTCGCTGGGCAGATGTGCACAGACACTCAAAAGACCAGGGCTCCCATCAACACTGAATCATACGGTACTCTTTAATACGGTACTCTCGTTCCCTTTGCTTGCTTCTCGCTACAGAAATACAAACTTCATTTTAAACTCAATGATACTTTCATGTGGTACTTAAGATATTTTCATTTGAGAACGTATGTATCTGCCCTGCAGAAGTTCACGTTTCATACAAGAAAAATGAAGTCAAGTTTTACTTTTCTAATTACTTTTTTATAGAGTTTTCATGTTTCTCTGAATCAAGTATTTTACGGTATAGAACCTGAAGAAGTGTTCAACAGGCTGACTGAAGGAACAGCTGAGCTGACTGCCCCTCAGATGGTTTTGTGTTGTGACTCTGCCCATGAAGACTGTTCCATAAACCACCAATGTTAATATTAAATACTTAGTCTTCTCTCTGACATTTGCAGATTACTCTTGGCTTCCCTTTAATCATTAAATAAGCCCAGACTTCAGTCTGTCATCTAAAAATTGCTAGCGGCTTTTTCTTCTTCAAATTGCTGCTGAATTACCAAAAACAATGTATCATTCTCCTTTTGGAGCATGCTGGTAATTCAGAAGGGAGTTAAGATATTCATTAATGGCCCACGCCTCAAGTATAGAGCTCAGACTTTTATTTCAATTGTTTAGAAGCACTTCTGCTTTTGAACTGTACTTTACACTTCAATATTCAAGTCTTCCTATTTGATTCAGAGCTTTCCTTGCCAGCAGCTATGGCATCAGTCCTCACTGTTTACACAAAGAGGTAGGAAGAGTGACATTTATGCTTACTAGGAATCATGTTTCTTTTTGACATAATGGAGCAATCTGTAGGCTCTTGTAGAGCCTATTCTTTTGCCCCTGAACTCCCTTTTTGTAATTATGGCATTAGGGACACTCCATCAGTACATGATCAGACTGACAAGTTCAGTAAGGACATTCATGCTCACATTCTACCTTATTTTTTATTTCATCTAAAAAAAACACATTATTTTTCAGGAACTTCACGGAGCTACAGTAACAATTTCTGTAATGTCAGCATATCATATCTTATTGAGCTGGGGCTAGTCAGTAGCAGGATGAGAAAAATCACTAATAAATTCAGCAATGGCTACAGAAGGCGATTCTGAATATTGAACTCCAGATATTTTTCCATCCGGCTTCTGACTACAATTAGGATATACATTAGTGAGGAATTTAAATAAGAAATAAAGCAAAGGTCCTCTTGGACAGCACAGATAAGTAAATACTCCAAAGACGTTATTAGAAGATAATGGAGACTATAATATATAATATAAATAATAGACTCAGTGTCATCATTGTCTCCCATTGCAACATCTCTTTCCTTTGTCTGATTATTTCTAGTGCTGTGCTTGGTTAGATGCATGTTAGTGGTGCTAAGCACCACATTCCTGAGAAAATAATTCATTCTTCTAAGACGCACAGTAAATTCTTGCTTATTTCAGCCAACACAGAATAAACATGAAGTTCACGTCACTTACCTTTTCATATTCAACTGCCTGGACGCCTGCGGTACCCAAGACAGCACTGGTGTGCTAGAGGATGGAGCTGTTGGCACATTGCTGTTCTGAGGGATGAGGAGAGGTGCCTGTGACATGGCTGCAGAGCCCTCACCCGGGAACTTGCACAATCCCTTCTGTTGCTGCTCCCTGCAGCATGGCATAGGTGCACCCTAACTCTCTACCTAGTACTTATGTATGCCAGTCAGCTCAGACAGCCACACAGAGGTCCTTTCAATGGCAGCAGTGAAAGGTGTTGAACCCTCTCACTGAGACCCCCTGATCTGTGTTGGTAGAAAGGCTTGGGCATCACATTGACAGCCCAGCCAGCAGCCAGGGCAGGATTCCACACATAGGTTTAAACGTTCTTAGCATGAAAGGTGCCCTATAAGTGTCAGTCATCGAGTCATCGTGTTCCCTGTTGGCAGAGGGTTAGGTGACTTATTTTATCGTCAAGGCTATTCCTAGAAAAGAAAAAGTAAATGCCTTAGAAAGGGAGAAGGGCTCCCACTGCAAGAAATCTTATAGTCTTTATAAGGGTGCCTTAGGTATCCCAATTAAGTACCGATGAAATCCTGAGTGATTAATGATCAGAGGAAATAGCAATGGCTTTATGTTACTGGTTTGCACACTATCACCTTAGAACCCAGTAGAGGGATCAGAGCTCTGCGATGCCCGATATCACAGATGAAGGCACAGGCAATCAAAGAAGTTTTCCAGACAGAGCTGTGGGTTTGTGGTATTCTACAATTCGTTAAAATCTTCGTATGAAAGACTTCAACATCTTAAATAGAGAACTCTGGAACAAATACTACTTTGTTTCCCATGAACACTAGTTCACCTGTTACCAAATATTTTCCTGCCTGTAGGAATGATTTCCACTCAGCTATTTCTAGAAAAGATGAGAGAGGATGCATCTGCATTAGCATTTTACACTCAGAGAATAAGTTTTCGAAGCCAGTCAACCTAGTAACCTTCTTTTTGCTTGTTTTGTGGAGGGGTCTCAAAGTGCACAGGCTGGATTGTTTTCAGATTAAATTAAGCCATAATACGTGCTTGTGGACTGTACCTAATGTGCTCCAGCCACTGAGGGCGTTAGTAACCTCCTTCAACCAACCTCCCTGCTCCCCCGATAGTGTGGACATTGGATCCTCAGTGCCAACTGTTTCACTCCACAGATCTGCTCCTATTACAGGACACTACTTACCAGTGTGGGTATCCATTCAAAAACTGCAGCCAGACTCGGGCTGATTTATGCTTCTGCAGACCTGGTCAGCAATATGGGGTCTCTGCAGCTTCCGATTCAGTTGGAGCATGTCAGCGGACACATCTCCAGCCTTGCAGGTTGTAAACTTCAAAATCTGTAGACTAAACTCACAAATTGTATGCCAGATTGTCGATGCATTCCTCCTCCAACTTCTAGCTCTTTCCTTCATGATTCACATCGTTTCCTTATAATTACTTTACACTGGTGAATGCAGTCAGCCCTATTCTTTCCTAAGATATAATTTGAAATCATGCAATGTAGCAAAGCACAGAGAAGTTAAAATCCAAAGAGTCTGCAGGCTTGAGAGAGGGCATTCTAACGGCAAAAGTTGTTTTGGATATTGCACAAAAATTATTTCACCTATTTCAGTTACTCCAAATACAGCAGATGTGTTTCTATCTTCTCTGCATTTTAATTTTTCCCAGAATGAACAGGTTTGGGAGTAGACAGCTTCCTGAAATCTGGGGATCGGCCAAAAGCCTATATTCAAAAATTGCTCTATTTCAGACAGAAAAAAAAGCCATCAAAGTAATATATGGACTTGAAAACTCAGCTATAAGCACCTGTTCATCTCTTCTTAGATGAAGTTCAGTTGAGTGCATATTGCTTCTAAAATTGTCCTGACACTACTGAGAATGTTGGCTCAGAGTAAAGGAAATGAACAAACCATGCAGCTCTGCCAAACTCGGTGCTACGAACACTGAACGTACTGAGAGCAGAGGGAAGACTTATTATGCACCTCACAGTGACTGACAGATTTGACTGTCATACTTAATTTTCCATGAAGCAATATTCAGACAAAGGAGGGATGAATTAGAAAGAGTACTCATGTCTTGACCTGAGTCTGCACAGAGAAGGGCTATCAGTGATAGGAGGTCTTAATTAAGGCTATATTTTTCCTGAATGAGGTCAAGGCTTTCAGTTGTGAGAAAGTTGTGGTCACTACAGTAAGGTCAGATCTCTTTCTCCTCGAAATGGTCTCCAGTAAAGGAGGTGCTAAAAAGGCAATGATATGAAGACAAATATAAGCAATTCGCTAAACAGGTATCATTTTGAAAGTCTGTTCATTGAGTCAGAGCAAAAATCCCTGCCCTAGAGCACTTTGACCCAAGCTGCTTCTAAGACTGCCAGTGACAGAAAACAAAGCAAGAACCCATCCTTGACTATGAAAGTGGTTTGTTAAGTGCTTTACAAGGCATCTAATAAATTCTTATTCCCCCTGACAAAACCCAGTTTTATAAACCACTCAACTAAACAAACAGGAAAATAACAATTATGAAGCTGTTTATTCAAGGGGAGAGAGGGCTGTTTGCCTGAAGCTGAAGTCCTGCATCTGGATCTATTTGCAAAGTCTGTAAATTCAGACACCACCGAATGTTGCCAGCTTCACAGAATTGTGGCACCTGGTTTTCACTGAACTCTTGGCTTGTTGAAAAATTTCTTTCTTCTCATACACAAAAACTTTTTCTATTACAAAGTTTCCTTCTGAAGTGAGCAGCTGGAGACTCTCCAATGGAAACTGGTGCAACTTCATCAATGTCAAGGGAAGATCTAACCCTCTGCTTCAGTAGGCTGGAGAATGGGACATGAGAAGATTCCTGATTGAAAAATGTGGCTTCACTGGAAGGCTGGTAAACAAAACCTGTTTGTTCAGGTTTTATTATAGAACAGCACAGCTACATAAAAGATGCAACATATCTTTGCTTTGTGCAATCAGTTGAGAAAGGGTTCATATGAGGCCAGGTGGAAGAGCACGTTTGTGTTTTCTTTCAAACTGCACTTTTGCCTTTGTTGTCCCAATTCACTATTCTTAAAGCCAGCCAGGGCCCAGAGCCTTTTCAAGTCACTCTTCTCATTTACTGTCATTTGCAGATAATCCCAGCTCCCCTACTCTCATTCACTCTCAGGTGCCTCCTGCTGCTGCTGTTGTTGTCAGCTACTGGAAAAAGAAAAAGCAAAAAAGCAAAGCACCTCTCCTCCCAGGCACTTTATCCTTCATGCTTCATCTCCTGCTGCCAGTTATGCTTGCAGAGCTTTTGGTAGGTCCCCATCTCTCCCACTCCACGACATGCTACACCTTTCAAAATAGCTGTGATTCTTAACTGGGACAATAACCATTTGTCTTTCATCTCTATTTTTTCAAGGCTTTCAATAACCATCTTTCTAATAGTTATTTATTGCCGCTAACAACACATTTAGTCACTAGTCAGGTTGATCCTGCAAATGCAGAAAAACACATTTTGGGAGTAGCTATTAGGGTAGCAGTGCAATTTTTCTTCAGTTAATGTGAGTCATGGGGCTTAACTCTGCATTCATGTACCCATCCTCCACTAGAATTTAAGATGCATCGATCTCCAGAAGCACAGATCCTCTTCACAATCACCTTACAGCTCAATTTTACTACTTTTTTTTCTTTCAACTCATATTTCTTACAAACAACTGAATATCACCTTCTGAAGGAAGTTTCTGATTTTATAACTGTCACATTACTTGTCCAGTCAATAGCTGAAATGATTACACCTTTTCTAGCACAAAGGACTATATTACTGTTCTTCAGTGTCCTGAATATTTCTCTAACATGTTTCTGACTTACCTGATCAAGTGAGTATTTTTTCCAGAGCACAGGTGATGAGAGACTGCATGTGCCATGCACACTGGGACACGGGGCCATGACACAGACTGAAACATGCTTGGAACAATCCTGTCAGAGTTAGCTGATGTGCAGGCAGGCTGAGAGTGGGCTGCATAGGTTCCTCTCATTCCCCTGTGTACTTTTTCTTCGCATTATCTTTATTTTTACCATTTGTTGCAGTAATGACTCACTGTGCTTTAAAACTGTAACTACGAATTCTCTAAAAACTCCCAAATCACAGAATACTCCTTGATGCAACCAGTGAGATAATAAACAACAGAGAGAAGGTTTTAGAAAAAGAAGTAGTGAATAAAGTTTTTCATGGAGAGGTAGTTAAAAACTGCAAGGAAGATGGCATTTTCTAGCAGTGCATCAGAGAAGGGGAAAAAGCTCAAGTGACCATTAAGTTTTCTGGAAAGGCAACAAGGAAGAAGATGGCCCTGCCATGGATATTTTTTTAAAATATTGCTAGGAGACAGGCACTGGATTTTCATTTATTCAGGTTTGCATAGGTAAGTGTTGAAGTCTGAGCCAATGGTCAGGCAGCACAAAAGATACTGAAGTGGGATATTGCATCTGGGAGAAAGAAAGTCACTACTTAACTCAAAATATAGCATATACTGTTATTTTAATCACTGTGTCAGAACAAGTTGTAATGGGAATCAGACATCAAAATCAAGGGAAAAAATCCAATCAACAGTGCTGATTTCACATCTGAAAAAGCAGAGATTATTTAGCATTTGCAAAAGAGAACCAGATCTGATTGCAACGGTTAGAAGGAATAGAAGACTACAATAGTACAGAGTAACCAAACCCCAAGTCACTGAAAGACAGAGGAAAAATTAAGGAATTCCAGGATTTCTGCAGCTCAAAGACTGAAAATTGTAGCCAGAGTCAATGTGCATCTGCAGCCATCTCAAAGATCATGCAAGATGTGTGTGTTTTAAGCATCCAGACCTTGGCCAGAATTGTTCTATTTGTAAGGAAAACATTTTGTAAAAGCTTGCAGAGCAGGATTTAATGTATCTGTAAAGAGACAAGTCATTCACAGTCTAAACAGAGAAACAGGATTTTCTCAAAAAGGAATGATATGAGCAGAACATCATCGTGAATACTGGAACCGGTGTTAAGTAAAGGTTTGCATCGGCTTGATACAGGCTTTTGAGCTAATCTGAGATCTCACAGAGAAAACCTCATACTGCTGAGCACAGACGTGCTGGGCACAGATAGAACAGCTGCCATGGTGAGTTTTCAAGAGCTCCATGCAAAAGGGCAATAACACCTGAAAACCTCATTTTCCTGGAATGGACTACTGCATCTGCTCTAAGGTAGAAAACAGGTCAAATACCCAGGTGCATTTAAAAGTAGAATAAAAGAGTCCATGAAGCCAGAAAGCAAAGACAAAAAAAAAATGACAGACAAAATAAAGGTCTAGAAATGGCAAATAAAAAGTTTAATTCTGAGCAAGCAGACAAAGGGCAGAAATAAAATAATAAAAAAACCCATTTTCATTAAAAATGTAAAGACAACTCTCATGCTTTATGCAGTGTTCAACATAGCATGAAATGAACTTATTCATTCGAACTATATATATATAATGCACCTGGATTATTATTCTCACTACTTAGAAATAGCACTGTGACAATGCAAACCATAATCTCAGACGTACCTATTGGCCTCCACTTACCAGCTATGCTAATGATAAATAATGCACTACCACGTGATTATGATAATTTCAGATGCTTGCCAGAATATTCTAAGGCATAGTTTAAAGCCTTCCTGAAAACCAGTAGTAAAATTGGACACTTGAAAAGACTAATGAGTAGAACCCCACCAGATTGCAGAGCAGCACTGGTGGGACTGGGACTGTGGCTTCTTGTTTAACAGACAGTCACTACCTCCTGAACTGGTATTCAAAGCAGGGCACAAAAATCCTTAAAATGCAATGAAAAAAACAACAGATCAAACAGAAAATGTATACGATAAATCTCACATGATCCAAAGCCTTTGTAGTCATAGGACAATTAACTCATATGCAGGTATTAACAGTGAGTAACCTCTTGCGAAGCTGTTTCTTACCCCAGCGTGGTGATTTCTAAATAACAAGAGATGCACAGCTAGAAAGTGAAACTGGATTAGTTCCTTTCAGAGACAAAGAAGGAAAAAGAGATATCCTCAGATCATTGAGACTGAAGCAGAAGGGCTGATCGGTTGGTCAACAGGATTGGCCAGAGAGTAGCGACTGAGCAGAGTAGCACAGGGAATGAAGGGAGCATATCAGGGACTAAGGCCCATGAGATGCTTCGAATATGCCCCCTAAGACTAACTCAAAGACTGAGGAGGTTTAAGTTACCAGCCACGATATCAAAAGGCACATACTAATTTTAAACAGTTGTTCAGGTTTATTACAGGCATCCAGACAAATGAAGGGACACTTCATCCCTTTCCTAGGGATGTTTCAGCCTGGATGCTCAATGCCTTCTGTACTGAATTCATGTTGTGTGTCTCACAGAATTTCCTCTGTTGACCTTTCTGTAGCTCCTCTGATAAACTGCTTGGAGGAACAGGCTGTTTATATCTTTTTTCTTGTTAAGATGTTTAAATATAATCATTAAGTATAGCATTTGGACAATATCCAGGCAGCAGAGATGACCTCCTTTGTGTTAGCTAAACAGAAGTGCAGAAAGTGCAATTTTCTTTAGACTCATAAGTGTTTCAGGAGGATGCTTAAGAGGATTTCACAGTAGGAAATTGAGCATAGTGGAAAACAATGCTGTAGGTGAAGACAAGTCAACTGTTTGCTCTGGTTTCTGAACAGTGCATCCATCTTTCTCAAATTCTTCTGGTTCTTCTTCGACATTTAGAAGTTAATGGTACATTATGAGTGATTAAGAATGACGTGCCGAACAGTCTGTTTCAGTCTGGATTCCTATATATTTTTATCCACCCAACTTTTCACCACAGACCCAGCTATTCCCTTTCTGCCTCAGCAGCCCCAGTTTCTGCATCCTTACCTTCTTTCATGTCCCCTAGGTACGAGCTAGAGACAGGCAGCAAGGTACAGTGGCTTGTCCAGAGCTCATCGGCAGGACATCCAGTGTGTGCACCCCAGCACAGCCAGTGGCGAGTCAAACAGAGAAGGCACCTGCCTAGCTGCTGCTGCTGCTGCCTCTCTTTTATGGTGACACTCACTTGGCTCTTCCCTCTCTATTCAAGAAATAATTAAAAAAGAAATAACAAACAATAACCAAAGAACCTTTTAGGAATACAATGTCTTTGAGACATTAATGCCTCTTTTTAATGTGGCTGAAATTCAGAACTAGGTTGAAAAGCCATTGGGGAGAGAGCAGGTATAGGCACAGACTATGCAAGACTCTGAACCGTCTCATAGACAAAACTTCAAAAGCATGGGACCGATTTCCTATTTTGAGAGATTATCTGCAATGTTTTCCTGCATTTGTTCCAAGTGGTGCTTGGAACTCCTGGAGAATGATGCATTTTGGAGAGTTTCTCAAGGTAAAGGTGTTATGCAGCAAGGATACAGCCACTCTTCTCCTGATGGAACAGCCTATGAACAGTGTAGATGCAGGAGGCCTTTAGGAACAGTTTGCAGAGCCGGGTACAGTATGCTATCTTTACAGCCAAAGAGGCTAGAGTGGGATTCACATCAACTCACATTAGATGTCTGCAAAAGGTTAAATGAACCCTCCAAGTGACCATTTCTCTCTTCTGACTCTGAAGGGAAACTTGGGTACCTACCCTGGCTGCAAACTTCTGCAGCATAAAAATCTAAAGTTAGCTTTAAGAAATCTCACCTTGGGGTCCAGTCAGTCACTTGCCTTTCATTTGACTTCCAAGTAACAATAGTCTCAAACACAGGCAAGGCATTTTTAAAGCATAATCTTGCTGTAAAATGCACGAGTGTCAAATAAATCTGTGTTCTTGGTGAAAAAGTTGTCAGTATTATCTTGACAGGATGCTATCATTCGGCTTGCAAATGCTGAAGTTCCAGTGGAGTAAGAGAAGTGCACTTCATTGAAATCCATTTCTCAGTGCAACCACTGCCAACACCGTGAGCTGTCTCTGCAATTAAGGAAATGTAAAATGATCCCCTGCAGAGAAGAGTACAGTAGCAATGAAGGGAACAGAGTCAAGTCCAACCCTAAGCCAGCAAATAATTTTCTTTTTACAGCTTCCCAGAAAGCACTTGGCAGGGGACATGAGCAGGCAACGGAGCACAGTAAATTGGTGAAGGCTTTATCATGAACGTACTTCTCTGCCATGCTGGAATGCATTTCACTGAACTGTACTCCACAAAAATAGATTCTATATTTATATCTGAAAGTATGCACATGTATATGTATACAACTATCTATGAACATATGTATTTACTTCCAAACACAGTACTTTGTAATTAGCTTGAAGCTTGCAGCAGTCACTGCTACCAAGAGTGACTACAAGGAGCATTACCAGCTAGTGACTGACATCACTTACCCTGGGAAATTCTGAAGTTCAGTTCCACAATGTGTTTTTCTGCTAGATTCTCATTATCACACACTCTGATCTGCCTCAGGCAGCTATTAAACTCCTTGTCAAGTCACAGCTTAAATCTTGACTGTGAATCATATCTTCTTTTAGCCCAAATTACCTCTGCATTTCAATATTCTGAAATAGATACTGCGCAATTAAAGCATTTTAAAAGCATTAATCTACACATATGGCAATAACTCATTTTATTGGTTTGTGTCAGAAAAGCTATTTGTCTGCAGATACTGTATTATTATCATTGTTCTTAGGGCTCCCTTTAGTTTTATGTCCAACAAACTTATAGCACCCACCCTTTGTGAAGAGAGTGTGATCTCAGTGTCAGACGGGACTCACACATAATGGAGAGGAAAAAATATCTTCACCTCAGCCTTAAAGCATGTAAGGCCTAGTACAATGAAATGAAAGAGCTGCTACATTTTTTCAGCTTTCCAAAGAATTTAGAGAAATGCAGTTTAGAAAACTTAAAGCAATATAGACAAGACAAATACACTATATGTTTTATACACATAGATAGCCACATGTCAGTTGGTGTAAACGGGCAGCTTAACTTTCATGGCACTACATTAATGCCCACCAAATGACCATCTGTTCCACATCAAGTGTCAGAAAAATCTGGGAAACCTCAGTTTACCTCAGATATGCAAGATCAGCATTTACACTTTGGAACTAGCTTGTTTTTATTGTGCACTGTTGTTAAATCCCATGTTCCTACTCTATAAACAGTCCTTGCTGTCACTTCATTTTTTTCTCAGCCAATTTCTTGTCTGTCAGAACATTATCCCTCTTTCTAATCTTTTGAGAGCAAAATGTGGTTCTTTCAGCCAGTCACATTTCAGAAGGCATAGTGGTAAAAAGGAGATGGGTGAACTGTTAGAATAAGATTACTTTAACTCCATCTACACTCCCAGACTGCAATGAACCACTGCAAGAGTCCAAATTCAAAGCACTGGCTGGATTTCCTTTGAAGAGCTGACCCAGTATCAGAATGGGGTTGGAGGCTACCCAAGTCTGAAGCCAAAATCCTCTAGTCTCCTCTCTCCTGCAAAACAGATCACCTCAGCAGAGATGAATCTCAGGTTGCTGGATTGGTAAAAAAAACTGAATACTTCACAGATTCCTAAAGGCTCCAGGGAAGTGAATGTGTAGAATTTCAGATGGACCCTAGAGTTTTCCAGAGCCAAGGCAAATCAGGTTAATCTGTTGCCCAGAACAAACCAAATACTCCTTTGGAGGTACGCAGTGCAAACACAGGTACCCACTGAAGGAGGGGTTAGCTGGTTCCTGGTTCAAGTTCCATTGTTCTCCAAATTCGAAGTCAAAGGCACCAGGAGAGAAAACAGATGCCATGACATGTCTCATTGCTTATATTGGGAAGAAACGGAATAAGGATAAAAGATTACATCGTGTAAGTGTGAGTGGAATCTCATTGAATGTGACTGTATTTTTCTCAAGTCTGGGATCAATTAATCCTTCGCCCCTTTCTCCTCCAGGAACATCACCTCCATTTTCTGTGGGGTGGAAGACAAAGGAAATCTTTCCTCTAGATTTAACAACTGTGCCTTACATTACTGAGGACTGTTCCCTTCCATCTCTTGCTCCCTGTGGCCACTGCCTGCTTCTCTGGCTTGGCAGGCTCTGCTCAGCATGGCTCCTTCCACAGCTTCTTTCAGCTGGTCTCACTACAGCCTGCCCCTGGCAGCTGGCTGTCTCTCCACCCACTGACCCCATTCTGCAGAGGCTGCAGTCCCATACTGCAGCTGTCGCGGCGTGGAAGCTTCCACTGGCTGCTCACGGCCAGGGGAGGCAAAATGGTTTTTCATTCACCTTCCACTCTGCGCCCTATACCCACATCCTCAGTCTCAGGACTTGGAGACTGAGCTAGCCAGGGATTTCCTAGGAAAACAACACACTTTTGGCAGAAAATTGCGTTTTAACAGTATGAGAACATTCAGAAGAAAGTTTAATCTAGAACTGATTTGGAACAAATTCCCTCCCAATTTCCAGCTTAGTTTTTCTAAATTCCTTGTTCTGAAAGGAATGTTGGTATTTCTAGCATTTGTCCAAATTAAAAAAAAAAGAAAAATATCACCATTTCCCATTGACTACATATTTGAATTTTGAGCTACTGCTCTTAGAAAAGCTCTTCTAAATGTTAAGTCTTCAAATTTGTATGTCAGCATAAAGCCATTGAGGCACGGCAGCAGAGAATCCAGTCCAACGATCGATATCTCCAGATCTGCTGTGAACTTCAAACCTACTGAGCTGTGACATTTTAAAACCCAATCTCTTAAAGGCTTTTCTAAATTGTCACATCCTTCCTAGGCACCATCTCAAGAGGTTTTATTTGCAGATGAAACCTCTTGGTAAACAGTATACCTAAAGAATAACAGCTATGTAGAGTTCAGTGTACTTACATGGTAATTATTACTCAGTTTCCCATGGAAGAGGAGTTGCAATGGGAAACAACACTGGTTAGCTTGGGTAGTGCTCTGAGTGCATTTGCTATCATCGTGAGACCAGTAACTCCTACCTGTGGTTTCTGAGATAGAAATACAGAAATAATAGCTTGACTGCAGCTGGCTTTAAAGCATGCCTAATTATCTCATTCAATATGCACTTGTCACAGGTCTCAGAGTTGCTAGTAAATAACTCCTTCCTCCAATTTAAGGTTTCCAGGCTTCATTGTCAATATCACAGCTTTGAAACAAGCATTTATTGATGAAAAAGACTCCATGCTTACCATCACTAAAACAAGGGCAATACCCTTTCTCAACCAGAGGAAATACTAGGTAATATTACTTGGGCTTTTAACACTTTTAAGTACAACAATCACAACTTCTCGGGAAAACACAAAATACACACGGAAGAAAGATCATCACTGAAGGGATGCTAAAAGCCTGTACTGTGAGTATAACTGAGTAACAGAGAGGTTAATGCCTCATGAAAGGTAGAAATCTTGGTACTAGCACAAGGCATCTTGAAGGCTTAAGCACCACCTCTAAAGTGAAGGACATGCAGTCATCTTAAAGCAAGAAGACCACCCCAAAATGCCTCAGGGAAAAAGAGGTTGTGACTGACTTCTCAGCAAGCATTTACAAAAAACTCATCCCTGAGCAGATTCCCCTCAAACTGTTTCACAATCCAGAAACTTCAAGACCACTATTAGAGACCAATACTTTTGCTGCTCCTCAGAATTGTTGGTCTGACATTTCTTCCACAATTGCCATGAAATATTGCGGTAAGGAGGAATACATCCCGTATTTTAAGCTTGCTGGCCTACCTGCATACCTCATATTTCTCTTTCATATATATTTTATTTTATGTAATAAGATTTCATAGCACAAAATGAATTAGAAGATACAGGCTATGCTGGAAAAGACATCAGAAAGATGGGAGACAGGACTAAATTAGCTGCCAGAGCTATTTATGGAGGGCACTCAAAACCCTGAATAGATTTACTTAGGCTGCTTGAAACATTCATGCTCTCAAGATGGAATCAGATCAGTCTAAGGTGCTATTTCTTCCAAGAAGTTCTTGATATCTCAGATTTTAACTACATTAAAACACTGGAGGAAGGTGTTAATTCTTCTAACACGTAGAAAGCAGCACCTGCAAACTGTGCAACTGCAGGCACATAGTGTGCCCAGAGATGAAAAACAAGAGCAGATATATAAATGGTACCACTCATCAGTGAAGCATGTCTCATGTGTCTTTTCAATACCAAGGGCTCGATACCAAGGGCTTTTTCCAGCTACAAGCACAGCAGCCATTCAGGAGTGACTGACTCAGGAACACCCAGTCTCCTTTCCAGTTCCCTAAACATATACCCTATGCACTATCCTCACCACGTGGCTCAAACCACTCACTCTACATCTAATACAAAATATTAGCTTTGTTGTTCTCTCCTGGCTTTCTGTCTTCTGCACACTCTGCCTGCTAATACTTAACAGACTACAGGAAGGTGATAGAGTTATCTCCAACTTAGTGCTGTTCAACAGCTCAAGGATTGTCACGAGTGTTCAAAGGAGTCGGGAGAGACACAAGAACTAACAAAAACTTGACATTACTTACAAGAGATCTTGTAACTGCTCGCCCTCCGTTAGTAGCTTGCACAGTTCAGAAGAAAGCAGGAATCACGCTTAAACACTGAATGCATTGGGAAAGATATCCTGAAGTACAGTGTTCACTTCAGACAGAAGGCAAAATCACTGTAGCTTTCCCAAAACAGTTGCAGCTTGGAGTTGAAGGTAATGATGAAGGAAGTAGATTACAAACCTGCCATAAACTCAAGGAACTCACATATATGACAAAACCAAAAGCCCACTGGCTTCATGCTCTGAAGGTAATGATGTAATTACTTTGTTAGTAACTATAAAAAACAACCAACCCCTCCCCCAACCTGTTCACACATAACAGACATTATTCGAGAGGCAATCACATTCATGAAAAATACGCCTTGAATACTTTTACCTTCATCCTGCAAATATTGGGAGAATAAAGTTATCTCTAAAGAACGCAGCCATTACACCAACTTAGGAATATCACAATGCAGTGTTCTTCCAAGGACAACCACTGACCCATAAAATAGCAGGACTCTGAGGCATCACAGAAAATAATCTAGATCATACAATCATACAATTCCCATACAGCACTTGCTTCCTGTTAACTCTAAGATATTATCAGCTTTTTAAAGATTCGATACCAGCATGTTTAGTATCTGGGCACTCCTCTTTAGATTTCCAGCTCCTCTTCAAGCACTGTGTTTTTGTAGTAAGCACAGAGAACAAAATAAATAAATAAATCTTTATATGATTTCAATTATAGTTTCTCCTTAAGGGTATGAAAATGCTCAAAACTGTTTATATTTCATGAATTCTTAGATAAATATTCTATTTAGGAGCCGCTAGAGGAATTGTTTTCGTGGTCTTCCTTTCTTGAGAGACAGAACCTTTTGTTAAGAGTTTGATGGATATGATGTAGAGATTGGAAAGTTAAATCAATCAAGCCCCATTCAGAGATGATCACCGTAAAAGACTCCTTCTGGCAAGAATTCCAGATTTTTATTCTCAGTAATATCACCCCAGTTTGAATGAAAACAGGAGTAATGTTAGATATTTGCTTTCAGCTGACTGCAAGATCCACAATTCTGTCTCCATTTTATAACTGAGTGAATCTCAATCTTAATGGTCTTCCCAGACTTAATTTACGCAATAAAATGTAATTTCCTTTCTTCAGTACTGAAGTTTATTTCTTTCCTTCAAGAGCTGGAGGTGTAATTCTATCATATAACACAACTTCATACATGACAAATCAGAAGCACACTTAAGGGCAGGCAAATTGCCATTTTATGAGAGCGGTATAAGCACAGACTGCCAAGAGACTACATATGAAAATCGAAGTTACTCAGTGATAGCAGCATTCCAAGCTAGGAATGTCCAAGCAGCTGTGAGGGCTGATCTATCCTGCCTATTTTTAATAGGATGTGTCATTGGGACTAGATTAATTTCAGAAATAAAAAATATTTCTGCAGATATGTGAAGGGAGTCTCTAATCTGCTAAATTCAGATTAGTATAATGCAATAGTAGTATAATGCTGGAGATTTCCTGGTCTTTTGGCACGTTCCACAGGGAGCAGTCACATGGTAAAGCTGGGAGGCAGGCGAGCCACCATGCAACAGCTGATGTGCAACCAGCATGTGCTCTCTCCCAGACAGTGTTAACAGGGAGGCTACAGTTTTCTCCTTTCCTGGTGTAAATCTGGATTAACAGAAGAGAACACATGAATATCTGTTCCCATCACACGCCTGTTGAGATCAGTGGATATTCTTCCACTGGCTTCTACAGAAATCTGACTGGTTTAACATTGGTAGAGGGCCAGGACAAGTAAATCCTGCTCTGTAAATTTAAATCAGAAGACCACTTCTGCAACTTTCAATTTTAGAGATCTGTGTCTCCATTATAATACAACTGACTAACAGGATTTAGCCTTTGTATGCAGTTAAGCTCCTTGGGGTTACAACCACTTGATTCCTAATTCAAAAGAAGTAGCTGTGAATGCTCACATATTGCTTTATCATACTGTCATGGCAACAAAACCCTCATAGCTGCAATGTCATTGTTAGTCGTGTTGCAAAGGACAGCCAGAGGATGTTCACTGCCTCCACCCGCCTCAAAGGTTAATACCACAAAAAAGTCCTGTTCCAAAACAGTGAAACATCCACTATTGTAATATCTATTTCAGGACCACTCCAATGCAATTGTCTTCATACATGCTGACAGATGTTACACATTCTTTTTAATGTCCTGTATTTTTCCATCTTGTTCGATAAACTGATATTGCTACTCAGACCTACCTCTTTTTTAATGGAAATATAAAAAGAAAGGCTGATTAATAGTAAATATGTTACAGGGACCTCAAGACTAATTTGTGCAATAATTCCAGATTAAAAAAAAGTATAGTATTTGTAAACAGATCTGGTATAATATGCTGAACATTTGTATGAACTCACTTCTACATGCTACAAAAAAATAAAATCAAATAGAACATGGTTTGGAACATATCTTTTAATTGATGATGAATTTCTACAGTGCTACAGTATTAACAATCACTAAAACAAACATCTGAATTTATAGCTCAACAAATCTCATAATCTTTGCAATAATAAGTTATTAAAAGTATAACACTGTGTTGTTTTCCTGTTGGGGTAAACTGCTAATCATAACACATTTCAGAAAAAAAAAATAACAATAATGACCAGCTGCGGTGCATTTACATTATTAAGAATCTTTAAGTACAATTCTATACATGATATGCTTAGGTAAATATTTCTGTACTTATACTTTTACAAAGCCATCAACTGAAAGGACATAAAATACATTCAAGACTGAACAGACAAGCAAGACAGCTGTGAATAAAAAGACACTGTTTCAGCTGATACGACGTGACACAGAAAGCAGTGTACATTTCAGAACTAGAAAGTCACTACCAGTTGCACGCCTGAACTTGACAGTAAGTTCCTATGAGAGGGCCAGAATTACCCAACAACCAGATTCTCCAGTTTGTCTTGGTACAGCCTTACGGTCACTTGTCACTTCTGTGACCTAAGAATTCACACAAGAGGTCTTCTCAATCCAGTAATTCATAAGGCTGAATCACTTACTGACACCTGCATTTACTGACACCTGTAACCCCTTTAGGAGGACTCAAGACCCCTAGAATGGCATCAGTGGCACACAGTACCAGACAATGAACAGGAGTACCACCTACTATTAAGGTGCGCCATCATCAAAGCATGCTAAGGAGCCATCCTTGGCAAATATTAACCTGCCACTTTAACAGCCTTGCAAAGCTTAGTAGGCACTAACTATACTGCAACTCACTTGAGCAAAAGAACACAGAGTTTTGCAGAAATATGAGGTGTTTGCTACTTATTAAACAGTCACTATAACACACAGAGAATACAATATTTTAATGGGCTACAGTTAATCGTCTATAAAAAGTGTATATTCAGCATGAAATTAAATTGTAAACTGGTGATAAATAATACAGTAACTCTAAGCACATTTTAAAATACACATTATGAAGTAAAATTTAATTTTCAGAAAAGCTTTCAACCTTTTTGTTCAAAAATATATTTAACCAATCCTTTATAAACAACTGTAGCCAGTTTGCCCATCTGAAAATTTTGATTTATGAGGCCCTTCAGCCTAGTGCAGAACACTTATTTGTATTAACTTTCCTTGCTTTTATTTCTAAGATAGATTAAGTAAAGCTGAATTCACAAAACCTATTCATGTAGGAAATACCTTAAGTATAAATTATTGTAATGGTTGTAATTTTTTCCTTCTATTTTATCTAGTAATCATAAAAATATCCAAATATCCACTAAAGTAAGCTACTGTGAAGACTACAAGTATCACAGTCAGAACAGTAGCTAGATCTAGATTTAAAATGCACATATTTCTTTCTGGATAAGAAAAAGCAAGTTCCCTCTGTTCACAGAAAAGATTTCTATGCAACTTCCTGTTAACTAGTCATTCATTACAATCTGTCCATTAACATGAACCTGGCTAAACATTACGTTCGACAGGAATCAGAAGGAGCACACTGTGCCGCTTCTCCAAGACTGTTTATTTTGTACTATACTATTGAGATTTCCATGGCAGAGCTGTCTTGGCATACCAGTATTTCAAGAAATATAGGCTTATAGCTAGTAATAAGATAGCTGAGTGGAGCAGAAAAGCCAGATGATCTCATGAGCTGTCTAGGCAGAAGTTATGAAAGCACATTGAGTTTCCTCTCTTCTCACATCCTGCATAGTAGGAGGTGAGAGAAATTATGTCTATCAACTACTGTTCACAATGGCCTCAGTGACACTCTTGGCAGCTAATGTGGAAGATGCAATTTCTCAACGTCATATTCCTTTGTACTGTCCATGCCCTGAGGCCAGAATCTGGCCTCTAGACATTCTGGGCAGAGCTGTGAAATGAGGTGATTCACCCAGTCTATCCTAGAACAGCCTTTCCCAGTGGGAACTGTGTGTTGGGAGAAAACTCAAGAAATCCAACTGCTTCTGGAGTTGATAAAAATGATGATGTGTTTATGTTACTATCAATGGTAGTACACGTCCCCTGATAAATAGGAATCTCCTTCCAAATGCTTGTTCCTATGTATTGCCTTTAAAAAAGCTCCATAAGGCCATAATCTGCATTAATCCATTCTAGAAGGCACATATAGCGTAAGTAAGAAAACACTTTTATATGAACTGTTTGCCAAAGACTACATCACAACTTTAAAGACACTGATGTTCGAATACATTCTTAACCTTTATAAATAGGAGCATTTTAATGCTTTAGAAACCTAGGTACACTGCTGAGAGGAAGACAAAAAAGACAGGTGTCAAAAAGAAGTTGGAAAGTGAGCACCATATGAAAATCATACTTAACTTTTTATTTCCATTAACAAGCTAATCAAATGTTTCACAACTTTATAGTGAAGTTTAACTAAGCTACCTAGGATAAAATCCTGGGCCCATCCAAAGTCAATGGTGCAAGGATTTTATCTGCAATTCTCACTACCTTTGAGAAAATAGGAAAACAAAAAGGTTTACATTGAGGTTTCAGTGACAGGCTTCAATCAAAAGAGAAGAGGAAGAAAAGAGCTTGTTGCTTATTTTAAAGTACATGCCACGTAAACTAATCTACATGGTAATCTCTCTGTTCTATGAAACACTGAATACAACACTGTAAGTACTTTTTAGCTTTACTTTTATCCATGTATCGTTTAGCAGGACTCTTCTTCAGCTGTAAATCACTTCTGAAAATTGTGTCATTACCTGGTACACTGTTGCTTCACGAAAGTGCAAATCCAAGATTTTAGCAAACAGCGCTGTATTATTTTTCGTCACATGTACAAAAGGATATAAAATAATTCCTTGATTGACATATGATAATATCCTTAAGTCACAATGAAAACAAATATAATACAGTATTACAGTGCAGATATTCCTTTTATTATAGGAATAGTATCTGTGGGACACACTCATCTGATGAAGTATTTCAAAACCACATCCTTTAAGTATCCAGTGCATTTTCAAAGACTTGAGAGTTATGGTCTAGATGAGCTGCCCTGACAGTAAAAAAAGAGACACAGAACTTAAGCTAATCTTAGTTACTCATATTTCATCACACTCTCCTGCTTGCTAACTGAGAATTATTTGTAAAAACTGCCATGATATTCCTTGTGGCTCAAAAAGCAAGTGAAATTCATAAAACAGTACTCTAAGAACTGCAGACAAATACAGCTGCTAGTCTGAACATGTGTAACACTATTCTGTGATTCCATGTTGTAAATGTATGGTTTATATTTTAGACTTTTAATAATTCTAGCTGCATATAAAACAGAAGTGATAAATTATAGCACCTTGCGTGAAATTTGTTCTAAAAACCACAAAAGATAACACTTTTAAAAATAAGAAATCCAACTATTCTATCTCAAGTCCACTATGCACCTGTCATTTAAAGGGAAACTAATTTACATGTAATGAAGACATGAGTAAGTATCACAAATGTAAGGCACAAAATAGAATTTGAATGTTAGGGATGTAGTAAATCAATGCTTTTCCATCAAACTAGGTAATGCACCAGAAAAACGTGTATCTACAATTTTTTTTTCAAAAAAAGTTATTAGCGTAAAAATATTGAAGCTAGAGATGGAAACTGCCTAATCAAGTACATAGTTCAAACTGTTACTAAAGAAAGATTATTTTCCAGTATTGCGCTACATCTATCTTCAAACCTTCCAAGAAAATATATGCATTGATAAACACTGCTGTGTCATTCCATAACTTAACTGATCTCATTGGTAGGCTCTTTCTCCTGATATTCATTTTATATCATCAGTTCTGGTTACATCTTCATACTTCGAAAGCCTCTTCCTTTATTCGTGTATGTCACATAACAAATTATACATACTTTAACAACTCGCTCTTTCTGGCTTCTTTCTCATTTCCACCAATTTTGTTACTGTTCTCTGACTTTTCAGAAGATCAACTCAATTCTTCACCCCTCAGGTACCCAAAATATAAGACTGTACTCCAGTAATTACCTTGGCAATCACAAGGAGTATTCGGATTTCCAGCTGCCTGATGCAACACATCTGCATATATACTCTTTTTTTGACTTTACTGATGCCAGAAGCAACTTTGTTGCCTACATTATTAAGGCTTCTAACTACATTATTGCATTTCAATCCCCTCCCTTTCTTAAGTTTCTGCAAATGCATTACCTTTTCTCTGAATCTCTCAGGCTGCGTCTAATTCTTGTCTACATTTAATCCATCTGTTGCACCTCTTCTACTCAGGTATCACACAGTGTAATATCATCTGTACCTTTTAACAATATACTGCAGACCCCTCTTGCAGATTATCGAAGACATTAAATAGAATTAGGTCAACATAATGGGAAGGGAGCAGCTAAAATTGTACAATGGGATGATTCAAAGCATGTTTTATATTTTAGGACGCTATTTCAAATATATTTTATCCAACTTATCTGTTTGTAAGAAGTTAATATCTTACTATAGCTACAGTTTCTAAATGCAATATCATTCTTTTTCTGCATACATAATTAAATGTAGCATAGAAAATGTGCTGACAATCAGTCTTCCCTGCAAACGAGTCCCATTCCAGTCACTAACGAGAGAAAGGCAGGCATGTCAAGTCTACTCCTCAGCGCAAACTTTTAATCAGTTAATATTGTATCAAGTATTCTACATGTGCTTAAAATTACATATCTTTCAAATGAAGATACAAAGAGACCTACATTCTCACTGACAATCAAGAACTCAGCTCCTTTCAAAAGTCCTTCTGGAATTCTACAGCATGACCTTGCATTTCAAAGAATGCTGAACAACATTCTAACAGCACTTATAACCGGAAAGGTATTATTTAAAATAAAGCTTAAATAACATTTAAGTCCCCTAGTCTATGAAAATCATCATCTCCTAATTTATTCTTTGTTTTCCAGAAGACGCACTTTCAGTACAACTTAACAACTCTTCTCCTGTTCTTGACGATGATTATAGGTCATAACAGATCTTTCAGAATAAGAACCACAGTAGCCAACTACTCCAACTGTTAAAGCTATTTGTCAACCTACTGAAAATAAGCTTGTCTGAAGAAATGAACAATTAAAAATGAAAGTGAAACCAAGGATGAAAAGGTAAATCTCAAGATATATTAACTGTAAAAATAATACAGTCCATGCTATTTTATGCACAGTTATTTATTCTTGTTCCATGTTTTAAAACTTGGACTCAGAAAAATCACAGGAAGTTTTGGGGTTTTTCCCTCTTTTTTTTCCATTAAAAGCACCATAGTTACACGACTTGATTCAATCGTCCTTTTCCACAATCACTTCTCCATAAAGCACCCTTCTTCTCTGCCGCAGCATATGGAAGTAGAGTTGTGGAAATACTTGATCAAAACATAAAAGAAAGCAAATTAGATGAAAAAGTTCAATAGATCTCGCAATGGAAAAATACAATTTTGCAGAATGATGAACTGAGGAAATATTATGACACACAGTGCTGCAGATGGTTAAGGTAAATAATAGCAAGTGAATTACGAAACAATAATTACTTAGAAATCAGACAAGGCCCCCTGAATGTATACCCTGTGTTCAATGCACTTCCTTCCAAAACTTCCTTCATATAAACAGGACTTAACTGCTTTCTGGCAGTGCCTGAAGTCTTCAAATCTGTGCTAAGGTAGGCATGTTTGAATTAAGACTTTGAAGATGACACAAATTTACCTCACTTCTTCAATTTGAAAGTGATGAGCTCCCTCTCTCCCTCTCTCCTGGCCTTCTGAGATCTATTATATTACTGTCCTGCTGATACATTTGATCCTTATATTTAATGGACAGAAAATCAGATTTATTTCTGATGTGTTAAGGTATATCAACAACTTTACAACTGTTAGTAAGTTACAAAAGCTTAGGACATCTTTTACTCATATAAATCTCTCTTGCTGACTTCTTGTGACAAAAAATTCCACAGTGTGTGTGCATACTGTGAAAGTTCATGTTTAAAAGCCACCTTCTTAAAGGAATACTGTTTATGGATGCAGATCACAGACCCTTCTAACTTCAACTTTCCTGCTTCTTAATGCCTCTCCTTAATCTCCTGCCTTGCTTCTAGCCTCATTGTCCAAACTATCTAAAACATTCTGTTTGCCTAGTTTGGTCTAGCCTCATTTATGGTGCTGCATCTGAATCAGGTTGCTTTCTCCTTGTCTGAACTGCTTGGGCACCAGTGGAAATAACACTGGAAGTGAACGACAGATAGTCACTCTAATCTTAGCTCTGGTTACCCAGTTGATCCGTAGCTTCTCATATCCAGAAGTAGAACAATCAGATTAAACCAGGGACTGAAGTATGTTCAGAAAGATTTGGGGGATGGATTTCCATAAAAATGAAATCTTGGATAATACCGCTTCAAGTTTTTTCCAAACATACTCAAATGGTAATTTTATAAGATGGCATGTTAATAGATATTAATAGCAATAAAACCAAGGCAAATCTGTGGCACAACGTGCAGGACAATTTTTAAGCCACTGCTTCAAAGTGGGAGAGGCACTAGAAATTCTCCATAACACAGTTGCAGACATTTCTATATGCAAGAAAAATGGTTTTTTTTACTTTGTCCAAGTCCTAGAAATGTTTTCAGCATTTTCACTGACATTTTTAAGACAGTTTATGTTCTGAGGCAGACCACAGGACGAAAAATTTCAGTCTAACCAATTAAAGTACAGTAATGCTTGGAACAACAGAAAGCAGGCTTTTATAGTAAAAGCTGTTCAGCCAATTTAACTACAGGCAGCATTTCCAGCATTGCTGACGATTATTATGCTATTAGCATTACTACAGTTAAGTATACTTACATGGCACATAGGAGAACATGACAATAATAAGGAAGTAATAGTAGTCAAAGGAGACATTATATTTGTTGGGAAGTCTCAGTGAAAACATTCCTGTTTTCTTCACATAGGGTAAAGCAGCATATATGGTTAGCAGTTCACCTGCAACTCCAGCAGGATACAAAATAATAAAAATGTTGTATCTGTATTGAAAAAAAAACCCTGTGAGAAACACCCCATGAATTTAAAATTTCCTTTTGCTATTATTAGTTGCACAGCAATGTATTACAGTAGTTCCTACACCAAAATCAAGGACGAAACCCTGAGCTGGCACAGAAAATCAGTTTCAGTTACTTCGGATAGTGTCACTAAGGTTTACAGAGAATGCATTCCTCAGTCCTCCTATTTAAAAACAGTGAAATATCACAATATTTGCATGTCTTTCTAATACTAAAGAGTAAAAAGATTCACAAATTTGTAGTCTCCAATAATGCCTCTTTTAAAAGTTCCTGATCTTGCTCCTGTTGTCACCAACAGGATTCAGACCAGGCCTGCATCCCAAATTCAGATGAGCCTACATATCCTTGTCACAGTACACGCACACTAGGTCAACTCTCTGGATTATAATTTCTTTGAAAATAATGAAAAATGTTAAGAAACATCAGAAGATTGTTCTACCTACTAGCACACAGGAAATAAAAAAAAGATATTATGTTACCACTAATGGAAATAAAAGAATAAAAGAAAATGAGAGTTCCAGAAACTTATCAGATTTATTTTAAAACAGGAAGATGTTCAAATAAAAGAGGAAGGCATTCAGTTTAAAGAAAATGTGGTTTGAATGCCATAGGCCACACAGGTGGTGACAAAATGAAAAACGTAATCAATAGGGTTTGTGCACTCATTACACAGAGTGCGCCATGGAGGTGCAATTTCTCTGCTCTCAAGTTCATGGAGGGAACAGCAATGAGAGCTGTTGGACAGAGAGAAAAGTACACTGTGCACTCCACGACCAGAACAGATGAGATCCAAAGCAGCAATAACCCAACATGAAACCCTCCCAGGAGCAAACACGCTTTGAGGACTCAGAGGTCAGAAAACAGATTAGGTGAGGTATAAGAAGGAACTGATGCTATGATCCACACACAATTCATCTCTAGGCAGTTAAAAAAAAAATAAATTAAAAATTCTGAACTAGAATTTAGAGCACACCTGTCCCATTAACAATGGACAGGCAAATCTTTTATAAGTGTATGGTAAAGATCAGAATTTTCCTGTTTGAATATCCATAAATCTTAATGCGATATTTTGGAATATATGAAAAGATAATAGATTTTCAAATGTTTGGTTTATAGGATATTTCATACAATATATCTCTGCTGCTAGAATGTCAGTTTTCCCTATTATCTACTACAAGGAAACAGAAGTTCTGTGATAGGCTAACTTGATGGCAAAAGTGCCAAAGCAGTACTTCCTGGATGCATTTCTCTTTCTGAAACCTACATAAAAAATTGTTATAAATAATCAGGTCAAGTTTCATTAAGTTTGCCATTTAGTGTTTAAACATAACCAAGCCTACCACATTAGGTATTAGCAAAGAATAATGCATTACAAGAATGGACATAAATATCACACGTATCAAAGTGCATTAGAAGCATTAGAACTGCATTATCCATAAAACAAAAATAAAGGAAAATAAAGGACACTTTTCAATAAGAGTTGCCTGTGCTGAACGTAAGATATTTTCCTTGTAACAGTGTAAGTCTGTCTGTCTTACATGTATTTTTCAAATAAAGACCACAGAGACTACGGCTCTCCCAGCTACATCTCCTGATAAACATACAGTCTCTTTAATAAATCTGATCTAGTGGCCAACTTTAAGTACGCTTCAAAAATCAAAGCAGTTTTAATATGGAACAAACTTTTATGTGGGCTAAACTAAATCAATATTTAGCTTCACTACACGAATATAACCTTACAAAAGCTCCGATAAAGCAGAACTTCTCATGAAGTAATAATACACATATGACTGACAACAACTCTTACATTTTCAAAGACCTGGAATCCAAAAAAAACCAGTGCATGTGCTTTATTTTGGGCATTGTATTAAAAGCATCTTAAGGAGTATAACTGTGAGTTAAAAGACAACTCCAAAGATAAAGGGAAAAAAAAGTAAATTAAAGCAGAGCTCAAACCATGAGACACAAAAAGCAAAGAACAAATCATATCCTAAAATCTGAGCAAAAATATTTTTAACAATGATCCCAAGTACAGAAAGCAACTGACTTGCACTCTGCTAACACATATCCAAAGCTCAAACATCTGGTCTCCTGTGTGTTAGCTCAGCATGCGCAAAACTAACATGCACATGAGAAACTGAAGTGCAAGACATCTCCACCTGGCCCATTTAATGAAGTATGGCAAATGGTTGAGCAGGTTGAATGTGTAGAAGGAATATCGAGTAATCTCTGTCACAGTCCATACGACCAGAAAAAGAATAACGCTCTCCTCATTCTGGATCTGTAGAAGTATAAAGAACCAACACTTTCTTCATCCTTAAGCTTCTTTTCTGTGCAAACTGCAACAGACTTCTGTTTAAGATATATGGAACAGAACTAACATCTTGTAAAGAAAGAAAATTTTGGCATAAAAGTGATATGCTGAAACCATTATCGTATACATTTCTTTATCATATGTATTTACTAACATACATTTTGCAAACTGAGCAATCTTTATCCATTATGCAAATACCAAAACATAACCCCCATAATTAAGCTTATTCCTCTTCTTTATTCTATACCTGCATTTTTACTTTGCTGTCTGACTCTCTCTTTTTATTTGTCATTGATTTACTTGATGATTTTTTCACTCTTCAAAACAATAAGAAGAAAATAACACTACAGAAGATATGTTCCTTCCATGATCAGTTTTTACCCATTTCACTACTCTGCTTCCTGGACTTTCTCTTACTTTTTATCTTGCTTCTTCCTCACCATATAATGCACTTCAATCAAAAGAAAGGAATTATTAGTATAATCTACTAACTGAAATTTGGTCGTAGAAGATGAAATTTGGCAGACTTCAGGGAGCTGTAAGATAATTAAGGAGCAGGAACACAGATGGATCACTAAATGAAGAGTAGTTGGTAAATCAGGAGCTTTGGGTAAACTCACTCAGCAATTCCATTTACTATTTAAGTTCTGAGTCATTAAACTGCCTCATCGGTAGGTAGCACATCTCTGCTGCTTCAACACATCCGTTTTTTTTCACTCTAAGTGAACAGACAAACAAAAGCCCCAAAGTAAAAGGAAGGCAAGTGGGGTTCTATCACAAACACTACCTTCTGAGGAGAAGAAATACACGCAAGTAATTTTCTTTTCTTTAAAAGGGGAGGAATTTTGTAATACACTTCCATGCCTGAAGGCTGAAAAGCTCCAGGGATGTCTGTGAAATAAAGTAACACAAGTTTTGTTAAAATTACAAAAAAAAGGGAAACATTTTTTTAAAACAAAATGCAACACGGTGACAAAGCTTAATACATCTCAAAGATGCTGAAAATTCAGAACTCTGTAAAAAGTCAAGAAAAATTGCAACTGCTCATCATCTCATAAAATCTCATCCTCAATGTATCAGTCAAAGAAGGTGCACTTTATTGAAAGGATCTCACCAACAACACAAAAGAAAAGGAGCTATAAAAATACCACCAAACTCACAAACAAATAGCAACAACTGAAGTGCAAGGACGTCCAAACAAGTAAGCAAAAGAAAAGATGGAACTAGGCTGTTCTTAGTCTGATGCAATTAGAGACAAACATTGATAATGCAAACTCAGATTCATGTCACAGTGCTAAATCCGAGCAGAAGAGCTTTAAATAAGTATGCAGAGAATTCCTATCTGTTGCCTTGCAAATCTCCAGTCAAGTAGAGAGACCTGGGTCTGGCTATTACCACTAACATGCCTCACAACCTAAAGTGACCCTGAACATTCATGCCTGCTAAGCAATAACAGCGTGAAATACAATCAGACATTCAAATGTATTTTTTCCTCAGACACAGCTTGACCTACTGTACTGAAAATAGAGGAAACAAAAGAAACGACTGGATGTGGTAAAGATTTAAACCACTGCAGATAATAACAAAATGGCAAAATGCAGTGCTATATTCTAGCACTCACGCAAACATTCAGTATTAAAAATTTGTTAATCTTTAAGGGAAAAATGAAAACACTTAGCTTACAAAAAAAAATAGAGCTACGGGAAGCCTATTCCATGTGAAGAAAAGCAATAGTAAAGAAACAGATGAAGTGTAGAAAGTAAGTCCTCTGTGAACTACAACAAAAGAATCTGAGAAGAGGAGGCAGGTGCTATGATAGCCCATCAGCAGAAAGGCATGTGCCATCTGCTGGTGAGACAGTTTAATGGCTCAGCTTTCTAAGTTAAGAAATTCAGGAGCACAGACTCAAAGATCTGTCGGTTCTTACAAGTCCTCCACAGAAAGCAGACCTCAGAAACTGAATTGAATGTCCTACCTATGAGCTGTAAGCAGCGTGCTTGCTTCATTCTGCTAACGAATTCTGCTTGCTTCATTCTGCTAACAAATGACCAGGCAAATAAACCTTTATCATGTATACAGGACCTGAAGTGTCACTGCAACATGCGGGATGACTTGATGTATTTTTAATGAAAGTAATGCAAGTATGCATGCCACCAAATGTCAATATTACCATAACATTAAAATCTTGAAAAAGTTTGTAAAATAAATTGCAAAATCACAACCATGTTTATCCAGCTAAATTCATTTTAAGACATATTTTCATTTAGATTAGCTCAGTAAGTGCTAATTTAAGTTTTTGAAAGGGAATTGGTAACACTGTAGTAGATTTGCTAGTAAATAATAGTAGATATAGATCTCCCTTACACCAACCACAGCTGGCATGATGCCAAAGACTGTGCCGATTCACAGCTAAGACCCAGACTCAGTCTCCTGAGTCGAAACATGTAAGTTTCCCCCTGCAACCCCAACTTCCAAAATCACACACAAGTATCTGTAAGTATTCTCTGGAGGAATGTCATTAATTTTTAAATTGTTCTTTCTGGAAATGAGAACTGTATTAACAGCTTCTCCTAAAAAAACATCAAAACACAACTTGCTCACACACATACCTGTTTTATACTATGTGCAATGAACCACACCATGAAGATTCTTGAACTCACTTGGACCCCAGTCACAAGCACAGATGTGCGAACTATTCCTTAAAAAGAGAAACATATTATCTCTGTTCCACAATTTACATTTTAATTAGTTACAGGAGAAACTAAAACAAAGAACTCACCAACTGCACAGTGGACTACCTGTAAATAAAAATAAGTTAGAGGTTACTGAAGTACAATATGTTATATCCACACTATAAACATGGCCTTTTGAAATTACTATACACCTAGGCTTAATTCTGAAGGAGAATTGATTTTCTGTCTCCAACTAACAGTCCTTAAAACAAACACACATTAAAGCCCTGGCAACTAATGCCGTGATGGGCTCAGAATCTGATCTGTGCAAACACATGAAAGATTTATTTTCCTAATTAATTGTATATATTACATATTTAGACACTTATAAAACATTTATTTTTTCAACCAGTAAGCTTCCCTTCCATTAGCTTATTCAAAGGAGAATTTTACAGATCTGTGTGGAGGGAGTCATGTAACAGATGCTAAATGCATTGCAATTTTAAAATATTCTGTATTCATTATGGATTAGTAACACCATTATAATTTTGCTGACAACAGATACGAAGTTTCAGATTTATTGCATGGTCACTAACGTTTAGCAAATAGAGCACTTCTCATTATTTTGACAGATTTGAGTAGAACTACTTATCGTGAAAACTTAATAGCATAAAAGCCTTTATACAGTTGGCCACATCATTTTAATAGTTGCTTGAACTACACATTAAAGGCAGATTGAGAAGAAAAGTTAAAAGGTACATAGGCACTCCTTGTTGTGCCTGGGAAAGAACCACAAGAGTTCAATACACCAACAAGTTTCATTCTACAGATGCATCATAATCTGAGGCCACTAGTGCATATCAAGCGTTGGAACAGGCTGCCCAGGGAAATGGTGGAGCTGCCCATCCTTGGAGGTATTTAAAAGACATGTGTGGTACCTAGAGACATGGTTTAGTGGTGGCCTTGGCAGCGCTAGGGTTATGGTTGTACTTGATGATCTTAAAGGTCTTTTCCAATCTAAATGATTCTGTGATTTTGTGGTATAAAGAATACTTTGCACAGCTTGCACAGACCCTGTTGTAACAGATTATATGGGGCATGTGAATCCAGTCTGGAATATGCAGAAGCAGGAAAGGCACTGAAGGATAGTGAGTCCAGTACAAGGAACAAGAGGGAAGCTACCATCTGGAGGGTAAAACCTAAGTTTGAGGGTTGACCTGCTGGCTGGAATGCCTCCAGAGATTTTGCCTTTTGAGTTAAGAGTCTCAAATGAAAGCTGTTCCCAGGCAGCATTTGACTTAAAGATATATTAGAATTAGGTCTGAAAAAAATGTGTGCATTTGTTTCAATTAATCATTTTGCCCCGCAAAAATCCCTTCATTAAATAATAAAGTTAGAAGGACTTTAAGTACTAATGTAATATTTTGCTATTAAATTCAGGTTAATAATGTGTTTTGCCTATGATATGCAGCAACCAGTATAGCAAACTAATGTTTAAAATTTACCTCAAGCAAAGCAAATGTCTGGAAAAATTTAAGTGTCTTTTGAACGCTTCTGAATAAGCCTCTATGTGTTCCTTTCTGTATAAAAAAACGCACCATGGCAATACCTAATACCAGCCACCTACAAAAGAAAGAGAATGGATACATTTCAAATTAGACCTCTTAAAAATGTCCATCCATCATAACTAATTTAGTAGCATATTTTCTTCACAGAATATCTTTGCTTCTTCAGTCTTAGGAGATTATAAAAATATCTTTAGACATAAATATTACATAGCTATGTAAACATTACACTTTTATCTCTTTATTGGGAAAGTATGGCGAATGACTTGTTTATCTTCAGAAAATTGATTTGAATTGAGGGGACCACCCCAAAACCACAAACTGATCAGACTTTTCAGTAGCAGTGACCACATAGTTTGACTATTAAAGCCTTTTGCATCTTTACTGTGAATTACTGTTATTCAAAAATGCATGATGAACTTGGCACTGAAGCCATCGTTTTGGGTCACAGTTTTGTATAAATAAAGGGCCAGAACATAAGCACATCATTTTGATAATTTTCATGAATATGAATGCTTCTGTTTGTGGTTGTCCAACTGAAGTTAACACTATGATTCAGTTTTCGAAAGTGTTTAAAAGTCACCTTTAAAAATCAGACTCAAAATCAGTGCTGAAAGACGGGTGCTCTATGCTCCTGGCTTCCAGAGGCCAGTATATTTAACCAGCACATTCAATGGTGTTGGCTAATTTTTTTACATGTTTTTTAAGGGAACTGAACAATGCTACTGACTGATACTGCTTCTAATGTAAAAAAGAAAGAAACAGTATCTTTTTAATCAAAATGGAATTTGATATAAAACTTAAACTGAGATCTCAAATGAAGATTGAAAAAAAAAACAAAATTCTGAATTGTGGTGGGTTGATCTCCACCACCCTAGCCCAGACCCAGTAAAATAACCTAAGGCGTGTCCCATTCCTTCCACGTAATGAATGATGTCCACATCATTAAAATTTTCAAAATAGTGTACCATATGTTCCATGCCTACTGTAGAGCAACACCACACTCTTACAAACATCACACAACAAACTTGCAACTTCAGGATTCAATCCACAAGGTATAAAAATTCTTTAATATAGGCTTACAGGCATAACCAGAGCTACAACTATTTTGAGATTTAAAAATAAAAATACAAAAGTTACAGTAACTTCCGCTTAACTTCTTATCCAGTGATATGAGGAACACTTACTCAGTCCATTCATTGTAGGTAAAGCCATAGCAAGCACGCTGCACAGCAACATGAGCTCTGGCTGAGGAAAGGCACAAGTGACAAAGCAGAGAGATCTGAGAAATACTCAGAGGCAGATTCAGGGGAGCATATAAACATTTGCAGAAATACTTACAGAAACATTTGGATAAATATTGAACACCTCTCCTGTTCTTATACTTTTCCCTTAGCATAAAGTACTGGCTAACACTGGAAATAGTGTACCAGGAAATACTAATGTTTGTCAGACCTGTTATGCTGTAACAGCAAGAGACTCACATGGATTGTGACAGCTCTCTGTTCACCTTGGATGGCATGTACTTCAGTATCAGCTGCTGAGCAACTCTTACACACAGTGCCTACCACTACACAGCCACTTGGTGTGGCCCATTCCCGCACTTCATGACGGCATTTCAAACTCATATGGAGTTAGTGAGGCTTCCCCACATGGAAGGAATGATTCCCTTCCTTGATCCCTTCTACTTTAAGACCTTGAATCTGATCTGCCAGAACTCCAAAATCTGCCTCCACGAGTATAACGGATTTTTAAATCCGAGTGCATTAATTTCAGGTTGTCTCACATCACTTCAGAAAGGAGGAATTACTGGAATATCACTGGTCGTCCTTCAAAGTAAAGCTCCCCTTTTTTATCATGAAGTGTTTGACAAGAGGAAGGTGACAGTGAGTTTACATGACCTGGCAGCACAAACGGTGACAGCAACAGCTCTGTCCTAGCCCTAGCCTGGGAAGTCATAACATATCTAATTTAACAAGATATTTTCCACACCTCATTCTGTTACAAATGGGCTGCAGAGAGGAGTAATCTTGGACAACACTCAGAAGCAAACACTGCAAAAACGTTTTATGTAAATGTATTTTTATTTGGACGTGAATTCCTGTAGATCAATTTACTTAGTTGTCAGTGCCTTTGATTTTGGATCTCATGAAAGCCCTTGTACCACGTATTGCAAATCACCAGGAAACAGAAAACACTTTCTGTAATAAAGGTAACATTTCCAGTTGGGACTTTCAGTAAGATCAAGTACTGATCTGTCATTTTCGTCCCTTAAACCTTTGTTAGAAAGAAAGATAAGCCATATTTTTCTTATTAGAATGATTGTTAACATGAAATTATGTACTAGTTTGCTAAAACTCTAGAAACACTTTGCTATATCGCACTGTCTCAGCAAACGGACAAACACACTGTTCCTGTTACTCTGTGCAGTGCCCTTGTTAAGTATTGTGCTATTTCAAGTGTTTATTTTTTTCTCCTAAATTGCGTCTGTAAGGATTTGTTCCTATCTCTTATTTCTGTTTCCTCATAAAATACACAATTTTGCATGTCTTAATCCGTTTTGATATTAATGGAAGATGGGAGAGAAGGAAGTGGTAGATTTTGAATCAGCACCTAAGGTCAAAACTAATATGGTTTGATAATCTTCTGCAGAGATATAAAAATCCGTGGCAGGAGTCAGTGTTCATTAGCAAATTCACACATGGAGCATGAGGCTGGGAATTCAATGAGGGAACATAACCTGCCAGCTAGAAGAAAATTACATTGAGTAAAAGCACTTTTCAAAAGGTGCTGCTGCAACATACGAACAGACTTGAATATGTGTTCATGATTCACAGATGAGAAGAAAGCCACGAGGATCATATTCCCAGCTTTCAGCATCAATGTTTGAACTCCTGCTTCACCTGCAGGATATCAGTTTTGCTCGAAGAGATTCAAATGGTAGAGAGTTCTGCCACTGGTAACCAAGGTAAACCTGTTCTCAAGGCGAATGGCAGCCTGGAAGTTATGAAACTGTTTGTTCTTAGTTTTCTTCTGAGCATGTGGAAATTCATAGCTGTTGTTTTGGTTTTGGTTTTTTTTCCCCAAGAGTAGTGAACAAGACTTCAAGGACTGAAAATATGAGATTCAAGCAGTAACAACATAAACCTGAACGCTTTTATGAACTCTTAATCAACATGCCTACCCATTTTCCCCAAAGCAAAACATCGCTGTATGGAGCAGCAGCTCAAATGAGCCCTCTCCCCTTCACCTACGCCCCCTGCTCATCACTAAATGCTGCTGGCACTCAGCACCACGCTCGGCTTCGGAAACTTCTGCCTCGCAGGGAGCTCTTCTCTCTTGAATCCAGGACCCGAGGAGCTGCCCACCCCGCAGGGCAACCCCGGCCGAGAGTTCGCAGAGCCCGCCGCCCGGGACAGCTCGCCCCAGCCTGGGGCAGCCCTCCAGAGCCAGGGACAGCTGGCCACAGTTCGGGACAGCCCTCCACAGCCCGGGGCAGCTCGTACCAGCCCCCAGCCCGCCCCAGCCCCGGCGGCCGCGGGGTCCGTCCCGACGCAGGGCGGTGGTGCCGGGGCTGCGTCCCGCGCGCTCCCCCGCCCAGCATTCCTGCCCCGGCTATACTTAACCTCCGCGGCGGGCTCGGGGTGACGCGCCGGCAGCCGGCAGCGCTGCACCGTATTAGGCAATGCCCGGCGGGCAGAGGCGAGCCCCGCTCCCACGGCTCCCCGCTCCCACGGCTCCCCGCTCGCACACCCAGCTGCCCCGCGGCCGCGGGACCCCCGGCCGCCCCGCCTCGCCCAGGCTCCGGCTCCCCGCGCCGCCGTCCCGCGGCTGCCCGCGCCCGCGTACCCCGCCGTCATAGCGACGTTGTAGAAGATGAGCCAGGCCGTGGCCAGGGCGCCCAGCCGCCTCTTCCTGCCGTTCTCCTTCTCCTCCACCGCGCCGTTCCCGCCGCCGTCCTCCTCGCTGGCCGCCATGGCTCGCGCGGGCCGGGCAGGAGCGGCGCGCCCCGCGGGAGGAGGGGCTCGCTCCGCGCCGGCAGCCGCGCCCCGCGCTGTCCCTCACCCCATCCGTCTTCCCCGAGGGCCGCTGCCGCCGCCAGCCGCTCACGTGGCGCCGCGCGCTCCTCCCTCCTCCCCGCAGGGGTTCGCCAGACCCTGCGGAGGCGGTGCGGAGCCCGGGGGAGGGGGGACGCAGGAGCCTGAGAGCAGCCCTGGCGGGGGTACCCGGGCAGGCAAGGTCCCAGCCCTACACGCAGCCTCTGGCCGTCACGCCGCTGCCCCTTCCCGTGTGAGGGAGCTCCCGCATCTCCAGCTTCGCTGGTGACCTCCCGGCAGCAGTGATGGGCGTACCCCACCCCAACAGAAGTGAGAGGAAACACCGTATTTCTTGAAAAGGTGGGAATGGGTGTTGGAGGTGGAACATCTGGGAGTCTGGTCAGAGACCAGTTGGTGGGAAGATGGCCAGACCCCCACCTCAGAGGTCCGACAGTCTCCTGCCAAGATGACCTCAGGGAGAGGACGCCTTTCCGTCTGGTAGGTCACAATAAATACCATCCTGGACGCCCAAAGAAGTCTAAGGCTCATCCCTGAGAAGGGGAGAAATTTCTTCTTCAGGTTTGAAGCGAACCCAGCTGGCAGATGGAAGGATGAGAGTCGTGTTGTCCTAAGCTGTAGGTCTGCTCCCAGCACGCAGGCACAGGCAAGCAACACCAGCACAGGTGGCAGTGCTAGGAATGGCTCTAGAAGCGGGGACAGCCTCAGCCTGAGCTATGCTGGTGTGATACTGCCCTTCAAAGAGGCAGGGTGCACCCACCACGCTGACACCTGGCTCCATCTGTGCCAGCCTGGGCATGCTGTTGAGGCAGAGTACATGTAACCTCAGGCTCCTTGTTTCCACAGCCAAGCATGGTGACCATGGCCACTCAGCCCAAACACATTGGACACAGGCCTATACAGACCAAAGGCCAACAGTGACCTAGCAGCCAAGAGGGCCAGCTGTGTCCTGGGATGCATCAAACATGGCATTGCTAGCAGATCAAGAGAGGTGATTGTCCTTGAGTACTGCGTGTAGTTTTGGGTGCCACAGTATAAAAATTATATAAAGCTACTGGAGAGTGTGCAGAGGAGGGCCACAGCGTTGGTGAAGAGTTTAGAAGGGAAGCCATATAAGAAGCTGGTAAAGTCACTTGGGCTGTTCAGCCTGGAGGAGACTACTGGGAGACCTCATTGTGGTCTACAGCTTTCTTACAAGGGAAGAAGGAGAAGCAGTGCTGATCTCTCTGGCAACCAATGATAGGGCCCAAGGGAATTGCAGAAAGATGTGCCCGAGGAGGTTTAGGTTGGCTATTAGGAAAATGTTCTTCACTCAAGGTGGTGGAGCACTGGAACAGCTCCCCAAGGAAGCAGACACGGCATCAACTGACAGTATTCAAAAAGCACTCAACACCTTCAGGCACACAGTGTGAATTTTAGGGTTGTCCTGTGTAGGGACAGGAGTTTGATTTGATGATCCTTGTGGATCCCTTACAACTCAGGGCATTCTATGATTCCATGAATTCCTAAAGTGGGTCAGGATATATCTTTAAAATGCCACTTGGGCAGGTCAAGAGTCCAAGCCTACCTTCTTTAGGACAGGGTAGGTTATCCCAATGTTTCAAATATCCAGATGGTCTCCGTTTCCAGGGCCTTCAGATAAAAGTTTAGTAGACGTGCCATTCAAAAACTTGCTCTTCTCCCTCTCCTCACCAAAGCATACAAATAGATGTTCAGCTTTCAGACTCAAAATACATGCCCACTGGCAACAGCAACTGTGCATGCAAAATGAGTACTTGGCAAATGGCATCATGTGTATGCTAGCAAGATTATAGTAAGTATTACTGTTGTATGTACACAGACGCTTTTTGTCTTCAAGTAGTCGTATGTATAGCCCAATTGGGGAATCTTACAGTTAAAAATATTGACAGAAGAATTTATGCACAGAATTAAATGACCTAATTCAAAAATTTTTGCCAGTCTTATGCTTCAGAGCAAAGTGCAAGAAACTATGTAGTAGGCAAATACAGGATAATTTGAGCCTAAATTTCACCTTAATGTAAGAGCTGTAAATTGGCTTAAACTCTGTAGCTTTCCAAAATATTTGCAATATTAAGTATTTTGATTCTGGGTATTCCTGCTACCTTACTTATACCTTTTTTCCCAAAAAATTTCACTTCTCTGTTCAAACCTTCCTACCTGCTTGGCTTTGACAAATTAACCACATACTACATGAAAAGTGGTTTTTGTCTTATTTGAATTTGCCAACTTATGACTTCATTAACTGCTGAAGGATTTCTGATTTTGAATTATGACACACGGAGGAAGGCATAACCTCATCCCAATTCTTAAGATTAGTTGTGATTTTTTAATACTTTTAGTTGTCATTTGTCATTTCTTTCTTGAGATTTTCCCTGCAGAAGACTTGAGGGAATACATCCTATTTGCTTTCTGAAGTAAACATTCTCCATTTTTAAATCCCCTCTTGTATGTTTTCCATGCTTTTTCATAAAATCTTTTGACATCTGATAAGCAATGTTTGATATAGTCTCTTTAAAATTCAGTATCATTTTCCTTCCCACTATTTATTTGCTCAAACTTATTGATTTTGGATACACAGATTACTTGTAATGGTGAGTAGGTTTGACTTGGTTTAGCCATTTAAGAACTTATTAGTGAGTATAAGTAGCTCATTTATGAGCATACAATTTCTCTGTCACACTACCCATTCGCCCAACTGGTAAGAAATGTCTGAAGACCCTCATTATTCTTTCTGGATCTGAATAAATATTTTGTGCCATTTGCAAGTTTTGCCATTCCATGCTTGTTTGTGTTTCCTCATAATTTATGAGTGTATTACGAATCAAATTTATTACAGAACTTTCATAAACATGCCTCTGATTGCTTTTTGCCATATTAAAGAAAATTTACTCTTTGTTTCTGTTTCCCATACTTTGATCTGTTGGAGGTATTTTGTTCCTTAACCTGTAGCTACTTCATGCCCTTGGTAGTTCCTCCGTGGCAATTTTTCAGCAGTGTTTTCAAAATGTGTTTGTTCTGTTAATAACTTTTCTTTTTTTTTTAATCTGTTTTTGTAATTGTTCCAGGAATTGCAATAAATTATTTGAAGTAGAATTTCCTTTTCATAAGTTTTCTAATGTTCTTTTTTAAATTATTATTTCTGTCAGTTTACCATATAAATATTTGTGGTTTACAAGTCTCTGTTTTATGAATCACTACAAGATCCTTTACTTAAATTTTAAATGTCAACTGTTTTCAAAGTACTAAGTATATTATCTGTCCTTAATTAGAAATATTGTACTTTTATAGTGGCAAAACTTTTTCATCTAATATTTCACCTTTGGCTAGCACCTTTTGGCCTAAAAAATCTCAAAATTATTCATAAAACAGATTCTGTTTACCTACAGAAATTAAATCAATGGACTTGAATATGCTTGTGCATTAACTGCTTTATCTAAAGCAGCTTTTAAAATCAATTATGACTAGCTTATCAATTTAGCTCAACTTTGCTGTCCAATATGGGAACATTTTTATGAAAATAAAAAAATTGTAGTGCTCTAAAAATGATATAATGACTTAGCTTCTTTGTCACAGGGGAGGGTCATCTACTATAAAATGCTGCAAGAATTACTTTGTATTAGCCCCGCAGAATCATGAGATTGCCTTTATAGTTCTGAATAGTTCAATGCCAGGTGTTAACTTAAAATTCTATGGAAGGTGAGTTTGTTAAAAATATTAACAACTGAAATTGTTCTTGTCTTCTGCACTGTTGTCAATGTTTCTAATACACTTTGCAAGAACAAAATGTTTAGGTGACAGACTTATATATAGTACTTGCACACTATGTCAAGTTTATGGTATGTGCTAATCAGTGAGGTATTCGAGGATACATGCATGTAAACAGAATTCAGCTATGTCTAAATTGAACACCACAATGTTTATACACTTTTTATGCAGTCATCCAGGCGTGTATTGTTTTATTTACTATAAAAATAGGACAGAAGATGCTTTCAAAAGACATGGTATAGAATGGATTGAATAAATCTTGTGGGAGGAACTAGAATGTGTGTTTGTAGTTGGCACATCTGAAGCAGTTGGAGTTCTGCACTGCTACTGCAAAATGAATGATTCATATAAAGCCTGTGTAGCCAGCAAAGGAAAACAGGAGTGATGCACACAGGATGAAGTGGAAGTTTATATTTCTGTTGTAAAAATACAAAAATTCTGGTGCAAACATTTAGAACTCTTTGTATAAAAACTGGTGATTCTATATATCTGAAAAGCAGTGCTGTATTTTTCAATGTTCTGGAAGGCACCAGTTTGAGATGCCCTAGGTTATTGTACTATTTAATCCTCTCCAGAAGCAAAACTATAACCCAAACTGCAATGTTGCAGGATACACACACGTTAAAAGGAGATGTTTGGCTTATCCAAACTCAGTGCACTTTTTGCTATAATAGACTAATATGAGTCCGTACAATACTTATTTTCTTTATGGGAGATTGTTGACTGTATCACTGTTTAACTATGCTGACACTTTGTTCGATTGCTAGGCTTGGATAGATTTATGTCAAGACCAGTCCCACCGACTGTAATCCATGCAGTCAGCACCCTTGCATGCTACACAGACTGGCTGAAATAAGAAGCTCACTCCACTCTAATATTCTAATTATACAGACATGTGTATAAAATGCTAAAAACTTAAAAATTCTTCCATTAACTTCAATAATATTGTTTGCACGAGTAAAATAAAGTACATGTTGAAAACTAACTGCGAGCATAAGTAAATTCCTTTCACTATATTATGTAATAAATGTAATATTTTTCTTAAATAAACTTTGCTACCTTGCCAACAGATAACAGGCAGATTTTTTTCACAGAGTTTCACAAAACATCCTTCAAAAGTATTAAAAATACCTTCTGATTTTCAGTATGTTTCAATGATGGCTTGCTTGTGTGAGCACTACAATCTCCATAGAGGAGATCTCTTCCATTATTAGTTTCAGAGCACACAGACTTTGCTTGTTATTTAGTTTTACTTCAAGGACTTGAGTTAAAAAAAGGCTCTTTATCAAGGGAGTAATGTTCCAATCTAACACCCATTATGGTCAGTGGAAGTATTTCTATTTTCCTTCTTTGAAGAGTGGTGGAGAATGAAGAGATTAATTTTAACCTTATCATTGGTTGGAAACTGGTGTGAGTTATCAGTCAGGAAAAGTGACCATATTTGGTGTAGTCAGTTTAACCACATGGAGAACAGGTGTTCATGCCAAAAAAAGCACTAGGACAAGTGGTTCTCCATGGCACATCAGGAAGCTGGCACAGAGTGATGGTCCTACCAGCATCCCCAGGGAAGTCCAGGCACCCAGAGGTCCCAGTAGCTCCCAGATTGTCTGCTTCTTCAGCATTATCACAATACATTGCTACAAGCTTACTAAAGCAAATATTATATGCATTGTAGTGTTTGACTTAGGTGAACTTATCCAATTATCCAAAATTTATCAAAGCTGCAGTGTAAGCATATGAAATATTACTTCACGTGAGCTGGTTTGAAAGCGCTGCTTTGAATACAGAAAGATTGAGATAGATAGAAACCCTTGTTTCTGGCAGCTACATGTCAAATATTAACTAGAAAGTTGCATACTACCATTTTTAATGTGTTCAGAGCAAACTTAATTGTTTTATAAAGTTTATTATTTGAATATTTGCCTAGTTCTAAAGTTATATGGATTTGAGGGAACTCCAGCTATATGCTTCATATAAATCTACTTGCATACTTTATAAATATTAAGGTCAAAAAGACAATTAAGTAATTTTAGCCTGACTTATTGTATAACAGAGGACATCAGGCTTACTGTATTGATATTTTTCATATATCCTCTTCGTATAAAGAAATAGACAAGAATACCAACTAAGTCACACAACTTGGACCCTTGAAAGATATTAAGATATGTACAATAAAATTATAGATAAGGAGTAAGCCCAAATAGTCCAGTATTTAGAACATTTACATGTGGCCTGTGACTGGGATAAATTTTGTTTTAATCATATCATTGTATTGTTATGCATTACAGCACCTTGTATGCCATCCAAAACATCTTGTACTTGCCCTGTCAAAGACAAAAGCTGTGATTAAATGGACTGCTGACACTTTCTCTATTCTGAACCTTCCTCTTTTCCTTTGATTTTCTTTTCTACCCAACTTCCAGTTCTGAAAGTAACGTATGCAGTGGAGTACAACAAATCACAGAATTACCCATGTTGGAAGGGACCAAAAGGATAATCGAGTCCAACTCCTATCCTTACATAGGACACTCCCAACATTCACACCATGTGACTGAGGGCATTGTCAAAATGCTTCTTGAATGCTGGCAGACTGGGTGCCATGACTACTTCCCTGGAGAGCCTGTTCCAGTGCTCCACCACACATTGGGTGAAGAACCTCTACCTAATCTCCAATCTAAGCCTCTCCTGGCATATCTTTCTGCCATTACCTCTACTCCTATCATAGGTCACATGAGAGAAGAAAGAGATCAGCACCTGTTTCACCTCCTTCCATTGTGAGAAGGCAGTAAACAGCTATGAGATCCCTGAAAATGCAGTTAAAATAGAGGTCAGCGTGACTGTTCCGTGAGACAACCGTTGGTCTTCATATCTGTCTCCTTGCTAAAAACTTACTGGCCTGACTTTTTCCTTGAGTTATGCAACTTATCTTTACAGTGCAGCAGCTAGAAAACTAATATGTGCTAAAATAGATGGGGACGCCAAGTATAATACTCCTCCGGTAAACTGAAACTGCAGTGGACTTTCCTTTCATGGCCATGATGTTTTTGTCATCCTCTAAAAAATATACTTGTTTAATGCAGAAGTGTGCCAGCTAAGTGATTGTAAAAAATATAAAACTTTTCTAGCAGATTGTCATTTATACGTTGCTGTTTCTAAGTACCCTTTCCTACCAGAAGATCATACAGAAATGATTTACTGTGTATCATCAGAATCCAGAGCTAACCCTGGGTATAGAAAAAAACTTTGTCATAGTTTTTTTTTTAAAAAAAGTAATTATATAAACAAACAGCAAAAGTCAAAGGTTACTTAAGAAATTTCAGAAGAATTTCACATCTTTAAAATTCAGGGAGTTGCACTGGCAATTAACTGAAAGATGCCTTTATCACTCATCAGTATCTGAGCAGCAGTACTATATAAAAATGAAGCATGCAAAGAAAGAAATGTCCGTACCAGTCATCTGAGACTGTTTACTTTGGACAAAAGTAGCACATATTTTTTTAAAAACATCCTACATAAAACTTGCTATAAGGCTGTCTGCAGACAAGTCATAAGTCAGAGAACTGCTGAAGAGATAATCTCTCTGAAATCAGCAGAGTCATACTGTTGCAGAGGCAGTCTTTGGAAGAAGGTCTGAAATAGAACAGATGAATAATCCCTGGACATGCCTGTTTTTTTTGACCCCAGCTGGTGAGTAGAGTCCCCAGTCTTGCCTTCCCACCTCTTCCCTTACCTGGGATGTAATTCCAAGGTGTGTCAGATGAGCAATATGATTCAACAGGGAACTTTCTGCAGACAGGTAGTTTTTGGCTGGATCAGGTCATTGTGCAGCCACAAATTAATTGGATCAAATACCAAATCTGATACAAGGAATATGGTTGCAGCACATAGCTGTGGGCACAGGGAGTGCAGTGTCGCTACATTTTCTATCAGCTGAAGTTACCCTGAAATTAGATGCAATTTGAGACTGTACCTTTGAACTAGATTCATTACTTTCTGATAGCCAACTTAGGCAGCACGAGTCCCATTTCAATGCATTAGGAAATAGAAGAAATATTTTGAACTACATCCAACAAAGAAAGCTTAACACACCTTTCTTTTTTAATAGCACACTCATTATACTACTCACATGTAAGGTGGAAAAGCTGGTTTCCATAGCCTTCTGTGGCTGAGAGGGTAAATCCCGTGCTTTGTGAAACAGTGCCCTAACCATCACCTATTACTGTGCCGTGGAAGAATGCCAGAGCCATGGGAGAGGAAAAAGAGAGAAATACAATATAATACAGAGTATTCAAAGGGCTCTCCTACTTCACACTGTGTTCAACACGCCAAAAATTGTTACAGAAACAAAACAGGAGCCATGACTACAAAGCCTTAAGATGCTTTCCAAGCGCAAACCAACTTTTTGAAAATGCTGAGTAGGATGTTGCCTGGGAAGTAAAGTTGGGTTGGAATTCTTTCAGACTGAGAACAGCCTAAAACTCCAGTTCCCCACATCTCTTGTATTTGCTCTTAGTGCAGGACTACAGCATGAAAGCTCTGTCTGTTTTGAAAGGATCCTTGTAATTCATTTTGAAACCCATCAGAGGGAAGGGATGAAAAAGGAGGGAATGAAACAAGCTCTGAGAACATCTACCATATGTCTTTTGTGAACATAATGGGGCATGATGAATAGAGAGGATGTAAAGCATCCTCTGAGAATATTTAGCAGATGTCATTGAATTGAGGCGGAATACAAAGACCAACAAAGTACTCAGTCCTAAGCAGTAGATCAACACTGACCTGCATCAGCTGCTGAAAACAGTTGTTGTGGACAGGGAAAAAGACAGAACTTGAGATCCTGGAAAAATACCTAGTAAAATAAGGAAGTGTCTGGTGACTATAAATCCCTGTGGGAAGATGCAGAGGGAAAGCTTGGGAAGTAACACAGAGAATAACACAGAGGCCTTGACAGAGATTGATAATGAGCTGAGAACTGGCTAACCTTGAAGTAGTGGGAAGTCCTGAGCACTTTATCAGGAGGGATTTGGTAAAGCAAAACAGAATTTGTGCTACTAATTAAGAAACAGCTCAAGGGGCATGTACAAGTGTTTTAACCCAATCACCGATGTTAAATTGGCACGTGGACAATGACTTTGCAAAAAGATTGTTATAAAAGAGCAGTTTGTGTTAAAAATAAACAATTCCAATTCGGACTTCATTTTGAACCTGCATCGGGGTCCGTGCCTTTATCCGCCACAGGAAGAGGCTGGTGTGCAATTTTCACTTTATGTGTCAGAAGTCTGCCTAATGCATGCAATCACATTCATTATTGAGCATGGTTAGTGCTATTGATCGCATCTAGTGTTTCTGCACTGCAAACAGTAGTAGCATTTTTTTCATTCCTTATTTCCAGTCTTGAAGTGTGCCCATTGTTACCCATATTGCTCCTTTAGCTATCTATGACCCTTCCCTCATGTGTGTGCATGTGCCTTTTTTTGCTCAATTTGTGATCCGACTCATTCATTGTAATTAAACAGTAATGAAAGTCCTCAAGGATAACTACTTGAGTTTTACGTGCCAGCAGGAATAGGCAGAACATGTCATATCCGACAAGTCAAATTGTTGTGAGATACATCCCATCAAAGAGAAGATACTCATGTGAAGTGAAGCATCAAGATACGACTGCATGACTGAAGGCACTGGGAATATTCAAGGCTCTGCTACAGATCTCAACAGGATATAGCCATAGGGAAATGGTCAGGCTCCCATACCACGCTGTGAAAGGCACCATCATAACCGTTTCCCTGTGCCTAATGTGTCAGGCTACTTCCTGCAGAAGTGTGATGGCACTAACAATGAAAACACTCAAGTCAGGCTGAAGTATAGGGAAGTGCTGACAATTTTCTATAGGGAGCAAATGTGTCTGGGCACGGCACTGCCTCATGTCCTAACCAGTAAGGTACAAAAATGCTCAGCAGAACCTGGGTCAGGGCAACCCCAAGCACAATTACAGGCTGGGCAGAGAATGGATAGAGAGTAGCCGTGAAGAGAAGAACTTGGGGGTGCTGGTGGATGAGAAACTCAACATGAGTTGGCAATGTGCACTTGCAGCCCAGAAAGCCAACCCGTATCCTGGGCTGCATGAAAAGGAGTGTGACCAGCAGCTCGAGGGAGGGGATTCTGCCCCACTGCTCCACTCTGTTGGGACCTCACCTGGAGCCCTGCGTTCAGGTCTGGAGTCCTCAGCCCAAGAAAGACTCAGGCCATGAAGATTATCAGAGGGCTGGAGTACCTCCTCTGTGAGGGCAGGCTGAGAGTTGGGGTTGTTTAGCCTAGAGAAGGCACTGGGGAGACCCTATAGTGGCCTTCCAGTACTTAAAGGGGGTCTGCAGGAACGCTAGGGAGGGTCTCTTTATCATGAAGTGCAGTGACAGGATGAGAGGTAACAGATTAAAGCCGAAAGACAGTAGATTTATATTATATATTAGGAAGAAGTTTTTTACTGGGAGGGCGGTGAGGCACTGGCACAGGTTGCCCTGAGAAGTCGCGGAAGCCCCTTCGCTGAAGTGTTCAAGGCCAGGCTGGATGGGGCTTTCAGCAACCTGATCCAGTGGGAGGTGTCCCTGCCCATGGCAGGGGGTTGGAACAGGGTGGGGTTTAAGGTCGTTTCTGACCCAAACCATTCGATGATTCTATGAACGAAACAAAACAAAGCCGCACTTTGAGCCGCCCCACCTTCCCCAAGCCTGGGGCGAGGGGCAGCGGCGGCCGTGCCAGCCCGAGGCAGGCCGCCCGCCCGCCCGGCTGCCAGGCCCCAGGGGGTGGGAGGGAAGGGGTGTCTGGGGCGGGGCTGGGAGGAGGGGCCGGGGCTGGAGGCGGGGCTGAGGTCTGGGTCGGGGGGCTGGAGGCGGGGCCGGGACTAGAGGTGGGGTCGTGGGTGGCCGCGGGCCGGTGCCTGCAGCCCGGCCGGAGGCTGTGGGCGGGGCCGGGGGCTGGAGGCGGGGCCGAGCGGCGGGGCCGTCAGGCGGTGGCAAGGCCTCCCCTGGGTTCCCGGCAAGCAGCGCGCGGAGGGCGGGCTGCCCGGCCCTGGGGGAGGGAGGCGTCAGTGGCGGAGGCGCCCGGGGCGGGAGGGGGAGGCCGAGGGCCCGCTGCTGCTGCTGCCGCTGAGGGCTTCTCGCTGCTCCACCGCGCTGCCGGGAGGGGAGCGGTGGCCACGCCGCGCCCCGCCATGCCGCTCTTCGCCACCAACCCCTTCGACCAGGATGTGGGTGAGTGGCTCCCGCGGCTCCCCGGCCCGGCCTCTCCCTTGAGGGACCCCGCGGACCGGCCCACCCCGCGGCTGCAGGCCCGTTCTCCCCTCCTCAGCCCTCTCCCCCGGGGCAGCGGTGGCGGCCGCGGCGGCAGGGGCTGCGGCCTGGTCGGGGGCGGCCGCGGCCCTGCCGGGCGTCCAGGGCGGTGGGGGGGACGCTGCGGGAGAGCCGCGGGCCTGCTCGGGGATAGCGGCGTTGCAGCGCAGCAAAACAAGTCGTGAGAAACGCCTGTGCGGGAGAGTGGCTGAAAGGATGGGAAGTACAAAGAGGCATCCAGGATCACTTTTGCGGGCAGGCAGGAGAAAATTGTCAAAACACTTTGTGTTCAGTGCTTTTAAGTGGGACCTTTCTTTTTCCCTTTCAAGTGAGACTTGACATGCTGTGATCAGCTTTCATCCCCACCTTGCTTGTTCCAAGTCCAAGCGAGATGGAGAGGAAATGCCTGGCTTCTTCTTGAAAAAAATTATGCTTAATTCTGATGTGTCCAAACTGAAGGTAAAATAACACATAGGCACTTAAAAAATCGTTTTGCATCTCTGACTTGTTCAATAGTTTGTCTCCTGCCTCTTGCTGACGTCTGTTTTACATTGAGTCATAAACCTTTGTCTGTGGAGCAGCATAATAAAGTGACATTTTTTTATATTTGGCCAAGTACCCCTCACACCCAACCCAAATTATTTTCTTACAGCCCTGTAACACTGTATATGTTTCTTGGAACAAATTTGTTTTAGTAGTCTTATACTTGCTGTAGCTTTCTACTGCAAATACATTGTTTCTTTCTTAATATTTATCCTGCTTTAGAAGTCAGAGCTCCAGTTTAATTCATTGCATCATAGAATAGTTTGGTTTGGAAGGGACCTTAAAGATAATCCAGTTCCAGCCCCCCTGCCATGAGCAGGGACACCTCCCACTGGATCAGGTTGCTCAAAGCCTCATCCGGCCTGGCCTTGAACACCTCCAGGGCTGGGAGCATCCACGACTTCTTTGGACTTCTTTGGGCAACCTGTTCCAGTACCTCACCACACTCACAGTAAAAAACTTCTTCCTAATATCCAATGTAAATCTACCATCTTTAAGCTTAAAAGCATTGCCCCTCGTCCTGTCACTGCACTCCCTGATAAAGAGCCCCTCCCCAACTTTCCTGTAGGCTGCCTTTAAGTACTAGAAGGCTGCTATAAGGTCTCCCCAGAGACTGCTCTTGTCCAGGTTGAACAACCCCAACTCTCTCAGCCTGTCCTCATATGAGGGGTGCTTCAGCCCTCTAATAGTCTTCATGCCTCTCCTCTGGACTTGCTTTTGCAAACTCTTCCAGCTCTTCAAATCAACAACTTAAAACTGTTTGGAAAGTATATGTCTTTTCTGAGGGGAGGGTTAGTGCATAAACAAGATTGTGACAAGACACGGCCTCTATATATGTTATCAGGAATTAATAGTCTTGCATGTTAAGAAAGCATAGTTTGTTTTTCTTCACATAGTTATGAGTTAAGAACACTGCTGAAGACTGCCCCTTAATTTATAATTTTCTTTGTGGCGAAGTTGACAAGGACTCACTTTGAAAAATAAAAAATAATTTTTCCTATTTATTTCACTGTCTTCTAGTGTAATTCAGCTGTTGAAAATGAGGAAGAGATTGCACTGCTTGCCAATTTTCTGTGGACCATTAGAGGATTGAAATGTTGGTAGTATCTGTGAGAATGGTTTGAACTAATAAGATTAAAAAGTGATAGCTGAGGTTCTGGCAATTGTTCACTTTTTTAACTTTTTAAGGCTGGTGTCTGTCAGTGAAGATGAGGCTGCTGCAGTGTGTTCCTATAGAGCTACGTCTGACAGAATTGCTTGTCAGTGCTGTAAGTTTCATAATGTGGGGTATTAGCACCCAACTATTACTTTGGAGGGTTTTTTACTGTTTTCAAGGTGCAGTGCATGCCAGTGCCGTACCACTGTGCTTGTCTAGTATGATCGCCAGTAGATCTTTTTCAAAAGCATGATTCTGTGCACTGTATGAGTGCGGGGAAGTAACCACTTAATCCCAAATTGTTCTCAGAAAAGCAGATAGCGAGTAGTGGGGTAATTTTTACCAGTACATACAGCCTCCTTCTTTTGAGCCCTTTCATGATGTCCTGAGGGAGACTGAAGGAGCAGCAGGCTATTCAGTTGGTGACAGCCTACTTTCAGGAGCCTGCTGCTTTAATTCATCACTTAATTGGATTCATGCCAGGGAGATGGGAGCAGTGAAGTCTCCCAGAAAGTGTCACTGGGCCCTTCTTCCCTGAGGCCCCTTGGGAGTGTGCCATTATCTGGATGAACTTATTGGCAGGCTTCATAAGATAACGTCAGCTGTAAAGCAAGCGCTCATGTTATCAGGAAGCTTCCAGAAGTTGTCAAGCAGTTGTGTTATTTTTCAGTTCTTTTCTCAGAATGCAAGTTGAGTGCTCTGCTTTTGTTCTTGCCCAGCAAGAAGGTTTTCTTTTGAAAATCAGATTCCTGAAGCAAGAAGGTAGTCATAAACTCCTCTTAATTTACGTGAATTTGAACGTTGGTGTAGTTGATAGTATTGCTGTGATAGCCGTGCATTCACATTTGCTGGACAGCTAATCAGTACTGCGTAATAGTTGGAAATGGGTTTGGAACCATGTAAGATGATGGATTGCAGAGAACACATCTGGAACTAAATTGTTTTCCATTATTTTGAGGAAAATAATATCTCTAAGTGCAGAAGGAGTGATTTCTCAGTTTGGCCAGTCATCAGCATTTGACAGGTCCTGTTGGCATGATACTGCTGTGGAACCTGATAACCTGTAATAGTTTACTATTTAGTCTCAACGTTTTTCAGAGTTTTTTGAGGGGGGCTCTTCTTCATTAAATGTGATTGGCAAAAGAATGTTGTTTAAGACTACTGTCAAGCTAATAATGTTCAAGAGTGCTTTAAGCTGCCCAGAGATCTGAGGAGGTAAATCATTGTCATCCTCAAAGAGTCCAAATCTCTGTATGAAGCCCAAATACTTTTTTTTTTTCTGAACCCTCTTCTTACCATATTTAGGAATATTTCAGCAGGAAGGGATATTAATCACTGGTGACACAAGTTGGTGTGGATTTTCACAGTGAAGTCTGGGAACTTTTGACAGTGTATCCAAGTAAGGAATGTAATATTGGAATTTAACAAAAGAAAAAACTTCAAGACATTGGACTGCTAAGGTTATAATTAGGAGACTTCAATCCTCCATTTAAGGAGTTAGAATTAATGGTGTTCTTATTAGTTTGAATTCTATTTCTACCGTATTTCACAACCTTAATCATGACCTTACTCCCAGGGAATTATTCCTGAGAAATGAGGGTTTACCTGTAAGTTTGATGCAAGCAAAATAATGGTGAAATGTACTTTAAGAACCAAAAGACTGTCTGCTAATCTGTCATGACAGCTAATAAGCTCTGTACTGGTGGTTAGATGTTATCTCAAGAATAAATCTGTAACTCTGGACTTAATGTAGTGCATACCTTATTCTAACTCAAACATTGTAAACTTAATCTACGTTGTAAGAAGAGAACTGGAAGAACTTTTTACTCCCTGCTATAAGCTTATTATTTCTGAAGTTTTGTAAGCTGCAATAAAAACAAGTTCTGGTGTGAGCTGTTGTAGAATCACACATGATGTTAAGAGTAGGTGTTTAAAAAACACAGAGGCTTTTGTATGTTTTTTCTTGCTTATGCACAGTAAGGGGTGAAGACACTTCTTGGATTTGCTTTGGGTGTTAGTCTAGTTCTAAATGTAGCTGGTGTAATGATTTTGGGGCCCCACAGGAATGGAAAGAAAAGTAAGATTCGGGCTTACTATTTACAGGAATAGGAAATTAAACAGGTAGCTTAGTAATGTAGCAGAACTGTCAACTTGATGCGACTTGCAAGATTTTTCCTGCTTTTTTTATTAACTATAGCAGTTATCAATCATTTTATGCTCACGACTCTTTAGATATAATATGCATGAATTACGTATGATTGTAGGTAGGTAGGGATGTCAAGGTATAAAAGCATATGGTTTGATGTATTAGCATGTGAGAAATGCTTTGTCCATGTTTCCCACAGTGCAATTTCTTATACTGAAATAGTCTTGTTATTTAAACTCATTATTCTTTTGATTTATGCCATTGGTTAGTTAACATCTTCAAACCCATCCAGTTACATGTCTCACTGAGCTGGATTTTTCTCTGGTTAGGCCAGGTTTGTCAAAAGGAGGGAAAATTGTTGCTGAGGAGATTCTTGACCCTAAATAAATGCAGAAGCTGCAGACTGAGGCTGCAAGGAATGATGCAGTTTGTCATGGGGCTGGCACTTTTTTTGCGCAAGTTTGCCTGCCGCTTTTCTCAGCTTTTTTTTTGAGGAAGAGGGCATTAGTTATGAGCTAATGGAAGGCTGAGTAGAAAATGTGTGGAAAGGAGATATAGCCACACCCTGTTTCAATTATTTGTAAGTGTTTATAAAAACCAAGAACTTCTCACTAAAAATACGTTTGGTGTATGTTCTCAATGAAAAATTGCAATGACGACAGGATCAAAACGAGTGGAATACTCCTTCTGTATAATAGCTAACAAGAAAATATTTTTCAGTGCCGCTTTCTGAAAATAAATCACCAGATGTTGAGTGCAGCTGGGCAATTTGAAGCATCATGGTTTGTTCCATAGGCAAAGGAGTATTAGTGGACTGTTACTTTTCCTGGTAATTCTTGTACTTTCCTCTCAGGGAAGAGCTGTCATTTTAAGCGCTTCCCCTCATTTCAGCTGCAACTGTGCATTATAATATCAAAATTCAGAAGAATCAAAGTAGTTCTCCAACATGTAAAAATCTGTTCATCTAGGTGATAAAAATAACACTGCATGTTTGTTGTGAAAAATTCAGTCTCTTGCTGATATTCCTTCTGAAATGTCACTTCTACCATGGCTTGGTTTGTGGGGCTCTGCAAACAGATTCTGGCACCATTTATTAGTATAACACACCTGGGATACACCCTGTTTACAGACAAATCATCATCGTTCTCATATATCTCTAATTGCTCACCTTCCTGCTCTGTTGTAATATTTCTGGGTGAAAGGTAGTTTGAATTCCATGGATTTGTTAGAATTTGCTGTAAGATGTCTAAACATCTAAATTACTTTTCCCCAGCTTGTCTTACTGTTATTTTCAACATTATCTTACCAGATCTTGAATGCTTTTACCTTCATTCTACTCAGCTTAGTGAGCTGAGTGATGTCTATCTTGGCTAGGCTGCCTCATGCACTTACAGATCCTACATAGTCTTCTGAAGGAACGAGTTCAGGTGGCCTCATGGCAGCTCAGTAACTGCTGCTTGCTTTGCCTTGGGTCAGCTAGCAGGGCTTTCACAGGATGCCTTCTACAAGTGCTCCCATAAGGACTTCTTAGGAATACTATAAAGGGGGATGCAGTTAAACTGAAGAAGTTCGTTAGTAGCTTTGCTGAAGCTGATATTTCAAGAGGGAAATCTTGTTCGTTTCCGTGGTGGTATTGCCTGTTGATATTGTCAGTCTTGTTTAAATGGAATCTGATTGGACTTTTCTTTGTGTTTCTGTGCACAGTAGTTAAATGCAGAGTAGTTAATAGGAAAGTGGTATTTTTTGTAGAATGGACCAACAAACGCATTTGTTCATTTTATTTGACAGATAGAAAGAACAAAATTAATTACTTTTAAATTCAGTGATGTGGAATCACTATAATCAGAATTTCTTGGTGAGTGACTGCAAAAAGAAAGAAAAATTTGTAGTCAGTTGCAGTCTTTTAGGACTATTTGAACTCTGTTGAAGAGAAGAAGTAGTTACATCTATGTTTCTACAATGCTTTGTAATTTTGGTATTTGCATTTATATAGAGAGCTGGCAAGTTATTTATTTATTTAGCCTTGGGAAAAAAACAAGACGGTGAGAAAGGGGGAGAGATGACAGAGGGTAGTGTTGAATTTTTTGTTAATTCTGTGCTGTTTACATTCATATAATGGATTTTTGAAGGATTTTTATCATGCTAGAAAGAGATTGTAATTTTAGTCTGTGAGTGAAGACTTGCTTTACATTCTTTTGAAGCCTTGCTGTAGCCATTCTTTTCTTTGTAATTTCAGTTACTGATAACTTCAGTATTTTATTTTAGAGCTGTACAACTGGGGAAATGGAATTATGTCCATGAATGGAGTAAGGGCAAATCCCAACTAGAATAGTTAAAAACCTAAACGTAGTAGACTATTCTGATAATTTTTCCTCGTATTTGTTTTAACTGCTTCAAATTATGTACATTTTAAATGATGGGCTTAGGGGTGCTTTGTTCTATTATTTTTTAAAATTCTAGGTTGTTTTAATGTCTTTGAGACTGAGTAGCAGAAAAATAACTTAGACCTAAGATTAGAATTTTTAAAAAATAAACGTCAGTAAAATCTAAAGCTTAGGAAGCTCAAATCTGCCAAAACTTCCCTCTAAAAATGTTGTTAGCAGTGGATAGTCTTTAAGCTTGCTGCCTTAGGAAATGCATCCTGTTATTCTCTGCAGTATCTGAATATTGATTGATTTACTCTTGCAAAATTCTACTAAGGCAGTAAAATGCTATTGTTAAGATGCAGAACTCGGGCAGCGAAATCAAGTGACTAGCACAGATTTGCATGGAAAATCTGCAGCAATATTCATATTTCTTGCCAACACTGAAACAGCCAACCACTAAGTTTGGCAGTGAATTTTTTTTTTACAATGTACTACGTTTCTTCTGTCTAGATAATAGGGAACTTCAAATAGAGTCACAGTGCAAATATTTTGCTTTGGTTATATTTTTTAAATAATGCACAAAACCAGAGGAGAAACCATAATTTTATTAAAACTCCAAGTCTGTTCAGGTTTGTGTAAACTGAAGGGAAATGAGGCCTCAACAAAATCAATGAACCACAAAAAAGGGAGCCTGGTTTATTTAGATATCCCAGAAGAGCCCACACGAGAGCCCATGTATCACAGTATCACAGTATCATAAGGTTGGAAAGGACCTCTGAGATCATCAAGTCCAACCTATAACCCAACACTAACACCAACACTAACACCATCATCTAAACCATGGCACTCAGTGCCTCATCCAGTCTCCCCTTAAACACCTCCAGGGTCGGCGACTCCACCACCTCCCTGGGCAGCGCATTCCAATGGCCAATCACCCTTTCAGTGAAGAACTTTTTCCTACCGTCAATGTACTTTCGCTACAACCAAAATATAATTAAGGTAACACATATTTAGATGTTTTGGCCTTGGCTTCTGATCAATAGGTGTTATGCTGTCTCCTGGGGTTTTTTTTGTGCAGTATTTTTGAGAGACTAGACAGCATTTATATGAGGATATGGTGTTTGCTTTAGAAGGCAGATGATGTTCAGGTTTCTATAAATTTTATTCAGAAGTTTAGTTGGAAAAAGGGAAGATGGAGGAAATGTTTAGAAGTATGATTTCAGCATGTAGATATTGTATTTGAAGGAGATTATCTTCTAGAACTTATTGAGAAATTTTGAAGATACAACTGAGGCTTCTATTGGAGGAGATACATTTTGCTTCAGAACACTTATTTGTTTTATATATGATCTATGATCATGCTTGTGTGGATGAAGCACCATTTCTGACTCAGGAGTTATGAAGCTGTAAATTGTTGGTTGCTGAAAAGTATGTTGTAGACAAGTACAGCTAATGCTTACCTTGTCCTTTTTTTAAGTTTTCCTAGGCATCTGCTTCTTTAGATGTAATATATATTAGACACCAAACGTTGGGCAAGATGGAATTGGTCTGGCTCAGTATGATTAGCATTATGAGTACAGAAGAAGGGAGAGTACAGTAAAGGGAGAAGCCTAGTGATCCCACGATCTGTGCTTTGCAAAGTGGCTGAAAAATGTGGTATATTTATTATGTGTGTCTTACTTTTGCTTTAGGAATTAAATAAATTGTTGAAGTTATTTAGAAAAGTGTTCTGATACTGTGCAGAACCGTTGTTCTTGTTGTCCAAAGATGCTCTACTTCTAAGTATTCTCTTCATCTGAAATGATGGCACTTGCCTCTTCATGTGTCTGACTCTGTGGAATGAATTATTTTCTATAATTTTAAATCAATTCTAGAAAAAGAAGGGGATGAAAGTTGAAAATCTATAATAAAAGAAAAAGAAAAAAAGCAATTATAAAATTTTAAACCTACTGATTACAACCTAGGGTGACATAAGATGTTATGGTCTTGCAGTGGTTAAAGATCCTACATTAATTTGTAGGCCTTGCTTATACCAGGACAGCAACACCTGAAATTTGAGTGTTAAAAGCTTTATAGGAGAGAACTGTTTCAGCAAACTAGTGACTAAGTTCAGTCATGTACACCTCTGTGTCATGCAGTCCTGTTTTGCTTTGTGTTTGATATTGCATTAATAAGTTTTAAAGAACATGGATTTCATGAAGGAGCCAGAGCTGTCTTTAAGAGTTGTTCTAGTATAGTCAGAAATGTTATTGGATCCTGGCTGGGCATTCAGTAAGTTGAATAAGACTTTGTAGCAATGATGAGGTGAAGGCATAGAGTCTGAAGTAAACACTAATATTGCTGTGGCAGAATTATTTTTGATAAGAGATGGAATATGAAGAACGTTTCTAGTTTAAGTTACTATCTCCTGCGCTAACCTACCCTAAGGCTTGAAATACGAATGTCTGTTTTTCCCTCTCCATCCGAGTCCATTTTGGTACTAAGAGGCTGACAGTCGTAAGTCAGCTGTATCTGAAGGCTTGGTAGGGTGCCAGCTGTTAGTCAGGATAAGCAAATGCTTAAGGTACAGAAACTTTTTTTTGTTTGTGAATGTGTGCCTCATGTTAGAAGAGAGAGCATTCATGGACTTTAAGTGATAATAGTGTAAGTTATTCACCTTAAGTAGCTTTAAGTCATAATTTTGTCTACAAAACACTGATGCAACATAAGAATTTTGTCAGAACATCTTTTGTAACTCCTATTACCAATGTCGTGAAAGGTGATAGTCACTCGCTAATGCTCTGACAGAGATAGTGGCCATTTTTCTGGACAGTCAGTATCAGATAGTGTGCATTCACAGTATGCCACGAACTTTTTACTGTCCTAGTTTGAGACAGTTTTTAACTAAAACTCTAGGAGCAATTTTTTTTCTTATGTCTTACAATTAATTTTATTATCCAACGGAATTAATGGATGCTTGTTACTACAGAAGACAAAATACAAAATGAACCTGCATCTCAAACCTGGGTTTCTCTTCCCTGCAGTCTTGCAAGTGCTAAACCTCAGTTTAGTCAAAATTAGATAGGGGTTTGTTGGTGGAGGAAGTGTTCTGACTAGCAAGGCAGAAAGTGTTGCAAGCAAATGGCGTCACCATTTTATACAGGAGTAAGTTTGACTTCCAAGAAGGAATCTAGCCATTACAGAAAACTTGTAATTATACTTGTGGATAAACGTCAAAATTCTTACTGAGAATTAAATGAAGGTTATAGTTGGTGTGATTGATATGGATCAAGGATTTAATCAATTGCCATCTTATTTTAGTTTTAGACAAGCTATTTAAATTAGAACAAAAGACAATTTGTTATTTTTGAAGCTTAAGCATGCATTATTTTACTTTTGGTTTGTAGAAGACATCACTGATTGGCACGCCATTTCTCTATGATGACATTGTGAGGAAAGAAGGATCAATTGTTGCCAAAAGTACAGACAACTGTCTGTTATGCAGAATAATGGGAAAGGTCAAAGTTTCAGTTTCGTTGGATATCTCAGCTCTGGCTGCTGAAGGATGCACTAACTGAAGTATAGCATTATGTGTGAGTGGTGTGGGTTTGCAAGGCTGCGTGTGAGCTCTGAGCCTTGATGGGAATTTTAGGCTCTGGAGAACACTGTGCAGACAAACTTTTACTGGAGCTGGTCCAACTCCAGCGGAACTGGCAGTGAACTGAAGCACTGTAGTCCTGGAACTGAACTGCCTCTGTGCAATCTAATTGGTGTGTCTCTGGACTGTACTTTTCAGCTGTTATCATAGGGAGTGCCTTGTAGGCACATTTTCAACTGAGGTACAATCCCACTTAAGGTCTGTCTTTCAAAAAAGAAGCTACAGTGCTTCAGAGTTGAGGCTGTCTGTGGTAGCAGTGCAGCTGCTGTGCTCGTGGACTGTGATCACAGAAGGCTGTCTTGGCCTGTGATGGCTCTATGCAAGGCGATCGGTTCAGGTTTCGTACCATGTGTGGCACAAGTATTCTGCCTGCAGATGACTGAGAGGTAGCTGTTTTAAAACAATAAACAACAAGCAGGAAAAGTAGTATGGTGCATGGTTCTGCTATAGGTGTTTCCTCGTGTGTGTCCCCCCCCGCCTTTATTTCTTTGTATTTGAAAATTATCTCCAACAAAAGTGAAATCCTGTAGTAATGAAACACTATTAATTGATACAGGCAAGATGTGGTTTGCCATTTTTAGTTGGCATGCTGAGTGGATTCTGCCATTACGGCATTCTTCTCAATTTTTGCTTCACATATGTTTCCTTAATGAACAAGATTTAAAAATCAAGAATTTCTTTGGTTGTTAGCTATACTTCTCCTAAGTGTGATTTGGAACAATAGGAGACTGAAAGAAAAATAAAGTGGTTGATTGATCAGCTAGTATAGAATCGTAGAATCATAGAACAATTTGGTTTGGAAGAGACCTTAAAGATAATCAATTTCCAACCCCTCTGCCATAGGCAGGGACCTCTTCCATTAGATAGGTTGCTCAAAGCCTCATCCAGTCTGGGCTTGGAACACCTCCAGGAATGGGGCATGCATAGTTTCACTGGACAATCTGTTCCAGTGCCTCCCTACCCTCACAGTAAAAAAATTCCTCCTTATATCTAATCTAAATTACTGTCTTTGAGCTTAAGATCGTTAGCCCCTGTTCTGTCTCTGCACTTCGTGATAAAAGAGCCCCTCCTCAGCTTTCCTATAGGCCCCTTGTAGTTATACAAGTGTATCTTAGTGCTAGATGTTAGAATAGCGTCTACCCAGAATTTTTCATATTTTTTTAATTAAGACCATTTTACTAATAAAGTTTTCTGATTCAATTTAGAGAAAAGAGGCAGTGCTTTTCACTGCTTTTTACTTTATCTGAGAGAACATACAGAGTTGTAATTTACTTAGGATTTCCCTGTGCTGCTTTTCTATTTTCCTTGCACCGGGCAGTACAACTGATGTGTTGTTATTCTAGTTCTATATGGCAGTGTTTAGTTTTTCCTCAGAAATACTTTGAGAGCACAGAACCTTAGAGCTTTGCTTTTCTGTGTTTTTGTTCTGAATTAAGAAACTAATTATCTCTAACCTGACTTCAATTTGTAGGACAGAGGAACTTGTGCCTAAAGACAAGCCCATGAACTTTAGGGTGAATAATTCCTTGTAGCTTTTGGAGATTAGATGTTTTGCTTTGTCTTCTCTTCTCTACAGCCTTGCAAGTGCTAATACGGGTAATGAATTTTTCCTGGCACATAAGTTTTCATAGAAAATCTTTGCTTCCTTTCATGAAACTAAGTAGTTGAAGACATTCCCTGAGGGATGGTACTCATTGCTGAGGCATATTTTGAGTTTTGTAGATTAAGGTGAATGTTAGATGAAGCAGGGATAGGAAACAAAGATTGTGTAGTTTTCTGTGCCCATTCTCCTTCTGTATGGTGAATAATGGAAAGTGCTTGTACGTTGCCTTATGCTCTCCAGCCCTGATCTGATCTATCAGTGTTTAAATAATCTTCTATCTGCAGTGTAAGGCTCAGTTCCTTTTTTTTTTTTTTTATTGTTATCCCGTGTGTACCTAAGCTAAGCAGGGAATGGTTTGGTTCTGTTTCTTCAGTCTTCAGCAGGGACTCTTCTTGTCCTTTTCAAAACGTTTGGAAGAAAGAGTCCCAAGGGCTTCTGCCAAATTGGCTTTGGTTTAGCCATCTTAGAAGCTGAAATATATCATATTCCAATAGTGAAATATGTCTTCCAAAGATGAGATGAGAATGGCGGGATAAAAGTTTAATGATTATTAATGACTTTTTGAATCCTTCTTGTTGTATTATAATACACAGAAAGAAAATGCAAGACATAGCAGTTTAGTGTCTGTGGAAGTGGTAAATGCGGTTGTTTCTGTCTCTGCAAACAGTGAATTAATGCTTTGGGTATTCATATCCTATTAAACTCTATAATTTCAAATGGCAAAAAAATAATCTGTAGGTAGCTATACTACCTTTGTCATATTCTGGGTATGCGTTTCTTATGTGGGAAAACAACCCCCAAAATACATACTTGCTCATGAGTTTAAATTCATGGTCACAAGTGAACATTTGAAAGTTAAAATAATTAGATATAATAGTTTTAATATAAGAATTGATTAAATACAGGGTTTTTTTCATATATTTAGCAATATACAAAGGTAATATTGCAACATTTTGCAATTTTGTTAAATTCTGTTGTCGTTTTCTATTTTTCGAATTTATATTTTACTTATGTTTTATTCACTAGAGAAAGCAACCAGTGAAATGAACACTGCAGAGGACTGGGGCCTCATCTTAGATATTTGTGATAAAGTTGGACAGTCACGCACAGGGTAAGTGACTTTAGAATTTCCTCCCCAAACTTTCTAAATTTTGTAATTTCAGTCTCATACTTGTGTTATATTGTATAGACTTTTGCAGCAGCTCGATTTAACTTTAATTTATTACAAGTAAAAGGAAAATTTTTGCATTTTCTGCTCAAATATTTTGCAGTTCTTCTTTTGGAGATACAGTATCACAGTATCACAAGGTTGGAAAGGACCTCTGAGATCATCAAGTCCAACCTATAATCTAACACTAACACCAACCATCATCTAAACCATGGCACTCAGTGCCTCATCCAGTCTCCCTTTAAACACCTCCAGGGTCGGTGACTCCACCACCTCCCTGGGCAGCCCATTCCAATGGCCAATCACCCTTTCAGTGAAGAATTTTTTCCTCATATCAAGTCTAAACTTTCCCTGACGAAGCTTAAGTCCATGCCCTCTGGTTCTGCCACTGGTCACCTGAGAGAAGCTATCTGTTAAAATTAGGACTTGTGTACAGGAGCTTTTCATGAATGTGACAGAATAAACAAACTGATATGTTTTAGCAGTGTCACTGTAAACCCAGGAGATTTCATTAGGGATATTTCTTGCAGAATCTTAAGCTAGGTTGGAAGTGATCTCCAGAGGTCATCTACTCCAACAACCCAGCTCGAAGCAGGTTTAATTGGATCAAGTTGCTCAGGACCGTGTTGAGTCTTGAATGCCTCCAAGGTCAGAGTGTTCACAACGTCTATGGGCAACATGTTTCTAATCCTGCAATCTGACAACGATTTCTACTGTTCCAACTTGCCTGTTGCACCTTGTCTTATGACTGTGCAGCTGTAAGAATGTCTGGCTGCATCTTCTATGTGTTCTCTTTAGTTGGAGAAATTAGATTAATTAGTTGTAGAAAGCAATAAGATCCCCTCTTAGTTCCTTCTTTTCAAAACAGGAAGTTGCTCACTATCTGTCCTTGTGGGTGACTCTCCTCTGACCATCCTGGCACCCTCCATTGGATTTACTGCAGTACATCAATATCCTTCTTGCACTGGGGAACCTCAAACTGGACTAAGTACTCCAGATGCCATCTTGCAAGTGCAGAGCGGAGGGGAAGGATCGCTTCCACAGCACTGCTGGCTGTGCTGACCACTTGTTTGACCCAGGATGCTGTTGGTTGTCTTTGCTGCCAGGCTGTGCTGTGGTGTCACCTGTTACCCAATTAGGACCTGCAGAGCCTTTCCTGTGGAGCTGATTTTTAGGTGATCAGCTTGTAGCCTTATCTGGTGCAGACCATCTAAAATGCAAAACCTTGCCCTTGCTCTTTTTGAACTTGAAGTTCCAGTTTGCCTGTTTCTCCAGCCTGTCTATGTCCCACTGAAAAGTAGCCCTGCCTTCCAGTATGTTGATTGCTCCCCCCTCCCTTCCCAGTTTTATGTTGTTGGTAAAGATGCTGCCATCATTCAGGTTATTAATGAAGACATTTAACAGTGTTGGTCCCAGCAGAGATCTTTGAGGGACCCCAATAGTTACTGGCCATTAGCTAGAATTTGCACCGCTAGTGATAACTGAGCTTATAGGACCAGTCAGTTTTCCACCCACCTTATCATCCTTTTATCCATCCCATGTTTCACCAGTTGTGTGATAAGGAGATGGTATGATCTTCAGCTCTATGTCAAAACTTTGCTAAAACCAAGGTATAAAGCGTCTGTTACCCTTACCTTGTCCTCACCACGAGTCCACCTGTGTCTTTGTCACAGAAAGCAATGAGATTATGTATTTCTTCCCCTTGCTTTGAGAAGCTGTTCTCTGATGTCAGAGATAATGTACATTTTGAAAATGTGATGGTAAATTAACATCTTAATATGGGCCATGAATGCTTCCATTACTGATTCTTTACTGAGCTCTCTCAGAATTTATGCACGCACTTGTTTGAAAAGTTAATGTATAATTTGAGATGTCAAGTGAAAAAATAAATTTAAAGACTTTATTTCAGTGTATCTGTAGTGTTTTTATTCAATGTAGTATTATGCTTTAAATGTATCTTCTCCAAGCATTCCCTGTAACAGTTCTGGTAAGGAATAGCCTCAAAAAGAGATTTTTGCTATTGCTGCTGTTTAGTGAAAATTTTCTCTGAGAACGACTTGTAAAACTGCAGGAAACAGTATGAGATGCCAGACGGCAAATTCCTACCTGTGACTTTTGTTTCAAAGGACAGGTTTGTAAATAAGCTTATTCTATGGGATTAGAGATGGCCTTTAGAGAAGTGCTTATAAATAGCGTGGCACATTGAGACTTTGTGCTGTTGTGTATAACTATAGTTAAGATAGCTGGCAGGTGTTAATTGTGCTTCATGTAAATCTGTGTATGTAAAAGTGCATTTCTGCTCCTTTAGTGAGCCTGTAACAATGTATTGCTGAAAGCTTCAGTATTCTGTTTAATTGCTGAAAGAATTTCCACAGGCAAGGTTTAGTCTTATAGCAGCTCAGCCTGAACAGTCCTCAAAGGTATGTAGCTTCAAAAACCAGCTGCTTGGGAGTATAGACAAAGCTAGAAACCTTTTGGTAAGGTGCAGCTAAATTTCTTCAAGTCACCTGGAATTTATGTTATGATCTGTGGGTTTTATTTGTTTATTTTTGGTTTCTTTTTTGTGTGTTGTGTGTTTTAAATAAAACAGTGCATTTATCCTAGCTGTGACTTTAACCTTTGTAATATTTACCCTTCTTGTAATAGGCTGCCAACTAACTCGTTTCTTACATTCAGATTCTGTTAAAACTTGCTGATAGTGGGTTTTATTTGTTTTGATGGATTATGTCATGCCATCGAAAGGTAAAGCAAGACAAAATTCCCCATTAAGAAATCTAATTTGGATATGCTACACTCTTTGAAATTCTCCTGCAGTTCTTGTGACAAAGATGCAGTCTTCTTCACTGGCATCTGTTTTAATATTTTAACCAAATCTGGTTCATTGCAAGCTATATGTTGCTGTTCTTCACAGAAATTTAGATTATAAAATCTGTTTCATGGGTTTTCTTTGTACCATTTCCATTTTGTACTAACCTCCATCGCATGCCTGCAGCGTTTCAGATGTAGATTCTTACAGATGAAGCCACAGTAGACTAGAAGGACTATTCTACATTAAGTGGCACTCTTAGCCCCACAGTTTTACATGACACGTTTGTCTCATTTAGGTCTGCCAACAACGTGTTTGTATTCAGAGTAATTGTTGAAAACCTGTTGTGCTACAAATAAGCTACATTTTCTTTTAAGATACATTAGTTACAGTTCAGTAACAGAATTACTGCTGTTAGTTTTTTACATTGCAATACATCCATTACAAAGAATTGCCAACAGCTAAAAATTTCATCTTTCTTGCTTTAGTACAACCAACGGAAACAGGTTTTAGCTGGTTAGAATTCCACTGAATCTCTCTTTGACTATTGTCCCTATTTTTTGTGAATTTCGGTGTTTGCAGAATTTCTATAGAAAACACTGGAAAGACAGGAAATTCATTAATATTTATAATAATATGCCTTTTTTTACAATAGCATATATAAAATAGTGTGGAATTAACTTGATGATTTATGCGTGTTTCACACATCAGATTCTTAAGATGATTTAAAATTTGTCTAACTATGAGACAACATTTTAGTCTCTGAATTTATTTTAGAAATTCATACAGCTCAGCAGTTGCATATTATATTGTTTGCATCCCATTTTTGGAGGCATATTGGTAGCTCAGTGAGCAAGTTCCCTTTTCAACATCAAAACATGATTAAAGCAAAGGTTTTACTATTAGAGGCTATCTTTTTTCCCTCTTTATATACAGCACTATTGAAAACTTGTTTATTGTAGAACCTTATATTTGACTGGCATTTTAAATCATCTGACTACAGGAAAGTTGTAGATTTTTGCTTAGTGTTGATTTTCTTCAATGATAATGCTTACACAACTGAATCTATAGTTTATCAGCACTGAGTAAAATAATGTTATAAAATTTGAATGATTCATTAAGCAGGACAAAAGGGGAAACTAAAGGTCACATATGGTATGTTTTAGCATGAAGCATTTCCCCCTTCCTCAGTCAGTTCAGTGCTAGCCAGTTCCTGAGTCTAATTCTGCTTGCATTTGGCTTTGAGATGGTTGTACCTTTTGTATTAACTAAATGAGACATATTATTCTTTGTGTTTGAAACTATCACAACTTCAAATTTTGTCCTGAATAGTTACTTAATAAAAATAATGGCCAAAAAATAATTAAGTCAGTGACTGGGAGAATTTACCAATGGTTAAGAAAATATGAATATTCATTGCAACACTCTATTGGGAGTGGATTGAAAAATTGACATTGAGAAATGGTTTGTCTGTATTGCTGCTTGCTTAACTTTGTCCTGATTCCTTATGTATTAATGACTGCCTAAGTGAGTCAGTATTCTGGCTAGCTAATTCTTCTTTGGTTGTTTTTGAGCCTGTTCACACTAAGGAGAAGAGTAAAAATGCTTACTTGACAGTCTTATAAGCTGCCTTCTTTTTTTTTCTCCCCTCAAGTTACTCGGTCTCTGTAGCATTTTGCATAGTCATTGCAGTGTATGTCGAACAGGCTGACCAGAAAGCTTTTTGACTGGTTTGTTTCTAAAGGAGCAAGACTTGTGTAGTCTTGAGCACTATGGTCAGTTACTTGAGACTGTAAATGAACTGTAAATTCCTGAAAATAACCAAAATGTTTTGTGCTGAGTGGTATTTTAGGTTCCAACTGCTGTTAATTTTGTTTTTGTTAAATAAAATATAATCAAATGCACTATTTTTTACTCTGTAAACTAAACCTGAAATTTATTGTGAATGTTGTCTGGATATATTAATACATAATACCATAGCTTCTGTTGTGTCTTACTCTATTTTCCCCCTACTGATTTGTTATTCCCACTTACTGTGCTACCTCTGAGATTTTGGATGTAGAATCATTAGAGCAGAACTACTGCCCAACATTTGTATAGCATAGTCTGAAGAGATGCCTAATAAATAGGTAGGATTCTGTTCTTGTGCAATGTGTGCCTTCCCTCTGATTTCTGTGTAGTGTTTCTCATAATTTATAAGCTAAATTGCATGTTTATTTAATAAGAAGTAAAAATAAAGATTAGTTTGTCTAGAATAGAGATTCTTAGCCTGTGTGACTAAATATTGGTAAGCCTAGGCTTTTTTTCATGTAGATGTAATCAAAAGATATTTTAACATGCTCAAACATTTAAAAAACATTAACATTCAAATATTGATACCTTCTGTTAAAAAGATGAGACAATTGATTTTTTTATTTTTAAGGCATCTTTATGAGTTACTGAGGGATTTCTTATTGGGTTTTTTTACCTTTTCAAAATTGTACTTGACAAAGTGGAATATCATTTGACTTTGAGGCTTTTTTGCTACTTTATTACATTTTAATAAGACTTTGGATTCCTTACTAAAACATCTTAGACTAACGGTTCTGTTCCTGAACTGCCAAGCTCTTGATCCTGCATCCTACCTTGATAATGGACATGCACTTATTTGTGCTTGTGCTCATGTAACATTGTCAGTCCACCTGATAAATTAATGGTTAAAAAAAGCAGTTATTTCTGAAAATTTTAGCATGTATTCTTTCTCAATTAAAGTGAATATATGAGAAGTCTTGGATAATCAATAGATAAAAGGTAGTGCTTGGTGCTTATCTTATAGTCTTCGTTTGTAATAATCAGTTATATGAAGATACACAGTGATATGTTGTGTAACAGCATTTTCTATAATTAGTACTACTAAATATGAGGCGGACATGTCTGTAAAATGTAGACACTGCCAAATATAGTATAGCCAAGCAGTGGTGTAACTTATACCTAAGTTTCATGTTCTTGGCTATCAGTTCAATAGAAAAATAATTTTGCTTAAAAAAAAAAAGTTACCGTAAATGCTCCAGAAATCTCTTAGCTTAACTTTACCTTCTTTTTTTCCTCTTTCCCTACCTTCTTTCAACAGATAATGCTTGGCCCATGAGAATTCCTACCAGACCCTTACTTAGCCTTCCACCACCTTTAAAGACAGAACAGAATTAACAGAAAGTTATGCAGATTTTAATATGCTAAACCGTATCTGAAATTCCCATTCTTTCTCAAATCATAGAATGGTTTAGCTCGGAGAGGACTCTTAAAAAGTTACCTAGTCCAAACCCCCTGCGGTAAGCACAGACATCTTCAGCTGGATCAGGTAGCTCAGAGCCCCGTCCAACCTGACCTTGAATGTTTCTAGGAATGGGGTGTCTCCCACCTCTCTGGGCAACCTGTACAGTGTTTCACTAACCTCACTGTAAAAAAGTTCTTCCTTATATCTAGTCTAAACCTACCCTCTTTTAGTATAAAACCGTTACCCCTTGACCTAATGCAAGAAGCCCTGCTAAAGAATTTGTCCCCATCATTCTTATAAGTCTCTTTTAAGTACTCAAAGGCCTTTTCCTCTCCAGGCTGAGCAACCCCAGCTCTATTGGCCTTTCTTCATAGCAAAGATGTTCCAGCCTTCTGGTTGTTTTTGTGGCCCTCCTTCTGGACTCGCTCCAACAGGTCCACATCTTTCCTGTGCTGAGGGCTCCGGAGCTGGACATAGTACTCCAGGTGAAGTCTCACAAGAGTGGAGTAAAGGGGCAGAATCACCTCCCTCAACATCAGTCCTGATGCAGTCCAGGATATGGTTGGCTGTCTGTGTTGCAAGCACACATTGTCAGCTTGTGTCTACTTTTTCACATCCAACTGTTGGGTTTTCATCCGCCAGTATCCCCAAGTCCTTCTCGTCAGGGTTGCTCTCAATCTCTTCATCCCCCAACCTGTATTGATACTGGCGGTTGCCCCTGACCCAGGTGCAGGACCTTGCTGAACTTCATGAGGTTCACATGGGCTCACTTTCTAAACTTGTTCAGATCCCTCTGGATGGCATCCAGTCCCTTAGATATGTCAGGCACACCACTCAGTTTGGCATCATCTGTAAGCTTGCTGAGAGCTCAATCAATCCAACTATATAACTGATGAAGATAAAACAGTACTGGTCCCAGTATAGACCCCAGAGGGACATCACTTGTTACCGATTTCCATCAGGACATTTTGAGCTGTTGACCCCTACCCTCTGGATGTGACCATCCAACCAATTTCCAGTCAACTGAACAGTCCATCCATCAAAATTCATAACTCTCCAATTTAGACAGGAGGATATTGTGAGGGACTGTGTCAGAGGCCTTATGGAAGTCTAGATAGATGACATCTGTAGCGATTCCGTTGTCCACTGATGTAGCCATTTCATCATGGAAGGCCACTAGGTTGGCTAGGCAGGACTTGCCCTTGGTGAAGCCATGCTGGTTGTCTCAAATTACGTCCCTGTCCTCCACGTGCTTTAGCATAGCTTCTAGGAGGATCTGTTTCATCATCTTCCCTGGCCCAGAGGCGAAGTTGCTAGTTTCCCAGAGTTCTCCTTCCCACCATTTTTAAAAATAGTTGTGATGTTTCCATTCTTCCAGTCTTTGGGGATTTCACCTGACTGCCATGACTTTTCAAATATCATAGAGAATTGCTTGGCATCAGCCCTCAGTAGCACCCTGTCCCTCTAACCTTGGCCTGTTGTCCCTTAGCTTGTCACGGGCAAGCCTGATATTATTCCCCTCCCCCATCACGTCTAGTTTAAAGCTCTGTCAATTAGATAGCCCTGCTTATTTCTTTTTCACATTATTTCTATCTACTATAACACAGGTAAGACTTTAATTCTGTATTTATTGTTTTGAAACTGATGTGTAATGTCTAACTGTTTTTTTTCAGTACTTGTTGGTTCATGATGTATCTTCTTTATAAATGTTATTCTGTAGATTAAAAGACACTCCAAGGAATGTAATGGTGGTAATTTAAAAAAAAAGTAGCAAAGGGGTATTGGCAATCCATAAGCAGATGTTCTTACCTATGTGTGAGAAATACAGAGAAGCAGGTGCATGGACTACAGAGCATTATGATTCTCTATTGTAGTTCTTTACTGAAAGGAATTTCATGCATTTCTGGAGTATTTACAGTTAATTCTCTCTTAACTGCAAAAGGTAACAACTCACTGTGTGGTTTTGGTAACTAAGAAAGCTCGCAATCCTGTAGATAGAAATGGCTACAGCTGGTGATGGTGTTAATTTATTTTTTTTTATGTTGTACTTAAGCTATTAAGTAATTTATTGATGATATTTGGGAAAGCTTGCGTTGTCATGCATTGTCATGTGTGCAATAGAAAATATTCATTCCATTATTTTTTCAAATCTGTCTTGTCCTTTTTAGGCCTAAAGACTGTCTCCGTTCTATTATGAAGAGAGTGAACCATAAAGATCCGCATGTTGCTATGCAAGCATTAACAGTAGGTTCTTTTTAATGTAGTATTTTTACTTCCTGAAAAGTTATATTGCAAAAAAATCTTCTGTAAGTTTTAAACTTTCTTTCTTTAGCTTCTAGGAGCGTGCGTGTCAAACTGTGGTAAAATCTTTCATTTAGAAGTCTGTTCAAGAGATTTTGCCAGTGAAGTAAGCAATGTGTTGAATAAGGTAATGTATTGCATTGATTTACACAATTCATTGGAAAGTGAAATCAGGCTGGGAATTTGGGTTATCTGAAAGTGGATGGAATCTGCTTTTGGAAGACTGGAAATCTGGTGACTGTAGGAAAGATACAAGAGTACTGGTAAGACTGTAGTTGTGAGAAATAACTTTCTGCATTCCACTTCATACTGCAGTTAGTTATGTACTCTGGGGAAGGTAGGGTGAGGTGTATTAGATTATAGGTAGACAAATTAATTTGGACATTAAATAACAGCAATGAAATGCTAAATAGAGATATGGTGAAATGGAGATAATTCAGGGCTTTTATATAACTTTGTTTTACTTCATTTTGAGCCTGGTACATATTGTATGCATACAAGTACAATGCTGGTGTCCTATTATCTCCTTCTAATAAAGACACCCCTTAGTGATACACTTGACTTAAAAAAAAAATTGTCTATATAGATTATATTGACAGTAGCATGAAATGATTTGAAATTAACAAATTAAGAACGGATTCCTGCATTATTTAACTAGTTTCTACTGTTCTTGCAGGGTCATCCCAAAGTTTGTGAAAAGCTGAAAGCCCTTATGGTGGAATGGACTGATGAATTCAAGAATGACCCACAGCTTAGTTTGATATCTGCTATGATAAAAAATCTTAAGGAGCAAGGAGTTACTTTCCCAGCTATTGGTTCACAGGTAAATTAGATTTTGTGATTGTTCTTAAAGGGTATTGCAAATTCTTTTTATCCTTAGTTCTGTATTTTACAGTTTGTGGTCTTGAATTCTGTAATGTGTTAGGCAAACAAAATGAAATCTGTCTTGAATAATAAAACTTTCCTTTGAGGGATGAAATATTTACTTAGATTTTTGTATTGCATATGAAAACTAATCAAAATGGGAAACCCTAATGTGTCGTCATTTTTTAAATTAATTTTTACATTTTTCGCTTTTGTCTAGGCTGCTGAACAGGCGAAAGCAAGTCCAGCTCTAGTTGCCAAAGATCCTGGTACAGTAGCCAACAAAAAGGAAGAGGAGGATTTAGCTAAAGGTGAATGCATTTTCTTGCTGGCCTAATGAATATATTGGTAAATAACAAATTAAGCAGGAAAAAATGTTTTGCTTCCTTCTTCTATGTTAATAGTATTTTTATGGATTGTGGTTATGATTTCTGTGCCCTTTTTGTGTGCTCTTCCTGGAGGGTTAGTGATGAAAACTATTCTATGGGTAAAAAATGTGAAAAATTCCTGTTTTTTTACTTTTTTTCCCTTGCCAAACTGAGACGCCTAAAATAGTAAAAAATCTGCAAAACTTCCTGTTAAGAACATGCTCTACTGTGGAAATGTTTCATACAAGTTCTGCACTTGGATTTTGCCTATTCCCGGGGCAAATGAAACCCTTTTATTTCATTTTAAACTTTTGGTGGAAGGAGAAAATAAGATTGTAGTAGAAGTTGTATGCAAAGTATTTTGGGTTTACTACTTTAAACTTGTATTCGTTTGAATGCTGCTTCTGTAATATACTTTAAAGCTTTGATGGCTGTAAGCATAAGTGGCTGTTAAATGTCTCGCTGCAGTCTCAGTAAACAAAATTAGGATGGTATCTTTTGATTTACTGTTGTACTAAGGTATATTTAAAGGTCATTTAATGATCCCATACCAGATGTTTGAAGACTTATTCTTAAGAGTGGTTTGATCTTTATGGTCTAGATACTGTTTTTTGAGGTCATAATTAAACAGTGTTAAGGCATCAACTGTTAGCCCTTGTGAGTAGTATGGGTTTGGGCTTGAAGTTTTAGCAATAGGCGAGTCAGTTCTTGCGCTGGTATTTGGTGAATGTTTGCAGTTTCTCATCTTTGATAGATTTTTTTTTTTTTGTTTAGCAATTGTCTAATATAATATTGATTTATTTACATCACCATTAGTCCATCTATATATGTTACTCATGGTTTCTTCAACAGTTGACCCACCAGTCTATTTTTAAAGGTCTGTATTCTGCATGGGTTCTGTAATGTTTTTTTTCCTTGGGATTTTTTGTGTCTGTTCTTAAACATGATAATTTTTTTTCCCACAAACTTAGCTTACTTTAATGAGTGAAACCTTTCTGCTCAGTCAAGTTTAATTGAAAATTACCAAGAAATGTAAAATTATTCAAGGAATAATAGGGAGAGAAAAGGAATAGACAAAATTTTGCTTGTCTAAGCAAAAAAAATCTTTTTCTTAATTATGAATTAAGGTCACACTTATTTCCTTGTGAGGGTGACTGAGCATTGGCACAGGCTGCCGGGGAGGTTGTGGATTCTTCATCCTCTGAGATATTCAAAAGCCATCTGGACACGGTCCTGGGCAACCACCTCTAGGTGACCTTGCTTGAGCAACCAGATGACCTCCAGATGTGCCTTCCAACTTCAGACAATCTGTGTCACTGATTCTATGAATTCAGGCTAAAGATACCTGATCTAACACATGAACCATGTGCACCTGAACAGCTGTATCTTGTAATGTTTCAACAATCTGGAAAAGTTCAACATCACTTAAATGCTAGTATGAATGTAAATACTTTACATCAATTTAAGTTAATAATACAATAATGAATGGATGAGTTATCATGAGTTATCCTGTTTGTACTTAAATGCTATTTATTCATCCTGTCCATGGTGAAAGTCTCAGTAAATCTGGACAGAAATGTGCTTTCTAGTTGTAAAACATCTTTTTGTTTTTTTTTTAAAAAATTATTTCTAAGTGAAAGGCAGAAGTTGACTATGATGCACCAGGAATTGAAGTTTCTAGAGAGTTAAATTTTCATATCATTCAACCCATTTTTGTAGGGAATTTTCATGCGAATAACTCTTCTTTTGTAGCTATTGAACTGTCACTAAAAGAACAAAGGCAACAGCAAACAACACTGTCTACTTTGTATCCAAGCACCTCAAGCCTTTTAACGAATCACAAACATGAGGGTCGAAAGGTTCGTGCAATCTATGATTTTGAGGCTGCTGAAGACAACGAATTAACTTTTAAAGCTGGAGAACTTATAACTATCCTTGATGACAGGTAATTTATACAGAATGCCTACTAGGAGTATATTACACTGTAAAAAGGAATTGGGAATAATCAAAGGTACTATGTAGAAGGATACATGGGAATACAATTACAATAAAAAATATTTACATATTAAATATTTCGTTATGTCCTAGATTTTCTACATACAAATACATTTGCATAAAGAATCTTTTATGAAGAGTTCTGCATATGAACAAACTGCATTTATTTTCAAGTAATTTCAATGCCTTGTACAGTGCAATTTTTAAGGAAATTCCATATGAGCATGAGTTTTTAATGCGTGGGCGTTTTAATTATTTTTTTTTCTTTAGTGATCCAAATTGGTGGAAAGGGGAAACTCATCAGGGTGTAGGATTGTTTCCATCTAATTTTGTAACTGCTGATCTTTCTGCTGAGCCAGAAATGAGTAAGTAACATTTTATTTATGTATATATGTTAAACCTTGCCATGGCCCAAGGAATGTTTCTGTAGTGATTTACTTTCCTTGTTTCCTTTCCCTTTTGATGGAGTTCCATTGCAAGTTAATATGATACTTGTAAAACTGAGGAGCCTTTGCTGTGTTCTCACAAACAACAGTCATATCTTTGTGTCAGACCAAGGTTACCCAAGCTGGCATCTACTGAAACATATGGTGCTGTCTGCTGCTGGGTTTGTTGGTAGCTTCCTTGAGACTCATTTAGCAGCTCCATTGACACATACATAAATGTAGGCAACAGCAGATTTTTTCCAAATTGCCTTTTTTGCCTGGTTTCAGTGGTATGTATCTAATCAAGGGAAAACTGGCCAGATTGGAGTCAGAGGCAGATTTCCACTATTCAAATAATTCAAGAAAACTACATACTGTTGGTATGTGTGTGTGCATAACGGAAGGAATATTTTTCCTGCGTACTGGTTATCTTGTATTTATTTATATCAGTCTGACCTACTCTAAATATTAAATAAAAATATTAAATATTAGACAATGTTTTAAGTTGCTAGAACTGATTTCTGTAAATATGAAGGGTTTGCAAGATTAATCTTCTGTGATCTCAATACGAGTGTGCCAAAAGTATGAGCAAGTCTGCAGAATTCCATGTTATAGGAGTCATCTGTTCTATGTTAAGAATAACTGATAAGAGTAGTATGATGAGTAGTATTTGGCAGCTTTTTTCTTGTGGCCTCTGCTACAGACAAGTGAGATGCTTTTGCAGGTACTATTTGATGGAGGAAGAACAACAAAATCTCAGAACTTTCAATTTTGTACTTTGCTCTGGAGAAAAGAAGACTTTATTTTGTCATAGATGATTTTCCCAGTTTTCTCTTAAACCTGACTTATTAGCCCTATTTCTTCCTGCTGCTCTTTCTTACTGTTTTCCTGATGACTTATTAATAGTATGTCACATGCAAGGAGGCTGCGATAGAGACATTCACTTGCTGAAACACGTTTCTATTGACTTTGTGTGAACCAATGTCTTTTTTTATGCAATGTACAGATTTGTTTAAAAAAATCGTTTAAGTCTATGGAAATAGTTTTGGCCTTCAAATGTCAACATAATATTAATTTTTTTAAATTTTCACAGTAGATGTTTCAAGTGCAAAGAGCTTAGGCAACATGCTAGCTGTATATATAACATTGTTTTGCTTATTTTTATTTTATACAATAAAATCTGCCTGTTTATTTTTCAGTGAAAGCTGAGAAGAAAACAGTGCAGTTCAGTGATGAAGTTCAAGTTGAGACAATAGAACCTGAGCCTGAACCAGTTTACATTGATGAAGTAAGCATGAAAGAAGTACTAATTTTCAGCTGCTGGTACATTTAAATATGCAACGTTTGACCCTTTCATCTTGTACTTCAAAAACAATTTGAAACATCAGGAGACCATAATCAAAAGAGAATGGAAAGGGAAGGTTGATTTAATTAAAAAAAATCTGCAGTATTCCAATTTGCTCATGTGTCTTGAAGTTCTTCAGAGTTTCTGAAATTGAGTTTGGAAACTGCATTCCATTTAGCTGTTCACCTCCAAAATAGAAGCTTGGTATGGAGTGATGCCTTTGCTTTAAAATTTTGCTTTAAGTACTTCAGGATACCTCAGAGATACCCATCTTAAATGCTGGTTTAGTTTTATTTCCAGCAAAACTACCACTGTCTTCCCTCAGACTGAAAGAGCTCTTTCGTTCTCTGAAAAATGTGAGTTTTTTGTTGCTCTGTAAATAATACTTAGAAAATTTTGTATGGTCTCACTGCAGGGGTTCTGCAAGACTCCCAGGAGCTCTCAGTCCAGTATGTTTTTCCCCCGTCTTTATTTCCCTCCTCCTTCCTCTCCCTCCCAGGAGGCTTAAAGTTGTTCTCTTTATAATTTTTTCCTTTCTCTCTCATGACCTTCCATTTCTTTCTCAACTAAAGTTATGTCGTTGTTTCTTGAAATGAAACATAATTTACTCTTTTCCTAAAATCCTATTTAATTCCACCCTCAGATGCTTTTCCTCCCAGGAGATATTAGTTTGTAATCTGCCGAAATAGCTTATCTCAGGCTTGCCTTGAGATGCCTTCCAGCTTTTGTGTTCTGTGATTCCATGTTTGTTTATGTTTTAGTGTCTTGTTTTGTTTTCAAAATTGCCATAGCATAATTTGTAAGGAAGTAGTTCATTTGGCTTCTTCCTGCCTTTCCTGGGTTTAGGGAGGAAAAAACATGGGTTTAGTTTCCGCTTTGATAAAACCGACCTAACTCCAACCTGTTAAGGACTATTTATTTGATAGCACTCAGCTAAAAAGTTTACATGTATCATTTACATGTATTTTTTGATTAAGCAATGCAGTTCACTTCAAGACACTTTTCAAAGAGTTTATGCCTGTTTATTTCCCACCCACTGGTATTTTTATAAATGGGTTACATTTGAACTGCTTAATTGAAGATGACTGTTGGAATGGGCTGCCCAGGGAAATGGTGGAATCGCTATCCCTGGAGGTATTTAAAAGATCTGTAGATGTGGTGCTTAGGGACATGATTTAGTGATGGACTTGGCAGTGCTAGGTTAAGAGTTGGACTTTATGATCTTAAAGAACTTTTCCAATCTAAACCTTTCTATGGTTCTATGACCTGTTCTGAAGTCAACCATGCAATTCCTCCGAGCATCATCTTAAACTCTCCCTTTCATATGTATATTATTCATGTATGTATTAGTAATGACATTGCTCACGAGCTTATAGGCCTCATGCACTTACAAAATGCAGGGTAGTTTTTCAGTGAATTTACTTTTAAGTACCCATTTCTTTTAAAGTACCCTCTCACCAATGTATTCTGTCAAAACATTTCCAATAATCCCACTAGGTGGTAGTATTTCATATGTAATAACTAGAATGGAAAAATAAGAACTGCTCAAAAAATACTGTTTAGAAGGACTTTTAGGAATAAAGACATATTCTGCACATACCACTTGTTACTACTAGTATTTTTTATTATTTGGCTTTACTTTGTTCAAGCATTTTTATTCCTGTAAAGCAGCATGTATGATTTGTATTTTCTTAAAGTTAATCTTCATGATTTCCAAGTCCCAGGAAATCCAAATGGCTCTTGTAAATAGCTGCTTTAATTTACTGTCCTGAAAGTGTTAATTCTGGTCCTCGCATATGCCCTAATTACACAATTTGTGTTCTAGGATAAAATGGACCAACTCTTGCAGATGTTACAAAGCGCGGATCCATCTGATGACCAGCCAGACCTCCCGGAATTGCTTCATCTGGAGGGTGAGAAAATTTTATGGGTTTTTTTGTTGTTTTGCTCTCTAGTAACTACCTGTATCAAACCAAATTGAAACAACAGTGGAAGCTACTTCAGCTTCATATGCACATCACAATCCTGCCTCAGGAAAGTGCCTGAGTTGTAATTATCTTCTCACTTCATGTTTCCAATACCTTAAGAGTCCAAAGTGCGGAATTTTACTTCAAAACAAGCCCACTCCTCTGTCAAGGAAACTTTATTCCACGTTCTTTTCCTTTTCAAGTCCTGGGAATACTTAATCTTATTCATCCATTTTTTCCCTTTTTAGAGTAGCGCGGAATGAGTTGCTATCTGTGAGAAGAGCTGGAAATACTACTGAGGCTTAGAATAGACCTGTGGGTGTCCCACATGCTTTTCGTTTACATGCACAATTTTTATAGGACTTTAATGTTAATTAATACCTTACACAGTGCTACAAATTAGACTAGTCCTTTAGACTTAAATTATTCAGGCTGCCTCTTCAAAGAGGCAAAATTAACACTTTCAGGACAGTAAATTAAAGCAGCTATTTACAAGAGCCGTTTGAATTTCTTGGGACTTGGAAATCATGAAGATTAACTTTAAGAAAATACACTTTACCTGAGTTGATAGATGCAGCAAAAATTTTAGAAGGGAGCTTTGGAGAGGGAAATAAAGAAACTTACATGTCATGAGACAGAACATTGGATTAAGTTGTTGTTTCAGGTAGAAGCAGCCTTTAAGAAGATGGCAAATTTGATATCTATCTAGAATGGTTTTATTTTGTCAAGTACCAAGTATAGTTATAGAGGCTGTTGTCTAAGAATTGAATTGCTTATATCTAGTCTAGGACAGAGGCAAAGAAATTCAAGGTATGCTTGTCATCCAGTCTCTAGATCTGACTTACATTAGGATCTCCTTTCAAAAAGCATTGTGAGATCATTAGACCAATGCTGAATTTTATATTAAACCATGGGATTGCTCCTGGAATCTGAAAGCTGTAGTGTAGTCAAATGATTGCTTCCCATTTACCTACAAGTGCACTTGCCAAACATATGACTGTTTGTAGGTCTGTATGACTGTACTTGCTCTGCAGTTCGGTAGGCCATGGATAGCTGCTATTTTTGGCATAGGTTCTGGGAATTTTGTTACACCTGTGTGTTGGATCTGGGGTATCTACCAGTGGTGACAGGTGCTGATCAACATTTGACCAAAAAAAAATTCATTTTTTTCTGCCATCCAAGTATCCAGTCACAAATGTCTTTAAATTGGAGCGCTTATGACACCACTTTCAGGAGCTCCAGATTTGAGGTTGGCAGCAGTGCAGTCATCGTGTTAGCACAGAGACATCTATGCAATCCTTGTTACGCCTTTTGCCACACTTCTGTTATACATAAAAATAGCCAGAACTAGGTTTTACATATTTTCCTTATTTTTCTACCCAAGTTCAAAGTAGCACATGAATGCCTTTGATACCACTCCTTTTTTTACCCTCAGTTGCCATCAAGGAACGCATTAGTGATCACCCTTTAACCCATCAGAGGCTTTCAGGACCTTCTGCATCTCTAATTTGAAAAGACTGGGAGTGAAGGCAGTGTTCCAGAGCTGCTTATAATGCATTTTGGTCATCTGTGATGCCTGAATCTTTTTTTCTCATCTCTCAGTTTGTGTTGAATAGCTCTTGGGATTAAACACATCTCTATTAGTAAATAGTTCATTGCTTGGGTAAGTGGGCACATCTTGCATTATAGAATAGGGTTAGACTGCTATATCCCCTTTCAGCTTCCTTGTCTGTTTATTTTACATCTAGCAAACTCCGTCTTTCTGTTAGTTAACTGTGGTTTGCTTGGCAGTTACATGAACTCCATTCCCTTGTGCTGAAAGGTGTCAGGGAGTGCGTTTTTGCTAATTTTAGTGCTTTTCTAGTCTACTGATGTTTTTGTGCTGGTTTTCGCACGTTAGTGATTTGAAAAAGCCCCTTTCCCACAGTTTTGATAGTAGAGAGATAGCAGTGTGTTGTTAGCAACTTTGATGTACAGATGTTTTAAATAATTTCAGCCTGTTTTCCTTTTTATCCTTTTCATAGCTAGTCTTTTTTGTAGTAATGTTAGTTGAGCATATTAGTTAGGTTGCAGTGGTGAATTTTCTCCCTTGAAGAGGAGATTCCCTTTCAGATTTACTTGAACTTTTTCATGCAAAATAGTTTCATCTTTACACTCCCTGGATGTTAAATGTGTTTTGTGTTTTCCTTTATTTTTATTTTCTTTTTAAAATGAACCTTTAAAACTACCAGTACTGAAAACTTCATCTGGATCTCACTCTTAAATTGTTGATGACACTAGCTCTGTCTTTTTTAGCATACAGATTATAGTAATAATTAAAAAAAATATTTGGACTGGCATCTACACATTTCTATGATAATTTTTGTAAAGCTGCGTTCTGACTCACAGTATGGAAAACTTTACTCTGATTTATTTTATTATCTTTCTATTCTAGCAATGTGCCACCAGATGGGACCTCTTATAGATGAAAAGTTGGAAGATATAGACAGGTAAAAAAAAGTTTTGCCTCAAATGCAGATTGATTCTTAGAAATACCAGTGTTGTTACTTAATGATATCTTAATAATTTCTGTGAATACTGGCAAAGAAAATAGGTATATTTATTAGTAGCTTCTCATCTGGGAGGAGGTTTGAAGGGGGAGGTTTCCATAGTGATGTAATATTTTGTAGTATTGTACCATTTCATATTCTAGCACTTGTCAATCAGTATGAATATGTTGCTTATCATGAGTCGTGAAAGTTTCCCTGGATTGTCTCTTCTGTTTTGTCTGAAGTTACCTAAATTGCACCGTAAGCTGTTAAATGTATTTTCTAGAAAACATTCGGAACTTTCAGAGCTCAATGTTAAAGCAATGGAGGCTCTTTCCTTATACAACAAATTGATGAATGAAGACCCGATGTATTCCATGTATGCAAAACTACAAAACCAACAGTATTATATGCAGTCATCTGGTGTTTCTGGCTCTCAGGTATGTTTGTAACCTTTAGGAGCTATCAATGTTACCATGTACGTACTGAGCTGTGGTTGAATTCTTAAACATTAGTGATAAGCAGTTTTTAACATGAGCTAATTATTTACAAATGTGTTTGAATAATTTTTTTATGGGATACTTCTCTACACTACCAAAATAAATGCATACTGATCTATAAAGTGTGGTGGAGCGTGTTGGTTACAATTAATAATTTATTTCCTATTTCTATCCTTCTGTTCCCTCCCCCTTGCCTCCTGAGTTAGAAACCTCTTTTTATGACCTTTGTTACCTTAGTACTAGGTTAAAATCATCTTGCTCCTTCAGAGATAATATTAAATAAAAAAGCAGTATTTTCTTTCAACACAGTATGCAAAAAAACACAACCAACTAAAAGAAAAACAAAACAAAAAACAACAAACACCAAACCACCAAACTTGTTTGTTTCAGCTGCAAGCTTTGGATAGTCCGCTTTTTCAAGTTCTTACACTTTTATTTCTTTCTGTTCAGTTCTTTTTGGTCAAGGAAGAAGCGCATGCTGTACTTTGAGTTGCACATAAAATTAAAAACTAAAGCGTCCAGGGCTTTACAATAGTGGGTTAAAGAAAGTAAAGAACTGAAGGAGTTCCTGTTTTAAGATTATGCCCTGCCCACCCTGAAATAAATCTCTTTTAGTTCCCCTCTTTTTTTGAAATATCAGTAGAGAGCATTTAGCATTTAAATTACTGAAGTTAAAAATTATAATTATTTCATGGCAGCATTTCCATGTAATATTCCATAGTCTAATGCACAGTTTCTGTATTCTTTCCCTGCTTATAGGAATATCTAACATTTCAAACTGCTTTTAATAATTCACTTGCTTTTTGAGTGAAATAAAAAAATTCAGACCAATTTATTAATGCCTACACAGTATTCTATAAACATTGGGGCTAGATTTAGTTCTTTTTGCTTCCTACCAATATATAATTTCTTTCAGTGTCTTTTAAACAAGAGGATGTGCGTTTTGCAGTGTCATTAAGAGGAACATTGTCCTCTGTTCTCATGTGATAAGCAATGGAGTCATGACCCTATCTAGTAATTTTAATGTTTTGTAAATAGGACTGTTTCTGGGATTCTTAAAGGGAAAAAATGGATTTTTGGGTCAAGATGAACCAGTATAATGTTATGAAAAGTTAAGAGGTCTTGTGGCTATGCAGCCTTCTAAAATTCTTTTGTGATATTGATATGTCATCTGAGATTTATGATTCTTAAGATAGAAGAGCTGTATATCATAAACCTGCATCAGCTCAGCTTTGCAGAGACCTGATAATTTCTTCTAGTCATTTGTGTTAAGCCAAATAATTCATGATTGAACAAAAGCATAAGACTTAAAAATTTAGTCTTGATTTAGAATACAGCCGGCACTAGCAAGCTTTTCCCCTAGTTAGCTGTAAAACATGTTAAACTGAAATTTACTTAACACCTCTTTTTCCCTTCTGCCCCCCTCAAAATTTTTACAACAGCAGTCTCAACAGTTACATAAAATGTCTGGTTAACTAATGGCATGAAAATAATACGTTGTTGTATAACTAGTGAAAGTTATATGGGCATCAAAAAGTATTCTGCTTTGGACTTCTGTTATGTGATTTTAATCCTTCAGTGTTTTCATTCAAAAGTAACAGCTCTAAATTAGTATGAGTGATGGTCATTAAAATAAAATTTTAAATAGGAGCTTCCCAATAAACTCTTTGACCTTTTTAGTACTGGAGACTGATGTTAGAAATGTAAACAGTGTTTTTGGAAACTCTGGTATTTTATTCATACTGCGCCACTTGATAGAAGACAATTAGTTGCTTTCTATTAAAACATCTGTAATGAAAGGCTTGAGAGGCTGTCTTCAAGTTCTAAAGTCAGATACTAAATACCAAATTTTCTCGTATTTTATTTTTAATATTCCCTTATTTAACTTCCTAGGTTTATCCAGGGCAACCTCAAAGTAATGCATATCTGGTGACAGGGAGCGCACAGATGGGCCATATTCAAGGCTATAATCTTCCTCCTGAACAACTCTCTTCTCTCAGCCAAGGCACAGTTACTCCATCTGCCAGTTCGGTACTGCCTGGTCAGCCTGCACAGACGTCTTACACAAAGTAATTTTAACTATTTTCCTAGTCAAGTTTAAATTAATTTAAATGTAAAGTACTACAGATAATATTTGAAGGAGGTTTTTTTTTTTTCTGGCTTTGCATAATTTCTGAGGTAGTGAATATTGGGTTGCTCTTTTTCTCAATTATCATACTGTGGAAGCATAGGGAGAATTCTGCTCATTCTAGGAAAGAAGTGAATGGGCTATGAATACTTATTAAAGCTTATACAGCTTCTCCATATTAAAGGAGCTACAAGTGGCTTTCTGTTTTAGGTAGATGTCCAAAGATGCTAAGTTGCGTATATAGTGAAAAAAAGTTTTTAATTAACCCTAGGAAAAAAATAGTCTTCTTTACTCTCTGTATGAAGTAATTTAATTTTATAAACTTGAGAGAGAAATCCATCTTGAGTTATTAAAGTATTCGTTAGTTTTTGTCCCCCAGAGTTACTTATTTGGGGTAGGTAAGACATATCTTGATAAAGCGAGTTTCTGTATATTTCATCTGACTTGTTTGCTATCTAAAATGGTTGGGTTTTTTTTATGAGCAGAATGAAAGATAGATGGGATTCCACGTTGTGCATTGAAATGAAACAATGTATAGATACGCATTGTAGTTTTAAATCCATGGCAGGTGTGCTAGGTGTGTTTAAATCTGAGGAACAAGTTTGAGTTTTAACTGGAATATTCATTGACTACAGTTCTAAATAGGCAATGAGTCCAGAGTTAGGAGATTTTTGTGTGCTTATATAGAACGGCTATAGAAGTAATAAAGTGTTGCTGTTCTGTTGGTAAATTGTTTCTTGACTCAACTTTTAATCTCTTTATTTCAGTGCAATGGTTGGCTCTGTTGCTGGGAATACTTACTCTAACCAGGCTTCAGTTTATAGTCCACCACCTGCTACTGTTGATGTTGCTGCTTATCAGAATGCTGGAACTAATATGTCTCAGGTGCCAAACTATAGCTTAGCATCTACCGCTCTGCCACAGACAGCAGGCAGCCAACAAGCACCTCCACAACAACCACAGCCTCCACCACCTCAACAGCCACAGCATAGTTACTCACAGAAGGCTCTGCTATAGGATCCAGGACTTCTGATTCCTAATCTTCTTTAACCTCTGCTAAAGGCAGTTGGCAATTCTATGAGTTTCTTCCTTTAATCTCTTCAACTTCGTTTATCCTCAGCTTAATAAGAGTCTATCTTGGTGAACAAGTTCAATTTGCACTGACTTTCTAGGAATTTTTTTTTTAATTTTGCAGAGGAACAGATGTATCTAGGACATTTAATTCCTTTTAAAATGCCTAAAAATTGGTACAAGATTATTTATGTCTGGTAAAATTGGCTAGTCTGTGAAAAGAACACTTGCAAACTGTTGTGGCATATATGTTATGTACATATAGTGTGTGATTGCGATAGTGGCCATTTCGTATAGCTATGGTGATCATGTGAATATATTTAACACAATGTTTAAAAATAATTTACTTTACTATTTTGTTTTAATCATGAACTGACAACCATGTTTCATAGTTTTGTCTAGTTTTATGACAGTTGTGATGTCTTTCTCCAATGCAGGAAAAGCAGTAATTTTGCATATCGCAGTTACACTTACAAGCTAAGGTCTATATACGAATTTGCAAACTTATTTGAGTTTCATTGGTTTTTGAATCGAACACAAGTGTATCGTGACTATTAGATGGCTTGTCTACCAAAGTAAACTAGTTAACTAGTAAGTGGTTTGGGGGGATAACAGCAAATTATGATTCTGCTTCAGATATAATTAGTAACTTAAAACTAATATTCAGAGGCTGCTAAACATATCATGGGACCATGCAACAGGATCTTGCATTTTATCATGAGAAGCATATAATTTATTTTTTCCTTGTTGTTTTTACAATGAAAGCCAGAACTGTGTTCTATGTGTGTTGGTAGACATTACACCAAAGACAGGAATTCAGTTGGAGGAGAAATGATGGAATTTTAAACTGGAACACACAACATGAATAACACTACTTTATTCAAGTCTTCTTAATTAGAACATGGAGAATTATGGACATTTAAATCACTTTGCTGAACAAACCTTCAGGGCTTTATTTTCTCTCTCGTGGCCTTGCTTAACGATTTGTTCTGTTTACTGTTCTTACACAAACACTTCTGCCTTAAACGTCTGTTTTAATTTCCAGTTGTACCATTTGAGTTTATTAGCCGTTCTATAGTATGAATGGTTTGAGGCATCTTGTTTTGATTCATTGTCAGGTTAATTTAAAATTTTTTCTGCAGCAATGTGCATTTTAAACCCTTGCATTTCTCAGTAACTTAGCCAGGTGGCTCTTAAGGCATATTTTCTTTCTATAGCTGAAGGTGTTGTAAAAGGAACATGGTAATGGAAGGTAGCATTTTAGATGTGCCTGATCAAAGCTTATTGTACACAGATTGTGTTACTTTGCATTTGTATTCAGTCTGTTAATGCATCCTGGTTTTCTCTTATCTTTTCCAGTGACTCTAATCCCAATTAGAGCAATACGAGATGGCTTCAACATCAGATCTATGTTTTCAGTGTTGTTAGTGTGTATGTCAGAAACTGTTCACTTTTGTGTACTATATTTTGGTGTGATGCTTCTGGAATTAAATGTTGCAATTGTACATTATACTATAAGCTGACCTCAGTTATCCCATACACCCCCATGTCTGTTCAGTTATTACTGAACACACACGAGGGTGTATCCGTTTCCGGGTTAAGGATGGCCCATCTGTCTTTGCCGAGTCAAGTAGTGACACAGTGCGGTGTATTGCACTTGCATGAATAAGTGGCAATCATTACGAGTCCATGCTGCCTAATTTGTCCAAATTAACAACCATGTTATAAAACTTTGTTGGAAAATTTAAACATGCAATGACTTAATAACAATTACTATAAGCTGAATTAAATTAATTAAAGGGAGCAAACAAGGCATGCACAATAATAACAATAAACAGCACGCATATAACATGTCAATCAATTTTTGAACGTAATTTACTTACAAAGGTGTGGATAATGTCTACTGACAAAAATAGAGTGACATTTGAAAGGTGGCGGGCCAGTTGATTGCATTGAGATTTTGAGAGTCAAATTTCCTCCAAAATTCCATAATTATCAGCATGCCATTTTCCATGTGCTCCAATGGGGAAACCTAAAAATATAATAGATGTTGCATTTGCTAAGTCTTGGATTTGTTCCTTCAGATGTTTGTATTTCTTAACTTTTGCATCTGCCGCCTCCTTAAGTGTTGTTAATTTGGTCTCATATCTTACTGTTACATTTATAACCTATGCAGCATTGTTTTTGACAAATATTAAATTGGGTTTAAATAGTTCATTATTTTTGTCTCTAATAGATGGTTCATTGAACACAATCCAATTTTTATTTCGTGCTTCCTCATTTCCTGCATCTTATTACAATAACCAATTATGTGGGCACAAGTTTCCTATTCCGCCGAGCAATGTCTACAGGATTTAATACTAGACTCTAAACTACCCCTTGCTAGAAATTCATGAGTGGGATAGACATTTGCTCTCAGTTGTAATGCCGTGATGATGAAGAATGCCCCTGTACCTCACAATCCAATTATTGCTGATATTATCCTTCTCAAAGATGTTAATCCCTTTTCTCTGAGTCCCAAGTTTGGTTCGGCTCTTAAATTCATTTCTCCACCAGTTATATGGCCTCAGATAGATGGTCCTTGGGGTGGATATCTCCTGCTCTGAGACTGGTTAATCTCCACCAATTTGATCGTCTATCACTGACTTTGAGTCCCAAATTGATGGTATTTTCATCTCTACCAGCTGTTATCCATAATTTCTTAAACTCCTGTTCGATGTTTTCACTTTTGGAAAATTCTCTGACAGCTTCATTCGAAGACTGAGCAATTCTATGCAGCCTTTGGGCTGGAATACTTGGAATTTGTCTTGAAAGTCTCATAATGCCAAGCCTGCCATCGCTTATGCTGGAGTAAAAGATGGCGTCACAAGTACTCAAGGGTAGATGTAGCCATCCCTTGATGGCAGATCTTATTTCTGTATCAAGGGACTCAAGGTACATGGCCTTGACATTTCCTTGGTTGACAAAGTAAATCAATCAAGGAATGGCGTACCCCTTCAAGATGTCAACCTTTTGCATAGGTTTTAAAGCAGCCTTATCAATCCGGTGTATCTAATCACTGACCTTCCCCTTCGATTCAGGTTTAGTTATTCCCACCCATGGGTCAATCTGTAGACCCAGGTATTTCTCCGAATCTCTGGGGCTGATCATGTTCAGGGGAGTGCCCTTAATAACCCATGGAGGGCAACTGTTGATCGTGTAAGAGTCTTTGGTCAACTTGATGTAAAAGCCGTGACGTTTCATCCCCTGAGTTCTGAGGCCAGTCAAGTCACAAAAAGCCTCTAATATCTTGATATTCTTTCGCATTCCTTTCCATGATTCCCTTAAAAGGACTAAGTCATCTGCAAAAGCTAAAGATATTAGTTACCCTGTACTAATACAGGGTACTAATACAGGGTATTAGTACACCACACCCTTTCTCTTCCAATTTACACAATAGAGGGTCCACAGATAAGTTAGATAAGAGTTAACACCTTTATGGATCCAAATAGGATCTGATTGCTTGTTTTTCAGTTCAATATGCGTCCTGATATGAGTGTACAAGTTGTTAATAAGGGAGATAAGATGATTATCAACCCCTTTTTGTTCCAGAGTCATTAAGATATGATCGTGACTCAGTTGTCAAAGGCCTTCTTGAGGTCAATGAAAACTAACCCCAGGTGATCTCGTTTTCCACTCCTCATTATCAGCTATAACAGTTTCAGATTTTCTGCACATCCTGGAGATTTAACAAAACCCCTTTGTCTGTTGTTAATAGGGCAAGCCTTGGTCAATTGCTCAGTCAGGATTTTTGAGAACAACCTTAAAACGGCTGAACCGATGGTAATTGGCCGCTGATTATTGATGTTGCCTTGACAATCCTGAGCTGATAACTTTGGTATTAATATCGTCCGACACTCTCTTACCATGTCAGGGATCACACCGGTCACCAACCATAGATTGAAGAGATCCGTTAAGTGAACGAACTGAGGGTCACCCTTCTCAAGATCTTCCGCCCTCAGTCCGTCGGAACCAGGCGCTGCCTTCTTATTCATGTCTTGGATGTTTTTCAAGACTTCACCCACTATGATCATAGCAAGGAATGCTGAGTTGTCCGCCATACCCATGGATCTGAAGGAGCGGAATGTTCCGGGAGACTCCCATCTGGATTTGAACACTTCATGAACTTCGTCCGACGGCATCTCACATTTTAGGGCTTCTCTGTCATCCAGTATGATGTTCGCCAGTTTTCCTCTATCGAGGTAAAATAGCTTCTGGAATCTCAGATACTTTCCCCTTTTCAGCGTTCTCTTCTTTGTCCACCTATTTGTTGGTCTCCAAGGAGATGGCTTGACATGAGCTTTCCGGGCTCCACATACCCAGTTGGTTTCTAACTCAGAGGACGTCTTCCCAAGGGTTGCCAGGCAGTTTTTCATTGCCTCGTCAATTAGCATTGACTGTTCTTCCGGGCCTTTAATTATCTTTTCGTATGTATCACTGAAAAAGGGCAATTTTCCAGATTTTAGCACTTCTTTAATCATCATTTCATAATGGGACCTAAGCCCCTGATCTCCATTGTTCCCAGTATCGACAGATGTGCCTTCATATAGATGTTCGCTCATTGCCAGATTGTTATCTTCTTCCTTTTTATCACCACTTTTTATCAACATCTGTCTCTTATCACTTATCTGTTTTGCCATTTTAGATGGAATATTTTAACTTAACTTTAGATGAAATATAATTAACTTACTGATGTTTCTTGAACCCTCAAATTGCTTCTCCAGTTTTAAAGGATTAACCTCATCTTCATTGCAGCACTGATGATGTGTTGCCCTTGCAGTACTTGTCTTCGGCTGAGACGCAAGAATCCGCTCTTTAGTCCGACTAACTGGGTGAACCAAATGCTTGTGTTGGCTCAGGCCAATCTTTGTACTAAACATTCTTTTACATTCCTCACAAGAAAAGCCCACTGTCGCACTCAGCGTTTTTTTCCCTTTACACTTTGGAAAATGACATGCAATACTATGATGTTTATCACTCTTTCGATCACAATTGGCACACTGAAATACTATATACTACTTTCCATGGACCCTTGTAAGACGTTCAGTCAATCCCGATGCCTTCCCAAACTGGGTCCCACAATATGGACATGATGGATTTTTGTCCGAGACCTTCACCATTGGTGTTCCCTCAGGGAAAAGATCGTTGTGCATTCCCAGTTCAGGAATAGCTGGTGCCGGACTATCCTGAATATTATCACCAGAGGCTGGAAGTTCCTCCTCCTCAGCTTCCACCCTCTCCCTTTCATTTGAGCTGGTATTACTGCCCACCAATTCCAGAGGATTTGGAACTTCATGAACCTCTGGGAACATACTCAGTTCATCTGTTCCAGTAGATGGATGGTATCTTTCAAATGTCCCATCTTTTTATTTGCCAATCTTCATCTACTGGTTTTATCGGATCGCTGGTGGTTTTTGCGATCTCTGTATACCACCAATCGGAAATGCATGTTTGTATGGCCACAGACGAGAAAAGCAATCTCGACATCAAGCCCATTTTGTCCAATCCAAGTGACAGATGTCTACGCCTGGTTTCCCCCTCTAGACAACCAGGCAGTGCCCAACTAATTCATGTGGGCTGAGGACAGGGCTCGCAGGCAAAACTTTGAGCACAAGTTTGTTTCACCATTGGGATACTATCGAACAGCTGGTGAGACTGTTCGACAGGGAGGAAGCAGCTATGATTCTGCTCCACTGGGGCAGAGACCGGCTTGGTTACCCCAAGGGGCATCCAGTGGGACCATGAGGAGATGTGGCCTCTGCAACAGTCCAGCTAGTAACTACGTTTCCATCTCTTAAGAGAGTCATAGTTACTCCTGCCTTTGTTTCACTATTTTAATAGACACTGGTATTTTGCCTGTTAATGCTTTCCAATAACTACTGTGCAAAACTTCTTACTGGAGTGATTACAAAACATGCCCATAGCTGATGTGTTCCAGATGAGGCTGTTCTAGCGAGCTGGCTGTTTTGATACTAGTATTTTCATGTATTGTTCTTTAGTATTCTTAAGCATCTTTACAGGCTGTCATTACTTCAGTACTTGGTCTCATCACAAAAGCCTGAAGAATTTGAAATACTAAAAAAATAAATAAATCAAAGATATTGTGTAATAGATCATTTTTAATAGACTCAAGATGTAGTTTTCTTTAGAAAGAGCCCCTAGTACCATTTATATAGTGTTCTCTGTATGCTTTAGGTACTTTATTCCAAATCAGAGGAACAATGTGTATAGGAATGTATAATTTCTACACAAAAGTGAAAATAGCCTTTTACTTCATAGTTCTTAGGCCCTGATTCAAGGACGAGCTTGAAACATCAAAGTGGACCAGCTGGCATTGACTATTTGTATTCTTAGGTTTTCACATGTTGCCTAATAGAGAGCTATGGAACCTCTGTACCAAAAATGGCTCAGCAAAAGTACTTGTTACTAATTTGCCTTTGTTTTTATTTTTTTGATGTCTTCTTTCCTTAACACACAGAAATGCTTGTTCCTGGTTTCTCCTTTGAACACTGAAAACTTATGCGTATCTTCAGTTTTTTTGCTTTCCCACTTCCTTATTTTGGGCATTTATCCATCTTTAAGAAAATTAAAATAACCTTTCATTTGTTTCATGATGACCAAAAATCACTTTCTAAACTGCAATGCCACTATAAATTCAGTATAGTAAAAGTTGTGGGAAAAAAGATGGATACTTCTTATTGTCCTTCATGCATTTATTAGAGTCACTGTTTTAAGGTATCTCTCATAACAAATTGTAAATTTTCATTGTCCATAGTTCATCAGTTTTCATTGTCCACAGTTGGTGCAGTGGATCACTGAGTGTTTAGGTTCAAAGCCTTAGTGTTTCTGTTGCATCCTACATTTTCCATTTCAGATGCAATTTTCAGCTTAAATTGAGTTTGCAGCTGTATTGCTTCATATTGGTATTTCTCATTTATCAGAAAAGATGATTTTGTCTTCTTGCTTGGTTGTGTCCCATATGATAGATACTCTGTTGTGATGCTCCCTGCCTTGCTAGATGCTGCCATTGCACTAATTCCTTCACTCATCCTCTTACATCCTCTCTAACTGATAATTTAACAATTCTGTTTCAGTTCACTTCCTCTCTATTGGTTTAGTAGTGTGAACCTGGAGATGCCATTGCTGGGGCTTCTCTGCTGTGATTTGTTCTAAGGTTCCTTGTTTATGCATTGTTTTGACCAAGTTTGTGTGTCTTCTGTCTCACTGTGGTATTGAACACTGAAACATGGGTGAGAGGGGGAAAGGACATGTACAGCTTCTGTTTGGAAAAGCTTTTCAGCAAATGAATAAAATGTCAGAAAATTAATCCATTGGAAAGTTAAGAATTCCTGGAAGTTGTTATTCATGTTCTAATAGAAGATCTGGAATTTTTTAATGTCTTGATTCTCTACATGTAAATCGTCATTGAAAGGCTAAAAAGTTTTAATAATATTTTTTATAACCCTTTGTTATTTATCTCTTTCATCAAGGAATGCAAAACTGTTAATTAACTTCAGAAGGGGTATTTAGTGGCTTGGTTATCATGAACTGGAGCAAACTCTGGAAAGTGCCTTCTGTGGATTTCATTTATATAAAGAAAGCTTGTTCACGCATGTGTATCATCTCATTTTATGCACTCATAACAAAGATGTCAAGATTTACTGTAAAGCATACCAAGAAACGTACTGAGGCAGCATGTTAAAATTTGCTAAACTGATGTCATTTTCCAGAGCATGGCAGGAACAGCTGCAACATATTTACCCACCTCTGCTTCGTAACTGGTACCCATATAGATCTGTATTTAATTGGGCAAAGCACATGTAGACAGCAGTAAAACAACAGTAAAAAGGAACAAAATGTAAGAATTACTGCATGCTTCGCAACAGCTGCAGAGCAGCTTATTGCCCTTGTGGTGCAGTTACTATTCATGGCTTTTGAGAGTGGGGACAGGGACAGAACTGTATCTGAGTAACCAGAACTTCAAAGAATTCTGCCAGATTACAATGCGTAGATGTAATAACGGAGATAAATTTGCTTTTACATGCATATTCTGCTGATCAAATCTAGGTTGATACTATAGTTCTCTGATTTCTTCTAGATGGCAGGAACATCAGATTTACACTGGAGAACTGCTTAATACCACATTATCGCAATTTTTTTCAGTATTTTCTCTAATACCACTTACATTTTTTCACTCATTTCAAAACTATCTGTGCAGTTTTTACAGATAACAATCTTACCTGATTCCTTATCTGCTGGGTTTCACAAACAGAATGAAAAAGAACATCTCTAATTACAGCAGCTACTTTGAATTACAGAACAGCAGCCTCCTTTGGAGAAAATGCTTGTATCTGTTTGAAGAACAAAGTGGCATAATTTTTCCAGTTAAAAATTAGAAGCAGATTTTTTTTTTAAGAAAAAGGTACAGTGAAATTTACAAAAACCTCCAGTGCTAGAAAAACCTCCATTGCTAACAGCAGACAGAATAGTTTTTTTACTTTGTTACTCAAAGTTAGTAAAGTTGACCAACTCCACACTACAGATACTTAATTTTCAGCTGCAATAAAGAATTATCATCCTTTATGTGTATACTATCCAACACCACAGTAAAACATGGGAAGGTCTTGACATTTGAACTTTTTGCTTCAATATGTAAAAAACACTATGTATGTTTTCGAAGCTTTGTTTCTTGAATTAGGGTGTTTGCATTTAAAAACATTCCGTTTACTACTATGTAAAATTGCAGAACTCAAGTTCAGTTTTCATGCCTGCTACGTTTGCAAAAATGTGGTAGGACTTTTTGTTCTTCTATCCTGCATGTGCTTTTGAAAATCCAGATAATTTTTGTCTTCACCATGAAAAAGAAAGAAGCCTGCTGCAGTCTGCTTTGGTTTTAATAAAGTGTACACAGTAGCAAAGTGCATTTTTGGTTTTGTTAGTTTTGATACCCCCTTTGATGTTGGCATATGTATATATTTAGATACACTGCACTGTTGTACAAGAACTGTTTTAGTAAATAACACTTTGTAAAAACTGTTAATTGTTTTTGGTATGAATGCAAAATATTAAAGTTGGAGTATTTAGTTCATTATGTTGCAAAGTCCATTTATAAATTTCATGAAATAATAATCAGAAAAGAACTTCCTTGTACTTGTGCCTTTGATTTCTAAAATCAGTGCAGGTTAATTTTTATTTCCCATGTTCCTGAGTTCGGTGTACAACCTTAGCAGTTGTACTTTGGACCCTCCTTGTAGAGGTGCTGAATCCAACAGGATGGTGCGGTGTGGTTTGTAAAGCCTGTTGCCACAGAGACACTGTTCACTCATAGAAAATCATTTGATGGGTCAGTGTCTTTATTTATGACTTTTTGGCTATAGGAAGCGGACGTATCAAGAAAAGGAACCCAGTGTATCCATCACTGGGCCACTTAGTTTTATGCAGATTATTCTATAGTGGATTTCTAAGCTGGGTTTACTAACAAGCGAACAAATCTGCCCTGACTGCTACTGAAATAACGCTGGAATCTATTTCTAGACAGTTGTGATTGCTCGCTGCTCTTGACTCATGCATCCTCACGTACTGGTAGGTTATGCAGATGTGTTTACTTTCACAAATTAAGTGTCAGACTGTCCCAATTCGCTGTGCTTCACAAAAGAGTGTGAACATTCAGTTCCTTTAGTATTAATGTCTTTTTGACTTGTGAAAATGTCCCCAAATTAGCCTTTTTCTTTGTTCCCCTGGTGACATACTCGCATAGCTGATGCTGAAGAATTGTGGCAGAGTTCCTTTAGGCAAAGCCTGTGGCAAGAAACATGTAGCCTGATGAATATAGGAAATATTATGGTTTACATAAAACCATATTTTATCTAAGAACAAATGGAAGTCGCAGCTCAGCCAAGGACAGAGAAGTCGTGGTTCTCTGGAACTGTCTGAAGAACCCTGGGTCAGTAACAACCATCTCCCTGAAATGTGCTATTGAAATGTTCAAATATGTTTTTCAGAGAAACTGAATGTGTTGTCTAAAAGACTCTTGTTAGGGGTGAGTTTTTCAGAGGGCTCTTTTTCCTCCTGGTGCAGTGAAGAATTTTTTGCTTTAACAATCTCACTTTGTAAAAAGTTTCTTGCCGCTTCCATGGCATCGTGATTTATCTGACTGTGTGGATAATGACACTCAAGTAAGATTCAGCATTAGTAATTTTTAAAACTCCTCCTGCTTACTTAACTTTAAAGTAGGTAATTTTAATTTAGTAATTTATCTTACTAAGCTTTTTCTCTCTCAAAATAGACATGCTTTCTACTCGTGAGCACTTCTTATCTTCTGGATAATCAAGGCTTCCTGAATATGTTAGCTGCTCCTTCCACAGTTGGGGAGTCCCACTGATCACCTCAGGGGGCAATTATTTGCCTCAATTGCTCAACCCAGTCTCTAATTTTGCCTCTTCCAAGAACTAGACTCCCTTGAATTTGTCTATCCACAAGGCTCAAATTGATACTAGACTTGTTGCTCAGGTTTCTTTATGCAGGACAGATAGTAGGTAGCAAGCAATAAATTGCATATCAGTAAAGGACAGTGAGCTGAGCAGCATTCAGTGGGATCCTGTAGTTAAGCAGCAGTAAATGCAAAGAATCCAAATCTCAGCTCTCCTGTGTATATACACTTTAAGTCAGTTTCATATAGTATATGTTTCCTAATGGTTATCTCCTCCTTTCTTATGCTTTCTTATACTTGATCCTTATAGTGAGCATGCATACAAATACTAATGGTTCGTAAATCATACGCTTAATTAATTTTATATATACATAATATAGAATCATAGAATTATCTGGGTTTGAAGAGACCTCCAAGATCATCAAGTCCAACCCTTAATCCAACACTATCTTGATTACTAGATCATGGCACTAAGTGCCACATCCAGTCTTATTTTAAAAACCTCCAGGGATGGTGAATCCACCAGCTCTTTGGGCAGGCCATTCCAATGCCTGATTACTCATTCTGTGAAGAACTTTTTTCTGATATCCAGACTTTTTTCTGATATCTGATATGTCTCTATGTTTGGACATTTCCACTCTGCATATTGTCCTTCCACAATAATACAGGTGTCTCATGGAGCTTTTAAGTTGTTTTCTGAAATGCAGACAGTCCTGCTCTTTAATCTCTGAAGTACTGTACCTTTCCCTCATCACTGGTTCAATCACAACACTGCTATAACTTGGCTTTGTATTTTTCAAGTCTCTGTAATGTTGCTTTGGCCTACAGCATATTCTCGACATAGCACCTTGCCATTTACTTTGGATCATCATTTTCTGATTCACTTTATTCTTTTTTTTTGTCAGTGGCACAGTTTCAGAAGGGATTTGGCCAGATTCAGGAAAAGACCACCTCTGTTCTTGGAGAACTGAAGTTGAGTTCCAAATTGTTCAATGGTAAATGCTGGTAGTTGCATCCAATGTGTTAGTTTTATCCATTAGAGGATTGAGAAAGACAATTAATTTGGTATGTGTCAAGTCTATCACGAATTTTTGAGTGATTCACCATACATTGTGTGTTGCTTTTAAGAACGAAATTATGGTTATACAATCCCAGAGATTATTTCAGCTTTCATTCCATTTAGACCATGCCTTAAACAACTTTTGCAGTCTTGTTTGTTTCTGCAGTCTTGCTTGTTTCTGCTAGAACCTTTGTACATTCTTTCAACTCCACTTTTTTCACAAAGGACTTGATATAAAGGGAGAGTGTAGGAGAAATCTGATTGTTAATAGTGTAAGAGCAGGCTATTCCAACCCTGCATTTATCAAAGTTTGTGTCTAGATTTTTCCGTTGTTAATTTATTATCTTCCAAAGTGAAAACATGTCCTTCAAGAGCGTAGGCTTTCTGCAAGTTCCTGCAAAAAAAAAGTTCCTGAATCTGTGACAAATAGGGATACACTTTCAGAACACCATGGATTTCTTTGAGAATGAAGTATTTTCTTTGTTCTACAGTGTATTAATGTGAGCACATAAATTCCGAACAGTTAAAAATGATAACTTTTTAAGCAGTACTGATGGCTACAATTTTTACGACGCAGGAAGATGAAGACCCTAAGCTTTTCCAAGCATAAGTCGAGTCAGTCAGTGCTGCTGAGACTGTTCTCTTTTACAAGTCCTGGCCTCATCTTTGAAAATGACCTGCTAGAAAAATATTCTGTTATGGAACAGTTCTAAAGATAACAACCAAAATCTCTTAATCAGCTCCTCATTTCTTTCTTTCTCATACTTTATTCAGGAGGAGGCTTTTCTAATTATTACAATTGTACTGTTTAGCTAGAGCAAATAGAATAAAGTGTTTCAAAGTAAATGCTTTCCTTTGGAAGTTTTTAAAGTATCATACTGTGCTGAACACAATATTCTGATGGAAATGTGTCTCTGCCTAATCAGCCGACCCTATCAAGAAGTGGAAAGGGGGAATTTGTAATAGACCTTGTAAGAGTTTTCTACTTAAGCATAATCTAGCATGTTTCTGCATTTTTATCATGGTGTTTGTGTTATTATTGTGTTATCTGTTCCCTCCTTATGTTTTTCTGGTATTATTTAGGGTAATTTTAATGATTATTTTTTTGTAATAGAGTTTACATCAAGGCAACTCCCAGCTACAAGAGAATCACATTCATAAAATGTGAAGTCAGCAATAGGTCCAAGTGCAGCACATTTGTAATCATGTTGGGCGTGTCCATCCTGGTCCACAAAATAGCTAATCTGAAAAGCCTCTTTCACAAAACCTTATTTTTTTATTTTTAAATTTATTTTAGTATTAGATGGGAAAAATGAGTCTTTTCCCTCTCTGATTTGTGTTCACTCTCTTTAAAATAAGTCAAGAACTCTATTACATACAAAAACATGGTGATCTTGATATTTTTCTCCTATTTTCTGTTTTACCTCCTACTCCTTCCTATGTTTGCATTTTGCTTTCATTTTTATCCTAACAATCTTCAACTGTGTGCTGGTCTCAATGCCCAACAAGTCTTTCAAGCTACAGCCAGTTGTGTCATGCTTAGCTCTCCTCAATATCTGGAAATAATGGCTTCTTATTGAAGATTTGCTGCAAAATCCTCCTGTGGCCTGCTAGGAATCTTGTTGCTGTTGTTGCATTTTATGGTCACTTGTTTTTTCTCTGGTAGTTTTCTTTCCTGTTTGATTTTTAAAATGCTTGAGAACGCTAATGGGTACTTTGCAGTTCCCCTTTCTCCCAAGCTCAGAGGGAACTATCTTGCTTGAAGAGTTTGAGCACGTGTTGGAGTGTGTCATGACAGTCATTATGTCTCCATAATCTATTGGAATTTTGTATAATAATGCCAGTTTAAACTCTTATAGGCTCTTGCCTTACCTATACAATGCCACTGCTGTCTATATTCAGTTTATGGTCTTGGAACACCACCCTGTTTTGTTTCTGGAAGATAGTTGGGTCAGAGATTTAGCCAAACAGGGATCAGCTCTGATCAGAACTACTTTCTATTTGTATTTTTGATAAAAAGCAAGATAAATGGCACACATTCCCTGGATGTGTTCCAGGAAATCCAGAACCAAATACCTGTGCTAACAGAGACCTCCATAACCTTTATGCAAAAGGATGATGCCAGAGGTGTGACTCCACAACAGTATTTTGAAAGAGTGCTCCAGATTGAATGCAGAACTGCAGACTTGCTAATCCTGAACAAGGGACTGGAAGGTCTTAGGTGCTCGATGGTGGATGCTTCTGGAGTTAATTTTCTGTGTCCTTACTAATAGCAAACCAGTTATTATTACAGTTGCCATGCGGTTTGCACATATAGGCAAGCAGTCAGGAAAAATAGTGTTGACCTCCTACATATGCGATTATATTTTTTGAAGGTTCCACTGCCCTATTAAGGAATATGGCCTCCTGGTTCATTACTGCCAGACTGGTTTTTATCAGCAGCCCTCCTGCATGTTGCAAGGCAGTAAATCCCACAGGCTTAAGAATTTCTCTTATCAATACAGTCCACAGAATATCTCTCTGTCATGAGACATCCTAAGCCCTGAAATCATACAGGACAGCTGTAACACTGTCTACTTACTCATCAAATATTTAAGTCCATTTTGTCCCCTGACTTTACTGGAGTATCAAGATTGCCATTTTTTTTTCTATTTCCATTAAGGGCACAAAGTTTTAAATTGTCGTTTGGGGAGGGGGGGAAGGGAAGGACTTGGCCACTGTAGTTCAGTTGTCTCGGGTTGATTTATTTTAAGAATAAAAATCAATCCACCATAAAGTCAATATCAGCATTGCAACCCTAAAGAGTCTGTGTTTAATTTGAGAAGGTTGGTAAGGGAGGATGTTTAGCTTTTTTGATAGGAGGATGCTGTACTCAGGTATTGACAAAAATGTCACTTTTAGAATCTGCTTTGCATGGGTAGTTTAATCTTTGCTTTACTGATTCTCTGACCTTTCATTGATTGTGACTCCCATTGCAAAACTGTAAAGGATTTTGTGCCATAAAATGGATCTTGACTGTAGATCTAGCCTTTCATAATTATCTAGAAATGCTTCTTTTGTCTGAATTCCTCAGCTAAATCAGGCTTGCTATCCATAACTCAATATGGTTATTTGGGCTATTTTAGTTTTTGTTTTTAACACTTGTTTATCTTGCAGAACAGAAGGGGCAGCTGTTGAAAGTCTCTCTGGTAAAACCTGGAATATAGTCGTCAATGTTTTTGGGTAATGTACTTTGGAATAGCAACAACAAGCTCTTTTCTTAGTACTTTACTGCCAAATTTATCAAGTGTTGGCTCCACTTGAGTTGGGTATGACATGCAGGGTAAGGTCTCAAGGACTTAAGAATGGTGGAGAGAATGAAGGAAAAAAGCAAATTAGCACTTGAAGTACAAGATGCAATCAGGAGAGGCAAAGAAGGAAGAAGACTTTGTGCAAATAAATGAATTTTTTATGAAAGCTTTGTGTCTAGAAGGACACATAAGTTTCATATAGAGAAGATTCACCCTCAGTTGTCTATAAACCAAGCAGGTTTTTAAGTCTATGTAAAAAGTGACGTCTTTGTGTTATAAAAGATGCAAAGTGAGCCAGGGCTGTGAGTGAAATCATAATTACAGCAAGTTCTGTAATGTCAAGAGTCTTACAGAATTTTCCTGCTTTGGATGCAGTAGTTAAGTACCTCACCTAGGAGAATTATTAAAATTTAAAGAAAAAATAAGGATATATAAGCAATTATTTTTGAACAGTATTCCAACTCCTATGGCATGCGATGTTCTGAGCAGTTCAGTATTCATCTTCAATTGCTTATATTTGCACTGAGTAGTTTTTAGGTTTTATGTTTTATGAAGCACTTCAGCTTTCTTCCCCCCTTAGCTGTTTGCCACTTGGCTCTCAGCTTTAAGAGTGTAAAGGAAGCATGGGATGTATATACGGACCATGGTTTACTATATCCTGCTTCACTGCCTGTGTGACATTTGCTGATTTGGTTTCCTGTAAAAACTGATACATCAGCTCACTTCTGGCCATAGATAACAGGCAGGAAGAGCTGTCAGGAGTCCCAAGGAGAATGGTCTGTATAAATCCTCTATGCAGCACAGAGATGAAGTGAGCATTTTTATTTTAGGAAGAAAAAGCAAATGTGCTTTGATACTGCAGATGGAGCTGTTCTCAGAAAATACAGATATTTTAAATTGTTCATGATTTCAAATCCATTGCTCTATAGAATGTCTAGATGACAAGGTCAGTATGAAATGAAATGAAATGAAATGAAATGAAATGAAATGAAATGAAATGAAATGAAATGAAATGAAATAAAATAAAATAAAATAAAATGAGAGAGAAGTTGTCATGTCACTGCTGGCTTGATTGCTTGGCAGGCTGCCACAATGGGTCTGCCTGAGCAGTTGCACACCATACTGGGTGAAACAACAAATGGCACAGATGCTATTGTACCTCCCAAGAGAGATTGTGAGGATCTCTTGTACTGAACTGAATGCTCCAGATGTCTCATTTCTGGTACTGCTAGTGGAGGTAATCTAATTTGAGTTTAAATGTAGATAGCACAACCAACTACTGGTCAATGAAAAATCTACAATTTATCTACAGACTCTCACAGTCCTTCAAATGACAAAAATGCTTTGAAACCCCTAAGCTGGAACACCATCTGTGAAATGGTGGAGATGGCAAATTACAGAAAAGACATTGGTCTTGACAAAAAGCGTTCAAAACAAAAAGAAAAACCTACCCCATCACAAAATTATAACCTAATAACCTTTCAGTAATTGTTTCCATTTGAATTTTTCTGATTTAACTGCCATTCAATCAGTTTTCAGACTTCATATTTAAGATTAAATTAACAGCTAGTTTTCACATTTTCAAAGTCATTTTGATTCTTCACTCCCACTGAAATAAGGCATCAAAATAATCCAGCCACAACTGTGGTCCATCTTTTGCTTCTAGTCAAGACACCAGTAAAAGCAAATAACTATTTGAAAACCCTAACTGGTTTGGGATTATTATGCCTCTCTTCTAGGTTATTTTTACTGTTTACTGTGTGTTCTTTCCCATGTGTGGTTTGTCCTTTTAATTTTGTTTTTTTTTAATTTGTCTTAGATAAGAAATATCTTTTCCATCTATGGAAATATCTGCAAAAGTTGGAATGCAGGTCACCCCTAAACAACTTGTATCTGTATGAAATAAAAGGGATGAGGGCTCTCTGGTAACAGGACTATTGCTGTTTGGTCGAGGAGGAAGATGTACAGGACTATTTCACAAGAGAGAAAGGGAGAGTGTATAAGGCTCCTCAAACCCTACAGCACTGTTCACATCCACATGTGTGAGGCTGACCTTCACTACTGGTACAAAACAAGGAGATAGTACTGGCAGAAAATATTATGGTACTCTGAGATATTTTGCAAAGCAGGACATGTTTCAGCTAGAGCCCAAACTGAGTGCTGTTGCCTAATGTTTTGGTCTTTTACGTGGTTTTCAGAATGACATTTAAATTTGGCTCCCTGCTGTTCTGAGGAAACTTTCGTGATTGTACTTTACTGCTCACGCTGCAAACAAGTTTTATCACGAGAAACATTACAATCTCCCTTATGAGTGATCATCATCTTACAAGTATTGATTGACCTGCACAGTATGCTATGTCAGCAGACCTTAACTGGTGAAATGTGGCTCGCAGTGACAGCACCGTATGCCACGAACATGCAGAAAACCGGTAGCTGGGGTTAAATTCCAGGAGCTCTAGATTCTAGTCCTGTTTGCACGTCATGAGAGTCCTGCTTCCCTAGATTCAAAATCTCTTGGCATAGCTCCCAGACTCTGGACTACTTCCCTTTCAGATTTTATAAAGTCAATATTCATAAATATTCTTGAGGAAATGCCTATTGAGTCTTTACACAGTGGTACAAGACATTTCACTTAAACCTCAATGCTTTAAGGTATTTATTTTAATGGGAAATCAGTTGGACAAGTAACAGGGAAACTGGCTATTTACTATGCACCAGGTACAGTTTGGCTCTGAGGCAGTGTGAGATTTTCTGACTCCTAATAGTACTTCCCAGTAGGAGAGAAAAAGTTGATTCAGTCTCTGCTTTTTCATGCCAGGGCATTTCCGCTGAAAATGCTACCCAGTGAAGAGCTGAAGTGATGGTTTACGTTAGGGTGCTTCTCACCTGAGTCAATCATTTCACTCCTGGTTCACTGAGCAAGTTTCAGATGGCAGGGTTTTTAGGGTAGTGTAGCGCTGCTCGTCATTTAATGTTGCTACATTTCTTAATAACTTTGGTGCTCTTGCCAAACTTCTCAAAATCCAAGGTAAGGCTGTTGAATTTCCCAGAAATGTTGATTTACAGACTTAGGCTCAGCCCTCTTATGTCATCAAAACTTTGTAAGAGGAGGAGAGCATTTTAAGCTTTTTCTTTGCTTTATCTTTCTCCCATGAAGACCCAGCACAGAAAGCACTGCATCAAGAGAAGGTGGTAAGGTGTTTACCTCTTGGAGTGGAGGAAAAAGCTCATTACTTCAACTCCAGGAGCCTCTTGAGGTACAGGTAAGGAATAAGCCCCAAGGTGTCTTTTATGCCTCCTGTTTCAGCATGTGCCTTCTCACAGCAGCATTCAAAATCATCCCAGCCCCTCCTCGCTGGTAGTTCTACTCCCTCCATCAGAGCTACTCCCACACGTCAGCTAGTACGAGCCTCCCTCCTTCTTCCCCTGTCTTGCAAGTCATCCTACTTCATGCATACCTCTTTTGACACGCTCCTTCACAACATCCTTCTCTCTAAATTGAAGGGATATGGATTTGATGGGTGGACTGGTTGGTGGATAAGGAATTGGTTGGATGGTTGCATTCAGAGAGTAGAGGTCAACGACTCGATGTCCAGATGGAGACCCATGATGAGTGGTGTCCCTCAGGGGTCCATACTGGGACCAGTACTGTTCAATATTTTCATTAATGATTTATACAGTGGGATTGAGTGCACCAACAGCAAGTTTGTGGATGACACTAAGTGAGTGGGGCGTTGGTCACAGCAGAAGGATGGGATGTCATCTATAGAGACCTGGACAAGCTGGAGAAGTGGGCCTGTGTGAATCTCATGAGGTTCAACAAGGACAAGTACAAGGTCCTGCACCTGGATTGGGGCAATCCCCAGTATCAACACAGGATGGGGGATGATGCGATTGAGAGCAGCCCTGCAGAGAAGGACTTGGGGGTGCTGGTTGATAAAGAGCTCAATGTGAGCCGGCAATGTGCGCTCACAGCCCAGGAGACCAATCATGTCCTGGGCTGCATCAAAAGACGCATTGCCAGCAGGTCAAGGGAGGTGATTCTACCCCTCTGCTCCTCTCTTGTGAGACCCTTCCTAGAGTATTGTATATAGTTCTGGAATCCCCTTTGTAAGAAGGATATAGAACTGTTGGAGTGAGTCCAGAGGAGGGCTACGAAGATGATCAGAGGGCTGGAGCACCTCTGCTATGAGTACAGGCTGAGACAGTTGGGCTCGTTCAGTCTGGAGAAGAGAAGGGTCTGCGGGGACCTCATAGTGGCTTTCCAGTACCTGAAGAGGGCTGCAGGAAGGCTAGGGAGGGGCTTTTTACAATGGCTTATAGTGATAGGATGAGGGGGAACAGCTTTAAACTGGAAGGGGGAAAATTTAGATTAGATTTTAGGAAGAAATTCTTCACGATGAGGGTGGTAAGACACTGGCACAGGTTGCCCAGGGAAGCTGTGGATGCCTCCTCCCTGGAAGTGTTCAAGGCCAGGTTGGATGGGGTCTTGAGCAGCCTGCTCTGGTTGGAGTTGTCCCTGCCCATGGCAGGGGAGTTGAACTAAATGATCTTTAAGGTCCCTTCCAATCCAAACCATTTTATGATTCTGTGATTCTTCAGACCACGATCTATTACATGGCTTTTATTTAATTTGAAATAGGCTGGAGGGTAGAACAACTTTGAGACTGTCTCAGCCACTTCTTGCCTCATAAATTTCACTATATTTGATACTCAATATACCCATCACTATATTTGCTCCTCTAGTAAGTTGAGGAAAGTAGTAATGTTTTAAGAGTAAGGAAGTATGGGCAGAAATAAAGCGAAACGCAGGATCACTAAGTTCAGTACTTAAGGCTGGTTTTATGGAGCACTGTGTGTTCATCAGGACTGGCAATGTTCCTGGGGTGAGACTGCAGCTATGGGACATGTGCTGTGCAGATCTGAAATCCACCGTGGGAGGCATCCATCACCGTACACATGCACAGATCTAATGCACCCTGCTGTTGTCTAATGAGTCATCCCATCTTGTGAATCCAGCACAACAATAACTTTTCAAATGAACTTGTTGAACTGCATCTGAATGCATCTGGATTAATCAAAATGACATTATTTGGTGACTAACCAATGTCAAGTTAAAACATCATTATCAGTTTTGGTCATTCTCAGGAGAGACAAACCTAGTACACTTATGACCAATAGAGAGCGCGAGCTGTAGTGGGGGGCAGAGGGCCATCTCACAGTTCTGGTGCTGGTCTAGAGGGAAGTCACTGGGAGGGAGGTTCTTTCTGGCATGGCCAGAACTGAGGTGAGGAAATTTTATTCTGTTCTATAGCAAATATTCACCAAAGAAAAATCCAGTTGTTGAAAATTAGAATGAAATGTAACAATGTTCCATAAAACAACATTTCATTTTTTTCCCTACTATATTAAAAATGCAATAATATGTACTCAGTGGCAATTTAGTTTACATAATACTCCATAATATTTCAGGTTTACCAAGTCCATTTCATGATGAAAAAAGATTTTTAACTTCTGAAGAAATAGTGAAAAAAGTGCAGACAGCACAGGCTGAAGGAATTCATTGAATAAGACAGGAGGTTTGAATGTTAAATCATAGATGTAACTGCAGGTGTCAGTGCCTTTGGTGAAATTAGACATATTTCCTTCCAAAAATCTAATATTCTGCCTATCGATAAACCCTGTGTTATGGGTGACACTTCATAAACTTGAAGTTAGCATATGTTTAAGCTTCTGTAACAACAATCTAAATAATATGAGAGATAGTAAAAATCTTTTGAAAATGTGTGCTTTTTTTTACTCATATTATTGTTTAATTCCATAGTGTTTTGGAAACTGCACTGAAAGCTGTTTTCTTTTTTTTCAAATAGGTCCTCTGTCATGTGTGTGCAGTACTTCACTACTGTAACTACCTAACCATTGTGAATGCTAATTCACGATGGCATGGACTTACTGGCATACTTATCACTTTTATTTATAATAATGAATATTGCAATGCTGCTATACTACTGCCCGACAGAATAGTTGCCAAAAGAATGATCTGAAGATTTCTCAGGTATCCTCCTAAGAGTAATAGCAATGTCATAATATTCCTATTCCAGTGAGACAGGATCAAATCCATAGTTAAGGAGTGTGGCCTGTGATTTCATCCAAAGGTAGGTAAAGTTGAATCAAACAAACCCCCAAACAACCCTCCTCTTTGTACACAAAACCAATTCAGACTCTCTACCTGATACTTAACTCTCAATCCCACAACCTGCTCAGAAGTTTCTTCATAAATACCCTCTCCTACTGATTTATTTCTGTCCTGAAGGATGACAGTTCTTGAAGGACCTCTGACAGCTCATGTCTGTGGTTATATTTTGAGTTGATAGTGACAATGGATACGAAGGCTGCTGTTTTTGAATTAAACTGGATTTTTTTTTTTGTGCTTGTATCATGATATGGCAAATAGAAAGGACTCACAAACCAGCTCTGTACCATTAATCCTTTTAGCTTTCTCTATCATGTCTCAACTTTTGCCTTTCATTTCCAAAAAAAACCCCAACGAAACCTATTTCCTGATAAGAAAATCTTTTCATCTTTTATTAAACTGTTTTATGTGTGAACTGCCATATTTCTGCTGCATCTCTTTTTAATCATGATAAATAACTGGAACTGAGTATACAGCTCAAAGGTAGTAACTGCTGTCAGCATGCTATGACATTAGATTAATTTCAAGGTGGGCTCTGCGTAACTCCCACTAAGCTCCAGATTTTGCTGACCCTGACACTGCAATAATATCCACATAGTTGGAATACTATTATGCATTAAGAAAACTTGGAGACCCCTGGTGTACTTGTAAAATTATGAGGGGGATTAAAGACGTGTATTCATTTTGTTAATTGAGAAGTCATCTTATCAAGAGCCTTAAGGAACCTGGATGAACGAGAAATGGCAGTCCAGAGCTTTGTAATTGTATCCTGTGCAGTTAATAGCGCCATTGGTCCCACTTCTCTCATTGCATACAGTTCCAGGGCACTGTAATTAAAACAAAATTCCCCCAGTTATCACTTAGGAGTGCTTTATTATTACAGAATGGAAAAGAAAACTGAATAGACTGTGAAGAGCAACCAGTGCTTACTGCATTAGCATTCCCTTTCTGCCTCATGGCTGGAGGGGATTTGTAGCATGGATTTCATGTTTGAGAGTAATTCTACTCTGGGAGTGAACTAAGGTAGTTTACCTCCCAAATCAGTGGTGAGCTATTTCCTTCCTGTACAACAGATACCTGCCATAGCTTGTAAGCAGATGATATAGAAATGAAATGAATCCCATTTGATTTATACTGGACAACGAACGGTAAAAAAGGTAATTGAAAAAAGTTTTTTTTAAAAAAAGAAAAGTGTATAGGGCTTCACAGTAAAGCCTTGAGGTGCTGCTTCGATGAAAAAAAAAATTATTCAGATTTCCTCTACTTAGCAATTTGACATATGTATCCTGTTCCAGAATACAGGCCCAGGCAAGACTGGACATCTGAGGTGTTCACAGAAGGGTACAATATCCAAATTGCTCCTCTCTTTCTCTCCACTGACAGCAAAGGGAGGTCAGGGTGATGGTACTCTTGTCTTAGGAGTTGTGCAGGTGGGCTGAACACATTTGATTACTCACAAGAGGGTTTTTTTGGGGGTTTAAAGTAATTAAAGAACTATGAATCTACTTTCTTGGCAGTGCCTTACTTCCTGTCCCACAGTCAAAATTTCTCGTTGAGATAATGGTATTGTGAAACCAGTGCTGAACGGGATTCTTACTTATGTACTGTTTCGTTCACTACTCCTATTAGCTATCTCATTTCTACGTGCTTGCAGAAGTCAACTTAAACCTTGCAAATCAAGAGATGAGATGAAAAAGTGCTTAATTTTTTCATAACTCTTCTTTCTATCAGCTCCTGTACAGAGGAAAGGTGCTTGATTCAGCCTTAACTATATTTCAAATCAGTTCTGGGGACTATTGGTCAGCATTCATTGGTTTGTGTCACAGTGCAACAGTGCTGTAATTTTTCCTCAATTTGATAGTTATATTTAGTTTGTCATTGAAAATTCTTAGAGAAAATTCAAGATTTCTGTCCATTTTCTGCAGTTTTCCTCTTAGCTTTTAATTCCTTTTGACCCTTGAAAGATGGAATCAAAGATGAGGCTCCATATAGCCTCTCACTCAGTCCCATGCAGTGGGATGGGGGAGACAATCAGTAAGGTAAAAGTGAGAAAACTTGTGGATTGAGATAAAGATAAGTGAAGTAAAAAGCTGCATGAACAAGCAAAGTAAAACAAAGAATTCATTCACTGCTTCCTGTTGGCAGGCAGGCGTTCAACTACTTCCCAAGGAATACAGAGCCTTGGAAAGACAGATGCCATAAGTCCAAACGTCCCCCTTCCTCCTCCTCCTTTCCTCAGCTTTTATTGCTGAGCCTGACATCATACAGTATGGGATATCCCTTTGGTCAGTTGGGGTCAGCTGTCCCAGCTGTGCCCCCTCACAACTTCTCGCCCATCCCCAGCCCACTCATTGGTGGAGTGGCACGAGAAGCAGAAAAGGCCTTGATGCTGCGCAGGCACTGCTCAGCAGTAACTAAAACACCCTGGGTTTTGGTCATAAATCCAGGACATAACACCACCTGAGGTGCTATGAAGAATACTAACTCCATCCCAGCCAAAACCAGTACAGTGTCTAACTTGAATTAGCTCTTTAGAAAAAGCTACCTCTCCAAAATCATTCAATAGTGTGAGAACAATGTAGAACAACTAATGAAATGCTGAAATATTTATAGGCTTCCATTATGGGTAACCCATTGTAGCATCAAAAAGGTTGTGCTTGATTGCAGATAAACTGCCTCATTGTTCACAGAATAAAAGCGTAAGGTCTGTATCAAGAGGGAAAGCATTTGCAACTTGATAATGTTAATAATCTAGGGAGAAGTCCTCAGCATCCTCCACTACAGAACTTCCAAGCATTGATACCTTTATGCTGGAAAGCGTCATGATGCCCTTGGAAGAAATCTTTCAATACAAATATCTAGCTGTATTTCTGAAACATGACATAGTAGAATACTATGGAAAGAACTGGTAAAGACACATGAGAGGATCTACGTAGGGACAATGGGTGTTCTAGAACCATGGATTCTTTGCCAGTTGTGCTGTTTTGGCTGCGACAGAGTGATTTTTATTTCAACTCATTAGTCTGTCACTCTTACCCTTCTGGGGGGTACAGTAAGCAAGCAGCTATGTGGTGCTCAGTTGCAAACTGCGGTTAAACCACAACACCACTTGAGACTCCTCTATGACGACAGAAAGCAGAAGACTTCCAGAATTTGTTTACTTGGCCTGAGCATCTGAAAACTTTGGGATGAACTTACTGTAGCTCTTAACCACGCAGGCAACACTGTGATGTAGCTGGAAGCAAGCAGAAATCCAAGGATGTGGACACCTCTTTATTTTCATAGCACAGGTCAAGCATAAACTGGACTTGAAATGTTAGAAATCATGAGTATGCACACATTCCCAATAGCCATGTGTATTTATGAAGCAATTAAAGTATATGCCGTGGCATTCTCACTTTGCAGTAAGGGCAGAATGTTGGATTCTTAAACATTTTTTAAATTTAATGCACAGCTAGCAGATCGCATTAGTTGATTTAAAAGTGAATACTATATGTTATATTAATGGTATCCTCAAGGGACTTTTACTAGGTAAAAGTTTTCTGGTGAAAGATATTAAACTCTTGATTGTTCTCCTTCCTGATACATTTTATTATCTTTTGTTTTTAGAAATCAGAAATCTCAAAACCAATTTTTGGATAACATTTCAGAGGAATCTTATTTGCATAAAAAGGAAATATTAACTTGCCAATTCATATTTCTTCCTTGCTCAATGTCTTGTTTATAAGATCCTTAATATAGTATAGGGATAACTAACGGTATACATTTTGCTCTTGACTATATGTTTACTATATATGATCATGCAAACATTAGAAATGTATAGAAAACTACTGAATGCCATCTGAGAAATACAGGTTCATACATGAAACACTAAAAAACATCTTGGATGCAAATGTGAAAGAACAGATAATAACACAGTTGTTCTGCTTCAATGCAAACAAAATAGGTATATTATGTTTCAGATATAGGTATTATTTCATCTAGACTGCATTTCCCATCTTCCTGTTGACTATCAATATCAAGGGCCACTGGGACTTCAGGATTTCAAGGTATTTTCCAGGAACAGCCACTAGTTGCAAGTACTGGATATGCCAGATGCAGAGAGGGTCCGACTTGTTTCAGAGGAATTTAGGTCTGCAGAGAGGGTCCGACTTGTTTCAGAGGAATTTAGGTCTTTCTGTTCCAAATGTAAATAGCAGCTAGCTTGCTACCCACGGAGAGAAATGAAAACATGTGTCTATCTAGGGCATATATCCTGTCATTAGTTATTTAGCAGACTGGACTTCTAGTAACTATTTGCTTACAAATCACTGTAACCTGGGACTTTCCTGTATCCTTTTGTCTCAAAAGGAATAAAATCTTTCCCTTGGACTATATGAGATCAGAATATATGATTCATGCTTTTGTACAATGATTCTCAAAAAATCAAATCGGATCCACACATAATTGTTGAGAAGTATGCAGTAGGTGAGACATTGAGGCTGTGTGAATAAGCTCGTCCAGACCTGTGCTGCTCTAGGCAGTGTGTGTATAGATCTGGATATATAACTTTTCCATAGCGGAGATTTCCAGTATGCCAAAGTAACTTCACACTCTGCAGCATTTGCAAACTATCACAGATTATGCAACTGTAAATCAAGATGTAACTCACAAAGCCAGTGAAGCGCTACAGTGTTAAACACTAACAGAGTATGTCTATATTATATATATATACATGTACACACACCCCACACTCAAAATGACTTTGAAATGTCAGTATCTCCATTACATGCCAGGGACAATGAGAAAAAGGCAGTTTTCAGATCAGGAAGGGAGCTAATTTGGTGAGGCACAGATCCCAGCAAAGGTTTGTATACCTGTTCGTATATTCTGATGTCTCATTTTTGTTAAAAGGGACTTCTGGAAGTCAGTTAGTATGACCTCCTCCCCAAAGCAGGGCTAACTTGAAATTTAGAATAGGTTCTAAGCTCCTTGTCCAATTCAGTTTTGAGAATCTCCAAGAATGGCCTTATACAGTTTGTTCTTTCACTTCAGAGCATAGCTCATTCCTGGTACAGCCACTGACTGCCAAATAGGTATAACTACTCATCTACTATTTTTCTGCCTGTTTGTGTGACAAACATATGCACTTATGTGCAGCCCCCTTTCCTATTTGCATCATCTGGATTTAATCTAAAGACTTCTGTAGCAGTTGTACTTAGTTACATTGAGACTAAACTTCACACACTGTTTCCTTTCTCTGCTTATCTTAGCCCAAAGGAATACCATGAATTCCCAAACTTTCAGTGGCAGTCTGAAAGCAGCATCATTCTCCATCTTCTGACTTGTTCCTTCTAGCACTAGATGCCTTCCTGGGCTTCCAGGTGCTGCTAACAGGTAGTAAAATAAATATGTAAACAAATATTAAGGTGACATAAAATTTTTTTTCTCTAAAAACACTTTTCATACATGCTTTGAACACCTGAATCTTTTGAAGGTGGGAGTGCTAAAATTTGGAGGAATTTTTAATTTCTGAATTGTACTGCAATTATTTGCATTAGCTATAATCTCCTTAGTACAAGCACTCACTTGGATCTTCTAGTTGTTCAGTATAAAGGCCATTGCAAATAGTTAGCAAATAATAAATGTCTGTCATATACTGCAGCAATAGACAAAGTTTCCTAGAAGAGAATTAATCTACAGAATGATACAGAACATTGCTGATTATGGCTGAAATACTTCCCACCTCCTGTCCCAGGGCCAGGCTGTTCCTGACCTTTATATGGGTCCTCAGATGTCAAGAGAAATTATGAAGCACTTCCTCTTCACTCTCTGCACGTAGTACCCAGGAGGTCCCGGTGCAGCTGAAGTGTCTGACTGGAATCTCTTCCAATGTTAACAGGAGTTTCATCACTGACTTCAAATGACCTTGGACTTAATCTCCATTGTTTCTTCTCCTTTAATAATATTGTCAAAGTACCTTCTTACTCTGCCCTGTCTCTCTCTATACAAATCTCACATTAGTGTTTCGTTAGACATGCTCTACTCTTCCACAGAGAACTTCCATTAAGGAGGCTTTTGAAGATTTTCAGTACTTAGCAGAGAGTGCATGACAGTACAGGGAGAGCTGCTGTACAGCACACTCCATACACGCGGTAGGTTTGCTAATTCATGTGTACTGTATCACAATGCTCAGTAAGTCCCATATGTTACAAAAGCCTCTGTATGTAAAACAGTAGGACTGATGTTTTCTGTCTATTTGGGACTCTTCAGACTTTATGTTTATAACAGCCTCTAAGGAATAACATGCTCCTCGCCGCAAGAACACACGGGGGTGGTCTCCTGCACAACACAAAGCCATAAGAATCTCAAGGCACCTCTTCAAAAAGATTATTTAATTCCATGTATGTGATTCTGCTTGCAAACCCCAGATAGTAAGCAAAGTTTCGTTTTTTCTCACACTGGTTCATGAGGAAGACTTGAATCCTGCTAACAAGAGATACAGCCACCGCACCCAGAAAAACAAAAAAAAAAATGCGTTTCATTTATTTGAGCACGGAAAATGCCTGGTTAGAGTCTTTAAGGCCGTGAGTCCTCTCTGGCTCTTCCTTTCCAATCACAACCCGCTCCCCGGTGATCTCGGAGCAACTTGCTCGCACGTGGGGAAGTGAAGGGAATCAGGGGGACAGGGAGGGAAGGACCCGGAGGGGGCAACCCAAATCCCGGTTTCCCGAAGGTAGGGCTCTGCTACTATTGCAGTCCTCGCTCTCGGTAGAAGCCCGTTCGTTCGATGCAGGCGTTCTGTCTGAGACTTGCGTTCTCCCCAGAGAGCGAGGTGGGGGGTGTCCTGCTCCCTCGGCGCCCGTTTGGACACCTGTCTTGGAAAACAAACCGCTGACCCACATGTAACGCTGACAGGGTCGCAAAGAGGATGTATTAAAAGAACTCCACCCTCCCCTCAGCTATCACCACGTTATCACCTGCTTGTGCCTGGAAGGAGGCTCTTCCCTCCAATGAGGGGAAAAAAAATCAGCTTAGGAAAGCAAAGTTTGAACAGCGAATTCCTGTTATTTCAAAGCGCCCCATGTGACAGGATATTTCCTTATCATTTGGAGCCCAGAGCTTTCCCCTGATCCACCAGCCCGTCATAAGTGCGGAGGACCTGCCCGGCGGGAAGCCCTCTCCTCGCAAGCGGCGATGGCTCCGTCCCCACTCCTGCTTCTCCTCGCACTTCTCCCCCGAGCTTTTCCGCTGCTGGGTAAGTGCCCGCAGGGGCTGTGCGAGACGGGGCGTGCTGGGAACGGAGCGCAGTCGAGGCGGGGGGCACCAAGCACCGCCTGACCTGGGGGTTGGAGATGATGGGGGAAGCGTCCCTGAGACCCTCCCTCAGCCATTCATCTCAAATGCTTCCCTCTGCTCACCTGCACCCTGAGGTGGCCGGTGCCCGAAGAGGTGGCCTTTTGGGTGCCCACGGCGCTGTGGCGGCCAAACAGGGCTGTCACCAGTGGTGCCTCAGTTTCCCCCACTGCTCCAGGAACTCGGTCCCTGATTGATTTAACACCAGCTTTCCCTCAGGTACCTCCTCACCACTGAGGTCTGCAGAAGGGCCTGGTGTTGGGGCTCTGCTTTTTTTCAGTGCTCTGGTGTTGGATGGGCCTGGGGACCTGCGTTGGCAGGTGTCTTTCCTGGTGGGATGTTAAGGTGGCTGAGGTACTGGTGCAGAATAGAGCTGTGCAAACAGATGAAAACTGTGTTTCTTGGTGCAACCTCGGGCTTGCACCCTCTTGCTCAGGGAATTACTGTAATTTCCAGCACACTGCTATTTTTCAGAGAAAGTTTTGCATCTGCACTTCCCATAAGCCTCTCAGCCTCCTCAGCTCACCAATTTGAGGTCTAATGAAGCACAACTTAATAAGACTGCCTTGTAACCTTTCTTGCTCTGTGTAATTAGCACGAATAATTGTAGGCTATCTGGTAAGCAAGAGTTTGCATAGAGAAGACAGTCATCCTAACTGCTTGCTGTCTTGTTCCTCCCCCATCTCTCAGTTCTGCCTTTTGGTGTGCTCTTCTGATGCTTTCCATTAGTGTTTAACACTGGTAGTACTTCACTGGCTTCACGCGTTACTTCTTGATTTACCCTTGCATAGTCCGTGATAGTTTGCAAATGCTACAGAGTGTGAAGTTGCCTTGGCATACTGGAAATCTCTGCTGTGGAAAAGATACTTGGCCAATGAGGTTTTACAGTACTTGGCACAATTCTTAACATATAAGCTGGGGCCAGAGATAGGCAGATAGTCACAGTGTGATGGGTAAAGAAAAATGAAGGCCTAGGAAAAAGCTTATATTAAGATCTACTTAGGACATTTGAGGGAAAAGATGCTAAACCTCCCTACACAGGTTATAACAGTGAGGTAAGTTGGTTCCTATGCCTGACATGTTCCTATGCATTTAAAAGAACCTCCCTTCAGGAGGAAGTTTGAAAATATGGTTTACTCTTGGAAATTGGTGTGGTGCAAAGTACCAAGACTATGGTACTCATGATGATGCTATAGTGGACCTACAAATGTACCAGCTACAGCTCATTATAGTGAAGAATGGCACCTGGTTATGGGAGCTCTGTAACAAATGTTATTATGAAACAGTGAAACACGTTACAAGTAATTCTGCTCAGCCTATGTTACAGATCCAGCTCATCATGTTGACAGGAACGATATCAGCTGTTTACAGAAAAGAGTTGGCAGGGGATAGAAAGTGTTGCACAGATACCTGGCTTGTTTCATACTCTTCTAGACTATCTGATAACTCACATGGGAAGTGTTGTATGGGCATCCCTTTTGGTGTCCAAGCAGACAGAAGAAACACAGATATAAAGCTGTAAACTAGAGGAATACAGGACCATGCTTCAAATCTGCAGTCATGGATGAGATGAGATGAGATGAGATGAGATGAGATGAGATGAGATGAGATGAGATGAGATGAGATGAGATGGGAGCAGCTCTGGTGGGAAGGAAATCCTGCAACTACAGCCTCACCCACAGTTGCTCGTGTCCTGCATTCTCCTGTTCTGTCCTGGTTTTGTGCCAACTTATTTTCAATGCCTGCTTGGCTGTGTTGGCCCTTTAGCGGCTTATTCCCTGTCAGACCTCTGCATAGGCTGGGACCGTTATAAAAGCAGCCTTGTTGTGTTTACACACTGCTAATGCTTTGTAAAGGTGCAGTTAGAATAACAGAGACGAAGAGTTACCACCACCACCACCACCACCCCCCCCGACCACTGGCCAGACTCTTTGTTCAGGTTTCTGACCTTGTTTCTGAACCCTTTTGGGCTTGGGTGCAGCAATCCAGGCCTTTGAATTTGAGCCATCTTTTTCATGTGCATAGCATCTTCTCTTTAGCACCATAAGCTGCATAAAGCAAGGCATGTTATTTTAGGTCACAAAGACAATTTTAGCAGTTTGAAAGATCAGGCAGTGTTTTCCACTCATGTGAAAATGTCTGACATCTCTTTTATCCGGAAACTTTCAATAAGTTTCAGGGGAAGGAGAGGTGCAAACATTGCATATATCAGTTTACAATAATGTGCTAAAGCTAGTAGAAAAGGAGAATACAGAAGTTATCACCAGCAGTGATAATTATACATTTCCTTGTATTGTCTGTGAGTAAAACAGATTGGCAAGAGGCAACAATTTCTATCTCCAGTGCTCATCAGTTTTACACTACTTCCCTGTGAGCTGGAAGCCAAAGGACAGGAGAGGGAAACTTAACCATGGATGAGATAGTCCAGGTCAGCTCTTTCTCTGAGAGAGAGGTTAGTTGTTTCCAGGTTGTTCTTCTGCAGAAAAGTATGATCATTTCCATATTGGAACCTCAGCTGAGAAAGGAAAATTTTCTGTAGTTAACCCGTTTCCCCCTTTAAATATTTCTCCGTTATAGAATTTGTTTAATTTTTTAATCATGCACGAAAATATATAACGTTTTAATTAGCTCAATCCCCCAGAGTCACATAAATTTATATTTTCCTTTCCTAGCTTGTAGCCCATGTCAAATACAGTTTTAAGACCTTGTGCATCGTGTTACGTTATGCATTCCAATATCATCTAGGTTGGACTCGATGATCTCGGAGGTCCTTTCCAACCTTATGATATTGTGATACTGTGATCATCAAGAACTATGAAGTTACTGTGCTAAAATGTATTGCATGGGGATCAGAGAGAAGAAATTCTCAGTCTTTGGGCAAGAGCAGCTCAGAAATGTTGCACTCCATGGTACATCCGAGTGTAAGTTTTGAAATAAGCCTTGAATACATGAAAATGCATATTGTGAAGCATTATTTACTAAGGGGGAGAAATAACACTGGGAGCTATGAAAAGCCTCATAGGTTTTCAAAAGTGATTAAGAGACATCTGATGATGGCAAATCCCCCTGTTGTCAGTATTTCATTCATAATGGAGAGGTGTAAGAAAGGAGAAAAATATCACTGATTACTGCAGTTGAGTGAAAAACAAATATACTGTTCTAGACCTATACGTAGTTTGTGTATAAAGCTTAAAAAAGCATCCTTCTCCTCAGTTAAGATTTTGAGGATTCTGGTAGACCTTTTGGCAACAAAAGTTTTGGGAAGTTGAATCTGAAGAACCTAATGGCTATTGTCATCTCCTCATGTTTGGGAGCCAGGAGCAAGGAGCCAGTGCTGCTGGAGTGCTTAGTGTCTGAATCTGCAGTGTACGGTGTGCTTGCTCCCTTGTTTCAGTAACTCCCATGGGTGCAGCTTGGAATAATACTATGAGTATGTTTTTTCTTTAACCCGTGCTTTAAAGCTACAAGAGACACCAAATCTGCATCTCTGCTGCCTTGCAATTTTAAGTGTAAGGCTTTCATTGATGCAAAATAGTTGAAATGTCCTCACATCTGAAATAGTTGCATTCTACATTGCTTTAGCAGATGTAGGCTGCTGGAGTATCACACCTTCTTTTGATCAGCAGAGCAAGAGATTTTAACTCCTAGAACAGTATCCAGATTCATATTTCATTTAGAGAGTAAGAAAGATACTTCAAACTAAATGATTCCACTGTTTTTTGTCTTGCAGATACTAGCATCTTCTTAATATATAATGAAGATCACAAGCGCTGTGTACTAGCTCAAAGTTCTAATTCAGTGACTACTTCTCCTTGTGTTCAAGAAAATGAGTCACAAAAATTCAGGTGGGTCTCAGATCACCAGCTTATGAGCGTAGCATTCAAATTGTGCTTGGGAGTGCCTTCGAAGAAAGACTGGGTTCCGATCACTCTGTATCCTTGTGACAAGGCTAGTGAACTCCAACGATGGGAATGCAGAAATGAGACTCTCTTTGCAATCCAAGGGGAAGATCTGTTTTTCAACTATGGAAACAGACAGGAAAGGAATATTATGCTGTACAAGGGATCTGGTTTATGGAGTAGGTGGAAAGTCTACGGAACCACAGACGATCTGTGTTCTCGAGGCTATGAAGGTAAAGTTCTGTAAATTAATATCTGTATTTCAAACTCATTTCTATATGTATCTAATCAAAATATGTAGAAATGTGGAAGAATTTCCTTCATCTCATTAATGATCAGTGAGTGTGACTTCTGGTGAAATCAGCAATACTTGAGTGTGTGTTTTTGTGTTTTCTGAGGGGTTCATTTTGCTTTTTTGTCAAAGCTGTCAATGTTCTGACAGATACTTAACCATACATGGTAGTGATTCATTTGGAGAGGTGGATAAAATCTATGGTTATTCAGACCACGTGTATAACTATTATACAATGGTTAATGATAGCTTTTACTGTTTACCTATGTACAGAACAATGCAGTGTAGAGTGTTGTTTATGGATTTCTTTTTTTTTTCTTGGGGAGCAACTATCAATTATGCTGTAAAGATTTAATTAACTCATGTTATTTTCAGCTCCAGCATATCGAAGATGCTTTCCTAGGTGTTTGAAGTGAGTCTCAGAGTTAGTGCTGAAGTCTTAGACAAAGAAATAAGATAAATAGTTAAATTTGAGAAAGTTATGTATGATACATATATACGTGTATTTATAATGAGTATCTGGGAATACATTTGGCTTCCCATTTAGTATTTTTTGATAAACAGAAATGGGAACGGAGGGAGGGAAGGATGCATTTTCTAGGGTTTGCACAAAGACTGATTACAGTACTAGTCCTTGGTCTAGAGCCAGAGTAAAAGAAGTGTAGCAAAGCAAATTATGTGAAAGGAGGAAGAGGAGAAGATGGAGCAATGGCTTGCAATTCCTTCCTCCTATGTTTTCTGTCATCTCTGTGAGACGGTGACCTTGGTATGTCATCTCTCTAGCAGTCCGTGTCAAAGATTGTTACTCTGTGTGTCCTCTCATCAATGCATGTACATTGTATGTGCATACTTTAATAAGTTTCATCAACTCAGGTTCCTCATGAAACAAGAATTATCTTTAGATGCCAAAGGAAACTTTATTTGGGAATGGTATATTGGAGTCACTGTATGCTACATATCTTTCAAGTTTATTCTTATGTGCTCTTCTGTGTCTAAAATGGTCAGCAATTGAGTGGGTTATTGACGGAACAGTCAGCTGTTGTTTGTGCTTAAAAAGAAAATCGCTTAACTGCGTAGATTTTATACTTCTGATAGTTATGCATGTAAAATTTAGCACAGAAATGTACTTTTCTTGGCTCAGTCAGTTCCAGTCAGTGGTCTCTGTAAGCAATAAAAATTTATCTCATTATATCTGCTTAGATCTAGAGAGTAAAATTATCAATGCCCTATTAGTACAATTATTAGTAAAATTATCAATGCCCTATTAGTACAATTTGTATACTAAGCTAGCAGGCTCTAGCTCTGTTTGCTATAATATGATTGTAAAGCTGAACTTATATATATATCCCATGCTTATTACAGCTTGCACATTTTTAAATTGTTGTGTCTCCTTAGATACCTACACAGTGAAAGGAAATGCCAATGGAGCACCGTGTGTATTCCCCTTTAAGTTTGGTGATAAATGGTATGCTGACTGCACAGATGCTGGCAGATCAGATGGCTGGTTCTGGTGTGGAACCACTTCAAACTTTGATGTTGACAAGATATATGGATTTTGCCCATTGAAATGTAAGTTCTGTATGTTCAAGATTCTGCTGTGTTGTTGTTCATCTGCCTGGAAATATTGGCATCCTTGTGTTTTCGTGTACAAAATGCAGTTTGAAATGGTGCATTTTTCTGTCTCCGTCTGGCCTGCTGTCCTTTTAGGAACTACTTCATTATGCAAGTATAGGGATCAGCATAAAAAAAACCAAAAAAACTAAATCCAAGTTAGAGTGTGCTAATTGTATGCTGGCACATATAATGACACCATTTACTTAAATGCAAAGTTAATTAGTATATGCAAAAGACCATGTAGAAGTTTGTGCAGCAGAAGTGGAAACTGGAAATGCAGCTTAATTGAAAATTAAGACTACTTTGTAGAATGAGTTGCCTTTTAAACATGAAGGAACCTGAATGAACTTTTTTACTAAATCCTAGTATTTCCCGAGTCTGTGTACCACGTTGCAGTTCTGTATTTAAAATCAATAAGATTCTAAAATTCTAAATCCCCTGGTTTGAGTATAGAGTTTTAACTGTAGTGTTATGAATGTACATAACTTTATTTAGAAATGTTGATAGTACTTTAAGTAAATTGGTGTAATATGCCTGTATGTATTTGAATAATTTTAAATTTAGATAATTTCTTTGACCTTGAGTAAAATATGTGCTAAGCATTCTGTCTGCAAGTTGCTGCTTTTTCTGCCACGCTGAAAGAGGTAGCACTTTCTCACTTTTCCTTTATTATCGCGTTTTATTGTTTTACTGTTACTGACCGCAGTTGGAGCTAAAAAATGTGTCTTTCCTTTGATGTGAAGAAAATGGTGTGGGTTCATCTTAACTGAATTGATGATGAAGTATTAGCGTCCTTGCCTGATTTCCATGAATGTTGCTTTCATTATTTCAGACTAATAATTGCATGGGTGTTTTTTTTCCTATGCCAGTATAATTTTCAAGACATTAAAGGCATGTTAGGAATTCAATCCCGTTAATACAGCGCATGCAAGATCAGCTTTAGAATGCTACCTAGCGTTCTCTGAGTACAGAAAATAGGAGGCATCATTAACATTTTGTTTAATTCTTTGGCATAATTCAAGGAAATCCATTCAGCTAGCTGTGATTGTTTTTGGAAAAAGCTGCTTTATGCTGATTGCCTACATGTTTCCTTCCTGATCTTCAGAGCTGGCTATAAAATATTGAAGTTTGAGTCATATATTTTAATGAGAGACAGGTTGTGGTAGCAGAAGTTTCAGTCAGCCCTATGAAAGAGGAATGCACTGCATGAGAGAGATGAGTTAATAACCTCCAACAGCACCTTTAAACGTAGAATTTTTAAGTCTTTTTATGTTTAAGTTTATTTAATATGATTGAAGTATTTGTTGTTTCTTAAACTATCTGGGGAAGCAAAAGTGCAGATATGGAAATATGTGATGCATGTGAAGGAAGTTTAGTATATTTTAGATTTTTTAACTAATGACGGCATTATATCTTTATAAACTACACTATGAATTCACCTAAACTGTCTTTACTGTGAGACTCCTTCCCTACTGTATGCTCAAAGAAGAATTGAAGACAGTTATTTTATAAGGTCTCTAACAAGATTTATATTCAGTTTTTGTTTACCATGATTCTATTCATGCAGCTTCCCATGATACTGAATTGAGATTACAATCTGTTTTGGACGGATAACTAAACAAACAAACATGTTTATTGTAACTGCTAATCAAAGGTCATATTTCAACTTGAAATTAAAATCTCAAAGCCATTACCGATCTCCTGATTTTCCTATTTCCTAATTCAGGAGAAATACAATATTTTTATATTATAATTATGTTGACAATTTTAAATTATAAATTTTCATTGGTCAGGACTTCATGCTTTCCTGTAAGTTTGAACTTATATGTCAAGGTTATAGCTGGATATTCAATGCATTTTTTATCTGCTTTACTTTGTTTTGCTTTACTTTAAAGACTGAGACCTTTCAAAGTTGTGAATGAAACCTGATTTGCTATGTTGTACTTTTGGGACTTTAATAATAATAACAGTGGCAATAGGTAGTTCTCACTAATTTGGGTGTATACAAAAATTCATGCTGAATTCATCTATATAGGGGTAAAGTTCAGCTTTTTGTGGGGTTTTTTTGTATTATTTTTTAAAATTCTTTTTCAAAATATGTACAGGTGTGTTTTAGGGGCTAAAATATATCATTCCAAAAAAGTGATTCATCTTCTGTTTTTTTTCTGAGGATTCTAAGCTTTAAACAACAGCACGTAGATTTTCCTGAATCTTGCTCTGTGAAGGAACTTGACCTCATAAAAGTCAAATATTTTCAAACCAAATTTTTCGAAGTTCAGTAATGAACTTTTATGAAGACCAAATTTCTACAGAAGAACACCATATGCAAGTTGGGTATAAATTATGAGACTCGGGGAGAGAAGTGAAAGTTTGGATGAGTGTGGGAGTCTTGTCTTACCTCTTCCTCTGTAATAATTGTACAAGACTTATAAAACCCATTCTGTCAAGTCAGAGCCACTTTTTATTGAATTATATATTTTAATTTCTTTGCCATCCCTATTTTATCCCAGGCTTATGCTTATGCGCAGGAACCTATGGTCTTGTAGAATATAGTGTAGTGAAGAAATTTTGCCTTCTGATAGTCATAAAATATTCTGGACAGAAGTTGGTTTGTCAATAATGACAATCAGATGAATGTTCTCATTTTTAGTCAAATGTCAATATTACAGTAGGTTATGTTTGATTTTTGTTTTCTAAGGCTATTTTGAAAAGAAGTACTTCATATATTCTATAGGCTATCAGATATAATACAGGAAAAAGTGGAACTGGTTACTGACCTGCTGACATTTAATGTGTCCTGAGTTTTGTTTATTGTATTGTTTTCCTCTTATTTGCACAGTTAGGTTTTCTGAGCTCTCTGAGTTCGGAAAAGGAAAAGACCTCTTTCTCTCAAGTTTTTTTGAGAAACTCTGATACAGGTTGCAGGAATTTCAGCCATTTTCCCATTGTCAGCAGATATACAGTGACCTCTGCTATATTCTGCTTTTGTCATGCAAATTTAATCTCTTTATGAAGAGATATTTAGCGCAGTGTCAGGGTCTCCTGTAGGTTCAACTTTTGGCAGAGCAAATTTAATCTCTTTATGAAGAGATATTTAGCGCAGTGTCAGGGTCTCCTTTAGGTTCAACTTTTGGCAGAGCAAGATTACACTGTTGTCTGATGCTCATTGTGGCGATTCAATTGAGACAAGACAGGAGAGGCTGCAGCACTATAAACAGTATGGTGCCTTCTTTAGCCACTTCTAATTTTGGGCCCTGCTGGATGACGTTTTCACTGATTTGGCATTGCCTAAAAGTGTCAAGTTCAGGTATTCAGTGAGATCACAGTCAGATCATGTGGCAGAGAAGAAAGCGTGGTGGTCTGTGAGATCCATGCATAAGACAAATCAGGAATTGTAGGAAAGGGTGAAATGGATGCTGGTAATCTAAGTTGTGTGTCCAGTGCCTGGGTCTGATTACTTCTATCACAGTAAGAAAATCCATATCCACTTTACCTCATACCCAAATTTTGGGCAAAAATTAGGGTTTCGTATCTCAGAAAAGTGATTGGCTTGATCTAGCATGAGTCTGGAAGTTTTTAGCTTTTTTCTCCACAATGATAAGTCAATTATTTTAGCATGACTTTAGGCACTTATCTTTTATCTTAAACAGCAGCTTTGTTATACCAGAGAAAAAAGTGACATTGTTTCGTTACCTGTGTACTCTCCAAGGTGGCTGTCATGGTTTACCTCTGCCCTACATTTTACCAACATGTTAGAGAGCCTCGGGGCTCCTTTCAAACCAGTTTTCTATTGCAGTGGTTAGGTTTGTGGATTTTTGCTAAGCAATTTATTCTGTATTTTTTCTGGCTCCCTCTTTATGACCAGTTACAGATTTTCTTTTTCTCCCTACAGTTAATAGTATTGATTTGTTGTGGAATACTGATCCTTTAACAAATGTCCAGTACCAGATAAACTCTGAAGCAGCTCTGAAATGGCACCAGGCAAGAAAAAGCTGTCAACAACAGAAGGCAGAGTTATTGAGCATCACAGAGTTGCATGAACAAACATACCTTACAGGTAGGGTAATATCCATTTTTTTTTGAAGTGCATTATTGTAGCAGTGGCACTTATATAGCATGTTCCATCTTGAAAATCAATATTTATTCAATTCTGGTAGTTAGTAGATTTAAATTGTTATCTGGAATGATTCAGCTGCACTTTCAACAGATAATGATTATTTTATCCTGATTTAATATTACAAGACACTTAACAGTAATATAAAAAATAGAGCAAACAATAAAGAATGAATGTTGGAATGAAGGGAAATGCAAAATAGCTTGTAAACTAAAGATGCAAATTCCTAGATGGCATCCTTTTGTACTCTGCTTATTGTGTGGACTAGTGAGTGTTTTTCCCTATTTCTTAAAATCTGTGGTGTCATTAATATGTGCTAAAGTATGAAAAGCAAGAAAAAAGAACTAATAAACAAAAGGGCTTATAAATAACTTTTTAAATTTTCAATATATTTCAATGTTTCTTTTAAGTAATTTCCAAACTTGTCTGAAAAAATTCAGTCCTGAATTTGTGCTTGAATGTATTTCCATTCTACATTCTACCATTCTTAGCCTGTGTACACATGTGAAATAGCACACTATTTCATCTATTAAATAGATCAGAAAATAATTTGAATAAGTTACATCAATTGGAAGATAAACATTTTTGTCCCATATGTTGTACTATGTAAGGTAGTGAGAAACTGGGACAGGTTGCGCAGAGAAGCTGCAGATCCCAATCACTTGAAACATTGAAGGTCAGGTTGGGTGGGGCCTTGAGCAACCTGATGTAGTGCAAGATGTCTCTGCCCGAAAGTTTCTTCATGACGTCTGATCTAAATAGACCCCCTTTTTATTTTTAATCCATTGCCTCTTGTCTTAACACTACAGGCCCTGGTAAAAAGTCTTTCCCCATCTTTCTTATAAGCCTCTTTTATATAGTATGGAATACTGTGATAAGGTGCCCTTGGAGCCTTATCTTTTCTAGGCTGAACAGCCCCAGCTCACTCAGCCTTTCTTAAGAGGAGGGTTGATCCAGACCTCTGATAATTTTCATGGCCCTCTCTAGACCTGCTCCAACATGTCTTTCTTGTAATGGGGATCTGAGAACTAGGGGCAATACTCCAGGTGGATTCTCATGAGAGTGGACAGGAAGGGCAGAATCACCTCCCTTGACCTGCCGGCCATACTTCTTTTGATGCAGCCCAGGATATGATTAGCTATCTGGTCTGCAAGCCCACATTGCCAACTCATACACAAATTTTCATCTGCCAGTATCCCTAAGTCCATCCCCGGGGGGCGGCTTCTCTCAATCTGTTTATCCCCCAGACCATATTGATATTGTGGATTGCCTCGACCCAGGTGCAGGACCTTGCATGTGGTCTTGTTGGACTTCATGAATTTCACATGAATTTCAAGTCTGATAGTGACCTTCTGGGTGGCATCCCTTCCCTCCAGTATATCAGCTACACCACTCAGCTTGGTGTCATTTGTAAACTTGCTGAGAACTTGATCGTGATCCCAATGTCTGTGTCATTGATGAAGACATTTAGTAGTATTGGTCCCAAAACAGATCCTAGAGGAATACCACTTGTTACTAGTTTCTCTTTGGACATTGAGTCATTGACTGTAACTCTTTGGATGCAGTCACCAAGCCAATTCCTCCTCTATCTTAGAGGAGTCATAAATGTATTCTTAATGCTGTGAACAGTCTGTTCTGCCTAAACTTTTGTTTTAAATTTAAGGATTTGGTCAAAACATGGGTCTTTTTTTTTATTGAGCGTGATGAAAGTTTTGTTTAAATTAGTGCTCAGGGGAGCAATCTGGCACTGACGTGTAGAAGTGAGTTCTTAGCATGTATGTTTCAATTGCAAACTAATAGGTATTGCTGCCAAATGTATGTGAAATTCAGTTTTTCATTCTACAGCTCTCCTGGCAGAACCAGGATTTCCTGTCACACTCGGTTCTTGTCTTAATAGCGACTTGTTTGTATAGAAGAAGCACTGGAACACAGTGATGTATTGATGCCAGATCAGGCTCTGGTATGACATTCCAGTCCTTTGCAGTGCTTAACTACCCCTCTTTTTAAGCTTGCCTTGCTTGAAGAGCAACCCATAATCATGGTGACAACAACTGAAATATATAGAGCAAAATTACATACTGGCACGATGCCATTGGTACAAGCAGAAATAAATAATACATAATGCTCAATGATTTTCCGTAAGCTATGCAGAAATACATTTAATTAAAAAAAAAAAAAAAAAAGAGTAAGTCAGCTGCGCTTCCAAGTCTTATATGAAAGGCAGAGATAGACAATTGATTAATAATGACTAGAAATAATGCTAGAAATTCAGCAGGACCATTCCTAAGCATGATATTTCTAAGTGCTTTTCAGGGGATTAATTTGGAACTGGTTTTAGAAGCCTAACTTATTTTTGGCTAAAGAAGTGATATCAGATGCCTCTGAAAAATGTACAAGATGAGCTGTTAAAAAGATGAGATCTTAAATAATAGCATTTTAATTTAGCTTGATAAAATGCAAACAGGTTTTTTTACTTTACAATATTTTGTAAATTTTAAAATTTTGTTAATTTTATTGAAAGAGAAAATACACAATAGGAAGCTATTCATGTTTCATTTTAGAAAACTGATTTTTGATTTTGTGATCTTTTCCAACTTTATTAATTTAATATTTTATAATTATGGAAAAAAAGTTTCATGTTTACGATCATCAGTTTACAAAGGGAAGGCATAAGTGTAATTTTGTTTTCTATTGTAATACAATTTTCCACAACTGAAAAATATGGAAACTTTAAAACTAAAGCAACTAAAGATGAAATGTTTTTCAGGTTTAACATAGCTGCCTTAACTAAAATATTAGAAGTTTTTAAAATTTGTAGTGGGAAAAGAGAGAAGCAAATGATTTAGCTAGAATTCAACTCTGAAGTTTTGAGAAAGTGTTTGCTCTTGCTGTGTGCTTCCAGTGTTTCCTTTTGTTTCTGTTTTTCTAGGTTTGACTGGCAGACTGAGTTCTGCTCTCTGGGTTGGTCTTAACAGTTTGAATTTCAACAGCGGATGGCAATGGGTTGGTGGTGCTCCTTTTCGATACTTGAATTGGGTTCCAGGTAAGGTTAAATATGTTGCAACTCAGTTTAAAAATTTGATTGTTGTGTAATGTATTTCTTTTCTAGTACTCTGTTCTTCTGCAATTATTGAGCTTGTTTCGATGTTGAAAGATTCTGACCATGGCTATAAATACTATGAGTTATAGCCCTTATACTAGGAATGGTTACTGGACTTAATTTGTTATTCAGAATGGAAATGGTAGCCTCAAAATCCAGAGGAACATTTTAAAAGTCATGTATTTACACTTCATCTGTAGATCTTCTTAGTATGAATGCAGAATAAATCTGATGCTATAGGTGTCTTTATTTCTGAGATTAGACAGGTCACTCTATTTTTGTTTGTTTGTTTTAAAATTCCTTTCTTTTCAAATTAGTTTTGTTTACTTGCTCAAATACTGGGTTTTCAGTTTCATTTGGGATTAAACTACCCATGACAGTAACACGTATCAAAATGAACTTGTTAAGCCAGTCTACTTTAAAGCAAATCCAGCTACTTCACACCTGGAGTTGCAATGTTAATTGAACAGCCAGTTTCCTGTATATACGATGAAGACAAGTTGTTTTTCTTGTGTACTATTCAGACTACTTATGTTGAGGTGTCTTTTTGCAGGACTCTTGTTTCCTTGCATTGGCTATTCAGGAAACTTTTGGAGAGTAATTTAAAGTAGATGTCTGAAGTTATGTGGTGTAAATACTCTTCTTTATCTTCATTGAGCATGTCACATGTATTTCATCTGCAGTAACTATAAATGCATGCTCCATTGTATCATCCCATGGCTTCCTTGCGTAGATAAGGCCAAAAGCAGAATTTGAGTGAACAATCTCCTGAGTAGGTAAGCTTTGAAGAGTGAATTGCACTACTTTATAAATAGCTCTCCAATGTGAGCACACAAGGGAAACAGATGGGCTGAACTGCAAGATGCTGTGAAGGTATTTATAGGTCTGTAATCCAAGTGCACTGATGAGGATCTGCATGTGATGAAGAGTGGGGGAAAACTGGTTGTGAGGTGAAGCCCAAGTGGCAGGGGGATGTGTTCATGGTTTTCAAAACTGCAGACAGATTCAGATGAGTTTTGGTGTAACCAAAATGGGCTTCATTGGTCTTTAGCTCTGTATTTCATTCGAAGTTAATACTTTTAAGTGCATATAACCTATTTTAAGTTTGTACTATCTCCTTCATGACTTTACTTTGGTCAGCGTATCTGTATTTCATCCCCATTACTCTCGATGTTCAAGAGCTGATTAGTCTTCCTCTAGTATATTTTAAAAGAATTTGCGTTCTTCCATCTTGTTAGTCCTAAATAAAAACCAGAAAAACACAGGAACTAAGTTATCAGCATTTAAACTAAAATTATGCTAGTTAGACATTTGGGGGAGCTGGCTGCCCACAACTGAACTTTCTTTGTATGTTAAAACAATTTAAATTTGTATTTTTGAAGTAAGCACGTCTTTTTCTCCAATGTGAAGAAAATATGACTGCAAATATGACTAACTATAATCTAAGGTAGTGAAATCATAATGACATGAAAAGAAATTCAGTCAATGATCCTGCACACTAAAAAAATTGTTTTGCTATGTACATTGCTGAGCAGTACCGACAGTTGATTGGTATGTAGTATAGTGGATATGTCTAGAAATTAAAGAAAATTCATGTTAAGTTTAATCACCTTAGACCAGATCTCGAAAAGTTCATTTGGTTTATTACAAAAATTTGTTCTGTTTTAAAGGTTCTACTTTTCTTGTAGATGTTCCTGGTAGGGCTAATGGTACTCTTCAACTGAAAATATCCAAATATCCTGCTATTGTGGTCTTGTTTAGACAAGTGGTTAAGAAGGTCACATTAGTGAAATAATTACTTATTATTTTTCTGTCTTTACTGTTATACTAAGTACAGAATTTCACTTCCTTACTGAACTGTTTCTTCACCTAAAGATTGTGCTTTGGAGTTTAGATGTTCTTTGTTTAGAAAGGGAAAAAAACCCCAATAAAGTAGGTGCACACTAATACCTTCCATCAAGACTTTGAACCTGTGAAGAGGCTGTTAAATTATGAACTAGATAAATATCTCGACTTGTGGTTGCTGTGAAAAAATATCTCTTTAGGGAATGAATTGCCCTGTTCAGTCTAAAGAACTGTGGAAAATCTCATCTATGTGTTAACGTATCTTTCAATTAAAGCATGGAACAGATTAGAATGTGAGAAAAGTTGGGAGTGTAAGCATGATGTGCTTACACTTTGTTGTTGTTGAGATTTTGTTTTGTTGTTTGTTTTTTTTTTTTTAAAGGACATCCTTCTCCAGAACCTGGAAAAATCTGTGCAGCATTAAATCCTGGCAAAGGTGCTAAGTGGGAGAATCGTGAATGCAATCAGAAACTTGGTTATATTTGTAAACGAGGAAATGCTACTTTAGCGTCTTTCATTATTCCTTCGGGTAGGTTTGAGGAAATGCTACTTTAGTGTCTTTCATTATTCCTTCGGGTAGGTTTGTTACGTCAATACATTATTAATGACCAGTGTTTTTTATCAGTAATTGTAATAGGTATTTGTTGTGCATGGTAAAACCAAGCAAAGGTTTCTGCCGGCTGTGACTTGACCAAGATTCCCTGTAAAAGTGAACATTGTGTACTTCCTTTTTGTTCTGGCCTTGCTACTTCCCGTAATCTTTCATCTGAAGCTTGCATTCTAAATTGCAGAAATGGTGGACTTCTCTTTTCTAGAACCAAGCAGAACTGTAAGATTTTGTTCATAAAATAAAAAGAGAAATAATTTAATGTTGGAAAAAATGATGTACTCAGTGAAGTGAATCTATTTCTTCTTGTGGTTATTTTTACTACTTAGGTAATAGGGTAAGTCTGCCAGTGCAAGTTGGTAGTGGACTAGAGGAATTTTTTAACATTCTTTTGTAAGTGTTAAATAATTTTTTATATATCTGTATATTTTATAAATATATATATTTATATAAAATTATTTACTTGTTTTTTATATGTAAACTATTTAACTTAGTTAAGAAATTACTTCAATTATGTATATACAGACACTTTTTCAGAAGAAATGTGATTCTGGCACTTGCCGAATATACATAGGAAAGACAAAACAGGGCTAAGTTTTCACAGCTTTATTTAGACCTGTTTCCTTATTATCTCTCTGTGTATTACAAAATCCTTGTAGCTTATTCCTTTGTTTCTTCATTCCTTCTTTCTTTTCTTTCCAAGATTGTTTCTCTTTCCAGGACATACAGTTATCACCTAAATCCACTCACATTATTTTGCGTGGGTTTTAGAAGCAGGAAGATAAACCATTACTGGGTTTCCAGCCCATTTATTAATATACATTATTTGCAAACTGGACGTTTTAGAAACTCAGTATTTGACATTTGACTTAAAAACTCAGTTTTGTAATGTTTTTCCTGCTTTTGCCAATATATAGCGAGTCTAGTAAAAAACCTTTTAGTCAGACTCTTCTGCCTAATTCATTTTGCTTTATTGCTGAGAGAAAAAAACTAAGAATGAGCTAGTGTCTAATTAATTAAATATTGGAATCAATATTTAATGCTTAATTAAATTAATACTTAAGTATTGAAATATAAAGCATGTTTGCTTCCTTAGCTGACATTGCATATATTAATTGTTTTCCAAATTAAGATTGTTTTGTTTGTATTTGTATACAGCTGATAACCAGATAATTTAAAGGTTGTCTTACATTGTTCAATTGGTTACTGCTCAGCTTTTCAGGTTTTACATGTCAGTTCTTAAAGACTGATGCCTATAAATATATATACAATCAATTCAATACTGGCTACTGTATTACTTAGATTTAATTGCAGTTTGGGGGTCCGGTGGCCATTTCTTTGTCATGCATTAGGCTTTCGATTCTTCCCCCACTCCAGGTTACCAGTAATTTGGAGGAAAAAGAGAAATGAGGCAGAAGTTTTCAATTGTATAGAAATTGCTGAGTAAACATGGTGACAGATAAACCAGAGTTTGGCAGTGTTTCACTTCATAAAATATTTTCCAAAATGTCCCGTGGGGGGAAGTCATAAAAGGATTAAGCATGCGATCATGCAAGGTGTTAAGTGCCCTCAGTTTTTAATGATGTGAAGGAAAACTCATGACAGATAACGTTTTCCTGACTAAGGTTCCAGGCTCAAGAAATAATCACAAATTCATACATGCACTTCAATGTAAACACAGGGGCAGTACTCTGAAATGTTAACCCTAGAAGTTACAACTGAGTCTAACAAGACAGTATGCGACGACTGTGGGACATTAGAACAGAATATAATTAGAACAGAATATAATCATACCTGTATCCAAAACAAAGTAGAGAAAAGTCTGTACATAATATTTGTTTCTGTTGCAGATGAAGATTTTCATGAAGCCAATGGCTATACTATTTGATTTTGTAGCGGAAGTACTTTTTTCAGCAGGGGGCCACATCATACATCTAAGTGATAAAGAATCTTGGGGCTTCAAAACATTTGCCCTGTAATACAATGAACTGGATTAATAAGGACGTGTTAATTTCATCTGCAAAATTTTCTTATTTTTTACCTTAATTTTCTAAGGAAAAGTTGTCTGTCTGTCTACCTCCACCACCTCCTGCCAAAATAGGTTTCATCCCAGTACAACAAGGTGTAGTGATTGTTTCCAATTTTTTTCATGAAGCATTTGATTAGAAGAAATAAGTGCTCTTAGTGTCCCTGTTATGACTGCTATGTGAGCCCTCTCTTATCAGACTACAAAGAATGGGTGTGAGAGAGAGCAATCTGAATGCCTGTATCATGAGACAAACTTCAGCTAGTGCTTTCACCCTTTTAGACACCCAAGGAAATTACTGTGAGATATTCAAACTTCAGGAAACCAAGCTTATCATTCACTCTCTGTTTGAGGAATAACCAACCTATGCTTACAAACTTTGTTTCTGTGTCTTGATCTGTTCAGCTGGCTGTTGACCGATACACCTCGGTCCTATTCCACCTGGAAGCTTTCCAGCTATTTTCCCCAAGCCTATAGAATTGCATGTGGTTGAATGGGCTTGGCTCATCAATCCAGCCTGTCCAGATCCCTCTGAAGAGCCTTCCTTTCTAGCTGTGCTACAAATCTGTATTGTGATGCTAAATACCTATGATCATTGGCATATTCCAGTTGAAATGGGCGTACAACCTTGGCCTGACTGGTCATGACTTTGGTGTCTACTTAAATATTTCCATGGAATGAACTCACAGTCACACACAAACACATCACTATTTCCCTAACATACACAAGTTTTTTTGCCAACAGAATTTTTGCTAACACGCTGTACTTGTTCTACTCTCTATATTGGTGTTCGCTAGACCCATCTGCTGATTATGAATAAAATGCTGCAAGAATTGTAATTTGTTACTACAACAGCAGTATTCTGTTTATTATATGTTTGGATGACACTCCTCCCACGGCTGAATTGTTTGCTGAACAGCAATGTGATTGTTGGCGGTACTCTGGTACTCTTCTGTTGAACTTTTAAAAGCAAGTTTTAAGCATAAATCGTTTGAGTTGGGTTCTCCAGTGGTCCTGTAGAACTGGTTATTATTTCTTTGTTAGTCTAGCAAATGGGACTAATGAATGAAATTCCTAAAGTTTGGGGAAAAGAAATTACCCCCATAAATATGTTTCGTAGGCCCAGGTTCCTTGCATATGCTGTATATACAGTATGGTGGAGGAAGAGAAATTCTGACGTGTGTAGAAGAAAGATAAAGGACAGTTCTGCAGATGTTACCTTTTAATAGACACGTATAAAATAATATTAAAGTCAAAACTGTGTTTTATGGTAATCTTTAATTCTGTCTTTTCACAAAATTCAAGCTCTTGTTTGCAACTGTAGTGTTTAAGAAAAATCTAGAAGTTTCAACTTTTAATTATGCATGCAGATTTTTATACCTGGACATAATTTTCAGCTGTTTGTTAATCTTTCCTTATGTGATTTTCAGTCTTTATTTAAGAATAGAATTCTGAAACTCTTCATGGTAATTTTTTATTTTCAGAGACTAATGTGCCTATTAGATGTCCTGATCAGTGGATGTCATATGCTGGTCACTGTTACATAATTCACAGGGACCCCAAAATTTGGAAAGATGCCTTAACATCTTGCAGGAAAGAGGATGGCGATCTGGCAAGCATCCATAATGTTGAAGAGTACAGCTTTGTTATTTCTCAGCTTGGGTACCGTGAGTATTTTTTTACAATAACATATATATTTATACTAAGAAAATATAGAGTTTTGCATTAACCCCAAACTCCTATTTCTTTGATTCTGCTTCTACCTCCTTTTAATAAGGAGAATAAACCAACTTTCAACCTTTTCAGAAGTTGGAAGGATTTTTGCTATTGGTCTGCAGAGACAGGTGAAGGAAAGCAAAGTCTGTTGATTTGGGTCCTTTTACCAGCACTGCCATGTCTCTATCAGGCTGCTTGTGTTTCTTCTGTGGGTTCAGATGTGCCCCGAATTAAATAAAATTAAGTGCTCAGATCCTCTGTGTTCATCAGGGAAGATGGAACCATGCTTTACATGAACCTGATTTTGCGTGTAAGGTCACTTTCTGCTTTTTGATGGGAGGAGCATGTTCATACCTGTGTATACTTCTTTGCAGTGACTGATTCTGTCAGCTGATATGATTTCATTTTGCATGCCAGCCAACTCCATGGCAACTTGTGCTTTCCCTCACATTCCTGAAAGAGTAATTTGTTGTTCTTTCATGACCAAACTTTTACTCTTTCAAAGGAGATTATTAGGAAAGGTGAGAACTCTTGATTAGATGTTAGGACATTTGAAAGAAGTTAGACTCTGAAGGAGATGAGTTGTATTTTCATTTTACTCATTGGAAGTAGATCATTTCATAGCATAATGCCTTCTACAAAGACCTTTCCTGAACTGACTGCATTGCATTGTTTTAGTAAAAATGAATGATTCTGAAAGGCAGATAGTCCTGAAGGAAACCAGGCTTCTCACATATGGCATGCTCACTGCAACAGACTATTTTGAAAGCATTCTTTTCAAAGGAGTAAAAATTGGAACAACTAAAGAAGGCCTTTTAAGGCAGTTTGTGACAGTATCAGATAACCCTTGCTCACCACTGAGATGAGAACACCATGTGTTGCAGTGCCTAGAAAGTCTTGTCTGTGTCAGAACTCTGCTGAAATGAGTGTTGTACAGAAAGAACAAAAGTCTGTCTTTGTGCCAAACAATTCACAGTCCCATGATAAAACAAAGGAGGAAGGGATTCAATAAGATGAGTGTTGTCATAGTAGCGGAGCTTTTGTTGGCATCACCCGCAGAGAACTTTAGAGAGGAACATGAAGAAGAATAAAGAAGTGCATTCTGGGTGCTTACACAGAAGTCCAGCATGTGATATGGCACAAACATGGCCCAGTGCATGTCTGAGAGAACGGGAAACAGCTTATTTACAAGCGGCTGGAAAAAAAACGCTTTGGTATTTAGTCACCCAACTTTAGAGCTGATTGCAAAACTCCTAGACAGCATTTCTTCTTCAGAGGAGAAAACGTTATGTAGGAAGAGGCTCCAGAAATGGCTCTTGGCCATATCTGATTTGCGTGGCTTATTTAGACGGCTTTGATGTAATCATTTTAATAAAGACTGTTGCTTATTGTTAGTTTTACCATGGTGTGAGCACCCCACTGTAGGAGCTCTGGCCATGACTGAGGCCTCTGCTAGGCTAAGTGCTTAATAAAGACAGACAGAAAGATTTTAGCAGGTAACTAATCAAAAAAATAAATTAGAGAGCATGAATGGCAATAGTTAAGGAGGTAATGACAGCATGATGGGCGGTGGAATTGGAACAGGTTTAAATTTTGGTGACAGAGGAGAGTTTTAAGGAGTGTACTATGATAAGGAACTTCTGAACATAAAGAACAGTCTGGAAGAAAAGGTAAAGGTGACTGTCTGAAAGTGGAACTTGATGTCCTGTAAATCTGAGCCCTTCTTATTTGAGGCAAGACGGTACACGTGAGCTATGAGGGGTGGTAATACTTAGGTATAATAAAGATGGGATGGGACAAGGGAGGAAAAGAGAAAGGAGAGAGAGTTGACTCCATTAAAGTGACAGCCTTGGAAGGTGATTTTTGCAGCAACTTGGTTGGTCAAAATGGGAACCCTCCATGTTCCTGTAGCTAGCAGATGGGATAAATGTCCATGAGTGATTTAATTGTCAGATTGTCTGTGGTCAATCTGGATAGATGATGTTAGAGGAAGACTTACAGAAGAAGGCAAGCAGTTTGATTACAAACGAAGGAAAAACCTGAGTGCTGTACATGGCTTGTAAAAATGCGAAGTCGTAAGTGGTGGAAGAAACTGTTGAAAAATAGTCTCGCTACATTCATGAAAAACACTCGTAAGGAGTAAGTTCTAGCAACCAAGTAGTGCATACTCTGTGTACTGCATACTTTCCTTAGACTACTATCTAAGGAAAGGACTGTGAATGCAGTTGGTCAGTGTGAACTGAGTCATAGTGGAAGAAAGGACATACCTACTGCCTGCTGGATATAAAAAATAATAACTAAAAAAATTCCCATTGGACTCAAGAAAGTAATAATATCAGTTCTAGAGAGGAGAAGCCTTTGATGATGATGATTATAAATGCCCATATTTGTAATTCTCCTTATTAAAACAGTTTATTCAGAACAAAACTAGGTATGAACATTGTAGCAGCGATGTATTAGAGGGGAAGTTTTTAAGCACAGACAAATAAAACTCTAAGAAACTGCTGCTGTAAGGTAACATCGTTGATCGGTCCTGCACTTCCCTTCCAGCCAAAAATGAGCAGTTAACTCCGTTAACTGTAAACTGAAAAGAGTCCAACAACTACATGAATTTTATTTTGCTCAGGAATCAAACAAATTATAGGAATACACGTAATGGGGAAAGTTGTAAGTACTCTGGTTTTCAGCTCTGAAAGACAACACTGGCTGTCTGAGCATTAGAAAAGAGGGCACTTCTTTCTTCATATACTAAAGATAGGAGGAAGAAGGGAGGTAGCATTTTATTTAGGTATTTGTTCATATCTTGTTACAAGAGTTTTGAGCTGGAAAAAGAATGAACCTAGTTGTGTTGTAACATAATTCAACAAAGAGATTGTTTTGGCTGCTTTGTACAAAGTTAAACACTCTTATTGAATTTCCACTAGAATGAATGGCCTTTCTTGATGACTGGAGTGGATTTATGAGGAACGGCCTGCCTTCTTTATGAAACAAGGAGCCTTAATTTTCTGTGACTGCCTTTTAAACTTTCTTAGAATAAATTCTTTCCTGTTCCACAAAGATAAAAATTCATATCATAGAAAAGAACTATTACCAGTCTTGTTCATGGTATGTTTTAGAGCTGACTGATGAGCTGTGGATTGGGTTGAATGACATCAAGGTTCAGATGTATTTTGAATGGAGCGATGGGACACCTGTCACCTACACTAAATGGCTTCGTGGAGAACCCACTCATGCAAACAACAGGCAAGAGGACTGTGTTGTTATGAAAGGAAAGGTAAAGTCATGTAGCTATTGACTTAATTATATCGTTTATTATTTGGGCTTTTTTCTAAGCAGGAACACAAAGTAGGGTGTATTACTGTTTGAAGCAGCCTATTTAAGTGTCTTACGGGTGTTACTTTTTTGAGGAAGGATCTGTTGCCAGAAAGTTGTGTTGGTCGCTTTCCCTGAATGTTGAATTTCCTTGAAGACAACTGTTCCTCCAGGTCCATATTTCTGGATTTAATTTTGTGCATGTGGGCTTTTTTGAATAAAATTTTAATCATAGTGTGAAACACACAAACATGTAAATGCTGTTTTCAGGAAATTACAAAAGTACTTTTGATATGTTTGGATTTTTTCTGCTTTGACTGAATATGGGATACACAGCTACCTTATGCATGATTTTCTTAGTGAAGACACAATTATGGGAAGATAGCGAAGGATCTTCTTGCAACTAGAGAGCCGAAGCTCCAGAGTACGTTTTCTTGTGTTGAAGATGTCTAAAGATTATAAGAGTTGTGCTGATTTCTTCCAGGCTGAGAAGGTCAGAGTTTTGGGTGGTTGTTTGAAGTGCTTACCACTTTAGTGAGACTGAGAAAGAAATGGTAGGAGGTGATGAGACAGCTACCAATGTACTTGCCTTGCAGTCAGCATGAGATAGAGACAACTGGCAGAATATTTTAGGGTTTTTCATTGTTATAGGCAATATTGTTGAGCTTTGGGAGTGTTTTTTCTGGAAGCGGGGTTTGGAGTTTGTTGCAGCTCTTGGAGATTTTACATGTTTTGGCACAAGGGACTGTGTGTTTACCATGGCAGTTATTTTACACTTCTGGAAGGAGGTGGAAGGAAAAAAAAAAAGAAGAAAAAAAGGAAAAAAAAAAAAAAGAAAGAAAACAAAAAAAGTTGCCACTGACTGCTATGATTTTCCTTTTATAAAAGTGCAGTCTTTAAGGCACAGGTGAGAGAATCCTTTGCACAGGGTTTTCTCTTCCTCTCCTAATACCTTATTTCATCAAAACAGGAAGGTGCGAGGTTTCTTACTTTTGAGTACAGGTCGCACTGAATGTCATTGTTTCTTCTGAGAACCTGTAGTATGAGGAGCAAAGATGTCAATTCTAATTTTGACAAAGAACTTTGTGTATCTTCAAAGTTTTACATGAGTTTTAACTAAGGAATGTAGTCTTCTGGTTTTTTTTCTGTTGCAACTGAATTTCTGTGATGAGTGGTAAGTTAGAATCATAGAATGGTTTGGGTTGGAAGGGACGTTAAAAATCATTTAGTTCCAACTCTCTTGCATGCTTATTAAATCAGTAGTCTTCATAAAGATGGTGTGTTACTATCACCTCCAAGGGTTCGCTTTTAAGAAAGGTAAATAGTCAAAGAAGATGTGAGTCAATGAATCAGACCCTGTAGAAATAAGGCTGTAATAAGGTAGAAGTTAGTAATTAAATTAGACACAGGGTTTACTTCTTTTAAAACTAGGGAAAAAAGTACCTAAAAGCATAAAGCACCTTTTTGAAGACTGAATCCCACTTGACTGTGATGTTCTCTTCTTATATTCAGGATGGATTTTGGGCAGACAATTCTTGTGAAAAGAAAATTGGCTATATCTGTAAAAGGAAACCTGTATCAGAAACTCCTGTAGAAGAGGAAATTATTGACATGGGCTGCCAGAGGGTAAGTGAAGAGAAAGCTGTCTGATGTGAATAGGCTGCTAGGAATGATTAAGAGGAGAAAATGCCTCCTATGTAACAGATAAAAGAGGACAAACGGGTTCTGCGTTGTCATCATCGGAGCAGTTGGCCTTCTCATTTCTGTGGCATATTAAACATATGAATAAATCTAGGTTCTGACTGTCATTTGGATCTTGATGCTCCTTCTTTTTCTAGAACTTAACCCAGAACTCAAAACCTGTAGTCTTTGCAGCATGCCATTTTACCTTGATTGGTGTTCAAGCCTTCCTAAGGAATTTTCCTGTACCAGCAGCTACTCTTCAGCTCTGCCTACAATTTTTGTCAAAATTGTTCACAGCAGGAAGGGTGTGCTTCTCCGCAAACTATTTTCAAGGCTTTGCTGTGGTCTCTGGCAGTGTAGTCTACTTTGAAGAATTTGGTACAAATGCCTGAGCAAAATGAATCCATTGTGCTCCTTCTGAACTGCCAGAGGATCTTTTGTTTGTTTGGTAATTCTCGCCTTCTGGTAACGTAACACTCAGTAATTCCAGAAATCCTACTGTAATTTGTTATGTCATAGGGAATCTTACTGGATTTTTTGTCCTCTATGAAGAAATTTCCTTTTCTCCCAAGCCTGCATTACACACTTGCAGAGGAAATCTTTGATGTTTATTCCCAGTATTTGTAAAAGAGTACTTGGGAACCTTACAAATATTCAACAGTTGGAGAAGATAAAGAGATCTTAATGCTTATAAGTGTTATCCTTGCCTAGAGAGCTAAGTGCATGCTTGTAGAAAAGTCTCTCATAGGTGAAAAATTGAAAACCATCAGAAGAAAATTTGTGTGAATTGTAGCTTGTGACAATTTTTCTTTGCAAGCATCTTCCTGAGTTAATGGCACTTGAATGACAAAACATTAGAAGAGAGTGCTAATGTTAGTTAATAATAAACAAGCTTGTTTGAGGTGTCATTCACTTTCTGAAAACCCAAGCTGACATTTGCTTCTCAACACCATGCTCATGATTGTGCAATGCTTATAAGCTGGTATAATCCTATACTGAGCACTGAAGATGCATGGCAAAGCCTCTTGTGCCTTCTTAAGTGAAATGTATGGATCAAAACTTTGTTGTATTTGAAAAATTGTTTTATGAAACAAGACATTTGAAAAACTTTGATCCTACCTGTTTCCAGTCTGGCTTTTTCAGCTCAGTTTCATTTGTCTAATCGTTAGCTGACAGTGGTATAAATCAGTGATATAAATGATATTTTTTTTTTTTTTAAATATAAGACATTTAGAAAAGCTGCAACATATGAAATAACTTAATGTTTATTTTGACAGGGTTGGAAAAGACATGGTTTTTATTGTTACTTCATTGGAAATACATTTGTATCATTTTCTCAAGCAAATCAGACCTGTGTAAGGCATCAGGCCTTTTTAGCAACGGTTGAAGACAGGTATGTAAAAGTGTACTTGCATGAGGGGATCACATGAGGATTTAGTATCTAGTGTCACCTGCATATCAGTATAAAGATCCTGATCTGGACAAAGTCTTGCTTGAGAGGATAGCTACCTGTAGACACAGAAATTCTCATGTCTATATTCAAATCCAGTTGAATTCAGTTTTTAGTAAAAATAGGTGATGGCTGTGAAAGCAGTATTGATGTAGATAGTTATGACAAGGAAAACAAATAGAATTATGTTTTCTGTTTCCTTAATTGTAGTGGCTTGAGGATGGGTTTACTTGAGTAAGGGGTGCAGAATCTGATTTTCGTTATTAAATGAAGAGATATGGCTCTGAATTAATTTCAAAAGGCAGTTCAAATGGGCAAGACGATATAATTTTCACCCATCTGGTCTTCTCAGAATTGAGCTACTTTTCAAAGATTTAAATAAGAACCCAATTGAGAATAGAAGTGCTTTGTATCTGAAAATCCATCACAATTCAACGTTCAGTGTGTGCTAAGTATCTGAACTCAGGCACATTATTGTATGTGGAATATTGGGAAATGAAAGTTAGGGTTAAGAAACTAGGCATATTTTGCTTGCAGTTTACTTGATGCTTTATTCTTTTTTTCGTATGTTTCTATATAATCTAAATAGATATGTTCTAGTGTGAAAGCTCTTACCATCACAGATGGTAACTCTCTAATTGTAGGTAGCACTGCAGCTGTCATAAAAGTGGTTTGACATTAATGTGGTCTTAAGACTACATCTTGTTAAGTGGAGACTTCTTTTATTTGTTTTGATTTCTTAAGAGCTGTTTGTTAAAACACCGTAATTGACTATGACAGGCTTTACCTCTATGTACAGTTTCTCAAACATAGTTCTCCTGCATGATCATTGGATCTAATTTGCAGTGTTCTTTAGTTTGATAGTAGTGTCATACTACTCTAGCCTCTACTTTTGTTATTCTGTAATGCTGAGATTCCTTTTCCAGATTTGGATTTGCCTGAAACAAGAAGTCATTAAAATGCAAGAGTACTAGAAACTCTCAAAAAACCCCAGTGGTATAACACATAAGTAATTTTTCTTCTTTCCCATTAACTTCATATCAGTCTGTGATTATGTCTTTTTACTGAACATCCAAAGAGAACGCAGAATACTCTGATATTCAAGCTTACCAAGTATCTATTACATAATGTTTTGTTATTTGCTTTATTCAGGGAAATCCATCCAATCTATGTTTTCAAGAAGGTACAGAGGTAATTCTGAGAAAATAACAAGCCTTTTATAACTTTTGTAAATAAATTTAACAGTATTAGTTTAACAGTTGTTTTCTTTTAAACAGATATGAACAAGCCTATCTGACTAGCCTGGTTGGGCTGAGAACTGAAAGATACTTTTGGATTGGGCTTTCAGATGTAGAAGAAAAGGGAACTTTCAGGTGGGCTAATGGTGAATCTGTCTTATTTACACACTGGAATTCTGAAATGCCTGGTAAGTATGCTCTATATGGCTCTATATTGTTTAGCGAGTCCACTGCCCAAAATACATTGTTCACTACTTGAATTTTTTACTCGTTACTTAGCCCTCACTTGATGTTATAATTACTAATTGTCCTCAAATCTATCTGGCTGATTTCTCAAGCATGCAGTGCTGTTACTGAGTTCCTACTTAGTGCTGAAACAAGTTTTTAGCATGAGCTTGGGAACAAACTTCAAATTGAGATCAATTTTCTTATGTATGTTTTTTCTGTGAAAGTCTCTGTACTACTCTGGAAAACCAGTCTCTGCAGGCATGCTGTGCCCTGCTTGCCAGTTCTGCCTGCTCAGCCATATCTCATTGTTTGCTTGCTCACTGGGTGTTCTGATGTATGTGAGATCACAACTTGCATGAAGCTTCTCTGGTTGTAGAGAAAATGCGACTGTAAGAAGGGACAAGAGGGCTAATGGAAGAGTTGTTTAATATTTTTTTACTTAATATCTTTACTAGTTTAATTGTGATTTCCTTATTTACTTGTTTTGTTCATGAAAGCATTGTTTTTTTTTTCTTTTCTAACAAAATTATGTGAATGGGAGGCCATTTCAATTCTGATGTGATCATATTAGAAAGTGTTGTAAGCCTTCAACATTCTGGTGTGTTGCATTTACCTTTCAGAAATTCCTCTGATTCTCTTTAATTTCAGTGCCGAAATGCTGATTTGAATGTGTCAGGTGCAGTCGTAAGACAGTGTACACCATGAAGCCAATATCAAGCCTATATACAGCGAAATTGGGAAACTAGCTCTAACCACATATTCAGCTTTAGGGGAGAGTTTGTTGCATTGCAGGCTATGGTGCTGCTAGAGTTAGCTACCAGAGGTTATTTGATGTGAGGCACAATTCAGTATCTCAGATGTGGGTGAACCACACATTTTTTTGACTCTTAGAATCACAGAATGGTATGGGTTGGAAGGGACATTTAAATACTCATCTAGTCCCCCCTACCCTGCCAGAATCATCTTGCCCTAGATCAGGTGTCTCAAAGCCATGTTCAACCTGACCTTGAATGTTTCCAATGACGAGGCATCTGCAACTTCACTGGGAAACCTATTCCAGTGTTTCACTGCCCTCATCATAAAAATCTTTCTTTCTTATATCCAGGCTAAACCTACTCTCTTTCATTTTAAAAATATTGCCTCTCGTTCTGTCATTACAGGCCCTGGTAAAAAGTCTTTCTTATATATACTTTTATATACTGAAAAGCTGTGATAAGATGTCCCTGGAACCTTCTCTTCTCCAGGCTGAACAATTTCAACTCTCTCTCAACCTTTCTTCATAGGAGAGGTGTTCCAGCCCTCTGATCATTTTTGTGGCCCTCCTCTGGACCCACGCCAACATTACAAACATTTTTGACCCATTACAAGACAATTTCCATTAGGATAGAATATGACACTTTCTAAGTTCTCAAGACCCCCTAATTATTGCTTTTGTGCATTCCTGTTTACAACTAGGAAGAAAGCGAGGCTGTGTTGCCATGAGGACTGGAATTGCAGGTGGATTATGGGATGTGATAAAATGTGAAGAAAAGGCAAAGTTCCTATGTAAAGTGTGGGCAGAGGGAGTGACAGTTCCACCTGTTCCTACAACAACTCCTGTTCCCCGGTGTCCGGATGGCTGGGACTCAAACTATCGTATCAGCTTCTGTTTCAAAGTAAGCATGTTGCTTTTTTCTGCATTAAGGTAGCTTCTATTTGCTGCACATATGTGCAAGAAAAATTGGTGTACATGTCTTATTGTTTCGTAAGTTTATTTACAGTTTATATGCAGTGGTCTTGTTCCCTCCTATTGAAATGTTCATGACTTTGTATATTTCATTAAAGTCTAGTCTTCAGGTCTGAACTTCTGATCTTAATTTCCTGTTCTTTTAAGATGAAAAATGCCTTTCTCCTAGTTGTCTTGCAGCAGATACTCCTGTCAGCAATGCAGTTTGCTAGCTTGGCTTAAAGACACTTGTACTAAACTTGTGTTTTGCAGAGGGGAACACTCATAAACCTTACATGCAAAAGTATATGTAAATCCCACAGAATAAGTTAATTGTAAATTATTTACTTTTGGATATCTAATGTTTCTTGGTCTTGTGATCTATATCATCTATATCATCTATATTGTCTGATTGCAAAATGCTCTCTTTAGCCTTTTGCAAGAGGAGAGCAAAAGAAGACATGGCTTGAATCTCAAGAGTTTTGTCGAGCTATAGGAGGAGATCTGGCCTCTATTAATGGTAAAGAAGAACAATATGTGATATGGCGTTCTATAGCGTGAGTATCTGTAGTCTGGTCTTCCTTTCACTTTAATTAGCCTTTTGATCTTTTTGAAATATTTCATTTTAGGTGTATGTTTTTCCTTCAGTATAAGCCAGTCTGGATTCATTGTCTGCATCTGTATCAAACGCATAGCAAAAAAAAAGCAAAACTGATTAAATAGCAGGAGGTTGGTTACTAGAGGCAATCACTCCAGATGATAAAATGAATTTGGCAAGATATGTAGTTGAAGAAACATCATCTGATGTAAAAATGTTTACTGTGGATATGCGAATATTCTAAAATTGCCCATGCCTGCTGTGGCATAAGCAAGTGTACAAATAGGGTAATGGTTGTGATATAAATCTGGTCACTGTGTTGATTGTTTGTAAATTTTATGAACTAATCAGAAAGCAGAAGCAACTTCACATGAATTTTTATTTACACGGTGAGTTGTAGGTCCGTGAACTGTAAAAAGCAGGTGTGAGATTTCTGAATGACATCAGATACTCTTAAATAGGTAACACTTGCAATATGATGTGAATAAAATGAGTTCAATGAACTTGTACATCTCTGTCTTACTAGGAAGCAAGACATGGCAGCCTTGCAAAAACCATACCAGAATTCCAGCTTCATACCTATAGTAAGGAAGAAGTCTCAGATGCTGCATTACCACAAATTGACTCAATAAATTCAGATAAATCAGTAAAGTGTGTCTACTTGCAGACAATAATTAGTTTAAGGTGCTATTTTTAAGATATGGTTTAACTGCAGCAAGTAAATTTGTGTTTGGAAAGTGTAAGTGCCTTTACAGAGAGTTGGTAAATGGAGCAACGGTAGCTATTGAAACATTATACAAAAGTATTATGCTACCTTATGTTCAGGAGGTAGAGTGGATCTGGACATTTCCTTGGTCAGTGTTTCAGTCTCGGTTAGTGTGTAGAGATAACAGCTAGAAGTAGTTGCGTTCTAAGTAATTTCCACCGGGTTGTTACTGTTTCTACCAGCTTTAAGGATAATGTTTAGAGAACCTTATGAATTGTTGTAAGATAGATGGTTAAAAGTATTGTAATGCCCTTCTTAGTTATGGTTTTATGGTTAAAATTCGTATAAATGGGACATTAATTATTCTGTTGTTTTGTTTTTTTTTTTAGGAACAATGGCTATTACCACCAACATTTCTGGATGGGTTTGTATTACTTGAATCCTGATGATGGCTTTGTTTGGAGTGATGGATCTCCAGTGAGTGGTTTAATTTTTTAACAGCTGTTATTTTGCATTCCCTGTGCTTTCTAAGCATGTGTAGTGTATGAGTTTCTGTATAATTTTATGCTTAATCGTAACCCTCTACTGTGTCATGGTCTCTTTAGGAAAGAATAGCAATTTCATGGCTTAATTTTCTTGCCTTAAACATACTGATTTTTGATGAAAAATATGCATCGAATCAACAAGAAAATAAAATTGATGTAGACTAAAAGGATGTTCTTATAAATGAAAGGATTTTATGAGTAAAATAGTTCATCTTTAGTATTGATCTTCTTTGCTAATTAGATCTTTATCTGAACTGGCCTAGAGCTAAAGGCGGTTGTTTTAAGCCAGTGTAATTTGACTGTGGTTTAGATTAAGATATAAAACTGTAGAAACAAAAGTGGGTTTGGAGATGTGAGTGTATTTCACACAAGGCTGGCCAATATATATTGATGAAAGTTTGCCACACAGAAAACTGAAACTGGAAAATAAAAGAACCATAAATTTTTTCTGAGAAAAATGCCGACATTTCGGTTGTGTCTCAATAATTTCCTACTATTTCACTCATGCAGGATATTTACTTAATTCAATGTCAACCTGCAGCGTGGCTCATTCTTATTATTAGATGAATCTTATGGAATTTAGGTCCTATAAAAATGTCAATGTTCTTCCAAGTATGATTAGAAACAACTGTTACCTACACTACAGTCCAGTTGCAATCTAAAAAGAATATCAACATTTGCACGGGGAGATTCTGGTTTCCTCTTACCTAAGTTTTAAAACTTTTCATAGAAAGATATTGTAGGTCTATGGTTTGGTGCGTTCTCCTCCCTCTCTCTGTTATTTTCTTTCACAAACCTCTTTCTGTCATAGGTGAGATATGAAAACTGGGGCTTTGGAGAACCCAATAATTACCAAGGAATTGAACTTTGTGCAGAGATCAGTGGTGATTCCAGCATGCTTTGGAATGACAGGCACTGTGATTATCTGTATGGATGGATTTGCCAGATCAGAAAAGGTATTGATTGCTCCTGTGTATTAGTGTAATAAGAAAAGAATATCTGTTATTTTTACCTTAACTTTAAGAAACAAAAAATTTAAAACCTTGTTTATCAGAATGGTTCCCTGTGGAATGTGAAATGTCTAAGTGATATAAAGATTTTATAATCATGTGTTGCTAAATTCTCCTGAGATCTGAGCTTGGATGCCTTTTTTTTCTGAAGACATTGAATCAGAACTAATAATACAGAGAAAACTTCTGAGTTGCAAAAGCAAGGCATCTACCTAAGTCTGAATAGCTGAGAAAGTGCTCATTTAAGCATTTTTCCACTTTCTTATGCTGGGAGGGAAGGGAGGAAAATAGAAATGCTTGTTAGATTATTGTCAATAAAGTACTAGCTCTGCTTTATATTAGTAAAATAATTTCTTAGGCAGAATTTTTTTATTAAGTGCCAGTATCTTTGAGATTAAATATATTGTAGCACAAAAAAAAAGTGGTAATCCTATAAAGACAGAGATCTTCTATATTAGAAATTGTTTTCCTGAGATGTTAATGATGCCATCTGGGATGCCATCTCCATGATGCCATAGAAAAAAAAAACAAAACCCAAAATGCCCCAGGGGAATTCTTTAGCCTGAAGTCTTGTTTTCAAAAAGAACCAGTTAATTTTAATTTCTTGAGATCTTTTCTACTGAGATTTTATCTGGGGAGATTTTTAAGATCCAGATAGAAGTTATTCTCAATGAGAGACAGGTGGAAAGAACCCCACTCTGTGGTAGCTAGGGCACCATGGAATAAGATAACTCATTCTGCATTCCTACTGCCTGTGGTTTAACCAAAATTGATGTGTAAGTGACCTGGGGAGAACAGGGAGAGGGGAATACAGGAATTTCTTAACAGCATTAATGTTTTACGACATAAGGTTTTCCTCATTTAGTGAATACCAAAAATAATTACTTAATCTGGGTAAATTTCAAAGTATTTTATAATACCTTGCACATTAGGAGTAGATTATATTTAGAGCCTTATGGAACAAGAACATGTATTTAAAATTGAGTAGCATACCAAAAATAAGAGACTAAGGCTATTTAGTTCCTTCTGTTTTTTTGTTGTTAACTCCATTGCTAACCATAAAATTCAATATCAATCGAAAAATATGCCTATCAATGACAGTAATAAATTTCTTTTACAGCAGAAAGTGTGCAATGATATCTTTTTTTTTTCTTTCCAGGAGCGAGTGTGAAGCCTGAACCAACAGAATCTCCTGCACCTAGTAAGCGTTACTGCTATTGTTATTTTTGTGTGTGTATGTCTACAAGCATTTTTAAAATTTTACTAATTTGAATGCCTTGTATCTCAGGAACAATATAGTTAGCTTACCATTTATCTAACAGAATACAAGACTACTGAGGATGGATGGATTATACAAGAAGACAAACAATATTATTTCAGCACGGAGAGTGCTCCTATGGAAAAAGGTCGGGAATTCTGCAAAAGGAACTTTGGAGACCTTGCTGTCATTGAAAGTGAAAGTGAAAGAAAATTCCTCTGGCGATACGTAAGAAAAATCATTAATACTATGGAATAAATCATTCAAAGCAAGAGGGCATGGGCACAAATCCTTTTCAACCTTGTTCTCCCTAGTTTTATGATAGTGAAACTGCAGTAGCATTAAGCCAAATTAACATGAAGAACAAACTCAAGTCTTTCTTTAGATTGTTTCATAGCTGATGCAAGTACAATTTTGGTTTGGTATTTTGTATAGAAATAAGCGCAGTAAGCATTAAACAGATGATTATCTGCTTTTCCTGTTCAATGTGGCAGTTACACCACGTTATATCTATCTGCAACTGGTAATGTGGAAATATTAATGCTTACTTTTAATTGGCTTCATATTAGCAAGTAGTATACTTATGAGTTAAGATTCTGTAAGGTGAAGGAGTTAATTGAAGGTAAAGTTTATCAATAGATAAGCTCAAGATATCTAGGGTAGTGGGTCAAAACAGATGTTGGCTTACGTGCAACATGCAAAACATTGGCTTTTGATCTGCTCAGTGTATTCGGGATTAGTCTACCTAGCAGCGTAGGTCCACAAAATTGTCCCTTTGCCTCCTTCTCCTTGTGGAGAGAATAAAACTATACAGGAAGAACAACTTGAGGCATGGATTATGCTATGAGAAAGAGCCTTGAAATGATGTTTCCTATGTGGCTGGGGTTGGTTGCCTGTTCATATTGTCTTGAAGCCAACTTCTTTTAATCAAGTGTATGCTTAAAGGTCAGATTTCAGCTGCATAAAACTTTTCCTAAGCTGACTGAAGAGCAGCAATGAGATGATACGATAGCCTGTATCAGTTTATATCTAAAGAGCAGGAAGACTTGTCCCTCACCAGGAATTTGTCAGATGATCTCCGCTGGAGAAACTGTGCAGGAAGTGCTGATTTCAGTGATTTCAAAGTAAGGTAGTGAGAAGTGTTGGTACAGTGACCACACTTCTTGGCCAGTGGTGAAGTTCAACTGTGGACTGTCACTTGTGAGCTGCTTTAACTTAAATGTTGTAGCTAGAGAATGTAGCATGTAGAATGTATCTTCTGTCAGTCAGAATTACTCATTATTGACATAATAGATTTCTATGATAAAGAGATTTACAAAATTTGAATCTTTACATTTTAGATCTTGAAAAATGGCAAAGATGATTCATATTTCATTGGTTTACAACTAAGTGTTGACCAGCGGACAAGGTAGGCCAACTAGAATCATCAAGGTTGCACTGTGCTTTAGCATAAAGAAATCTACTGAGCAGAGCAAAAATGATGAAGTACTGAATGAAATTTTGGCCTGTCAAAGCAAACAAAAATGTTTTTCCTCTTAATTCTGTACAACTTTCATATATATTTTTTTTTTATTCTGAAGTTTGTAAAAATCTATTCTGTAGTAGATATACAGCAATATGCAATTGTATTTAATCCATATTTTCGTATCCCATTTCTGTTGTTAGGCATATTTATTCTACTAATTCTACTGTTATTCTACATTTGATTATAGCAGGAAAAAAGCTCAGTCTGTATTTTGTCCTCAGCTGATGTCTGCCTTGTCCATTGTCTAATAAAATATAGTTAATATAAGGAATTTTAAAAGGTATTTCCTGTTGATACTCTCGACTTTTTTTCTTCGAAGACTAACTCCTTTTCAAGTAAATGAAAGTGACACCAAGAAGCTAGCGTAGAACCCTAAAATTTGACTTACTGTATCACATCAGGTCTTTTAGATTTGCAAAGTTCTGCTTTACTGCTTGTTTTAAGATTTTGTGATCTGTAGGACCAAACAAATTAACTCAATAGGGCATGGATTTTCCATGTTTTGAGTCTTAATTTAAACATGTTTGTATTCTCAAGTGCCTTAATTCAATATTAATTTAGCTCCAGATTGTCCAGGAGAAATATTCCTAAATAGAATTCACTTAAAGCTAGCAGGAAAATTACGCTGCAGATAATGAGTTTTGAATTTTTATTCAGGACTTCTAATTTACTTTATTCCATGACTTATGCTGAAAACATAAATAGATGCCCTAACTCAAAATATGTTTTTTACCTTAAATCTTTTTATAAGGTGAAAATATTATTTTCTCCCCTGCGTAGCTGTTGGGAATAGACTGTAATAAAGGGAAAAATGGAACCTATTTTCTTTTTTTAGAACAGAGATAGCTATTGCTGTTGTATAACTTCGGGTGTGCTGTGCAGATACACAGGCTTTCTGTAAGCTTCTCTGAGTGTCAGTATGCAGCATCATATTGATTTTTATGTATGATAGTAATTTAGGCTTGCATTGAGTTCAGTCTGGGTCTTGAAGTGCCTGGATAGATGCCTGTTAGTTCTTGGTTCTCCTCACAGACCACAGTGATGATGAGAACCCTCTAGACGGTAATTATGTTGTTAGGTGGGCAAGGGCACCTTCTGAAAATGAGGTGTCTCTGCCATTCCATTTTTTTTTGTAGGGACCCTAAGGTGAGTGTATTTCTAAGTGAAGTACCTGGTGTTTATACCTGAAGGGCAAACCTGGGCACTTCTGTTGCCAATATCCAATAGGAATGTGTCTCCTACTAAACTTTTGATTTCCTGTTTATGATTTTGTTCTTTATTGTTTAATCTACATGGATGTACAACTTTTTGGACATTTGTATTTTACCTTATGGTAAGACACATTGCGACAGGAGTTCCCTTGTCAGTGTTTTGTCATGCCCTTTTCCTCTGCATGGGGGAAAGATGAAGCATTTTACCAGTGTTACAAATAAAAACCTCTTATGTCTGTAATAGGCACAGGGAATATATGACCTGGGGTAAATGTTGAGCATCTGAGCTCTCTCAAGCTGAAATCATGTCTGGCTTTCATGTTTTAAGTGTTGTCCTATCATTTGTAAAATTGTCAGCATGTTGCTTGAACACGGAATAAACACAAGTTTAGCACATAGAATATGTCTTTGTACAGAGGGTAAGTTTAGTGCAGATAGCAAAGGGGCAAATCGTTAAAAAACCTTGAACACCTTAAACTATGAATGGCTGTTTTAAACATATTGCAATATTCCTTCTTGTAACATGGAAACAATTCTATTTATGCGTTAAAGAAGTGTTTTGTTGGGTTGTTTTTCTTAAGCTGGATGGATGGCACACCAGTGAATTATCTGGCATGGGCACCACATGAACCTAACTTTGCAAATAATGATGAAAACTGTGTCGTTATGTATAAGAATTTAGGTGAGTTTTACAAGTTTGTTCCTGAGTTTTGTTATTTGTGTGTTTGTAAAGCAACCATTCCCTTCTTTTTTTTTTTATCTTTTGCAAAATGTTATAGAAATAGACTTAATAATGTTGTTCTCATGTGCTTGCCTTAAGCCTAGCATGGGAAAGCTCTAATAGATGTTTGTGGTTGTGATGGCTTATAGGACAGTTTTATGTTTTTGTTTAAATTGGACTAATGTGCCAGTATAAAATTGATTATTCTAGTACATGCTTCTAAACTGCTTTTATCATTCTGTAATTGCAATATGTATAAAGTGACATATTTATCCTAGATGCTGTCATAGAATGATAATAAACTGAGAGACTCTGAGGATTTGATCTTATCTTTCAACTGAAAGTATTTTGTGTAAGAATGAGTGAAATTGATTTCTATTTAACCAGCTCTGGATGTGGTGTGGTGTCATGCCATTTCCCGTTTATCTTACATTCAGGATTTTGGAATGATATAAACTGTGGTTATCCAAATCCCTACATATGTGAAAGGCACAACAGTTCCATTAATTCGACTGTGCCTCCAACAACAATTTCAACTCCAAGAGGATGTAATCCAACTTGGCTTTCCTTTCATAATAAGGTACCATAACAAATAGAATGCATGTCAGATGTTTGGCAACGCATTGAATAGAAAACAAGAGAATTATTTAATAATTTTTTTTCTTATTAAAATAAAATAGTATTATTATTTTTTTGCAGAGAGCTGGCTAATGACTCCATGATTTTATTTGTTTGCCCAGCCACTGTTTTGCAAGAAGGGTGCTTTTTTGATGCTTTTAATGAAGTGACAGATGAGCAAATTCAGTAGCAGTTGATGAAATTCATTCTCTAATCATCTTTTGATATGTATTTCCTGAAGAGTTTAGGCAGAGTTCCTAAAGTATGGATGCTTTGATCTTGATGTTTTCTACCCAATCCATAATGCTTTTTTTGGTATTGAATACATTTTGTCAAATAAATAACCACATAGACTAATATCAGTTACACCTATCTTATCACTGTTAGCAGACTGTCTGTAGAAGGGTCAGGTTTTGGTTATTTTCTACCAATTTCAGACGAAATCTCCCATATGTCTTGTTAAGCAAAACTCTTTCTTGAGATCCTCAGTTTTATATAGACCGAGCTCCAGTGCATAAAGCTTATTTAAAGCTGAATGTGTTTTTTTCAGATAAATTAATTTTTAATGCTTTTTCTGCATCCTGCTTTGTGTAAAGCAGTAGTTTTCAACCTGTGAAGGATATTGGAGTAAAGATAATATATAGAGAATTTGTTCATGTTTTAGTGTTACAAAATATTTGGATCTGCAGAAGATGAACGTGTTACTTGGCATGCTGCACGAACAGCTTGCATGAATTTAGGAGGAAACCTGGCCACTATCCCTAATGAACAAGTGCAAGGTACTGTATATAGTTTTGTAGCAACTAGATGGGATGGTGTTTAATCTTTACAGGATGACTGTTGTATGTATGTGAATATGGACAGGATTTGAATAATGACTGTACATCTGATTTTCATTCCAAAACATATAATTTTAGAAGCCTACTATGCAGTCTTCAGCTGGATCTACAAATTTTAATGTTGACTTACATATATACACACACATATATATTGTCCTGACAACAAAAATAGTACTTTTTCTGCTTATATATGATACCAGCTGGACCCATTGTAAATGAGGTAGTTTCACTAGGTGGCATTAACTCGCTGCATGGCTTTCCTGTTAAGCAGAACACTGTTAGGATCAGAACTTGCTGTCTCTGGGCAGATGAGGGCAGAGGTTTGGCTACTCATACACCTACCTACAACTCACCATGGAGATGTATCATTCTTTTCACTAGAAAAACTTATTTTAATAGACCTAAGAGCTGCATCCCTGAGTGGGGGAGATGAGCAGAGGAAAATTACCTCGTGATTGTGTAAATACGGCATACACTCAGATTAAAAATCAGGGAAGATTGTGATAAATGTTAATAACACCATCTTTTTAGAAATGCTATTTTGTACCACAGTCAAGAGAAACAGATGTAGCACAACACATACTGATTGTGAACTCAAAAGAGCACACTGAAATACCAGCCTTTGGAAAACAAGTCTGTTTTGTAGTCTAAGTAATTAAATAGTTTAAATTTAGACTGCGGACACAATCTTAGTACTACTTATGTTTTCCACATGTGAAGAAGATGAAGAATCAAACCTTCACTTTTCAAACATAGTTAAATTCTTACACAACGTATTGTCTGTAGTATAGATTTCAGGTGGTTCATGCACAGGGCTTGAGTTCTAGGTAGAAGAAAAATGAGCGATAAAGCTAATAGCACAAAACTATTATTAGTGCTGGCAATTCAGGCATTAATACCTAAGTTCCTGTTACAGTTTCTGGCAGAACATCAATGCTAATATTTGGCAAAGAAATCTATAGGTTTCATTCCCGAAGTTGTAAATTGCATTCATTTTAAAAGACTAAAGGGGGTGAATGGTTGATATAGCAGACAGAAATTAATCTACTGTTTGCAGAGAAAAGTATGGTCATAACAGTGACTGCAGCAGTTGGCAAAAGCCATGATGTGTTCATTTCCTTGCAGTGTTTAATATGTTATGGATTTATGAGTTGCTGAGTGTCATCTGACCTAAGCTGCTTTGTTTGTGGCCTAGTCTCAAACACTTTCCTGAACGATGCAAAGCTGTGGTAATGGATTCGCTTGTGATGAATACTTCTGTTGAGACTCATTCTGAACATGTTGCTTGTGCATTCTGCTCCCTGCTAAGACAGTGCAGGCTGTTGCCCAGGTGTTCCAGGGAGAGAGGAAACACTCTAACAGTACTGTAACAGCACGGCTTGTGCACATGCACAAGTGGTAGGTGCTCAGTGGTGCGGTCTGATGCCACTGGGGGTTAACTCATCTGGTGGGATTGTAAAAAGTGTATGTCCTCTATAGCTGTGTATTTCTAAGTCAATTGTGGGGTTGTGTGTCCTGAGTTATTATAAAAAGAATTTTTTAATATTTTTGGGATCCATCCCAGTTTAGATACTTAAGTGAAATATTTTGCCCAAAGACACAGTTACATATCTGGTTCCACGTTCAGTAAACCCAAAAGTCACCTCCTTTTCATCTTACCTGCTTGTGCTCTCAGTAATGAAGTTTTCTGTATTTCAGAAAAAAAATATTTAATATCACCAGTCCCAGTGAGGCCAGATTTTTCAATTGTCCTTCATTAAAATTATTTCTCTTTTCTTTGCTGCTTTTTACTCTAGCTTTTCTCACTTTCCATATGAAAGATTTTGTTACTGATACATGGATTGGACTAAATGATATAAATCATGAACTGAGGTTTCTCTGGACAGATGGAACAGGAGTTTACTTTACAAACTGGGCTAAAGGCTTCCCATCAGGACATTCGGATTTATACTCCTATGGTGGTCAGGTAAATAGCAGTCACAAAGTGTTCACTGAAATTTTATTTTAGATTGCATTTATGCCTTTGTTGGGATTTGAGGCATGTTATTGCTTGATTTATTTCTTTCATACTTTTATACATGTCAAATGTAAATCCAAATAAAGTAAATGGTTTTGAGCCCTGGGCAGATGTTGCATTAGCTGGTGACAGGATCAGTGGAAGTGCTCCTGCAAAGATTGGTTTCAGATTTCAGTTCTCTGTGTCTGACTACACTGCTTCTGAGTTCAGCTGGTGTTCTCTCGTAGGCTCTGATAAAAAGGACAGTGGGATTCCTGCCTCATCTGGTTTAGATGATGGTTGGTGTTAGTGTTGGTGTTAGTGTTGGGTTATAGGTTGGACTTGATGATCTCAGAGGTCCTTTCCAACCTTATGATACTGTGATACTGTGATACTCATGGCATTTGCCCCAAAAACTCACAGCTTCCAATCCTCTGACCACATTAGTGCCCAAACTTCGCAAGTTTCTCAGTTGGCATGTACCTTGCAAGGGGCACTTGTACACATTCCCCTCAAACAGCCATCTTAAGTAGCAGTAAATTCTGTCAGTCATGTTTGTGGAAAGGATATGCTTCTATAAAAAGAGAGCCATTCAGTTTTTATGGAAGAAAAAAACAGTCACTTCTCGTATTTCTCTGGCATACAAACTGATCTGACGGGTCATTCAGTTCCTCTCTGATCTTATGTGTTTAGCTAGTTCTGTGTTATGGAATATCAGCACATTATAGTACTAGCTCTGTTTCTCTTGAATGCTGTTTTTAACATAGGAATTTTATTTTTATGTATAATGTCCTCTTTCCTATCTTTGAAAGTAGTACCACTGGGCTTCTTATCTCTAACGGAGAGGGGAAATCTGGAAGTTCAAAAGAGCAAGTATGTTTAAAATGTTGCTTCTGGGAGGAACAATATATATTTTTCTCTTTTTATTAATGGCAAAATTTCTATGAAATATTCTCTGAAAACTTATATAAAGTCTCTATTTTCAAAATTTCAGATATAGCTTTACTTGACCTTAGCAAAGAATAAGTCATTATAGTTAATACAAAAGATTACTCCTCTACTCATTTTGAAAGATTTCAATCTTAATAAATTTCACTCACGAAGTATTTTTCTGTGCATCCCTATCTGGATAGCAACTAAATAAGTAAATAGAATAAAATAAATATGGATGCTTCATTTGTATACATGCAGCCTTTTGCATTCATCAATGGTTGTTTAATTTGTGCTAACAGAGGTTGTAGCTGTTGTGTCCGTGTCAGAGAACAACCCTGTAAGGGTGCTTCTGACAGATCAATGGCTGTCTTTTAGCAGCAGCAATTCTGATTTTACTGTGTGCAGTGTTACAGCTTGCAACAATAAATTTGAAGTCACTGAAATGCCAGAAATGTTGCGTTGCCCATTGAAGGCCCAAGATTTTTCTGGGGAAAGGTTAACGAGTCTTTTCTTCAATAGCTCATTTCACTTCTCTATAAATCGTCTGTGGCTTTCCTTCTCCCCGTGCTGTGTGCCTTAAGATATGAAAATACAGGGTTTTCTCTGGTCTGCTTATCCTCCCCAGTGTTGCGCAAGAGAGAGCAACATTAAGAGATTTGTGAAGTGCAAAAAGAACAGAACCTCCACATCATACAACTTATGCTGTTAAATGTTGCAAGGATATGAGAACAAACTACAGCATTACTTGTGTCTGAAGATGTGAAAGGGAGACAAAACTTTCATGTTTGCTTCTTCTAGCTATTTGTAACTGATTTTATATCTTTTTGCCTCAAGGCTGACTGTGTTGTCATGAGAAACAATCCTGTTAAGGAAGCAGGGAAGTGGGCTGATGAGAGCTGTGATAACAACAAAGGATATATATGCCAAATTAATGCAGGTACATGTCTTTTTAGTTAAAACACAATCAAACTGTATGGTTTTACAGGAAGTTGGTTGAGTATGCGGATTTCAACATCATTTCATTTCCAATAAAGGTGCATCCACAAATTGTTTTTCGTGCTGGAACATAAGGGTAATATATGTCAGAGGTCCAGAGGCTGCTACTTTGGCTGACCCTTCCCAGTAACTGCCGTGTTACTACCTTCCTGAGCTGGAATTTGTATCTGCACCTTTATATTTAGTATGACTCTTACATGATATTTGTTCCATGGTTTTGTCTGTCATTTTCTGAGCACCTTTGCATTTAGAACATGTTCTGGAAAATACTCACCTGAACATGTAGCACGAACTGTCTGGAGTGTGAATGTAAACGCAGCCACATAGACCTTGAGCCTAATTTGCCTCCAAAAAAGAAATTAAAATGCAATCCTGTTTGTGACCACAGTGAAATAGCAATCCCCTTTTGCGCAAGTATATGAGTCTTTTTGCATTGTTTATTTTACAGATGCTGAGCTTCTGCCTTCTATGAGTTCATCCCCATCCAGCGTTATCCGTTATGGTAACAGTAGTTATTTGTTCATCCATACCAAAATGAAATGGGAAGATGCACGAAAGAACTGCAAACGTGATCAATTTGATCTTTCCAGCATCTTAGACCCCTACACTCATTCGTTCCTGTGGCTAAAGTTATTAAAGTATGGGGTGCCTATGTGGATTGGTCTTAACAGCAACATGGTAAGAACATCAAAGTAATTGAACATTATGCTGCTTCTCATATAAACAAATCAGGGACTGAAAAGTCTAACTGTCTCTCACTGCTTTAGTGTGTTAGTTTATATCTTGGTGCTAAATAATTCAGGTGCTGCAGATTTACAAGTAGGAATCCATCCTCTTCCACTACTCTGATTAAATTGTATATATTACACTTTTTAGCATTTATTAGTGTGATGTTATGCTCTGTATAGTTCCAGACAAGACATTTAAAGCTAGCATCTTGAAATACCTCTTTGTATATACAGTGTATTTGAGATAAAATGCATGTACCCTAAGTTGTACAGTGGAAAGCATTTATTCTAAATGACCATACCTATTTTTCAGAAATAGTAGAAGGTGCTGCTGTTATGATGCTTTCAACATTTTTGAGGATAGTCAGCCAAAGAATTAATTGCTTTGACTAATATAGTTGTCTCCTTGCTCCTAGTTCTTTGATATTTTGATACTTTCTGGATGCTAAAATACGCCACCCTTTCTTCTTGCCAAGGATACTTTTCCCATATTCACTCAATTTGAGTGAACACATGGAAGAAATACATATGAGTATGAGTAAACATAGCATACCACTTCCTAAAATCCAAAAGATTCCCCTAAGCTAAACAATAGGATGATTCACTGAGTTCACCAGCTTTGATGGGAATTTTTTTTTCTAAGTATACTTAAATATATTAAAGTTAAAACAGTCTACATTTCTTGAAATTTGGGGAGAAACAGATAGAAAAAAAAGTAGTAGTCAGACTGTCACTCTTACAAATCCCAAAATTAATTCCCAAATTAACAGTTTTGTTAAATTTAGAATTAATTCAATGTCACTAACCCTGCATTTACTTTTGCTGAAAAGATTTGTTGCGCTACTGTGTTTCTCAATGAATAGCTGCTTCTCACAACATAAATTTAAAAGTTTGAGCCATTTGTATTTGTTAGTTATTTCTAAAAAATCTCACTTCTATCACAAGGTGCTACAGAGACAGACATTTTACTGATGAAGCAATGGTCAATACTCAGAGTTTATTAATTCCTGTTGATTTGTTTTGTCCTTAGACCAATGAGCGTTATGAATGGATTGATAACTGGAGAATGAAGTATACTAAATGGGCTGAAGGGGAGCCAAAGCAGAAAATAGGCTGTGTATATCTAGACATTGATGGAGCCTGGAAGACAGGTTTCTGCAATGAAAGTTACTTCTCTGTTTGCAAAAAACCTGATGGTAAGGACTTCACTCTAACCATTGAAAGAACAATCATTATCTCTTTAGAGTTCATTATGCTGGGTGGTCTCCTGATACATAATTAGATGTTGTTTTTTTATTTCAAGAGCTAAACATATGAAATTAAAATTTACCTGGTTGAATGGGGCTGCTTTAAAATGAGAGCCAACACATATTAAAAAAGAGCTAACATGACTGTGAATAGCCATCACTTTACATTAATAATGTTAGATACATTTTTCAAATCTTAGTCTCATGTTACTCTGCTATTTATTCTGATGTTGCGTAAGGAAGCAAGACCAAAATCCTCAAAAATCAAAAGTATGAATATTAGGCAGTAGTAACATGGGTAATGTGTTGAAGAGGGAAGAGCTGGATTACCAAGTCATAAAGGTGTCAAAGGATATTTACTTATAACAGCTTTCCAGATTTTCCTTTTATAGCTCAATAACAAACAACAGGTGATATAGAAATGTTTAAGGATACTTATTCAGGCTGCCTTCTCTTATGTTTTTGACCTGAGGTTCCTATTACTATTATTTGATATAATATTTATCTGATATAATGTATCTGGTATAATAATTCTGCATTCTATGATATTAAGTCACAACCCAATATGACCAAGTTCCTGTGGGCCCTAATTCATCAAAGCAGTCAGGTGTGAAAATGCATTTGTGAGTAGAGAGTTGATCCTGAACTTGAGGATGGGTTAAAAGATAAAAGTGCACTTGGATTCTTTGCTAAATTAGATTTCTTGAGATTGCAGCTCGAGTACTTTCTCTTCATAGACCTAAGACTTTTTGCCATCATTGTGTTGTAGCAAGCAGTATAGATTATCAAGATGAGTTTTCCAATATTTAGTTAGAATATTCATGATAAAAGAATGTATAAGAAGCTGTTTCTTTAAATATTATGCTTTGTTTTTTTAAAAAAATTAAACAGTTCAAGCTCCCACTGAGCCCCCTCAGCTTCCAGGGAAATGCCCTGAAATAGAAGGACACAAGTCTTGGATCCCTTTCCGAGGTCATTGCTACTACATCGAATCTTCATCTACAAGAAACTGGGCCCAGGCATCTTTAGAATGTCTCCGACTAGGTGAGCATCCTCCCTAATCAAAGGGCACATATTTGTGACTTGTTTTACCTCTCTGTGGAAAGCTGAATGTGTGCTATGTGTTTTTGCGATTTCAAGGATGGTCCAAGTGTTGGACAGGACATTTGCATCTAGTTATTGCCTTAATTTGGAAGGAAGTTTTAAACAGCTGTCTATCAGTGGCACACATGTGTGTGGGACCAGAAATTATAGGAGCTGTGTGACCTGGAGTGGAGATGACAAAAGTGGAAACTTTGTTCTTTGACTTTCCTAGAAAGTTGTCAGCCTCATCCACAGGAGTCCCTAAATCTTGCTGGGATGGCATTTTTTATCTTTCGTATTCCTGATCTAGTTTGCCCCTTGATTGTTGCAGTTTTATGCCACCAGAATTTTCATAGCTCACTCACCTACTTTCTGGCTATGATCAAACACTTCAGTTACCGGTACCATGGATAGAAAGGTCTAGGATTTGTGGTCCCACTCCAGATGCTGGTACTTAGACCTCCATGCATATACATGCATACAGAATGAAGAGTCTTTCATCTATGAAAATAGTTATAGTTTAATAAGAAGATAGGACTATCTGCCCAGAGCAGGCACAGGGACTGGCCAGACAACCATACTGACTAGCAAACTGTTTACATATGACTAGTCTTTTTATCCCTTTATCCCTCTATTTTCCTGTGCTTGTTCCTCCCAAATCATCTAGGTCCATCTCTTTCCTTGCCATTGGTTCCTCACATTATAAGTCTCTTGCAACCTTGAAATGCTCTTCTGTATCCTATCATGTGCCCCATACCCCTAGGTATCTCCTCTCATGCCTGAATACTTAGGACTGTGGCTGTACTACAACAGCCCTAGTTGGAATCTGAGCAGGATTCCACATAATTTGGGTTCTTCCCTTGTCATTGTGCCTCTTTGCTCCTCTAGGCTTGTGGAGATTGGCCTTCGATGAACTGATGGCTCCTGTGGTGGGCCTGGGAGTAGCTAGGGAAGGGGTCCTCCACCTACCATTGCCTTTCCATGCTCACTTGTGGGTGTACAGTGAAACTTTTTATCACACAATATAACAGTAACCAAAGATCTGATCCCATTCAACAAAAGAGGAACATTTAGAAAAACATGAAGATTACAGTGAAAAAAGGAATGTTCCATGTTCTCTTATATCCTGCTGTCTCTGCCTGCACTCTGGGTTTTGTTTGCAGTTGAACATATTCCAAGTATATCTTACCCATAGTAGAATTCTGAACCATTATAGAATTTATCAGTAGCTCAGCAGTGATCCAAATTACTTCTATATTTTCATTTCCTGTAATTATGCTTTCATTACCAGAGAAGAAATACCTTCAAAAATCCAACAGCCAAATCAAAATAGTCAAGTGCCAAACAGAGCTATTGCTCTATGCCTATTGAATGATTTCCAGCCCCACACTAAAGAGAACTGAAGATGCACTTTCTTCAGTGTTTAATGCCATACTGTACAAAGTTGTGTAGCTCATTCTTTCGCTGGCTCCATGCTGTGACTTCTTGAATTTGCTAGAGCATCATATAGAGTGCCTACTGTTGTACATGGATGACTAACAGGGTACTACACAAACTGGGCAACAAATGACCAAGATGATCTTTCTTTCCCTAATGACTACAAAGAGAATGTAAGAAAATAAACAAGACCTGGTTAAAGAGTTACACTCAGGTCTGCTTCAGAAGGTCAGCAAAGTCTGTGCTATACATGAGTCATACAAGGGCTTAGAAAACTTTCAGTTGTTAATATACAAAGTTATATGGTTTTCAGACTGAAGGTATTAGTAATTTTTTACTGAAACTTTAATTTTGTTTAAAGTGGTTTTGGTTTTTTTTTGAATAGTAGCACAGCAGTAGAAAATTACGCTCAATACCACATTAGTCTGCTATATTTTGCCTAGAGCTGTTATTCAGTTATGTTGCTCTTTCCTAGTGGATAAGGAAACAAACAAAATGCTAGTGCATAGACGTAGAAATGATAAGAAATACATCAGAAACAATGCCTGAGTCCCTAGTAAGATACTATCCAAAGTTAATTTCTGTTCTGAACTTCAGACTCTGTTTGGAATTTGGCAAAGACAGTCAGTGCCAAAAATAAGACTAGAGTTTGACAGGACAGTGAGAATACTTTCCACTGTAAAACTGATGTCTCTTAGAGACTTTTCTCTGCGTTTTTCAGGTGCCTCTTTGGTATCAGTTGAAGACTCAGCTGAAGCTAACTTTCTGGCATATACCATTGAACCACTTGAAGGGAAAACATCAACCTTTTGGACAGGGATGTACAGAAATGTGGATGGTAATTTCTTTAATTTTAACATCTTTTTGTTTGATGAATAATTAACACAAGCTGTTTGACATGGGTGTTGAAAATTTTACATTATACTTCTGCGGTACATAAAAAGTGAAATCAGAAAAGGTAATATAATATCTTAATAGGGCAATGTGATCAATTGTGATCAAGCAATAACGAGTAATACATAACAGAAAGACCCAGAACAGAAAGTTCATCTTAAAGCAGGAAAAGTAATACGCGACAAAGTAAGGCACAAAGGTGCATATAGCAGAGTACAGACAGGACTGTGCTGGGAGTTGAGCCATGGTCAAATGGTTCTTCTCAAGTTTGGAGAGGTCATGAGCTGATATGCTTGTCATTGAGATACTCCAATTTTTGAGCTAGAGAGTAATGTGGCTGACATCATCTCTAGTCTTTAGAACCACCATCCTGGAATAACCAGTCACCCATCTTTAGTTACAGCTGACCCTCAGAACAGCTTCACTTTGAAGTTGGAATTCTTTTTGTCTTTGGAAATGTGTCAGTACTTTTTCTATTTTCTGCCTCATTGTAAGGAAGGTAAGGTAAAGCAACAGCCTGCTTTAATTAAATCTTAAATTTGCTGATTACTGCTCTTTTCTTAATACAGTTAATATCCAATTAAATAGATATTTCTGTATTTTTGATAGATGGAAAAGTTACTTCAGTCTTGTGCTGTTCAGACTAAAATCTCCAGTAAACAATGTCAGAGGCAGGACTGCAGAATGGTTCAGGTGACTTGGAGTGTGGTTTTGTTGAGTTTTGGAGGGGTCTTTTTTCACAACTGCTTGCTCAACCACTTCAGTGACAAACCAGATGGGGAGAAGACAAGTATTCAATTACATTACTTGAATCATAACTAGGATAAAGGAAAGTTTTCAGAAGAGGAGGAGAAAATTTTAAGAGTAATGATTTATAAGCATAACACATAAAGAAAAGCTGAGGTTTGCTCATGTCGTTAGTTAACACATAAAATGTTTTTTAAAGTGGTTCTGGAGCAGGTGCAGTGTTCTTACACTAATCATAAACACAAGAGCTGCTTCAGCAAGCGCACGTCATCATATTGCTAGATAGTGATTACAGTGATTTCAGAATGACTGCATAACTGAATTCCATATCTTTGTAACAGTGATTGTATCCAGATGCCATGCAAAATATGAAGAATCTTACAAGAAAACAAAATGTAGCTTTCATGCTGAGTCTAAGAATTTGCTTGAGTACAACTTAAGAGTCACAAGGGGCACATTTATTCTAAGCAAAAAATGCTATTAAAAGAAAGAAGGAAAAAAGGAACGGGAAGGAAGAGACAGAAAGTCCCAGCATAGCTGAACAACAGTGATCATCAGATTTTTGAAGCAGCTCTTTAAAAGAGAAAATCATGTGTGTAAAGTCAGTCGGAAGGAGCAGAAACTGAAAAATGAGTGGAGGAACATTTGACTTAGAAAGACTACGATGGGAGCTTTGAAAAGACTGACAAAATCTCTCTACAAATTACTGAAATAAAGGGCTTTATATTGGAGATAAATTGTCTTTTGACGTCAGTAATTTCTATAAAATGAATAAATAATTGACACTGCACCATTGCAATAAATTATGTGAGACTCTTCTTTAAACTCTCTTGCTTTTGTAACAATGTAAGCCATATTGACCTGCCATTTTAAAAAAAATGATATCATTATCATCAAATTTAAGGGTGTCATGATGTGGCACACCAAAAATCTAAATAGTCTAGTGGCCTGTCTCCAAGAGTGGCCACAAGTAGATTTCTCAGGAAAGAAGTAAATGTGGAGCAGGTGTCAAGGTGGAAATGAATGCTACCTTTTCCATTGAATTTTCCCATATTCAATATTTTTCCAATTAGGAGAATGGCTATGGCTGGACAACACTGCAGTGAATTTTGTCAACTGGAACGTAGGAGAACCTTCCCCTCAACAAAATGAGCACTGCGTTGAAATGTATGCAAACTCTGGGTACTGGAACAATATATATTGCTCTTCTTACAAAGGCTATGTTTGTAAAAAGCCAAAAAGTAAGTGCTACATTCATTAATTTGTTTTATGTATGGAGTGTGCTTCTTGTGTGCTAGTATTAGTAGATGGCCATTACACACAGTGCTGGGTATTTTGAGGTTTCATAAATGCCAAGGAATGCACACTGGCATGCTGACTTAAAAAAAGTCAGAAAGTAGAAATGCCGACCAGTGCTCAGGTCCCTTCAGAACTGTCTTTGAAAGGTTGTGTTCCTATCTTAACTGTACCTAGGGTATGCACTTAACAGGTTTGCCTGTTCTATATTGATGATTGTTGAGTATGTGCACATACACATTTGTCTCATCTATTCAAAAATATGTTCCTTAGGGTGCCCCAGCAACTCAGTCTAAGGAACATCCTTTGCTTATTTCTCCTTGGAAGTCCTGTGTGCATGCGTTTTCTCAGTATGAAGTAGTGTTTCTGTGAATCGAATATTTATGAATTGTGAATTAATGAATAGTTTTGGACCTTTTGTCTCTGTATTCTCCTGTTAGTGAGTAGATGAGAGACTGAAAACTAAAGCAAATAGCATTGACTGAATATGCTAGACTGGAAATGTCCTGAAATAATTAAATGTGCAAATTTGGCGGTAAGGACATCTTATGCATAGATGTTCCTGAAAGTCATCCTAATAATTTCTTCCAGCATGTATTGCAAGCTTCCAGCATGTATTACAATATCAAAATTTCTTACTAATGTTTACTGAGAAAAGTGAAATGCAAGTAGTAGCAGAAATATGCCCACTTCCTCTAAAAAACTGAGAGAAATTCTGCTATCCTTTCTATAAATTTGCTTTCATGCAACATTATTCTTACTCACTCAGATGCTTGTAATGATGACTGTGTCTTCTACAGGAAATATTGCAGAACAGTCAGATATAGCCATCCATTCAGAGACTATACCTGTCTTTTTACATAGTGATTGACAAAAAAAAAAAGGCACCTTATTTTCATTCTCATTTGCATATCTGTGATAATGCTCCATTTGCAGTAAAGAATATCCTGTAGATTAGATGCTTTTATCTGTTCCATCTTTTTAGGTAATTTTTACCTTAGTAGTTTGAAATTCTGTGGTGGGTCTATTCCATAAATAATCCAGCTTTATTTCTTAGGTAAGGAGGTACTGTTCAACAGTTCAACACATGCTAGTTGATTGTGCTACAGATAGTGACTAGGCATATTGTGTATGTGCATCTCACTCTCACTTTTCAGAAACAGCAAATTCTTATCACTAAATATACTGCTTGTTTAACTACTCCTACGGAGGTGTAGCATGAAGTCATCTCATGCAAAAACCCGACAGTGATGTACATAATATGCTATACCAAACTTGGTCACTCAACATTTTTTGGTGGGGAACAAGTAAAAGAGTCTAAGTTACTATATTCCAAAAATTTTCCAGTCGAATGAAGCAATGCAGCCAAAAGATTACTTTCCAAATTTGCATAATATAAATTATTTCTTTTACTCTTTGCTACATTTCTGAGACTGTTTTTCACATTGTGTTTATGGGCATAATGTAGCATGATCTTCACAGAATCTCAGAACCACAGAGGGGATAAGGTTGGAAGGCTGCACTGGAGATCATCTGATCCAACCCCCCTACTCAAGCAGGGCCACCCAGAGTGAGTTGCTTAGGTCCATTGGCTTTTGAATATCATCCAAGGATGGAGACTCCGCAGTCTCCCATGGCAACCTGTGCTGGTGCTTAGTAACTCTCACAGTGAAAAAGTGTTTGCTGATGTTCAGAGGGAACCTCCTGTGTTTCAGTTTGTGCCCGTTGCCTCTGGTCCTGTCACTGGCCACCACTGAGAAGAGCCTGGGCTGCACTGTCTTTATGCACTCCTTTCAGATATTTAGGTACATTGATAAGATCCCCCCTGAGCCTTCCCTTCCAGGCTAAACAGTTCCAGGCCTCTCAGCCTTTCATCATGTAAGACATGTTACAGTCCTTTCATCATTTTAGTGGCCCTTCACTGGAGTCTCTCTAGTAGCTCTCCGCATCTCTTTTCTTGAGGAACCTAGAACTGGACATGACATGGAATGCACCAAGCATACAGTACCTCCAGCAAACACTTAAGAAGCGTGCAAGTGTAGAAAGCTCCCAGATTCCTCATTTTCCATAGATTTGTGTGCTGGTACAGTGCAGACAAGTAACAAGTTGCTTTTTATTGTAAACACATTGATAGATCCTTTTCTTCATAGAAACTCTTGGAAACATCCAAATAATCGTGTCTGGTTTTACTCTAAAGAGTTAGATACAGAGTAATATTTGTATCTAGATGTAAAACTAACTGGCCTAACAGGCGCTCCAGTAGAGTTCTGGAAAATCTGTGGAAGTTAAGATTGTTGGACTATGAAAGAAATCAGGCAATGTAAGTGAGGAAACTGGGATAACAACTTCCTGGACTCACCTATTTCTGAATGATACATGATGCATTGTTTCAAGGTCTAGTTTGAGACTGATTTTATGTCCATGTGGCAAAATGTGAATCTTCATCTCAAGTGATGGCCAGTTTTCCCAGCAAGCCAGATTTTCTGGTCCAATTATTAAATTTTAAAAGAGCTACAGACATTTTAATTTGGATGTGATCCTTGCTAAGACACTTTGGAGCTCCTGAGTGATTTCAGTTGTCTGTGTAGGTAGACCTCTTGGCAAACTAAATTTATTAAACTTGCTATGTTCACGTAAGATAGCAAGTACTGCAAGAATTCGTAATTGTATTGAGGATTATGTTTGACCATCTCTGTCCTGAAGATGCTGTGTAGATTTACTTGTGGTTTTACTCATGTGCTTTCAGCATATAAAGGTATGAATTACCATATATTTCTCTGATGATTATTTTCAGTATGTTTCAAATATAGAAATAAATAATAATTGATATAGAAATAAATAATATAATAACATAATAACATGATTATTTTTCAATGTTTTGAAATACCAGCAACTGAAATGCCACCAGCACCTGAAGTACCACCAGCTGAAATGCCTACAAAGGGTAAGACTATTGTTTTTCAAGTAGGCAAAAATTAGTACCATAAATGATCATAGAGTAAATCATATTCTGTATTATCGCTTACATTTTCTGATGTACTTGGGTAGTATATCTGTATATTTCATTTAGTATGCAAATGTGGACGTGTAAACCAATAATTTGTGATATAGCATGCAGTGTTAATGTTTTAAAATTGATTAATTTTATGTTGCTACTTTGTCTCCCATTATTTCAAAACAAATAGGATACACTTGCTTACAACATTGTACTTTCTAAAGATATTGTTTCCAATAATCCGATAAAGAGTACCATCCTCTTAATTTCTTTGTATTTGTTTTCAGCAATGACGAAGGACAACAAGGCTCCTACTCTGAACCACAGTAAAACAGGAATTGTAGTTATTGTTGTCATCCTCGTTGTAGTTGGAGGTGGCCTTGCAGGTTATCTCTTCTACAAAAGAAGAAAGAATCGCTTGTTGACAAATGACAGCTTTGAGAACAATTTGTATTTTAGTAGTGATGCAGTTCCTGGAACTAATGACACAAAGGATCTTGTGACCAACATAGAACAGAATGAACACGCAACACTGTAATGTAATAAAATGAAGTGTAATGTAATGAAATAAAATGTGCCTTGTTTTAATAAAATTATGCAATTAGAATCAAGCCAAAGCTATTTTCTCATGTGCAAATACTGTAGTAACCCATCTCAATGGGTGTGTAATGTCATATACAGCTGTTACTGCATTTTGTGATCATTGTACGTGTGAGATTTCTGTGTCTTAAGAAAAGGGATCACATTGGCTAGTTATTAAATAGAACAGTAGAAATGGATACAATAAAGGAAGTAAAATGTAGATAGATCCTCTGGAGAAGACTTCCAAGATCTGAAGTTTCTGCACCAGATTTATTTCAATCTGTGCTTATGCACAGATTCTCCACACTATTCAGTGAACGTCTCTAATTCTACCAGCTTCTTAACTACAGGGGTCGCTGGCTAGGTGGCAAGTCTGTATTTAGCCACATCCTTTTTGAACGACATGGGGAAAAAATCCTTTTATAATATAATTTCAGTTCCCACAATTTCACACAACACAAATAACCAAGTATGTGGTTCCAGTAGTTTATGTATTCTAGGATTTAATCAGGTAAAATTTTGGGGCAGGCCTCTGGAATGTAAAAGTGCAGTTGGTGTTAACTGCCAGTGTTCTGACAGGACACAAGTGGGTTTGTCTAGGAGGATAATGAGTGTCATGGCAAGAATTCCTTCCTATCAGGACCACTGTTACTGAGGAGAGGAAGGAACATTGCCTATATATGTTCTGGATGCTTAAAGGAGCACTGGATAACTGTCATGGTGAACAAAAGTTGGTACTGTTTTCCTGCGCCTCTCAATAAGTAGCATAGGTTTGTGGGGTGTGTGCTGGAAGTCAAGAGCAATTTAGATTTACCAATGTATTAATTACTACTGATTTTGATTCCCTTAAAATGGCTAGATCAGTTGCCATTTATGGAAACCTTGGATTCTCCAATGTGGAGTTTATATTCCTAATTTTTGTAAATTTTGTAAAACACACATAAATCCTCACTCGCATACAAAGGATCAGAAGGTTTGGTTTTGTGGTTTCAGATTTTATTCTGTGAAATAAACAGTCAATAGCTTTGATTTTTTAAAATACTTTTCCATTTTATAATCTCATCTATGTTAGAATCTGATAAAAAGGAGACGCAGTTAAAAAGCAGATGATACAACTGTGGAGGCATTCTATCCAAAGCTGTGATCAAATAATATATCGATCATATTTTCCTGACTCTGTCCAGAGACTGTCTCCTTAAAACCAAGACAAAAATGCCATCTGAGTGATTTAATAAAATATCTTGAATTACATAGGCATGCAGGTAAGATGGGGAAACTTATCCTGGAACTCCTTGTTTCCTCTGTCTCTGCTCCGTTTATCCCAGTTATTTCCTTTTGTCTCTTCCTACTGCTGTTTCTATTTTCAATCCACAGTTGTTTGAGCACGTCTTGTCAAGGAATAGTACTTCTAATGGTTCTTCATGCCAGCTGATGTGGCTTATGTGCCAGAAACTTCCTGACTGTCTTATTTATGATGTTAAGGATGACGTTGTTTCAATTATATGGAGAAGCGGTGCCAACTAGGAAAGTATGTGAGAGGTCAAGAGGCCCTGACTGGAATCCCAGCCTCACCGCACTGGCTGTTGTGCGAACAACAAATAAGTGCAGCCTCTACTCAAAAGAAATGCGGTTTTGTTCTGGGGTCCTGCACAATTTTAAAGTAGTATCTGCACACTAGGTGTTTCTTCCAGATAACATTTCATCACATCTATATATGCAAGTGTGTGATTGGAAAGAGCATAAAGATTGAGGCAGTGTCTGAAAGGCTAAAAGGTGTCATGGAGGGAATCCAGGTACAGGAGCCTGGACAGTCCTGAATTCATTTGCCTATTTATACTGCCTTAATTCCAACATCATCTTTGAGTTTAAGAGAACTAAAAATGCCATGCTAGTTAATAGCTGGCAGTAGGTGTAGCTGCTTCTGTGGAATGATACCTCTGTTGTGCTCTCCTATCCAAATGGGTACAGAAAAAATGGAAGAGGTTCCAGCTGTACTCTGAAAATATATCTACTTGACTGTCTCATTTTAAAGAGAGTGTGAGGGAGAAGACTAGAAGGATTGTCCCTCCTATTGCAATTCAATGGAATTAAAGGATAATTCCCATTAAAAAGTGCAAACATAGAAGCAGTGGCATTTACAGCACAGAAGATCATTACAGTTCCATGCCATAAGCTGAAGATGAACATTGATACTTTATACAGAAATCCATAGTAGGCATTTTTGGATGAAAGTTAGATAAATGAACAATATTTAACGCTTCAGACAGTGTCTAATTAATGTAAGATTAGACAGAAGGCTTTTATATAAGGACTTGCAATTATAAAACATTGGGTTTCTTGGTTTTTTTTTGTTTTGTTTCATTTTGGTGAGGGTTTTTTTTGGGGGGGTGTGTGTGTTTAATTTTGAGGTTTTTTGTTGTTGTAATGGATTTGTTCTGTTTTATTTTGTTTTCCTCACCCCTAGCTAGTACCTTTCCATAATAGCAGCTCTGTTGTTAGACTGTCTGAATATAGAATACTGTACCAGGTTTTCAATGTAATCATACTGATCATAAAATTCAAAAAACTGACAAAACTGATCATAAAATTCAAAAAAAATTTGAGAGAAGAGTTTCCAAATTGGTGTTCTCTTTCCACACTCTCATGTTATTTCCATCTACCCTGGTCTGAGTTGTTGTATAATGATTTCAGCAAACATCATTTGGTGATCTGGCATTACGTCCTTTTTTTCCTGCTGCTAAGCTGCAATGTTCCCAATGGGTGATTGACTACATAAAAAAAGTTTTGAAGATTGGATTGGTGAAATCATCCATGTTCTCTCTTCGACTAAAAAAAAAGTGTGTCTTCTTAGAAATTATTCATATGGGTGTGGTATAATTTTTAATTTAATGTGTTCTGATCCATCATCAATTCTCTCAGCCACTCTCTACAACTGGCTGCTAGTCCTTTTGGGATTGTTCAGTTGCCTTTGAACTGCCTTCTTGTGATCTCTTATTCTGTCCCCTGAGTAGATGCCACTACTTAGGGAAGGTTTCAGTCTGTATGTTGCATAAATATACATTCACAGAGGAATTGTGATCTTTCTTTTCTGAAATAGTCTTTCTCTAAAAGCAAGGAAAATGTATTTTTGATCAGCAAGATGAAACAGAAGTGATGAATAGAAAAACAAAGGAAATTTTTAACTGGTCAGTAGTATCTCATATCAGTAAGCCTCTGATACTGCCAAGATTTCTTATGTTTGATGTTAGAAGCTTAGATAAATGAAAGAAAAAAAAGTTGATTATGTAGCATGAAAATACAGCGTGCAAGCACCTTGTGTTGCTCTTTCGGTATATTTTGAGCCTGTGTAGAGAAAATGAAAGGCTGTTCACTTTTTTTAGGCCTGTATATTTTTATCAAGGTTTAGAGCATGTCTGTTCTTTTTAAAAAAATTTCAGTTGTAAACTGCAGTTGTGCTGTATGTGAGGACTTTGTGTTGAAATCTTATATCAAATTATAGCAAGCTAAATGATCATAAAAATCCTTTTAGATTTTAATAACCATGTTCTTTGAAAATGAATTATTTAACTACTGTGGGGAAGCCTCTGGCTGATCCTGGATGGACTAAACCACACATTTCTGTGAGCAGCTGAGGCGTGACTTGGTGGCAATATTCAATAAGTTTGTATCTTTGCACATTACTACATTTCTTGATAACCTTGTGCTTAATTTTCATTTCCCCTTTTCTCCAGAAGAGTTTAGACTTCAGAGAAAAGGTGGTGAATCTGTACACTGTGAGTGTAACTTCCTGCCTGGGAGCAGAGATTGCTGGAAGGAACAATGCTGACTCAACACAAAACCCAGCAAGCAGTTCTCTTCCTTGCCTCTTCTAAGACTTCAGGCCACGCCTGGCCAAGTGGAAGATGCAGGAGTGCATCTCTGCAGTCTTCTGATTTCCTTTCCCACTTTGTGGACTGTGATGGGGTGTTCTAAGATGAAAACACAAACGCTGAGGTGAAGCTGGCCTTAGTATGCTTTACTCTTTTTCAGCCTCTCTCAACAGATCGTTGATTATGGTCCTTTACTGATCTTGCTTCAGAACAGGACTGTTTTCTTTTTCCCACTTGTAATCATATGTGTTGCCTCCTCCTAGCTTTGGAGATGCTGAACCAAAGACATTTCTCCTACCTAAATAATAAATAATATTTTTTTCTATCTGCACATCTGGAGCTGCAGAACAAGGAAGCAAGGAAAGTTGGAAAGTTGAGTTTGCAGAGTCAAGCATTCCCATGTTGAGGAGGGACAGAATGCTTTACTTCAGACTCAATGGAGCCATCTTTGCATATACATTACAGTTCACTGTGTAATTGACCATCTGCAGCTTTGTTGAGTGAGGTAGGGTTTTCTTTTCTCCCCTCTCCATCAGGTCTAAAAGTCCTCCGGCTCCATTTCTTTCCACGGTTTTGGTCTAGTTGTACATTCTAGCCTTCTTGTCCCATTATTTTCTCTCACTTTTGTAATTCTTTTTCTGCTGTATTTTCTTGTATACCTTTTTAGACCCAGTGAGTTGTCCATTTGCATCTGAGTCAGAACAATAGAAGAAGGATCCCACATCTTCAAGTCAATGTCTAGGGTTTTCATTGACTACAACAGCAGCAAGACTTGTAGCAAATATTATACTGGGGAAGTTATCCCAAACCAACCTCTCTTGAAGACATGGGAACTGGGATTTTTCAAAGACCAGATGCAAAAAGGGGTGTAAACTTCCCTCAGGAGTGAATTTTCTTTTCTCTATCCTCTATGTGTTTCCAATTCTTTTACCTATCATGGTGAGAGTTTTTTTCAAATAAAAATCAGAGTTTTGTCAGAATGCCTGAAGGGTGTGTACTTTCAGGTGTGCAAACTCTCACAGACAAGTGGGATTAAAAATGTGGCAACATTCCTTATCAGTTTAGTTTTCATCTCTACCAATAATTGAAACTGAACATTTTCTGTTTACAGGTTATCTTCTTCCTAAAATTATGTTGTTCCTTTTCAGAATTTCTTCAGTCGTTGCTGTCAGTTTGGGTACATTGCTCCTGCATATGGTCAGGAATGGATGACTCCTGAAGAGTATAGGTCCTATTTTCTACAGCTTTTCCCTTTTCTGTGGAATTTTTCCTTTTCTGGGGAATTCTATTTCTCTCCAATTCCAGTGTCATAGTTACTTGATTTGCACTGTGGCACAGTCCATTTTCACGGTACTCCCCTGTACTTTGGCACTTCGTAGCATTTCTTGATATGGAAAAACCTTCCTCTTCTTTTTTACCTTTGTCCTCTATTTTTGGTGAATTCATGTCACATACCTTGTAAAAATAAAGATTCTGAATTGTATGATGTGTCTGTAAAAATCCTCACTAAAATGTTATCTCTTAGAACTGATGTGTCCATGGAAGAGAAAACTTCTATACAGTAGAGAAACTAGCTTAGAAAGCAAAGTTTATTCATTAATGTATTATTTCAAAATTACTCATGTGACATGATGCAGTTCCTTATTTGCAACTCAGAACTTCCTTGTATCTGTTGGGTCTTAAAAATGAGGAGGATTTGTTAATCCAGTTCAGTGCAGAAGAGTTTTCTTGCAAGGTACAGAATTGGTCTTCAGCATCAATTTGGTGTGAAGGGGAGAAGGGAGTGAAACATTTGACCATGGTTGTCTATGTGCTCCTGATTTTTCTTTTTTGCTTTAGAACATCTCTTCAAATGTCTGGTAAGTCTTTGACCTCTGCTGATTATGGAGGTGTATCAGTTTTTTCTCATGCTTTCCTGATGTCCTTCTTCGTGAACAGTGAGTTTAGATCTAATCCCAGGATGTAATTTGAAAAAGTTTTCAGTGTGATGTATGGGTGAAATATGCCAGCAGATGTGGACGTAATGTAGACAAGTGCTGATTCTTGAAAAGCAGTCAACTGAATGCAGAAAATAGTGATGTGAAATTACTTCATTGAAGGTTAGAAGAGCTCAAATGTACAGGTCAGCGTCCTCTCAGGAGGCACAGAATCACAGAATAATGTGTGCTTTGAGTTTGTTAGACAGCTTGTATAGGCTATGGCATACTGATTGTTGCATGTTGGAATCCTGTTCCCAGGCGGACAGCTTTAGGAAGGCTTTTAAAACTTCTGTTTGTTAGATTTTGGACACTCCTACTGTTGAGAATAGAACACATGGTGCTGCATCTGCAGCCCTTTCCTGCAGGAAGCTACCAGCTAGAGAACTGAGAAAAGTCGAGTGCTATCCCTTGAATGGCATCAGGGACAAGCCAACGCTAATGGAGGCTACTACAGGATAATGTCTTCTGCACAAATTCTTAGGCAAGACCAAGCCGACTCTAACCCATCCTCTGCTGTCCTTCTGAAGAACAACCACAGTAGGAAAGCTGTGCCAGGAGAGAGGCCATCTGTCTTGTTCAGGTCTGCAGTCTCTCAGGCTGTTCAGCTGCTCCCCAGCAGCTCTGGGATATGAGAGGCTTGTGAAGCCTCATTTAACTATTCCAGCTCTGACAAGAAACTTTGGGTGGCAGTAAAGATCAATGGAACAGCAGAGCAAATTGGATGATGCTGTCACTTAGAAGGGAGCTAAGGTGAGCTGCAAAAATGGTTAAGGTTTGAAGCAGGCTGAAGTTGTGCCTCTGTTTTTTTGAAGCTGGTTTTAAAAAACAAAACCCAGTTGTGCAATGTCTCACATTTCTGTTTACAAGTGTAGCTATTACATTAATGGCATTTGAGATCTGTGCTCAGAACTGAAGTAATGGTGCTACAAGTTGTGGCTTCCCTCCTGAGAAACTCACAAGCTGAATTCTGTGAAGAAACAACTTTTTGCAGAGTTGCCAAAAATTTTCCAAAATAACCAAACCAGAAATCGAAAATGCCCCATTTACTTGATGAGCTGAAAACCAGAACAACATTCTGGGCCAAAAGTAAAAGAGTTTTGAGTCTGTAAGCCAGTTTTTTAATAGCTCTAAAGCAAAGTCCTTTTACTTGCAAATTTAAAGCCTGTTTAATACGCAGTGTGGTGGTGGAACTTTGAAGAACTTATGAAACTTAATAAAGGTAATTTTTGAATGGCATTTTGTGAACAGTGTGCTTTAAGGAGGGATGTGAAGAAGAGGAATTTTTCTTGCAAGAGCTATATTTTCAGCCTCTCTGTTGCTTGCATCTTAAGAACATTTTGGTTAATATCCTTTATACTGATGATTAACCTCCCTTGATTGCTTTTCCTATGGACTCTATATACTCAATTTTTTGTTGTAGCAGTCTATCAAATAGCAAGACTTACCTCCTTCAAAATCTTTTCTCAATTGTTTGCATTCTCATTTTATCTTATAGATACTGGAATATTTTTAATCTATAATGAAGACAGCAAGCTCTGCGCCCAAGCTCAAAACTCTAGCTCAGTCACAACTGCCACTTGTGATGAGCACGATGAGTTTCAAAAGTTCAGGTGGATCTCTGCCAAGCAGCTCCTGAGCATGGCGCTCAAGCTGTGCCTGGGAGTGCTCAATAAGGACGATGAGGCTGCCATCACCTTGGAATCCTGCAACAGGACGAATGAGCTCCAGTGGTGGGAATGTAGAAGTGAGACACTGGCAACCCATGGCAAGGATTTATTTTTTAACTATGGCAAAGGGAAGGGGAAGAAAGTCAGGTTGTCCAAAGGATCGGGCAAAGGGAGCAGGTGGAAAATCCACAGATCTGCAGACAGCATCTGCTCTCAGCATTATGAGGGTGAGTACTAAAAATTAATCTCTATTTCTAGGTAACTTGGCTGCCCCTATTTACAAAACATTCCACCGCCTGCTTGTCATGCAGCAACCCTTTCCCTACAGTGGCTTCAGCAGCAGAGCTAACTACAAATAAGATACAGAAATGCAAGGCAGAATTGACTCTATTTCTGCATAACTAGTAAAGTGCAATTCATTCAAATGACAGAATAAAACAAAAATAGCCCATGATGTAATCAAAATGGAGAATGGGAATTTTGTTTGTACAGCAACAGCAGGAGGAAATCAGTGACTGTTTCAAAATGTGTCTGATCAATTTGTAGAATAGGTGATTTTGTCATATTTAAATATTTATTCTTGACATTACTTGGTTTGACCATGTGCTATCTCTAAGAAGTTAATTTCTAGTTAACATAGTTGTAATCCACTTTTAAAAGTGTTTACCTGGTATTTCCCATGTATGGCAAGAAGAAAAACTAAGAAAAAGTAAAAGGAAAAACTGCTTAGTGGTTTTGGGTCCAGTAAATCCTAATGCCCTGACAAAGGAACACTGGAGAATCAGCTCTCCTATTCTTGCATTATTATACCTCTTTGGCTATATAGTGTGGGGTTCTGGGCTCAAGTGTCCAACCTCATTTCTACTGTGACACTAGTATGGTGGGAAGTTAAATAACAAGGGGTGAAATATTTGCTGTGCCTTACAATGGTTACAGGTGGAATGAAGTTTATCATAATTTTGTTGAGAAAGCAGCAAACTAGACGGTATGAAGATGGAAGGGTCACTTCCCAGCAGTCACTTGCAAATTCGAGATATAACTTCCTCCCCTAAAGATTAATAAAAACATTCTGATATCTCCTTTCCAAGCCTCTTCAACCATATGGGGCAGAAAAAAGGAACTTAAATATCATCCAAGGATAGAAGTATGTCTGCAGCTGAGTCATGAGCACCTCTAACACAATAGACCAGATAGTAATTAAAAGAAAAGTTAGGCAAAAATTGGTCTGCTGGGTGATTAAGGAGAGTCTTAATTCTGAATATCCTGACATAGTCATACCTGATTGGCACAACAGCCTTGGAAGGCTTTGTAGTAGTGGTACTGTGGTGTTGAGGTCTTGCACAACCCAACTGTGTCTGTGGATAGCTGTTTATGAGCTGACACTGTGGTGCACATTCATTACCAATGGTCTATGTTTTCTCCTTAGATATCTACACACTGGGAGGAAATGCCTTTGGTGCTCCTTGTGTGTTCCCTTTTAAGTTCAATGGTAAATGGTATGCTGAGTGCATCCCTCGGAGTGATGATGCAGGCTCTCTCTGGTGTGCTACTTCTTCAGATTTTGATAAAGACCAATTTTTTGGAAATTGTCCACTAAAAGGTAATTTATTTATTTATAAAGATTTCAGGAAAGACTTTAAACAAAAGTTTTTTCCACTCTTTTGGCCAAAATCTCCTTGGAATGTGGAAGTAGCATTGGACAGCAAAGTAGATTCTAGGTACTGGTGAGCTATGTAGTGATAAAATGAGGTATCAGTTCTTCACTTTCACTGCTTCTCCAACAGAGGCGAGCAACTGTCCTACAGTGCTTGCAGGACTGGTGCGTATGGCGAATATTGTGAGGGTGGTGATGAAACTGTTAGCAAAAGGGAGAGAAACCCCCTAAAACTAGATGAGAAGAAACTCAGAGCAAATGAAAGGCAGAAAGAAGGGCGATGGATGAGGAAGATGAGATACCAGGAAGCAGTAGGTAGTTATGTATTGTAAGATGGAGCAGAGAACAGGAGGGCTGGAGTGAATGCAAGGGTGCATTATACAGACAGTGACCTTCATCTACCTTTGGTGTTCCAGTGCTCCTTACACCTACAAATCACCCAACATAGATTTCCAATAGCCCCAGCACTAATTCCCTACCTCTTCACCCTTGCTTCACATCTGACTGGTTGGAAACAATCATTTGTGCAATTTGGGGAGGTATTGGAGAGCTGGCCCAGAGTACAAAGTTTGCAGACCAAGGTTTTCTGGTGGGAAATAGAGAGATGCCTATGAACAGGTAGAATTTATCAGTAACTGGGTTAATGAGGACAAACTGTGAGAGAAGCAGATAAATATTATACGTATAAAAAAGGAACAGCGTCAGCACGGAAAATTTCCTTATGTGTTTAATGTATTATAACTACTGAACAGGCAAAGTACATTTAAGTGGGGTAAAATATATGTAAGAAAACAGAAAATCATACAGTTACATAGTTTTAGTCTGCAGTGAAGATTTTATGTTCCGTGTTAGCAAGTGTGGTTAACTTGTCAAATTGCTGTTACATTTTATAGACACTATACACAACGACCTTTGGAAAACAAATCCTGTGACACAAACTCAGTATCAGATAAACTCGCAGTCACTTTTGACATGGCACCAAGCAAGAAAAAGCTGCCAGCAACAGAATGCAGAATTGTTAAGTATCACAGACCTTCATGAAGAAATGTATTTATTAGGTAAAGTAAAAAAAAAAATAATGCATATGTTTAAAATGTAAGTCAGCTGCAAGAACTTTAACATGGATACTTATACTTACCCTGTGAAAATAGGTGTTAATGACATTCTTAAGAAATCTTGTCCCTTTCTTATAAAAAATGTAATAAAACAGTGGAACAAAATCCAACATACATTAAAAAATATATTTCTAGTATGACACTTCTTTTTCGATGCTTCAAAATTTTATTTCAAGTTGTATTGCATAACTTAAAATTCAGAGTTATTTAATAACTTGACTGTTTGTTATGACTGTTTAGGGCTCACTAGTGACCTTGGTGTCAATGCGAAGCTGTGGACTGGACTTTTCCATGCGCTTGACAGTGGCTGGCAGTGGACTGGGGGCAGCCCTTTCAGGTACCTCAACTGGGCTCCAGGTAAGTGTACTTTTCTGAAATGGTGTCAGGGGCAAAATTCTCTTCTCCAAATTCCTGTTACCTAATCCCTTTAGTTTTATAGAATTTTCACAGATTAGAGGGGATTATGGGAAAGGTAGGATATTACAGTAATAATGATCACATGGATCGCTGTTCATTCTGAATTTCCAAGAAAAAAGAGACAACTCATCTAAGAAAAAAGTTAAAACTGAATATCTACAGCTTATTCTGTATTTCTTGTGTCCACAATTTTCCTATTGGGCATACCATTCAAATAAAATATCAGGAAAATTATATAAGATAATGCAATAGAAAAAAACCAAAGAGAAATATTGCATAAAAAAATATTTTCAACTTTTCTTCTCAGTTGCTGCTTATGACATTTCTCTTCTCTGATATACATTATCTTAGTAAGTTTCCACTCCTTTCTTAGGATCTTAGGCACCATTTGACATGTTGCCATATTATGTATCTTCACAGTAGCTGTTGTAACTACAGGAAAATTCAAAGGGTGATCACTCACCTTGGAATTAAATATACATTTCATGTCAAGTGTTTAACAATAAAGGATGTTGAGCTGTTTGCAATACTACCACTCCAAAAGGAATTTATATAAAAACTTTATTTGCATAAAGTTTTCTTTCTGTATGCTGCACTACTTCAGATGCACTGAATTTCTTCTTAAGCAGTGCATGAAAAAAGAGGGAGCCTTGTGACTGAAATCCTGGCCCTCTCAGCTATCCCAATGGTGCTCTGTCATCGCCTCTTTGGGAATTAGCACTCTAAAGAATAATACACCAGTGACTCTGCATCTGCAAGAGACTTGTGTGTTCCCTCCTGTGATGATGTGAAAATTTTTAGTGTTAACAGAGGAATTCTTTGTACAATTGTATGTATTTTCTAAAGGAAGCCCATCTGTGGAATCTGGAAAAATATGTGGAACCTTCCAAGGTAGGAATGGCAAATGGGAAAATCAGGCGTGTGATCGGAAACTGGGGTATATCTGCCAAAAAAGAAACTCCTCCTCTGATTCCTCCACCATTCCATCAGGTAAGCTGGTCAAAAATTAAGATTATATTTGCAGTGAGTGAGGAATACTGGGAGGATACCATATATGAAATGACAGTATATGGTGAAAACAAAAGGTTTATACTTGACCTGAGTTAAACACTGAGAAGGCTTTAGTTTTCTGGCTCATTTTACAGATGATATCTAGGTGTTGTCCATTTATTTTGAAAGATGCCAGGGTACTAAAGAAGAAAGGATTATGTGTTTAGTCACGATATCCAGACCACAATACTGATGAATATCCTGTGGTCTGAAAAATGCATTAAAGATACGTTCTGCAAAAAGACGTGAGATAGAGTTCATGCTCCCCCTGCTCTCTCTGACCCTTTTTGCTCTCTTCCAAAAGGAAAAAATGTAGAATGTGGGGCTTGTATCTTTTCCCAATCAAGTTCCCTTTCCACCTGAGACAGACTAGGTGAAGAAAATATTCTTCACTTTCTATGTGAAGAAAATGGTGTGCGGTTACTTCACCTGAGAATTCCCAGTATGCTACTAACTCTACATAACTCCCTCAATTACCTATATATGAGATTATTTGCTGGCTCGGGGACTGAATGGCACACCATAGCTGGCATCCTGTATGTTCTGGCTGAATTCAGACAGTTTTCTGACCTATGTTAACCTCCAAACCATGCCTGGAAGCTCCCTAGAGGAATACAAGTTTGCACAGGTCAAAACCATGTCCAGGGAACACTGATCATGCGCCAGTGTTGGGTGCACAACTTGTCCTCTTCAGTTTACTTTATTTGTGCAGACCTATGAACCTTCAAATCAGTGGAAGGTGGTTGGCCATACTAAATTCACACCAAAAAATAGCTGCTGAACAAAGAATGTGGCATTTCCATGCAGCTGGGATAAGCATGTCTTGGCTCCCCCATAGACGATTTGGGCTGTGCAGGAGCTCCAACTAACTCCCAATCAACTGGTGTTTCCAGAGAAAAAAAATACACAATATCTGCAAAATCCTCTGAGAAAAAGTCCCCATGTAGGAAAAGAGGTACTATTTGGTAAAATGTGGCTGTACATAGAGCCTCATGGAGAGGGATTTAACATGTAGTTATGCCATGCAAGCTTGCATGCCAAATTACTGAGTAGTTATTTAATTCTTTAAAAGAGTTTTTGGGTAGGTCCCAGCACAACTGGAATAGAAAAAATCTATTTTGTATTCTTTGTGACCCTCACACTTTAGTTTCTCTCCTCTGCCCCTATATGCTCCAATATTTAAAATTCATCTCAATACAGATGATTATTTTCTTTTTGACTAAAAGAAAGCACTAAACACGTTTAGTGATCATTAATTGTTTGAAATACTTTTTTTCAGGTGACTTAAAGCCTGTTAAGTGCCCCCGGGGATGGGTGGCATATACAGGTCATTGCTATAGAATTTACAGAACACCCAAAATATGGAAAGAAGCCCAGTCGTCCTGTAGAAAAGAAGATGGAGAGCTGACGAGTATTCATAATATTGAGGAGTACAGTTTTACAGTGTCTCAGCTTGGGTACAGTGAGTATTCCTGCAGGTCACTTTTTTTATCTGGAATTACAGTGTTACTACTATTCATTTAATCATCATAACCTTGATTTTAAAAAAGTTTTTTAGAAAGTTCTTGTTCAGTAAAAAAATGTGTATGAAATGTGATTGTTCCATTTTAAGACATTACCGTTGTGTTCACAGAGCCAGATGATGAGTTGTGGATTGGTCTAAATGACTTTAGGGTTCAAATGTATTTTGAATGGAGCGATGGGACGCCTGTAAGATACACCAAATGGCACCATGGAGAGCCAACCCACACACAGAATAAGGCAGACTGCATCGTTATGATGGGAGAGGTAAAAAATCCCTCTTTCACTTTCATGCTTTCTTTTATCCTTCGTGCCACCAAAAAGTAAAACATGTGACAAAAAATTGAGATGAAAAAAAATAAATAAGGACTAGGATTTAAAAGGTTTTTAGGAACTTGATTTAATTCAGAATCTCTTAGTGTGGAAGGAGACTGGACACCAGATCTAGCAAGGTGTATGGCAGAACACCAGAAGCAATGCACTGTGCTGAGACTTAGTCTGGTCTGCAAGTTTCAGCAAATCTCCCGTTTGAAATTGGTTGAAGTCATCATCCACATTCAACAAGGTAGATCATAGCTTCATAGTATGATTCTTGGAGCAGGGACTTACGTTTCCTCTAAAATACCTGAAATACAGGCTTATGAGAGCTACTTTGGAGGCTCATATTAATGGAGGCACAAAAAATTAGGTACAAAAAATTCTATCTAGTTTTATACTCAGCATGAAATGACATAATGCTATGGAAAAAGACTTAAACAATAGATTTTTCTTATTTTATGTTTAGTTTAGTCAACATTTCCTTGCTACTGTCATCTAGTTATATGAACATAAGAAATATTTTACTGGTGAGACTAGAACAGAACACTGTGTTTCCTTCCTGCTCTTATCAGCCACTGAACCTTTAATACATGCAGCCCTCATTCTCACACCTCTGAGAAAATACGGGCCTTATGGTTTTTATTGAATTCCCTGTTTGGGAGTTTTTGAGAAAACATCAGGGCAAGGAAGAGAGCCAAAATATCATCAGTCATATGAAGAAAGAAGTGTTCTCTCTGAGAATGGTGAATATTCCTGTTGGATCTCGATTTTTTCTACATTTCGCTTCTGTTTGTCATTTCTTTTTACCGTGTTCAGGATGGATCCTGGGCTGACAGTGCTTGTGAAAAGAAGCTTGGTTACATCTGTAAAAGGAAACCTTTGGCAGAAGAGTCGGGGGAAGCTGAGCTTACTTACCCAGGCTGCCAGAAAGTAAGTGTAAAACAAAAAGAGTGAAAGTTTGTTGCATCTTACTTTCACTCCCATGATGAGTACCACAGAGTCAATTATTTTGACTTTTCTTAATGGACTCCTAAGAAACTGTTAACTTTGTATGTGTTAGTACTTCAGAGTAATCGGTGAAATTTTTTCTTTGTTTAAACCAAATTTAGATTGACTTCTTTTTACTCTCTTACATGCCCGCTTCACACAGTTCTATCCCAGTGCAGAACTGGTCACTGCACCCATAGAAGCTGCTCTCCACTTGACATTACTGGGCTGTGCACAGACTTCTCAGTTTCAATCAATCCACTAGAGAAGGCAGGAACATTTGGGCTGACTATTTTGCAAATTGTTTGTAGCCTCTTGCAACAACTACAACTACACAATGAGAAGGCAGAGCAGACCTTACAGAAGGAATCGCCAAGTGGCTCTGAGCTTACCAGCTCCCAGTTATTATCACAGCTTGCTGCTCCCAAATACCTCTTGTGTATCCTTCAACAAGGGGCAAGACACGCAGCTGTGGTTACAAAAGCTATGTCTGATTATCGTCCTCATTTGCCTCCATGGCTTCTGAGATCAATTTTGACTTGGAGTGTGGTATTAATTTAACGTTTGGAAGTATACAATGTTGCCAGACCTGACAGCCCCTCCATTCATCTGTGCTGTTGACATTGACAGGGCTGGATGAAGCATGGCTTTTACTGCTACTCCGTGGGACAGTTACCAGGAACATTTTCAGAAGCGAAAAAAACATGTGAAATAAACAAAGGTTACCTGGCTACTGTGACAGACAGGTATGGGAACACTATTCTTTACCTTTCGTATATGCAACCAGCATGGAAGAGGTAAATAGACATCTCTTTCTACTTTGCAGTTATTCATAGTGTCTCATGTGACACTGCTCCTTTGCTGGAAAACTTTGGGTAGAACTGCAGAAGTATTACAAAATAGGTCAGGGGCTTGTATGTCAACAATATAAACATTGAAGCCATTGCTACTGCGCGCCTACAATATTGTTGACCCCAGCAATTAAAAAATTGAGTCAACTCCCTAACGGGTCTGAATTGCCAGTTTGTTTTAAAGCTTATTGGACTAAAAATAAACAGATAAGCATGCAACTATTTATTTCTTCTGGGTTTGAGATTTTCAGCCTTTTCTTTGCAACAGGTATGTCTGGAAACTTACCCTTTTTGGAATTATGCTCCGTAAAACACTATATCACTTATTTATACGGAATGAATAACCATATAGGCATTAATGTGAGTGTTGTTTAGCTTGTGGTTTCCATTTTGCAGTACAATAGGAGAATAGAATCCCTCTAAATTCTAAACATGATTTACATTACCAAAATATAAAATAAAAACTAATTTATATCAGAATTATAAAAGGAAGATCATTACCCTTGCTTATAAAAGGGAGATCATTATCCTTGCTTCAATCCGTATTTATCTTTTCCCGCATTAACTTTACCAGATTTCCTACAATGAACTGTTTGAAGAAATAAACAAATTACCATAATATGTGACATCAGTTTGATACTTATTCTTCACAGATATGAACAAGCTTTTTTGACTTCTGTAATTGGATTCAATCCAGCAAAGTATTTCTGGATTGGTCTGTCAGATACAGAGGAGCAGGGGACATTCAAGTGGGCCAACGGGGATGCAGTCACCTTCACTCACTGGAATGCAGGAATGCCTGGTATGTGTCATAGGGGCCAATACTCTGAGAGAGTTTCTGCTCTGAGGCCTGAGAAGTGGAGGCTCGGAAGCTGAATAGTGATTTAGAAACTCTTCTGGCATAAAGTTGCAGAAATAACATTGCCACTTTCTGTTTGTGATAAAGGGATTAAATCAGAGATGATGGTAGCTCCTTCCAATAGACCACCTGGGACTGCATGTGTCTGTTGCTATAATTTATTCTTGTTTGGTTGTTTTGATAGACTAATGTAAAAAGAATTTGGTAAAATGTATGTAATGTATGTGAGCTATTGTGAGCTCCTGCAATCCACAGTGGGGACAGGTTACATTTAATTAAGTAGTATACGCTTTAAGAAGATGCAGCTATTTATCAATAAAGTTTGAAAATTTTCTTTCATAAGGAAGAGAGTCAGGCTGCGTGGCCATGATAACAGGAACTTCCGCTGGATTGTGGGATATTTTGAACTGTGAAGAAAAAAATATGTTTGTCTGCAAGCAGCTGGTGGAGGGGGTGACACCTCCACCTCCTCCAACGACGACCCCTCTCCCATGGTGCCCAGATGAATGGCAATCCATTCCTCAGAGCAGCTACTGCTTCAAAGTAGGTATTTAACTTCTGAATGCAAAAGCTTGTCATTTCAAATGAGAACATGTTTCGCGTGTGTGTAAGGTGGATTTTGCCCTGCCTACCTGACAGAAAGTCCATGGTAAAGTCTCCAGCCATCCCCAGGCAGTGTATTGGGGGAGTGCTGGAAAGTGCTGCAGGTAGGTTGAACTAAGTTTGGAGTCACTGGGATTCGGAGATGATAAAAAAACTAAGTTGTAATAATCAAATTTGATAGATGACCACGGGCCCTTGGTCGCATAATTAAATAGTAAATTATAAAACTAGATACCAGGAGACAAGAAGACAGCTAGAAGCCCAAAATGCTGTTTCTAAGTTTCTGTAACACCCACCATGGTATTTAATTGTCTGCTATTTATAGATTTTTCAGGGAGGAAGAGAGAAAATGCAAACATGGTTTGGTGCAAGAGATGTTTGCAGAGCCATTGGAGGAGATCTGGCATGTATCCACAGTGAAGAAGAGCAAAATCTAATATCTAGCTTGTAAGTATCTGTACAACGGTTCTTTGAAATATATGGGAGGAAAAAGATCACATTTAAAAAATTTCTTTTTTGAAAGATTACTGGTGATCAATTTTTACTTTTCAAAGATGAGGTATATTATTGCAAAACGGCAGAAGTAGATGGATAGAGAGACATGGGGAATAGGGTTTCTCAGCAGGCCTCATGCATTGAAGCAGCCTGAACATACACAAAAATGAAAGAGGAGTATCAAAATTTGTTCCAACTGGGTTTAGTTCAAAGGGATAAACCCCATCTTTTTTAGCTTATTTGCAGTCGATCAGTAGATTTAATACTCTTGATTAAAGGAATAGGCTGTGCTGCTTTCTTTCTTTAGTTAAGGGTAAAAATTGGGAGACTAAGGAAATCCTTACTTCTCAATGTGCTTATATAAATATTTAAATCAAGACTATGATCAGAGACAGGTCTGATTTTGGATGTCTAAGATACTTAGTCAAATTAAGACCTTAAAATATGTTTTCATTAAATTCAGTATTTGTGGACTCATGACATCTGTGATCCTTCCCATGAAGCTCTGCGTTTAATTGCTTCCTACTACATGCAGTGCCAGGTGTGCTTCCTCATGTGGCAATTGATTAATTACTTTATATGACTATCTCAAGTGATACTTAGAGCATCAAAACTCCAAGAACAATGTAATGATATAAATTGTCCTTCTATATATTTCACACTGTGTCTGATTGTCTATTTCTGTAATCATTCAGAAGGAGAGATTATCTTCGTTACTCTTACTGGATGGGTTTATCTGCCTTAGACTCCAGCAGTGGATTTATATGGAGTGATGGCTCACCAGTGAGTAAATAATTTATTTTTCCATTTTTTTGTCTAATTTTTTTGTGTATATCTTGGCAGACAGCTCTCACAGATTCTCCTATGCAAGCTGCAAATTACCTTATGTCTTAACTACCTGATTCCACTCTAAGAATTAGTTTTTTATCTTTTGGTAGTGCATAGTTACAGATAACAGCACGACTTTTAGAGCAGTGAAGTAACACCAATGGTGATGGAATATCTCTTAATCTAAAATAATCTGGTTGTGCTAATCTCTATATTCCCATTTGCCATTTACTGTTAGGAATAATTTTATATGCCTACACTATATTACCCTCACCGTCTTAAGTAAATCAAGGCCTGAAAGGCCCAAATCCATATGGCAGCACTGATAGATTATCTCAGGTTAAAACATCAGAACAAGATAACCAGCTCAGGGGTCAAAGGCCAGTATTTAGATACTTCTTTCTAGAGCTTGACAGGGGTATTTCATCTCTCCTGGTAACGAAGAGGGCAACAACTTCTTGGTTTACTAACATAGTTTGTAAAGACAGAGACGAATCCTTATGATATGCAAGGGTCATGTTCTTCTCCTTACAAGGTCTGGCATCAAAGCACAAGAAGGACCATGAAATCAAATAAAGTGCATTCTTCGTTAACAGGATGATATGAGACAGTTTTTTTATTTTTAAAAATAAATAGTAACCAAACTCTGTTTCCGCTATAGGTAAATTTTGAAAAATGGGCATATGGAGAACCAAACAATTATGATGGAAATGAAAAATGTGGCGTGTTTTATGGCTACAATAGTATGTACTGGAACGACTTATTTTGTGAGCATTTGCTGGACTATGTTTGCCAAATAAAAAAAGGTAAAATCGCTTTCTTTCTTAAGCAACTTTTAGAGGCAGATAAGAACAGGCCAGATCTCACTCTCTGCCTGTATTAGAGCCGCCTGTGCCATCAATCACAGTAAAACACTCAAACCATTTTTAATTTAAATTAAAGCAGTTCAAAATTATGAGTTCATCCGTGAGATATACATGTAAGTTTGGGATGTACATGCAGCATGTTAAGAAAGTGAAATACAGCAGCCTAAAGATGGGCATGGCTTCTGTAAGCATAGCTTGTGGTCGGGTCTAATGTGGTATTTTGCTGAGTGTAACACCTTTTTGTCAGATATTCTGAAAAATTCTATGAAAAAAAAAGCATATTCAGTAAACTTTAAGATCAATTTTGTTACTTGGAATTAAAATGCTGACAACTGGATAAATACATTTAATTGAGAGATAGCTGAGAAATATAATATACTCAGATTTTGATTTACATTACAGGAGTAACACCGAAACCAGAGCCTACTTCCACGTTCAGTAAGTCTTGTAATTCCTATTACAGAAATAAGCTTACATATAATGATCTTGATTTCTACTACAGACTGGTTAATGTTTTATTTTGCAGGTTATGAATATAATGTTACTGAAGATAACTGGATAATATATAATCACAAAGAGTACTACTTCAGCCAGGAACCAATGCCTATGGAAAAAGCCAGGGAATTTTGCAAGAAGAATGGTAGTGATCTTGCTGTTATTGAGAGCGAAAGTGAAAAAAATTTTCTTTGGAAATATGTAAGAAACGTGTTTTACTTAAAAATAATCACCCTTCGGTTCTTCACTGAGGCAGTTTTTATTGCTGGCTTGTGAAATATTAGAAAGTAGTCACTAACAAAAATAAAAAGTGCCACATTTCATGAGCTTATCTATTTAGGTGCTTTACTATAATTGTTATTTTCATATATTACTAGATGTAGATATATCCTCAGTTTCTTTTCAAGAACACTCTCAGGGTGCAACTTTCAAACCCTTTGCTTTGTTTAGTTGAAAGCTGTGATTACTGGGAATGTTTTATTTTCAAACTCATTTTCTTTACAGAATTAATGAAAATATTTCCTTTTTTTGTTTTGTCAAAAGCAATTTCAGATTTTCACAAAAAGGTTTACACCAGAACTTTTTCCAATAGGACAAGAATAACCTGCTGATAATACACCCTTTTGGAATTAGTTTCATGCTATTAAAAACTATATGATTCCGCCCTTTCCTCCACAAGTAATAAAAAGCTTGAATTCTTAAATATATTGCTTTGTTTTACAGCCTGCATAAGAGGTCATTCTTATCTTCTTAACGTAGCATTTTGCTCCATTTATTTTTAGTTCCTTTCTGGTTTTATTTTATTTTTTAATTTAAATACTGGTATTTGGAGAAAAAATTTGCATTTTTCAATTCAGGCACATAATCTCAGCAACTCTGCACATTGCAGACTATGCAATTGTACAACTGAAAATAAAGCATCTTTTGAGAGCTCGTTTATTTTATTTGAAATCTGTTCTCTAACAGCTCATTAAAAGTCTTATTTTTTTTTTGTGTTTTAGACTTTCTATAAAGATTGGGGAAATAACTTTTATATTGGCTTAAGTGTGAGCCTTGATAAGACATTCCGGTAAGTAGAAACAAATTAAGATTTTCGTTTTCATTATGTGAATATTTGGCGTGACTGTCTGTAAGAGACTGTTCAAGTTCAATGACTGACAAAATTTATCTACAGCCATGTCCTGACATGAAGATTTAAAATCTGATTCTGATCCTCAGGGGAGCACTTATTCCGTAATATGTTTGCTGTCTATTTCCCTTTCTTTTCATTCCATGCTCTACTTCTGTATTATAAGGCTATGTTCACTCACAGTCAGTGTGGTGTCATCCCCTTTTCCATGTTAGATGAAAGATAAAATTGGTTGGAGGTCTTTAGGTTGTTCCAGGTAGCACTTGTACACATTACTGGATATTCAAATGATTGAAGGAAAAGAACCCTCAAAACCTGCACTGAGGCTTAATGGTGGTTTTTAGAAGTGCAATATCAATGCAGGAGAGCTCTTGTTGGCAAGTAATTTCCAAATGGTTGTACTGTGAGAGCCCAGGACAGGACAGCTTTAGGTTACATGCAGTCACTACTCTTCTACAAACATCTTTAGAAACAAAGTGCCCTGGGAATGACCTAAACCTTCCATGGAGCCTTGGATGAGTTTCAGACACATTTCTCCTGTGGCACTGTTTTGCTCTCTTCCCGCGTCTTCCCCTCGCCTTACTTTTCCAGTGCTTTCTCCTGGGATTTGAAGCTTGGTCAGATGAGTCTCAGCCTCTTTGTTTCAGCCCTTCTTCTGTTGCCTCAGGATGTCTTTCTAGTTTGCAACCCACAGAAACTGGATAGTCTCTTCTCCTGGAGCTCTTGCTTCCTATATCACATCTACGGCCCAGAAACACTATTGTTTGTCCAGTTCTCCCTTACTCTCTCACTAATTTCCATTGGCTCTCTGTTGGATGATGGTGCCATTCTTAGTCTTTGTATTTCTACTCCCAGGTTAGTATGTACTGTTTGTTTCTATATGGCTGAGGAAGATTTGAAAGTGGGAGCAGCTAGGTGTCCTATTGAATTCCTTATTTGCAGTATACTTGCAAATGCATACATATGGTTGCTTAGTCTTCAAAACATAAATTAACCCAGAGCTGTTTTTGTCTGAAGGCTGTCAGGCTTGGCAGATTCATCACTTAACGCTCCTCCTTCCAGTACATAAAGACCTTTTAACTTTTTCCTTGGCTACTTTTTAAGAATAATTTTGTGAATCACCAAACTAGAAAATTGTTGTTGCACAATTGAAAGCAATAGTTGTGTAATAGAAAATATTTCATTTAATTAGCAAAATGGTTCCCAGTGGTCCTCAGTAGGTAGTTCAAGACTCTCTGTTGTGTTACTGCTTTTGGACCCAGGAAATTACTAAACTAGGCTCAGATTTCTGTTTTTGTGCTCCAGGGAAAGCCAGGTCCAGTGCTACACTGATGTGTTTCCTGTACACCGTTAGTGCTCATAAACCAGGAGAAGCTGGGACCACCCGTTGAGGTGGTTGGCCCAGACCTGGTCCAGTTCAACAGAGCACCCAGCTAGCATAAAAATATTTTTTTACTAATTCAATGTGGAAGGTCTTGTTTTTCTTTTTCTAGAGAACAACTTGTGTTTGTAAGCTAGGATATAGGAAACTCTAATATGGCTTTTACAAAGAACTATTAACTAATTCAACTGAGAGTTGTACTCACAAATGACTTCTTTCAGGTGGATGGATGGAACTCCAGTGAACTATGTTGCCTGGGCTCCAAATGAGCCCAATTTTGCAAATAATGATGAAAATTGTGTGGTCATGTATACACAAACAGGTGGGTACTGTAGTAACATTAAGTCTGCATGGTGTGGCATAGTCCTTAACTGCACTGAATTATGATGAGAATATCTCTGTTAAAGTGTGATCAGCTCTGCCATAGCTAATTACCTTGTAACTATCTATAAATGATGAAAAGAATGCCGTTTTCTTATTTGTTCCTGATCTGTAAAACAAGATGGCAATGTTTATATTATATTCTTATATTGTACTCCTACAGGGAGTAAAGAACTTTAGTACAGTATAATATAGCATAGCATAGCATAGCATAGCATAGTACAGAAGACTATAAGAGTCAGGTAGCAAAGTAACAAGTACTGAGTATAGATGGAGTGATTATAGAGATCTTACAGATCTTAGAGAGGTGAATGAAGGATTTGAACTAAAATTCCCCTTTGAAAATACTAGGGGTTTTTAATATTGAAATATATCTAGTCTCAAAGTACTTGTTTTCTGAATTTTGCTGCAAATCTGAATATTTCTAAAGAACATATATAAATGCCTCTCATGTCTGGGGGAGATAAATACAAATACGGTTATCAATTCTACTTCTTGTTACAGATTTGCTTTAGGAAAGGACACTTTCTATCCTAGTTTCAATTGCATTTAGTTTTTCTTTTATTTTGATTTGCTTTCAGGTACATGGAATGATCTCAACTGTGGAAGTGTTGAGTTATTTATCTGTGAAAGGTTTAATGAAAGTGTTCGTCCGACCGTTGCTCCCACTTCACCACCACCAAAGGGTGGGTGTCCAGAAGACTGGCTCCTCTTTGATAACAAGGTATGATATGAAATGTAATTATATTGTATTTTGATAAGTGCAGAATAACAGCCACCTTTAGTTTAGTCTTTCCGTTGTATCAGGGTTTCCATTTATTACAACATATTTTCTGTTTGCATATTATTAAAGACACTAAAAATACTATTCCTGAAATAGAAATTATAGCCTCTATTGTGATCACAGCAGTTATGAGAGGCGTCATGAAACATACAAGAAAAAAAGTTCTGTTTTTTATTTTTGCTAGTGCTTATTGTTGCTAAGGATGGCTGAGCAGCTTTCGTTTGTCGAGCTGTTGTATATTCTCATTTACTGTACTGAGTTTATCTGGCTATCACAGGTTGCCTGAACGCTTCTTTGCCCGTTTAGACTATTTACTGGCTCTTAAGTCACTAAGGTAACTTCCCTTGAGCAAATATGTCAGATTTTTTGAATGAACAAATACCTGTAAAAGTTTTTAAGTAATTCAGTTATGAGCTTCACTACACTTTATTATGTAAAACAACTCTTTGCCTTCTGAAAAGACAAAATTTCAGGATAAGAGCGTGTATGTATTTAAAATCCATAGATAGCTATAACAGCTATAAAAGAACAGTGTATACTGTTGAGAATATACCTAGCAATGATGATAAACCTTGATTACATTGCCTTGTCTAGCTCCACCTTTCTTTCTTTTGGCTAAGTCAAAACACAGTCTTAGTTTGATAGATCTCCTTTGTTTGAGACACATTGGCTGCTATCTCTACTTCCTTCTCTCTCTTGGCCCTGGGGAAAAGAGCCAAAAACTCAGAGGGGTTTGTTTTTTTTTTTTCTGTTTCACAATGCTCTCTCAAACTAAAATGTTTCTCCCTCTCTTCCGGGAAAAGGAGTTTCTGGAGGTTCCATCCTTGACTCCTATCTGAGTGTTTAGACACTATTTCAGACTCTCATGGAGCTACCTCCCTTTTGTTCAACGTTTCCCCAAATTGTCTGATTAACTTTTCAATTGCATGCTTTCATCTACATATCAGATTATTAGACTGTGGCAAAGCTGTCTAATGATATCTTGGTTAAACCTCATAGATCATATTACAAGAAATGTAAATTCATGGCTTTCTTTGTAACGGCAGAATAATTCTCCTATGATTACCCTGTGAGAACCAAACCTGGTTTGACAAACAGAGCAAAAGAAGCTGAGATGTTTAGCTTTAATAACATGTCTTATCTTTGTTTCCTTTCCTATCACAAAGTCATACCTCAGAAGTTTGCTCAGAAACTTTAACATAATTTCTACTGAAATCATTAGACTGACATATTCCTTCTTCTAAGAATACAGAGATTTATGCTAGTTTTATTTTATATGTCTCTTTATAAAGACAAGCTAGAAAAGACTGTTAAATTAGCTAATCTCTTTTTTTTTTTTTTGCTTAGAATATCCAGTTTATCTTGATTGTTACAAAAAGAGATGCTTTCACTGAAAATTGAAACAACATTCAGTTACCAATTTGGCACACTTCTGTTTTTCAGTGTTTCAAAGTATTTGGTCTTAATGAAAATGATACACTGACATGGCATGCTGCACGAAACAATTGCATTGATTTTGGAGGAAATCTGGCTACTATATCAACAAAGGAAATGCAAGGTATAAAGTACCAATGTTTTGATACTGGATGAGACATCAAGTAATTCCTCATACACCGATTAAAATAAATAGTATAACTTTTGCAATGTATGTTTTCATCTATTCTATATTACTATCAAGTTAAGTTGAATGAGAATTTACATCTTTGGAAGAGTACTTGTCTAGGTTTTAGAGTCTTGATTAACTTTTAAAATCATAGCTTTGGGGTTCATATACAAAGGAATTCATACTGTTGAAATATTAAGAATTTGTACTAGGGACTTGTCATATAATAAATTGTCCATATTTTAGGGTTTTTTAGGTGTACAGGTAAAATTACAAAGGGAGTAAAATCCAAAACAAATAACTGTGCACCTAGCTGCTGCGTCAAATGCTGTGGATGTCAGTGGAGGATGTATCTTCAGGCAGCAGAAGGCTCCAGTGCTGGAGTCCCAACTTCCTCCCATTCCTCTTGCTCTGTTGGAGCTTAACCTGCTGGTCTTACTGCTCATCATGTTGCATGTTTTTTAGTGAGGCTTTGTGTTTGCTCAGGAAATATAATGTCTGAGGTACTGAAAGCTGCACAGAAATATCTCCTAGCTTAGTCCATCAGTGCTTGTGGTTTATGCCTTTTTTTTTACAGCAAAGTAAGGATTGCTGAAGGACAGTCTTAGTGGGAAGCCAGTCTAGGCAGGAGTCATACCTGACTTTCCAAAATATTGACGTCTCAATATATATGCTTGACTAAGAAGTAGGTTTATTTATGTTACGCCTATTTAGAGAGCAAGTTATTAAGTCTGGTTAACAAACAATTTATCAAAATAGAAAATGGAGTTCACAGTCTGAAGACTCACTTGCCAGGGTGTGGAGTACTCATGTTAATATCTGTAATTCCATTAAAACACTTTTTCTGCTTCCTCGGATGATCAACAACACAGAAAAGTGGACACATAAATTCCTTTAAAATGCTGGAAATAATTTTGTGTATCAAAATTTACCCATCTTTGAGTTCTTAAATATATTTTCAGACTTTAACTTCAGTTGACTGTCCTGTTTATTTTTATCATGTGATTACCACCTTAGAAAAACAAAACTTGTTAAGCTGGTTCCAGGCACTCCAGAGTTTGCCCCGTTTGGGGAAAGCTGCATTCAGTTTCCTTACTTGTACATATTTTCTTTTTTTCCTTCAGCTTTCCTCATGTCCCTCTTAAAAAATGCTGAAACAGATGCTTGGATTGGGCTGAATGACATAAATCAAGAGCATAAATACTTATGGACAGATGGAAGGCCAGTTTACTACAGAAATTGGGTGAAAGGATCCCGAAGTTATTATAGTAAGGTAAGGATTATTTGCTGGTTTTCACTCAAACATAATAACTTTGCTAAAAGGATGAAATGTATATGGCTACATAGTATTTTCTCTAGTCTCCTTTATGAAGATTTCTAGTGACCTTGTTAGTAAGGTCACTAAAGGTAGAATAATCATATTGAGAGATCTACCTTCACACATTTTTCTCAACTTCTATATTTGTCATTATTTTTTTTTGTTATGAATCCAAACAGACATTTAGAAACCTTATGCAAAACTCAGAGAAGTGAGCATTTCCCTCATTTTACCATGACTTATCAGGAGACTCAAATGAACTATAGCATAGCAGCATCTATGGGGTTGGTCTCTTCTCTCAGATGACCAGTGACAGAACTAAAGGACGTGGACTCAAGCTTCGTCAGGGAAAGTTTAGACTTGATGTTAGGAAAAAGTTCTTCACTGAAAGGGTGATTGGCCATTGGAATGCGCTGCCCAGGGAGGTGGTGGAGTCGCCGACCCTGGAGGTGTTTAAGGGGAGACTGGATGAGGCACTGAGTGCCATGGTTTAGATGATGAGTTGGTGTTAGTGTTGGGTTATTGGTTGGACTTGACGATCTCAGAGGTCCTTTCCAACCTTGAGATACTGTGAAACTGTGAAACTGTGAAACTATGTGTACTATTTAGACTTGATGAAAATACTCTGATAACTGTATATACTTACATTTCTTGGCACTAATCTTAGTAAGACAAATGTGTTGAACAAGATTCTTAAAAGAAGATTTTGGATATTCCTCTCATCTTTATCTTCTCCCTCTACACCATCTATCAAGTCTTCCTTCTGAAAGATCTCTTCTGCATGCTTTGAAACTTTCAGCACTGCTATACCTATTTGATTTTAACTGTGAGAAAAAAACTGATTGTTATTCTATAACCGTAAAATAGCTAGCGTAGGATAGTGTACTTACTAGTACTGATTCTGTACTCTTGTGCTAGCTTTAGCAAGTGTCTCTTTTGTTTTCATAACAGAATTTCGTTGCAGCCAGCTAAACCAGGAAAAATTCTGTGAGGTCTAACCTTTGCTGTCATCCAGGCTAGGGGTGGTTTTGGTCTTTCCAGGACTTCTCCATCTCACACACACCTATGCATTCTGTAGAAGCTTATACCCATTTTCCTACACAAGTCGCTCCACAAACCCATTCCTTCATTTGCAGCCAAGACCTTGACTAATATCTCTGAGGATAGGCTGTTGTGAGGTAGGGAAAGCTGAAGCCAAGCAGAAAGACAAGCAGCAGCTTCTCATGCTAGAGAAGGAGAAGGAGGAAGGTAAAGAGCTCAAATTGCAGTGTAAAGGGTTTGGAAGGTGTCCCCACATAAGGTTGTTCCTGATCTCTACCTCTACTTTACTGCACTGTGGTGACAACTTTGTTGCCCAGTTGGGACAGGAAGAGGATTTCAACTCCCCAGGCAAGCTTCAGTGATGAGGAGAGTTTCCCCTTAACCTGCAGGAAAAAAGCAATAGAGCAGAAATGTCCTATGGGCCAGACCTAGCGTACGTGTATCCACCCATGCACACACATATGTGTACATGCACAGATATTATATACGTACAGACAGTCCTGGACACTTCTTCCTGCCTCTATGCTGTGCTTTCCAACTCCCTCCATCATCCAAGAGCAAACTTTCCTAGGGGCAGCGTTGTAAATGCTTATTGTCATGCTACTGCTTCTGACCATTGCTTGGGTAAGTTCATATATACAACCTTCATATTAATCTGTGTATACCTGCGTGTGACAGGTGAACCTGTATATCCAGAAGGAGTAGGAATGTTTCCTGCCTGTCCACATCTTTTTCTTGTTATTCTCATTTCCCCTTTAGGCTGACTGTGTCTTTATGATGAAGAACCCTATTGAACAGGCAGGGAAATGGAAAGAGGAAGAATGTACAACGAGCAAAAGCTACATATGCTACAAAAATTCTGGTGAGTTTTCTTTCACCATGTTCTAGTACAGCTGATTTATTGTGGTTACATCAAACTGGTGTTAAAAGTGACTATGTCATATTCAACCCTATTTTAACAGAAATTAATTTGACATATAGGCCATTTTAACAAAATGAGCACACATTTTCTTTTTTAGAGAAAAACCCTTAACCTTTCCTATTTTAAAGACTAGATCAGTAAATAAATAAATAAATACTGTTTTTGACGGTCTATTTTGGGGAGAGAGTGAGAGTAGTATTTTTCTTTATACAGATAAATTTTTCAAAACCGAAACTCTACTGTTATAGTTAAAAGCATTGCAACTTCTTTATTATGAAAAACTGTGCCGCTTGATTTCCTTCACAGTCTTACTCAGGCAATTTCATCATCACCAGTTGTATCTTTCTACTTGCTCATGATGTGTTTACCATATCCTGTTCCCTGTGGGAAACATAACAAACACTAATATATAGTGGAAGAAGTCAGGGGGACTGTTCCTTTAATGCGCTACCCAGTTACATTATGCTTTGGGAAGGCCTAGATTGTGCAAGACATGTTTCTGGAAGTGATAGTTATCCATACTAAAAGGTTATTCTGACAAGAATTTGAAAATTCTATCACAAACCATGATAACAAGGCTTTCATCACTGCAGTGATATTTGGAACATGTCTTTATTTATTGTTTCAGTCTCAATTACTTGAATAGATCTTCTCACAGTGTTATATGTCCAGCCGATACGAAGTGTTTGAGTCTTCTTTTTTGTTTGCTTGCTCATTACAGACCCCAAACTCCAGAGGATCCAGCCCACGGTTCCGATGTCTGGCTTTAACAATTATGGTGATGATGGCTATGCAGTCATCAACCACAAAATGAGCTGGGAAGAAGCACAAAAGAACTGCAGAGACAAGAATGCAGAACTCGCCAGCATTTTGGATCCCTATGCTGACTCTTACCTGTGGTTACAAATATTAAAGCATGGGGAACCTGTATGGATTGGTCTTAACAGCGACACAGTGAGTCCTCCAAATGCTTGTGACAATCACAGTGCTATCCTAGACCAGCATAGATCAGCCGTATTTCTTGCTTAGAGGTTGACAGGATCTACTGCCCTGGGTGCTGTTTGCTGTCTTGTAGGTTCAGATCTGTGAACATATGGAAGGCAACAAAATCTCAGAGGTACCAGAATTCCCTCCACCTCAGGAGTTTTACACATCTAAATGTTTGACCATAATATGAGAACTGTCACAGCCCACATTTCAAAGACCACCGAGGATGTAGCTGCAATAGACAGTGGCTTCAACAGTAAAATTAGCTATGGAGTTTCTATTTCCTACTCCATGGTCTATCGTACACTGATGTGGGGGAGAACTACTGTTCCTGAAGATACGTTGTGGAGTACACTGTGGAAGCAATTTGGGTTAAAAATAGTTCTTTCTCCATTAGGTTATTTTAAGCCTTGGGAAATGGCAAGGTGCAGTGTGAAGCCAGGAGCAGACCTCTGGCAATGGGAAACCTTAGGCTGGATTTTGGAGTTGAAGCCAGCACCTTATGAAAAACTATAAACAAATTCAGCCAAGGAAGAGCAAAAAAATCTGACAGGGGAAATGTCTATTAGAGGCATATGAAAAGGACATGAAAAAAAGATGATGCAGCCGGATATTTGTGTAACCATAGTTATGAGGAAATCAAGAGAAGAGAGGTAGAGCTGAAGCTTGGTGGGACATGGGACTGAGAGGGCACAGGTGCTGAGGTGAGAGGAACTGGAGCCACACTTTAGTGAGCGCAAGCACTAGGAAACCAGGATTAGACAGCAATTTGGGATGAAACATGGCCAAGGACTTCAAAGAAAAAAGAACAGGAACGGAACTGGCACAAAGATGGGAATGGGAGCCTGCCTCTAAAGATCACAGCAAGAAGAGGTTAAGCTGCCTAGGATGTGATGACAATGACAGGAGTCATGGCTGTGACTAATGTTGATATTGCTCTTCAAATAGTGGTGAAATCCACTGAAAACATACATACAGTTTGTCTCTAGTGACTGGTCCTTGCAAGAGCTAGGAACTTGCCACAAGCCATGTTAGCACAGGTGGCAGAGGTCTGAGGTGTGTGCCCCATGAAAAATGTCATCAGTGTTGTATTCCTCTCTCCAGTGGAACTTCTGCTTTTTTCTATTAGCTTCTTAAAGATGTAAAGAAGCCTGTGTTAGAGGAATGCTAACAACAGTTTCTCTGCAATTTTTATTTGCTCAATGTGTATATGTGGACTCCCCTGATATAATCTTTAACTGTATTTTCACATTTTGTAATGCAAGGCCCTTTGCCTATCTAGTGCACAAGACAAATGTCGTGAACTGAGTAACTTAGGCTGTGTAGCAAAAGAACATTTTTAGGACCACTTCCCTTATAGCTATAGAGAATGGAAGGCTGAGCAGACTGTTATGTATTCATGATAAAAGACAAACACATTTTATGCAAGAAACTGCTTCTGATGTTTTCTAACTTTTGCATAGAGACACATGCATTCTCAATGTTCTTTCAGTGTAATTGATGTATGTCACATAGTTTTTACTGTAATTTGCTTTTAGACTCGTGGCCATTACACATGGTCAGATAGAAGGAGGAGCAGGTATTATAACTGGGCCAGTGGAGAACCAAATAAGAACAGAGCCTGTGTCTATATAGATTTGGATGGGTTTTGGAAGACAGCACCTTGTAACGAAACATTTTTATCTCTCTGTAAGCAATCCAATGGTAAGTTGTGAATGGGAGAATTGTTATTAGGGAGGCTGGAATTTAAATTAATTCCTTTATTTGAATTCGGCTTTTCCATGTATACAAAGATTGTGATAGATGATATATGCCTTGTGATAAACTATTGTTTTTGTTCAGGACTGTCTTGAGTTCCAAACATTTCATGTCATTGGTTAGTCAATGCGTGCACATCTAAAGACAATGGCAACATTTCATGCCACAGAAATAGATCTTTTCTGCCTCCTTGTTTGTAAAGAAATGCAGAACTTTGGCCTAACTGTAATTAATGTTGCAATTTAAAAGTATATTTTACAATATTGGGAAATAAGAAAGTTCTGTCAGTGCAGCAGCTGAACTGAGTGACTGATATTTCTTAAAGTATAAAATCCTGGGAAGCTTCTACTGAGATACTTTAGAGCTCAAATATTGCACCTAGTTTTCAAACATATTTTAAATAATATGAAATTGATGATCTCCAGACCATACCTTACAGCAAATTCTCTATTTGTTTAAGCTCTAATTTGGCTTTAATCAGGCAATGATTCTACTTTTACATATTTTAGGATGTACATACAGGGGCAGGTACAGACAGGCCCTCTGACCGTCCTTGCTACAAACTGACTGGATGCAAGCCATGGGCTTGTGGTGATTGTGTTGAGAACCTTTAGGTATACTCATTCCTCATTGTCTTTTACAAGATTTAGGTAAAAATTACCTTGCTGAAGACAATCACAGTAAGACTGGTGTAAGCTTTCTTTAGCACATTGGAGGGTTAGCTCCAGCCGCTATAGATCATTACTCGTTTGACATGGTAAATTCAATCTTTTGTCGTTAGCTAAATCTATGGGATATTCCTTTTACTGGAATCACTGTCAAATTGGCAGGACTGATGTGTGGTGCAGGACTATATGTTTCCCTTAGCTTTTAAGACCACATCAAAACCTGTGTGTCTCCATAATAGAGTTAATCCCTACTGAACCACCACAGCTTCCTGGAAGGTGTCCTGAACCAAAGCGTGGTAGATCTTGGATACCCTTCCGTGGTCATTGCTACTATGTTCACACCAGTTCTGAGGAAAGCTGGCCCGATGCTTCCCTGATGTGTACTCAAATGGGTAAGTGCTTTTTCTATTTACACGCTGTTTGTGTGTTTGTTTTTTCAATTAAGAACGAAGAGATAATACAGACGTATTTGTAGGCATACAATCATAAGCTAAAGCTAATTTAAATTTCTTATCAATCTTTTCTACTCTATCAAAAAGCTGATAATGGAACACATCATGATTGTTTATTGAAATAATTAATTTGTAATGGAAAAAATTGCTGAAATTATATGTAATATTTATTGATATTTTCAGGTGCTTCTCTGGTTTCCATAGAAGATTCAGCTGAAATGAACTTTCTCTTACTTTATTTGTCTCCACTTGTACATGACTTCAGAAAGGTTTGGATAGGAATGTTCAAAAATATTGATGGTAATTATTTCACAATACGTACTGAGATGAAAATAAATACTAAAAGAATACTAGATGACACTAATATGCTAAATATTAATACACTAAAGTTTAAATAAAAAATTAGAGAGAAATCAACTGTTAAATGTTTAATAGCTTTTCTTCTAAAGTACTTAAACCTTAAACAATCAAGGAGTCTAAGCTGTCTATACCTTTACAGTAATTAGAATATATTTCAGTTTGTAAAAGGTTCTACCTTAGCGCTGCAATAGCTGATTAAAATGTTTCCTGTCACTTTTTTTGACTAAAATTCCTTGGCGTACAAGCAGTGTTAGTCTTCAGGAAAAATACTATCTTGTAATGAAAAGCTGAGGCAGCTTAAACTGAGATTTATTTCTAAACAATACAGCAGTGAGCAACTCACATGAGCGGCTTAGCAACATCTAAATTTCAAGGTTTTTTTCATAATTTTTTTTGGTGGAATTTTAATTTTTGTCCAAAAATACATCTGTTTTTTTTTTTAAAACTGCAAATTTAATTCTTTCTATATCATTGTAATTATAAAATCAAAGCAAACTTTGAGAGTACGCCTCCAGAGCAAGTCTAGACTGGGCTGCAGTGAGTGGCCTTGGCCATGCTGCCTAAGTTTCTCAACACCAGCAAAGGCAGGCATCTTGTTTTATGGTGGGCCAGATTAATCTGTTCTAGCTAAAAAATAACAGTACAGAAGCAGTGATTTTTTCCTAATCTGACACACCACTCTGCCACATTGCTACATGCAGAGGCAAGAGGAAAGTTCAGCTACAGATGGGAGGACAGAGGAGATAATATTGAGGAAGCTGCGAGTTATATCAGAATATATCCTGAGGGAGCAGAGAAGGCAATTATTCCTACCTGATGTGCCTCAGCAGGAGATGAGCAGGGAGTTATTATTAAAGACTGCTGACTAAATCTGCAAAGACAATTGATTTATCCAGTTCTAATAAAATAACTGTTCCGTGATGTTGGAGACACACAGAAAGAAAATCTGAGTGGTTTGGATCTTTGAACTACAGAGAGTGGCTCTACAGGTGTTCTGCTTTTCTTAATGCTCCCAGGTACAAGTGAGTCCTGGGCACGGTCTTCAGTTAAAAGTCCTAAGGCATGTTTTTCTTACATCCCTTCTCTTAAGGCTAGTGAAGTTAACTTTGTGAACATTATCACTTGGTTTGCTCCCATGTGGCTATACCTGGCTGTTAAAAGAGTGAGAAATGACCCCTCTGTTATGCTAATTTAATGAACTAATATATTCCATATCTAATGTTGCACCCAGTGTACTAGAAATGATTGTCCACTTCATCTACTCACTAGCTAATACTTTTAATTTTAGAGGAATGGATATGGGCAGACAAAAGTGCAGTAGAGTTTGTCAACTGGGAGGATGGAGAGCCTACATCGATATTTGATGAACACTGCGTTGACATGGATGTCTCAAAAGGAACCTGGAGGAGCTTCTACTGTTCTTATAACCAGAATTTCATTTGTAAAATCCCCAAAAGTAAGTCTTAAATTTCTGTGCAGAGATTATTTTAGAAGTAATGGTTAATATACATCAAGAAAAACTGCTTCTGCACTGGGTATGTTTTATGCGTTTATGCTGATGCACATGGACCTGGTTCAAAGCCAGGAGTAACTTCTGTTAAGGACAATGAGAAACAATGTTGGAGAAGAATCTGAGCCATTGTTTCCTCCTCTCAGTTTAAAAGCATTGATTTCATGCTGTTTGCTGTACTCTGGAGCAGGAGACAACACATTACCTGGTGAAAATACAGAGAAAATCCATAGCCATTATAGTTCCAGTGAAAGGAGATAATGAATAGATGATGAAAATAGTGATGAGAAGAAAGGCAGGCACTCTCCTGATATCTAAGCTGAGGGGCAGGAGTGCAAAGTCACTGAGCTCTTGCAGAAGGAAGGTGGGTACTGCTGATGGAGTCAGTGTCAGTGAAGTGTTCTGGGATCTGCTGGATGGCCAAACAGAAAGTGTCAAATGAGAGTGGGCAGTGGGTCCCAATTAATTTATCAGCTGACACAGGCATAGGGGGAAATGCCAAGAAAACAAAGCAGCATAATACATTTAATTTTTAATGGCTACTTGTGGTCTTGTGCTTTTTGGATGTTGGTCCATGCAAAATCTGAATGTGTCACAATTTGGGGTGACTCCCTCTTACCTGCACAGCAGAGTTGCATAAAGTGTGAAGGATGTAAATCTGTACACAGGCAGCTAGCATGAGTCACCACACACACACACAGATTCAGCTGTGCTTCCACACATCAGCTGGGTGACGGTTTCAAAGAGGCCGGATTTGCCACTGGCAAACAGATCCACTGTGTAAATATAATAGATGCAACGTGGAACAAATTGTCTTCTGCTTGTGGATCTCCACATGTTGGCAGGTTGGCAATGCAGTGATCCATGAACTTTGTAGGGCCCAGCCAGCCAGCCCTGCAAGCAGTTAACTGAATCATGCTCTCCAAGCAATGGAGGGAGGGAAAACAATTTACCTAAAAATAGAACTAAAATGTTTTTAAGTATAAATGTGCTTTTCACTTAGGCAAGTGTAAAAAATTGACTTTTTCAGTGTGAAATTTGGAGCTTTAGACTGTGGAAGTGCAAAAACATCTGTCTCCCCTACCAAAACCCCTGTCTAAAGCAATTAGAACTCTGACAATAGTTTGTGTTTTGGTTTTGTGGTTCTTTTTTTTTTTACAAATATTTCTAAGAAGAATATTTGATAGATTCACTCTAAATTGTCAGAAAAAATGTTTTCATGTTATTCATCTCCATGTACTGTGCTTAGCTCTGGGGCTTCCAGCATAAGACAGACATGGACCTGCTTGAAGCTGTCCAGAGGAGGATCACAAACAGTATCAGAGGGCCAGAGAATCTCCCATATTAGGACAGGCTGAGAGAGTTGAACTTGTTTAGCCTAGATAACAGAAGACTCCAGGGAGACCTAACAATAGTCTTCCATTACTTAAGGCGACCTACAGGAAAGCTGGGGAGGGGCTCTTTATCAGGGAGTGTAGTCATAGGATGAGAAGCAACAGTTTTAAACTGAAAGAGGGGAGATTTAGATTAGACTTTAGGAAGAAATTCATTACCGTCAGGGTAGTGTGACATTGGAACAGGTTGTCAGCAGAAGTCATGGCTGCCCCATCCCTGGAGGTGTTCAAGGCCAGATTGGATGAGGCTTTGAACAACCTGTTGAACAACAGTGTGAGGTCTCCCTGCCCATGGCAGGGGGGTTGGAACTGGATAATCTTTAATGTCCCTTCCAACCCAAACCATTCTATGATTCTGTGATTATTTAAAATTTTAAAGGAATGTAAAGTAAAAATTATGTACTATTTATTTAATATTGAATTGTCGCTTGCAGACTATATGTAATATACATATTTTTTTTAATTTTGAAGTTACTGAAGTTGAGCCAACCCATGATTCATCTGTCAATAAAGGTAGGTTGGTTTCTTACAAGCCCATTAAATATAAATTTCAGTAAATTTATAAGCATTTATTATTTACAAGTAAAATTGCCTGCAGAAAATTTTAATGTAAATATCTATTCAAGGGTCACTGATGATTTTTTTTTAAAAAATCTGCTTAAAAGGAGAGCTCTTTATTCAAACTGGATGTCATACTGATTTTTTTTTTATATATGAATGATGATATAATACTGTGGTATAATTTAACATTCCTTTTGAAAGCAACATAGAAGGGATTGAGCCTGACTTTGCATTGTCCATCCTTAAAACGCATCAATTTTAAGTGCTGTTATGGTTTTTCAATACTTTAAGAGTTTGCCTAATTGTTTTGCTTAGGAAGATATTTGTTGTATCCAATAGCAGTCTCTGGCCATTTGTGTTAATTGTTGTGTTTTGGTTTTGTCTTTCACAGCATCAAAAAATGAAGCTGCTTCTTCATCCAAAAATAGCGTAGGAGGCATTGTTGTACTGATTTTGCTTCTGCTAGCAGGAGCTGGCGTTGCATTCTATTTCTTCTATAAAAAAAGACATGACTGGCAGAGATTTACAGCCAGTTTTGATAGTGCCATATACCGGGGTGATGCTGACTCTGGAACTCATGAAGCAAATTGTCTTGTGACCAATATTGAACAAAATGAGCAAGAAACACTTTAATAAGAGGGGTAATCTTGGTCCTGATTTTGAAAGGAATTAACGTGCTGCAATAGAAGAATTCTTAAGGCAAAGCAATTCTCTTCTATGGAAATTCTAGTTAATTTTGCACAGGATGTGCCTTGCTTTCTGTAGCAGCAGGAATGAGCCACCTTGGAAGGCAGATCCAGGCATCTGCTCACAAACAGTAGTACCTGAGAGGACTGTTGAGCTTGCACATAGACCTCGATTTACACTGTGCAAGTGAACACTCAAGTAGTTCCAGTTTCTGCATTGTTCCAACAATGCTTTTAGGCTCAAGAAGAACCATTCTCACCAAGGGCAACCATGAGAACAAGCTCCTTAGCACGTTGCAGAAAGTACATCCAGATCTGTATGTATCCTGAAAATGGCTCCCCTGATCTTCAGTGTGGAGTGGAAGAACTGTTAAGATTGGATGGGACCTCCAAGCCTATGTGGTGCTGGTGGCTGCTTGAAGCAGGACCAGCTCCTTGCCTCAGCCAGGCTGCTCCAGTGTGTGGGTCCACATCTTCCTTTTGCTACTGAGGAACCCACAGAAATCCTTCACTGTTCCCCCTATCTGAATTAATACATTTTCATTCTCTGTATATCACTGATAGAAAGTGTAAATTATTTTTCTTCTACTATAATTCTGTAATGTAAGCATTGAAAAATCAAGTAAACTAAGAGGTTTCAATGCATTGTGAATAGAAATATTTTATCGTTTAAATAACAGAATAAGGATCTCAAAGGATTCTCTAAATGGGGTAAGTAGGCAGGATACTTAACTCATACCTGGAGAAATGACCTAAATTTTACTCTTGGAATCTCCAATACCAGTGAAGGTTTCACAATTTTTAGGCCATTTTTTTCAAAGCATAATGAAACTGATTATTAGAAACTCTCTTCTAATTTCTAACCAAATTCCCCCTCTCCAAGTCTGTTTCAATCTTTTGAATATCATTCCGAGCTACCATTCTGATCAAGGTGATAGCATTGAGTGTTGTACTGTTCTCCTGATATATTTTCTGAGTTCAGAAACCCTTGAAATATACACTAGGTACACATATAGTTCCACTTTTTTACTTTTTCAGTGTATTTTATGCCAAGTGCAAACAATCAAACAACTCAAAGATCTTAGTCTAGAGAAGGTTCTTATTTAATTTGTGGGGTTTTTTTTGGCATTTTCTCCTTTTGAACAGATTTTAATTGTGTTTAAATGAAAATATTTTATTTGTGTATGATATATGTGAATAAGTTTATTCTACTTTGGTTCACTAAATGGGCCATTAAAATGCTGGTTCTAGGTAAAAGTTTGTGTGTCTTCTTAAACAATAATTTATCAAAAAAGTAAAAATAACATGAAATTTTTATACACAAATAAGCATCCACTTTTTCTACTCAAATACGATCTCAAACACAAGTAGCAATTTGTCCTTATTGTCCTGTGAAACAGTGCCTCTCATTACTTCATCACAGACACTTAAAATGTTGCTCTAATGAAAGTGTTGAAATTTAAGACTACTTAGGTACTGTGCTGCTCTAACAGTTTCTGAGATATTCTGGTATATTTGATAGGTCTTATCACATCTTCTCTCCATATTTTCTGATAGTAGCACTGACTACATTTTCTGCACCTCTAATTCTTTTTGCTGTTCCCTTCTAGATCCTGCTCAACAGCATATAGGTCCTTCTGACAGTAAAATGCAGTAGTGGATAAGGTATTTCAGATGAAATCCTAACAGCACTGAGCAGATAAAAAAGATTAATCCATCACTGTAACACTTGCCATAAATGAAACTTCTGAGTTCGTCTGAATTGGTTCTGTAGATCTCTAGGTTTGAAGGGAGAAATGTTTAGCAGAAAACATTAGTCCAAAGACAGGAAGGATACCTAATGAGAAGTTAGTTTGTGAAAGTTTCCAAGGACTGAAGAGCTTTATAGGCCAGTAGTCCTGTTGGATCTGTGAAAACTGAACCAAGAGTGTTCTGGTACTGTAGAAGGCTACTAGTGTGCACAAGCATCAGCAGAGGGCTATATAACTTGGACCACATGCAAGGTAGGAGTGGCTGCTATCTGACAACGAAGAGCATGACCCTCCAAGGGACTCTCCAGACATCTCCCAAGAACTCCCTGGAGTACCAATATGGCTCTCTGCAACTGAGTATATAGTAGGGACTGGTTCCTAAACATTGCTCCAGCCAAGTACCTGTGAGTGACTGTCAGTGAGTGAATCCTGCGAGTGAATGTGTTCTGTGTATGATTATCTGCTGTTTACCGTAACAGCTTGATTCTATTTGTAATAAGAACTTAGTGAAAAAAAAACCCAAAGAAATACTAGTTATGACCTGCATTTCCCCCAAACTTGATCTCCTATAATAGAAAAGCAAATTTGCAAGAAATTTTGGCTTGTCTATCCTGGCGTGATGCTTTGTCTTCTCAAAGTTTTTGTTTTCTTTCAAGTTTTTCATTCCAAATTCTTCTCCAGCAGCTAGATTTCTGAAAGAAAGCTGTGGCTGCTGCTGTATTTCATATTAAATCCTAGCTATTATATCTTCTCCAAGAATGTTCTTTAGATGAGACAGTTGTCATGAGTATGTAATTTAAAAACAGTACTTAAATGGAGGTATGAGATAGGCGCTGGGCTGCCTGTATTTTGCCACATCAAGGTGCTTGGACTCATACCCAGGAACAGGTATGAGGGAAATTTAGTGCCAAAAGTAAGCTTTTTACTGGGCCTATGAAACTTCAGGATTAGACTGCAGTAAGCAGAGGTTTGGGAAACCACAATTTTTCAGTTTGTCCAGTTTCCATATGGGTTCTGAATTTTGGCTTAGGTGCAACATAATAGCATTTATAAAATGCCTCTCCACATAGACAACACGAGAAGAGATACATTTTCAGTTGCTTGCTCTTTCTTCTGCTATATTAGCATGGTATTTTAGAGAGAATATCCCTACTTTTCTCACTGCTTTATATCCCTAAATTGAAAATACAACATGGCTGAAAAAGCAATTGATCCTCAACTTGAACTTATTAGGATGTAAGAAGTAGTAACTGTATTTAGGGAAGGAAAAGCTGTGGAATAATCCACCATTGTAACTTTCTGTAATGTCAGATGGTGACACAGCTGTGGCAGACAGATGTACAGAGAAGAGTGGGAACATTTGTTCTCTAAAAGAATACCAATTTACAGGAAAATGTTTGTTAATATCTGTACCAGTAGCTTTAAAGAGTAAAGAAAATATTAGCTGCAGTTTCTTGGCTAAAGAAAGAATCTCAGAAGAAGTTTATGAACTGAAACTGTTTTTGTCATTTACATTTCTTAAACGAGGAAACTGAAAAAGGAAGTGAATAGCAATTTGGAACAGAATGTAGGAAAGAACTATAAATACAAACAGAATAGATAGATAGTTGTGAAATGAACTAGTGCCTTCAGGCCAGATTCCAACGGGCATGAACCAGATTTTCTGGGGTTAATAGGAAAACTTTGAAGTGCTCCATGAACGTAAAGTTTTTCTGATGTCACTCTATCTGAGCAAAGGAACAGTCAGTATTTGTGTTTTCTCTTCTCACCTGTGTCCTTATCTGACATATCCAGCTTTCTCCTTTCTATGATATTCTGCAGGGCACAACTTTTTATTCAATACCTATTAAATAATGGTATCTGGAGAATTTTAAGGATATAGTTTGCGATTCTTGTTCCTCTGAAGAAATACTTGTTCTTGTTTCAGGAGACTGCACAGAGTGCAACCATTATACTGCCTTTTTATCCAGACTCTTGATCTAGAAAGGCAGGTGAAATTCATTCCACCTACTTCTAGAACTAGTTGACATGCTTCTGCTTTAGAGTCCATAGTTAGGAATATACATGCAGGACTTCTAGTTGTTCTGTGTTTCACCAGAAGAGGCTAATAACGGCACAGAGATTCCGGAGAGGGCGGAAATAATACCCAGCAATGGGAGGAATAGGGGCTCATGCAGTGAGAAACATAGACTGGGGTTGGTAAGAGGATAGTACAAAAATACAAAATAGCAGCAAGAACATGAGGTATCCAAACAAAATGAAATTGAAGGGGAAGGCCAAATTAGAAATGAAGGAATTTGAACTGGACCAGAAGTGCTGACCATCCGTGGGAGACCCTGGCAATGCTGGGCTGGTCAGGAATGGCTCACCAAAGCAGAAACTTGGGAATTGAAAGCTCCTATAGGAGAATAGGACTCTTGGTTGAGGGGAAGCAATAGAGGAGTAATAGTGCTTTGCATGGGAGATCTCCAAGAGAAGAAGCTGGCAGAAGGGAGCTGTTTTCCCTGGAGCCCAGCTGCGCCGTTCAGAGTGGTGAAGAGAGCATGTGTGCCGACAGGGAGGCGGCAGAGGATATAAAGTATCTGCAGGTATGTTCCAAATTTGACTGATTACTCTATGTTCTTTGGAACGGCTGCAGTTGGGGATCAGGGAAGGAGGCAGGCTGTCTCTCCACTTTGCCCTGATTCTTGACATCTTGCACAGGGCAGAGCTATTTAGAAAGATGAGATGATTTCTTCTGTGAGAGTGACGATAGTGCACAGAGCCAGGGGATGTTTTGGAGCATCATGCTGGAGTGCAGAGAGTGGGAAGGAAACCAAGGTTTTCCTAAGAGGAACAGAAAGTGGACTTGTGGGGAAACCTCTTGGGTGATGGAAAGGAAGAAGTTTCTCCTACGGAGCTACAGAGGAACTGAATGGGCTATTTTGGAACCCAAGAAGCCACTAAGAAAACTTACAGGCAAGCACTTTCTCTGCAAAGATACTGTGACAAGTGGAGAGATTTGTTTTTAAACAACCTGCTAGAGACCAAACTCACCTCTGGTGTGCTTGGACATGTTTAGTTTGAAGAAAAGGTGCTGATAATCATATTTGCTGTATCTGGCCAGTTTGGGGTCTACTTGATGGAGAGAAAGCAAGAAAAACAGGAACAAGAGAAGTTATATTGGGTGTGTGATGTCTGTGATGAGTGGAAGTAGTGAGGGGGGTGAATTAGCTGTTAATGCATGTGGAATGATAATGAAGCCTGATTACACCTCTCCCATGTTCCCAAAGTTGTCCCCTGCACCCCTTGTTGCAAGAAAATATTTTTTTTAGTATTGTTCATGCTATACAAACTTAGCGTAGTCACACAAAATAGGGAAAGGATTTTAAATAAATGAGGAAGCTAGAAATAAGATAAAAATAAAGATAAGATAAATAAGATTTAAAGAAAAGATATCCTTAAATTTTGCATTCAGCTAAGGAATCACAAGAGACAAACACATTCTATGAATTGTCTTCCTTTAAATATTTTGTAATGCTTCTTGTGCAGTTCTAAAATTTGACTGAAATCACACTGAATACTAGAATAATTTCAATACCCAAAGTTTAATATTTTATTGTAACTCATTCCAAATATTCATAAGGTGTTTTTTTTCTTCTTTATTCATACAGTGTTTGATATCTCAAACAACTAAAATATCATTCAAAGTGAATTTCGTAAACAAATTCCTTCCTGTTCTCAAACCTAGTGTGTCAACAATTTTTTCTATGGAAATGTCATCCTTGGTCATGGAAATACTCAAAAGTCAGCCGCAAAAGGGTCCTGAGAAACCTTTGAAACAGTATACAGCCCTGAGGCCTTGCTTTGAACTAGAGGTTCAGCAAATGTCCTCCAGAGCTCTCCTTCAGTGGAAACTATCCTGTAATTCTGTGATCAGTAGTGGTATAAAGGATCATACATTTAGGATGGTATGCTGATTTATGCACTTTTGATGAGCTAAAGCCTATGCTATCCATCAACATAATTTTTATGGTGTCTAATCAGGTCCTACCAGCTTGAGAACTGTGTTTTATCCTCTTTGTTGTCTTCATCCGTGCCCAAAATTGGATTGATGTCACTCACTGTCTCTGCCAGCCTTGTGTAGTGCAGTGGTTGGGACAGTACCAAAGTGAGCAAGAAGAAGACATGCTTCAGGACTACTCAGTCACAGCCATTGTGTCCCTATAGCAGTCCCCAATGCCATGCAAAGCTAGAAAAGATAAAGGAATAGGCTCTCCCTCCTAGTCATACATGACCACAAAATAGGCTTTTGGAACCAAGAAAACTGGTGAGGCTATCTGGTCCTCCTTCTCAGGGAGCATTTGACAAATGGCGCAAGACGTGGGCCAAAGGAACTCCTACTGGGCTAGAGAGGCCAGCAAACCAGCTGCCTGTGAGAGAGATCAATAGCATGCTGCAAATAACATTAAAGAAGGGATGATAACATATTCGAGGCTGCTCAAGCCATTACTGGGAATGGTGAGTATCAGTAACAAATTCAGTCTCGTGGATCAAGGATGATGGCTTCTGGCTGGGATTTGTGAGCCTGAGCTGATGAGGTGGTTTTGGCTAATCAAAAGCCTTAAAGTTTACCTTAGGGGCTAATTACAATGTCCAAAGCAAAGGGAAGCTGTCAGTTATGACCAAAAATTTCATATTTCTAAGTCCTGCCTGAACACTATTTATAAGTGTTCCTTGGTGGCTGCCAATGTCCTTTAAAGCCCATACTGAGTCAGTAATTGGAGGATCCGGGGGATAATTGCTCTTTAGAAAACAATACACAGTGAAATTAGTTTTAACGCAGCATATGAGGCCTAACACAGAAAAAATCAAGACTATGCCTGTAAGACTTTTTATTTAACAACTCAAGAAAATCTATGATCACCTCAAAATAGTTCTCTTCTGAGTTGACACACAACTGCATGGGATGCTGCCAACACTCAAAGCCATTACTCTGATCAGTGTCTGAAAGGCTGCTTAGGTTCTCCATAGGTTTTTCTTTCACATCTCCTACTGATAACAAAATGGGCTCCTTTGAGCACTGACTTGATCTTTGGGAAGAGGTAGAAATTACAGGGAGCCAGGTCTGGTGAGTGGGTGAGTGCTCAAGGGTGGTGGTGTTATTATTAGCTAAAAGCTGCTTCGCAGACAAAGCATTGTAGGCTGGCGCACACCGTCATTTCCCAGTAGAGGGTAAGAAAACGTCTTTATTTGAACACACATCCATTTGTACTGAGTGAAGTGATTGAATTGAGCCTTGTCTCAGTGTAACAGGTTAGAATATGTTCTGTAATCTCTTTGCCTCTCCCCTCCCACTCTCGGTTCCCAAGCTACAGGGTTAGTCTTGGGGTATTTTTGTGTCAGACCTTCCATTTTTATACAGTGGAAACTCAGATATAGAGTCCTACTTGCTATCAAAAACCCAGCAGTTCTAACCATTGGGTTTTTAACCCATTGGAAAAATTCCATTATCCTGAACAGATTTCTAAACATTATTGAAGTCTGCTTGAAATGGTCTACATGCTAGCGTCTGTAGAGTGTCCTGAAGTGACAAAGAATAGCAGAAACGGCCGGTTGATATTGCACACACAGTTCTACTGTGTGTGTATTATTCTTTATTATTGCTTTCATTAAAGAAAATTTTCTCTGGTCAAGCTTTTCTTGCACAAGATTTTTCAATTTTGCATTTCATTTCACAACCCATTTACTGTATATTTCTTATTAAGTTCATTCTGCATTTCAGTTTATGGATGTTTCCTACTATCCCTCTGTGTCTCAGTGTTCAGGCTTCGTCAGGAAATTTAGGTCCCTAGAAAGTGCAAAACTTGACATTTTCTAAATACTGGTGAGAGTAACTCATAAATTTTTGATATAAAAGTACCTGAAATGAAACAGCCTCATTCATGCCAACGTGAGCAGTAAATACAGTTACTAATAAAGAATAAGAATACCAGAATCTGGAACCATATCTAGAAGAGGCAGCCTATTTTGTGACTATTTGTCTGTAGACAATATGTCCCGTGACTGCTGAAAAAGGGACAGAGATAATAGTGAAAGTAATTCACTCTTTACAATATTCTCTTGACTTGTTCTGTGTTTCAGGGAAAGCTGGCTGTCCATTTAAGTCATGGTCTGCTCTTGATTACTGAGTGAGTGGGTGAGTGCCTTTGCTGTTATCCCTGAGTCTGCTGACAAGACCAGGCAGGGACATTCACAGCCCCTTCATATGCAGAGCAGGTGCAAAGGGTGGCTCCTCTGGCTCTCTGGCACCTTTCTCACTGTTTAAAGCAGATTAGCCTGGGTGTGGGAGGTGCTGCCAGGCTAGCTCAGACTGGCACGTGGACCACAACCAACTGCCTTGATGTGCTGCAGCCCTTACGAACTGCACCATCTTTTATTTACCACTGAGTGGAGTCCTTATCAAGACTGCAGATGTGCAAGACTTTGTTCCCCAATCTACTGCACGACATTTTGCTCAGAGCAGCTTAGCAGGGAAGCTATGCCTGATATCACAGCCAGATGGTCAGGGGCATGGGTGAGTGCAGGGCTCATCAACACGGTACCACAAATACAGGGTTGCCTTTCTGGGCACCATTGCCAAAACCATAGTTTCTATCAACAGTTTAATAGTTTAATATAGGCATTTTTTATTTTTATTTTTTTTTCTTAGCATCTAAGAAGCCTTAATTAATTAATTTCATTAGACATTAATTTCAAAAGACATTTATCTTTACCCATTATAGTTCACTGACACTTTCTTTGGCCAATGTCCTGTATCAGATACTGACCTTGGATCTATTCCCGTGGCCTTAGTTACTACATTAACCCACTTGGAAAGCTAGGTTGATGCTCCTATATATTCAGCTTTTACGGTCAATTAGATTAGTGCTTGCAGTAGGTTGTAAAGGTTGCAGCTGGTATTCTAAATCAAGGTCCAAACCAGATGTGAGGCTCCAAGAAGTTTGGTTCCCATGTCCTCAGGAAATTAATTATAGTGTCAGTGTGAAAAAAAAAGAGCCCAAGCAAATTCAACAACCAACCAAACTAAAGAAACTAAAAAGAAAAGAAAGTAAGGATGCAGAAGTTGAAAGCAATGCTTTCCTCCTATTTGTTTTCCTGAGTGACAGGGGGCACACGTTGTTTGTCATCTTGCAGTTACTTATCTTTGTTATTCTCAGATTCCCTCCCAACACTTCTTATTTACCTCTCAGTCCTCTGCTTCTTGTTAGTATCTTAACCCTTGCACATTTCTTGACAGTTCCTTGTTTTCCCTAGTCTCTTCATTATGAGAGTGATGTGCAACCCATTAGTTCCTGGTCTCCATAAAACTAAATCGCCATGGAAGGTTATGCGTGAATCCAGTCTCTTCCTTTCCATCATTCCTATCTTTGCAAAGAGACAGAGTCAACAGAGGAGAGAAAAGTACAGTGGTGCTTCAGCAGGTATGTGAGGCAAAGCAGGTCATGATGCTGCACATGGGGTGAAGTAGTTATCCATCCATTCTAGTCTGCATACAGGAACAGTACCACTCAGAGATACTCAAAATGTGAAGTTCAGCAAGGTAATTGCAAAAATAAGAATTATAATTCCTAACATACAGCAACTGTGAAAATCTGTTGTGATGGTGGAAATGTCAAATTCTTAGCTGGTAGAACTGCATTTTACTTCACAGTCTTATAAAGACGCGTATCAGTATAAAAAATTAAATCAGTATATAAAGCTTCAGTATACAGACACAAGTTCTCGCACATTTCTGTGTCCCGGTATGGTGAAAATCTGGGTAGGTCTGGGTAGCGCAAATTTTTCTTTCCCACCGTAGAGATCCTGTTTTACCCATGGAAATCTGGCTGGAGATGAACAGGTCATTTCACAGCTCTCTGTCAAATGAATGTTTCTACATTTTAGGATGTGCCTACATTATAAATTATCTTTCACTTCCTCTTCCATCCTCTCAATATTCATTAGTTGCAGAGATAGGAATGGTAAGAATCAGTTTTTCAAATGCCTAAGTTTTCTCTTTCTCTATCTATGCTTTAGTGAAAAATTGCTAGCTTTTGGTTATCAGCAGAAAGGAAAAAAATAAAATTTTTCATGCATTTAACAATTCCCCAGGCTGTTGACCCCAGTGGGTGTAATCCAGTATTCACATCTGAAATGCCTGGGTTGAGCACTTTTTCTCAACCTTATAGCTGTGTGGAAAACGAGTAAAATAAAAGTTCCTGATAGAGATTGTCCATGAAGGTGAGCAGTGGCAGCAGTAGCAGCACTTGGCAAATCTAAATAGAATATAGGATGTTTCTCCCTCTCTTTCTATTTTGCTTGGGATATATATCCCCAGAAAGAAGCCTGGTACATTTATGCTAGGTCTTTACCTCTTCTCTGAAAATGCAGGACTCAACAAGAAGCATCAGATGCCTTCAGCATTTTGTGCTCTAATCTGCTGAAGTTTTTTTTTAAGGAGTTCACATGGTGCTAGCAGTGGCTGCAGTTTACTATCTTGTTTGTAATAGTCAAGGTGTTCTTGGAAGACCAGTAGTGGGTAAAAGGAGTTGAATCTAAACCCTTCAAAGTTCCCTAAATCATAGAATGTTTTGGGTTGGAAGGGACCTTAAAACCCATCCAGTTCCAACTCCCCTGACATGGGCACGGACACCTTCCACCAGACCAGGATGCTCAAGGCCTCATCCATCCTGACCTTAAACACTTCCAGGGATCCGGCATCCTCAACATCTCTCAGCAACCTGTTCCAGTGCCTCACCACCTTGACAGTAAAAAATTTCTTCCTAAATATCTAAATATAATATTAAATAAATATATATAAATAATACAAATCCATCTTTTTGCATACATACAGCAGGGATGAGATGACTCAGAGAGAGAAGAAGTAAGAGAGAGGTCAGTCTAACTGCAGGCCCATGTCTGCAGGGCTAAAGCTGAGTGCCCTATGCTCCCAGTGAGCATGTGTTTCGCATTGTCAGCAAAAACTAGACAAATAAAACCTTTCCTGCAAAAAAGACCAACTATGAACATCACCCCTTTAGCTCTTTTCAAGATCTTTAGTGGAACTCAGATGGCTGCCTATTTATAAACTACTTTAGACAAGGGATGGATTCCTTTCTCTCCAAAAAGGTAATTTTGCACAAATAGCGTGACTGAAAATGTGTGCCCAGGGCACTTTCAGTCTAAATAAGGTGATAGCTTCAGGTTTAGGCAGTCCTGAGAAGTAGGTAAACTGAACTGATGACTGGACCTTAGGCAAACCACTTTCTGTTCCCCTAGAGTTAAAAATTCCATCTCAGAAAAGAAATAAGAGAACAAATTGCATTGCAGTCATACTACAGTGCTTAGACTATGCCTGGAAAAGATGTGATAGATTCAGATGGCCTTCATAACAAAGAAATCTGGAAACTATTTCAGATTAAAGCCAATCCTTAGAGCTGTTCACAGAGCTCCTTTTACTCTTTATTTGAACCACTGTGTATAACTTAGCTCTACAAATATTTTTATAGTTTTGTAGTTAAGAGATTCTTTTGGTAACAGTCCTTGTGAATGTCTGTTCTCTCTGCTTCCTCTGTGGTGTTAATTATAAAATTTCCTTCCTTTTTCAGAAAATAGGTTTGTTATAACTATAGTGGAAGGTGTGTGAGGAGGGAAGAACTACAGTGTCTTCCTCGCTGACTGATGTAAAGAAACTTCAGTTATTACATAGCCCCCATAGAGACTGACTGGTAGGTCAGGTCATGAGTAGGTGTTGGTGAGCCTGTGTTAGGACATTTTATAGATGTGACATTTTTCACATACCTTTGTTACTTATATGTAAAATCATGTTCTGAACCTCACCACTCCACAGGTAGTGGGGAAAACCTAGTCTCAAATATTTATGAGAAGCATATTGAAGCAGAAAAGTTCACAGAAAGTCTATTTAAGTCAAATGCTGCACTTAAGTGTGGTAGGAGATTAACATAAAGAAAAGGATCAAAAATTTGTCAAAAATTGTCATAGAATAACAGAATAGCTTGAGTTGGAAGGGACCCATAAGGATCACTGAGTCCAACCCCTTGCTCCTCCCAGGACTACCTAACATTAAGCTACATATCTAAGAGTTTTGCCCAGATGTTCCTTGAAATATTAGCCCATGGAAAATAATTTGAAGAATTTCTTTCAGGAAAGTGGTCAAAGTTGTGGGGTTTTTTTTTGTTTGTTTGTTTTTTTTTTTTTTAATAAGGAGGAATACAGTGATAAAGCAAAGGAAGAAAACAATGAGTCATCATAGATTTGCATAAGGAACAGGCATTTTCCCAGTTATTTTTATAACTGTATACTCTTATCTAAGAAGTATGGCTGGCCTAGTTATTTTTTTCTTACATGATCTGTGATTTAAACAATAGTCCAAAAATGTATGCTGATTAGATCCAATGATTACTGAAGCTTAGTTAATGAGAAGTAGTTAAAGGGTAGTACAAAAGGTTAATGAGTGTATCGGTAAATCAGTAGTCTAAGGGCATATGTTGGTCTGCTGTACCTCAGCCAAAATATTGAGGTTCAGACATTCTTGGGTCATTAGGAAGGGCTAGGGAATGCCTGTAGCTGTGACACAAACCTCTGGTGTAGTCTCCCAAATGGGACCCTTCCTTCCTTTGAATGTGGCACCACCACAGGAAACAAGGGCTGAGACTTCCTGGACTCCTGGTGCTCACTCAGACATCTATCAGGATGGTGATGACTTTGGCCCTGCAGTTTACTGCCTTGTTTTTACATGCTATTCTCATTTTAACAGCCCCAAATTGTGGAAAAAAATTTCAAGTAGTCAGTTGCATCTCTCCAAGGAAAACTTGACTAGGTCTCACCAATCCTTGAGAGTTCAAGGCTGATACTACATGATAGCCCTAGAGATTTACCCTGCGCACCAGACCTTTACTCCTTCAGTCTCACCTCCCACACACTCTGGGTCTAGTTCAACCGTGTTACGAGCTGATTTAGCACATTAAGGAAGAAAGGACTGAAACATCTCTATGTAGAAACAGGCAGACAGTGCCAGCTTCAGCGTGATGCTGGCTCTCCCTAGCCAGGACACAGGACACAACAGTGTTGTCGCAGGTGATGGGAGAACTGGCGCAGGCTATTGATGAAGCTCAACCTGAAATTTCCTGTCGTCTCCTTCACCCTTCTCTTGCCCATATTGTAAAGGGTGATTGAGTTTTGTTTTTCATCAGATTTGCTTGCTTTTTTAGATTGAGCCTCTGTCCCTTTGGTTGTAGTATTGGACTGAGGAACTACATACCCTTCTTTACTCCTTAAATTGGAGTAGCTTTAGTGCCTCGTGGGGCTGGTAAAGCAGCTGAGAGGCCACAAAAGTGGACAGGCTACCTGTGACAACTGACAACCTGATACAAGAGACAATCCATTGCCACTCTCCTGCCCAGTTTCCGACAGGTCCCCAAGACTTGCTTGTGTTGAACTGCATGTCGATACACTGGGGCTTCCCAGGGCCATATACAGAAAAGAGACAGAACAGAGGACATTAATAACTTGGCTTGTCATAGGCATACAAAATATGTAACAAGACTTGTTTCAAAGAGAAATTATTAATCAAAATTAACATGGGACTTAAGAGTTACATCAGTTTAAGATTGCAAATCAATGTAACAAATCTATTTTCAAGAGTGCATGTGAACTGAAACCTGGAAAATAATTCTTAGTTTCTGAAGATAGAAAGGTAAACTTTCTAAAGTTCTAAAAGCCCTGAAGACTACACTTGGTGAAGGGGAGATAAGGGAGTCTGATTGATTTCTAATGACTACTTTCCTATTTTGTTTTTTAGAATTCTTTCATTAATCTGTTCAAATACATAATTCTACTATTAAGAATTTCTTTTCCTGGTACCTAATTCTTTCTTGTTAGACTGATTCCATTGATTCCCTGTATTTCTTGTCTTTTCACAAATAGATGTGAAGGATAATTTATGACCTTCCTTTATGTAGCAAATTTTTACATCTTTGCAGACTGCTATCATATCCTGCTCCAATCTTCCCTTCTGTGGACTAAGTTCTTCCAGCTTCTCAGAAGTCGTGTAGTTCTTCTGCATCTTTCTGGGATTATCATATTAGCTTAAAGAAGAAAATAGCAGGTTTGACATTATTTACAATTGAAAAGAGTTGTCCCTCTATTGAGAGTGTTTTTGTCACAAGAAGAAAACAGATTCTTAAAAGGCACAGATAGCAGAGAGTATTTTTAGTTCGTATAGCAGAACTAAGAGAGGAATCTTAAACATAGAAGACAACATACGATTTTTATGGATGGGTTAATAAAGCCATGATATAATGAATCGAGGTGTTGATTTGGAGTATGTTTAGTCAAGGCCTACAGTTGTTTTAGCTTCAGCTGTCCCCCACATTGTTTATGAATTCAGACTGGGCTGATACCAAACAACCCAAGAAGTGAGGGTCTGATAATGACCCAATTTTCCTCAGTCAATTGTGCAACTGTACATCTCAGTCAACAGAATAGGTTACTCAAAGCACATTTTGGAGTATATCACCTCACCAAGTTCGAAAGGAAATAGGTAAATTAGATGATCCTAAAAGTAAAACTTTTTGGTCTGAAACATGTTTCCTCCACTCCTGCTCAAGATAAAAGCACTCATATTTGTTAATTGCACCTGCCATACATCAGATTTAGATTAAAGATTAGAAGATGGTCAGGATTTTTACTTTAGTAAAAGGCTTTATTGAATTGAATAACAGTGATGAATTTGCATCTTGTTCTTGCTGTGCAAGCATACAATATGTACTAAGTCTAATAATTTTCTGGTAACTGTTAAAACATAATATTATTAACCAAGTAAATATTAAAAGAACATCTCTTCATATCAGTCAAAATTCAATACCATTTCTTATGATCTTTTTTATTGAATTACATGATCCACAGTTTCCCATTCTTAAACCAAATTAAATTTACTGTTAAACCCAATTTACTTATGTAATCTCCAATATTCTATGGTATTATGCATTTTGCGTAATTTCTTGGAGATTACCATTAATGGTTTAGCATTGCTATACGATTTTTTGCAGTTATTGAGTATGAATATAAGCACATAAGACAAAGCTGATTTGATTTCTGTATGCATCCTTTCCTTGATCTATTTTCTGCTCTTTTTCAATGTAGTTAACATTACTGACCATTCAATCACAATTAAGTTATTCTATGATGATTAAAATAAGAAAAATTTACTGTATTTCTGCCTTCTCTATGTTATCCCAATACTTCATAGAACTATAATATGCTTGCATTTTATTTACCTTTTTGTCCTAGTATATTTATAGAATACATGACTTAATTTAAAATAAATTCTAGAGGCAAAATCATGGCTATATTTTTTCATAATTGCATTGTATGGTTAGCATGACAAACTCCTGATCACGTGGGCCAAATTATTCATTTAATCACAAATATTAACACCATTTTTTGGGGAACCTGTTAGACATTTTTACCGCAGTATGACAATCGGCTTTTCATTACCTAAAACAACTTACATACATTTTAAATTTTTTGTTTTCTAGATTTAATACTTATTACTCTGGATAAAAATAAAGTGCAGACTTTCCGTGCACTCCCTCACTAAATAGTGAAGATTCATTTCACTAATCCATATTAAGGAGATTTTTTCATTTAAAGTTTCATTTTACATTTATTTGTCACTAAATGTGTTTTTGAAAAGTTTTTCTGTGTAGCACCTACATATGTAGTCGCTAGAAGTGCCTAATGGAATTTAGATGTGGGGTTGTCATAAGTGTCCTCTTCTGAGACTCTTTAGTAACTAATTATTAATGCAAAATTTCTTATTCACAAGGAGCACATATAAATCCTCATTCTTTAGAAAAAGTTAAGAAAGAAACAATAACTTTCCTCAAAATGTTCAAACCGGGTTTCCCCCAGGCAAATATTTCCCCTTTCATGATGGAGTTGCCTTTCTATTTGATTACTGCATGCTTTATGGTTGCTTTCATTAGATACGTACAAAAGCCAAGGAAATGAATGCAATAGCCACAGTATTCTCAGTCTTAAGGTATAGTTCCCTAAGTTAGTTCGTATTTTGACCTGTGTGGATTTTCTTGTCTGAACTTTTGATAAACAAAGCAGCTTTAAACTGATGCCTTTATCAGCATGAATGAGAATGGTTACAAAGATTTGAAAATTCTTGGTAGAATCTGATCAACAAACAGCAGAGTCATCTCTTCTCTGTATCAAACTATTCAACTAAATTGGGTACAGCAAGACCAATTAGCATTATAACTCAAGAGAAAAATCCCCTTGCAACCAGTGCCCAATGGCTGGGGTTGGTCTGCATTCGCAAGAGTGAAACACCTGCTCTCAGCCAATGCATCTGAGTGCACAGGGAGACTTACCCTGGTTAGGGATGTCTTCCTCAGCACAGCAGGTTCTAAAGGATCTTTGCTTTTAAAGGATCTCAAAGCACTTTATGGGTCTTCTTATGTCACTGTAGCTGTCTGTCAACACCTGGCATCAGTAATTGGCAAATTATCACCTGCAAAGCAACCATGGCATGTTACCTCCATCTGTTATTCATTTAGACTCATCAGGCAGGCTGGGGTATAGAGTGCTGCGGAAAGCATGCTGCTCTTTTCCCCTTAATAGTTGAATGAGTAGAAGTTTAGTGAACTCCCAGAGGTATGTGTCTGGTGGCTCATGGTGATCAGAACATCTAAGGTGCAGGTGACACAGTGAGATTTGCTCTTCTGGTTTTGCTCTTTTGGCCTTGCTCTTCCTTGGAGGCCAGTGTCAGGGATTTTGACAGCCTCAGGCAGCCACCCCTTTCCAGGAAACAGTGCAACACCCTGTTATTCACAGTACTGGTCACACAAAGAAAGGTGCAAGTGCACAAGGTGTGTTTGGAGTATCAAGAATGCAGTACAATGTATTCATATTTTTAGCCCTAACACTGGTCTGCAGTTAAATTGATCTTGGTGAAGGGATTCTTATCAAGTGCTTGTTTTGTTCTAATGAACCAATGTTTGTGTTACTGCTGGTCTTCAGTTGGCCCTGATGTGACTTTGAGGAGCTGAGAAGGGTGAGGAAAAGGGACAGTTCCCTTTTTGCTTCTTTGTAATTTCACGATGTCCAGCCTCTTGGCCTCATGCCATGTGAGTTCCAGAACAAAATAAGGCTATTAAAACTACTGACAATATAAAAGACAAGGTATCTTTTATATAAATAGGACACATGCCGTAAGGAAATTCTGTCAGTCTAAGGCAAATCAATTCCGGCCAAGGAAAACTTTCACTCTTTCTAGGCAAGTACTTTGGCAGCTGGTCAAGAGACTTATGGATTTTTTTCTTAAAAAAATCTAGGAATATTTTTTTCCAGAAAAAGCAGTTTACTTTGTATTGACTTTACTGTTATGTTAGTATATTTTGTCATCACCTTAAAAAGAAAATTCAGTTAACTTTGCCTGTAACTTCCTAACATCTGCACCTAGCATTTCCTTGTGATTTCTTATTTCACAATGCAATTTCTCCTTTTTATTTTAATCCTGTAGACTTTCTCAGAGAACTAACTCTCTTGCTTTGTCTTTCTGCTAAGCAGTCAATAGGAATAAATCCTGTACTTAGGAAATGAAGTCATCTTTTCAACAAATAAGACATGATGAAAAATTTCATTGCTATCATTTATTTGCTACAAGTACTACACTTCAAATAATATTTTCACACCACAGATTGTTTTTTCGATTTAGCAGTTTTTCTAAGCAAACCAAAATATTTCCATGGTAAAAAATTACTGTAATAAAGTCAGGTCTTTATGTAGTTATAGGGACAGTCTGTAATGGTCAGGAGAGGAATACTGTTGCTTTCAGATTTCCACATATACGTTTGGAAACCAAACTCCTGAGTGCTTGCACTGTGAGCTGAAACTGTGGCTGGCTCTTGGCATGACTATCTGACAAGACTGACTTACTTCACAAGAAAAATGGGGACCATTTTTAAAATGAGCCTTTTTTCAGATAGCTTTGGGTGATGGGATCCTAGTTGCATTTATGCATAAATGAAAGTCCATAGGACGATGACCCACAGAGTGAAATCACTTAAATCCTGTAATATTCAATTGTATCTCATCTCATACATGAAAACGTATGGCTGAATTTCTGTTGATTTAATACCACAAACTGTCCAGATATCTCTTCAGGAAAGATAGAAGAAAAGTTTTGACATAAAGCTTCTCTGTATCACCTGCTTTCTCAAGGCAGCATGGTTTGGTCTCAGTCAGAACTTGTTCTTTTTCAAAGTTAAAATCTGTTCTTTATGGTATTGTGTTTTTGAAATGTGTCATGTGACAGAATATTTCCTTATTTCGTACTCAGAGCTTTCTGTCCAACCATCTAGCCTTTGAAACTGAGGAGGACTGGTCACTGCCCTCTCTTCAGCAAGACTTTTTTGCTAGGAATTCTCATCATCCAGCTTTTGGTGAAAGGAAGGAAAGAAAACAGCTACAATTATGTTTTCTGTGTTCTTGCTTGTTTGTTTTTTTCACTGTGCTTTGCAGCTGGCAGGTAAGTGCCTCCTGCTTGCCTCTTGTAAATGTATCTATGAAAGTCCTTCCATGTCCTCTGGCATTTCTGGGTGATGTTATGGCTCTGCAGCAGTGCCTATATGTATATTATTAGTTTGGAACATAGAGGGGAAATTGGGGAACCTCTTAATGGTGGGCAAGAGTCAAGAGCAGGATCTAACAGGAAAACAAAATGGATAGAGAAGGAAGAAAAGACTGAATTTTTAATGGCTTTATTCATATACTGTGCCACTATAATTTTAATAAAAATAGAAGATCAGACCTAAGAAAATACTGAGATATGTTTAAATGTGTGCGTTTTTTTTCTTATTTTTTAATTCTATATTCTGATTTTTAAGCTCTTGGTGTCTGGGTAATGGTTAGCAAAATCAGGGAGGAAAAACTTTAGGAGTTGTGAAATGTGGAATTATTTGTGGGATACTAAGATGTTCACAGATGATAGCTGTACAATCCAGAGAGACTCAGCACTTACAAAAAGAATTATTTTCATTCAGTGTTTTAAACAGACTCACTAAATTCACTGGCTTTTTTAAAGTGGATAAACTAAATTTTTTTGTGAAGTAAATTTGTATTAGATTTAGGAAAGTTATTGTAGAATTTGAATAGCAATATTACTTCCATCCCCTTCTATTGGAGGTGAAAAACAGATGGCTTCTGGAGACCTGAATGTTTAAGGTTAAATACTTTCAGCCTTGTAACTGCTGAGTAAAACTGCTATAGATTGCAGTATATGATTTTTTTTTTAATCAGCCATGTGCAGGTCAGAATAATTGTTTTCGGTGTACAGTATATTGTCAGCTAAATGGGTTTCAACATTTTGCAGGCTTTTAAATCAAATTTCTTTAGCTTTTTAAATACATTTTCATTAAATATGACACCCAGTTTTCAAAATTGGTTTTGAATCCCATAGACTTTGGAGGGAAATACGACCAGATGGGTCACAAAGTACACCACAAAGCAGCAGAGTAAATCCATGGGCATGATTCACTTCTGCTACTGATAAATGTATTGTAAAAATGATGTTAGCTCAGGTATTTCTACTTTACATTGGAGCTGACACTGCAGACATGAATCAGTGAAACTACCTTGAGAATGAGGGACCCACTTTCTGGTACAAGTGGACCTCCTAATTTCCATCAGCTTTTTCACATTGACAAGTGGTAGTAAGATGCCATTTCTATCCAGTCCTTGCTACATTCTTGAACTGTGATTGGTTTCCCAATGCCATTCCTGGTTTTACATTGCAGTGGCTTCTAGAGGACATTGCAGGTCTTGTATATCAGTAAGGCCAATGAGCCAAGAGTACCCTCTGTGAGGCCCAGAGGTATTCACCCATACCTATATAGAGAAGAGGAAAGGAAATGTGGATTTGGGAGTGGGCAGACAAGTGGCTCAACAAAGACAGCTGTAACTCTGCTAAGAGACCTTTAAGATCTGGCAGGGTGAGGAATGTTTGTAGAAGTGAGTGATCTATAAACCATGCATCTAGGGATAGATGGAAGCAGGGTAATGGTAGTAGCAGTGTGGTTGAGGGAATTCACATGACTTATAAATAAATCCAACAAGCTGTGTTCAGCTCTGCTTATGCTGCTGACTGCCACTAATCTATTATACGGTCTATATATGACCATATATGACCATATATGACTATATGGTCACATATAATAATGAAATACATACCCTATTGTATACGTTATTGGTTTTTAATCAGTAAATTTGATATTGCTCTGGACTCTGTTCAAAAATATCATGTTTTAATCTGGTATGAATGTGAAAGCAAAGCAGAATCATATTATGTATCCACTATACATATGTTCTATATAAACCATTTACTATAAATTGTTTTGTTTTATAGACATTGAAACATTTCTTATATATAATGAAGTCAACAAACTCTGTATTCAGGCATCTGTTGCACAGTCAGTTAGAACTGCCACTTGCCATCAAGACAACGAATCACAAAAATTCAGGTGGATCACTGATCATCAGCTTATGAGTGTAAGACTGAACCTATGCCTGGGGGTGCTGTCAAAGGAGGATCAGGCTATGATCACCCTGCATCCATGTAATCAAACAAGTGAGCTCCAGTGGTGGGAATGCAGAAATGAAAGCTTCCTTGTGATCCAGGGAGAAGATTTGTTTCTTGGTCCTGGCAATGAAGAACATGATTATGTCTTGCTAAAGAAGGGACTGAGTGCGAAGAATAAGTGGAAGATCTATGGAGCTATGGATACTTTATGTTCCCAGGGAAATGAAGGTACAGAAACCCGACTGTTTCATCCTTTGCACCAATGTCTTTGTATTAGAGTGTTTTGGATCTTTGGCTCTGACTATTCTGAGCCCTTCAGTGACAATCAGAATGTTAGAAAATCAGTGTACTGAGGTACTTAGCCTTGAATTTAGTGTTATATTTGTGGCCGAGTATATATGATGTATGTATAATATAGTTATTTATGTATTATATGTTATAAACAGTATTTTAGTATATGTATTATAGTATATTAGTATTACAAGTATTGTAAATATCACATATACTTTACATTCACTAAATATATATATCAGTATATGCATATGTACATACTTACTTACTCTTTTTCTCTAAAGTCACTGTTGCTCACCATATTGTGTCACTAACTTATCAATAGAGAGTATAAACACTGATAAGTTTCTTGTACAGCAACATGAAAAAGAAATTGCCTCCTGAAGAAAGGTGTACAGTTTAGTTGAGCTAAAAGACCTGAAAGTACCAGTGTAGGCAGAGGAAGTGTAGCTTTTATGATTCAGCAGATAGGGAGGCACATGCAATAATTACTATTAGCAATGCAATTACCCTTTGCGATTAGCTGAAGTCTAATTGCTTTGAATGGCTTTCCCACACACAGAATGAACGTTCTAAAAACCTCGCGGGATGTTTGAAGTATTAAACTCAGCCTTGCATTGTGGGAGCTGCTCCACTGTATGTGAGATACTTAAATGGTCACTGAAGTAAAACCAGAGACACATTGTCCAACATGATGTTTGCTTTTTACAGGAATCAGGACTTCTAAATATTAGGTCCTCCTCTTGCACATTTATATAAATCTTTATCTTGTTTAAAATAATAGTATTTTGCAGCAGAGCTCTGGAGCTTTATCAAGTTTACAAAAGCACCTTTGCTAGAACTAAATTCTAGTTGTAAACCTCATCTATGAAATATTACTTTACAACAGAAAAGCACTACTCTAAAACATATGTCAGCAGCTTAAGCCTGAAAAAGTGATGAAATTGATTCTGTTATGGTTATGGAAATGGTAATGCTGCCATTAGCATAGGCTTCACCTTTTTTAGCTTACATTCATTTGCCTTTTTCCATACTCTCCTTATCATTTTGCCTTCTCAGAGATCTTTACACGGCTAGGAAATGCTTTTGGGGCGCCCTGTGTATTCCCTTTCATGTTCAATAAGCAGTGGTACGCTGAGTGCACAGACGCTGGCCGGTCAGATGGCTGGCTCTGGTGTGCAACCTCTGCAGATTATGACACAAACCAGCGATACGGATTTTGTCCATCAAAAGGTAAGCTACCTGTTGACAAATCAGCACTAGCAGAGTATTAATATCTTTATAATAATGCTTAGTTTACAAGAATGTATTTTAGTGTATGGTGTATTGCCACATCCAGCAGGTCTTTGCACAAGGAAATAACACATTGCATAAAGATGTGGAGAAAAGTGTAACTGAAGAGTAAAAACAGTGTGCAGTTCCACTAGTTGGGGGTTGTTGCTGAGAAGAATGATAATTCTGAGCCCTTCTCTGTTTCCTAGCCTGGATGTGTGCTGTCATCATTGCACAACCCTTCTCTGAGGACCCCCGTTGCGAAGGGGGCACAGAAATAAGTGCCATCTAAAGATTAATGATGAAGTTAACATTTCAGCCTGCATGATTTTTCTGAATTTTTTTTTCCACTGAAGTGGAATGTCTCCTTTTATCCATGCTATTAAGCCCTATTCAAACTCCTTGGGAAGCAGTTTTTCCACCTCTTCTGACAAATGCCTCCCATTTCTGGCATTTCTCTACAACTTCAATCACTTTGCGAAAACTGTCTTCCATTTCTATGGTCGCTTCCCCTCCCATCTCCCTTTATAGCCTTGTTCTTAACTGACATCTTTGCATTGAAGGCTCTCAAGATTTCTCCTGACCTTCTGAGATTTCCCCTGTATTCCTCCCCATTTCTCCTATTCAACAATGTCTTTTAGTACTACAATGCCACTTTACTTTGAATTAAAAATGTGCTTTTGGTGTCTTTTAAATCCATAGGCAAATACATTTTCCAGGTTCCTACAAAGACACATAGGATATTGAGCCCAAAAGGCATGTGACACAAGGTCAGCAAATAATTTTCAAAGCTTTTGAAAACCAATTACAGCTCTAGGTTCTTTTTTAAATTCAACTTCATAATGCCTTTTGGGAATAATCATGTATCTGATTCAATTCTGTATTGTACTTGATTGAGCATTTATAGATCTTCAATAAACCCAAGATGTAAAGACAATTGGAAGAGGAGCACAATGGAGGTTAACACCATCGCAGTGTCCAGGCTGTGAAGCTGTGTGACAGGCACATCCAGAAGATTTCTGAAAGGAGGGCATTTATCTAAGAACTGTTTGGATCCTAAATTCAGGTCTAGTTCTAATTCTCACAACTCTCAGTGGGAATTGTTGTCCAGAAAGAGAAGATGTTGCACACATTTTTATAGATTTCACTTGGGATTTCTACCACAGCACGCCACACATTGTGTTTTTCTATGGAGTCATTTCCCTTGTAATAATTCCTTAATTGTATGACTCCACAGAACAGAAGGCAATATTTACCAGCTGTACCCACCTCTTTTCATACCCTAACTTTGTCCTTCTCCATTCTGCTCATAACATTTTCAGTGCTCTTGAATAAACAACATAGCTGACATTTAATACGAATACCGTGCATAAGGAGAACTGGCAACTCATTTTTTCTGTATGCAAGTAACTATCACTCCCAAAATAACTATTTTCTTCACAGACACAGATACCACGTGGACTACAGATCTGTCAACAAATGTCCACTACCAAATAAACTCCGAATCAGCCCTCACATGGCATCAAGCCAGGAAGAGCTGTCAGCAGCAAAATGCAGAGTTGCTGAGTATCACAGACATTCATGAACAAACGTACCTTAAACGTAAGGAAGTAAAGCAAAACCTTACTTACATGCATAATCTGTTTAGGCCATCATCACAACTAAAGACTTTTTAGCATGGTTTTGGATAATGTCTACAGTCCTAAATATGCATAAAGAAGTAAGCAAAGTCATTTAGAATTTGCAAGATCATATCTAAATAATTGCCAAGTTTAACCATAATTCTAAGTATGTTATCTTTTATTGAAATTTACTGAATTTTTAAATGAAAAGAAAATTCTGAAATGTAAATAAAGTTTGGTTTTTGTTCAAAACAAACCTTTAAAGCAAATTGAAAATAAGAGAAAAGAGATATCTTTGTGCAGAAAAAAAATATGTCTCATATCAAATGTGGTTTCACATCTATTTTTTTCATTCATTTGACAAACTGAAAAATAACAGTTATTAATAGGTCCTGAATTGAGACTCTACCTGCCCATGTACTGCTGGAAGAACACTATGGAAGAGCTTTATCAGTATTTTTTATTCCTACACTGTACCATTATTTCTACTATGGTAAATACAATGTAGCACAGGATTTAGCCTATTCTACAGAAACACTTTTATTTTGGATATACTTTGTAGTATCTCATCTGTGCTCATTTTGTATTAGGTGATAGAATAAAAGAGGGCTTTTTTGATTCTTTGATTTCTACGATAATCAAATCTTCAGTGTATTTCAATTTATCAGAATTCATTTCAGAATCTAAAGATATTTTTAGTCAGATATTAAAGAATTCTAAGTCTTTCTAGAGACATTATGAATGACTATTGCTAATAAGAAAGTGATTTATAAAATAATTTGTCTTCTTTTTATTACACAGAGTTAATAGAAGGTATAGATTCTGCACTGTGGATTGGACTCAACAGACTGGACTTGAGGAGTGGATGGGAGTGGATTGGAGGCAGCCCTTTCCAGTTCTTAAACTGGGCTCCAGGTAACTATGACTTCGCTTGATTCTGTATTTCTGAAGAAAAACTATGCATACCTCAAAAAGTGCTTTAAATTGTTATCAGATAGATATGTCATAGGTATTTTAATTTTTCTTGCTTTAGCTTTAGAAAAAAACCAGAAAGTTCTACTTATCACAAAAATATTTTGACACCGAAAGCAATACTGTCATTTCCAAAGATACATGTTTTTCCATTTCTTGTCTCTAGCAAGAAAACTATGAGAAGGTTACATGTTCGTATCCACTTAAATGATACTACAAGTCATACAGACATTCTTGCTACCAGAGACCTATCTCAGTTCTTGCCAAAGCTGTGAAAGACTTGATCTTTGGTGCTTTCAATTCAGCCAGGAGTGAATCCTCCTGTGCATTTAAGTGCTGATTGCTCCTCTATTTGCCTTTTAAAAAAGTTTGCTCTATTTTTTTCCTATGATTTTCCCAAGGAAGCCCCTCTCCAGAATCTGGAAAACTCTGTGCAGTTTTGAATCCTGAAACAAAAGCTAAATGGCAAAATTGGGAATGCAATCAGAAACTTGGTTACATTTGTAAGAAAAGAAATTTTACCTTGGTTCCCTCAGGTATGTTGATAAATTTTGACAATTAAAAGTAGAAGCTGTTATCTGTATTACTTTGACTTCAAATTGACCATGATGAGCAGGAGAATTTTATTAAAAGTAGAAACTAGTTGTTGTTTATTTGGTTTGCTTTTTACAAGCATTGCATACTTCCTAGTCTGACCTCCAGTCCACAGCATGCACAAGGGAACAGATAAAAGTGAAGAATATTTTATTGTCCTGTCTGTCCATGTCTTGGTTATCAGGTCTCCCCTTTGAATACACACGTTACTGAGCATGAAAAGGGAGATATTTCAAATGTACAAAGATTTCCTGCTGGTGTTTCCCTATGTATATATTTAGTTGTAAATCTATCTGGATGACTTTTACTTAGAAATATAATTAATCCTTTAAAAATTCATAAGTATTTTATGTTAAGTTCAGCTAATTTCTAATTTCACTTATCTGACAAATTTAAGTACTAAGTAATACAGAAGCTGTTAAAATTAATGTTTTAGTTTGTTACAGACACTTGACTATTTAAGAACGTTAGAATTTGAATTAAATAATATTTGTATTAAAAAGGTTTCCTTTTCCAAGCTAAAAAATACCAGATTTAAAATCATGTTTACTATGTTTTGTGTCCATCATTTTTCCAATGAAAGTTGTCAGTTTAGAACTTTTGCACAGAATAACTGAAGGTATTTTCAATGCCCTGTCTCTTGCATTGCATTTGAACTCTTCTAAAACACTGATGTATTTCCTAGGTGATGTTGGGCTTGTTACTTGCCCAGAGGGATGGGTACCATATATAGATCACTGTTACAAGATCTTCAGGGAGACAAAGGCATGGGAAGAAGCTTTGGTCTCTTGTCAGAAGGAAGGTAGTCACCTGGCAAGCATCCAAAACCTTGAGGAGCACAACTTTATGGTGTCTCGGCTTGGGTACGGTGAGTGTTTCCAGGGGGCACTTTTGGCTTTGTCTGCATGTAAGAAGCACCAGCTGAACTGAGGTGTAGCATTTCTATTAACATGAAACACTGCAGCCAAAGACATGCAAGGAGCCAGCAGTCCAGTGGCTTTAAGCTGGTGTAGTGCTTTCCTTTCTGCTGCCTTCCGTGGTGCAGCTTGCAAACTTACTCAACTGTCTTGACTTCCATGAGAGTAAAAGCATATCATCCCAGTGAGAAGCTTTCTTAGTGAAAGGTTTATGAAATACAGCTTCCGCTTTGAAAGAGTGCTTTTTTTAATGGAAAACCAATGTATTTGTACTGCTTTCTCTGTATTTGAGGAACTTGCAGTGTGGCTCTAAGTCATTCTTCATGTCTTGCGGTCAACAACAAGTGCCCAGATCAGCAAGTTCACAGGTGTCTGCAGAGTGATGGAAAAAACCTACTAAAGAAAAGCTTAGACCTCTACATTGCCAAATGGAAAAAATCAGCAAAGATAGCCAAAATGGTTTCCAGGCAGAAAGTTGTGGAATTGTCTCAGCTGCCTGAAGAACCATATGCAGGTCACTGGACCTTACATGTCAGCATGGTCTCACCAAGGCCTTTTTAATATCCCTGACAGAAATGTGAGGACTGTGTAGATATGTTGCTACTTTTTGCCCCTTTTTTTTTATGCCTGAAGGTAGTGAAAGCCCTAATTAACTATCAAAAAATTGAAAGATATTCAAGACAAAATATTCTTTCTTCAGAAAAAGTGATTTGTCTACTTAGTGTCAAACCATAAAAGGAGACAGTTTTTGTTTCTCGCAGTTTTTGATTTTAGCAACATGCCCCCATTAGATGATACCGAAAAAATGTGTATTTCCATCCCTATCTTTATTTCTCATTTTTGAGAATGCTGCCTAAATTTACCTTTCTTCTTTCTTGCTTTCCTTTCATTAAGAATGCCTGAAACCACAGGACCATACACTGGCTTAGGCCAGAAGCTGGAGATTGTTTTGTCTAGCCTCGGCTTGGAGCAGGGCCAGCCTCAAAGCTGGATCCAGTTGCTCGCAGCCTTCTCCTGCTGTGTTTTGGATGTCATCAGAACTATGACTATACTTGTCTAAACAATTTACCTAGGACTGGAAATCTGAGCCTAGAGGATTTCTCTGTTTTTTTTTCATTTTGTTGAAAGAGACTTAAAATATTCACACTTCAAGATAAAACCCCCAGTATTTTAAAATCTGACCAGTGAAATAGAACGTAAAATCTTACTATTCACACAATTTTATCGTATCATGACAGTGTATTAGAATTAGGCTGGTAATTTACTCTTCTCCCACTGCCAGGAGGAAGAGGAACAAAATTTTTTGCTCCAGTGCATGGATTTCATTACAGTCTAATTTTCCAGAGCATACTGTCTTTATTCTAATATCTATGTGAAAGTATTAATTTATAAAATGATCATGCATCATGCTAAATAACTATGTTTCAGAAATTTATGAAAGAGGTTATACGTTCTAGATCTTGAGGGTGCTGTGAAAAACACATACAGGGATAAGAGTTCTTTTCTAGTTCTGTGTTTCCATATTTTAGAGCCAACAGACAAGCTATGGATTGGGCTGAATGATCATAAGGTTCAAATGTATTTTGAATGGAGTGATGGTACTCCAGTGACATACACTAAATGGCACCTTGGAGAGCCATCCACTACAAACAACAGGCCAGAAGACTGTGTACTGATCAAGGGCCCGGTAACGTTGTTCAATACATATTTTACTTTCATATTGAAACTAATCTCTTAATAAACTAATAATGTGCCTCACTATTTCAGCAATTGACCAGGGCCAGAAAAAGGAATGTGAGAACAAAGAATGAGATTAACTATGACCTTTCATTGAGAAAAAGAAAAAAATAAAAGGAAAGTGTAACTGCATCACTGATGAGATTTTCTCTTTAAATTCATCTGAAAGTCACTACTTAAATCAGGGCTATAAAACAGGTTTTAGAATGTAATTTGAGTACATTCTCCCACTCCTTTTCCTTTGGTGGTAATGGTGGCATGTGGGAATCCCTGCTGCCTCTTTGTGTCCATCCTGACATGGCACAATTGTCCACACAGGGCTCTGCAGAACAGGTGAGGGACCTGCTCCCTGCACCCTCAGGCTTTCTTATCAATGCCAGCTGTAGCTGGCAGTAGAGTACTAATAGGCAGACATAGACTATTATAGCCCAGTCTACTATTTCACTGAATGTGAGCAAACTTATTTTTGTTATCATTAGGGGAACTAGATAAGGAAAAAAGTATTTTTATTTCAAAATGAAAAGAGAAAGGAAATTAATAGTTTTCATTATTATGAAAGCAGTTATTAATTTTCTTTAGATTATTCGGTTTAATCTCATGGTTATTTCATTCTTTTTCCTGCTACAGGATGGCTATTGGGCTGACTATGACTGTGAGAAGAAAGCTGGCTATATTTGTAAAAGAAAACCTATATCACAAATAGCTGGAGAAAAGGAAACCACTGACACAAGCTGCAAAAATGTATGTATATAAGAATGGAACATCAATTTCCCAGATCAAATAAGTACCTCATCTGATAATAATCTAAAATTATTTGAATTATTTCTATTACTTACATATAAATTTTTCACTTTAAACTTTAGAAAGCCACTTACAGAAATCACTTAGAAGGAACATGTAATTTCATACCAAAGGTTTCTAGCTAATAAAATTCATGATTATTGTACTTCATTAATTTTCAAATGATATAGTTCACTTAATACATATCACAACTGTTTAAAATAATGTTACAGGGCTGGAGAAGATATGGGACCTACTGCTATTTTATTGGACATGTTCCAGCAACATTTTCAGAAGCAAACACCACTTGTGAAGGAGAAGAAGGTTATCTAGCCACAGTTGAAAGTAGGTATGATAATGACTTTTCCTGGCTTTTAAATAGGTAAAGTTTTTATGTTCTGAAATATTCCTGGAACTACAATTCTAGCACAATGTCAAACAGCAAATTATCTAAGTTGCAGATTAGATCTCTAGTTGAACAAAAAAATCTCTCATTTTTGTTTGCTTATTTGTAGAGACTCAATCCTATTGTAAGCTTCTCTCCCCCATCTAAAGCAAGGAAAAGGAGAAAAAGACTAATCATCAGATTAGACAAGTAGGATTTGGATAAATTACTTCATTTTCACTTTGTGATCCCTTCACAGGTATGAACAAGCCTATCTGACTAGCCTTGTTGGGCTGAGACCTGAGAAATATTTCTGGCTTGGTCTTTCTGATGTGGAGGACCAAGGCACCTTCAGGTGGGCCAATGGTGAGGCTGTCTCCTTCACGCACTGGGGTGCAGCAATGCCTGGTAGGTGTTGTGACAGTGGGTGGTAGGTGATCCCTGAGGTCCTGGTCCCTATTTGTGTTTGCATTGGTAATGTCCTCCAAATTTTATACTAAGCTTTCACTACATTTTTAACTGGCAGTTCTCAAAGCCTATCTTTTAATTTCAAAGGGAACAATTTGAACTACAGTTTTATTTTTAGGACATCTGACATATTTACCCATGAGACTACACTTTGGGCTGGTCTTCTGTTAAGGTTCAAATTCAGCTAGCAACTAAGCACAATGCAGCCACTCGCTCACTCCTCCCCTGACCCCTGATGGGATAGGCAGGAGAACTGGAACAAAATAAAACTCATTGGTTGAGATAAAGTTAGTTTATTAGGATAGCAAAGGAAGAGATAATGATAATAATCATAATAATAGAAGAGTATACAAAATCAGTGATGCACACTGCAACTGCTCACTACCTGCTGACTGATGCCCAGTCTGTCCCAGAGCAGTGGTTGTCCAGCTCCCCGCAATTTACATACTAAGCAGGATTTCATATGGTATTAATCTCCCGTTTGGCTATCATGAGTCAGCTGTCCTGGCACTCTCTCTCCCAGTTTCTTGTGCTTGATGGGAAACTGAAAAGTCCCTGATTTGGTATAAATACTACTTAAAGCATTGATGTTTTTAATTGTTGCTATCATCATTATTCTCACAGTAATCCAAAACACAGCACTACTCCAGTTACTAGGAAGAAAATTAACACTATCCCAGCTGAGATCAAGACATCTTGACAAAAAGCTGAACAGGAATTGCAAGCAGTTCCTGGTGATTCCAAATTCATCCCTCTAGGGAGAAGAATCTGAAACAGAGCAACTGTACTAAAGATTTTAAGTTAGAATTACAAAATCACATTATCAAAAATGATAGTGCCATTATTATTTTTTTATTTGTAATGCTAAAAAACTGCATTGACAGGAGCATACTGAAGAACAGGAAACAAGATTTCAAAATGCCATGAGGGAATCTGCTCTCCCCAAGACATATTACGTTATTTTTTTTTTCTCAAAAATATTTAGTGAGATTATAAAATACAAAATAAAATAAAAATAATTTAAAAATTGCAAAAGCCAAAGAATAATAAAACTTCAGGAAATGGCCTGAAAAGAAACCTTGCCAGATAGTCTGTGGTACCCGCAGATGATCAATTATAAAAGGGAGTACTTAGGGATAAGTCTGGAATAGTGATGAAAATTAGTCTTCTTGCATCTATATTTACTGAAGAAGAAAACACACTTTCTGTGCTGGAAAGTTTCTTTATGAGGGTATGGTTGAAGAGTCTATTTCAAGCTGAAATACTAGAACAATAGATTTTGGAACAAATAGATGACCTGAAGAATAGCAAGTCAGGATGAAACAAAAGCATCCAAGAGGCTGTAACAGTTACATTGTGATCTGTTTTCTTTGATGTGTAACTATCTGCTAAAACTGCCATGACAGATATGGGGTGAAAAAAAGGCAAATTTACTGCCAACATTTAAAATTATTCCGGGGAGATCTGGGGAAATACAGACCAATGAGTAAACTATCTGAGTCTGTAAGAAAGAATTGAATAAAGAAGATACAGTGGGAAATATATATAAAATTGATTGTGTAAAGGGAGGTTATGCTCACAAACCTCCTGGAGCTTCCCACAGGAGGCAAAAGCAAACAAATAAGGAAAATCTAGTTAATGTGGTCTATCTCAATTACCAAAAGCCTTTCAGCTTATCCAACCTGACACAGGAAAACTCTTACATGAATAAAAAATGAATGATCAAAGGCAGGGAATGATGTTTTGTTTTGTTTTGTTTTGTTTTGTTTTGTTTTGTTTTGTTTTGTTTTGTTTTGTTTTGTTTTGTTTTGTTTTGTTTTGTTTTGTTTTGTTTTTAATGGGGGCTATTTTTTACTGTGGAAGTATGTTTAGTAATGGAGTCCCATAACAATGTGCCAAAGTCCATGTTGTTAAGCATATTTACAGACATTCTGGGTAAGTGATGCTGAATTATTTCTGATAGGGAAGATAAGCCTGTCAGAAAAGGCAGGATGATCTTAGGAGAATAAGTGACTGAGCATGATGAGTAAAATAGCAACGAACTTGGATGTCGGTAAACTAATGCTTATAGGAACAAATGTATGTCTAGAATTGACATAAACTGACATACTTACATCTGAGCCTTTCATTTCACAAGTCAGTTCTTGGCACCATGGTAGACAGGCTCATTAAATCACCAGGCTGGTGCTCAACAGGAATAAAAACCTAAATAAAATATTAAGAATATTTAGGAAAATAAGGAAGAACACAACTAAGCCATTGTATAAGATCATTATATGTATTTGACTGCATCTTGTGTGATGGTTTCCTCTGAGAAAATATTACAGCAAACACTATGGGATAAGCTTCATCATGACTCTTTTGAGGTTTGCTTGTCTACCTGATACAAAACAGGCTTAAGGTAAGTAGGAATGACGTCCTCACTTGAAAACATGAGGTTTCACTATAAAAAAAAAGAGCCACCTTATTTTCTACTCATTGAATTATTTATCCAGGACATTCAAAATAAAAAAATATAACTATAGTTTTTAACTATAACTCTGCTATTCAAGTGTTATTGGATGGCAAAAAGCGAGTGGCTGCTGTGCAAAGGTTTTAAGTAAGAATTAAACAATTTAGATTGTATAAAATATCTGGTATGTTTTTTGTTTCTCATAAAGGAAATAAGCCAGGATGTGTAGCCATGACAACGGGGCCTGCAGCTGGATTATGGAGTGTTCTTGACTGCGAGACAAAGCAAAAATACATCTGCAAGCAGTGGGCAAAGGGAGCAACAGCTCCACCTGTTCCAACTATTACTCCAGTCCCCACATGCCCTGACGGCTGGGTAGCAAACAGCCATAGTAGTTTCTGTTTTAAAGTAAGTGCATAAATGCTTATAAGAAGGACAAAGGCGTTGAACTGCACGTCTGGGGGAAGCGGGCAAGGGGGAGGGCGTCAAAAAAAAAGGAAATAACATCTTCATTTTGCAATATCTGAGACTGAAATATAGAAAACCCTAAACAGACAAACAAAACTCAAAACCAAAAAGCCCTACCAAACCCAAAACAAACCCCAAATATCTCAGGGAGCATCCATAAAAGCAGAGAGACTAAGGGAGAAATACAAGGTTAAACAGACTGGACACAGGGGAAGGAGAAGGACATGGGAAAGAAAATAGGGATGTTTGTGCCTTAGGGGTAGAATGAATTGGGGCAGAAAATGGAAGAAGAGGAAAAAAATATCAAAACCCTAGGAAGACATAAAGAAAAGAAAACAAAGAAGAAACGAAACTCAGTATTTGCAAAATTATTGAGAGAACAATATCAAAATGTTTTATTAAAGAACAGAGCAGCAAAGCTTGGCTGTTAATATCGCCTTTTATATCAGCTGTAGTCACTAGGTTGTGTATACATCCTGTATTTGTCTGAGGTGTCTGAGAGTTCAGGTAACAAAATAAAGAAATAGGGAAATGTATCCACAAGCAGCAGAAAACCTAAGGCTACAATTTGCTCAGATAAGCACATTATTGCCCAAAATAAAGCATAAGAAGGCACATGAAAGGTCAATTAAACCAGTGTTTTTAAAGGATGTTTATTAGAGAGTTTCTGATGCAGCACTACAGATAACTTGTATTTCAAGAGCAACAAATTATGCCTGAGAAGGCATACAAAAGGACTTTGAACAAGAAATGAGAGAAAATATGCACACATTGATTTGGGATCATGCAGAATAGACGAGAGTGCAAGATGTTAATATTTCTTGTCACTATTTTGAATTAAAGAATCTTTTTCTTTTTATTATGGTTTGGGTTTTTTATTTTATTACCCCCCTTTCCCCCAATACTTTCAGACATAGCTGTAGATTTTTTTACTTGGGCTTCTTTATCCCAAAATCACCAATTTTAGCTTTGGTCGAACTTGTTCTTATTCTCTCTTAAACTACCAAAATGTTAGACATCATACTGCAAATGTAAAGTGAGAGCTGTCAATCACCATGAAGTCATTCTTCTGCCTGTATCTTCAGACTCCTCCAAGGCCACCTTTGCCTCTTTGCCATAACCACTTTCCCTTCCTCTGTAAAGTGGCCTGGGCCCTCCTCCAAGTAAAATAAGTTAAACAGAATCATGTCCCCTTCTAGCAATTCCTTCCCTTTGTTTGTCACTACTACTCTAACTAGCTAGACATCCAAAAATTTTATGAACGGAGTAATTAATGCTATTTCTCATGGGCTTTCACTTGACTTCTATGGGTCATTTACGGGTAAGCAAGAATACAATTCTTTTCTTATGACATATGTTTTAAAGTTATTTCTTTGTAGTGTTTTTACAGATCAAATATTAAAAAGAAATCATGGCTTGAAGCTCGAGATTTTTGTAGACAAATAGGAGGAGATCTGGTCACTGTTAACAGTAAAGAGGATATACCGTTACTAAGAAAAGCAACATAGTGAGTATCAACTGTATGTTTATCTTACCAGATTTAAGAAGTGTTTCATATGAACTATTATGAAAATGCTCTTAGATGATTTCTGAAATATATGGATTCTTCAAGAAACAAAACCCTTTTGATACTTTGAAATTTTATCTCTTCATGAATGTTTTTAACTATTTAATGAAAAAAAAAGATGTATTTTTATCCAGGAAATTTAAAAAAAAAAACAACAAAAAATCCAAACAAAAAAAAATAACAACCAAAGACAAAAAGACAAAATTAAACCAGTATCATGATTACTACATATAATATAAAAATATATATTATTGTGGGTTTGGTATTTTTAGTAAGGTAGAAAACATGACTGATATATTTACTTTTGACTCACCTTGAAATGGTCAGTGCTGAGACTATCTTTTGAATCTGTCAAGAATCCCAAGAAAACAGAACATAGAGGAAAGATAGGATTAATACTACCAATAACTCTGATAAATAAGCTGTTGCCACTGAACCATAGAAATATTAGTTGTTTCTATGAAGAACATATGCATTTACATGTCCTTCACCAACAGTGTAGGGTAATTATTACAACTTCACTGAACTTCACAATGTACTCTAGAAAGTTTAATGATGTGTTTCTGGATTTTTTTTTCCTTGATGTTTATACACTGCTCTGCCTTTTCATTTCTGTTAGTGACAGTCGCTGTGCTTTTCAAAGAGTTTGGCTTGGTATATTTTCCTTGAATCCAGATGAAGGGTTTGCCTGGAGTGATGGCTCTCCAGTGAGTATTTTAATTTTTCATCAAATTTGTTTGCTTAAGAAGTTTTGGGTTTTGAACACATACTTTTTGAGTTTTTACTGTTATCCTCATCAAAGAAAACAATAATCTTGCAAACATTTACATGGCTGTTAATCTTTATTATAATAAATAAAGTCATGGCAAAACATTTGAATACGTGGAAATCATCTGTATCTCATCAGCTATCTGCAAAACACTCTAACATATTTTCTTGTCTAAGAATGTAATACGAACAAATAACATCAGAACATAAAAATTTGTCATACTGGATCTGGTATCCTCTCCCTGGCAGTGGCCAGAAACCTCTTAAATTCTAATCAAACAGAAAGTATATTTCCTGCCATACTCCTGCATCCCCCAGGAAGTGACAGCTCACAGTCTTTCAGGACTGGAGCTCAGATTTGTAATCTTGCTTTACTTATTTTCATGAATTTATCCAGTCATCTCCTGAGCCCACACATTACAAATGTGTGAAATTATTCTGTGGGATTCCATCCTTATTACCATCCCTTTACTCCTACTTTATTTTTTAACCCTAGCAAGGACCTTTCCTCTTATCCTGTCACATTATTTTCTCTAAAAGTTTTGGGAAGTGATCTTATGAGGAACTTTTTGAAAATCCCAGGCAAGGTATATCAAATTATTCACTCTTCCCATTTGGATGCTAGTTTCTTCAGAGGTAATTCTGCTAGGTTTGTAGAACATTACTTCCCTTCCAAAAGCCACACTCTCATCCTTGTTAACCACAGAGAAGAGAAGCTGTGAATACTGAATTGTCGCGCAACATGGTTACTGCCACTGGACACCTGTCGGACAATGTAATTTTGAACAAGATCAGACTTGACGAAGTGAAAAATACCTTGTCCACAAATGGTTATTTTGAATGGAATGGGGATGACGTTCATAGCAATTCACTAGAAACAGCCTATTTGCCTGTTTCTGTTCTGGTTGGGTCTAGGGCTTGAGGCGGAAACAAGAGCAAAAGCCCTCCATTGCAGGACAGCCCAATCTCCTGATAACTGACATCATTGCCCCACTGTAAAAAATTCTTATACCTATTTCTTTCCCTATATTTGTACCTCCTTTTAGTGAGAGACAGACCCTTTAACACAAAACTGGTTTGTTTCTGCCAATGGAGAATACAACTACTGAAATAGATTGAAAGTGTAACAAAGATGATTTCTTCTGTAGGTTAGGTACACAAACTGGGATGACAATTCCAGAAATTTGGGAGGACGCAAGCTCTGCGGTGTACTCAATGGTGCGACTTATTCTAAACAATGGCTTCTTTCAGTCTGTGAAGCACAGCTTGACTGGATTTGTCAAATAAAAAAAGGTAGATTTATTCTTTTTAAGCAAGAAACTTAAATAACTTTATAAGTAGTTGTTTTACAATATAAGTTGCTGAAGAAATTCACAACATTTTGAAGAACTACGTTTTCCAAATGGAGATCAAGAGCATTGTGTAACAAAATATAGGCCAGGATTTTTCAATGGTAAATGACAACAATAAATAAATTTATTTATTCACGCAAATTAGGGTATATAAATAATCCATGTGTTTTGTGTGGATTTCATAGATTGCAAACTTTTTGTATATTAAGAAGTTTTTCTTGTATTTTTGTGACGTAGGAAGCAAGGAGTTGTGAATTCCTTGTAGTACTATTTTTCACACTAACACGAGAAAAGTTAAAAATCAAATACAATATGTTTGTACACCAAAGATTTAGTGATGCTCCATACTGCCCTTTAACATTATTCAGAATTCCACTGCTTTTGGAAAATCAGTGGTTCAAAGCAGTGGCATTTCTTTTTCTATCAGAACGAGCAATAATTCACAGTCAGTATATATAGTTTTATTTCCTTCTGCTTATGAATGTTTGTGACTGAGAGAATTTTTTGATAGAACTAAAGTAAATCTAGGCCCTAGAGAGGATTATGGAACACCTTCTGACGGATCAGCAAAGGGCTTGTAAAACCAAAGTTTAAACTGTTTCAGGTAAACACAGTCTTGCAGACTGGAAGAGCAATTTTCCCTTACATTGCTCTGCACAGGGATGTGATCCAGCCAAAGCTATACTGATGTGAAGCACAGCATATGATACAAAACTTTAAGTAGATGACAACGTATATTGCATAATATGTAGAAGAAATGTGTTTAAGCCTGCTTTCTAGTCAATGGTAAAAGAGAGAAGAATCTCGCTCTGTTCCTCACTCTACTCCTTGAAATCTGTCACAAGCTGCGTCATAGGACATGCTACGGGGAAGCATCACTCCTGTTTTCTTGTTTTGCAGGAGTACCATTAAAATCTGAGCCAAATGACACATATGGTAGGTTTTTGCATACAACTTAACATTAATATTGTTATTTACTTTTTTGAATAAAAATTCTTATTCTAGAACAAGCTTTTGTGTTTTCCAGATATAGAATTTAAGACTATTTTATTTATTTTTCAGTATATAAAACCACTGTGGATGGATGGATCATATATAAAGATAAGCTGTACTACATCAGTAAAGAACATGTTTCCATGGAACAGGCCCAAGAGTTTTGCAGGATGAATTCTGCAGCCCTGGTTGTTGTTAACAGCAATAGTGAGAGGAGGTTCCTACAGAGAGCATTAAAAGAAAATGTACGAGTCATTATAAAAAGGCAGACTCAAGTAGAAATGCTTTTGATAATCTGCTTGCAAAAATTGATATGCTTCAGAAATAGAGCCATCAGCATTTTCGCCATCAGCATTTTCACTAGCAAAATATGCCTGAAATGAGATCTATAAAATCCTCCCCGAGATGTGCCTTTTGGTCCCATGGGATTTGGTCTCTCTTGCTCTGCATCAGGTGTGCTGAGGCAGTGGATCAGGTCAGTGGGAAGAGTCGTATGGGAAGGTGCCAGCTGTGTGGGCTTGGGAAGTAGCTGGTCTGAGTGGGAGAGCTGAGGTCAGCATTAGACAGTGCTGCAGTCCTGAAGGGAGAGCGAAAGACATATACGAGTTTCTGACTCAAGATCTGCTTCTCTTCTACCCTGTTTTAAAGGCCCTTAGTGCTTCGAGACTCTACTCTGATGCTACAGACAAAAAACTGGCTTCTTGCCTGAGTGTGTACACACATTGCTGTGTTTAACTGTAAGCATGTACTTTAGTGCTGTACTGCTCTGTGAACTCAATCAATGATACATACATTTCTGCTCATTTTGCTTCAAAGATTTATATTCTTTTAATTAAAATTATATCTGTCTGTTTTAGGAAGGCTCCTGGAGTCTATCAAATGGATACTTCATTGGTCTAAAAGTGAGTCTTGATAAAAAGTTTAGGTAAGTTAAGATGATTACTGCAGCTCTTAACATGCAGAAATAAATACAGTATTTTATGTAGCTGGAGGTACTAAATGTATTGTTTTCAAGGACTGATGGCAGTTCCACCTAACCAGCACAAAACAGAAAGGAACTGTCCTAGAATACTCTAAAGACCATTAGTTCTCCCCTCAAAGAAATAGGAAAATAACATATTTTCTTGAGTAAACTCTAAACCAAAGCAAAGCTCAGCAGATGTACTCTCCATACTCACTTTCTCAAGTTTCTTGCAAAGATTTGCCCCTTAAATTGCAGTGATAATTTACTATGCTGGATTTTGAACCTACAAACACACACATTCACTTAAAATGTGATCCATAGCATCTAGCTTTCTTACGCTTTTTATCTGTGTATCATAGCTTCAGAAAGGTCCTTCAGAATCAGGAAGATGTGGACACTGAGTACAAAAGCTGCTTCGGACAAAATTTTTCAGGTAGTCTCTGCAGACTCCCGTTCCAGGAGAAAAGTTGGCAGAAGTCTACAATACACTAAAATTAACAGGTATTGCTAAAATACCAAAACACAAATAAACTCCAAACTGAAGTAAAAGATAATGAAGAGCATGCCACTGACACTGTCTGCATTCCCATCTGTTAGTTAGGACACACTTGGAAGGTGAAAAGTCAAGCTTCTAATCTTGACCTGAAATACCTTACATTAGACTTGAATTTAATGTTTTTATTTTAATGCTGCTGTTGAGAGTCTGCAAATCATTAACCTTGGAGAGACAGAAAAAGAGTGAAAAGAGACAAGTTGGTAGTGACAGAGTCAGTGCATGATTTCAACCTACTGATTTAGGACATGATTTAGGGAGAAAGGTCGCTCTTTGGATCCAGAGAGTATATCCTTTTTTTAGATCAAGCGTATCATCATCAGCAAGAGATAGGTGAGGTAGATGGACTTGTTTCCCCTTTCAGGTTGAGTGACCGAAATTCTGAACTATTGAGTAAAATGCAGTGCCAACCTCTTCTTCCTTTAATGGCAATATACTAAAGTTTAAAGCATATAAGCATAAATAAAAAATGTCATTTTTGATACTTCAGAAAGGATGGTTTTAAAACTGACAGGATGTTCATTAGTTTATAGACACAAGACTTAACAGAAATAACTTATGGAGATATTTCTATTAGGGGTAAAATATTTTTGTCCTTGTTTGCATCTATGAAAACATCCGAAATGCTCAGACTGAGGAACCATAATATTAACTAGGCGATATAATTAAATCACTTAAGACAAATAAAATTTTTATCAGTATTTACTATATCACATTTTATGGCTAACTAAAAATAGCTTCTGTTATTAAATTATGTCTGATCACTCCTGTCCATCAATGGAAAATATGCTTGTGTTTTCTTTTTCTACTTTGCAACCCATAATATTTTACATAAATTTCTTCAAATTAGAATAATCAGATAAGGAGAGAAAACCTGTAACAGTCCTTCCAGTTTTAGTCAGCCATTAATGCTCATGGACCTTCTTAATTGGGAGATGTCCAATAAGATTCTCATCTCACAATTGAAGTGTATTTATTAATAATGCTTTGTATATCTTTTCTATAAGTTGGATAGATGGGACTCCAGTAACCTATGTGGCTTGGGCTCCTAATGAACCCAACTTTGCAAATAATGAAGAAAATTGTGTGGTAATGCTGTCACAGCAAGGTAAGTAACTACTAGATTTTATTTGTCTCTACTTGGATTATAAATGATGCTGTCAAACTTCTGCTGTCAGCTGTCACACAATCTTTTATGGCTATTTTCTGCGATTTCTTTCTAGCCACAAGCCATCAAGAGGTAGTAACTGATACAACCACCAGTCACAGAAGATCCTATGTCTTTAGAATGGGGGCAGTTCAGTACTATGTATAATTTAATGCAGATGTCTCTGTCTAGATGTGTAACATCGATACTGCACATTTTTACAGGGCCTTTCACTACTTCTTTCAGTCAAATGTTGAGTGGAGTCTGTCCTTGTTCCTAATGAAGTTAAGAAAGCATTTATGACAGTTACAGGCAATAGGGGATGTTGAAAGTACAAGCCAGTGAAGAGAGAGATAAATACATCAAATGACCTAAGTCTGTCTTACATGCTTATAAATACCCTTAAATCTAGACATCTTGCAAACCCTAGAGCTAGTTTTTCCTCTTCATTGTATTTTTGCATCTTAGCTGAGGCAAATGCGAATTCAGCTATATATGTGTAAGGAAATGAAACTCTCAATTTATGTTTCATAAAGAATTCACTCAGCAATTCCACTTGGAATTCTGCCTTTATATAAAGACAGGAAGAACAAGATTCACCTTTCTAAACGTAGGCATCTGGTCTAATTGAGGTGCATTCATTCCTTCTTTAGCTCTTGATCCAGAAAGAACCAGTCCGTCATACCTACCAGCTCTGCATATAAGGCTCAGCATCCCTGTTTTTGTCTCAGGTGATGCTAGAAGTTTACATGTGGGTAACTGAAGTATACTGTAAGGGAAGCACTAAGCTTTACGTGTCAAAAACAGGTAGCTAACGTGAAATAGACCTCTGAAGCCTCATTACAGTAAAAAGGAGATCTCACCTGCACAGCCAGTTGCTGTCTGAAGAACAATTTAGTTTCCTCTAACACAGTATTCTGTTGTCTATATGTTGGTGACTGCAGGCACCTGAGTTCACCTAGTGTTAGATCATCTGACTGTGATTCCCACAGAAAATGCCATATCTGTCAGCTCTCTGCAGGTACCTTGCACAGCCTCTCAAACAGAGCAAGGTACCTCTAGACAGATGAATCCTGCCTTAGCTTTACATTGTCTACAATAGTAGCTTACAAACCTGGCACATACCTTGTCAACTGAAATGAGGTATTTTAATCTGTAACATTTTAATCTAGATAACATTCTATTAACTTGTTGGTGCTCAGGAGATGGTATATATTTCATATGTTTGAACACTATATTGTGTCTTCAGGTTGATCCGGTATTTCCTCTCTCGGTCATTTCTTACTTATTTTCTTTTCAAATTTGCTTGCTGGTGTATTTCCCCTGCTGCCTGCAACGTGATGATGCCATAGCTTAAACAAATCATAAATAGGTATGCACACTATGGAGAGTCCTGGATGAGGAGAAGAAGGGTAAGGCAGTTCAGATTAAGCACAAGAAACTACAGCTGTGCTACTATTAGAGCTTCAGCTGGCTCATTCAAAGCTGTCATGGTTATTTGCCTTCAGCTCAAGCTGCAACCTGACACATGAAATGGAGAATATGGTGTTCTGCTAAAAATAAAATTTCATTTCTTTTCTCATCCTCTTTCTCCTGTAATTCTCCTACTCAGACTCTTTGATGGATGGGGGGGAGGGTGGAGAAAGTAGAATGAAGTTAATTGATGACCAGAGCATTTCTTCTGAGTCACTGACTCTTTTTTCCTAGTTATTTATTCTTTTTTCAACTGCCAGACAGTAGTCCTGTCAGTGCTGAGCAGCTAATAACTGTAAATATCTTCTCTTTGTAAAAAATATTTGAGGAATAAATGTGGTGTGTGGCTCTTTTATTCACTTTTATGGTCTGAATAGTAGAGATCAACTACTTTCTAACTCAAAATAAGAAATGATAAATTATTGTTACAAATAATAAACCATCCTGACTTGCTTATTCAATCTAATTATTTTTAGGCTTGTGGAATGACGTAAACTGTGGTTCCTCCAATAAATTTGTATGCGAAAAACATAACAGTTCTATTAATTCAACGTTTGCTTCTTCCTTGCCTCCTGGAGGATGTCCAGAAAATTGGTTTTTCTTTGACAGCAAGGTATATTAACAAGTATCTTCAGTAAATTTCATTAAACAATGGAACTGAAAAAAAGAATGGCAAAAAATGGTATTTATGATTAAAAAATAAATTTGGAGAGCAGTTGTCCATGAAGAACATGTTGGCTGGATGGCTGGGCTTTTTTGGAGGTGTCTGTAGACATTTAATTTTGCAGAGAAATACAGAAAAAATGGTTACATGCGAAGCAAATTTCAGAGAACACAGTGTGCTCAGGCTTAAAATACTTTGTTATTGTTTAAGTAAACCCCTTCTCTCCTGTTTTACATATTTATGTTAGAAACTGAGATTTGTAATAGTGAGTCTTGGAAAATAAAACCAAAACTTTAAATAGAATGTTTTTGAGAGAATATATTTGAGCTCTTGACTTGTACAGGGTTCCCAAAATTTTGTGTTCAGAAAGATTATGCCAAATTACAATCGTTTTGAGCACGGTTTTGCATTCAAACATGGTCTGGAAGTCTTTATTTCTGTAACAGAATAAAATGTACCAATTTCAGTTGAAGGTGCATTTTCCAAATGATTTTTTTTTATTTTATATGCACAGCGCTGATGTTACATGCTCAGAATGTTAGGTTAGTACGTCAAAAGACATTTCATACATTTTGGTGTGATGAACAGTTGTAATTACAGTCACTGAAAGCAGGAAAAGACACAGCAGAGCCTTCCTTGTATCTGCGTCATCCAAAGCCACATTTTCTTGGTTTTAAGCGATTCCTCTGTCATTGCACGAAGGAGGCAGATGAAAATGTGAAAAGAGATGATATATTTGACATCAAGATAATCAGTTCAGCTGATAGTGAACTCCTGAATTACACCTTGTGCAATGAGGGTACTTAAGTATCTACCTGAGCAGACAGTGTTTAATTCCATTTACAACTTTTATGAATGTATTTCCAATCTCAAAGGTGGAAACATGCACTACCTTTTGAGTTCTGTCACTTATTCAAGCCCTGATTTCTTTTTCTGCAGAAATGTACATCTTAAAATGAATTGTTATTTGTCTCATGCAACAGTTCCCATATCTGTTAGTTTGAAATGTGTTTGATGTTTTTCTAGTGTTTCAAAATATTTGCTTCCAACATGACAAGAAAGCTCATGTGGCATGCTGCACGGGATGCTTGTATTGATTTTGGAGGAAATCTGGCTTCCGTACCAAATGAACAAGTACAAGGTACATGTATAGATTCTACTGAAAGAAAAAAATATTAATCTCTCACTAAAGGAACTGCGGTAGTCTCCAGAATTCATTAAGGGATTATCTGCTGAAAATTGCTTATTAGCCAGTTTAGTTTATACTTTGTTTAAATCCAAAGTGGGAAACAATAGCTAAATTAGTACATATAAGAAATAAAGCTTGAATTTCTAGCTCTTTCAGTTCTTCAATTTTCAGGATACTTCCAGTCTATTTTTTAGTGTGGTTGCACAGATCCTTCAAACTGAGAGACATCCATATTTTCTGTCTCTCTCACTGGCAATGTGATTTGCTGGAACACTATGTGTGCGTATGCAGTGAGGAAGGGACATTTTCTAGTTTGCTCCAGTTTTCTTTTTGGCTATTACTCCAACATTAATGCTTGTGTAATGTTCCTACAGATGCTTATCTAAACAATTAGTTAAAAATGGGCTCTGTAGTGGGAAATGTTATCCTTTTAATCTGGCTTCGGTTCTGGGCTTTCTCACATTTTTACTGTTTTGAGTAAGTCATGAATAGCTCTCCTTAATGAGAAATCTTTGCTTCCTTCCAGCTTTCCTCTTTTCTCATTTAAAGGATGTCGCAACCGATGTTTGGATTGGGATGAATGATATCAACAAGGAGTCCACATTTCTTTGGACAGATGGAAGCACTGTTTCCTATACCAACTGGGTTAATGGTGCACCAGAAAAGGAACAAATATTCTTTGACTATTACAACTTTAAAAGTTTAACAGACATCACTGTGGAGGTACCTGTATAAGTAACCTGTATATCTTAGGCAGATAGATGATTTTCCTAAAAGAGGAGTTACAGCAGCAATAACAAAATGCTTAAACAAGTCCTCTGTAAGCAGAATGAGGCTTAGCAAATCACCTGATAATCATTCCAAATGACATCAGAAATAATTGCTAAATGTTCTGAAAAAGTGGGACATTTTCCTTTGCATCTGACCATTTAAAAATACCAGTTCTGTAAAAAAAACCTGGAGAGGCACATATTACATCAGTTCCCCCATGCATTACCACAAATATTAAAGTTGCAACATCAAACATAGAAAAATTATAATAAATCAAAAGAACGTTGTTGGTGTATCCTTATGAATACATCATATTGTGGCTAATGTGTACCTATCCTGCTTTACTAGTTTCTGATGGTACAAAAAGATACCTTCAATAAAGGGCCTATTTCTCTGTTGAAAATCAACCTCTTTTCCAAAGGAGGTAAATACATATTTTCTGACAAAATTATAGGCAGCTAGGCACTGGAGATTTTTACCATATACTATCAGTCAATTTGTTTATGAACTAACTTGTTTAAATCACCCTAAGAGAGAAACTCCATGAAACGCTGAAAGATGGCCATGACCAGTCTTGAAATAGGCGGATCCATGAAGGAAATCTTCAAGCAACTTAACATAAGGAAGCAAAGGGAGAATTTGGTTGTTACTAAAGATAGCTGATAATGATAACTTGATGACTACAATTTGTAAAGAGTATCTGCTTTCTGCAAGATAGTCTGCTTCAGTTAAGATAAAGTCAGACTAGTACTTATAACAATAGTTCTTATATTGTTTTTCTCATTGATGGAAATGTTTTGAAGCAGTTCTACATAATTGTAAATCAGAACTGAGAATACATATTATAGGTACCATAGTAATTTCTGTGGTTGCTAAACTTTTCTTAATAAAACTGATAAGATTGTTTTTTATAGACCTTTTTTTTCAGGCCTTGACTGAGAGAAGTGGAATTTTTTTCAAATTTAAGGGGTTACTAATAAGCATGAGGTCAAGCTAAAACCTAGGAAATTTGAACTAATTATATAGGTGTTAAAAGAGCTCCTTGCCTCTTCACTTTCTCCTCTCCATTTTCTCTCCCATCAAGGAGTGTAAAATCTTCAGCTCACCACCTCCTGATTTTCTTTTGTAATGGCTGTGTATCCTCCTTTCTGCTTCAGACAGATTGTGTCTTCATCATAAAGTCAGATGGGAAATGGAGAGATGATAGCTGTGACAACGAGAGAGGATATATATGCCAGCTGAATCCATGTGAGTTATGTTTCACCCAGTCTTCTAAACAGAAAAATATCTCAGATAAACTGAATAAACAAACCAATATGATTTCGTTCAGTTTTGAGTCTCATTCTGAGTCTCTCAGGCTTTCAGATTTCCATCACTCTTAAGGTTGTACTGTTTTTAACATACCATTTGTTGCACAGAAATTGCTGGAGAGGAACCACTATCTTAATTGGAGTCTTACACCTAAATTACGAATAATAGTGGAGAATAATGAATGAAAATGGATTTCTTCTAAGGGGAATATGAGGCTTTGGAATCCTCTTTGAGTGCAGTGTAAATCCATGCTCTTGTGGTGATCTCCCAATAATCCTGGCTGTCTCAGAGTAGAGCATTTAATCCTCTCTTAACAGTTCTACTGAATGCCGTAAGGTGTCTATTAAAAGATACAGCTGTTTCCTTATTGTAGAAGAATATTGGGGTTTTTTACACTAAAATTAGTAATGATTATTGGCTGTCCTACCATAGAATTGTAATTTTGCAAATCCCTGCTGTCCAGCCATATGACGGGAGAAGATAAGACAAAGCACAGATAACAAAACATTAGTAAAAATGATTTACAGCATCAGTAAAACTATTCCCCCTCGCTTTAATCAGCTCTTGCAACCTGTTCGCTCTCAGCACAGCTGACGTGCTTGTAAGAACCCTGCACAGCAAACATACAGTTTTAGGGAGACATTTGCCTAATCCCAGTTGCAGCTCTTCTGAATACATTTGCAGTCTCAAGAACGGAGATACACAGTGCCAGACTCAAGTGTGGAGGCAGTATTTAGGCAGCCCTTATGGACAGGCAAATGACTTGAGTCAACAGCGAGCAGTGATCAATTAACAATCAAGTAGCAGAGTCTCAGATTGTGACAACAAGGTACAACAATCCCCCAAGTGTATGCTCAGATATACGGATTTAGTCAAAATATCTTAAAACACAGGAACTCAAATATCCAATTTATGACACTATCTGCACTAGTTAGGCCTCTAGCAAGTATAATCTCTACTTCAGGACATTCAGATTAACAAATTTTGTTCACATTTCACAAGTTTGTTTTAGGCTATTTTTTTCCCATTGAAATTGTTCATCAACTTAAATAAAGGTTTTGATTTATTGTTAATATTGGGATTTTTGATCTTTTTTTCTTATAGCTACTATGCTAGATATGAGTGGTATGTTGTGAACTCACGTATTCAGTTTCTCCTCCACAGTTACCACACAGTTTGAAGTACCAACAACAAATCCATCTTCTCGCTTTGTCCGTTATGGTGACAGCAGTTATTCAATCGTCTCATCTGAAATGCAATGGGAAGAGGCCCAAAAAAATTGTCAAGACAAATCTGCAGAACTTGCCAGCATTTTAGATGCCTACATCCATTCATTTGTGTGGATTCAGATGCTGAAATATGGAAAACCCGTATGGATTGGTCTTAACAGCAATATGGTAAGTGCTGGTCAGATGGGATATGCAGGTGCTTGGTGAGCTCTCCTCCTTATTATAGACCTGCTTGGATGCCCAATTCATAACAATGCCGAAACAACTGTACTCTGAATGGCTTTACTGTGTATATGCATAGAATTCTAGTGGTCCTGTCAAAGTTATTCAAAGACTTTCAAGCACCAAATGGAGTGAAGAGTCACAGAAAAGGTTGATCAGGAAGTAATAAATGAAAGCAACAAGCTCTAGAAACATTAAAAGAAATAAAACCCCAGACTTGAGAGTCACAAGCCAAGATATGCAGCTATAGAAAAACAACTGTTAGCAGTTCTGAAAGTCTAACTCCCTGCTGTATAGAGTCTAATTATAACTATTATTATATTAATCAAAGTTACTATGATTATTAGAGAGATATTTTAAGATAATTTTAACTATTTAATGTCAAATAATCTTTACTCGCTGAATACCTCCCAGTTTTACTTTAAATAAAGCAGACCAGAGGGGATAAACTCTCTGTAATGGCTTCTCTTGGTTAGGGATTTACTAAATGATGTAAGATGGACTCATCTGAGTTTCTTGGCATGGTGGAGAAGTTTGTATTGCTTCAGAATAATCCTCCCCAAAGCAATGCACTGCTCACACTATTCATATGTAGGTCTTGTGTGACATGGAGCCCCCAGTGACATTGCTTAGAATAGTGAACAAAGGTTAAAAAGCAGAACAGCACAGGGATTTTTTTTTTTTTTGTGAAATACAAATAGATGTAGGACACTATATTTATGTGCCAGAGCCTTTATGTAAAAACTCTGTTTCCAGAACTTCTTTGTTTTCAGATTGGCAGCTATTACAAGTGGACTGATAACTGGAAAACCAGGTACACAAAATGGGCAGCAGGGGAACCAAAGGAGAAAAATGCTTGTGTCTACCTAGATCTTGATGGTACTTGGAAAACAGCATCCTGCAATGAAACCTACTTTTCAGTTTGTAAGATATCAGATGGTAAGTAAATTACTGTAATAATTTTAAAGATGTGTTCCTAGTTCTATTTGTCTGCCTAACCCAGACTTTGCTCTGGCTTGGGCTGGAACCCTCAGAGGAGTGTGCTTCAGGATACTGTCTACTTCCTTACAGAGTTTCGAGGTTTGCTATTGGAAAATGTATCAATTCAAGCACATTAAACCCTCTTGTTCACACAGATATACCTGTACTGCTTTTGTGGTAGTCATAACTGCATAAGATGAAGCATTCCAAAATATTTTGCTCTTTCTCAGACATGAGAATAAATCACATTTGAGATTGTTTGCAATATAAGTAAGTGCTGGGACTGTGAGCTGACTGTATGATCTGCAGCAACTGGATAAGTTTACACGTAGGTAACACCGAGCCAGAATACTGGCAAGAGTTTCTTTCTATCTGCTATTCCTAGAGCTAAAGCAGTTCTGATGTGAGTGTAAGATCCTTGGGAATTTTAAAAATACTTTAACTCTTTGTATAGGTATGCAGAAGCATACTTGCTTGTAGCTTTTGTAGAACCGTGTAATTTTCCCTCTGAGTTCTAAAACAGTCTGTTCCTGAGAGTCAGGATAGATTTTGTCACTTGAAAATGGCTTCTGAGTTAAACTTTCCAGTCCTACATTTGGTCTGCGTATGCAGTGCAGACCGATAGAAGTGAACTGGAATTGCATCCATGATCAGAAACAGTGACTAATTTGGCAGAGGTATGCTCTAGTGATGGTTCCTTTGCATACAGTGACAACATACAAGCTACCATACAGTACGGGACCGTGATGTCAATGATTCATCAGCCTACAACAGCTTTCTGTTTTTTGAGAATGCAAATTTGAGATCTGTATCATCTGTATGGGTGTATGGGTGTGCTTTTTGCTCAGTACTGCCACAGCTGTTGGATGCTGCAGGATGTGATTTGTTTCCTTGTCCTAAGAAATATGATTGGAGAACTAATATGCTTCATGCTCTTGGTTGTCTAGTTCTCCCCATTGTCTCAGCTGGGGGCCTATAGGAACAGTCAGGAATAGATGTCCAGATAGTGAAAAGTGGGTGAGAGAAATCCCTCACTATTTAGACACATATCCTACCTCATAGGTTACTCATAATGCAATACCAATTTCATGTCCTGTGGCTTCTTCAGCTATCGCTCCTACTGATCCTGCTCAGCTGCCTGGAGACTGTCCCGAAGGAGCCAATCTCCAAGCTTGGATCCCTTACCATGGTCACTGCTACTACCTTGAAGCATCAGCTGTGACAAGCTGGGCACTGGCCTCCCTTGAATGTGCACAGTTAGGTGAGAACTTCCATTATTAACTGATGAGATTTGTCTGAAAGTTTATACAAAACTCACATAGAAATTTAAAAACATTGATATAAAAAAAATTAGAAGTACTTTATTTGCACAACAAGTTATTCTAAACCTGGCACGATGAAAATAAACTTACACAAGTAACTTCATGCAGCCTTCTGTCCTCCCAGGGTCTGCAGCTTCCGCAGGCACGCAGCTCCTCATCAGCTCCTGGTTTCTGAGGCACTATCCTCAGGCCAGTAGTGGGGCACCATAGCTTCTAAGCACTTCCAGGTCTCTGTCTTCTGCAAGAAGCAATGGGGAAGCTAACAGGGCAGAGTGCATAATACTTTCAAAAGTTATTGTTTGTACAGACTTGAAAGAGGAGGTCATTCCAGCAGTCACTCTCATAGGTTCTGGTTATTTTCTTGCTAATACCTTTCAGGTGCTACTTTGGTATCGGTAGAAAAGACAGATGAATCTGACTTTCTGATCCATACAATCCAACCACTTGGAAATAAAGTAGGAGGCTTCTGGATAGGACTCTACCGAAATGTGGATGGTAATACCTTACTTTCAATACTTAATTGAAATTATGCTTTGCTAATATCAGAAAATTGCAGATAATTGTACTTTTTACAAAAAATGATTGGGCTTTCTGATGAATAATGAGTTATTATTACATTTTTGAAGTCTTTTGCTGAGCTAAGGAATGAAAATATCCATGAGATACATTTTTTTTTTAATCTGTATGTTGATCCTAAGGTCAGTGGTTGTGGCTAGATAATGCTGTTCTAGACTTTGTTAACTGGAAGGAGAAAGAGTCCAGTGTGGAGCATCACTGCGTTGAAATGACTGCACCATCTGGTTACTGGGACAACATTGACTGCTCTTCTGAAAAAGGATTTATCTGTAAAAAACCCAAAGGTAAGTGAGTCTTTAGTGACTTAGCCCTCAGTGACAGAGCAGATCTGTTTATTAGTAACCATTATAGCCCTCCACTACATGTCTGAAAGTAATTTCTGACAGTTTTGTTTGGCATATCACACTTTTCTAAATATTTCTAGTTGCCTGTTTTTGCAAACTGTGAGCTCGTCACATCACTATCTGCACCCGCATGGAACATGCTGTATTTACCCTAGGTTAACAACAAGACTTCTAGAAAACTTAAGAATACTTAAGACAGGCATTGGAATGCCATCTCTCAAACACCTGTGTAAAAATAGGACTTTTCCAAGAACTAAGTATTTTAACAGTTACTATACCCCTGCAAGGAGGAATTAATGCAAATAATCGTTTACCCTTTGAGCTTGTTACACTCAAAAAAAATATTGCTGCCCAGTATTAAAAACTGGCTTTATATTTGGCCTGATGCAACAACTTTTAAGTTGTTAATGCCTCAGGGGTGTTAAAAGCCCAGCTGTTAATTTGCAAAAATAATATAAGGAGCAATTCCCTATCAAATGCAAACTTCAGGTCTTTACAGAAACTGTCCTATCAGCATTTCTGTAAAATGTCACACAATACCGTGTATGCAAGAATAATATTTCAGAGATAAAAAGATACATATAGTATTCTTACGTGGAGATACGAAAGATATAATTGTCTGAAAGAAAACAATATCATTCCATTCCCTTAAGCTAGGTGTTAAAACCAATCATACCCAAAAAATGGTAGGTTGCCATCCCTTTATATTTTCTTTTGTAGTAACTGTGAGATCGGGTTTTATTTTCCAGCTCTTGCATTGCACATTGTCCCCAGTAAATCATGGAGAACATCTCTGTCCTATGCTGAAAACCTCATTTCCTGTGTAAATTATTTTTTAAAATTCCTTTATTCCAATGAAAAATTGAAATGATATGATTTCAGTACTAAAGACATTGTAAGACACAGTAGTTCTCATAAAAATAACTGAAAATTTAGGTTTAGCTTTTAACAATATTGAAAACATTGTCTTTAATTAAAAAAACAAACTAAAATGTAACCAAGAAAGAGTCCCATGAACTGTTAATTGCCATGCTTACGTCAACACAAGTCCGCAGCCTCATTTATGTTGCCTTTTATAACAGACATATATATTATTAATGCAATGATAACACTTAAGGAGAGTTTGTTCCTTCATAATTTTAATAGGACAGTCAAACTTCTGAATTCTAATGACGTGTCATATTTTTTCTCTCTGATATTTTTTGAAGTTGAGTCAAGTGGAAGTCTTCTACAGCAAAAAGGTATGAGCTTTCATAAGAAAATGAACAAAAATCATTCTGAGGTTTCCCAATCACTCCCTATTACAGAAGAAGTCCTCCTGGTGTTTACTAGGATACACGGTTACAAATCAGTCGGGGTAATCCCATGGTGTTTTTATGGGCACAGAAGCACTTGTGTGTTCTTGATCGAGTGGACTGCTGCAGGGCTAATCTTGACCTTATGAGCTCAGCAGTGACCCAGCTTGTGACTAAATTTGAAAACACACGCAGATAGCTTTAATCAAGCTGCTAAAACCTATGTAGATGTATATGCAAATTTATTCCATATTGCAAATAATGTAACACAAAAATATTGTAAAACTAATTGCCAAATAATTAGCATCCCATGTCCATATCTAAAGCAAGTATTTTCATTAAATTCTTACAAGCATCCACTGCATGCATTGCATGATACTGTACCCTAGATCCACTAAGGCCTTGTTTAGCTTTAGCAACAAAGGCCTGACTACTGATCAGCAGCAATGCAGGGCTCAGATTTGCAATGCACAGACACCAAATTCAGGCTGGAGAAAACATCTCCTCCACATATTTCATCTTGTACATGGAATAAAAAATCCTGAGGTTTCTCACAATAATGTGCATTCATTTCAGGCAAGAAAAAGAATGAAGAGACTCATCCAACTGTTCATGTCTCTGTTTGGCCCCTTATCTTCTTGGCTATTCTCAGTCTTATTGGAACTAGCATGGCATTGTATTTCTACAAGAGAAAAAGACAAAACCAACTATCAACAGATTCTGGCAATGATACGCTTCTGACATGATATGTCAGTACCTGAAGAATCAGTGAGGATGGATTCTGCGGCATGTGCCAATTCAGAGGAGCAAGTTACTTGCTGAAATTAAAGGATAGCTCTATTGCAAGTCTCTAGTGAGGCTATCTGTAATCTTAAATTAAATAGCTTTTCTCTTTTTGCAGACCTCTGTATCATGCCTATTTCACAAGATCAGAATTATGGATTGGTGTTATAGTTCTGTAACAGTCAAGATGTTCTCAAGAGCCTTAGCAAAAACACTAGTCGAGAACAAATAAACATATTGAAAAAGTACAATAAAAGCCAACTAGTGTGAATGAATGTTCAGTGAAGTGTGATTACTATTTAGCACTGTACTCTTACTACTTTATGGACGCTGCGAAGAACTCAAAAATTAAAATCTGTATACTTCTGTTGCAATCTTGAACTTGTTTTGCCCCACAGACTTCATCAGACCAACAATTTCTTATTCCTTATAGCTATGCCTTCTTACAATTACTTATAAAATGGTGCTTCATATACGTATCTCACACAACTTTGAGGTAGAAAATCTTGCTGTTTTCATTTTCTGCTGTAGAAAATACAATTCATACCAGCACAGGATATTAAGCTCAGGTGAAGGTTTTGTTCTTTTTTCAATCAGATATGATTGTTAACTGTAGTGTGTTCATTAAAATTAATTAAAATATTCTCATCCTTGCATTCTTCCTTCTTTTTGTTAGTGCTTTGAAATAAATAAAGCTTTTATTAGGATAATTTTCGCCTGCAGGCTTCCTCATGAACCAACTGAGAGGAAAGGGGAAGGGAGGTGCTCCTTTCTGCACAATAGCTCTTTTGTCAGTAACAAGGAAGGCTTCTCTCCCTGCCACATTGAAGTCAAGCTTGAATAAGCACCAACCTGCTATATTTAAATGCGAGAAAGAGGAACCAAAAACTAAGGAATGCAGCAGATGATACTGTAGTAGGAATCTGCAAGAAAACTAAATTTAAAATGTTAAAAAAACAGTGGATAGTAGTACAAAATCTATAGACTAGCATGGCATTTTATTTCTACAAGAGAAAAAGAAAAAACAACTATCAACAGATTCTGGCAATGAAATGCTTCTAACATGATATGTCAGTAACTGAAGAATCAGTGAGCACGGATCCTGTGGTATGTACCGATTCAGAGGAGCAAGTTGCTAGGTGAGCTGCAAATATAATTTAGACATTAAACACCATATGGGGAAAAGTGCTTAGCAGAGAGCCCTAGCAATTCACCTGTTTCTCCCAGGTTGTACAGGGTCTACTGAGCAAGCTGCAAAGTTCAAAGAAATGACAATAAAAAGTAATGTAGTTTCTTTTCTAGGCAATGGGTTCCTGTTTTCTTTGCCTAAATACAATCAAGAACTTAGCACAATGGTGAGAATGCAGCAGGCAGAACATTGACCCCCAACATTTTGTAACCAGCACCAGGCTGGTTGGTCATATGAAAAAACCCAGCTCTGAAGTGCTCAGTTCTTTTAGACTAGCCCAGTGTCTGCACTAATGCCCCCAGTCATTCTGCAGCTTTGGGGAGCTGCATCCTCATAAACATCCATTTACACAAGAGGGGAATAAAGTCCAGTTTGGACTAAAGTACAGCTGGTACTTCACAAGGTGGATGAGGGAGCTAGGCAGGAATATGTCCTCCAGACATTATCCCTTGAGATCCCCTCCATCGGAACCATTGCATTTTAGATTTAAGATGTAACAGATAATATGTTTTCGCTCAATAAACTTAGCTTCTATTTCTCTCCCACTACACTGTTTTCTGTGGCACCATTCAGCTTTATGACTTTGGGCTATTCTTGTAAGCTCTGCTTACACCAAGCTCTACCTGAATGTCACCTGGAAAAAGAATAGTTACCATCAAACAGTTTATTCAGTTCGTACTTTTACTGAAATCTGGACTTTTTTTCTGAATACAATTTCTCTCTTAGTACTTTCTAACAGCCAAGTCAACAAGTGTAGCCAATACTTGCAATAATTTACCCTAACAGCTTATAAATAAAAGCAAAGATAGTTGTCCCTCATACAATATCTTCTGTTCAGCTTCTACGTATATGACTCTTTCACTTCTCATTTTATTAAATCTCATTATCACAACTTCTTTTAGTTTCACTGATGCAAATAAACAGAAGGAACAGTAGAACTTGTCTGCATGTGAACATTTGCCACCACAGCTTTGCAGTGTAGTTGTACAAGAATTGCTATGCCTATATAAGCCTTCAGATGAGCATTTACTCACAGATTAAAAGAACTATAGATTCATAGAATTGTTTGGTTTGGAGGGTACCATTAGAAGTCATGTAGTCCAACAGAGCTTTTTGAATTTGGCTTGTGTGCGACTTTGTCCTGAAACACCCTTTTTTTAGGAATTTCTGAGATACATGAACACATTCTTTTGCTTGACAAGAATAAACCAGGTAAAAGTTTCCCTCCTGTTACACAGAAGCTTACCTAACCTATAGCATTGAAAATCACTTTGTTTAGATCTTCAACAAGTAGTTATAAGCAATCTAGCCTCAAACTGCGATCAAAGCAACAGTGTAACAGTGCACAATAAAAGAAATCTTAGCCCTCACAATGAATTCATAATGCACCAAATACTGCAGGACCTGTAAAGCCTGCTCTCCTTCTAAATAGGTAGAGCTGTGATGTTATAACAATATGTACTGAATCACTGGGGTTTTGTGTCCCTTCCTTCTGAGATGTGAGGGTTGCTTTTTAGAAGTCTGTCCTGTGTAGCACCCCAACAACTGACCTGTATGTAATATTATCAACGTCCCACAAAAAGACCAATTCTAGTTACAAGGATGGAGACTTCAGTTTTGGGAGCAATCCTCTCTTCAAAGAGAGCAGTATCTAAAATGTGCGCTCTAGTTATTTCAAAATACCATGTGACAGGATGTTTCCTGATTCAGAGTACAGAACTTTATCCATCAACACTTTGACAAGGAGAAGGACCTGTTACTATCCTCACTCAGAAGGATTTTATACAGTGCCAATCTTACAGTCTAACTTTTGGTAGAGGAATGAAAAGAAAGTTACTTTTGTAATGAGTTTCTGCAGGTTCCTAGTTTTTCTTTCACTTGTGCGTGGTTCATTGCAGTCACTGGGTAAGTTTTCTAACCATTTTGTCTTAAACTAGATATGAAAATGCTTTTTTTTGGGGAAGCTTTAGGGTTTTAATGCATAGACTGATTATTTTGTGTTTGTTATTAGATTTGATGCAAGATTTAGAAGTATGTGGGTATTATCCTAGTAGCTCTTGTTCACAGAATTAAAAAGATGTGAGGATGTCTGGTGAAACAGAAGCAATAAAAGCAGGATCTTTAAACTGGAATTTCTTTCTGTGGAAATATTAAATCAGATGGCACTATATGTGAGGGTAATATGAGATGAGGAAGCATGGAGCTCTTTCCATTTACTTTCACCAACACACAGTAATCGGTCAAAGCGTTTTAGAGCCATGTTCTCATGATAGCTGTGCAAGTTTCTCTTTCTGCTTCAAGATATGAGGTATAAGAAGGAAGAACTGGCTCCTCCCCTACAGGGTGACCAAATTAGAATAGTTTTGATCTGAAGAGAGATATGTCACTCATTGGGTATAACTGTAGACTGAAATGGTAAAGCAGTAATGTATGTAGAACTGTGTGGATGAATGTGTTCGAATGAATGTGAGATTGAGGTTGTATATGAGAAATTTCAGTATAAAAGAATGATTTTGTAATATTGTGGTAGTTGAAAAATATGAAATATTGTTAACCTTAAAGATTTGAGTTGAGGACAAAATCTGCAAGACCTCTTCAAGTGTAGAACTGTGCAATTGAAGCCTAAATTATTCACTATGTAAATACATTTGTAATAATGTGATCTTTAGTCTCTCTGGTCAGCTACCCTTTTTCTTTAAATAATTATTGAAAAGATAGAGCTATAAAGCAAACCTATTGAGCCACACAGAATACAACAATGCAGATTTACTTGTGGCTTTTCTGTCTTCGGGAACCACAACTCATCATCACAGAATTTTACTTTTCTACAAGGTATATGTATCAACTACTAAACGCAGTATTTAAAACTCAATTTTACTAAAACAATATTTTATTTAAAATCTCTTGCTACACAAGGGGGAAAAATTATAATAAGTAATTTAAAAAAGATGATGTGACCTCTCAGTTTATATAGAGAGACATACCAGTAGATACATTCAGTACTAGGAAGTCAGGTTTATGATTTATGATTATTTTCATACGTTCTCTTAACCCTTTCTTCCCCCTAGATACCTTTACATTAAGAGGAAATGCCAAAGGACAGCCATGTGTATTCCCTTTTAAATATGAAGACAAACAGTACAATGAGTGCACAGATGCTGGTAGGTCTGATGGCTGGCTCTGGTGTGCAACAACTGAAGATTTTGATGCTGATAAACTGTACGGATTTTGCCCACCAATTAGTAAGTCCTGCATTATTTATTAAATTGTCATGAAATATTGCTGGGAAAATCACCTATTGAGCTACCAGGTTCTTCATCAGCCATCTGCACAATTTCAGTTTTTCCGATGCTTTTGAAATTGGTGAGAGAACAATTAATACTGTGCATTTTTAGAGGTTTTTCGCATCATTACATACCTAATTTGCTTTTAGTTGGTGCAATGTCAATCCTCTAACAGCAGTGCTCTGTGTCACTTCTTCCAGATGACACGGAAAGGTTTTGGACAGAAGATGCTTCAACTAACATTCACTATCAGATAAACTCAGAATCAGCTCTAACATGGCACCAAGCAAGGAAAAGCTGTCAACAGCAAAATGCAGAACTACTAAGCATCACAGAGATAAATGAGCAAGAATATATAGGAGGTAAAATGGTAGAACTTAAAATATGTTGCCCTAGAGCTTTAGGTGATATAATAGGCTTTGTTTTCTGTCTCAGCAAAGACCACAGGATGTCTGGGGTGGTTCAGCTGCCACTAGAAGGAAGATGGTCTGAACTACCCTTCTATTTGCTGGTGGGTTTTTATAAACAATTGTTCCCACACCTCTACATGGGGGGGGAAATGGCCCTATTCTACCTTTGTGCTTCAGGTGGGAGTTAACACATCTTCTGCAGTCTGTCCCAGGGATAGGGTTTCCTTCGTTTGCCTTCATGCCAATACACTCATTCCTGAGCAGGGTTATGGTCTGGACATTGACTTTATCTCTTTCCTCTGTGTTTCAAAGATTATTAATCTTTCTAGGAGAAAATATAACAATGGCTAGATTGGTCCTAATACGGGTAGATTTGCATACATAAACTCCAAACAAGTATCATGGTATCAGTTTGTGTGAAGGAGGCTTTGAAACCACTCACATCATAAAAAAATGTCTGGAAGCAACTGATTGACACACTACCTTTGTCTTTTTGATGTACTTACTCCATGAAATCATTTACAAAAAATATTTTAGCACAACTCTAATGAAATATTTTTTAGATCTCTTACTTTGTACCGTAATGGAGTGAGAGAAGTACAGTGTTATTTAAGTAGTGAAATAAGATGTTCATTTGCCATTTTAACTGCCAAGATCTCTGCTAAATCAATATATTTTCATTTACCCACTTAACTTTTTTTAATCTATGCACCTCAGTAATGTGGAAAGTACTGGTCTGGGGCTGATTTAACCTGAGAAATATAAATTTCTTACTTTTGACTTCATTTCTTCCTAATAATGAGAAAAGGGAGATAAAACTACTCTTTTTTTTCTATTTTAGAACTAACTAAGAAATTCAGTTTTCCATTCTGGATTGGATTGAACACTTTGAATTTCAACAATGGATGGCAATGGGCTGGGGGCAGCCCTTTCAGATATTTGAACTGGGCTCCAGGTAACTGTATCTATTTTGTAATCATTGAATGATTCTGATAAAACACCAACTAATAAAAACTGCCCTAGCTACATTTATTTCAGGAAAGCCCATTCTGGTTTTCAGTAGCTGAAGGTCTAGATCTTTGTTTTAAGAAGTACACTTCCAAATCACAATGTTCACTGTGGGTATTTGCTATAGCAAGTTCTTCTGTTTTCCTATGTAAGCAAAGCTCTTGCTTATGAAATCAAGGTATCACTTTGAGTTAAATACAACCTCACAGAACAGAGATCATATTTTTTCCATTGCATGTTGCCTAGGAGTACAAATATAAATCAAATCTTCCAAAAGTGGCAAAATATTTAGAAAATAATGGAGAAATTCAAAGTATTATCGAGAGGCTTATTGAGCCAGTTCATAATTCCTCAGCATTTTATGCAATATTGCACTGGGCCACCTCAAGGAAGGGAGATAGGGGTGGATTTGTGGTGCTCTGCACTCATGGCGACTTGTTCTCTTTGCTTGTTGTTTTTTTGGACCCATGTTTTCTTTGTGCTACAAGTATTTTAAGCCATCTTCTACTTTGGAAAAGTTAGAAAATGGTAAAGGAATATTTAATCTCTCCTCCAAGTTTTCAAAAACTCTGTATCAGGCAAATTTCTTTTGCTGCTTACAGAGATTTTTACACATTGCAACAGAAAGGAGAAACACTATTTTAAAATAAAGTAGAATAGTGAAATTCTTGAGCTATACTGGAGAGATGGTATAATTTAAATCTGAATATTTTCAAAGTTGAAGGTTTTAGCATAGCGTGGAGGTCTTCAGCTGTTCTGTGTGTCAGCAGCAGGATATCAGGAAAATAACCAGAAATTTCCCAGTAGGATTCTGACACAAAGTCAGTGGAGAGTCATTACTTCACTCTCAGAGAATAGCCTAAAAGCATCATGCTATAAGCTACGGCACCAGTTATCTTATGAGGGATAAAACTCTGAAGAAATCAGAAAAAGTTGATATTTCTACTGATGGTTTTGTTAATATTTTTATTGATTTTTGCTGTCTTACTTGAAGGGAATCCTTTCCTGCTCCCTGGGAAAATCTGTGGAGTGATGAATCCCAGAAAGAATGCTAAATGGGAAAACCAAGCATGTAACCAGAGACTTGGCTATATTTGTAAAAAGAGAAACTTCAGTTCAAAGCCTGAAATTATACCCAGAGGTAGGTTAGTCAAATAAAAAGAAAGTTTTTTCTTTGACTCACAGTCAAAGATCAGTCTGTGAATATCTGCAAATGATAAAAGGTATGCAACATTATTTTTCATTCAAGATGTCAGAAATCTTCGACACACATGGTGATACAGACACACGCAGACTTTCAGACACTGCTTTTGTCCTCCCATTGTGTATTAACCATTCATAGGAAAATATTATTATTTTGTTCCATCACTTTATCATTCTTTCTTACAAGACAGAAAAAAGCTGTTCTGTCATAGTAACCAATGTCAGCAACCAAATTTGCATAAATATAGTAGAAATTTTAAGAAGAAATGCAGGACTCTATTTTTAAAGCAAGCTTAAGACAACCTTTTAAAGGTAGTTAGAATCTAAGTAATAAAAAAGTTAATATGAAGAGAAAATTAACTCTGCACTAATTTGCATTGTTTACTGAACTGCAGTTACCAAAGAATTACTTCATGCTTTCCATATCCGAAAATTATGTGTGTTTGCAAGAAGACATAGAACAGGAGGCAGAGACTAATGTCACCCAGCGCATGCAGCACTGGAGACCAGATGCACTGACCAAACTACTCTGGAGGGTAAAGAGGGGAGAGGCTGATGCCTGCTTTCCTCCCAGAGCGTTATTTCACATTGCCTCTCTGACATAGTTTGGGCATTTTTCAATGATTCTCTGCTTAAGGAGACATCATTCTATCTGCATATTTAGCATACAGTGCCTAATTATATTTGTTTTTCATTTGAATGTATTTGCATCTCTAACTACAGCTTCGTATTTATTTACAGAGTTCCTCTTTTTAAAGAGTACTTGATGGACCTCATTCTAGTGTCCTTTATTTTCCTCTTACAAAATTGCCCTAAAAATTGTATTTTAATTTTAGAGGAAATGAGACCTATTAAGTGCACAGATGGTTGGTGGCCATATGCAGGCCACTGCTACAGCATTCAACGAGAACCCAAATTATGGAAAGATGCTCTGATTTCATGTAAGGAGCAAGATGGAGATTTGGCAAGTGTCCACAACATTGTTGAACACAGCTTTGTAGTGTCACAACTTGGTTACAGTGAGTATATCCATCGGCTTGTATTTTGTTTATCCCATCTGTAACATGAATCTGGGCTTCATATTCAATATTAGTGGGGTTTTTTTGAAATACCTCAAATGAAAGACTAAATCTAAATTATGGTATTATTTTCTGTTTTTTCTGTTGCATAAACATTTAAGTTTATTTTTATTTATCAAGAAATAATCTCCATTATCAAGAAATTATCTCCATTTTAAAACATTAAAAAACATGGAAAGTAAAAATAGAGACACGTAAAGATCTCATAGATTTTCATAGAATCCTAGAATGGTTTGGCTTGGAAGAGACCTGAAAGATCATCCAATTCCAACCCCCCTGCCATGGGCCATGACACCTCCCACCAGACCAGGCTGCTCAGGACCCCATCCAACCTGGCCTTGAACACTTCCAGGGAGGAGGCATCCACAGCTTCCCATGGCAACCTGTGCCACTGTCTCACCACTGATGTCTAATCTAAATCTCTCCTCTTTCAGTTTAAAGCTGTTCCCCCTCATCCTATCACTGTAAGCCCTTTTAAAAAGTCCCTCCCCAGATTGTTTGTAGCCCCTTCAGGTACTGGAAGGCCACTATAAGGTCTTCCTGGAGCCTTCTCTTCTCCAGCCTGAACAAGTCCAACTCTCTCAGCCTGTCCTCATATAGGAGGTACTCCATCCTTTTGATCATCTTCATAGCCGTCCTCTGGACCCACTCCAACAGTTCCATATCCTTCTTATGTTGGGGATTCCAGAACTGTATACAATGCTCCAGGATGGGTATCACAATAGAGGAGCAGAGGGGGACAATCACTTCTCTCAACCTGCTGGCAATGCTTCTTTTGATGCAGCCCAGGACACAGATGGCCTTCTGGGCTGTGAGGGCACATTGCCGGCTCATGTGGAGCTTCTCATAAACCAGCAGCCCAAGTCCTTCTCCACAGGACTGCTCTCAACAACGTCATCCTCCATCCCGTATTGACCCTAGGGGTTGCCCAACCCAGGTGTAGAGCCTTGCACTTGGCCTTGTTGAACCTCATGAGGTTCACACAGGCCCACTTCTCCAGCTTGTCCAGGTCCTTCTCGCACAACTATTGCCCCACTTAGCCTGGTGCCATCCACAAACTTGCTGAGGGTGCACTAGATCCCACTGTCCATATCGTTAATGAAAACATTAAACAGCGCTGGTCCCTGTACAGACTCCTGAGAGACACCACTTCTCACGGATCTCAATCTGGACATGGAACCATTGACCACTACTCTCTGACCACTAAACTTTGGCTGATTTTGTTCTATGCTCAGTGTCACAGATATCCAGAAAGTTTGCACAAATCTTCTGCCAGCCATAAAGAGCCTTATGTTTATTAAACTCAAAATTTCGGGATGGAATCTGAGGCCTTTTCAGTACAGACTGAGACATATCTCACTGTAGATTTGAGAGGAAACCAGCATATTTGTTAAAGCACAAAGCCCAACTCTCATGTACCACATCCTAACTTTATCATTCCCTATTTGTTTTGGATGTGAAGCTGTTGACTGTGTTGCACAGTGGACCACAATCAAACCTATTTATTTTCCTGCTTCAGAGCCTACGGAAGAGCTATGGCTGGGTCTGAACGACCTGAAGACTCACTTCTATTTCGAATGGAGTGACAGGACTCCTGTGATGTTCACCAAATGGCAGCACAGGCATCCCACCTACACAAACGGTCTGGAGGACTGTGTTGTTATGAAGGGACAGGTATAATCATGCAGTCTTTTTATAGTAATGCAAACTACTAACTACATCAGTCTGAAATCACTTGCCATAATATACTTATTCAGGAGTCAATTTCATATTACCCTAAAATAGTTTTTCCCCATGAATTTGGCACCAACCAGAAGAGATTTTCAGAGGAGATCAGAAATAGAGATACAGTCTTTTTCCTAGTTTACCTTTAGAAATTCTTATCTGGTGAAAAGTCTGATCCAAAGATTTGACATTACATTAATTTCAATGCTGTAAAAATATAAAAAGAAATAGCTCTGGGAAAGGAGAGGGAATAAAGTGGTAAATACATTGTGTGGTTATCATACATGCTATTTGCATAGCTACTTTTCTAGTCAAATAGACTATTATGTCTCTCAGTGTCACTTCAATGAGACCCAGAGTTGAAGCATGGAGACCTGCACTACAAAACGTTTCTTTGGCTGTGGCATGAAGAGAGCACTCATGCATGCCCAATATCTTAAATTCTATGATATTTTTGTCTGCTTGATTCATAACATTTATTTTCTTGCAATACATGGTTGTTTGGGTTTTTAGATGCATTTATGTGCGTGTGGATGCACACCACACAGAAAGTGTCATGAATTTTAAAAGAAAGAACTTGAAAATGCTGTTATGAAAGGAATGCCGGTATTGAAAGGCCTGTTATATGATTGAACAATATTGATGTTTGCCAGTATTAAGCATCAATGGAATTGATCCTAAACCAGATTTTATGGGAGGGAAACACTTCTATTCGATCTTTTTTATATAATTCTGTTTTAAAAATAAATCAGTCATTTTCAGAGTATTCTCCTTGATGGATAAAGGACTTGACTTTATTGTAACATGCTCAGATATGCATTATTTCAGTTTCAATGATTTTTTACTGAAACTGTAGTGAAAAAATACTGCTTCAAGTGCAGATCCATTAACCCGAGGTGAGATGTATCTTTACAAACCCTCTCATGAAACAGATAGTTATGATAGCAGACTATGCTGAGACTTCACGATGTCATTTATTTCATCCTTTCATCTCCAAAAATATAATAGCATCGAGCGGCTCTTAAACCAACCCTGACAGATATGTCTATTTAAAAAAAAAGTCTCCAACAATGATCTTATAGCTTTCCTAATTAACATATTACAGTGGGCCTTGTAGTGAAGAAAGAGGAAAACACTAGTTTTGTTATGTTTAGAATGACAATTTTTTGTATTTTCTCTTTCTCCATGCTATTGTAGGATGGATACTGGGCAACCGAAGTTTGTGATAAGCAACTTGGTTATATCTGTAAAAAGAAGCCTTCATTACAAAGCTCTGAAAAAGAGACAATCAACAACCCAGGCTGCCAGAAAGTAAATGCTCTTTTGTAAATGAATTATGTCAGGAAAAATGAACAGGAATTAATTGAATGATTCTTGCTTATTTTAGAGTCTTTGTGTTTGCATCTTCTAGAAAATATATTCTTGAAGAAATTATGTCTTTTGCTACTAGCAGTTTACTAAAATATATGCAATTTTCATTTTTGCTCTGAAAACCCTTGAGCGTCAATATTCGTTTACATGTGCATGAGCACTGCCTTTCCCTCCATTCGGCAAAATTACGCATATATTTTAAATCATTGTTTCACCTTTATTCTGATTATTGTTTTAGACTAACGATACATGTAAAGTTACCAAAACCACATTGTCTCTTCTCTCAGATCTACTGTCTAGTTGAAGTCTTTATAAAGTCCCTACTATATAATGACAAAAAAAAAAAAATAATTTCATAACTGATAAAATCAGATTTTCTGTACGATATTGCTACCAATGGACTAATCAATTGGCCCTTGAGTGATATCAGCAGGTTCTTTTTTTCCAAACTAGTATTTTTTCCTGAATTGACCTTTTCAGACTATCCTTATCTATGTTGGTCAGCATAGACCTTTCTAAGTGTAGGAAGGATCAGGGGTGTTTTACTGATATTCCTCCTTTCCATCCTCCCCACTAACAATCACTGACCGGATTCCTCTTGGCTCAGAAAGTCTCCTTGCCTGTTGCACTTAGAGATGGCAGGGCAGCTTTGGGGTACTGTGCTTGTATGTGAATTAATTTCCATCTCGTAATCTTTTTGTATTTCATTATGCCAGATTCTGCAGATTTGGAAGGCTGGAGCTGCACCTTTCCCCTGAATGAATCACAGACTTCATTCAGCTATGGTGCAGCTTTCATAATCCCAGTCTTAGAGAGCCCTGGAAAATTATAGCAAATAGCACAGCCCCAATATTCCTCAAAAAGTCATGTACACATAAAAGAGATGAAAACTAATACCTTAATGTCATCCTTTAAATAAAAAAAAGGCCTCTGTAGGGGCAATCAGCAATAAAAAAAATCAACCCAGTCTCATCTTGTTTTTAAGCTTAGCTTCAACAAATTCAGCTTCAACTCTTTCTACACAAAAGGGCAGAGCTAGTTTCTATACTGAACTCTCTTCCAATTTCACATTTAAAACCTTATATTTGTCGCAGGGTTGGAAAAGATATGGTTTTCACTGTTACTTGGTAGGCTCTGCACTCGTAACATTCTCAGAAGCAAATAAGACATGTGAATGGAGCAAAGCATATCTAGCTACGGTGGAAAGCAGGTAGAGAAATATATTTTTTTTTTATTTTTCGAAATCAGTGCTTCAGATGGAGAAACTCACCAAACTTCTCCATTTTTTAACTTTTCAAAGTGTTTTGTCAAGACTTTTGAAAAATGTGCCAAGTAAAATTATCCATGCCAGAAAAAAATACTTGATATTTTAGGATTTGCTACTTAATTTGTCACAACAGTTTTTAGATTTGGGGGAAGTTTGGTTTATCTTTCAATCCCTAATTAAAAAAGCCTCTATGTTATTCTTATTTGGGTGGGGTTTTTTTTGGTGGTTCTAATTTGTTTGTTTGTTTTACTGTTGGAAAGTTGTTACTACAGTTTTCATCTATATACTGATGGACATTATCTCATTATGATAGGAAAGCTTTGACAGAAAAAAATCCTAAACTACCTTCTAAGCCAAATTCTAAACAAATGTAGGAAGCCATCCCCAGGACCTGCTCCAACACATGCAGAATGTGTCATCTCCAATCTACTTATACCTTGGTCATGCTTTGCAGGCTTCATGACCTATGAGGGACAATACTGCCTCCAGAGGTTATGAATAGCAAAGCTGACAGTGTTTTGGTCCTGACTTGGTGATGTGTTTGAGGTACCTCAAAGTCTTGGAAAGACAACTAAAATAGTAGAATACAACTAGAAGTCCTTGTGAACAGTGATTTTCAGCATTTCTCAGAACTGAGTGAACAGGAGAGAAGATGCCTTCAGCTGAAAGGAGGAAGTTGTCCCTCAGCAAGATCTTTTGACCACACTTTAGTTCTTGCTCAGGCTTTGCCTGAACTTCACTGAGGAGCTGTTGCTTTGAGGTCATGCTAGCATGGTAGTAATACCTCTATTTGTACCCCTTAGTTTAATACTGCAAGGTAACAACTTTGTACGCTGATTTTCCCTTCAGAAATGAACAAGCCTTTCTGATTAGTCTGACGGGGTTGAGATCTGAAAAATATTTCTGGATTGGTCTCTCCAACACAGAAGAACAAGGGAGTTTCAAGTGGACCACTGGTGAAACTCCTCTCTTCACACACTGGAATACAGCAATGCCAGGTAAGCTCTGCACGGGCTCAACCCTTGCGACTGGAGTGTAGCAGGAATTCATGTGTGTTTCTGCTTTACATCCCATGGAGTTGGGAATTACAGTAGGCAATTTCTTCTGTGCTTGTAGCTGTAGGTGGGCAACACAATCAGACCTTGTGTTTGGCAGCAGTATAACAAGTACCATCACAGATGAACAGGCTTCCCAGGGAGGTGGTTGAGTCACCATCCCTGCAGTATTTAAAAAAAGGATAGGTGATTTTTTAACGGTCGTGATATAGTGGATGGTGGGTGCGGTTGGACTTGATGATCTTAGAGGTCTTTCCAACCGGAAGATTCTATGATTCTATGAATATCAGGGGTTAAGTCAATCTCTTGTGAAGTTACACAGAAATAGACTTTTAATGGGCTAGACTGAATGAAATTCTGTGCGGGAGTTGATGAGTGAGGTTCATGATCTGTTTTTTTCAACTTTTTAACATCAGTTCCCAATAACCAATCAGCTTGAGAAAAAATCATTATTAATAGAGGTATTTTTGACCCACAGGATGCGGATTTGAGAAATGAGCAGCAAACATCCAGCTGGTTTGCATTTCGACAAAACAGATTAGCATCCATGTGGTAAACCCTGCCTTCACACTAGCTAGTTATGTCTTAAGAAAAAGTTGTTGTACTTGATATTAACCTACCAAAAATTAATTACCTGGATGTTGAGAAACACAAAATAGTTAATAGGCCATCTGCTACATATGTAAACAAAATCAAGTGCCATTTTCCTTGCGATTTCCCTGGGGTGAAAAGATAGGGAAGATTTGTGTTCGGAAGCTACAAATCTCCATTTTTTGGCAAAGCTGTATCTGTGCAACTCATTGGCCTATATCCGCGCTCTGGCAGGAGGTATGAAAAATAGTTTCCTCTCCACAATGCACATCTTCCAATTAATAACATTTTACGAATAAAAGCAAAGGTCTAATTTCTTAGAGAGCAATTAAGGCTTTGATTTTAATAATTTATTTTCCATATGAAGGAAAAGAGCAAGGCTGTGTTGCCATGGCAACTGGAATTGCAGCTGGATTATGGGATGTTGTTAGTTGTGAGAAGACAGCAAATTATCTTTGCAAGCAGCAGGCAGCAGGAATGATGTCTCCAACTCCTCCAGTGCATATCCCTGTGGCCGCCTGTGCCGAAGGCTGGGATGAAACCTCCCAGGCAGACTCGTGCTTCAAAGTAAGTCTGTGTTACTGCGAACCTGAGCACGGGGCAGCCCAGGTGTCAGTGCCCTGGTGACCATAGTGTTTTCATTCATTTTGGGAATGATCTTCTTCATGCATTTTGTGCAAAAGAAATATGAGAAAAACCCATCAAACTTAATGAAATTACACAATGAAAGACTTGAAACAATGAAAACAGAGTGCTAGACATATGCTTTCTCTTATTTAAATGCCAGGTGACAACCTCATCTAATTAATTTAATTCCAGGAATTTGGAACTTCAGAAAAACACAGTACTGCATCTCAATAACCAGCAGTGTCACCTGCATAAAGCAATGTTTCTAAGAGAAAACATATAGAAATCTGGCCCTTTGCTAACTTGATCTCGCTGAGCATGTGATACATTTAGTGATATTTTTAGATCCAGATTGTTTGTTGTTGTCAAGCACGTCACCAAGTAAAGGTTTTGTGCATTGTCTTGATTTTGCTAACAAAAAGCCTCTAAAGTCTCCTTTTAGAAAGAAAAAGAGTAAAGAAATAGCAAGTTCAAGGAAACAGAAATATGTAATATTGTTCTTCCAGGTCTTTACATAAGTGTCCTCTTACTTTCTCTCCTGAGACTCTCTGTGCCTGTCGGGTGGCCATAGATGATTTTATCCCTGTATTTATGTGTCTCAACTTCTACATCACAATTATTGTTACTAACATTATTGATTTTGTCAACTACCAAATTGTTGACTATATTTTCCCTACAATGTCAAGCACCAGTTTCTTACTTCAAGAATGTATGTACTTCATAGTAGAAAGTGTAGATATTTGTGTTCTTGTATCACCAAGAAAAATCTCTTCCTCGGCAATAGCTAGCACCTTGCAAAATGGTTTTCTTCATCCATGCTACCTTTCTTATTCCAACCTATGGATTTTCGCTCCACCTTCCATTTCCTCAAAATCTCCTGCTTTCTACTGTGAAATACCACAACTGAGCTAATCTGATTCCATTTTTCTTTGAGCCTTTCAGTGGTCAATGTTTAAATTAGGTTATAAATTATTTTTTTTTCTCTGTACATTGTGATACCTTTTGTTATATTCAGATGCCTGGGATACTTCTGCCTAGTTTTAAAATAGAGGGTGCTAAGAAAAAAAATACTTAACACTTTACTACGGTTTAGTATTGTAGGTGTTGACAGACGCTATGTTGTCTCACTCAAGTATAAAAGGATGCTAAAGTGGTACTGATTTGACTTTACATATTCAATTTCATACTTTTATGTGCCAAACTTTACACATTCGGTAATTTATTTTTAAATTTTTTTCTCCATAGTTTTTTGTGAGAGAGGGAAACGAAAAGAAGTCTTGGTTTGAGGCCGAAGAATTCTGTAGAGAAATAGGAGGAAATCTGGTCACAATCAATACAAGAGAGGATCAAATTTTAATATGGCAATTAGCATCGTGAGTACATGTACAATGATTGTTTTTCATTTTCATTCTGTATTGAAAAGAAATCCCGGAGCTAGGACACTGAGTGAATAAACACAATCAAATTTTAAATTAAAATCTCCTTTGGAGATCTCATCCGGAAACATTAAATGTAAAAAAAAGCACCCAAGTATCTAATCTTGAATATTTCAAAGTGGCTTTGATGTTTTTGAAATACTCATCACAAGTTTTTTTCAAAAATGTTCTCCAGATGTCTTCAACTTCATGCATGTTAGTCCCTCTCCTAAAAGGAGATATTAGAATAATCAGCTCTAACTGCACCTTTTCTTTTTTTAACTGGCTGCAATTAATTTTTTAATCAACACATTCAAAAATCCTTTGAGTTTGTGTTTAATGTAAACCAAAATACAAGGACTTAATGCAGAAGTTTTCTAACTATAAACTGAAGACTCCTGAAACCAAACAAAAATTAATTTTAACTATTTTTCATTAGTATTGTAGAAGTTGTGTCTTGCCCTCTATGTAGAAATCATACCATTATCTTCCCTCCAAAACAGGCCACTGCATTCTGATTGTATTCTGTAATGTCAAGAAAACTGATGTTGCATCACATAAAGATATTTAAAAAAATTTTTTTTCAGATCATCATGAATGTAGGTTTAATTTTTACAATAGGTTTAAAATAGTCTTATTGAAAAGTGTTTGTGATCTCACCCTTATTTATTTAATTAACTTCTAGTATTGTGAAAGGTTGAATAACTTTTTATCTGTCTGTTAGGACTCTTTGACTTCTTTAGACTATGAAATCTTTGCAAAGGAAAATGTGTTATGTGTTATATTTGTCAAATAAGACTTTATTTTATCAGGTTCATAGATATGACAAGATTAATAGAGTGAACTACTAAATAAATACATAGGAAGTGCCAAAAATTAAATCAGAGAAGTAGGAAACCAATTTTCACTATTTTTTATTAGTTAAATTCTATTATAGTTATCGATTCATGTTTTACTTTTGCTAAAACCTCTTCCCATGAAGTCCTATTCCAGCCAAGAGCTGTGTTGCAGCAGCAAGATTAAGAGCCTGAGCTAGCTCTGTGTCACCTCACTTGTCCTTTAACTCACCATTCAAATTTGAAGAGTTTTGTCCCAACACAGGGCAGTATGAAATGCCTTGACAGAGAGTGCAGGCGCTAAACCTGGCTATGGACTGTCAGCGAAGGAATAGCTCCCAACTCAAGTGTGACAGAAAGCATCATCTTTCCATGCTTTGCACTTTCATGTATTTTAGGGATAAAGGACTGCACACTCAAGCTTTTTGGATTGGTTTGTTTCTCTTAAATCCTGATGAAGGATTTGCCTGGATTGATGGTTCCCCTGTAAGTATTTATTTTTTGGATATTAACTGACTTTCTGCCTTTTAGAGGATATACCTGTTCATACTTCTATGCCTTTTTTCCAATCTCTTTAAACCTTTGGCAGTTACATGGCAACCCTTTATCCATCAGTTGAACTGCTGCAGCGCTCAGTGATGGCACTGTCTTAACACAATAAAGAAAGTACAAAATTGTTTCCATTTCATTCCTAATACCATGTTATATCCTATCCTCCATAGTCCCTGGTCTTAGATCTCCACAGTATCCTAGACTAGGCGCTGCTGTTATGTCAGTACAGAGAAGTCAGGTTGCCATCTTTCACAAAGTGAGATAAACAGGACTCCCCTCCATCCATCCTTTTTACCTCCATAAGGCACGTGCTTTTCTTTACCATGTAATTTTTACACCCTCTCTGGGGAGCCATGGGGAAAGTGAGCTGATCAGCATGACTTTCACAGCCCTCTCAGATCTACTTGAACTCCTACTGATCCCATAAACAAGGTACATGAGATGATGAGATCCTGAAATTGTGTTACCATGGAAATCTCAGCTCAATTTGAACCACATAGTAATTGAGATGTATTTCCAACACAGGTGATTTATGAGAACTGGCATGAAGATGAACCCAACAACCATGAAGAACTTGAACATTGTGTTATGTTTAATAGATCACCCCAAATGCGCTGGAATGACTTGCGCTGTGATCATTTACTTAATTGGATTTGTGAAACAAAAAAAGGTATGATTTCTTCCCCATTTAATTTGAGTGATAAACTGAAGTTCAAAAACACGATGTATGGACTTAAATGAATTGAAAAGAAGAAAGATACTGGGAATTGCTTATTTTAAAACCAGTTGCAGTGAAGGCAACACATAGAGCAAGAGGAATGAGTCAAGATATTTCATCTGTATTCAGATGTAGGAAGTTAAAGATGTCCCTTTTACTTTATCTCTGGCTTTATCTTTTTCTGCTATGGGTTGAGTAAATTTGCAAGGCAAAGTTACCTACTCCCTTCCTTTTGATCTCCTTGCTGTATCTCTATCTTCTTCAGGCTTACCTAGCAGAGCTAAAGGTGCAGGACACTAGAGATCTCTGTACAAAAGAGAAAAAAAGCTTTACTTCCTACTGTGAAATGAATAATAAGAACTGAAGAGAGGGATCGGTTGCTATAGGAACCAATAACTCTGAAAAAGAGATCAGAAGTAGAGGCTGCTGTAGCCTTAAAGGACTTGTGCACCCACACACTTTGTCTGGGAAGCAGGATTCTAATGCCGCACATCTGGCATGTGGTGCCAGGGTATGAAACAGACCAGATGGATCTGTTTTGGGTGACTGCCAGTGGGAAATGGAGTCTTCAATGGGCCACGGACCCCGTATGACAACAAATAATGAAAGAACTTGCTTTGTTTACTTGCTCTTACTTTTACATCCTTGCTTCTTGGTTGTAAATTGGGAACATGTATGCATCTCCATGGAGCAAAAGATTCTTAAAAGCTTCATGAAATTAAATGAAAAGAAAGCTGGATGCACACAGGCAACTAGTAGGAGGCACAACAGGGAGAGGGAAGAGAAGCAGTTATATGAAAAGCACTGTTTATATCTAATATTTGATGACTCTGCCAACAAAACTCTACCCTTGAACAGCAAATCAGGCACCATACTGAAATTGAGAAATTGCTTAATTTAAAAAGAAGAATCACTCTTCCTTTGTGGGCAGATGAGTCATTCAAATGCACTATCAAAACACTGACTTCCATACACCAGCTCAAGGCCGTACATCCTGTGTAGCCCTTTCTGGTGCGCTGAGCATGCTGCCTTACACAGCTGTGGCTCTCTGCTCTTGGTGAGATTAGTGAGGAGTTCAGAAACCACACCATGAAGACTCTGATCAGTTTATCTTGAACCTAGACGGCCTTTCAAAAATGAAAAAAATAAAGGAAATGGGTTTTGTTGTGAACCTAATGCTCAGCTGTTAATTCCATCATACTCACTGAAGACAAATATTTACTTAAGATAATTTAGAAAAGAAAACAAAAAAAAAACCAAAGAATGTCATGCTAGGATTGAAAAATAAAATCAAAATGAGGTGAAGTACATATTTCATCATGAAGATACTTGAATAATTTTGATTCTATTTTTCACTAAATACTTAAGAAGAAAATCTTTAAAAGCTCCCAACAAAAGCATTCTAATTGCTTTTTTATTTATTTGCTTATAGCTCATCTAAACTATTCCTTTTAGTACTCGTGAATAGTTTACTATAATAGGTAAGCTTGAGAGTTTAATATATTGACTGGATTATGTTGTTTGGCTCTAGTCCTATGAATATAAAAAAAATTAATGATAGCATGCCAAATAAAAATAATAAATAAATTTTAGTAATTAAGGAATGACTTAGGTTTGATCTACAGTGCTTACTGCACATCCTGGATTGTTTAATGCAGTGTTTCTGGAGATACGTATATATGCTTTAAAGGTACATATTTTTCACTAGATAAATGTTTCTAAACTTATTTTTTTCTAAAATCTTGAAAATGCACTAGGTAATCCATAGTTCTTTTTTTTTTTTTTTCTATTATATAAAACCTTTGCAATTGCATAAAGTGGATGTGTCTGGATTTTTTTGTGTTTGCAATGTTTCTCATCATTATCTTCTACCTTACAGGTACACTGCTAAAACCTGAACCAAACTACAAACTTGGTAGGCTTTTTCCTCTTTGAAGAAAAGTTTACCATATATCTTTCGAACTTTGTACAGACTGGATATGAAGATAATATATATGATTCTTTGTCTTTCAGAATATCAAGCTACTAAAGATGGATGGATTATATATGAAGATAAGCAGTACTATTTTAGCAAAGAACGTGTCCATATGGAAGAAGCACGAAGAATTTGTCAGAAGAACTTCGCAGATCTTGTTATTGTTGAAAATGAAATCAAAAGACAATTTCTATGGAAATACGTAAGCACTGAGACTATTAATTATAACTGAATTCTGAAGAAGAGCAGCTGGTAAAATAAAGAGAACAGCCTATCTATTTAGCTAGACTAGACTCCTGAGCTATTGTCTTACATTACTTATGTAACAACATATTTGTTCTCAACCTGTAAAGACATTGCTATTGCTTTCAGTATGTAGAGGAAAAAGGTATGGAAATATTAAAGATGCAGAAAAGGATAGTTAGGGCCCAGGTTGCTGATATTTTCTAAGATATGTAGAGTTTAACACAGTGATTATTGTTTTCCTGTCCAGTGGGTTCCTCATTCTGGGATATTCCCCATATCCCTGTTGCCTGCTTGAAAACTGCGTCTAAATCTACAATGGTCTTGGCTGAGGTTCAGATCCTGAAAGAAAAAAGAATATAGGCATGGTGAATGGGTTTCCTGAATTTGCTTGATGTTGAGGAACTGTTTAGTGCTTAACTGTTAATTGCTTTTGTTTTAGATTCACACAAAACTCAGAGAGGAATCATATTTCATTGGCTTAGTTGTCAGCTTTGATCAGAAATTCAGGTGAGTGAAGGAAGACTGGTAATAGACAACAAATGATGGTAATTTCATCTCACTCTTTGGGAGCGTTTGTGTGTGCTTTTATTTCACAAGTTAATAACTGTTGTGCAGCTGACCTCTGGATAATTTTCAGAAGTGTCAGATCAGAAGTGTTAACTTATTCCGCACTTAATCAGAGCAATGTGTTTCCTTCCAAATCTGGGAGGGCAAACGCAATAGAAGTTCATGGCTAAGATTAATTTTGCTTAATGACTAACACAGAGAATCATACCTCGAATACTGTGTTTTGTGCCTTTAGCTATCAGGAGGACATTGAAGTAATGTGAAGTAATGGCCTCAAGTTGCACCAGGGGAGGTTCAGATTAGATATTAGGAGAAATTTCTTCACTGAAAGGGTTGTCAGGCACTGGCACAGCTGCTGAGGGAGGTGGTAGAGTCCCCATCTCTGGAGGACTGAAAATATGGGTAGATGAAGTGCTTAGAGATATGATTGAGTATTGGACAGGTATGGTTTGTCTCGATCTCAAAGGTCTTTTCCAAACATACGATTCTGTGATTCTATGAATAGAGTTAAACACCCAAGCAATCCTTCATAGGTAGTGAGGAGAAGCAGCTAATTTTAGGATGTCATTCACTTCATCCACTTTAGACATCAACATTAGGATGAGATGAACTCCAACCAGATCTCCAATGGCTACAGTGAAAGTCTGGGGGGTTTTGGTGGATATAAGGGTTTAACCAGACTAATCACAATGGTTCAAGTTATGTGAGCTGGAAGGAAGACCTGTCCCCAACATCTCACCTAACAGCTTTCAGAAATGACTGGTATGGAACCTGTTTTAGAAATCTGTTTGTAAGAAGTCTTTCAGGGGGACACCTTTCTCGGATGAAAGGGAAGTCTGTGCCCTGGTGATATCTTGGGGTTTCATTCTCACCCAGGCTGTAAGAAGCCTTCCCACCAAGTATGACATTGTTCAACCAACCTTTAGCAAAATGGGATAGTGATGAGACTTGAAAACATCATAGTGCTAAACAGATGAGAAGTTGCAGTGATGCTGTGGATATGGCCTCTCAAGTATATGTAGGGACTTTTCCCTCTGGTCACTGTAAATACTTTGCTTAACCCTTTAGCTAAACAGAGCTTTTAACTAAATGACTGTTGGCAATATCTGTCTGGTAGCCACTATCCCCTTGTTTCTTTTAGCTGGCTGGATGAAACCCCAGTCAACTATGTTGCCTGGGCTCCAAATGAACCCAATTTTGCAAATAACGATGAAAACTGTGTGATAATGTCCAAAGATTTTGGTAAGTAAAATAGCAATGCAACATATTTGGTTGAAAACCTAGCAGCAGAAGCTAAACTGTTTGGTACACATTTAAATTTGAGGCCGCCCCACATAAACAGGTAGTGGAAACATAGTGTTAGATTGCCAAAACAAGTATGCTGTATTTTAAAACCACACCATCACTGTTAGAAAAGGAACATGCCACTGGGGAGGGAGGAGCTTTTTAGGGCAAAAAGTGTACATGATAACTGTTCCACCTGTCTCCAGCAGGTTTCATTTGTGCCTTATGAATATTGTCTGGGGCTGAATGCTGTGATGGTGCTACAGTGATTCTCTGTATTTCGTTTATTTACAGGCTTCTGGAAAGATGTAAGCTGTGCTGTGAAAAATGCCTTCATCTGTGAAAGGCACAATTCAACTTACATAGGATTTGCTCCTGTGGTACTTCCACCCCTGGGAGGATGCCCTGAAAATTGGCTTTTGTTTAATAATAAGGTGAATTGAAAAATCTCAGCCATATTTAGCAGATTTGCATAGGTAGAGAAAACAAATTTCCCTCTTATCTCACTATATAACTTCTGTCACTTTATACACTAGTTTATCAAGTGGTATTCTAATTAGCAGTGTAGCCAGTTTTCATATTGGGAAGTCTTTAATCAAATCTTAAAGAAGGTGAATTTGAATGTTTTAAGATATAATTTTTGTAATTGCCCACATACCTTTAGCCATAGTTACTCTTTCAGTTTCTAGAATTTTCTGTTTATTTCAGACATGCTTACTGCACTGAAATCCTCTTCCATTATCCTTACCTGCAAGCTTAAGTCCATTTTTCTGAGCAACACAGATGAAAAAATGAAAGGTCAGAGTTTTCATACGTAATAGGATATCACAACTCATCTAAAGTTGAGTAACACGAACAGCAATAAATGTCATATCATATGCAGAAAACAAGTAAGCATTATTTTTTTGCCATATTAGGGAAAAACACACCTGTCCATATGAACTTAAAAAAAAAAGCAAAGAACAAAACCAACATAGGAAAACCACAAATCAATCTGACAGTGAAATCAATAAGAAAAGTTTTAATGCATTCAAAGGGCATAAAAAGGCAGAAGCAGCAAATGCCAGTTAAAAAAAAAAAATGCCTTCTGGCCCTCAGAACACACACAGCCACAAAAAAACATTTTTACAGTGGTCTTCAGGAAAAATCCCCATGGGTTACCAATACACCACACAAAAGAGCCCTTCTTCCTGACACTGTTCTACTCATGCTGAGTGCTTGCACAAGCTCAGGCTTTAGCACTAAGTTTGTGGTATAGAATGGAAAGAACTTAACATGAGAGATGCCTGCCCCAAACTCTGTTCCCAAACAGGAAATAGTTTCAATCTCTCAAAAATTCTGCTTTCCAGCAACGTAACCTAAAATTTCTATGCATGTACCTTGGATATCCACTTAATTCCTCAAAAGCTGTTGGAGGTTGCCTGCCATTGCCCAATGCTAGCATTCGACAGTCCCTGGGTCTGTAAGTGCTTTATATGCATTTCTGTGTTCAGTTGAGTGTTATTCTTGCTGGCTGAAAGTATTCACATTTCAGCAGGCCCTCCATCTGCTGCTCTTTACATGTATAGACTAGAACCGAACTAAAAAAACAATTAAACCAAATAGTTTTAATAGTTTTTGACAACTGGAATTTTGTCTAATCCTTTATTCTCCTTGCAGTGCTATAAAATATTTGGATCCAGAGAAGAAGAGAGACTGACTTGGCACTCTGCAAGAAGTGCTTGCATAGAGTTAGGAGCAAATTTGGCCTCTATACACAATGACCAAGTGCAAGGTATGACATCTGAACCTTTTGGCAGTAAGTACAAAGTCAGTACATTTCACAATCTAGTGACAAAGCTGAAGTAGCCACCAGATCTAAGCAGCATAATCAATGAAGGAAGACCTGGAGCTGCTTGATACAGAGAGAAGGCTGGAGTGAGATAGGATGACATTTCCTGTCTCTTGACAAAAGCACGATGTGGAGAGAACAGAATAATCTATTCCCTGTGGCCTTGGAAGATGGGATAAATAGTAATAGCTCATAGTAATGAAATGCCCACAGTTATTCAAGTCAGAAGAAAAACATCCATCAGAAATTACATATGTGCAGTTGATGCTACCTTGGGGAAGACTGATTAATCCTTTGGAAATCCTTTCTAGCCCTAATTTCTATAATATTTCCAAGAAGTCGTTATCATTTTTATTCAAAAAAATCTTCCTTTTTAAAAAAAAAAAATCAAATTTCTTCAGTTAAATTGCCCATTATAATTTTTGCCTTTTACTATTAACTCATAGTCTAACAATACTGAACCTGATATTTACAATATTGTTAAAAGTTGATCAGTTGTTTTATTTAGGATTGTATTTACACTGAAGTTGAAGAAAGGCAATTCCTCAGCTAGTCTCTTTCTCTTCTCTTTTTTTTTTTTTTTTTTTTTATATAGCCTTCTTCTCCTTCCACCTAAAGAATGTTCCTGGTGAAACCTGGATTGGATTGAATGATATTAACAAAGAGGGTACATATCTTTGGACAGACGGAAGCCTTTTTGACTATTCAAAGTGGGCAACACAATTCCCATTTAGAGATAAATACATAAGAGTTGACTGGAATTATATCACAATAGAGGTAAGCAGAAAGAAAAAAAAATGCATAGCTTGGATACACACTCAATGTAACCAGACTAACATCTATCTCAGCCAGGATCCCATATTTCTGTGGCTTAAGATAGAAGGCAAATGAATAATATTTCAGAGATGCAGTTTTTAAAGCTGTATCCAGAGATTAATAGGCCCGTTCAAAGTCTATACTTACTATCATTACTTTGTGTAAGTCTAGAACTATAGAAATGGAGTGCTGTATTATAATTAACACTAGAATTAATTACAATTATTAGATTTTACTGAAAATATTTGGTATTACTTAGCTGGAAATTTTTTACTTTGTTTTATTTTTTCTCCTTGCAAAGCATGTACCCAAATGAAAGTCACTGAATTCAGTCCCGGTTACCATAAACTACATACTAAAATTAGCTTTGGTGCACTTAAAGAAATTTTGATAAACTGGCAGAAAGTTTTGCAGTAATCTGCCGTATAAAGTATATTTGCCTAAGATATATAATACAAGAAGTTTATTCTCCAAGAGACAATAAATGAAAATAAGAGCAAAAAAATTAGAAAAGAAAGCTATTAACTTTGTCGCCTCAAACCTGTTTCTATTATTTTGCCACACATTTTGCACTTCATATACTACAATTCATTTTTAAATTTTTCCCTAGACTGACTGTATTGCAATGACAAAAAGGTCTGCAGATGAAGTAGGGTACTGGGAAAACACTGACTGCCAGCATAACAAAAGTTATATTTGCCAGATGGACAGCAGTAAGTTTCACTTTTTTATGTTCTTCGTGGGAAGACTTCTACTGAACACTCCAACCCTATGAGTCTTCAGTTGTAATTGTCTAGCTGTGCCTGTAGTAGCCAGGGTGAGGAAGGCAGGACTACTTTCCCAGTTCATGAATTCCAGACACAAAACCAGTTCTGGGATAAACATTATAACAAAGGTTTTGGTTTTATGGCCTCTCCTCTACCAGTATGCCCATCACTCACAGAGGCTTTGATCTGTTCTGAAGAAATCTACACCTAAATTAATTCCCAGAACATGGAGAGCAGACAATTTAAAAGCAGGATTCACTTGCTTCATCCCAAGGTAAATGGCCAAAACATTAGATGAGCTATGCCTTAAAAATGCCTTTTTTTCTCTATTGATGGAAAAGTTTTGCTACCTGAGCTTTACTCACTTAGCACAGATACGGGCATTTGAATCAGGTTATTTTGCAAGTGCAAATACAAACCATAAAGACAAATCCACCAGACCTCCACCATAGCTATCTTAGCTACCTAGACAATAGATGAAGCGCAGCTTTCCCACCCTCAGCCCCACAGACCTACCCCTGCCTCACTTAAAAATCCTAAGACGCACTTCACTGGGAGCTTAACTAAGGTCAGTTAAAGTGGTTATTTTGCTTGTCAATCTCTAGCAATGCTTTTATATCACAAGACCAGCAGTAAAGAGAAGGGCAAAAGTTCGAGTTTTCTTTGTGTGTCCTCAGGGTGGGGAAGACACATCCGGATCACAACTATACTGCAGAGTCTGCAGGAATAGAAACAGGGAACTGCTGAGCAGCAAGCAAATACACAGGAAGAAGCCACAGCTGGGTCAGGCGCTTCACAGCTCTGTCCCATGCAAGTGCAGAAAGCTGAATGAGGGCATCACTAGCATGAAACAATTGCCAGGGCATTCACGATAATGATTGAACATGAAGGCAGTTTTTCTCCTTTTTTCTGTCCACATCACTAACTCTAGGTCTAGGCAGGGACCTGGACAGATTGGAGAGCTGGGCCGATTCTAATGGGATGATGTTTAATAAGTCCAAATGTTGGGTACTTCATTTTGGACACAACAATCCCATGCAGAGCTACAGACTGGGGACAGAGTGGCTGGAGAGTAGTCAGGCAGAAAAGGACCTGGGAGTGCTGGTTGACAGGAAGCTCAACATGAGCCAGCAGTGTGCCCAGGTGGCCAAGAAGGCCAATGGAATCCTGGCCTGCATCAGGAATAGTGTAGTAAGCAGGACCAGAGAAGTTATCGTCCCCCTGTACTCGGCACTGGTCAGGCCTCACCTTGAATATTGTGTCCAGTTCTGGGCCCCCCAGTTTGGGAAAGATGTTAGGATACTGGAGTGTGTTCAGAGGAGGGCAACGAAGATGGTGAGGGGGCTGGAGCACAAGCCCTATGAGGAGCGACTGAGGGAATTGGGGCTGTTTAGCCTGGAGAAGAGGAGGCTCAGGGGAGACCTCATTGCTCTCTACAACTACCTAAAAGGAGGTTGTAGTCGGGCAGGGGTTGGTCTCTTCTCTCAGGTGACCAGTGGCAGAACCAGAGGGCATGGACTTAAGCTTCGTCAGGGAAAGTTTAGACTTGATGTGAGGAAAAAATTCTTCACTGAAAGGGTGATTGGCCATTGGAATGCGCTGCCCAGGGAGGTGGTGGAGTCACTGACCCTGGAGGTGTTTAAAGGGAGACTGGATGAGGCACTGAGTGCCGTGGTTTAGATGATGGTTGGTGTTCGTGTTGGTGTTAGTGTTAGGTTATAGGTTGGACTTGATGATCTCAGAGGTCCTTTCCAACCTTGTGATACTGTGATACTTTGATACTGTCGTGGTCTTCTATTTCGACATATAGAATCTAAGGTACAACTAAAGTTTATTTTTCACTTTATCCTACATGAGAAAGAAGTAGCAGTAGAATTACAAACTTTGCTTAGAGTGAAATTCAACCTTATTTTGAGACTGAAGTGGTACAGAGATCCTGCACCATGCTTGTGCTTGGGAGGAATTTCACCTGCACTGCAGAAGGGAACCTATTGTGTCCAGTTCAATGTATGCCTATAGCTACACACCGCTCACCTTCTGCCTCTCACTAATCCCTGAATACCCTATTTACACTATAGTTACAAATAATTCCAAGTTACTGTTAAAATGTCTCCTGTGTTTTAAATAAGAAATCTTTACTTGCTGCTTGTGTTGCCACGCCGTCTTCAGATGTTACTCAAAAGTAATACGGCTATTCAGGCATCTAGTAATTTTCATTGTTTTCTCCCCTTGCTTTCAAATTTTTACCTCTTTCCTACAGAGCCTGAACTGTTTCATTCCACACCTGCTCCAGATTCTGATTTCATCCATTATGGTAACAGCAGCTATTTAATCTTTCCTTCTAAAATGAATTGGGAAGAAGCAAGAAAAGTCTGCAAGGAGAAATCTTCAGAGCTTGCCAGCATTTTTGATTATTACAGTAATACATTCCTGTTGCTGCAGGCAGTGAAATATGGAGAGTCCGTATGGATTGGGCTCAACAGTAACGTGGTAAGATCGATAAATTGTTAGGTGGTGCAGTTAAATGCTATGATCGGTTTACTCTCAGTGAGGAGAACTGTAGCCTGAACAGATATAGGAAACTCAGATTGGTGGAAAACATTCACTTAATTTGACTTCATCCATCTTAAAATCATTAAACCGTATCTTAGACCACGGAGATGGATGTGAACCTCTGACAGCACTGACCTCTCTTTACTAACTCTACAGGAATCTTAGACACTTAGGTGAAACTACCTAGTTAGCTTTTAGATGGCTGCTTTTAGGAGAGGTGAATTCTACTCAAAGGGACCGACAGGTTCATTAAGGCTAGTGCCTCGTGATCATGGGCAACTGTAGCCTTTTCATTACTTTTTGTTCAGAAGGGTTCACAAGACATACCACATGCCTATAAACGCTGTCCTTGTTACACCTGCTACGTCCCAAAGATTAAAACCAGTAAAAGCTATACTGTACCAGAACACGTGAACACAGAGAACCAGGTTCACTACTGTGTGAGGGAACATTCGAGCGAGCTTCAGTCTTACTAGCTCTGTGACTGAGCATCAAATTGCCTTTAGATTCTCAAGTGCATTGAGCAACTGCATATTCTCTGAACTATCATGATTCTATTTCATTGTTTCAGCTAACTAAACTACCTTGATAATAAAAAACAGCACTTTCATCAGTAATAATCTTTTAGGTAGTGATTGCTTTTACTAATTGTGATTTCATAGTGCTATATAACATAGCAAAACATGTATGTACATGTCATCCAGTATCTCTAGGAATAACCTACATTAAATTTTGGGTGAAAATAGCATTTCTGATTATATGATGCAGCAGCACTCTGAAAAATCCTGTTAGAAGGCTACATTGTTTGAGACAATTAACTAGTTGCTGAACAATGCATATTTCCATGATACTAACAGTGCCTCTCCTTACCAGACATGAATCCTCCTACTTGCAAAAGTCCACAGGACACCACTATTCAAATCAAAATAATAGTGTTTAACTCCTCTTACTATCAAAGATGTTTGGTTTTAAAGTAATAGAAACATGGTTTAGAAAGCAGTTAAAGTTCCATTGCAATCAAGGTTGGATCACCAAATATGTCCTCCTGGTCCTTATAAATGACTCACCAAAGCTGTTGCACAATGAAGCTTCCTGGTTCTTCCCATTCCCCAGGCAATATTTCTTGCCCTGATGTTGCTGAGCTCAGGAGGAACTTGTGTACCTGGCCCCTTGACATACCCAGGCACAAGAGTGAGATCACATTTTATTCCTCAGTTCCTAATGTCAGCAATATATGTCTGGGCCTGTTCCCTTTTCCTTGTAATTTTCCTAATTCTTCCTGGGGGGAAAAGGAGTGGGGGAAAGCTAAAAAAGACTCAAGACATCCTGTGCCTGCGTATTTCTCTTTTTCTCCTTGATAAACTCATAATTTTGTCAGATTTTTCATAGTGATAGCTGCTGTTTACCCCTGAATGTTTTTCCTTAAACTTTACTTGAATTTAGAGTCCTTATTTGACAGCCAGCTGAGACCTATTTCTCACTGAGATTTCCACAGCTTTCTTGTTTCTGTGCTCATGGTGACCTGACTCCTCTGGGATGGTGATTCAACCTCACAACATCGTCCAACAAGGGACTGAGCACCAACAGTACCCAGGAAGCATCATTTAGCCTTGAAAACACTTTCATGAGCTGTTTCAGCATGGAAGGCAACTTCTTCAATTAGTATTTAACCATACTAGCACAGATATACAAACTGAGCTCTACATATCACTGTTAAATGCGCATTTGTGTAAATCCACTTACCTGAAACAACAAATTAAAGTGTAGAAAAATTAAGTGAAATGTCTGTTTCAATTTTAGACTTACGGCTATTACAGATGGACTGATAAAAGGAAAATAATATTTTCTAATTGGTATTATGGAGAACCAAAACAGAAAATAGCCTGTGTCTATCTAGAGCTCAGTGGGACCTGGAAAACCGCTCCTTGTAATGAAAAACATCTTCCAGTCTGCAAAAAATCTGAGGGTAAGCTGTGGTGATGATGTTCATTCTTATGGCAGAAACCTTTCTGCTTTGACTAAAATACAAATTTCTGAGTATATATTAAGGAATAATAAGTCTGAGTATATAATATCAATACCTTTATTTTGCATGATTTTGATGGAATTGTTATTCACCAGCCAAGATACTGCCATTTTACTGGATATTACTCTACACTGCAGGTAGACAGAACATTGAGATTGTAGGGGCATTAAACATTTCACTTTGAATTCAGAACGTGAAACTTTTTACTGACAGATATTTTGTGGAAAAGACTTTAATCAATAAAATGCAGAGAATTTAAATAAATTTTGTTCCTTTAACATAAGCATCACTCATGCACTGGTTATGTATTCACTTGTTATTAGATTCTAAAAACTGAGAAAAGGTGCAAGAGTTGTATCTGGGGAAAATAAAGAGCCTGTTATTAACCGAAAGAAAAGGTCATACTTCATAGGGGTTCTGAGGGTGTCACCGAAGAATACTACAAATTAAAACTACAGGCAAACCTTAGGATGGGAGTGAACCTTCTTTCTTTCTCATTTGTATTAGAATAACCGCAGTTAACTCCTGTGACAAAGGCTTAATGGGAATTCGGAGTTTCTTTGATCTGTTTTGTGTATTATTTTAATACTTTTTCCGGGCCATGCTCTGAACTTTATATCTATTAATTTGCCACTTTTTAAAAAAAACATACATGTATTGACAGTCATTGCTTGAAGGAAAATAAGCAACGAGCTTCAGATTTTTCCAAGCATTGTCAGAATTAAAGATGTTCAAAGATTTTATGTAAAGATTATTATCTTAATATTAAATGGGAAATTTCCACAGTACTTAGGTGATATTTCGTCTAAAATCAAATCGTTACTTGAATCTATTGAGGGTTTAGGAGTTCTGTGTTTTTCTTTTTCCACTTTTTACTGTATCTTTTATTTATACAAAATTTTTGGTTATAACAGAAAACCTAGAACTGAAAAAATCTGAACACTCAAATATCCTTGAGACAGTCCAAATTTAGTTAATAACACGAAACAACCTAGTCTCACACTGAGCCATTCAACTGTGATTGAGTAGTTCTGCTCCTCATTGTCACTCTTAGCAGTCACTGATAATTCTAGCATCATGTGCCAAAGAATATTTTAAGCACTTTTAAGAAAGGAGCGTATTTTTTATATTTGATTTCATATCTGAGGAACACAAATCCCTGTTGAATGAAAGCATACATTTATCTCATTTCTTTTAGATGTACTTCCTTCTGATCCTCCCCAGGATATTGGACAATGTCCTGAGTCTGATCACATATCTTGGATTCCTTTCCGAAGCCACTGCTATAACTTCAATGCCAATGAAATGAGTTGGGCTCAATCTGTGACTCAGTGTGTTCAATCAGGTAATCACTATTTTTACCCAAAGACAGAATTTTAACCTTGACATTAAAAAAAATCACTTTTAAAAAGCCTTGAAAACTAATGCTGAAAACCCGTCAGATATGAAAAAATGGAAATTAATGTCTCATTCATTTTTAACCATTGATACTGTTTGATTTTCAGTTATATTGAAATTCAGGTGCTCATTTTTCGCTGTTTTTTTTTCCCAGCTGTGCTTGTTTCTTGTTATATTACTTAATTCACAAAATTTCTCTTTTTAGTGAGACTTTTAAAAGGGTTAGCTTCTTTCCAGCCTTAGCCCATCTCTTCTATATTTCTCCCCAAACAAGAGGAGAAATAAATATCAGAATTGTAATGACTGATTTTTTACACAATCCAAAAGTTGGTGCATATTCTGCCTGAAAGCCCTCACTTTGCCAGCAGGGCTCCCTGGCAACCTTCAGAGCCAGGACAGGGCAAATGCCTCCATCCCTCATCTTGGAGGCAATTAGTCCCGGCTGAGATTGTGAGCTGCTCCTTGGCCCTCTTCCATCTGTGCTGCTGAATCATCATCTACCTCATGCTAAGAAAGAGAAAGGGAAGAAATATACTGTCCAAAAGTTATGGGTCCTTTTGTTTCATGTCTTTTTAGATCCTCTTGGCCCTCTTTCTGCACCACCATCACCAGAAAAAATAATACTTCAGTTTCAATTGCAAATTTGTTTGTTGTGCGATATTACACACCATGAAATATCCTGCCAAACCATGAATAACGAATAAGTAACCTTCAATAATAGCTATGAAAAATGTTATCCAATTGCTTGAAAATAATGTGCACTTTGCCTGGTGTTTAAAGATTATCATCTTCACTGTGATTTCACATCTTTCATTTCTGATAACCACTCACAGTCTGTGCTGTTCTCTTACAGCTGCACACTACTTTCTTGTATCTTTTTAAATCCTTGCTTATTCCCAACCAGCAGGAGAGGTTTTATTATTAACCCTATCCCATATCAAAGGCTCTAACTACCACTGACTTCCATGGCAAGAGATACCTTTAATCATCTCCTGTTTGTGTTCTTATAGGTGGTACATTGGCATCTGTAGAAGATCTGGCTGAATCAAACTTTTTAGCTGAGCATGCAGACTTATACACAAGCAAGACTAGTGGCTTTTGGATAGGAATATACAGAAATGTAAATGGTAACTATTCTAACTTCTATAAATAACCATAAATAGGCTTCATTAAATGAACACAAATATGAAGAAGATACACAGATGTTTTTAAGGTACTAATTGACATACAATAGAAGAAAAACAAAGAGATAGATTGGTAGCATATAACCTAAAAATTCTTGGAAGTTGAGGGTTTTATCCAGTAGGTGCGAAAGGCTGTAGAAAAGAAATTTGCTTCACTTCAATTATGGGTCTTGGAAATTGCATGGATCCACCAAAGGGATGGCAATATCTTGTCTACGTCTGGTTCAGTGGCAAAGATGTGAAGAAGTGATAAGAATATCTCTTGAGCGGGACAAGACAGAAGATACTGTTCTTTATGAAACTAAGATCTAACATGTAATTTCAGTGGTCCGTACTTGAGGCAATCACAAGCCCTCATTTCTAAATTTGGACCATCCAGGAATCACTGTAATTGATAATAATTTTGCACAGCTGTTTGCAACTACAGTGTCACTAAGGGCCTTCACAGAGCAATGACAAGCAATGTCATATATCCATCCCTCTGACCTCAGCCCTCCCTGAGGACGTCTCCTATTCTTTGTCTGTGACAAAGCCTTCTTCACCTTGTTTGCTCTGTGCCCCAGTGGGAAACATGTCCTGGTTGGCTCTCATCTTCCCATAGCTGGGAAGAACCCACATGGGAGTTGTGAGTGTCTGGCTGGACCCGACAGCATCAGGCTTCTCTGTATGGAGAAAATCAGGCTGCTGGCTACCAGCAAAAAAAAGAGTGCAGTGGAAAACATGCATCTGGAAGAAAATAACACCAGCACCTATCCACATTCAGTCAGAAAGGATGAGGGTTTTTTTATTTTAACTTGCTGATTCTTCAAAATTTTTGATTTAGAGGTAAAAAAGAAATATTTTATTTTTAGCTAAGCTTTTTAGTAAAAATTGCTTGATCTTCAATGAATACTGCTAAAATAATAATTTAGAAATATAAAATATAAAATCCTAGCTTTCTTTATGTTTCAGTTTGAAACTTTTGTCCCCTAGAAAAAAATATGGGGATATGCAAATTAAAAGTTATGATTGGCAAATCTGCAAATCAAAATTTGAAAAAACATTTACATTGTTTTTAAGAAGACAATAAAAAGAAATAAAGTGCTTTAGAAAACAACCACAGAGGGAGATTTTGAATAAAGTAGTACTGCTTTATTAGGCCAAGTAAAGTAATTATACATTAATAATCACTAATATTAATTTGATGTAGAACTATTAATGTTGTTATTACTATTTGCAACATTAGGGCAGCTGCTTTGGCAAGACAACAGTGCCTTAGACTTTGTAAACTGGGGTGAAGGAGAGCCCTCAGACGAACAGCGTGATTACTGCGTGGAGTTGTCTGCATTCTCTGGCTACTGGAATATCCTTTCCTGTTCCTCCCAAAGGGGTTTTATTTGTAAGAAACCAAAGAGTAAGTGACTTTAATATTTGCTCTTGCTGTTTGTACTTTTATTTCAGCAGTAATTACAGAATATGGTCATTACAAAAGACCAATATAAAATACTGTATCTACCATTTTTTCGTTATCACTTGGTTCAGTGTTCAGAAAAATCTAACATGAATATATAGCTATCCTTTTCTTTGCCTACCCTGTTCATGTTTTATTGCTTCATAAATTCAGACTTTCTTGCATTCTGTGGTGAATATTCAACTAAAACTAAAGTTGATTAATATCTGGAAAATTTTTTAACTCCTTTGTTGTTTTGCTCTCTTCCAACATAAGCACATATTCCTTCCTGCTAACATTTGTATTTGCTTTCTATGGAACAATGATAGCATCAACAATATGCTTTTCTTCCTCTTACTGTACTATGATACATGCTGTTCCAGTAAGAGATGGATGAAGCAATTCCACTAAAATAATAACTGAACGGAAGCATGAACCAGAGCACATATAGTGACTTTCGAAAATAGTAGAAGTGTTTTGGGTTGTGGTTTTTTTTTTTTATATTGTGTTTCTGTGTAACTGAGCACCATCTGCTTTGGTCAGGAAGTAGAAATATCAGAATATCGTGAGCCAAGAAGCCATGTGGTATTTTTGAGTTTAACAGTTAATTCTGAAAAAAAAAAGTACGATTTCCTGTCCTCTTTCGTAACCCCAAGGTTTAGGACATTTCTGAGGTTCTGTCCTTTCCTCTTGCAGAACAAAGCTGCAGCTGATGGGGAAAACAGCCATACACATTCATAGTGGTGTCAGAGAATTTTCTGAAAAGAAAAATTCTGGTTTTAGTGAAATTTCAGAAAGCTAATTCTTAGTTACCAGATATGCCAGAAAGCAGAATCTCAGTGCCGACACAAGTTTTATCTGTTGGGTTCAACTGTGAGTGGACTCTAGATGCAATGCCACAGTACAGATAATATTCCCTGGCATCAGGTTCTCCAGCGGAATGGTATTTCAGCATAAACAAATATAACATTACAGTGAGCTCTGCATCCTTCCAATGGTAACAGCTGAATTTCCTTTGTGCTTGCAAATGCATTGGAGCTTAAAGTGATGTTGTGTTTCTGCAGCAGCAGCCTGGATCTTGGTGATTCCTACGATTCGACTCTCCCTGCGGCTCCCTCTGCCCATGGGAAGATCTGCTCTTGCACTGGGCAGCATCCAGACCACAGCCAGTGCATTGAGAAAAATCTTGCAGATGGCGCCCTCTTTACACAGCCAGGAAAAATGGCATAAGAAAGCTTGAGCTTATAAATGTAATTATAGATGCAAATGAATATTAGTAAATTAAAATCTGCTGGGTCTCAAAGGAACTGTGTGCAGTATAGGAAAATTGTCAAGTATTCTCAGCATTCGATCAAGTTGTTCCCAGTCTCTGCTGGCACGAAGACCCAGTGAAGGAGTCAAGAGTTTAATGTTAATCAGGGGAGAAGAGAGAGTCCATCTAAACCAGCAGGAAACTACCTGTGCATGGAGATTCTTTAGTTATTAATAAAGAACTGAGAAAGGGACTTTAATAAGCAAAATACTGCAGTTTTATTACAGTGAATATCAGGATAAAAATCAATCACACTTCTTCTCTGTTAGTTTACCAAATATGTTTCCAGGAGAAGTAATGTTGCATCGTTGAAGTGCAGGTTACCAAACTTTTTACTAACATGGAACTGTCAGGATGAAAATGTGACCTTTTTTAATTTTGACTAAATGTCTATATCTTTGACAGCTATTCTTAAAGCAACAGCAAACATAGAAAGTAGGATTTCTTTCTCCTTTCCAATATTTTCAGAGACATGAAAAGCAACACTTCAGTTTCTTTATTAATTGGTATTTATTATGTATTTGTCTTTCATATATTTCTCTATATGATCTTAATTTACTTAGTTGCCATTTAATTCATTCCCAGCATAGTTTAACAGCACTTATGAGACACTTAGGGCATCCCAGGACAAATAAATATTTTGGTAAATTGATCACACGCTCTTTCCTCCTTTTGCATGCGAAGTTCTATGAGGGGGAATGACACAGAGACATTATGATAAATTTTTAACAAAAATATTATCCTAAAACCCCCATACAATAATACCTACATCTTAATTATCATAGTTTGTCTGCACACACTCCTATCCTTGACCCAAAAGAACAGTGGAAGAGGCCAGGAGATGTTCAGATTATATTCAAATTCCTTCATAAGTGTGGGTTGCTGATAACAACCTGGTAATTAAGGGATAAATCAAAACAATAGTTTTCAGTACTCTTCATATTTATTTATGTCTACCGTATACCCATTTCTATTTGCTTTGTATCTATTTACAGATGTCAAAAAGGACAGAGCACATGGTCACGTGAATACATGGGTAATACTTACTCTGGTCCTCATCATTTTATTAGGGATGGGCTTTATGATTTATTTCCTATTCAAGATCAAATCTCAAAGTGAAACTGAAGGAGAGGCAAGGCGGAACAGAACAACACTAGAATACAGCCATGCGCTAACTGGAAGGGATGATGAAAATGATTCTTCCAACAACGAAGAAAAACATGAATACAGCATTGTCTAACGGGATAGATAACAGGAAAACTATATGGTCAAGCTCAAAAGAAATCTAGCCAGAACAAAGGAAATATTAGTAAAAGTTCCATGCAACTGAACTAAAATTAACAATTATTCCTTTGGTAAGGATAAAGAACTATTGCTCTATGCTCTTCAAAGAAAATCTCCGGACTAAGACTTGGTGCTGTATAAAATGGCTAATTAAAGAAGCACGAAAAATAAAAGAACTAAAGGGAATCTAGATTTTAAAGTTATCAATTAATGCTGTAGTGTTCTCTCTTTTTAGCGATTTGTGGCAGCGTAATATACAGAGTCAAATGCAGACATATAGTGAACACTCTTTGCAGAGCACCGAGGGTCAAAGACTGCGCTTTGAGAATACATCTTACCACAGTGTACTGAAGAGTGCATAGTGTTACACAAGAAAAATGAAGTTTGGAATGGACAGAGATTTACAGGAATCTTTTTTTCGCTGTTTTGCTCTTTACAGAAGTATCTTCTTTTCCGTAGTATCATAACTGAAATGCAAATACTTATTTATGTTGTCTATGACAGACTGAAAAAAAAAAGAAAAATATCTCAAAGATCTCTGGGATAAACAGACCTTTACAAAGTGCATAGAACTCTATAGGAAAAGTCATTGGGAAGGAGAGAGTCACATGACATTGGATTGCTGGACTGTAGCTATCGCAATCAAGGAAAATATGTTGGAGAGGATAGGGAATGAAGTGTGTGCTGTACTCAAACTATTTTCACTGACAGTACTCTTAATCTTACATCTTCTCTTTTTTTTGTAAATACTGATACCGAATTGGATTCAGTGCTGTTTGATGGCCAACAAAAAAAGCCAGGCAAATTAAAAGACATCAAAAACTCCACACACCTGAAATAATATAATTTGGATATTTCAATAGTTGTCTGGTAATGCATCTCTGAAGACCCTATACTCCAAATATGGGTTTCTTCTCTCACACTACGTGACATTTTACCTTTGCAGAATATATTGTGAAATTTGTCTTCATAGTAAAGCCATGAAAATGAGAGAAGATTCCAAAGGCAATCTCTGCTGAATATTACTCCTCTTTTTCCTTCAAAACAAATAAAGAACTTTGCATCATAACTGAAGTTGATTTCCACTTAATAAACTGCTGCAGCTCTTTTTTAATGTTTACAAGTATTCCTCTTTGCTTGTCTCATTTACTCTTGGTAAAAAGAAAGAATTCTTATATATTAAAATTCATTTTTACATTATGGATTTAATGGTTTTGAAAGGCTGTTTTTTTGTCAAAATTACTAGTTAATGGAAAGATTTGTAAAGATTTGGGTAATTTTTATTGGTTCTCCTAAGATAAATTCACATGAAATAACAGCACAGTAGTTTTACCAGTTGATAAATGTGCAAAGACAAAAGCTAAGCTTTTGTATAGTGCCCAGTTTGTCAAGTTACTGGGGAAAAATTAGATTTTCTTAGCTGGGTTTATTTTTCACACTGAAATATTCAACATTGCTCAGTGCATCAAATTGAATAAATATATCTTTTGTAGCAATGAAGATCTATCTGTTTTTTTGTTGTTGATGTTGAGTTTCCCAGTTATGCATGTAGGAAAATTAAAGCGTGTCCATTCAAAGTGCACTCCCTGCTTCTTTATCTCTGAGGGTCAGGACTTCACAATCCCAGAGCAGAAACAAGAAGTTAAAAACACGAAAGTTAAAAATAATTCAGTGAAATTGTGTTGAACTGTTCAGACTTTGCAAGTTGCATTCAAATGGAAGGAAACTTCACTTTCAGATACAAAGTTTGAATTTTGTAATTATATGCAGATTTCAAATTACCACGTGACAGGATATTTCCTTATTTAGAGCCCAGAATTTTGTCTTTCAACTAAAACTCTCCAAAACTGAGAAGGACCCAGCACCAACTGGTTCCTTAAGGATTTCTACTGCAGCAACTAATTTCATCTCATATCCTTGTGAAGAATGAAACACTTGAGTCTTTCTACAGCTTTAGTTTTCCTCTCTTTTGTTAATACTGCTTTTCAGACACTCGGTGAGTCTTTGTTTTTTTATCCCCTGCAAAAGTGGATGTGAAAGTGGGCGTTTTTGTTGTCAATCATTTGTTATGTCTGCTTTGTGAAGTATGTGGACTTCACTACTTCATAGTCTTTGTTTGTATATGTGGCTGAGTTATCAAAAACAAAAAATAGAAAGGAATTAAATAGGGTACTGTATTTATATCTCCTAGCCTTACAATGAGATTGTGTGGGATGAGGTGAAACTTGTGGATTGATGTGAGATGCAACACTGAGTGGATACCAGTGAAAAAAAATACTGAAAAGATCAAAGTCAGGAACAGCCCTGGGATAACCATTATGGCTTTTAGAGTAAGGATAAGAGGCGTACTTAAGGCAAGGAAGCTGACCAAGGAGAGACCACAGCTCCCTTTTGATGTAAGGATGGTGATAGTGTTCAAGGACATCTTTCCTTTATCCTTATATTCATTAGATCTGTGGAGGAGTAGAGTACAATCACAGCTTCTGAAAGCATACACTGCTGTGTGAACAGTGCCAGCACTAGCCTGTGCAAAAAGGGGGCCTCCCCTCTGCTCTGTAAGCTGGGATCCAAATCCATCTGATAGCCCAAACACAAACTTCACAGTTTCCAGCCAGAACTCCTAGTATTAGACCTAAAAATAGTATGAGAAGCAACAGCTGAAACTTAGGACACTACACTGAGAACTTAGCAGTAAGAAACAAAAGATCAAATAAGATTTAAAACATTTTTTGTCTAAATGGACAAGGAAAGAAGAAACTAGGTTTTAGCTCCAAATTTAGATCCAAAGAAGTGAAACTTTCACATATTACTAAGCTGGTCAAAGTAATGCAGGGACATTTTAGGAGAGCTTGAGCATTAAATAATGATATGCTAACAAGAACTGTTCTTCCTGTCACAGCTTCATTAATCAGAATTTCCCAGACAGTTTCTGCTTTGTTCATTACTCTGCATTGACTGTGATCTAGTATCCTAGTCCTGGCTTAATAACTGAATGTGGTGTTCGGAAGGGTTTGTCAACCTCCCTTGTGTGGTTATTCTCTCAGATGGATACAGGGATGATGCTACATCTCTGTTCCCAGCTAGGAATTTGAGGCACAGAGAACTGAAGTGCAGAACCTTCCTGTCTTGTTGCATAGGTCCCAGAATATTCCCTGTAGTCTAAATGCCACTCTGCCACAAATTAAAGCCACATATGCTCTCTGACATTTTGAAAAGCAGGCAGTTGTGTTCCCAGACTGATGCCCAGCCCTGAACGACCTGCTTTATGCATTGGCAGGAGTACAACTGCAGTACTGGTCAGCCCTTCCCAGCAGAGCCTGCTTCTCTTGATGGAGCACTAGATTAGGCTACCTATAACCCTCTGAGAGTGTTAGCTAGGTTGTTCAGCATTAACGTTCTGTCTTTCCATAATAATGCACAAGTACAGAGCCACACACCTGTAGTGTCTTTACCTCTATATACTACCTGGTGTTGGTCCTTCTGAGAGATTATTGTATGAATAATGTTGACTTCTTATGATAGATGTACTAATGACAGGATACCGGAACAAGGAAAGACAAGCCACTGTTCCACGGTTTTTCATCCAAAAGCCCCCTCCAAACCATAACAGAACATGACAATTCCAGAAGGAGCAAGAGTCAGAGAAGGCTCAATTCACTAATTGTACTAAGCACAAATGCACAAATGCAACTCAGTGGAGATGCATGTAGCATGACCTAAATCTATAGTGCATGTAGTGACAGCAAACTTCTAAATCTTCAGTAAGGTCTCTTTTAAAAATCTTGAAAGAAATGTGTAATTTAGGAGGAATTTAGAAAAACATAATCTACTATACTCATGAAAAATCCATAATAGTGATGACATTTCTGAAGCTGTCATGATGTATTTTATGTGCTCTTATTCCTCTCTATTGTGTTCGTGAGCTACACTTATGTTTCCTTCCCAGGAGTAAACAGAAGTCTTGAAAATGCTGTTTGATCTTTGCGAAAGTGACTCAGACCTACAGTCTCTTGACATGAGCCAGATCAGCACAGAATCAAAAAGCACAACTCTTTCCTCACCAGCTCCCCTTGCCATGGGTCCACCATAAATATCCTAATTCTAACTATTTCGTTTTACAGATAACAAAATGTTTTTAATATACAATGAGGATACTAAGCTCTGTTTAATTGCTGAGAGTCCTCAAGCAGTCACCACAGCTGTTTGCAACAAAAACACTGAGTTACAAAAATTCAGGTGGGTGTCTGATCGCCAGGTGATGAGCGAGGCATTTGCACAATGTCTGGGAGTGCCCTACAAGCAAAACCAGGCTAAAGTTTCTCTGTACCCCTGCACCAAGAAAAGTGAATTCCAAAAATGGGAGTGCAGAAATGCAACCTTGGCAATCCAAGGGGAAGATTTATTTCTCAGTGTTGGCAAAAGAAGAGAAGACAACATCATGTTGAACACAGGATCAACGGCGATGAATAAATGGAAGATTTATGGAACCATGGATGATTTGTGTTCTCAAGGCTATGAAGGTAAGTTTAAAGGTCAACCTTAACAGTGTCTTGAAACCATTTCTCTGCCTCACAGAAAGAGCCCTTTGTTTTCTGCTTCCCTTAGTCTAACATGATCTGTTCCCCCTGAGGCAATGGTGGACTGGAGGATGATTAGTTCAAATAATCTGGCCCCTGTCCCTCCATTTTTGGAGATCCATAGGTGTTAAGCTTCAGAGAGAATGCTGTATGTGCAAAATGTGTATTACTTTTCTTTACTTTAAAAGCAAAAGGTGGGTCTAGGCTACTTTTAATTATTTTAAAGCACTTTACATCTCTGTATAATAGTACTAGTGAAATTGCTTTACCAGTGTTGGATGATAGGAAAAAAATTTAAGGTTAGTACTCTAACAGTATATTTAGGGACGGAATTTCATGCACACTATCATTCAGTTCTTCTATGAGATTTCAGATGCCAAAAATCACAAATATTTAACAATTAAATCAATGATGTATTTTTAGAGAATGATGGGAAGTTAATCCACCTTAAAATCAAAATAATGATATTTTTAGAGAATTATTTTAAAATACATGAGACAAAAATCAGTACAGTTTTTTTTCGTAGTTCTTGACTACATTGTGAAATTGCTCTATTTCCAGCCACTACCGCTGGCAATATCATAAGTAAATTGTAACTTGCAAGACTTGCCCAGAACTTCCTCAGAAGGCACTGCTGGTGACAGTATGTCACCAGTTTCACTGGTGTAGCATTCATATCATTTTCTTCACATATGTACAGTTACATAGAGAATTGGGTCCCCCAGATTCCCATATCTTTATTATAATTTCTCTTTTGCCCCCTCAGATCTGTTTACGCTGCTTGGAAATGCCAATGGAGCTCCATGTGCCTTCCCCTTCCAGCTAAGTGGTAGATGGTACGCCCAGTGCACGGCTGCCGGCAGGTCAGACGGCTTGCTCTGGTGTGCAACAACCCCTGACTTTGACGCAGACCATTTGTATGGGTTCTGTCCAACTGGCAGTAAGTCCCAAATGCAGATATAGATGCCATAACACAACATGGTTAGGTAAATATATCAATACTGAGATGATGTTACCGATATGGAAAGGAAAAACCTCGTAATGACTTTATTTAACTCAACAATGTCCCTACCATGCCATAATATCCTTTATAGAAGAAACAAAATTTTCTATTAGTCCACAGTCAGGCTGAAAGCTGTCTGGGTGTGTCCATTAGTAGCTAACACCCAGGAAAAGACCAGTATTCTCTAAACACAACTGCATTCAGTATAAATGCTGTGAAAACATGCTACTTACAGGCTAATTCTCCTTGCTCCATTGGCATTTATGGTAACAGTAGTAGTATCTTTTCTACCCAAGCAAAACGCAGTTCTTTATTACAATATTAGTCTATAGTCCATGGAAGGACGTAGCTTGTTTTCTGAAAGACATAGAATAAGAAGATTGGCTCAAAGGTCCGACTGGAATAGGAGCAGCCTTTCCATTGTTGTGTTTCAAACAACATTACAAGATCATGTTATCTGAACAGATAAATGTATGTGCAACTCAGAGCAGGATGAAAGACACCAAAATATGGTGTTACTGAAGATATTAAAAATGCTGTTTGAGACCTAATTTTTCAGTGCTATACCACCAACTCACTACTTGTCATTTTGATAGGAGTATTGCACTGGGAAACCAGGTTCAATTCATTATCAACCACCAGCAGCACCATTTTCACTGCTATTACTAAATATTATTTGCTGGTGTAATATTGGATGTATTAGCTTAAAAAAAAACAAACCAACCAATCAACCAAAGCAAACCCTAACCAAAAAAATCCTCAACCCAAAACTACTCTCACTTTATAAACAGGGAAACATGAAGAACTTGGCATTATAAAATTGTCGGGACACTATCACTAACACTCGGGTCTACAGTTAAAAAAGAACGTTAAAAATCCGAAGAGAATCAATAATACCAAAATACGATAAAAAAAAAAGAAAACATTGCTTCTAATGAATAGTTCAACACAGTAAATATCTTTTCCTCAACAGAAGAGAAAGTTAAGGACAGTTGCTAATCATATCTTATCAGCACTTGCCCAGGGAACACTTTTGCTAACAGTAAGCTCTCAGAAGACAATTTCTAAATTTCAGTTACCTAAAACATGTGCAGACTAGAAATTAGGCACACATTCAAAAAATGCATTTAATGATGGCACAGTTTAAAAAACAGAATTTCCATATTTTTAGAAATATTTACATTTTAGTTGTATTTCAGCCAAGAACTAATTTGGGCATAGCCTATGAGCTACTGAACAGGGTTTGAGAGCAGATTATGAGCAAGGTGCAGTTTTGCCTTACTGATCTCTCTACACAATGTTTTTTTTTACCTGGAGGTTGTCAGGTTTGACAGGCAAAACTGAAAGTAAAAAATGAAAGGCCCATCTCTGCTAATGCCAATGGCAAACCCTCTGTTTTACTTAACAAAGAACAAGCTAACAGAAGAGTATAGGGTTTTGGGGTCTGAGGCTTATTTGCTCAAGAATCTCACTTCAAAAGTAAGCTTGTAGTGAAATTTTCTCATAGCATTTTGTGTAAGATGTTTATAACAAACTGTAATACTAAAACTGTTTCCTCTCACACAGACAATGACAGATTTTGGAGTGCAGATCCTTTAACAGGAACCTACTACCAAATGAACTACCAGTCAGCTCTCACATGGCACCAAGCAAGGAAGAGCTGCCAGCAGCAGAATGCAGAATTATTAAGTGTCAGAGAGATACATGAACAAATGTATCTAAAAGGTGAATTAATAAGCAAGACTCTGTAAAAGAGTATCTAAGTTTTTGACTGATTGCAAATGTTTCAGTGTTTTAATCACTTCACAGTGAATAGCTGATTTAATAATACTATATGTACTGCTAGAGAAATAGCACAATTACTGTAAATTAAGATTTTTATAGGTAGAACCTTTGTAAGTTGTAGAATTGCCATTTGTCATTATTACTATTATTATTATTTCAAAGAAAGTTAAGAATTTACATCTAATTAAGGAAAAGTTGGCTCCAGATCAGAAAATACCAGAAAGGCCCCAGAAAGGGACGTTTCAATAAGGAAAGTCATTATAGACGGCTGTCATTACATGACCTTTGTGTTAGGAAATCAGTATTCTTCACGTATATATAATGAAAGACATTTTTGGAAATATAATACAGATTTTATACAAAACACTATTAAAAATCTAGAGACTTACTGGATTGATGCACAGACTGTAGAATGAAGGCCCCGTATCAATTCGATCAAACTATGGCAAACTTGTAACATATATTAACAACAGCAATTCAGTTTTCAAAGCTAATCGCTTGAATATAACTGCAGGATAGAATTAAAATTAAGATAAGCTAATATACAAAATAGTCTTATACCATTCTCTACCCTTTAACTACAGAATAAACTCTGAGTTTATTACCAGTAAACATGGATTCTGTACTGAACTTAGAAATCTTCTTCCTCTAAACTTTTAAAATGTAGATAATTTCCTAATATCTCATTAGAATTCAACTCTTTTGGTTATCTAGATTTGATTGACAGCAAGAGATCCTCTCTCTGGATTGGACTTAACAGCCTGAATCTCAACAGTGGCTGGCAGTGGAGCCGTGACATTCCCTTCAGATACTTTAACTGGGCACCAGGTAGCAATAATTTTTTTTGACAGTTTTTGGAATGAATCTTTCCTGACAGTATGATGACTGCATATTAATTACAGTTCTGTGGTACTCCCTATGAACATGAGGAAATGAAGTTGAAAGCCTTAAGAGACATGAGATTAAAAAGCTGAGAATGATGTTGTTCTTCACTGTGTATCGCAAAGAGTTTCAAGCAGAAGAGTTAACTAAACTCACCTCCTATCAGAAGCAGATAAAGCGAAAAGCACTAGTTGACAAGCAGATACTAGGAATGCCTTCAAGTCTGTTAAAACCTCTGTATCTCTTCAGCTTTCACAAGGGTTATCAGACCCCACATCCTGCAGGGATGTCTGCTGTCACTGAGTGACAGTCTTTCAAAGCCTTCTCCTTCATGTTTTATGATTTTCTTCTTTTCTTCTTTCCTCTTTAACATTCAAGAGAGACTGCAAATAGAGTTCACAGCATTGGCAATTTATGTCTGAAATTTGAATTAACGATTGTCTTGTCAACAGATGGTTGCAGCAAATGCTGAATGTTTGTTTGCTGAATAAACACAACATATTCCATCTTTTGGCCTTCCCCAAGTCTCAAACAGGCCACCCAGAGATGCTGAGTCTGGTAGAGGATTTTCTACCTTCTTCTAAACTGGTCAAATTCCTTAAGTCTTGCAGAAAAAAAAGCAGCTGGCTCTCAGGTAGAGCAGCCAACACCCTTGGAGTTCCTGTATCCCCACACGATGGCTGTTTCGATGCATTAATCTACACATTTCCAGTTTACTGGAAAATTATTGCCAGTTGTATCTTTTGGGGGGAGAAAAAGTAAAAGTCATGGCACTGTAGACCTCTCTGAGAAGAGAGAACACTGACAATTTCCCAAGGACAGTGGGCCTGGAGAACCTCCGAAAGCGCTGGTTGCAGAAGGAGGCAGGGTAGAGACACACAGTGAGGAGGCTCAGCTTGTGACAAGGAGAAAATCTGCAGCTAAGCTGCTGAAAGGACATGAAGAAAGGACCTTTCCAAAGGGGCTGAGCAGAACACTCTTGTTCCAGTACACCACTGAAAGCTGCTGGACAAGAACCTAGCATAGAAGGGAAAGACTGCCCTGCAAGCATATTATAGAAGTGAGATTTGTTTTCACGTGAGGTTTGGTATGCCTTATCCAAAAGATGTGCCTTATATTTTATTTTTTAAAAAATCCACATTATTATTTTTGTGCTCTAATAAACACAGCTCTAGAAATCAGAAACCTTTTAACACGCTTCCATAAAAAGCTGTCAGGCTTTGTGCAATACAGGTTCCCATCACTCCATACTCTGCTTCTATGATTCTACTCAATTGTAGACATCATATTTCACAGATCTGTGACATTTCACTTTCATCTCTTATTTTAACAAATAATATTAATTCATTGAGCTTGTTTTACCTTTAAAATTCAGAGTTAGAACTCTAATTTTCAGGTTTTGAAATTTCTTTTCATTGTTAGCAGCTGATGGGCCTTCATTTGAAGAATGCTCTTCTCTGTTCACATCTGTAAAATTCCTTGTCTGAATATAAACTACATTAAGATGCTGCCTTACTGTGTTCCTGCCCAAAAATATTAGCTCAGATTGTGTCTTCTGATTTCATGAATGTAACTGAGTGGTTTAGAGCTCATTACTTAGTCCCATCAGCATAATTTTGTGCTGACCGCAAATTGTGTGTAACATTAGATGTTTCATGAGCTATGAAATTATGAACTCTTGATTTCCTACAGTCTGTGTACAGCATTGCAACTGTAGTAGCACCAGTAACCCCTTCAATGTCTGGACTGTTCAGTCCAGCATATATTGACTGGGTAACAACATAATTTGTTCCTCAACTTCGTTATGAGCTAAATATTCCTCAGCAGATGTATGGCTGACCTTCATGCACAGGCTGATTAAACACGTAGGGGAGCAAGGAAAGGACTTGCTGAAGCCTTTCCATCAGAGTGGACTCAAAATTCAGTGTCACTTCTGTGCAAACAAACCATTTTCACAAAACCTCCAGGAATATCTTATTGTTGAGATCACAATTCTGCAATCAAATATGGTGTGAACTCATTTCTTTCTCTCCAGCAGAAAGATAATTGTAGCAATGAATTAATGAGTTCGTAATTGACACATGAAAAGGCTGGAAGTAAACTGTTTTTCCAGCTGCTGACATAAAACCTGTGCTATATAAAAATAATTTGTTTTTTTTATTCTATGAAGGAAGCCCTGAGTATGAGCCTGAGAAACTCTGTGCAGTACTAAATCCCAGAAGAGATGCTAAATGGGAAAACCATCCGTGTGAGCTGAAAATTGGCTACATCTGTAAAAAGGAAAACTCCACACTGGATCCTTTCATTCTCCCATTAGGTATGTCCAGCAAATAAAAACCATTTAATAACGACAGAAGTCGTGCAATTTAAATGAACTTTAAGGGCTATTTAAAATTTAAAAAAACCTAAGCATTGTCTTTTGGTTTTGTGCTTTTATAGGTGGCACTGAAAAAGTATGCTGTTATTTCTTTTACTAATATATATAAATATTGGAAATGTTCCTGGAAGCCAGCCACCACACAATTATTTTATATTTCATGTTATTATTCATGATTCTATAGGCATTATTCTAAGCCACACACTGTCTCACAATACCATGGACTACATGGATATGAAAATAAAGTTACAGATGACTCACCCTTCCTGCAGTGCATTCTAATGAAAACATGGAGACTTATCACGGTCTTGGAAAAACTGCACCAATAGGCTCAAACCATCTTCTCAGGGTGACTGCATGTAACCTCGAGAGAAAGCAAAAAAAGACCAAGTTCCTTCAGACCACTTTTCTAGTATGCTTTTCTCCAATTTATTTAATGACATTTAGTATAGAAAGCCACCTGTGCGGAGAAGTAATTGTGCTGCAGTAACAATGCCTTTATGAAATACGTAAAATTTAATTGGCTGGGGCATATTGTGTGAAAACATTATAAATGGAATTTCAAAATATTCCTCTGTCCAAAAGTTTACTAGTGGTAACTAGTGAAGCCCAGTTACCACTGGTTCTGTTATTTTTCTCATTTGTTTATATGCAGTATGTTTTCTGTAAAAGTTGTGTGCAACAGCGACAGACTGAAATGTCTTTAATGTATGAGGAATGAACAGAAGTACTGTTTATTTATAATCACTTTTTTCATTCTAAATATGTAATTTACATTCTAAAAATTTAATTCTAAATTAACTGATTTTGAATGTAATTGTAGTTATCCTAGACTTCTGATTGCACTGTTTAAAATATTGAAATATCTATTGATGTTGAGGGGATGCAGAGCCTGTTAAATGCCCAGAAGGATGGTTGCCCTATGGAGATTACTGTTACATAATTCACAGAGAACCCAGAGCATGGCGAGAAGCCCTACTTTCCTGCAATGACAACAATGGCAATCTGGCCAGTATCCACAACCCTGAAGAGCATGGCTTCGTACTGTCTCAGCTTGGCTACGGTGAGTGTTTCAACAGGGCAATATTTGGAGAATTATATTATTAAAAATTTTACAGGATTAAAAAAAAAATCTTATTTGTTTGATATGAATATTTATAGGAAAGCCCAGAGATATATCATTTTAAAAAAAAATAAACGCCAAAAAAACACAAGAGGAATCATTAGTGTTTCCTTTTGTTTTGATTTTAATTTGTTTTTCACTGCATGAAATCACTTGAAGGAAATAACAGCTCTATTTACTGCAGTATTTGAGCTGATTGTCTGCCTCAGACACCTTGTAGCTGTAGATATAGTAATGGACTTCTACCAATAAGGCTGGGGAATTTCATTTCCTGCTGGTATCTGATTTTTTTAACTTCTTGAAAGAAGAATGTGAATTAGATCTTAAAATAAACCAAAATGTCATTTAATCCAGATGAATTTGTATTGTAACATGACAATTTCAGCTCATCTCCATAAAATCTTGCTCTTGCAGACTGTTTCAACTTGGGTACTAACACAAGTGAATTTCTTCTCTTAGAAGCTGTAGATGAGCTGTGGATTGGTCTGAATGACCTCAGGACTCAGATGTACTTTGAGTGGAGTGATGGGTCTCGTGTGACATACACCAAATGGTTGCCTGGAGAACCAAGCCATACAATCTACGGGCAAGAAGACTGCGTCATTATGGCAGGAGAGGTAGAATCATTGCACATTTGCGTAGCACTATACTATTTTTATTTTTGTTTCCATTTCTAGCAGTTTTTAATGACTGCAACTTAGAAACAAAACAGAGAACAGTGCCTTTATTCATTCAGAAAGATTGTGTTCTAAATTAAATCTAAAATTAAATAAGAGATGAGTAGATAAATGTCCATATTTGATTGTGGGTGTGCATTATATGCCAAGCAAACCTTAACAGTCTGTCTGTGACACTTAGCCAGCTTAACACTGAAGCAATATCTAAAAAAAAATCTATAACATTTCTAAAGGTTGTACTTCACCTCTTCCCAAACTGCATCTAGGATGGATATTGGGCAGACAGTGCCTGTGACAGAAAGTTAGGTTATATCTGCAGAAGAGAGCCACTACAAGGAGTTTCTAGGACACTAAATACTGATCCTGCCTGCCTGAAGGTAAGAAGATACAATAACCAAGAATTCGGCTAAAAAACCCATTTTTTCCACAAGCTACATTTGACATTGGAACCAGTTTTCCTCCCCCTTGCGAGTGTGATTGCAGATCAAATTCAGGTTGATAATTTTCATTACATTCCCTTATTTAAAATAAATTTATTTTGAAAATTTTTTAGTCAATATGAATCAAGCCCATTTTCTCTCAGAACCATACATGAAAAGGGCTAAAGCTATTACTGCAGTTTTCTATGTATTTGTTATATTATTTTAAAACCATCTGTGGTTATCTCAGTGGGGTAGAGATTGGGAACCACTTCTGGACTATGTGACATGATGCAATATGATGGCTAATTTCAGTGTTGAAACCAAATCGAAATCATTAAATTGCTTTCATGAGTATGTTTTGAACAAGTTATTTTGTACTCCAATGCTTTCTTTTTCTTCTTTTTTTTCCCCTTATTACTTTCCTATTTAATTCTGTTCTATACTTAGTAACATTCCCCACAATCCTATATGGGGAACAGAACTGAGGCTCATTGCGCTTACCGGAACTAAGTAGCAGCCAAATACCGAACAGAGATTTTATTTACATTTCTTGGATGCAGCATGCAGTTCTTGAGCTGGTGTAGAAGGGAAAAGTGACTTGGAATTCAGCTGTAACTTTGAGGATTTTGCTTTCCAATAGTTTTATGCTATCTCTTCAGGCAGACTTTTCAGGTGAGCTGATGAGTTAAATCAATTAATTAGTCAGTTACTATTCTTTCAGCCTAGAAATGTCAGGAAACGAGTCAGAATCTCACTATAACACAGCTCTTCAGTTCTGAGCAAGGCAGTGTTTTACTCATCTGTTTCTGAATACACCGTCGACTTTATGTGCCTCTGACTTTTTTATCAATTAAAATTTATCAGTTACTAATTGTCAAAAAAAGGAAGACTCATATGCCCTTCTTTTTGGATCTTTACTAAGCTTAATTTCTATTCGTCCACTGAAATTCAAATTAACATGTTACTGTATTGTCATATAAAAATGTGTTGATTTAAGAGCGTACACTGAAATTCATGCACTGTAACATAAGTTCTTTCTACTGCAAATATATTCCACGTGTTCTTGACAGGGCTGGGAAAGACATGGTTTTTACTGCTACCTTGTCGGTCATATGTCAGTAACGTTTTCAGAAGCAAAGAAAACCTGTGAAAGGAGCAGCGGATATTTAACAAGTATAGGGGACAGGTATGAAAAGAGTCTTAAAACTGTACATCTGATGGAATAATCTTGGAATTTTATAAAATAGTTGATAAATTTTATGAAATCATTGAGAAATAAAAAAAGTGTGAAAGCACAAAACCAAAATATTCTACTTCTGGAGAAAAAAAAATCAGTAAATAAAGTAGGTCTTTTTTAACTAAATATGTTTTTCACATTCATATTTTCCGGTACTTTACTCTGGAAAAAGAGATCACAGCTGCTTCTGTTGTGTAAAGAACAGGTTTTCAGCATAGCATGGCTTCACCTGCTGTTGCAGCTAGTCCATCTGCTATCCAGTTAAGCAGCGTATTTCCACTTAAAAGGAAACTTAGTGGAGATTCCAATCATTCTAGTCTTGTGTAGTTTAAATTGATGGGAAATGGCAGATTGAGAGAAAACTAGGCTTAATCCCCATCTGACTCCTGCCATTTCAGATTCGAGCAAGCCTACCTGACCAGCCTCGTTGGTTTGAGCTCTGAGAAGTACTTTTGGATTGGTCTCTCAGACATGGAAGAGCAAGGGATGTTCAAGTGGGCAACTGATGAAAGTGTTACATACACAAACTGGAACACAGCAATGCCTGGTACTCTGCCATCAGAGAAAATCTGTGCTACTAAGGAACTTTCAGTGTTGTAATTCTAAACCGTTTCCCTACTTTGCTAGAACACATCCATGATAACTCATATAAACATTCAGCCTTTGAAACAGGAGTATCTCTGACATGAGCTGTCATGAAAATATTTATTTTCTCGCTCCTCATCAGAAGCAAAATCAAACTGAGCAGAAACGGTGAAATCCCTTTCAGCCTGCCAGATCTTTGCAGTGAGTGGCATAGGAAAGAGGCAGGCAAGGGTTATTCATGCACTTGTAAAGCTTTTCAAGGGGGAGGGAAGATAATGAAGGACTCTGCTCACTGGTTTTCTTATTTTTACAAAGACTCTCCTTTGAGCAGACTTTACATCTAATATTTTAAACAGTCGTTTGTAAATGAATCATATGAGCTGTAAAAAATGCCAGGGGAACCGCTTTAAAACATATTTAAATCTGCTTTTTTTATCTCACAAAAGGGAATGAAGCTGGTTGTGTTGCTCTTAGGACTGGAAATGAAGCTGGGCTATGGGATGTTCAGAATTGTGAAGTAAAAGCAAAATTTCTCTGCAAAAAACAAGCTGAAAAAATCACTCTTCCTCTCGCTCCTAAAACCATTTCTGATTCCAAATGTTCCTTGGGTTGGGATACAAGCAATAGCACCAATTCATGCTTTAGAGTAAGTATGAATTTTCCCAATAATCCTACTCTTTGAGACAAGGTAGGGCATGTAAACTTCAGAGAGTGGCAATTTATTGCACACATGTATTAATCTTTTACACAATTCGTCACTGCAATTATCACTCAGAGCAATATGTAAGGTTATCCAAGTAGCATACTTTTTAATCCATATATGATAATTGCAATAGAATGTTTTTCTACTTTGCCATTAGACTTATTTTTAACATTCTGTAAACTTAGAGTCCTATATTAAAATTTATATATAGGTTTTTGTGAGAGAAGAAAACCAAAAGAAAACATGGTTTGAAGCCCGAGATTTCTGCAGAGAAATAGGAGGAGACTTGGCTGCCATTAGAAGTGCAGAAGAGGAAGTGTTGATAGAAAACTTAATAATGTAAGCAAGCATAATATCTAATAATTGATATTTTTTTGTAATGTTAGTTTATATAGGAATAAATAAAAATATTAAGTTGCTCCAGACATAACTGTTTGAAAGTCTTAAGAAACAGAACTGACTATGTTTTATATGGGTACCATTTTCAAAGATGTTTTTGTACTTCCTAAATTTTCTCATCATCTGCATATCTTTTAAATTTAAAAAAAAAAAAAAAAGCTAATCCAACAACCAAACCATCTGAATGCCTCTCCTTCAGGCTAATTTCTAAATTTGTTCACTGAACCATTTTGAAACTTCCAGGAAATCTGAATATTTTATTTCTCAAAGAACGCATCAAAGAAAAGAGAGTGTTCTGTGTTTTCAATACAACTGCACACAAAGCAGAAAATTTTAGGGCATGAACTTCATTTCTTTGCTAATGGGAGTTTGCTGACCAATAACATTTTGCCCTTAAAAATTTCTGGTTTTTTTCTATTTCAATAAGTGTGAGAGTTACTGTCCCATGTAACTTGCAAAATTTAACAGATCTAACCATATACATCTTCTTCTTTCATTACACATTTTTTTCACACCCTAGAAAAAAATCCCCAGCATCTGAGACTTTCTGGATAGGTTTGCAGTGTTTGGATCCTGATGGTGGGCTTTCCTGGAGTGATGGATCCCCAGTAAGTGTTGGACCTTGCCAGTTTCTTTCTGTTCTGACCATTTTTTGCCATTGAAGCTGTTTCCATGACGCGTGTGGATTAAACTTGTACAAGAATTCCCAAAATTTTCTACTTTGCTACTGCATAACTCTAAATCATTATTCCTCATACGAGTTTGGAGAAGAAAAAGGCCAATAAACCCTGAGGTTATACCATCACAACAGTGGTAACACTGAGTACTGTTACAGCTAGAGAGACAGTTACCTAAGAGGTAAACACATAAGAAAGGTCTTTTCTGGTTTTTATTAGTCTCTGGTGATACCTTACCACATTCCTTTCTCCTGCTATTGACGTATAACCTCAAATGATTCAAGTTTTCATGGGTCTGCTGGAGTTTGTTAAATGTCTTGTAATTGCAGAGCCCTTCATTTTTTCTTGAAGAATTACTATATTGGTTCGGTACTCCACACAGGCTACACAGCCACAGGAGGAAAGTAAGGACCAGTCCATAGGAGGACAGGCTGAGGTAGTTGGGCTTGTTTAGCCTAGAGAAGAGAAGGTTACTGGGAGACCTTACAGCAGCCTTCCAGTACCTAATGGGGACCTACAGGAAAGCCGGGGAGGGGTTCTTTATCAGGGAGTGCAGTGATATGGTAATGGTTTTAAGCTGAAAGACTGTAGATTTAGATTAGATATTAGGAAGAAATTTTTTACTGTGAGGGAGGTGAGGCACTGGACAAGCTGCCCAGAGAAGTCGTGGATGCCCCATCACTGTAGGTGTTTTGTTAGTGTTAGGTTATAGGTTGGACTTGATGATCTCAGAGGTCCTTTCCAACCTTGTGATACTGTGATACTGTGATACTGTGTTCAAGACCAGGCTGGATGAGGCTTTGAGCAACCTGATCTACCGGAAGGTGTCCCTGTCCATGGCAGGGGGGTCAAACTGGATGATCTTTGCAGTCCCTTACAACCCAACCCAATCTATGATTCTGTGATTCCCTTCCAGTGAACAACTTTTCCCCCTACATAAAAAGAATAAAAAACACAGATGTGTTTCTTCTGTAGGTTAATTATAAGAAAAATCCATATTTTTACAATACTGCATTTGAATATTGTGGAGCAATCACTGAAGAAAAGCCTTCTATGTTCTGGACAAATGTGCACTGTGAATATAGTCATAACTGGATTTGTGAAATAAAAAAAGGTAGGTTATTTTTTACTCTAAACTCCCACAAGGAAGAAATTTAAGCTGAAGCTATCAAAAAAAGAAGTTCTACGAGTTACATGCTTCTATAAACTTTGGTGATTTCACAGGACTTTTGCATGACAAAAATAGATTAAGACAAATAATTTCACAATTCTACGTTTCTGCTGTTAAACATCTTTTTGCTTTATTTGAAAAAATATATGTTAAGCTTTAATGAAATCATGCTTGTTTATGTAATTATAGAATCACAGAAAATAAGTTGAAAGCAACCACAAGGACTTCTCTGGTAAAACCCACGTCTCCCAACAGCAGATTTTTGTCAAAACAAAACTTTGACTGTCACAAAACTCTTAAGTTTCTTGGACTTCTACTTGTAGAGAATTTGCAGGTTGGAGGCTAAGGGGGAAAGGGAGAAAGAGGGGTCTGTAATTTAAAAAAAAAACCAACACTTTAAATCTTTGTATCCTTTGTGAAGTCGAACTTCACTCCTCTGCTTAGATGTAGCTTGAATGCTACACAAGGACACATTAATCACCTACTCTCTCATAAAAACCAGACTAATAGCATGCTGTCTTTGTAAGATGACATGTAAAGAAACTCCTGTAACAATAGGCTTGCTGTAGTGAAGAGATGGTGATCCAAGCTTCAAAATTTATATACTTTAAGACAAAAGGCAGGCTCACATTTTGCTCTTATACCAGTAGTAAAATCTTCTATGTTTATGCTTCCGTGTTTGGTTGTTGGTTTTTTTTTCCAGAATTTAAGTACTGTTGAGAGACATATCCAGCAAAATAAGTGAGCAATCAATTATAGCTTTGTATTGACTTGTACGTTTTACTTCCAAGACTAACAGGAGTGTTACTCTGGTGGTTCTCCAGGCTCCTTCCTCCAAGTGGAAAGGGTTAATGTTTGAAGTGATACTTTTCTAAATAATATCATTTCCGTACTGGTGAATTATTCAAATAATCTGATACTAAACAAGGTACACTGTCTCAGCTTCACATACTTAAAAACTAATGGTCATAGACATCAAAAAGATGTAGTGAATATACCCTTTCAGGTAACTTCCCTTTAATTCTTTGACTGCATGATCAGCACAAATAAAAATCATTAGCAAAAGTGTCAACAGTAATTGTATAGTTTTAATAACTATTGACATACGAATGGCAGAAATTATAGCCTGAAGAAATTACTATCATTAGTGAACAGTGCATAATGTTTTATTGAAAGATGCTGAACTAGTCATAATACTTTGTACTTCCAGAATAGACAGAATTTTTCATTTACATATTTTAACAAATCATAGTTTTAAAAGCAGATATGACTATTTTTTACCCAAGCACGTATGTCACACACTTCATTTAACGTGATTGTACATATGGCAACAGAAATATTATAATGAATTCCTGTGTAAACAAATTATAAAGGTGACAGTTGTTTTACATTTTTATAGCTCCTGGCCTTGCATATTTAGAGATACATTGTCCTAGATCACTCGCAGTGTGATGTGGAAATTTGTAATTGAAATTATGTCTTTGAAGCTGGCGGATTTTCAAATGTGATTCTTCACAAAGTAGTTTCACGGAAAAAAAGTTTTACCAACAAATGAATACAAAGGAACTTTAAAATACTTTGAAGGAAAACTTTGTTTAGCATTTAACTTTGTATTCAGATACGAGACAACATCGATAAGAGATCTCGTATTACCATGAGAAAAATATCAATATTGTAGGAAAGTATTTTCACTCTTTAGTTTACTTTCAGAAACAAATAGTCATTCAGTCACCTAATTTAGGCAACATTCAGGATGTACAAGATGCACCTACCAAAAATTGCCCACATACAGAGATGCAGGGCTGTAATACACTTGTTAGTCCTTGAACAGCCATTTTTGCTTTGCATGAAAGATACTGAATACATATATTCAGCATCAAATATGTAAAATAAGGAACGTGGATAGACATTAAATTCATTTACACCAATTAAACACTTACACTATATCAACATTTAGGAACTATTTCACATTTCCATTTTTTTTACCATTTCATTACAGGGATATCCTTGAAACCAGAACCTCTAGGCCCTTCTAACAGTAAGCTTTGGTTTATTTACCCGTTTATTTACCCTTATATAAAGTGTGGCATCATGTAAGAATACTAGCTTTGGGTAAGGACAGTGAAGAATACAGAGATTCCTCTTTTATGTTGCAGCATATGAAGTCACAGAAGATGGCTGGATTACAAAAGCAGACAAACAATATTTTTTCAGCACAGAAAAGTCCTCTGTGGATAAAGCCAGAACATTCTGCAAAAGCAATCATGGAGATCTTGTTACTATCAGAAATAATAGTGAAAGAAAATTTTTGTGGAAATATGTAAGAGGAAACTTAACTACGTTATACCACATATGGCCTATACAGTCTGCTATGTTTGCTTGTGATGTGTAAGATATTGTGATTATTGCATAATGTTATTATATTTTATTAGCAGCAGAGAAACTTTCAAAGAAAATATATTTATTCTACAGAATAGAGCTTCTCTTTAAGTATATAAACAGAAAAGAATTTACCATTTACAAGGGAGGGTATATTCTTGTTGATTCTAATCTAAATAGAGTTTTGCCCATGACCAAATAAGGAACAATGAACAGGAAGATTAGGTGTATACTGAGAAAACTGTCCTTTTGACAGAGTGGTTTCCTTCGTACCTGAATAATGTGTTCTAGAATATAGTGTTATATGTAGTAGTGAGGCGGTTGCCTGCATAGGCATATGGTCACATACCACATGATTCTGCTGAACAAGACAAGTTTGCAGAGACAGATTTAGTCTGGTCCAGGTCAGGGACTGAAGAACTAGGACCTGCAACACATATCAAAACTATTTGTGTATTTCGAGGGCACTATCTACACGTTGCCTGAGATGGTGCTGAAAGGCACAAGCCAAAGCCATGCAGAGTCATGCTAACAATCTGATAGCATGGATGCTGCCTTGAACCTCTGCCATAACCCTGTTTGGTTTACTTATACTGGGGTATCAAAATCCCAGCTCCCACTGTTCTCCTGCTCCTACAGCGTAACGCGCATCACATGCTGCACATGTGACCGGCGCTGGCGCTGACAGGAGCACAGGGGCAAGGAGCTCGGCACTGCCAACGGGTAGAAACAAGGTACTGGGCCAGGTAAAGCAAGGTGGAGGGCTGGATTTGGCCCTTGGGCCATGAGTTTGGCACTCCTGCCTTACACCAAAGTAGCCACACAACCTTCTTTCTGTTTCACAGTATTATGTGCTTGCTTTTCTTATGTGAGAAAAGATAAGAAAGGAGGAAAGGACAGACAGCTTCAGACTCAGAAATTACATGACTGCTTAAGAATAGGAAAGTATCAAAAAATTCTATACTAATTTTTTTCTCAAGTCTTCCTAGTTTCTTTTAAATTTAGAACATCACTTTGACAGTTTTGATCATATCAGTAAGGCAACCAAAACTGGTGAAGCAGCAATAAAGATAATAAAGCAAAAGTATGTGTTATATAGCATTTACTTCAACAGGGGTCCTCTTTGATGGCTACAAGTGATCATTTATAAATATGCATTCATGCATTTACTTATATAGTGCATCTTTTCATACTAGATAAATAGCAAATATAAGAAAGCACTAACAAAAAGTATATTTTTGTGTTTAGATCTTAAAAAATGGTAAATTGGAATCTTATCTCATAGGATTAAATCAGGATGCTGATCGGCAGTTTAGGTAGGTAAACAAGCTACATCAAGCTTCATAAAAAGCAGTGCAGAAGTTTTGTTTTGCCAGAGTTCCTTCTGCAGGGATCATTGCAAGGGAGTTAAATGCAAATTCAAAGAAAAATCTGACTTAACAAACTAAAAATATTTTTTAAAAATTAAAGCAGAGTCTGACTGCAAATTGAGTTTCCATTAGGATTAAAAGAACTTAGATAATGAGATTCCTGCATGTCAAGTCAGAGAACAAAAACATCTTTATATTTAACAGACATTATCTGTGTATTCATAGCATGTATACTCACTATAAAATTGTCATTGAAAACAGATTTTTTTACAACATAGTTAAACCAAGGGAATATAGACATGTTCCATAAATATTGTCTGAGCAACAGTTATTGCCTTGTTGTTGTGGGTTTTTTTCAGTTGGATGGATGGAAGCCCAGTGCACTATACAGCTTGGGCAGAGGGTGAGCCCAACTTTGCAAATGCTCAAGAAAATTGTGTGGTCTTAAATAAAAAAGATGGTGAGTTACATAACTTTTTTTAAAAAAATATTTTTATGGATACTAATCTTCCTCTGTTTGTTAAAAATATCTTGATGAATTTAATTCTTTCCCAGTAATTTGGGAAAAATATGTTTAAGTATAGTCATTATATCTTAGGTCTCTTTAGGGTCAATATCAGCCACAAAAGTGGACTATAACAAACCGATTTTAATGGGGAATGCAGGGACAACTTAACCACTGATTTTTCAGCTGCACAAAAAATATATTCTGTTCAAATCAACAGCAACTTGGTCTTTAAAAAAATAGAGAAGAATTAGCAAAGGAATAAAACACATATGCAGTTTCACATTTATTGGTGTTTTCACTGATAAAACATTACTTTATACTTTTATGTTTCAGTGCAACAAAGCTGTTTAGGGGTATTTTACTCAAGAGATCATGGAGCTGCCATATCAGCCATCTCATATAGCCACTACTCCCACAGTCACAGGAGGAACAAAGTTCTCCTCATAGCAGTGATGATAGGAGTTAGATTTGAGCTGAAGCATGTTATCTCGCATTCCCACGCAGATTGCTTTCAAACCTACAAGTACAGGAGCCAGTACACTTTCCTAAAAAATTCAGTCTTTTACAGTGTCTTATTATCTATATCTAAATTGATTTCAGGTTTGTGGAATGATGTCAGCTGTGGTTTTTCAAATGGCTATATTTGCGAGAGGCACAGAAGTTTTATAAATGCAACACTTCCTTCAGAGGTACCTTCACCTCCTGGAGGATGTCCTGAAGACTGGCTTTTATTTAAAAATCAGGTACGATAACATCCATCTAAGCACAACTATATTGGTCCTTGGGAAGGTGCTTTAAGATATACAAGAGGCCTTTTGTCTCTCAGACATTTTTTGATAGTGATTATCCAAAGTTGCATTAAAACTTGAACCAGTTGCCTAATCCTTGCAGAATCATGGTTTTACAGACCTTATTTTTTTTTCCTGAGAAGTGGTCATCTGAGATACTTGGGAGAGACTGCTACATTGTATACATTTTAAAAAACTTGAATTCAACTAAAAGCACCAACCATAGTTCCTTGAGCTGGATGTAATCAGAAACCAGGCCAATTTTTTTGAAACAGGCTCTAATGTAATGCTTGCTTCTTCCCCAAAGGGACATACTTCATGTGCTTAATAAACAAGCATTCTATTTTCTAATATATATACTATTGTCATGCAAGCACCTTTGGGTACTCTCACCCATGGAGTTTATGCCAGTACATCTTTTCTGCATTTTTGTTTCAGTTTTCATAGTTGTTATTTTCCACAAATTATGCAAGATCATACTCTGCCAGTGCTACTGGTGTGCCATAGAACAGAGAGGACGTGTAAACATGGACAGGCCACACTAGGCACACCCCTAATTACCAAACCACTCAAGGGTGAATGTGCATTGGTAATACGAGGAGTATACACTTTTTAAGAAATCTTGTCATATATTTACATTAATAAAAGAGCTGGAAAATGAAAAAGACTGAATACATACTGACAGCATGCTGACCATAGGTTCTAGGTTGAAAATGTTTTTCAGAAAGTTCAGATGATTCCGCATGAAACCCTGGGCTGGACTTTTCTTGTAGAGTCAACACTTCTTTGCTTTTGCTAATGATGAAATACAGCTTCTCAAAATCTCTGAGTTAGTTAACACACTAGATTCTCATCTGAGTCCTACTGTCATTTATAAATGTTTGGGTTTTGTGACTTTCTCAGTCTCTCACAGAAAGATAGAGAGTAAATTTAAAATTCATGAAGGGTTTTGACTTGGTTTGAGATCTGAGTCCCTGTTAACTTTGGAAAATTATTTTGTGGATCTGAGTTAGGCTAATTTCTACTTAAAATGCTCTAATTCAAACCTAAATTCCTTTTGCTGTCACTCACTAACAGTCTGTACTCATTTTTTCCCTAGTGTTACAAATTTTTTGGCTCTTCCTATGAATACTGGAGTTCTGCAAGGAGAATTTGTATGAGCCTTGGAGGAAACCTGGTGAGCATACATAATGAACAAGTACAAGGTACAGTGCAACAGCCCTTTAGGTGATAGCATCTACTCAGTATACAGTGTTCATTTTCAGCAAAGCAAAACATGGCAAAAAGAGACAGCGTGTAAATGTATGTATTTTATGATGTATATAGTCAACATGGGTTATGTGACCATGGCACGAAACGTTTTTGGAAGAAGTGGAACCATCTCTCTAGGGAATGCAAGTGATGCTAAAGGTTGCTCCCTTCCGTTCCCCACAAATTGCTTTAAATTATTTTTATGTTCTGAATTAGCATAAAATAAAAAATCCTGAACCAGCGTTTGTAGTTTTAGACACAGAGAAAGAAAAGGAGTCCATGGTCTGTTTCTGCCAGAAATAGAAAGGGGTATATTACTGCACCTCTCTGAAATGACTGCCTAAATTCTGCAACTTAATTGAACAGCAGATTGTCAGAGGAAAGCACATTTTCACCTTGCCTACGCTCCCAGGCTTCCATTTGCAGCTTTATACATGAACAGATTTTCATCAGTTCATCAGGTCATCTTCAGAGCTGAAATAAGTGAACTCATTAGATAACATGGTCACTAGACAGGTTTTATGTATCTTTCCTCTTTCAAATCTCACTTCACGGTTTCAAACACTTTCACTGTTTGAGAATCTTCACATGCGAAGTCTTCACATAACCTTGAAATAATAAACTTGGGTAAATTTCTGATGAGGTGCCAATGAAAATGTATTTACAGGACTTTAACAAACAAAATATGTAAGGATTTGTTTATGAGTTGATGTCTTGACTGATGGTATGTTCATCTTTTCTATTGGCTTTTTTCCCAGCTTTTCTCACTTACCATTTGAAGGATGTTTCAAATGATCCCTGGATTGGCTTGAATGATATACTCAGTGAACTGAACTTTGTTTGGACTGATGGAAGTGCTGTCTCCTATACAAACTGGGCTCCAGATTCTCCAAAACTTGTAGAGCCTGTTTTGTTTGACACTCTCCGTCCAGAAGATGGCCACAATCTGCAACAGGTAAGTACTACATAGCGTTCACCATCAAGTGAAATCCGAGGAGCAATATCACTTCAAGTAAACCACCATCTTTGCTACGGACATTGCCTTAACCTTCTCCCCGGGTTGTTATCTATATTTATGCTGGTATTAGCAATAAAAAGTTTCAATGTTTGAGTGTTCTGGATACTTAGAACATAAAAACGCTTCAATTTTGTCAAGTTTTTAATTTCGCAAAATTACAGCAATAGGCATATTGGATAAGATTGAAGAGATTGAGTAAAGTTTTCTTTTTCACATGTTGGAAATATTTTCACGTTTGGCAAGTCAACTCATGTTTGAAAAGGAAGGAGGAGAGGATGCAAGAGGGGAGAGGAGTTTTTTTCTATTTCTTCCCTATTAGAATTGTAATTGAATTTTTAAGGCCCAATAGATGTCAATTGTTTTCTAAATCAAACCCTCTCTACTGGTAGTGCTGAAATTAAACCTCATAATGTTGTAAATAAAAGAGTATTCTACATATTTAGACCTATATACACTGATTTGCACATGCACATTGCTTTTCTTTCATTTATTTCCATATATTGCTTTCAGACCTTGTCTTTCACACTACGTCACGTTCTCCCATCATTTTGATATCTGCACCTCTAGAGAACCCAGAAATTATACCTCTCTATAAGCAGCTTAATCTACACCTGAGCCAATTCATTGTGCTCTTACCCAACCAGCCATTGACCAAGGCATGCAGGAGGACATATAAGATATGAAACTATACATAGCTCTACCTTACTGCAGCTTTAATAACACTTCCAGAAATATCAAGCAGGGGGAAAAAAAACACAAAAGAAAGACTGTGCAAAGGTACATTCTTCACCTTCAAGATACAAACAGCTATCTTCTTCAGAGGATCCTTTTCAAAGGCATAGACCAACATCAAAAAATTACTCACGCTTAAGGAACTCAAGTCAAGACCCACTAACATTGGTCTTCCTAAAACTTCTGCCTGGCAGCTTAATAGGCTGTTGAAGGTTATAATAAACTTGAAGTTCTAACTTCTGAAACACTCAGAACCTGATCTGGTATAGCTGAAAGAGGAATTCTAAGAACCAGAGCTGAAGACAACCACATCAAGGATCATCATTTAGATGATTCTGTCAGGTATAACTATTTAAAGTTGGCTTTGCAAGCTTAATACAATACATAACCTCCATTTATTTCTATTTCATTCTTTTCAAAAAACCATATTGATAGTTGCTCATTAGTCAAGATAAATCTGTCAAAGAAAGGTCTTGAAAATGGTAGTTTCTTTCAAGTATGTCTCCTTGAAAAGAACCAAATACACAAGTAGGCTGAGCTGAAGATTATAAAGATTTACAAGACAGTACCAAGGTGGAGTTGGCCACCACAGAGGAAGCCATAAAGGCCAGAAAAGGATAAAAGGAAGATCTTTATAGAGTTGTAATGCAAACCCTACAATTTCAGAATTCAGAATAAAGAGGACTGAAACTATCCAGGGGTTTATAGTACTTTTAATATCAATGTACTTACATTCTTTCCCTTACTCCAACAGTTTGATTGTGTTTCTCTGAAGAGAGGTCATGCTGATGACACAGGAAAATGGAACAATGAGGAGTGCTATATGTCCAGAGGGTATATATGCCAGAAGAATAGTGGTGAGTTCTGTATCTTAAAACTTATACCACAAGGGTTAAAAATACCTTTCTTTTTTAACATGCTTTAGATCAGTTACCTTTTTTTTTAGGTAAAGTATCAGTAAAACCTAAGGGCCTATCTTGCTTCCCAGTGTTAATTAGCTATCTTTTTGGAGAAGGGAATGAGAAATACAGTATCAGAACTTAGGAAAAATTATTTTATTTAAAAAAATATAATTAAATAGCTAAAACCCACAAATGTTTTAATTGCATAAGTTCATAATCTATAGATTATCACAACTGGTAAGTTTTACATTTATCCAAATAAAACTGATACAGCCACAAAACTGCTAAGCTGCAAAGAGAATTTGAAAAGATGCAGGACAGGTGTGTTACTTTTGACTGCTGGGGTGAATTTACCTCTGCAGTGTAAGATACTGTGAACTTACTGATTCAAAATGCCCAGAGTATGAAAATGTATTTCTTTCATACTGACAGTTCACTGTTGTTTTGAAGTTATCTGTTACTTACAAACAACTACTGAGAAGTTCTTTGACTTCATTAGCAATGTTCTACTAGGTGTGTAAATAGGTGTTTTCGTCAGTAAAATCAAATATGTGGCCTCCAGATTTTACTGCTCTTGGGTTTTTCTTTTACTTCTTATTACAGATCCTGAACTCTTTAATTCATCAGCAACAGTGCTGGACTTTGCTTTTGACCATTCCCGTGGCATTAACTACTCTGTCACGCATTCCAAAATGAATTGGGAAGAAGCACAGAAAAACTGCAATAACAATGCCTCAGAACTTGCCAGCATTTTAGACCCATTTAGCCAGGCACTGTTGTACTTACTTGCACAGGAATATGGAGAACCTCTGTGGATTGGTCTAAACAGCAACGCGGTAAGAGCACATACCTTACATGAACATAGTCAAGCTGACATGGGGCCTGATCATATTGTATGCTCTGATCTTGGAACATATAGAAGTTTCTGCCAGTGTAGTACTGAATACAGCATGTTGTATCAGTACAGTACCTGTTTATACTGGAATTCTTCAATTAAGACTCATACAGTGGAGATTTTAATGAACTAAGAACTCTAAGATGCTTAAGCACAAGGAAATGCTTCTGCAAAACAGTATCTAACACCACTGTGTGTTCTTTGTAATCATTTAAAGTGTCTCAAATACAAATGGTAAAATCTCCCTCATTTTAAGTGTATTTTAATCTAAAAGATAATCCAGGAAAAAACGCATCCTGCCCTCTGCCATGTGTTTATGCACCTCAATGATCAGTAACATGGTATCTCAGGTTGCACATCTGAGACCTGCAAAGGAATGGGTTTTACATGTGTTTTATGCTCTCATATTTTCCTAGAGCAGTCTTATTTATGATAGCAGTAGTGAAACACAGTTGTAGAGAGAAACGAGGGTAAAAACTGATTAAAGGAATTATTAGGTTATATGACATCCAGACATACTTACCAGTGGATATATCTTTTTCACTAGAAAATACATTTGGTGTAATGGCTGCCATTACAATGTTAAAATACTATGGGAAAACAAATCCTCCCTGTTTGTGAGATGCCTACATCAGTTGCATGACACAGGAGGGTGAACATTTGGATAGCAGATGTGTTTTGACACGCTATACTCTTCCCCATGAATCACAGTCATAATAACCAAAACCAAAGCAATGGCAATCACCACTGCTTATTAAGAACACTCCTATTTTCCATGCAGGCCTTTAGGTAGTCCTATCAAAATGATGCCTTATCTGACTCCCAGTCTTACGCCTTAGCTCGCGTCCCCTTTCTTTATTCTTTTTCATTTCCCAGTGCTTGAAAAATCATCTGAATTAATATTAATATTGAGAGGAGGGGCAGAAAAAAAATTATGCATTCATATTTATATATAACAGACATGGTACATCTTGCTGTAGTTAGAATTTACAAGCACAAAGAGTTGTTATCAGTAAGCATACGATTCCCTATCGGTTACACAAGAGCGCTCTGAGGATAGTAGCTATGTCACTCTCAGCAATCTTGACATTACCATACATATTTTGCTTCCAGACTAATGGCAAGTATCAATGGATTGACAGATGGAGATTAGTTTACAGCAAGTGGTCCAGTGGGGAACCAAAACAGACATTAGCATGTGTCTACCTAGACACTGATGGCACCTGGAAGACAGCTTCTTGCACTGAAAAACTCTCTTCTGTTTGCAAAAAATCAGATGGTAAGCAATTGAATATGCGTTTTATGTAGAGGGAGTAGAGATTTATCAACTGTGCTAAATATAATAAGCCACTGGACAAATACTTGGTTTATACACAGGTATACAGGAAAACATGAGCAGCTAACTAACTAGTTCCAAATATTGACATGAATTCTTCCCACAATTAAAAATTTCATTACAATAATTACCACAAGCCTAAGAAACAAAGGATTGCATACTCATTGATTTCTTAACTATTTATTCTAATAGGAAAAGTCATTGACTTTCTATGAGATTTGTTTCGAGAAGACATCAGATGAAATTCAGTACCCAGTTTGGACAACCAAAATTTGAAAAGGCGCTCAGTTTTCAGATGACTAGAAAACAAGGATTAAAATGGACTATTATAACTGGAGTTGGGAAAAAAACCTAAGAAACAAAAGACTAAGTGAAATCAGATTATCAATTTTAAATATTGGAAGCGAGCCTTGAAAAAAATGGAATTAAATTCTTCACTATGTCTGACATGAGTTGGAAAAGGAACAATAGGCTTAAATACAGCAAGGAAAACTTTTTAATTTTATAAGATAGAGAAGACTTTAATAAATAATGAGGACAGGCCAGGGAATCTCCATCACTACAGGCTGCTAAGAATATGCAGGATAAACACTTCTTAGAAATTATATAATTACATATCAACTCATGTCACCTGTGAGCACAAGGATAAAGTAAATAACCCCTTGAGGAACCTTCCAAGCACAAATTTCTATACTTTCTATGTAAATAACTATAGATATGATTTCACAATGTAGATAAATACTTTTCACTTTGCTGGTATTATGTAGGATCCTGAACCATTAGAGAATTTTAAATTACATGCCAAATTACATTCTGAGATGTTCTAATTTGACAAAAAATCCTCAGATATGATATATGTCTCTTTCCACTTTAATATTCTAGAAATCTAATTTGAGTGCTGAACATTTCTTAATAGGGAAAGAAATAGACTGTAGAAGACTCACAGGAAGAAAATATAATTTGGCAGAACATTTAATTTTCATTCCATCTGCATTTACCTTCTTATCCAAAATCTCCCTATTAATCAATTACTGTGGAATTTATTCAGGATGCAGTTTAACAAAAAATCATTCAAGTCATGTTTATTTGTACCAACACTTTCACTCACAGTCACAGTTTCTCCTACGAGGTTTTGATCCTGCCAAAAAATAAGACTGAAGTGTCAAAAGACATTTTTAAAATAGCAGTTTTAACTAACTAGGCAGATATTCATGATAGAAAACCAGCTGCATATTTTGTTGACAAAAGTGATTACAGATATTTTCATTAGCATTAGACAAAATCTATACTTCTTATAGACTAGTGTATCTTCCTAATCATAAGCATGAACAAAAATATGCTCTCAAACACAAAACCAAAGCCATATTCCAGCTTCTCTTGGAATATGCTTTATTTCTTGTATGATGATAAACCTAATATAGTCTCTTTAGTTTTGCCTAATCAGTATAATAGGAAAAATAAATTTTACAAAATGATGGGATTTCAACTATCTGATCTCTTCATAGTAATGGCCCCTACTGAGCCCCCACAACTTCCTGGAAAATGTCCTGAATCAAAAGGGCACAAATCTTGGATACCTTTCCATGGTCACTGCTATTACTTTGAGGCCTCAAGGAAAAGAAGTTGGTCTCAAGCTCACCAGGAATGTGCCCGATTAGGTGAGTGTTGTGTTTTAGAAAGATTGAAGAAGTAATTAAATATATAAAATAATCTGTGATATTGCTAAGAAAATCTTAAATTACTTAAAAACTTCAAAATTACTATTTTTACCTTGCTTGTCTCAGAAAACTAGGTTCATGCATTTTCACAATAAAACTAACCTTTGACAGAGGGAGAAAGGCATCATTGATATCTCAGTGACCAAGTGAAATACAAATATTTCCCCCAGGGATCGGTGTTGGGTCCCATCCTGTTTAATATCTTTATTGATGATCTGGATGAGGGGATTGAATCCATCATCAGCACGTTTGCAGATGATACCAAGCTGGGAGGAAGGGTTGATCTGTTAGAGGGTAGGATGGCCCTACAGAGGGACCTGAACAGATTGGAGAGATGGGCTGATTCTAATGGGATGATGTTTAATAAGTCCAAATGTCGGGTACTTCATTTTGGACACAACAATCCCATGCAGAGCTATAGACTGGGGATAGAGTGGCTGGAGAGTAGTCAGGCAGAAAGGGACCTGGGAGTGCTGGTTGACAGGAAGCTCAACATGAGCCAGCAGTGTGCCCAGGTGGCCAAGAAGGCCAATGGCATTCTGGTCTGCATCAGGAATAGTGTAGTGAGCAGGACCAGAGAAGTTATCGTCCCCCTGTACTTGGAACTGGTCAGGCCTCATCTTGAATATTGTGTACAGTTCTGGGCCCCCCAGTTTGGGAAAGATGTTAGGATACTGGAATGTGTTCAGAGGAGGGCAACGAAGATGGTGAAGGGGCTGGAGCATAAGCCCTATGAGGAGCGACTGAGGGAGTTGGGGCTGTTTAGTCTAGAGAAGAGGAGGCTCAGGGGAGACCTCATTTCTCTTTACAACTACCTAAAAGGAGGTTGTAGTCGGGCAGGGGTTGGTCTCTTCTCTCAGGTGACCAGTGACAGAAGTAGAGGGCATGGACTTAAGCTTCGTCAGGGAAAGTTTAGGCTTGATGTTAGGAAAAAGTTCTTCACTGAAAAGGTGATTGGCCATCGGAATGGGCTGCCCAGGGAGGTGGTGGAGTCGCCGACCCTGGAGGTGTTTAAGGGGAGACTGGATGAGGCACTGAGTGCCATGGTTTAGATGATGGGTTGGTGTTAGTGTTGGTGTTAGTGTTGGGTTGTAGGTTGGACTTGATGATCTCAGAGGTCCTTTCCAACCTTGTGATACTGTGATGCTGTGAAATATCTCAAAAATATGAAGTAATTTGGTAGGGAAATAAACACTTAATCCTACCAAGTCATAGACTCCAGGTTTATCTTCCTCTTCACCAAACAAGAGGGAATCCATACACAGTGTAAACAGTTCTGTAGAAAGAAAACACCTAATTACTAGAAATAGTAAACTTCACACTAATAACCAGAATAAAAGATCGCATTTGAACACTTATCCATGCTCTAAATTCCTGCACTTTTGCCAACATGCTACCCATTGGCCACGCCAGGGAAATGGTCATTTCCTGATGCCACAACTTTGTTTATTTGTAATGCCAGGGCATCAGGCAATTATAAATTAACTTCTGGACCTCTTCTGGAGTGCAATCTCCAGCTGCCTAAACATCCCATCGACCTTTGTAATACACAACACTAAGCACTGCCAAAAAAGCTACCCAGGCACTGATGAGAAACAAAGGTGTAGCAGCAAGACGCATGGTGCTGACTACAGCATAAGTACCATAAGTCTACCTCCACTGCAGTTTGGGTTGTGGTTGGACTTGTCCAAAATACTGCAAGAAAGCAACTTTTCTTCTCTAAAAGGCTCCAGTCTAGCCTAAGGCTGAAGAAAAACTCATATCTTGGTGCAGACTTGCAGTATAGGAATATTGCACCCATAACAAGGCTAGTGAATACTATGTGTAAGAAACAGTGTCTTTTATATCTCTTTTCATATGTTTTTTGTGATTATTGACTAAAGCTGTAAATAAGCAAGACATTGTGATGTGTTCATTATTACTTTTCAGCTGCTAATTTGGTATCAGTAGGAGACTATACTGAAGTAAGCTTTCTGACAGACACAATTAAAATACTCCATGGAAAATCACCGAACTTTTGGATAGGGCTAAAGGAAAATAACAGAGGTAATATCTTCAATATTTAATCATACACTATGTAATACAAAATGATAATATATTATATTAAAAAGAAAGTGACTTTGTATTGTTGAAAGTATACATATATATGAAATATACAAGGTTTATTTCAAAGCATGCTTGGATACACTTAGGAACGTAACTGAAACATTTTAACTACCTATTCATGATACAAATTTTTGGTTTTGCTATCACAAACGGGTCTATCTGTATAAAACATTGTATTTTAAACATATATGCTATTTTTAAACATTAGGACAGTGGGAATGGACAGACAAATCTGCAATGGATTTTGTCAACTGGCAAATAGGTGAACCTTCAAACAACAATCATAAGAAATGTGGAGAAGTGTGTGCATTGTCTGGCTACTGGAACACCAATGTGTGTTCTTTCAAAAAAGGATATATCTGTAAAAAACCAAAAAGTAAGTAAAGTAATATTTCTAAGGTTAATATTACCTGATAATGTATTTACATTATATAATGTAAAACATGAAAAAGATTATACGTTTGTGTGTAATACCAATAGACATTGATGGCAGGATTTGCCTGCCTAAATATTGAGGCTTCTGTCTGCCTGCTCAGAAGGATGCATCTCCCATAAGTCTTCAAGAATTACCATCAGTCCTATGCAGTCATCATGAAACTTTCAGCCCTCTATGTTTACGCAAAAGAATGGTCAAATACCACCTATTTGTAATAAAAAGACATCTTTCAGTAGAGTTTCTCCTCAAACTTCACAGATTATCAGTTCAAAAGCAACATTTTGTTTAATTTCAGTTGAATATATTCTCAAAAAAAAAAAAAACAACTCTGTCTTGTGGAAATGCCGTAATTGGAGATCCATTACTGCTCTCTGACCTGATGGATTAGAGGAATGTAACAATATAAATTCTTGAGGCACTCTTTATTTACAGTGCTTCATAAAATACTGGTATCCCCTGATAGCAAAATTATCATCTACAAGAAAAATGCACGACTCCAATTACCAACTGAGATTAAATGGAAGAATATGAATATTTTGTTTGATTAAACTTCGTATTTCTATTCATCTTTCCCTTACCTGCTAAGTTTTGAAAATGCAATTGCCATAGGAACCGCTTCCACGTGGAGTGATTAACTGTGGCAGAAAGAGCTAAAGTCTCAGAAGATCCTTTTCACTTCAACTAAAATGCTCATGATAAATCCCTAACGCTTGAGATCCTTATTCAGTATTTTTTTTTCTTGTTTCAGAAAACAACTTAAAAAGATTAAGGAACCCGTAGGCAGTTTCTTAGAAATTAACGTATCTGAAAACATGTTTAGAAATAATAGAAATCTGACTCTAATTTCTTATCTTGTTGGGAATCTCAGTTGAAGAGGTTAGATGCTCTTGGAATATAAGAGTCAATCATCCTACTAGAGGTTTATACATGCTTAGCTCCATCTCTCTGGGATAGCAACTGTCACCAGCAAGTGGATTCAAGGTGAATTGTTAGAAAAAAAACAAAAACGCATAGAATAAACATTTTCTTTTCCTTCCAAAAAGCTCCTGAGAATACAGAGATGTCACCAGAAAATACAGGTAAGAATACTTTCTTTTAAGCAGAATTATAAGGAGATGCTCAAATACAACAAGAAAACAATTCTGAAGTTAATTTTAGTTATGAGAGTATTTTAAAAAGTCCACAAACTTAACCTGTATAAAGATATAGGAAATAAGGCAATTCTTAAGTAAATTTATTTTTGATTCAATTTAATTGTAGTTTATTTGTTTTTTCCATTAAAAAACCCCACTTATTGAACTGAAAATCTACACACATACTGCATTTGTCTAACATTTACTTGAAGAAATATCATGCATTACTGGATTATGAAATCTCTTTAGATCAGAGGTGTTGATTCTATTTCATTCACTTGCAGAACGGAAAATCGAGAAAGTACTTTCAGCTGGCATCATTTGGCTGTTAGTTCCCCTAGCCTTTTCCACAGTTGGAGCTGGTAGTATAGTTTATTTCTACTTGAAGAAGAAAAGACAAAACCAGCTACAGATTTCAACCAGAATGAGTGGACCAGAAGCAGCTGTGGATAGCCAAGAAAAAGAGGCACATACTGACATGTAGGCTGACAAAATACCCGTATGCTCCAAATAAAAAAAGCTCTATGAATCCATGAAATCATATGCCAGTTTTGCATATTCCTTTGCAGATAATAGTCTCCTCTCTTCACAAATATAAAGTTCATTGTTGTATATAAATACACATACATACTCCCTCCAAAATTCCCTCAAAAGTGTTAGAGAGTTTCTTTTGTTTGTTTTGTTTGGGCATTATACACACATTTTTCACATAAATGAGTATGGCTGAAAACTGGTTGCAGAGGTATTAGGAGGAAACTCTGACAGATACTATGTTAAATTGTTTTATTTAACTTAATGTAGAGAGTATACTTTTGCTCATATCTTTCCATTACTTTTTCCTGCCATATTGCTTTGGTGTTATTTACTGTTTTATTCATGTAAAACCTATTATAACACTTGTATCATGAATTAAATGTTATTTCCTTACTAAAGAATACAGATGGAAAGATAAAAAAAATTGAAAACACTCCTTTACTCCTACCTCTAGTCCAAACTTTGGGAATAATTATGTCTTTTCGTACAGCCTTGCACTTTTGTATTATCCTGTAAATATCAACATTTTTATGCCAGGTCCAAATTAATAATAAAAACACAATAGTAGATGATCTTTCCATTCTGCTTTATTTCAATAATGCTGCTTTTAGTATGCAGAGTTGCCCCTTTTAAAATCCAAGCATGTATAATAAATGTCCTTCTTGCATTATATAACTCTCCAGCTTAGAGAAATAAAATCACTAGTGTACTTTTTGAAAATAAACTCTTAATTTTTTTTGTTGTAATTTCATTTGATAATGTACTGCCTATATCTCCTTTCATTTTTTCTTCAATTGTACACAACAGCAGTGTCCACTTCAGGGGACACTTTATCAGTTTGCATATGAAGAAGTCACACATCATCCCTCCGGAGTTATGAAAACATCTTTCTCTAGGGTTAAGACATCAGACAATAACAGGCCTCAGTAAAGAACCATACAGGCCAGTATTCTGGATTCAGTGATCTTAAGGGTTTTTTCCAACCTAAATGATTCTATGACTCCAAGCAGGGCTAGAACAGATTAGCTTCTACCAAATAACTGTAATGGGAAACAGATTTTTTCTTCTGTCAAATCTGTAGTCATAATTTCTTACCCTCTCCCTACTTTAAGGTCCTTAAGGAGCTTAAGGCTTCATGGCCTACTAAAGATCTCTCTTAAAGATAAGAGAATATCTAGCATAAGATGTACACATAGAATAGGTTTCTGAACCAGGACATCTGTGCAGCTCCCTGAGCAGTTGTTAACACACTTGTTTTACATCTATTATTGACCTTATTTTCAGTATATCCAGTAAACAATGAAGGCTCCTAAGTAAAAATGTTATTGATAGCTACTTAGAATGGAAGAACGTCCTTCCTCTAGGAGTCCTTACTTTAGTTGTTTTATCAAGGGCTATCTTAAAACACGTGGCAGCCCTGGTAAAGTGTTTTCTCCTAAGCTTTCATTTTTTCCCCCTGCACTCCTTTTCTGGATTGTTGGATGGACACATAATTCTACACCTTTGGCTAAGTTTGTGAAGAAGTTTCACCAACCACAGATACAGAACAACATCTAAAGATTGCATGACTTCTCCCTTTCCAGTACATCTGTATGACATTGCTTAAAGAAAACACCTCGTAAAAAGACCAAAAAAAACCCAACCCCAAAATCCAAAACAAAACAAAAGAACAACCAAAGAACCTCCCCCTACAGGTACTTAGAATAGAGTTAAAATTAAGTAAACCAAAAGTAAATTTAGAAGTTAATGTCCTGTGAACATCTGTAAAGGCCAGAGATAAAAGTTCTTACATAAAAAGAAATTCGTTGAATTAATATAATAAACCTTGTAACATAACTCCTGTGATAAAGAAACAGTCGCTGTTATTTTCAGGAGGAAATAGGAAATAGCTGAGGGAACTTTGCACAAAACTGTGCAAATGAGAACAACACCACCTGCTTCCCATGGAGATGACTAGAGATAAAACTGTTTCCTGATATGGGCTATAGAAATCTAGGAATGCATAGTTACACTTTCCTTTTGGATGAGTAAATAGTGAAAGTGTTTTTCCTGTTTCCAGTCGGGCTGCTCTGCAGGCTAACTATCTGTGTTATCAAATAAAATCTTTTGATATAGACACGTTTTTATGTACAGATATATTGTAGTTAGAAATCAACAGGATCACAGCAAGCTAGGCATAAGTTATGTTAGTGATCTCCCTGCAAGAAAGAGATTCCACAAAGGCTGATGCCCCAGCTGCTAAAGAAACGAGAAAGACAGTGAGCACTGCTGTGAAAACAAGCAGTGAAAATATGTAAGGGCAGAGTGTACCAATGCAGTAGTGCTCATACCTGGAAAAAGGACTGAGAGGAGGGTCACAGCCCTGAGCAGACCTGCTTGCGCCACTGTCATTATTAGCTGCTGCTTGCAGCGTGGGACAATTTTGCCATAGCAAGGACTGGTTATTCAATCCACTCAGCTTCAAACAACTGAACAGCCAGTGAGGCAGAGACCAGTGCACCTGAACACTGACTCCTCTGTCCTTGTCTTTTGGACTGGGTATTGGATACGACTAAGACACTGGTCACAAATATCAAATGTTGCTCAGATACAGAAGAGGGTTGAGTTGCACTTGTTTAAACTGCACAGGGCAGAGGAGACTCTTATCCCTTTCAATGCTTCATCTCACTGTTTCTGCCCAAGTCAGTTGTTTGTATGTTTTTCTTTTTTCTTAAAAACATCCTCTATGCTTAAAATGACTGCCAGTTCAGTGCTTGGGATAAGAAAAACACTGCTTATTATGACTGCCTCAGTTTAAATTAGCTTCAGCGTGGAGAAAAAAGGCATCCCTGAACTGCTGTCAAATATAAGTGTTTATACTGGTGTGCATGTGTGTATTTGCATAGAAGTTTTTGTCTCATTTTCATAAATAAGTAAAGTCTGATTTTCCTCACCAGTTTCTGAAGGACACAGCACTTCCTCTGTAGATAGACTGTGCAATGGAAATTCTAGCAGCCAAAGGAAAAGTTTTATTTTTCACCTGTGGTCACAGAAGCATAGGTATGATATGGTGCTTGAAATACTAGAGTGAAATAGAGGGACTGTATGGAATTACAACTAATTTGTTGTCTCAAAATTATGAAGTCGTCCCTTCACGAATTACTTTCAGGTTTCTGTGCTAGTTTGGTTTTGCATGTGTTAGAACATTTTGTTTCTGATACTACTGCTGCACAATGGACTGATTTGTTGACAGAACACAATATTTTAGAATACACAACTGGCACTGCTGGTTGTGGCTGGTTTTATTTGTAAACTTTCCTGGTTGCATTTAGCTGAGGCCAATCAAGACAGGCATGGCCACATTGGAATGTTTTGCAAAATAAAGATGGGCTCTAGCATTGCAGTGAATCATGAGCCCCTGGAGAGAGAAAACGCAAATTTTTCTTCTTGTTACTGACCATCAATTATATACGCACTAATTTTGATTAATTAATTTATATTCTGCTGTTTCTTTATTAAAACTTTTAGAAGTTATCAGCGGGCCTACTTTTCTCTTTGCTGACCTTTATAAACTACTGTACATAACAGACCAGACCAGATCTGGGCCATGTGGTTTACATACCTTCTATGAATTATATTGAATTTTTAACATGAGAATTCATTAATTTATTATAAAATGATAAAAATAATATTCAGTCTTTTGAGTATTCTCAGCATTTTAAACATTAAGAAACAGAAGTAAAGCGTACTCTGTTGTACCTGAATGTTTTTTTCTTTACTTATGTATTTTAGAGCTTCACACTTGGACAAAGCACAAAAAACAGAACCCAGGTGTTAAACTGCTTATTACGATTGTTACATTTCTACAAATAACCCTACTGTGTGTTAAGAAAACAAACAAGTCTTGTGGAAATGGTTTCAGACTATTTTCAATAGTCACAAAAAGTAAAATTCTGGGCATATTTTCACATAATATTTTCCTCGTTTTTCATCATACCCATTTGCAATGAGAACAAAATCTTTTCCATACATAGTCTCAGATACCTAAGACACCTGAAGGAGATGGAACTAGCTCACGTAATGCAGATATGTAAAATGTAGACATATCTAGCTAAACTATTCACCCACTCCTTACTGCGGTGAACCCAGAGAAATGGGCACATTAGGGGGCAATCACTTATTTACACTAGAGACCGATGAGAACTCCTAGATTCTCTCTGACACAGAGAAAGCCTAAACCAATTATCTCCCAGTAATTGAGTTCTGCAGAATCCAATTCTTAATTGATACCTTATGCAATCTGGCACAGCAAACACTAATCGTTTTTTGTTGATTACACTTAACGTCAATAGCTCCAGGCTACTTCAGAAAACAACCATCAAAATCAGTCCCGATAGATTTCCACCACACACTCCCTGCTTTAAAAGCATTTCTTTTGGAAACAAAACTTCTGTTAAATTAAAAAAAATCTGTCATATTTAATTTTTCTGTCATATTTATTTTTCTTACTAATTCATGCAAAAGAAACTCCCAAGGCAACTATATGCCTTTGCACTCTCATGAACACTTCACAACCCAGTGCCAGGACAGGTGACAAATCAATGAATTGTGTCTGCTTATAGTCCTGATACAATCTCTGTATTTAAAGTATGCCCAGTTCTGTTTCCTTGAGCAATAGCTGATGTGTACAGTATACCAGTGAACCTTTGAGAAGATTAAGTTGTCCCAAGGATCAGAAATTACAGTTCTGTTGCTTGTATCTCCATTACTGACGCATATATCTGAGGAAAAAAACTGAGCATAAGAAGTCCTACTCAGTCTCATACCAAGTGCTACTGCTATAATAAAACTCCCTTCTCCTCTACTATGTAGACTGCCATAAAACCACTGTACTTGCTTTGGCAACATTCTGTTTATATTTTACCCATCCATTTACTACTATATTCATGGTCTTAATCCTGAGCTAGTAAAGAAGAGTTGAATTTTTTGGTCATCAGGCTGATAATCTCTAAGAATTTTAAAATTTTTAGTTCAGCTAAATCTGTACAGAATTTATTGTTAATTTCTGTAAGCCACATTTCTGTTTACTGTATCATAGCTTTAGTCATAGACAAATCTTAAATATCATTGATCATCATTACACATTAAGATCTTATATATCTCAGCCACTCCATCCAACACTGTCCTCACACAATGTACGAAACATTCCTGAATTACGTGGCATTATTTGCTTAATTGTTTCAAATAATGCTATGTTTTACTGGCAAAAAGCGTTTAGAAATGGCTCATTACTTGAACTGGCACTGGCCAGACTCCCAAATCTCTAATAAGCTGGCTTGCCAAAACTTGCACATCATTTTCTCCTGGCACTGATCTCAACAAAAACAAAATGTCTTCTTTCTCTCCTCTTCTTCCAGATACCTGTAAAAAGACTTTGTGGAAGCCACTAGTTACAGTCTGAGGGAGATACTATCTATGTCAATAAGAGCTGAACAAGGAAAGTGAGAAAAGAGATCAAAAGTCTCCAGCACAATACAGTAATGGAGGATTCATTTATTTTCCCTAATTAAGGAAAATCAGCGCCATTTTTACAAACTTTGTCTCAACAATGGGTTTTTTTCAGCTATTGTCAGAGGAATGCTGGTCACTCACTTCTCATCCTCCAAAATCTGTCCAAACAATCTTTTAGAAGCTAACTGCTTCCAGTTACTGGCAGCAGTGAGAACCAGCAACATGTAAGTTACAGCCTCTCTCCTCAAGAAATGAACAGAATAGATTGTTTCTGCTTGAAGGGACCTGCAACGATCCCCTAGCTCAACTTCCTGACCGACTCAGGCCTGACCAAAAGTTAAAGCTCAGTATTAAGGGCATTATCCAAATGCCACTTAAACACTGACAGGTTTGGGGCATCGCCCACCTACCTAGGAAGCCTTTTCCAGTGTTTGATGACCCTCTGGGGAAAGAAATGCTTCTTAATGTCGGTGTAAAGCTCCCCTGATGCAGCTTTGAACCATTCTCTTAAGAAGTACTCTCTCTCTTCTCTTCCGCATTTTCTTTCTCTGTAGTGATTTTAATATTAAGTTCCAAATGTAAATGTTGGAAGAAGACCAAAGTTATTACACCACATTTTTTCAATGAATGCTGTATCAAGAGATTATGTCCATTAGAGTAGACTGGTTACTACGGTTATCTAACTATATATTTGCATGAGACTCTATACAAAAACTCACTCCATTTCCCAGGAATGCCCATTTGGAAGGGACACATGGAAAGATATTTAAACATAAGTCCTTGATGTAATAATCTCAACACTTTTGTAAAATACTTTAATCTTTTGCTAAGTTTTATGGTTAAGAAAGATTATTTGAACTAAAACAAATGATGGAGTTCTATGTTCATTGGTGTACAAGCACAATGAAACAATTCTTTTTTTTTCCTAACTGAACATTAGCTTTCTCCACTGGGTTTCAGCTGTGACCAGATGTTCCTAACTACCTAAGTCCTTGTTCATAAGTCTGTTATACATTCAGAGGAAATTGTTCAACTTTGTTTTTTTAACAGAAACAGAACTTGCATGGTTTACATAATTCTTAAATTTGGGTAAGTCAAGTTCTGGATATTTTTGCAGAAGCTGCAAAATAGAGGAATGTTTCTCCTACAAGATCGCACAGACACTGAGATGACAAGTTTGCAGTGGCATCCCAGTACTCCACTAGCTGGAAACTGAGGACAGGGCTTCTAGGGCTGAAAAGTAAACTTCTATTTCTGCCTCTTGGAACCACAAAGCAACAGAAGGCCTTAAGGGAAGGGTCCTCCACATCGTGGGCCACTTTCTAGATGTCCCCCATGACTTTGGCCAGCAGGCTGAGGAATGACCATGGGAGAAGGTATCTATCTTCTGCACAGTATAAAAGAGCCCAGATTTGGTCTCTGCCTTGAAGACTGGCATAGGCTGCCCAGAGTGGTTGTGGAGTCTCCAGGCTTGGAGAAATTCACAGCCCTGCCCGCTACTTGCCTGGGTGATTTCCCTTCAAACCTCAGCCCTCTGGTAACTGTGACTTGCCCATCCTCCCTGCTGCACCGGCAGTGCAAAAAGGCATCAGCATGGGCGACTGATATGTTGAAGGAAGCCTCACAAAGCAGCGGTGTCCCGGAGTGAAGGGAGCCCATGCAGAACTACAGACTGGGGACAGAGTGGCTGGAGAGTAGTCAGGCAGAAAGGGAGCTGGGAGTGCTGGTTGACAGGAAGCTCAACATGAGCCAGCAGTGTGCCCAGGTGGCCAAGAAGGCCAATGGCATTCTGGTCTGCATCAGGAATAGTGTAGTGAGCAGGACCAGAGAAGTTATCATCCCCTGTACTTGGAACTGGTCGGGCCTCATCTTGAATATTGTGTACAGTTCTGGGCCCCCCAGTTTGGGAAAGATGTTAGGATACTGGAATGTGTTCAGAGGAGGGCAACGAAGATGGTGAAGGGGCTGGAGCACAAGCCCTATGAGGAGCGACTGAGGGAGTTGGGGCTGTTTAGTCTAGAGAAGAGGAGGTTCAGGGGAGACCTCATTGCTCTCTACAACTACCTAAAAGGAGGGGGTTGGTCTCTTCTCTCGGGTGACCAGTGACAGAACTAGAGGGCATGGACTTAAGCTTCGTCAGGGAAAGCTTAGACTTGATGTTAGGAAAAAGTTCTTCACTGAAAGGGTGATTGGCCATTGGAATGGGCTGCCCAGGGAGGTGGTGGAGTCGCCGACCCTGGAGGTGTTTAAGGGGAGACTGGATGAGGCACTGAGTGCCATGGTTTAGATGATGGGTTGGTGTTAGTGTTGGTGTTAGTGTTGGGTTGTAAGTTGGACTTGATGATCTCAGAGGTCCTTTCCAACCTTATGATACTGTGATACTGTGATACTGAGCCTCCCTACATCCCCCTCCTGCCCTGCACCCTCCCCATGGCGCACATTCGCCTGTTGTCTGGCACCTCGTCACTGCGCAGCCCAGCGCCGAAAGCCAAGCAGCCTTCCCCCAAATCGGGGAGCACAGCACTCCCTCTCTCCCTTCCCCTCGCACTCGCTCGTGGGGTGTGGGCGAGGGATAAGGGCGACTGGAGCGGAGCAGCCCCTGTGCATCCCCAGACGGCTGCCGGGGCGCGGAGCGCCCTCTCCCGCGGCAGCCGGCGGCGCCATCTAGCGAGCCCGCTCCTCTGCTTCCCGCTGGGTTGGTTTACTTGGAGCAAACGCGGGCAGAACCTCTGGGGCCAGAAGACACAAGAAGTAGTTATGACTGCAAGAAGGGGGATATTTTGATTTAAGCTAAAATACACTTATGTTTCATTTAAGTAACTGTTTTTTTGAAAGTGTAGACAGAATGTCCCTCTGATTACTTGGGGTTTTTTATCGCATGTTTTTTCAGTGTTTTTCCAGCCACTGTTCTTTGAAAAATGATAATGTCTTGTGTTAAGTATGATATGTACTGAACAGATTTGCCTACTTCTATAACCCCCTCTATTTGCAGTCTTTTCCTATCTAAAATGCAAGGTCAGAAAGAGAGAGGTGGCTCCAAAGCTCCAATTAGAAAGAGATTTGGCTGTTGTGAAGTTCATCATGACATTTAAATTAGTCCTTGGAAAGTAATAGAATATGCTTACGATCTCTGGGAAAATGTATATGTCCGTATGTGAATAGGATAGATATTCTGTAACCAGCTCTTGTCTCGTTACACGTGATTGATGGAAATCATTCCCTTGTGTATCCAGTGCTAAAATATAGGATGCTTGCTCTCTAAAACTCCAAAATGAGTGGAGAGTTTATTTGCTGGCATTTCAGTATCAGTGGCATGGCAGAGACTTTTTTTCTCTGTAGGCCAATGAGGTGCCATGTGAATGACCAGAGCTGAATCTGCCCAGGCCGTGCTGCCAGAGAAAGGCAGGCTGGGCTCTCCATGAGGGACTGTGAGCCTGGCAGGCACATGTCTCATTCCAAACATAATACTTAGGGCCCTGAGAGGTAGAACCTGGAGGCAAACAAATGAACTGCTGTGGAGATGAGAGGGAAGTGATTCAAATTTCGTAATTAATTGTGTCCCTGTACTTGGCACTAATGAGACCATATCTCAGATACTGTGTTCAATTTTAGGCCCCTCACTGCAAGAAAGACATTGAGATGCTGGTGCATGTCCAGAGAAGGGCAACAAAGCTGGTGAAAAGTCTGGAGAACAAGTCTTATGAGGAGCAGCTAAAGGAACTGGAGCACTTTAGTCTGGAGAAAGTGTGGCTGAGGGGAGACCTTATTGCCCTCTACAGCTACCTGAAAGGAAGTTGTAGTGAAGCCGACGTTGGTCTCTTCTCCTGAGTAACAAGTGATAGCATGAGAGGAAAAGGCCTTGAGCTGCACCAGGGGAGGTTTAGATTGGATATTAGGAAATAGCATTGAAGCATTGTCACACACTGTCCAGGGAAGTGGAGGATTCACCATCCCTGGAGCTGTGTATATTTGTAAATGTGGCACTTCAGGACACGGATTAGTAGGCAGGGTCATGTTTGGCTGATGGTTGGACTGGGTGATCTTAAAGGTCTTTTCCAGACATAATTATTCTGTCATTCTATGATTCTCTGTTCAGCTAAAATAATCTACTTTTCTAATCTAATGTGATATGTACAATTTTTTTTCTTGTAGTTATGTTTGACTTGTAAGTGAAATAGAAGTAGTAAAATGCTGGTAATTTCATTCTGTTTCTCTTCTGATTGATTGATTTTTTTTCTTCTTTTTTTTCATTCTTAACGGTCTTGTGGGACCATCACTTTAATGTTCCAGGTGAGCATTTGCCATCACATACGCTAATTGTGTCAGTTTGTACAATATTAGCAACAAAGGGCAAGTGAGTGATTTACTGTTTGTTCTGGTAATCAGTTCATTATGTGACAAATTAAAAACTGTGTCTCAGCGTCGCTCTCACTAATAAAGGAATAATAATGTGTGTTTATCTCACAGAAGCATTCTTAAGATCGGTTAATGGCTTTTAAATCTTAAAACTGAAAAGGCTGCAAAATTGCAAAGAACATTAGCTTATTATCATCAGTGACACAGAACTGACAGGAAATCTCCTGGCTCAATTTCAGAAACTTGTTTACACACCAGACTTTTCCCTCTTGGGGATATAAATGTGGCCACTTTTATTTCCAGCTTTCTTGTCTTACTGTCAGGATGAAGATTATTTCACTGCATTATTAGTCTTTCTGTAAAGATCCACTTACTGTCTCTCAGTAAATGTCCATTTTGTCGTTTCTCTGTTTTTTCCCAGACTTTAATGAGGTACATTAATTTCTTTACAGATTTTTCAAGAAGCAAAATGGAATTGCACTTAGAAGCAATATGACTTTGACACATCAGGGAGCATCAGTGTAATTGTAATTGCTACCGTGCTTTTTTTCTCCAGTTCTTGTTGTCTTTTTAACTATTCACTGAGATGCTATTGACTACAACAGATTGAGAGACTTCAAATAAAGAAAGGGGTAATAATGCTAAAGTTCAGTTACCTGCACATAAACTTATATTTATCATTTGAATTACCATACAGTCAGTACATGTGCATGTATATACGTCACTGCTTTTTGGGGTGATAATTCACCACAGAAGGTTAATCAATGCCAAGAACACAAGGCCTTCTTGCACATGATACAGTGTGTGAGGGTACCTGTAATACAGATCACATTTTCTTCAAATTTGACATATTGTAAGAAAAAAAAATGGAAAAAATATCCTATAAATTTTTCTAAAAGACCTTGAAATTGCTGTTTGCTCTACTGCATAAGCTGATCTTGAAGTCACACTTTAAGATATTGCTTTTCCATTGATTAGGTGCTTATCAAGTATGTAGAGCTGTGCCAAATTGTTTATAAGTATTTAAATAGCACAACTGATTAATGGACTTCAGGGCCAGAAAACATCATCATATTTACCTGCTTTAATCAGAGACCAGAGATTGTAAGACTTACCAGAATCAATTCTTGTCAAGCTATTCTTCTACCATATCTCTTGATTATTTTGTAAATATATTACATATTTTCACTGCCAACAACAGAAACAAACATTAACAGTTTCCCAGCTTTGTTTTTGTAGCATCAGCTTTGTTTTAGAAATATGCTGTCTTATTTCCTGTAAGATTTCCTTTCTGAGCCTCCTGTTGTTTCTCACCTTAAAAACATCCTTTGCCTTTGGGACTAAGTAAAGAGCCGTTGGGACCGTCTTTAACTTCAACCATTCTGGAAATACGTAACAGACTAATTTGTCCTTCACAATGCCAACTGGTGAACTTGTAAAGACTTAGGATAGGACAACTAATAATGCTTTTGAGCATAGTAGCCTTCTAACCCTTGTCTCTTCAATCAGCTTTATCACTTACTCTGAGATGTGTGTCTTCTGAGTAGGTGATGTGCTGATTTTTTTTTCCAGTTTTCTGCTGTTCTGTTTTCTTTGTCATTTCTCTGGCTTTGCAGGAGGAAGCCAGCTGTCCTACTAAATTAACAGTCTTTTCAGCAGGAAATCAACCTCAGCTTTCTTTTAACTTGTAGGCTTACAGCCTTCTGAAATAAACAATGTACTCTATATCTAGCTATGTGACTACAAATGCTGTCCTTCAGTTGTTGTGGAGATGAGAGATATGCAAAAGCTGTCTGTATGCTCAGAAACATTGTTTGCCATGTCAGAACTTCTGGATTTTTTCCCCATAATGGCAGTGATGATCTGCAGAAATAATAAGTGGAAAATATAATATTGTATCTAAAGATTCTATTGGAATTGGAACAAACCCATGATTTCATGGTATTTTTTTTCTCATTCCTCCCAAAAATGTTTGTGTTTTTTTCCCTCTGTACGATATATTAGGAAACACATTTCGTAGTTAATAACATGACTATACAATTATTTCACTGGGTACATAATGGACTATCAGAAAGTCTTTCCAAGAAATTTGTGTCTACCTTGCCAGTGACCACCAGTGAAAAAGGTTCCTGGAGTTCAATATAATTTTAACTGTCCTAAGAAAGGTTTGGTTTGAAAACTGCTAGTCTGAAAAATGCTAGTTTTACTTAAACTTTATCTATATTATTACACATTTCCATTCAAAAATTTCCAGATTGTACCAATATAGGAATGAAGAACAGGTGACTGGAAATTACTCCAAAACATGCTGAAGAATCTATCTATAAAGAGTTCACAGCTTTGCTACAGCTTCTATGGAAGAAAATGAAAGGAAAATAAATTCAAAAAGGCTGATGAAAATAGATGAAAAAAATACACTGAAGAAATTACTGGGCATTCGTGAGTCATACTGAAATGATTGTTCTTCTGTAACTAGTAAGACTGTTCAAATAAATTCTGCTTAAGGTGATATCCCTTCATTTGACTAGAACATATTGACTGAAAAGGTTTTAATAAAACTGACTTAATCACAGACTTAATATTCAAGAAAAAATAGGAATTTTGAGACTAATAATCTGTTAGACGTAGACTTTATTTTCATCTCATCAGAACTTTGCATTCTGCGTTTTACTTCATAAGGTATATTTGTTATTCCGTTCAAATAGTTAGAAACCAGTGGGAAACACCAGAAAGTTTATTAAATCAAAGACTTGTTATAACAATAGAAATTTTTAAATTAATACAGTAGTTTACAATCCTAGTTTATTGTTACTTTTTTTTTTCCAAACTACAAAGAAAGATCACATATAGGTTTCATATTGAGTAATCATAGATTATGTAAAGAAATAAATACTTGATTTTCAGTTGCATAATAGGAAGTCTAGCACACTTACTCTCAGGGAGAATCTGCATTCTTAAGCTACAGCTAGATTCATTTTTTAGAATAAGAATCAAGCTTTTTAGTAAATCTGTGGCAAATTCTGCATAATTTTGTTGTATTTTGAATTTTCCAAAGAATATTTCTTCTCTTTTGTGCTGTACACTTGGAAAGTAAAAAATGTTATAAAAGGAAAATGTGAGATAGTAAGCTTACTCAGGGAAAGTTATTGCAAAGTAAAAAGCAGAGAAGAATGATTTCCAGTGTTCCTTGTATCCTAAGAATGTAGGGCCTTCTGATCCCAGTCCAGATGTGACTGAAATAGGAAGCCTATAAACAAGCCCGTAACCATGTACAGCAAGTCCCTGAGAAATTTATTTGAAATTCCCTGCTGCTAAAAATGGAGGCTTGACATAAGCTGGGCTTATTTGTACTCCTGTGTAGGCTCTGCTCACTCCAGTCAAGCACTCTGTGCTGCAGTGACTGGCAAGACTAAATATGATAGATGAGAGGTATTGATGAATTCAAGTCCAATACTTTGTGTGTACTATCTAACTGATGCATTTTATCTGTCTTTCCTTGAGAAAATGTCTCAAGGAGTTGAGACATCTGTTGTGATGGATTTTGCAAATGTCAGTCCCAGCCTGTGAGTTATTTTCTGTATATAATTGGTTTTGGAATGGCATAAATTGCTCTTACACAAACCCTTTTGTCAGTGAAATTCATTGTAGTCTAACAAATTCATCAGAGGGTTCAGCAGTTCTCTCTTTTGAGCATGTCCCACAATGGATTGGTAAACAAAACAAACATGGTTAAAAAGCTTTCATATCAAATAAGAACAATGTTATGTTTTACAGAGGAATATCTTATGAACAAGGAAATCTTTTCAAATTACAGTTTAAAGCACTTGCTACTAAAAAATACAAAGCAAATTCTTTCAACTACTGTGGATCAGATAAATATACAATTAACATAGAGCTCTGAGTGATAAACATCTTTTGTGGTCAGGTTCTTTCCATTCAAGAGGACTTGAATTTCAGTCTGAGCAGGTTCTTCAGTATAGGGTTTTATTGTTGCATTGGGAGTAACAGGCAACATGTGAAGAAGGGAAATTTGTGCAGTCCGTTACTTTTCTTTGACATTTTCTACTAGTCTGGATTTTTGTGGCAATGTTGCAAATCAAAGAGCAGAGAAATGAACTAGAGAACTGCTACAAGTTTGAGATCATGAATATTCACTGGCTCCATCAGTAAATTAGAAATTAAACCTTGGTTGATATTAGTGACAGTGTTGCAGCTGTCTTCCGTATTTGTACTGTAGTATGTAATCAAACTCTAAATGAATTTTTTGTCTTGTTAATATTTTTGTATCATACTGTTGTCATCCTTAATGTTTCGTGTATGGTTCTCTGTAAAATGGGATTTAAGGTCTCCATCCTTATCGAAATAAATGGCTTTTTTATTAAACTTAATATTATGAAAATGTTTTACGTATCAGTTTAAGATTGTTAGTCTTCAGTAATATTATCCTGAATGAGTTGCCAATTTGAGTTATAGCCAAGGCTAGAAATTGAATTCCAAAGATATTTACTTCATATAAACATTGGAAGAAAATAACATGGGGTATGTGTCTGGGTGTACTGTTCTCTCCTGTTTCCTGCCTTTGCATAAGACCAGATGCCTCTGAGCTCCTGGGTTTGTGTGCTATTGCATAGAGTCTAGATTATAGCTACTGTAATAGGACCGTCAGAATTAAAAGCATGAATGTCCGTTTTCTTGATTAAAGGAACCATAAAAATTACATTACTAATCACCCCTATGCATCCCTATCAAACAATAGAGTATTTTATCTTGCAGATGATGGGGAGCATAGGTACTGTAGAGGAAAGTATCAGCCAATGTCTTCATGCTTTTTCAGAGAGTCACAGCCCTCACTGCAGCTGTGCATGTCAGTGCTTGTCAATTCATCTATCTCTTATCTTGTAAACAGCAGCTGGAATTCATGCTTACAAATAAGAAAATATAGCTGGAGTCTACAAAAGAAGGTAGTATGTTTAGCTGGTCTTATCTCACACTGGCTCACTCTAGAGCAGCTCTGTTCTGACCTGTGTTAATAGTGTAAGTAATGTTTTGGATATATTACCCTGGCAAACTTAGCTAACAGAATCAGCCAGGACTGACAAGGGAGGTTGTGTTCATAGATACATTCAGTATTTCCTAGTTCAGGCAGTTCCCATTTAGGACTGCACTGGGCAATGAATCTCTTTGGAGTGGAGCCTTTATCAACCCTTTGTCAGCATGATGTGCTGTGTCACCGTCTTACATGAAAACACTCTTGCTACATTATTCCTGTATTATTAGTGGTGTGATAACAACTGGAAGCAGTCATTACAATTTAAAGACAATATACTCATGCTTCCAGTGATACACTACACATATATTATTTTAATTTCTTTTGCTTTTAGTCTAATAGTGTTTCCAAGTGACTTGTATGTTGGAAATGTGCTATATTGCTAAAAAGCCAGGAGAAAACAAAAGGAGACTGTATCCAGTGTTGAAATGGAGCTAGCTGAAACCTGAAAGACAGCAACTTAAAAGGAATATTTATTCTCTGTGAACAGCTTGAATGTAAACAATTTAACAGCTTCAGTTTGGGGGCATGATATTTTCTTAAGTGCACCAAGGATTGTATTTAGTAGGTTAATACATCTTAACAAGGAGCGTTTGGAAAGTATGAACTTCAGGAACAGGGGAGGATTAAATGTGTTAGCTCTTTGAAGAGAGAAAGAAACCATTTGAACAAGCATAATTTTCTTAGAAAAACTGCAGAAAGTACTGTCAAAAACTTGTAAGGCATCAACTCTGAACATTATCCTTTAGAACTCAACCTGTTCATATGCAGTCTAAGGTCATATTTCAATATTTTAAAAATAGTTAATTTCTGTAGAAAATAACCTGGAATAGAAATAATTATTTTTACAGAAGTGTTCTGATGATTTCTTGAGATATGCTCAACAGGAAGCAGAACCAACTCTCATTTTTCCAAGCTAACTTGAGTGCTAGATGAAATTTAATAATGACTTACAGAGAATGTTCCTTGAGACACCTAGAAAATGGTAAGGAACAAGATTTTCTGCAAGAACATAGTTCAACTGCAACTGTGGTATATCCAAGCAACTTTTATTTGTTGTTTGAGTAAATGCCTTTAAAATGCTTAATTAATCACCAAGTGAATAAGCAGTTACAGCTTACGCTCATGGCAGCATCAACAGGCTTCTCCTTTTAACTTCGGATTGTGATGAACATGCTGTGGGACAGGAGTCTTTGAAACAATGGTATGTTTTCCTGCCCTCACCTTCAGTAGTCATAAACTTAAGTGTGTGTCATGCTGTGTTTGTCATTTTCCTTGTGATGTATTTTAGAGACAAGCACCTTACAGACCATGTGGGAAAAGGACAAAAAACATTTCAGATTACTACCTTTATGCATCAGTATCGAAGTTAAGATGACCTACAAAACAATATAATGATTCCAGGAGCAGTGTTATATTAAGGTAGCTAACTTTATCAAATGCCTGCTACCAGTACTTGCTCTGAAATACATGAGGAAAATAAAGGGTTCTGCTAACATCTTGAGGATTGTTTGAAGTTGGGCTCTCCACATCTTGGGAAGGATATGAGGTTAGAACTGTTACAAAGGCAAGTAAAAAGATTTAGGGGTTAGGGCAACTGCGTTATGGGAGAGAGACTAGAAGGAAAATACTTAAATCTGGACCAAGAAAGCCGATGAGAAATATTGATGATGGTTACAAAATCATGAAGGTTGTGGATAAAGTGGATACATAACTGTTATTCATTTAATTTTACAGTGCACTAATTGAACCTAGTAGGAGATCGGTTTAAAAGGCGATATTCCTTGTCCCAGTTGGTAAATCTACAACAAAGGATCTTGTGAAGGTAGGCAATGCAAAATGGGTTTGTGAAAGTTTGTGGCAAACTGGTTTATAAGCATCTACTGATGACTACCATCACAGGTGTACTTTAAAACAGCTAATTGTAATAACTATAATGTGCTGACAATGAAAAAGTAACAGACCACAGACAGTGGCAGGCTTGAAGGCACTTATTATCTATTATTGCAATAGAGTTCTGACCTAGATAAAACATTGCTCAGAGCCAGTGGGGCAATTTTTATGTCTGGGTATCTTTTTGGTTATTCATTTCATTTCATTTCCAATACTTTTCTTTATAAGGTTTACCTTACAGTTTGATATTTATTTCAATCAAAAATTAATGAAAAATACTAAGCTTTATTAAACAGAATGAAATTAACTAAGTCCATGTTTTTTTGCAGGATTTTCAACAAAACCATTAAGTCATCAGAAGACCCATGAGAAGAAAGAGAATGTCCTCAAAACATGCCTTTTGTGTGTGAATTATGGCTAAGTTATTGATGATCCTAACCTAAGTTTTTTAGGTCCTATTAAGAATCTGTGACAAGCAGCAGATAGTGGTCTGTGCCTTTCATTAGCTAAATACATGGATAGTTTGATGTGTATGCATTTGAGGATGGGCTTGAAAAGGCATATTACCACATGATAATGTAATTGGGCTATCCTGCAGTGCAAATTACATCTTCTCAGATAATAGGTTTATTATTGTTGGGAGTATGGCATCTACGAATAGCACTTTCTCCTCATATGGGCAGATGGACAGATGGAGGGATGGATTAAAAAAGAAAAAGAGAGAAAAATACTGGAGGCAAACTGTACCCACAGAAGCATATGAATTCATAGACTGTTGATGTTGGATTTTCTTCTGTTCCTACTGCCCCCTCATTTATGATTGTCGTGAAGAGATGACATTTAACAAGACATCAACATTAATGCGATGGATATTACAGCATGTTTAACTGAGTCACAATATCTCCTGAAGTAAATGATTCTGCTTTGAGATTTGAGAATTTGAAAATACAATTCTACTATATATCATGTGTCATATATCATGTTTGAGAATCGTTTTTTACTTCATAATTTTAAATCATACTGAAAAATTCACATTGTTCTGTTGCCAAATAAACTTCGTGGAAAGTTAAAGGGATAAACAAAAGCAATCTTCCATATGCACTTGCATATCCATCTCCAAAACTAATCATTCACCAGTTTTGTATAAAATAACAGACACTGGAAACTGTTTCATACAGCAGAGGGCAGCAGTGGTAAAATGTCTTATCAAGTAGATGATTGCATTCTGTCTACTTTTATCATAAGGTAGCTCAAAGAATAAAATTTAAAAAACCCAAACTATTAAATAAACCTAGTGTTAAATATTTTCAGTTTTCTTGATGCTGTTCATGTCAGCATTTATTTTCATTAATAAGAGAAAATTATTGTCGTATGGAGAATATTCACAGGACTAGAATTGCTATGATTTTTAATTTGTGTAAATGTCACTGAACCTCCTACACTGTTAACTTTGTTTTTTTCTTTGAACAAATGAAATAGAATCTGGTTCTGAATTAGCAGATGGACATTTTATTTTCATTAAATTTTAAGATGCTGGTTCTACAAATGAGTTTTATTTTGGATTGCTTCATTACATTCTGGTGATCAATATCCTGTTACACTGCCTTTCAATCAGTGAATTCTTTTTCATGACTATAAATGTTAATGGAAGACCATTACAAATTAAACAAGTGGCAGAACTAATAAAGACTGATTGGGTCCAATGGCTTTCCATCATTTCTTTACCTTCTTTGTTTTGAATGATGGTTTATGGTATTCATAACATTTCTTTTTACAGTTTATTTCATGTCTGTTGCTGAGTCTTATATCTGCAGCTTTGGTGCACGTAAATACTAGTAGAAGGCTGCTTCTAGTTCCTGTTTTGCATAGAACTTGCAGGAATGAAATATATTTGAGATTTTTGTTCCTCTGTCAGAAATATTTGAAAGTGGCAAATTTGTTAAAGGTTTACAATGGTGGAAGGATTGAGGGAATTCTTAGAGAGATGGGAAGGGATTTAACTGGGAAGATGTTCTTAATGGTACAGGTGTCTACAATAGAGATGATTTCTCCAGGCTCTCTTTAACTGTCCAGGAAGTTATCATAAATACAATAAGAGAGGCTACAGCACAATTCCTAACATTTAAATGTTTATTCTAGAATATGCCAAATAACTGCCTCGTAAAATGCCTTTCTCCCCAGTGACTATACAGGGAGCCTTGGGTGAGTTGCTCAGATATAGACTTTTACACACACAAAATTTAGGTAAGATCAGTCCTCGCTACACACACAGATCTTGAGCGCTTAAGCCTCGCTTCCTTGGGAGATGACACTGAAAAGGGGAAAAACTCTCTTAAAATGAGGGGGAAAATTAAAGTAAAGAGAAGAGTTAAATAATTGAGACTATACTCATAGTGGAAGAAAATTAGTGGTCTTCATTAATATGTTAAAAGCTTCTGTGGAACTATGTATTTGCTTTTATGGAAAACATTCAGATCAAAGACCAAAGAGTTGTAGCCATGTTAAAGGCGTCAGCATTGCTGTGAAGTTTGTAGGTTTTTTAAAGAATTGATCAATCAACATACAGCTACACGTTTGCATTCTGAAAAACTTAACTCAGCTTTCTGGATGTGTTAAAGAAGAGATAATATAAAGGAACACTCCAAAAGTGAGCATGCTGGTTTTTTTCCCTTTCTCATGCACGCATAGTTCCCTCTTCCAAAATGACAGTAAAGGTCATCTTTGGTAAGTGTGAGAGCAAACTGGATTTAATATATATCCAGTTAGCACATTGTACACACAGTCAATATGGCTGCATTGTTTATTGCCTTTAATTGACAAGATTTACTTGTAGAAGAGTTCCATGTTACTCAAAATGAGACATAGAAACAATACAATGAGAGTCATCACTCAGAAGATGTGGAGGAAATCCATTTCTCTGGATGTTTCCATTCTCCAGGCTTTCATTTGAAGATACATATGGATTCACACTTCAATTTTTTTTTATTCAATTTTACCACTAATTTATGAAGAATCATAGTTTTATTCCACTTACATAAAATTACCTCAGCTTCCTTTTCAGGATTTCTGCAAAAAAGTTTTTTTTGAAATAAAATTTGAGTTAGAAAATGTATAACCTCCCTGTAGAGAGTTAATTTAAAAATTACCTCAATGCACTAACGCTCTGCATACTAATTCACTTAGGCTTTCTTTGTCAAGCTTATGAGTGCCAGCTATTGACTTTTTCTGTTTGGCTACTTCGAACCTTACACTAGGCTGCAGATTGCATGTTGTTAAATGTAAGCAAGTGTGTCTAATTGTTAATAAATACTTTAAATACACTTTAAATACACTTTAAATGTGCTTAAGTGTGTGTTTAACAAGGGCAGTGGGAAAAGGAGGGATTATGATAAATGTTCTTCTTGCATGTGTCAAAACCATTGTCAAGTGTATAGAAAGCAGTCAGTGCGGGAGCAAGAACCGCAACAAGAGCAGCGCAGCAGAAGACATGATTAGTATCATACTAAGCAGACAATTTACTTGCATTACCTTAGTTCCAGGAAGATTTCTGCCTCTGGTGTTCACAAGCTACTCATTGAGCTCTTCAGTATGAATCCCCAGCGTGCATGACAGCTTACTCAGCTGCTAAATCAATGTACAAGCACTTGCTCAGCAGAGATTTAGCATGGACTGCAATTCAAGACTACCTGAATAGCTACTGATGTTAGAGTTAATAATAATAATTTGCCTCGTAAATGTAATTTCAATATCTTATGTTCTTTAATCTTTTTTTTGTTGTTGTTATAGAAGTTTTTCTTGTGATCATCTGTACAGATGAGACATGAGAAGTGAAGAAGATACAAGCCTTTAGTCTTTCTGTACTGTTAAAGGAATTTGTTCAGCAGAGGGAAAAACTTGAAAAATCTTTAGAGAGGAGCAATATATACCAAATTGTCACTATGCTGCAGATTGCTGTTTTGCTTTTTAAGATGTAACATGCTTACTTAGGTGGATTTCTAACTCTTGTTCTTTTTACATCCTTTTATTCTTTTTGTTAGATTGAAGCTAAGCATATTATCTTTAGCATTATGCTTTGAAGGTAGCATTTCAGAATTTTCTGAATTTATAATTGTCACGGACTCATCTAAATCTATATAGCCCAATTCTAAATTAAAGGCCACTGTGACTAACAGAGGTGAATTGGTCACTGAGCTAAAAGTTGATATCTACAGCTATCTGTTCATTTATTGATTTCTTATAGTTGTGTATATATATGAATAGTTCTAAACAAAATATACATGGCTGATGATAGTTTCAAAAAGCTCTTTCCTAAAGCTGAAAATAATGATGAGTGAAACTAGATGGGTGGAGGTTTTTAAAAATAAAATGAGAATATTACTGGGAACTAAGAATGTCTTATTAAACAGAATAGCACAAATTCTACATTCATTAAATAAGGCAAATTTATCTTTAAAGAAAAAAAACACCTTTTTTTTTTTACAAAATGCTATTTTGCTTTATAAATTTTCTGGACATCACATGCTAGTTTGTACCATGTGTGTTCTTCTTCCAATTGTACTTCTATATATAGCAATATAAATATACCCTCAAATGATGTATAAAATAACAACGGAAAACCAAAAAGGCTGATAGCAATGAGAACAAGTATGTAAACAGAGTCAACATTTATGGAAGAGACCAAAAGTTCAAATTTTAAAGAAAAAGGCTGCTAGAAACTAACTTTAATGTCCAAGAAATATTTAATAATATATCAAAAACAAATTAATCAATATGAAACCAAAGTACACAGTAATAACTATAAAAAAGGTGTATCAAAGCCAAAGTAAATTCTAGCCCTTGTGTAAGGTCTAGAGAAGATGTTTAAAAGTGTATGTATTTGTTAGCTCATATATGAGCTAACATATATGCCTGCTTTGGAAAGAAATAGTGTATGTAGTACCTTTTTCTGATTTAGAGATACCTTCAACTCTGCCATAACCAAATAATTATTTCAGTTAAATGATTTTACATCTGCCAGACAGAATAGCATATACTTAGCCAGAAGCATTAGTCACAGAGCACTGTGAGCCATTAATATTCGTTTTTTTTTTAAAAAAACCCACATGTTGGTGCTTAAATTGTTTCAGCATTTTAAAAAGAGTAAACAGGATGACTGAGTATCGATAGGCCATTTCACCAGACATTACTACTAGCTGACAGCAGGGAAAGGTCAGTGAAGAGGTAAGAGACAGTAGCATAACTAATACTAATCAATTTGATTATATGGTAAACAGATCTGGACAAACCAACTGTGACAGATATTTCATAAGACTATAAATTTGTCTGGCAGAGGTTACAGTGCAGAAACCTAGGCCATGAAGTGTTCACCCATTTCCTGAACAACTCTGCAAATTAAAAAAAAAATTACTTTGTGCGATCTCATAAATATTGATTCAATTAAATTAATCATATATCGAAAGTTAATAAATATAAAACGACTTGTAAACGATTTGTCACCTTAAATTAGGAGAAGAGGCTTTCAGGAGGACGTTTTTGATCAAATTCCATTCAACATTTCTCTCAGCCCTAACAACAAAAAAAAAAGAAAATAGTAAGGCCAAAATTTATATACAGGATAGAAATTCCACCAGAAAAAATGGTCGAATCATTGTACTCCATAAAAGGCATTCATAAAAGGCTCCTGAACTCAAAAAAAGAGTTGGAGTCACAATGAAAAGATGCTGGGATGGTGCTGTGGGACACTGACCTGATAAGGTGATGCATAATTATCTGAACATGAGTGCCCAGTGTAGTATTGTAGGTGAAATGGTGAGCAGTTTTAGATACAAACACTGTGATCTAATAAGAAGGAAATTCTATTTTGTTTATATTTGATCTCGGTGTAAGCCATTACTAACATAATGTGTAAGATTCTAAGCTCCAATAAGATGTGGAAAACTTACACTAATATTCAGAAAAAAAAGCTATGAAACATTTAACGCCTTAGAAATAACGCTTATTACGAGATTTAATGTTAATCTCCTTCATTTATCTAAGAAGAGGTGGATAAAAATTTATAATGGTCAGTATATGCTTATGTTTGTAATAGTTTTTTTAACTATATTGGACATTTATTGAAAAAATATAGTACCTGAAGCTAAACAAATCTAAAAGGTGATGATAGCAAAGTTCTTAAATAACTTTCCTGATGATGGTTAGATCCTCAAATGAAGCTTTAGCTAAGGCCTAAATTTTATAAATAAATATATCTTAGAATGCAAACATACAATAGGTTTATTTCAGAACTTACTGGTTATAGTTTTTTGTCTTGCTTTAATGCAAGATTGTGTAATGATCCTTAAATGATCCCTCATCCTTAAAAACTGTGAACTAGAAGGCAATTTTGAAATCCTTCCATGTAACTGAGTAGAAGTTATATGCGCAAAACTAAGAAGGAATACATTTCTCATTAGAACTATATGAAGGAAACGTCTAGCTTATCTTGGGTGTTCTAAAGGGCATTCTTTTCAGCAAAAAACGTTTTAAAAGAGTGGTTTTCAATCAGTGAAGAGTGGAAGTTACAATACAGTATGCAGCATCTTCAAGATAAACGTATCTTGTCAGGCTAAAAGTTAAAAAATTCGAAGCGTTATTTAAGTCTTTGATTGCTGACTTGATGAAAAGACAACTTTAATACTGACTTACTGTTTCCTATATAGGAGGTTGTAATTAGAACTAAATAGAAAGTTCAGTCAAGCAGTTCTTGGAACAGTGTGTGGGAGATTACAGGTACTGATTAGTTGTAGATTGTCTGGGTGGTAACAGTTCAAAATCAGTAATTAATGCTTAAAATACCAACCAACATCACAATGAGTGATGTTGTTACAAAGATTTGTGCTTAATCATTTGCAGCTGAGTATCATAAGGCTTTCCATGCTTGACAAAATTCAGGGCCCACTGGTATGGTACCAATTCACTACCAGGTGCTTCAGAGAAAGTTCTCTTCTGATACCTCAGCCCTGAAACCCATACAGCGTTCTGTATTAGTTCCAAAATATGTCCGTATTACCACTATTTATTTGTTTGTTCTTACTGTCATCATGGCTTAGATCCCAACATGTGTCGTCACTAATGAGTGAAGTGAACTCCCCATTGTTGTTTGTGGTATAAGAATAGCTTTAAAGCAAAGATCTCTGCTGCAGTTTCTAAGAGACAGCAGAAAGTGTTGAGGTGATGAGCTGAGGTTTTTGAGATGATTAACAAAGGAGAAGTCCAAGGTCCGTGCTTGAAATGTGTTTTTCAACTCACAGTCTTCCATGGTATTTGCATCGATATTAGTGGATACCATACAATTTATAATTATGGTCAATGAGCATTGTCTATAACTGAGATAAAACAAATAGAAACTGGAAAATGCATTTGAGAGTGGGATGGAGTCCTGATTATGCCAGTGCTGTTAACTTCAAAAGTTGAAGGACATTAAATTAACAGCTTTCTGGTTATTAGGAAACAGTAGTCTAGTGGGAATTAAGGTAATAATAACTGTCCTTATAATTAGCCTATCATCTACTCTATGCCTTTGGTTTGGATTGGAGCAAACTTCAATTTCAGACTTGGCTGATTATGTGTATATTTTTAGTACGTTTCATCTGAATTTGCCTGAACAAATACCAATACTTATCTACCTAGAAGTAGTCTGAGTACAATAAAAGAGATTGAAAAATTTCAGGAAGTGTTTCTACTGTCACGTATTTTGATGCAGTATCCTTAGATTTTAAATTAAAGCTGTTCTTATAATCTACCTCTATATTGTTTATATTTTCATTATGTTCAATATTTTAAATATTTAGTATTTCAATATTTTCAATATTTTTATTTATTCAATGCATCTTCATAACTAGAAAAGACTAATTTTGTATTTGTTAATTTTTGAATTTTAGGAAAAAAATTATTATAGCTAAAAATAATGGACTAGTAAGATCTGCATGCATTACTCATCCACAGGATGTTTTGAGGCACGTAGACTGTGTAATCATATAAGAGGGAAATGTTATCTTTGCACGCATATAGCCAAGTATTTTGAGGAAAGATGTCAAAATCCTAACATTATTGTAAAGATCCTTCATTAACAATAATGATTATGGTTATAATCACACATACGCATCAGGTGAATTCAGTATGTTATATTTTATTTGAGATATTTAAATTTATTTTTTAACTTATGTAATTGGACTATGAGTGCTTTGGACTGGATGAAACGTTATTAGTAAAGCAGTTCATGTTTTTTGAGCCTTGTGTCTCTGGAAACCTAGAAGAGCTGAAACAAGCAATATACATAATAAAGTCTGATAATGCTCCAGGACGTATCCAAACAATAGACAGTGAAAAACTTAGTAGCTGATTACTGCATCTATTCAGTGAAAAACAAGGTGAGACAGATGAAGCTGACTTGATGGTCTAGTAGCTATACTTTACTTTCAAAAAAGTTAGGCTGCTAAAGTTCCTAAAGATGAACATAAGACCATTTTCCCCCCATGTTTTTTAACATCATCTTATATATCCTCCTGAAGCCACCTCTTCTGCTTGCCCAAGATACTTCTATCTCCTACTGTGACTAAGCTCTTGATTATAAGTAATGTTACTGTTGAATAGTCTCAAAGGTTACCACTACATCGCAATTTATTTTTTTTTGGAAGCACAACCAGATAGTGAGCAACGGAGAGGTCATGTGAGGGAGAAATCTGTAGTAAGACAGGAGCATTTAATGGGGTTTTAGATCACAGTTTCCATATAAATGAACATTTTCTTTTTTGTTGACCCATGTAAGATTTCATGTCAGGAATATCTTAGGACAATAAATGTCACACATTGATTCTGTAATATGTGAGAAGGTACTTCAGAAGGTACAATTTCACAATTCTGATGTAATACAAGGTTTGTTCTGGAGACATATTAATATATGTAACCCTATATTAATATATGTAACTAAGATAAATTCAGGAATGTCTTTGTCATCTCAGAGTGAGTTCTCTAAGGAGTTTTCAAATTCCTACATAATTTATGCACTGATGCTTTGAAAGCTAGTAAATTGCAGAGTGCAGTTATTCATGGCATTTGTGAATGGGCAACTTGCTTCTGTTCTCACAGCAGGTGTGTAGGTGGGAGAAACAAGATAAACTGCAGTAAGTCTTACTGAGTGACTTAAAATTAAAACCAAATAAATAAATACAAATCCTGTAACCAAAGAAGATTTTCTGCATGTGGTTATCGTGCCTGGTTATGCCATTTGGAAATTGCCTTCACTGCCGTTCGCTAAGAATGCAAGTTAGGTTATGGCTATACAAACTTGCTAAGTCATAAAAGATTGCATTTGTGTATGGAGAAAGTTTGATATGCAGTTGTCTGAGATCATGAATCCAATCATGAAATGAAAACACGAGTTTTGAGACATGCTCATTTTTATCACTCCTCATTTTATCTTATTTCTTCTGTTACTTATTTTCCTGGGACATATATGCCTGTCAGCAGTTCTTTCTTATAAGTATTCCTCTATGGTAACTGTTCCAACTGATTCAAAAATGGTTCATTGTCTCTGCAAATTTTTGAGCTGAGATCCTAGCACCATCATACCAAGACCCTTAACTATATGTAGAAAGGATTTTTTTAAAAAAAAAAAGTTTTACGTTTTTATTTGCTTATTTAAATAGGAAGTTCATCATACCTCTGGTTTTGCTATATGCAGTCTGTTGTCATATTAGAGTGGTAAGTTACTTCAAGTTGAGTTACCCAAGTACTCCAGTCCCTCTGAGGGTTCTTTCTTCCAGGTGTGTTATCATTCTACAGTAAGCAGACAGTCACTGGTTTACGAGCATTGTGCATGGACATTTTTCCCCCCTTTATTAAAAATTGCCAAAAGACATGCAGTTGAACTTAGGCCAAAATGGCAGAGACAGGTAACACATGAGGGAACAATAATAGTAATAGGTGCGTCGGGAGGTTTTAAGATATTAAACCGTACCAGTTATTTCTTTCTATCTATGTGTCTTAGCAAACTTCTAATCAGCATCTAACTACCCAGGTCTGTTATTATCACTGTCCCATTTTATCAGTTGGCATAGCATCAGGATGTGTAGGTAGTAGGGGAATAATGCTACTACAGACAGGATTGAAAAAGAGGACTTGGCAATTGATGCTAACAATTACTTCAAAAGCAGTAATCCAAGTGCTGTGTGGACAGAAAGATTCACTGACAACAGTGGCATGACTGAAAGCACAGGTAGTGCTCTTGTGTCAGGGGTAAAAGCAGAGGCTGAGGCTTGAGTCACTCTCGGTGATTTTGCCACCCCTGGGAAACTCATTTACAAGCCAGAGAATCTTTGTAATACTTAATCTTAAAAAGGGAAGTGAATTCCCCTTTGAAATAACATTTACCACCCTTTACCAATTATTACCTGCAGCTTTTTAATACACTGAATGTTTCCTTTTTTTACCATCACTCTGTAATGTTAATGTAAGACATAGCCAGTAATTTTAAATAAATCTTCTCTCAGCTGTTTTTATAGTTACAAATTATTAATGTGTTTTTAAATGTTAGCTTCTCTCAATAAATTGAAACATCTCACTCTCTGTTTTTACACTTCAATTGAATGGAATGAGTTCTTATTTTCAATTCGTAATTATGTACAAAATACCAACTTATATACAGGTAAACATATTCTGTTTGTTTGGCGATTGAAAAATCCCTGGACTTAAATACTGTAAGATATTCTGTTATTGTCTGTGGAATTATTTTTATTAGTGGAACAAATCTGGATGTAGTTAGCTTTGTTTCACAGAGTAAATTACATAAAAGCTAGAGGAGATGTGTATTATCATGTGTTCCTGCTTTTCAGTCATTCGTATAAAAATAAATTTGTGAAATGAAAATTTCTGTAATTCTTTTTTGCATAATGTTGCATATTTGGGAATATTACTTTGATATATATCTTTTTCAATTTATGAATAAAAGAAAAGACAATATGATACAAATTGGAGGGGTTTTGGAGTGTCTAATAGTAGCTTGATTTTTAAAATACTCAGCATCAATCACGTAAGAGTTTCTATACACTTCAATGTACTTGTACTGTGTATTTTTGAGAGTATTTCTTTACAATTTGCTCTTCCCTCAAGCTGGTGTTATCAGTTTAAGGCTTTTTAAGTAGTCAGTCAGTATCAATTAGCAGTTGTCAGCCTTACTAAAATAAGGTTGTTCCCTTTGACCTCCCACCATGTAGGAGATATTGCCAGCATTTTAGAACCCGAAGTTTCTTGTTAATCTAGCTTTAAAGAGAACTATGATGTCTCTATTACTACAGGCTAACTGCTCCACAGGATCTGTTGAGCCAATTGAGATGGTAATTCTCATTAGCACACTGAAGGTTTGGAAAGTGGGAGAATGATATGACTAGTGTACCTGAGCTGTGGAAATTTGTCAGTCATGACAGTTTTCACTAAATTCCAGTGCAATAATATTGTAATGGCATGGTGACATGAATGTCGACTTTGTAAGGGCATCTTTCTGGATGCCACAGTCTGAGGTATCCCAGCTTTTTAAATCAGTGCAAATGTGGCACAGAATAAGTGGATATGAAAGAGCCTGTTCTCTATGGACAGTGTTTCCCAAAGAAGAATACGATTTTTCTACCAAAGTGATTGAAAAGATTTCTATTTCTGTTCTGTCCTGATATTTGCAAAGAGAGGATATGTTTTGATGAAAAAAAGAAATTCAGGTTTCTTGTAAACTGATCAGCTAATGCAGGAATGCAGAGAACAGAGCGCTTGCATGTGTGACGCATTATAATGAAATACATTCTTCAATAGGCTTTATACATGTTGCACTGTTAAAATAGAGACTATTTACATAAAACAACTACTAAAATATGTGAAATACATTAAATAAAGTGATGCTTAGAACTTGCCAAGAACATGTACTAATTCCTATCCACCTCCATTGTTACCTTAAGAGCAGTTCTCTCCATAGCAACTGAAAACTTTTCAAGGCAGCAATAAACTAATCCTCTCCAGCTTCCAGAGTACTGTCAAGGAATTTTAAAAACATTGGCCTTCCAGCAGCTAAATACTTCTGAGGATTCAGAAGGCCACAAAGCTAGATACACAAGCATTTTCCTTTCAGAAGGTAAGAAAATAATGTTTATAAATATGCGAATCCTCACAACAATGATACATATTCCTAACTGCTAACAGTAAAATATATCTGAATAGCAAAAGATTTCCTAACATGTAAAAACATACTAACCTTTATCTAAGTGAATGCAAATTTGAATTCAGCAGTTCTTTTTTCATTTAAAATACTTTGCTAGCAGATTTTCCTTTAAAATAAAACACATGTATCACACTGCAGTTAAACAAAGCTGATGTTAAGTGTGTCTGTTTAACACATGTGCATTATCATCTGAAAATATATGTCATTGCCAGCATCTGCCCATCAATAAAATGAAAACCTCTTCCTGGAAAACAGAAGTAAAACTTTTTTATGTTTCTTACACTTTCATATTGAGATAGATTACTGTTAAAACAAAGGCAATGGTATATTAGTGACAGGGCCGATTTACAGCACAAAATGTCTTTCACATCTAGAGGTAACAAGAACTTGCTGTTTCTGGTGTGTCTTGCTTATTCTCTGAGTTCTATGAATGAAATGATGACCTCAGGTTTGTAATTCTTTCATCTGCTTACAAAATAGCCTTTCATCTGCTTATAAAATATCACTGATTTTTAAGTACACCCTGTTCAATCCTGTTTTGTTTAGCTGGAGTTCAGCCACATCGGTAAAGTGTTTTGAAAATAAAACCTGCTCTATATTATTGTCGTGTAACAGAATTACTGCATATCAGAATTAGACTAGTAATCTTTGTTTACAGTTATTTTGGCTAATAAAAAGTTTCATAATGGAATGAAAGTGAAAGTTATGGTATTTTCCTGTTCTTACTGAAGAGGATTATTAGTCAATGCAATAACATAACACTGAAATGAAAACCGTACACTTTACTTTTACAAGGAGGTAAGGGCGCTTTGAGTCAACCTCTTGTTGGTAGTTCTACAGAATTTTTAAGGCCATAGTTGTCTTAGTTTCCTGCTGTTCCGGGCTGTAAAGCCCTTACAGACTCCCTGTTGTTCAAAAACAGCTTGTCACTGCAAATCAGCTTAGCTGACCAATTAATAAATCCTTTCAAACATATTGCATTCACACTAATTAAAGGGTTGGGATTTTTTTCCCCTTTACCATTCAGATTCCTCAGGTTTCAAGTTTAAGCTGCGAAGCGCAAGCAACAATACAACACTCAGTGCAGATCACGCACTGCAGGAAGAGGAGATGTGTTTTCTGACCAAGCATCCAGCTCTTGGGGTGGTGTGTTCCGCTTTCATATACAGCGTGCTCATTGCTGAAGGACAGCTTGGGGAAGAGCATGGGCAGGATGGCAGCTCTGCTCCCAGCCGAGGCTATCTGATGGAAGTTTTACGCGTTCTTTCAGCTGACAACACTGAGCTCCACACGAACCACTCACGAGAACTGGTCAAAATGTTACTGGAGAGAGCTGAGTGCCCACAGCGGATTAATGGCATGCAAGAGGATTGTAATCTGGTTAGTGCTTCAATTAATGAGGGATATCTTTACAGTGATTGTCAGTGAGTTCTAAAATTATTTATTAGAATGATAGTCTACTGATTACAAAACTTAAACCTGTAAAGGTCTTGTTGCAACAAAAACAAATGTCCCTGCTGTAACTGTTTCATTCTGAATTATTAATATTTGGGTTTTGAGCTCATGAAGAGATCTTCCAAATATGACAGGCATTCCTTAAAAATGCTATGTTTCAGTCGCATAACAGTAATAATTTTCATATAACTATAAAATCACAAAGGATTTCCACTGTGGGAAGACACATTTAAAAACTTGAACCAGTTCTGCCACTATTTTCTATTCTGGATTTTAGTTCATAAAAATAAAATACAGAGATTTGTCTCAGATTTATGTGTCACTTCACTGAAATATTAAAGATTTACATGAGGGTTTTGGTAAGCAGGTCAAATCAAGAAAAATAAAAGGCAGAACAATGAATCTACAAATCCAAATTGAAACTGGAAATAGTCCAGGGTACAGCTTCACAGAAGGTTTTGTTGTCTAGATGAGTTGAGACTGTTTTCCAGAACTGTTTCCTGATTTGAAAAAGAAAGGAGCAAGTGTAATAAAATTGTAAGTTCTGGTAGGATGGAGACGGTGTTCAGTGATAAATTTAGCTGAAAGGCACTACAGGGACTTGGTTAGTCTTGACTTTGATTAACGTTACTGTAGCTCTGGCATTGTTCAGACATCTACGTACAGCAGTATCATTTTATGTCAGAATTTTGAGGATGGTCATAAGGGTGAAAGATTTCACAATGTACTGTTCTTGGCAGTACTCCTGTGCAGTAGACAACTGCTCCCTTAATTGGCTTTTTCTGCGAATGCAAATGCAAATGTGATGCCCAATATGAAATTTCATACATAAATAATACAGGTATTCCCTATTCTGTTATTCTGTGAATAGGTAATTTTGAGTGAAGGAGATAGTGCAGTTTTTCTTCTGTGCATGTGGACAGTGGATACATACCAGATACGGGCTCAGATTGAAAGCTGAGAATGTATTAAAAAGTGATTGATATAGGGTCCTGCAAAACTTCGCAAAACAGGGATCTAGGCCTTCTTGTTCTCCCTCTTTGTTTTACTTCTCTACATTACTGTATTATTTTGTGTATTTGTGATGTATTTGTGGAGTGCATGCCCACTGTGTCCTTTGATAGACGAAATCTAAGTGAAACTTGGGGCTTAATTTGGCCAAGACCTCCACTCTATTTAGTATTCATCTTGGAAATCTCCTGTGGGAAGAATTTGGATTCACCATTTCCAGTAATTCTCAATGTTGACTGTGTCAGTAAAACTGCACACATCCTGCACTGCCAGTGCCATATGAACACAGTTGTCTGTAGAAAATCCATGACAGAGAGAGAGAGACAACATCTTCAGTCACATGCAGCTTTTGTGGCACAGTGCTGAAATCCTCCAAGATGATTTAACGAGCAAAAACTGTGTGAGAAGCATTATCCTTCAAATTCATCAAAATTTGAAACAGAATGCCCCACCTTAGCTTGGCATTTTCTTTCTCATACTTGTTGGGAATAACCAAATGATTTCAGACTTGTCTTTCCCTTCTAAATCCAGGATTCTAGCCATGTGACTTTGATTTCAGATTTTTTTTTTTTTTCATTTTTAATCACTTCTCCAATTGGTAAAGTGTAGCACTTTTTTTAGACCCTGTTTTGCCCAAGACTCTTTGGGCAGGGACTATTGAATGGCATCTGACACTTCTTTATCTCCTAAGCACACAAAAGTCACATATTTCTTGCAGTAGTAAGATAGATTTTCCAAACTTCTGGCCTCTTAAACAAAAGAAACTAAGGGTTCAGTGGCCAGTTGGCTTCTTTTTTAAAGGAAATTCATTTCTAAGCATTTCTAAACCAAAGTCAAGCAGATGGTTATGCCTGTAAATATCAGTAACAGCAAAATAGCCAGTGATGAACCAATTTACATCCTCTTGATATCTCCTCAAAGGTCATTCTCTATGGACTACCCACATGCTATGGAGTAGCTCCATCTTTTAAAATGCACCTACTTCTTTCCAATAAGCAATTTCCTTTTCAGTTATCCTCTTTGCAAGCGCAAACAACAGCCTCCCTGATTATGATTTAGCATCACTGTGTTTTGAAATACTATAAAAATCTTTGAAAATCTTTGGGACAGAAAACAGAATAGCCATATTCCTCCTAGCCCAAATACTAATGCTCAGAGACATGCATTGGAAATAGTTAGAATTATAGATCTTCCTAGACAGTATAAACAAGGCACAATGTATAGTTGTGTAATCTAGTTTATGAGTATGAACATTTAATGTGACAATTACCATCTACAGTTCCCTTTTTTATCGATTGAGTATTGAGATTTTTTGTTAGCATTATTTCTAATAAAATGTAGGAGTTTATCAATCCCTCCGATGGATGTTGTCTTCCAAACACAACCATATGTTCTTGATTCTACTCATCTTCGGTGCAGGAAAATTACCTAACCTACCAGGTGAACCACACTGGCCAACACATCATGCCTGTAGGCACATATGATTTAGCCTGGCAAGCTAGGTTCTGCCTGGATTCATGGATTTATTTCGGTGCGGTTTTTATCCTCCCACAGTACCTTCATGTGCTGCAGTTCCTTCTCTGAAATGTACAGTCTGTCTACTCTACCATAATAGTTGAGATTTGCTGACATGCCTATAATGTGCTTGGAAAGGAGCCAGCTGGAAAAAAACAGCTACACAAAAATGACAATAGTTACAGGATCTCTTCAAGAAAGATACTTTATTCTGGAATTCATTATATTATTTTCTGTAGCCTGACATAGAGCTCTATTAGTTTTCTGGTCTAACTTTAAAGATTATCTTTTGCTTGAACTAGAAGAAGGTTCTGAAAAGTGTGTTTCTGGAAAATGTGTTTGTATCAAGAAAAATGGAGGCTTTTATATATATAGATATATATATATGTATTAAAATATCTGTGCTGAGATAGAGAACCAGCACAGGGTGAGTATATAATTTTATTTCCTCTTGAAATGGACTTTGAGGAATAAATGGTGTTGAGATCTTTTGCTGCCTTGGCACTGGACTTGAACTTAACAGAATTCTTTGACTTAACAGAATTCATGGAGAAAAATAAAAATAGCTGTAAATGTTTTAACAGTGCATTGAATATTATATAACTTCTACTTAGATACCCTGAATTAACTCCAGTCCTTGGACAGTCTTTTTTATAACATAAACGCATGTTGATGCACAGGTGAAAATATGAATAACCTTGGAACTTATCTAACATATTTATAAGCAGAAATATATTCTGTTGAGACCAATGAAAGACTTTCAGTTCTCTACAATGATTGACTTGTAGCAAATCTTAAATCCCTTGTATACTTGAGATTTCTCAAAAACAGAAGGTGTGGGTTTGCAGCCAGAGAACTGCAATGAATTACCTGTACCCTCCTCCTGCCATTCCATCAGCCTGCACCTCTGTAGGCTTAGGTTCAATCCTTTAAATATAAGACTTGAATTCTCCTGTACTCCTCTCTAATTGTATTTGCAGATGATTGGCAATGTGTTATTTGTTGAATTTTCATTTATTTTTTTTTTCACAGTGCCTTGAACCAGATGCTTTATTACTAATAGCTGGTGGAGATTCAGAAGACCATCTCAGTGAAGAAGTATTTATGAGAATTTCTCTTATTCTTCTTTACTATATTCTTCATCATAGAGATGTATGCTCTTCAGAACTCAGCTTGAATAATAAGGATTATAAATTTTACCTCCAGAGTATGCTTAGTTTAAGAGATGATGAAGACTGTTATTATTTTTCACGGAATGAAACAGAAGATGTTTTGGCTGCAGTAAGGCAACATTTTAAAACTTCTGAAACCCAGGTAAAGAAAATATAAGGACAAATCGCTTCATATTTATTACCAATAATAAAGTAGCCTTTAAGCTAGTTCAGATATTGTGTCAGTATCATGGTCCTCCAGAAAACTGGTAAATAACAGTGTGAGAGCACAGGTCGAACACTGGGCTTTTGTTGTAGATGCTGTTTAACACTAGCCCTCTTCTTGACTTGCTTTTGGCATATCCTATCTAGTACTTCCACAGAGTGCACTGAGACATGGTTGGAGAGATAGCACATATTAGGGACCATTCCCAATAGGTAATGCAGATGCTGTTATCCCGCTAAAGCCAGATAGAAAAAGGCATAGCGTCGTAGATGTAATATATTGTGCTTGTCTTCAAGGAGAGAAAATGCTTTCTCATTTCTTGTATATATTATTATAAATGCACTAGCAGTGATTGTGTTTAAATGGTATAAAACAGAATAGCTCCAAAACTGATCCAGCTGTATATTAGAAATGCTGAATCATTTTGCTGTGGTTGTGTATTTGGCAGGCCCTACACTTCCAAAGCATGGTAGAATAAGAAATCTCTGCACAGACATGATGGCTGCCTTCAGTTGGGACACATACATTTATGACTAAATATCTACCACCGTGAATATGCTTTGTAGAAAGAGTGATACACATAAGCTTACATTTAAAGGTAAACAAAAAAGAACCAACAAAAAAACCCATATTGAGTTATTCAGTTGAAACCATCCCTTTAAGTAGGAAACATGCAGTGAGTTTTCGCCACCATTTATTATTTCTTATTCTAGGTACAGTCTATAAAATAATAGGATAATATTCTAGAGTTCACAGCGTAAAGAAAACCTGTTTTCCTTGTAATAAGCAATAAAATAAGTCTTTGCCAGATTAGATGACTTTTAAAATACTGGTCGACCTGCTGTGAGAAGCCCCTTAGATCTGTTCAAAATATGCAGTTAAATTTTATTTATTGGAAAGGTTGAATTTTCCCTTATCTTTTTCATTTCATTAGATTTTAATTTACTGTAGTAGAGTTTCCTATTGACGAAGAAGATGGCTAGGAGTCCTGGCTGTGCAGCAGAATGCTGAGAGCCTCCAGTTCCTCTTCCTGTGTTCTTTCTGTAATTGTTTCTCATCACAAATTATTCATTGACCAGTACTTTTGGTTCTGAATCTTGGTGAACATGCTGATTTCCAAGAACTCCAATGGTATCTGGGCAACAGTAAAGAGGCATCGGTATTTAGCATGTCAAGATAGAATAACAATCCGTAAAGTGTTTTACTTTGTGGTTTATTTGTTTATGCTGGCAGTATAATCAGTTGTCAAGCCTGGTCAGTAACTGAGGTTTCTCCACTCACTGACATAAGGGAAAAAAGTTGTGGGGTTTTTTTACATTATAGACTACCTAACACTTAGAATCACAACACTTGAGTTATGGAAATGGGCCAATGATGCAGCGTAGTAATAGAAGAACAGCATTTTTAGTGGCTCTTTTCGTGTTTCAATTTCACAGAAAATATTATCTTCCCAGTCATAGCAGCCAATATATTATTTTAAATGAGGGGTGAAATTTGGGGTTGTGGAAATGACAATGTGTAATGGATGGATGAGAAAAGAAAAGTCAACCTCCTCTCTACAGTGTTTAAGACAAATATATATAGAGAGATATGAGTATGTGTAAAATAAAGTTTTGCAGTATTGGTTCATCTAGTTGACTTTTCAATTTAGTTAATAAAGGTTAGACAAATGAACTTACATAGTTTTTGTCAGGTTTTTCTGTTTCCATCAGACCCCACTATTTGCAGTGAAAATAAACAAGGCAGGCAGAAATGGAATAAAACGGATAAGTTTCCAGTTAACTAAGAGATCTGTGCTCTGCTCCCTCACTTCAGACCTATACACAGCCACATACATGGGTATACACGACTGTCTGTTGCTCCTGTTTGGTCACCCAGCAGGGAAGTCACCCTTTATCTACAGAATTATGTGTTTCCATATTGTCCCCAGACAATTGCCCCATAACAAATTATTGATTCCATTTAATAGAAGGGGAATGGAAAATATTAAGATAATTCTTTCTGAAGTTTGAGATGAAGAATTAAAATCTGTATTGTTTGAATCAATATCTTGTGCCTTAACAAATTTACTCCCTGTTCTGCCACTTTCTGGAAGTAGATGTAAATGCAATTGAGGAGAATACAGGAACAATAGAAACAGCATGACAATAACACTAAGCAAAAATAACTTGAGCGAAGTACTATACTTCTTCTCTATCAGACACCAAGTAAAATTTCAGGCTTTTTAATTCTATGCCTATTCTCCTAAAAATGTCTTTTGTTTCAGGTCTGTCATCCTGCTGTCAAGTACAGCTTTTATCTTAGTATTTTTTCTACTGTGGCTGTTTGTGAAAGTGTTTTCTCCAATTTCTCCTCCTGTCGCTCTGATTACTTACATGGAGGTGACCAGGGCTGTCTTCGTGCTGTTTTCTCTTGATTTCAGTGTGTTGATGTGAGTACTCTGGAGAAAAATGCAGATATAAAGGACAAAGACGGTGCTGATGAAAACACTCTTCCACGCCTGGCTGCTTTAATCATTACTCTGGCTCTCCAAGGAGTCTGTATGGGAAAAGCAAGTTTACCCTCCCCAGAATTCTTTATAAAATATATTTTCAATTCTCTAAACAGTACCACTGAGCTCCAAGTGACAGGTAAGCTATTTATTTGTCTCTCGTTGGCTTTTGCAACACACGTTTGGTGCATACTATCTTTAAATGCCTGAAGGACTTTTTTCACTTTGTTTTAGATTGAAATTCCTTTACATTTTAGACCTGTTAAGTAGTCCCTTTTAAATTTAAAAACAAGGTTTGTAAAACAACTCCTTAATTTGATAATTCTCTGATGTTACGGTGTTTGTTAAATGTGTACTGTCACATTGATTTATAACTTAATTGCTCAGCACAGCCTGCACTAGCCAAGAGAGCTCTGAGAGAGACAATCTAGCTGTGAGGGCAGAGTTCACTGGGGCTTCATTTGCCTTACTTCTTTATGCAGATCTTGATACATTGTAAGACTCATTTAGGGTAGATGGGATAATTCATGTACAGTAACCAGATCAGACACCTTAGTCACTCACACCTCCATGTGCACATAACCCTAGAAGAGATTAAATAGACACAAGCCACTCTGTTTTGACCAAATGCTCTCTGATATCTGCCTAGTGTACCTGAAAATGTCTTTGTGGTTCATGCTTCCCTACTCACCTTCTGATCTTAGTACTCAGTCAATGAGTCTAAAATATGCAAAATTCATTTTCTGCTGGAGCTCTAGAAAGATCAGAAACACTATTTAACTATAAATAGATAGAAGTATAGGAAAGTTCTAGGTGGACCAAAAACCATGAAAAAAATAGAAAACCCAAGTCTTGATGCTTCAACAGCTGCTGTTCTGTAAAAGATGCTTAGTTTAAGAACATAAACCATCAGCTCAAGTGCTACTGTGGATTTAGAAGGTTATTATAAGACATCTACTTTTCTTTGTTTATAGAAACTGCTAATAGCAACATTTTTCAAAGTACTTTTAAAGAATTACAGTAAGTATGAGTTAAAACAGATTAAGAAATTGAATTAAGCATAGCTAAAAACATTTTTACCACTCTGAGATTACAGAGAGGTACACTGGATCACAGCAGTTAAAAAAAACTAAAAAATTCTCAGCCCTGAACTTGGACTCCCAGATTGTACTTGCATAAATTGGTTTTGCAGTAACACCCTTCCTTTAAAATTGCCAAGCCAAATCATCTAAAATAATTGACTTGAAAGAATGGTTGGAAACATCTGGGTACAGTGCTACTAAATAGATATATGTGGAGAAATACACGCCCCAGTGAAGACAACAGCAAAACGTTATGGTTGGTGGAGTTAGGGTGTCAATTGGAGAAACAAAAAATAGTTCTTAACCAGTTTGTTACAATACAAGTAAATTTTAAGGCTCAGCTAATTAAATTTATGTACATTCTTAATAGTAGATGTAGGAAAGAGCAAGGAACTGGCAGCACACGCAAAAAAAGGAAAATTATAGTTGACTATGTTTAGAAAAAAAAAATTTAATTCAACTCCATTCAGATCTGTTTGCTCAAATAAAGTAGACAGAAGTCTTATCATAAGCCTTTTTCTAAAATTTGCCATTAAGATTATACCATTTGTTTCTTTGAATAACAGCATTCACAAAATAAAAGATTTTCACATGAAAACATTCTAAATCTCATTGATCTGAATTCCTTTGGAATTAATTCGTAGACTGACTTTGTTCTCAATGGACAAACTCAGATTTACCAAAACTATCACTATGGCTTCATCTTGAAACTGCTGGAGAGAAGTGAGGTGATAAAACAGATAGGAGAGAGCACACTGCCTCATATAACAAAGCAGTTTGTCAGCAGGCACACTCATTGCACTAAAATTATGTCACGATATACATCCCTGCACTGTCTCAGGTTTGGAATAAGGGCCTGGTTCCTTCCTTCCTACTTCAGTACTGTAAACAGGTGTGCTTTCAGGTTTGCAACTTAATGAAAGGAAAGAGAAAATCTCTGCCTTGTATTCTGCTTTCAAGGTGCAAAGGGCAGCAGAGCATCCTGAAGACGCTTTCAGGACACCCTATAAACCATGCATCCTCCTGCTCTTTCTAGACTATCAGAATACCTGGCTGTGGCGTCTTAGCATAGTCTACCATTTACAAAGGAAAATTTGAACCATGTTAGAGCTATTTAGCAGAAATTTGTAGATAACTTTGACAGAGACCAATGATTAAACAGAAGATTGGGTCATGAGGAGTTCAATTAGAGTTAAAACAAAATGTAAACAGTTACTTTTGGCTTTATCTTTTTAAATATGTATTTTCCCATGGTAATATATCCATTTTCTAATGAATTACTAGAACTAGAACAACTGCTACATGCACTTACAGCCAAAAAGACCTGCATTGTAAATGGACAATTCCATGGTCACAAAAGAAGACATTACAGTATGGCAAGCCGAGATATTGGAAACAGAAATATTCCAGTAAAAGGAAACCATACAAAAGGATATTATCTGAAAGGTTATTTTGAAGATCTTGAAAGGAACACAGACTGGGACCAGGTTATTTTTTTTTTATGTTATTATAGTATTGATCACAGAATTTCAGTGATGAAAGTTCAAATTGGTTTTCAAATGCTGCTTTTTTCTGAATTAGAATGTATTCATTTCAAAAATTTATCTAGATACTGATAAAAATATATTTTTGTATATTTATTTTTTTTAAGTATTAATTGGGGGAAGAACTTTATGAATGTTGAATGTGGGATTACAGTAACTGAGAAGGACTGACAGAATGGTTAGTGTTATGTGAAATAAGGTGTTTTTTCAAGACACGAAGGACTGTAGCACCATGGCTTCAGAGTTTTCATATATTTACTGGAGTTTTCTTCTGCTCTTATGTCTTAGATCTCCTAGGGCCCCTTAAGTGACCTTACCAGAAAGAAAGGTTATTCTGTCCTAAGGAAAAAAAATCAAATTAAAGTTTCTTCATAAGTTGTTTTCTAAAAGTCTTCTGTAAACTGAAGACTGGGCATTTCCAGACAGTTTTATTAGCCATCTGTGGAATCGAGAAGCCTTCTTTAGAAAGCTTAGATTCTGTAAGACAGAACCTTAGCTTCTACCCAGTATGCTCTTTAAGGGCTTTGAAGGACAGTGGCTCATTGCAGATGAATTTATCTTTATCCTAAATATTTGAAAATAAATAAGTTTTGTTTATAACAATGATTAAGATGGCAACTGACTTTGATCATTTAGACTGGAAGATATTCCTTAGGCAAAAAAAAGATACTTCAAAGTATATACTTTGTATATATTTTTATGTAAACATTTTGAATATATACTTCAAAGAATATGCTTCTATTTTCAGTTCTCTAAAATTTAACTCAAAGACAACATTTCCTCTCCATTTAGAAGAATAAGAGATATGCAATTGACTTTCACTCTGTGGTCATTTTATGATGTGGAACTGAGACGAATGTCATCTGATTAAATGCCATTCTGATTGATAGATATTTATCTGTGTAGTTTTACCACATTTGGAATACCTTATCAATATGTTTATTTCCTTCCAACTGACCACAGAAGAGAATCTTGCTGATCAGACATTTGCATGATGAGACATTTAATAGAATCTCAAAATAATTTTAAATGAAGGTCATTTTAAATGCATTTCATATTAACTTTTAATTATGAAGAACAGAAGTCAGTAGTGATACTATCGGTACAAAAAATAAAATTCCTCTGCAGCAATAGGAGAGTTTATAAGACACAGCTTTTGGATTCTTGAACTTCTGAGACTGACTGTAGTTCAAAAGATAATTGTATAAGGGAGTTATATGAGGCTTGTAAGTCAAACTGAGAGCCAAATATTCTATATAGATGAAAAAGTATCACAAAGAAGCATTTGGAGAGAAAATAATTTTTCTTCTCTGTTAATTCCTAGTTTCTTGGGTTTATTCCATTCCTCTCCTTTCTAGCTATGTCCATTGACTTTGACATATCCTTCCCTTAGAAGACTTTGTGTTTGTGTGTTGTGTTGTTAATTTTGTCTCCTGCTTTCTGCACATATCTGATAGCCATTGTGCTCCATTAGTAACAGATGTTGCTATATATGAGGCGCTGACTTTTTTATGTTTTTTCTTTCTTAATACATTCAGATCTGTAATTGGATTTTTAGATAGGTGTTATATTTTGAGACGTCATCACTGCTTTCTTTTTAAATTATCCTTGTCTCTACTGATTTTAAAAATGCATCCAAAATAAGTAAGTAGTTTATTATCTAATAAAAGCAATAATATTCATGCTGTTAAACTATGTCACAATATCTATGTCTTCATTTACTGTTCCTCATTAAAGAAACATGAATTTTGGAAACCCAAATCATCCATCCATCCATCCATCCATCCATCCATCCATCCATCCATCCATCCATCCATCCATCCATCCATCCATCCAGTTTTTCATATGAGAATATGCAAATTCAATTTACTTGTTTCTTCAGTATCACCCTCCAGAAGTACAGACATAGTTGCTTTACTAATTGAGACTTAGTGCTGTGCCTCCCTGTGTTAAAAAGCTTGAAAGTCTAGGGCTTACAACTGAAAAAGATGCAGGTCCTCATACCTCAAGAGTTACAAGAACATTTTAAAAAAATAAGCATTAAGGATTTTTTATTGTCTGGGTAGGCAGTTTATTTTCCAGATGAGATCTTGCCTTTTCATACAAAATTTCTTATAATAAAATCACATTAGAATTTAGGTTCAACAGTAACCCTGAACCTCATCTTGTCTATCCTGCTCCTCAAAACAGGACCAGCATCAAAGTCAGATTAAGTTTCACAGAACTACGTCCAGCTGAATTCTGAATGTCTCCAAAGATGGAGATGCCACAGTCTTTCTGGGAAACCAGTGCCAGTGCTTTATCGCCCTCATTTTGATAGCTTTTTTTGGTAGCAAATTGGAATTTTTCCTCATGCAGCTAACTCCTATTGCCTCTCATCCTGCTGCTGTATACCTCTGAGAAGGCTCTGGCTCTATTTTCCTATAAACCCCACTAGACAGTGATACTCAAGATGCCTTCTCCATACTGAACAAATCCAGATCACTCAGCCTCTCCTTGCATGTGAAGTTCTGCAGTTCTGCAGTTTCCTAGCCATCTTGGTTACCTTCCATTGGACTTTCCCCCGTTTGCCACTGTCTTTCTGGTGTGTACTACTGGTTGTTAAGCTGAAAATAGTCCAGATGTGGACTCACATGTCCTGAGAGGAGAGCAATAACCTTTATCCGTAAGCTGCTGGCTGCGCTCTAGCTGATGCAGACCAGTACACATTTAGCCTTCATTGCCACAAGGGCACACTGGCGACTCATCTTCAGGTTGTGTGTCAGGACCTTCCACTCAGTTTTTCCCAGCCTTTATTGATGCATGGGATTATTCCATTTGAAGCACAATGAATTTGGTTCTGCTGATCTTCATGAAGGTCTTGACAGACCATTTCTTTGGCTTGTCAAAATTCCTCCGAATAGCAGCCATACCTGTCAATATGTTGACTATCTGTTCCAGTTGGATTTCATCTGTGAATGCAACGTGGTGCACTCTGTTCCATCATTCAGAGCATTGGTGAAGGCATTAAATAGTGTTAGCCTCTGTACTGATCAGCAAGGGATGCTGCTCATAGCCATCCAACAGCCAAACTTTCAGATTGATACTGCTTATCAGTGTTCCCTGCTTCTAGAGTCAAAACCACTGTCTAGAACAGGTAAACTGAAAGTCTTTTCTAATATGATGGCTCACGGATTGTTTTCATGTTCTCCTGCTGGGAGCCAGAATGGACTAGATCCAGGTGGCAAGTTCACCTGTTATCCTGAAGACATGAAAGTATCATTCAGAATAAATGTATCAGTGCTTGATTTATCCAGTTTCTTAGAGAGCTACAATGCCTATTTTACTTTAGTAATGACGAAGAAGGCATGAAGGTTTGGGAGCTTTGTTGGGTTACATAAAATTAATTATAATTACAACTTTTTCATTTGGATAGTAATTTTCTTTCAAAAGAAACCAAAGCTTCAGTGATTAGGAAAAGAGTATCTAGGAATCCTTTGATTCTCAGATGCAGACTAATTTAAATTAAAAAAACAAATATTTCTTTTTTTTTAATTGAATCATAACTAATTAGATGAGATTAAGAAATTAAGCTTATACTTTTAAGTAAAAGCATATTTGATCTGCATTACTTTTTTTAAAAAAACTTCTTACAGGAATTGGCACTAGAAATGTTCTACTGCTATCTGCTCCTATTTTTGACAGAATTTTCATCCTGGAGATGAAATTTTTTTCAAAATATAAATGTTACCAAGACATTTTTTGCGAGAGAGACATTTCTAATAAGAACAAAAAGTAGCTGAAATTCTTAAGTACCTGTATTAGTACAATTAATACAACTCTTAAATATTTTTTAGGTCACATTTAGACTATATAAAATTTAGCTTGCTGACATTAAAGTGACATGCCATTGTTAAAAGAGTCTAAAAAAACAACATAATTCCATGTCTTACTGAAGATGTAGTACAAGGGCAAATTTCTGTAGTACCTTAATACAGGCAGTATCTGACATTAATGACAATATTATTGCTATTAATGCAATCTTACATTAATAGCTAAGAATATAATTTGTGTTAGCATTAAAATGTTTTTGTTAGCACTAAAATGTTTTTGTTAGCACATATGATAATAGACTATATAGACATATTATCGTATCAGATCCTCAAGATATTAACAATCTTTAGTAGACATTATGCTACTTTATCCCAAAGATTCTGAATTTTCTGAATTATATAGTAGTATCAAGTTGTAACTGGGGAAAAAATAATTAGAATAAATTGAATTAATTAAAGTAATTTAACCGGAAAAAAACCTATATGGAAAATAATTTTTTTTGTCATTTTATAACCCTGTGTTTTTCTAAAATTCTGTATTTAACTTCAACATTAAATGCAGGTATATGCATATATTCAGTAACTGTATATACTTTTCTGTATAGGTCTGTTTCTCCGCCAATGAACTTGTGAAGATATTTTTTAAAAACATTTCTTCCTCAATTTCTAAGGACCACTTCAAGCAAATCAGTCCAGCTATCATTCAGCAGCTATTAAGTTGTTCATGTCGGCTTCCTCAATTCAAGCAGACAAAGCTTCCACCAACAACTTTGGAAAGTGAGTTATGCTTTTATCAGTAAAATATGGTGAATGTTTAGATAAAGGGCCTAAAGGCTTTAACTTCTGGAGACATTACATGTGTTAATAAACTTAAAAGATGGTGAGATTTATACAGTCTATAATTTATGCACTCTATAATTTCATATCATACTTTTCAGATAATAGTATTATATTGAGAAGTGAGAGGATTCAATTATCTCAAATTTATATTAGACAGAAGTCTATTTCAACATGTAAAGTTTTAAACTTTGTTTTCTTTGTTTCTTAGAGGACTGCTTGATGAAGGTAACAGGTGAGCCTTGACAGGTCCTTATTAGTGGGCAGCTAGGCAGTAATTACATTTTTTTGTGAATTTTTTTGTGAAAGTTTATAGTGGAATCATTGCATTGCTCTTATGTACAGCCTCAAACTGTTAGCTGGCATTTTGTACTATGATGGGGCAAAAGCTTGACGCGGAAAAGTTCTGTGTGAATGTTGCTGGTTTTTTTCATGTTGTGATATTTTGCAGCAGATGTGTTTTGGGGATACTATTGTGGGAAGAAAAACAACCAGAAAACCACTCACGTGGGCAGCAGTACTTGTGTGATAGAGCTGGAACAAGAACTGAGTTAGAATACAATCAGATTGCTTCCAGTTGCAGCCGTAGCCCTCACAGGCTACTGCTTCGAGGCATTTCTGCCCCATCTGCTGATTCAACTTCTCCCGTAACCATTTCCTAGTCCATCCTATCAAAAAAAAAAAAAAAAAATTTGAATCTGATCTGACCTAAAAATTTCTTAATATGTTTCCTGATTTTATTTTTACTTTAAACCAGCAATGGCTGGAAGCTGTTTACAAGTATAGGTGTGCTAGTGTGCTACAGGGGGCATTCATCTCTGGTGTGGGATTTCGGAGATGGGAATGAACAAAAAGGAATGGCCATATAATCATAATCAACTGACTCTAGAGCAGCACTTTTTGTGCTATAAATAGATGCCTTCAATACCTTTACCCTAAAATTTATGTGGCCAACTGCAGATGACTAAATCATTTAGGAGTTAGTAAACTTTCCCCACATCCTACTGGCCAAGGATCCCTACAGAACAGCACTTTCCATCTCTAAACTCTGTCTGTACCCATTAAGCCACTTGTGGAAATGAGCTGAACTCTCATTCCATAGTGCACAGATTAATTAAACTGTGTGTGTGAATTAAAAAAAAAAAAAAAGTTAGGTAAGGGAATGAAAGGAAACTTGTGGATATCCCAAGAATGATTATAGGAGAAAGAAACATACAGAATAGGAAGAATCGTTATAACTCTCCAGAAAACAGAGGTCCTTCTTCCTTATGTTATCTCTTGTCTCCTCTCTCTTGCTTTTATCTTTCTATGCTACACGGATAGGACTATTTTTCAGATGGGGAATCAAGGGACAAAGAAAGAAAGGAACTTGCCCAGGTCGTATACAAGGTTGATGGCAAATTCACAGTTGAGTGAGACTCTCCTAAGTTTAAGGCCATCAGCCCAATCAATGACATTGTAGTAATCTCATACAGGTGCGAGATCTGTGCAGATGGGAAATGCTGAACTATCCAAGCACAGAATGGAATTAATAAAAGCCCTGTATGCTGCCCTTTCTGTTTCCATGTGATTTTTGGCAAGTGAAGGTTTCCATGACCACAGAGACATTTCTGCTGGCTTGAGAAAGACAAAGGACTTTATGTTTGACCTATGTGTGACCTAGTGACTTGAGCATAGGCTTGTTATTTTTATTCTCAGTTCTGTTTTACTGACAAGCTGTGCTGCTTTGGCCAAGTAACCAAGGCCTGACCTTCAATAAGTGCCTACTATACCCTTGTATTTGGATGTGCAGTCTGTGAAATTAACTGTCTGATTTTATGAGGTGTTGAGCTCTTGCAGTGCTATTAAAATGTGAAACATTAAGTGACACTTTTGAAATTTTGGCATTAGTTCCTTTATGTCTGTTTCTCATCAGTGCTTTACCTCCATCATAAAACCTTCATACATATTAGTCAGAATTCATATTGTGCAAAAGGCTGGAAATAAGAGCAGCATTTAATTTTGAAGAATTCTAAGAGTAACCTTCCAAAAATCCAAGTAACCTGGAAGAAATATACTGGTGGTCCCGATGTACTAAAAAAAGGAGTGTACGTCCACAGCATATTTGTACACATAATTTGGACCAAAAAGTTAATGTTTAGAACATGAATTAAATGCCTACATTCATCTGAGGGTTTAGGCCTTGGCTTGCTTACTGGATATGATTTAGTTAATAATTTGGTGTTGACTATAAAGATACACAGGTGTGGCTTGCAAGGACACAGAATAGCAAGCATACACCTATTAAGAGAGGAAACAATTGCAGACCAGCATTCACTGTGCTGCTCTGAGTGTCTCTAATCTGCACAGTCAAAGTCTGTTTAGCTCTGTAAGGTCTGAAATTTATAAGCATTTGACTCTGTTACCTCTATAGCCTGAAAAAAATAATGTTTTTTAAGCTTCTAATTCTTTCATTTGTATCACACATGACTAGAAAAATCTATGTGGCACAATGAATTGTTTCTCCTCTGTGAGTCTTATACACATATATGGCAAAACCTAGCCTAAAACCAAATACAAATACAAAACAAATACTCAACCACACATAAAAATAAGGAATTATTAAAGGTGCCCTTGTTTTGTTTCATTTGTTTTTCCCTACAGAATATGGTTACAGCACTGTTGCTGTTTTGCTTATTACTGTTGGATCTATGTTTGGTACAACCCTCATTTTATTTAACTCCTGTCAAGAAATCTATACACTCATTTTACAACTGTTTGTCGGTTTGGCTGTTGGGACCCTTTCTGGAGATGCACTGCTACACCTTATTCCCCAGGTATGTAATATACACTTTCATGTTTTCAGGATGTTGATAGCTATCTGCGCACACACACACATGCACATAAAAGTTTCATTTCAATCTGGCTAATGCTCATCCATTTAAAATAAAGCTTCCCATGAAATCTGTGAACCAATTACCCATCCTTCCAATTACACTTACGCTTTGTAGTTGAGAGAGATTCCAAGTGGTGAGAAGCAGAAATCAGTGAATGATGAATTCAGAGAAAATTAGTTTCTTATTTCACAAAAGCTTTTCAGAAAACCCACAAGTCCTGTGCAAGAAAGGTTTCTAAATGTGTATTCTTTTATGAGGCAAATTCTGTAACACATTTTAGTAGAAATAGTTCAAACATTGTACAAGGCATCCACAGTCATCTCCACACATTGTTCCAGTGAAACAGGGCAATTAACCTAATTAATCCTGCGTCATAGAACTGTAATAAATGGGTGTTATGATTTTTTCCTAAAATAGTAGAATAAATTTTAAGAATAGAGTAGTGTTTAAAATAGAACCAGATTTTCCATTGTATATTAGTTTATTTTTTGACTGAGTCTCCTCTGATATGATTCAACTGTTATGAGTAGACTTCAACTGGTCATTGAATGAGAGCTTCACACCTCTTGAGTTTCTGGTTAAAATATTCTTTGTGCTCAATACATCACCTCTGGAAGCAGAACTGAGAGACTGGTTTAAGGAAAGCAATTCTCAGTGAATGTTAGACAAACATGTTTCTTTAAGAAACACCTTTTTGAGTGTGAAATTGTTCTCCTTCACCAGTTTTGAGTGATGTATTTAGTAGCCTTTATTATGCCCACTTTCAGAGCAAAGAAGGGCTTCCATGCTGCAACACTGACGAAAAAATGGAAGCATGCCCATCAGTAGAAAGCTTTATGGATTATTTTTTATATGAAATTTACCTCTGAAGATGATGCAAGTAACTTTTTAGACTTTAAAGATTGATTTACTCCATAAATCGATAAAAATAAAAAGCAATTTCATAAAACCATCTCTAAAACTGACACTTTAACACTGAGAGATGATGAAGTGTAGCAGAAGCTCCTAATAATTCATTTCATCCATCTGTTATTCATCCGATTAGCTTGAAATACAACTTAAGTTTGAAAGAGGTAACAAATGAATGTTTTGAAAACAAATTGCATGAACACATAATGGAGTGCTCTAGCAAAAATTAAAACATAGCCATTTTTAATTTTATTACTTTATCTCTTTATTTAGACACTTGGTTTACATAAACATGAAGCACAAGAGGTAGAACATTTCTATGAGGGGAAAGAATATATTTGGAAACTTCTGGGAATAATCGGAGGAATTCATGGATTTTTTCTAATAGAAAAGTGTTTCTTTCTTTTGGTAACACGACGTGACCGGGTAGGGCTTGTACAATTTATTCTTTAATAAATCTTTTTTATTTTGAGATTTTGCAGTGCATCAAATGTTAAAATAATTGTGGAAAACAATTATCATAGTTATGAGTTAAATGAAGCATTAAAAATTGCTTTGCAAAGTGTTCCTACCAGATTGACCTTCAATTTCTATTTTGCTGTGCTCTGTGGATTTTTTATGCTTCATAAATGTGTCCCATATTTTTATTACTCAAGAAGGATACAGTTAATTGAATATGTTCTATAAGTATACTTTCATGACTAGCATTGGAGGAGATGAAGAGTACGTATCCATATAAAACAGCAATGACACGTTAGGTTCTGTTTGAAGAGGTGGAAGGCACAGATGCAAATACAAGATATTTTAAAGAATGATAACTTAAAATTTCCAGATAATTTTTGACCCCTATCCCAATAGATCTGAAAATCTAATATTTATGTTGTGGTCAGTAGAATCCTCTCTTATATTTAAAAATACCTCCTTGCTTACTGCCATGCTTACAGTAGTTTTATAACTCTATTTCAGTGTGGATGGTGCCTGAAAATATGGTTATGCACAAGGATATAATGTAACACAAAGTGTGATGGCTCATTAAGTTTCTCAGCATGGGAGGCTATCTTAAAGTCATTTAAGAAGGCTAAGCCTTTGCTTACTCTGTTTTACAGAGTGGTTAATGACTGGCCTGATTTAGATGCATAGCAGTGAGTCCCAATTCCCACTATCTTTGAGTCAGCCACATGACTATTATGTGAGGGTAATTGAATGAGAACATTTTGATGATGGTGATATTTTGTTTGCTGTGTGTAGTCCTTCTTGTTACGTATTTTGGAGAGAAGAGCTTTATCATCATCCCATAAATTTTTAAACTTGTTCTACTGAGAACAAGATGAATTCTAAAAGTTAATTTTGATATCTATCAGCTTCAAATCTTAATCTTCATTAAAACAAAATAAGTTTTATCAGATTATATGGTTGTCACTGATTTATCTGATTCACTTTTCAGAGTTTTTTTAACCAAATAATCATTAAGAAAAATTTGTGTCAACCAGCAATCTTTTTCAATAGGTTTTGTTTTGAACAAAATAAACGCAAAACTTTCACAAAAGGCTGAGAAAGACTGCACCTTTGTTCATTGGGTTTGAAAACTAATTGCAAAGCATCTTCATTCAGCAGGGCCTTTCTTTAGTTAATGGGCACTGGGGACATTCCCATGATCTTCCAGTGGAATCTGAATTAAATGAACATTCAGGCAGAGGCAAATCTACTTCAACCATACAGTTGGTAGGTTACTAATATGACATACTTCCCTAATTTTACGTGCTTCTTTCTCTATTCCTCAAAGAATGAACCAAATTAATGTAATAAATCACTATTATTTTTCATTCTTTATTGATTTTTTCTTTATTACATGAAATGATTGGCAGGAATCTCTAGATTTTGAAATTTATAGTGAAATTATGCAGAAATTTAGAACACAGATTTTTACAGTAACTTTTATGTGTGTATCAGATTGACATAACGATAAATCTCCTGTACTACCTTTTGTTGGTAAAATAATTGCAGACTTCCTCCTCTTTTCTTTTTAAAAATGTATCATATGTAAAGACAGACTCTCCCATGGGAAAAACTTCAGGATTTTTTGCAGTGAGGTTTAAGTGCATAATTAGTGAACATATGAAATCTTGGACTGTTCTTGGGCAATTTTCCACTAATTTGAAGATTAATATAAACAAACTGGATGTCTGGGAATAGTGCTTACCTGTAAGAAGCTACATAAATTTCAGTTGTCTGTGGATAGTATCCAGACATATATATCTTTGCAAACGGAATTGACTCATGCCTTTCAACCTTTTCTCTCTTTTTCCACCAAATCTCTTCAGCTTGTGTGTAATACCTAGATACACAGCTTCCTGGTTATTTAAGTCAGGATCTCCAGAGAGCCTCTGTAATGTTAACTCCATTTTACTAAAACAGTTGTGATGGGTATAGGCCTCATGAGCCACTGCTCATCTCTCAGACACAGTTGGGAAACTCTCAATTGAATGTAGACAAGTGAGGAATGTTTATGAATTTGTAAGTCTTGCCATAGCTTCCTGTTTATTATAATGAATGAGATTGTCATTCCTCTCAGATGCAAGATTATATTAAAATTATATACAGATCACATGAAATAGCCTGGCCTAGCTAGTTTGTGCAAGACCAGCCAATTTTTCAGAATCATGTGAGTAGTAGTAAGACAAACACTGGCTGACTAAGAAAAGCTTATAAATCCTTCAGATCAGTGATTAGTCTTGCAGTTTTGACACAGAGTTCAAAGAAGTGGCATGTGAATAAATACCAGAAGAGAAGTGTAACAATTACTGGAATTCATATGACTGCTGCAATCACGAGAATTAAAGACTTCTATTTTTCTTTTAAAATCTAGAATTTTAAGACCGAATTCTTTCCCTTTCCTACTCGTACCTCTACAGTATGTATCCCACTTACAATTGAGCTAATACAAGCCAAGAAAGATAACCAGTTTGCAGCCAGTACAAATCTCTGATATAGTTTTTGGAGTGGTGGCTGCTGTTCCTAACAAAGCACTCTCTCGTGCTGCTGTTGACTCTTCATTGGCTGCAATAATAGCTTTAATACGCTTTTTTTTTTCCAAAGAAAAAAACAAAGATAGTGATAATAAATCCAGTTTTTCTAGTTTCAAATAAACAGTCTTTTGCCTTATGTCACTCTCACACAAATTTCTAATAATTTCTCTAGTCAGAAAGAAAAACCCTAGGGAAGTAGGGGAAGAGACTGATTCCTTGCGTCCTTCCTTCTCTCGACACAGCTGCAGTTTCTGTTAATTAAACATTAGGGCTGATGCATCAAATTAGCTCTCTAGGATAAGGACAATTATAGATATTATCTCTTTCCTCACTTGAAATAAGGAGTGAATTTCACTCATTGCAGTGGAGCGCCCTTATGTGCTGCTATGCCCAGTCAGCGAGGCCTGATGCTGAGACAAAGCACTAATTAAAGGACAGAGGCAAGGCACTAGAGGCTGTACCACCCTGGAGAAAAAAAAAAAAAAACTAGATTTTGAAAGAGTATGAAACCTACATGTGATCATCTTTTTTCAGTCATGTGTTTTCACAGAGTAACTGTGAAGAATTCTGGTGTCTACCCATTTTTCCTTGGAAGTCCTGTAGACAGCTTATCCAGCAGGAATCTACAATCATACCATCATGCCAAGATTAAAAGATACAATTTCAACTATGATGTCCTTTTTAGTCCTGCATTAGGCTTAGATTTTTGTGTATTCAAGCAGGAACATTATTTTCTTAGGTTACAACAGTGCTTATGAATGTCTTTCTTCCTACCTGAATTAGACTGTAAGCTTTCGTGGGCAAAAGAGGTCTCTTTTTTATGTATTTCTGCAGTATCAATCACACTGCCACTGCTTAATAAATTATTCTAATGATACCTGTGCAAATAACAACAACTATTTTATTTGATATTTTCCTATATCTGTAGCAGCAGCTGGAAAAGCCCCTTAACACTGATCTATTATCTTTGCTTTTAACTAGAGAAGCCCAGAAGATTCTGAATCTGCTGAAGTCCCTCCAGAGAGTAAGGCGATCAGCAAAAAAAGTTAGTATCAATAAAAAAGACTAGACAAGCGACAGGAAAAGCCTTCAGACCTAAGATGGAATTGAAATTGTGAAGCTGGCTAAGCTCTGTGTTTGCTGTGTGCTACCTCACCAGATTTGATGGTGCTTGGCTGCACAATTAAATACCTGCTTAAAGACCTTTTCAGCTGCCAACTCCGTAATTGTGACGTTCATTAATCTTATACTGTTCGTGCTTTAGTGTTTGTTTACTCGCTGTTGCAAACCATTTTTCTAAAACCTTTGCATAAATGGAAGCATTCAAAATTTAATGCAAAACAGATTTGTGTAATTGTAAACTTTGCTTGGGCTTTTATTTTTGAAGATAGTGAAATGATCGGTATTTTGGCTCACTGTACTAATATAATTGTACTTTCTTCTTCTCTTACATAGTAAAGTAATACCCTTTTAAAATCAGTAATGAATTATTACATGTCTGGAATTCTGGGCTCATGATGGCTCTCAGTTTTAGGATAATCCGTTTTCCTCAGAGAGCTTCAAAGTAATTCTTATCTTCTCTGTTTTGTTGCTCCTTATTTAAAAAAAAATGGGAAAATATGTCATAAAACAAACTCTGCCTTTGTCTCTACTTGTGTGACCTTGATGAATTTAATAGAGTTGTAATCATTCAACTGAGGGAACAGCATTTTAATTGAAATCAATTTATTTACTATAATCAGCTCCTCTTCATTTTGTGTTCTCAGATCTCAGTTCATCAGTTTGATTTATTTAACAATGTCACTATCTTCTTCTAGATTTCTAATATATTTTTCTGTCCTTGTGAACTTCGTTTCTATTTCTGAGACATTAGAAATCTAGATTTCTATTTTTTCTTTCACAACAGTACACAGTCCTATTCCAGTTTCAGTGTGACTGTCTAGGTGTTTCCATTCTGTTCAATCATCACTACCTGCTAAGCACAAACAAATTTAGAATGATTGCAATGTTATTTGTTCCAAATAACTAAATTTTGTCTATAACTAGATTTTGTCAATAACTAAATTTGGGATACTTTCTCAGTAAAATTATTTGCTTCCATTTTTTCCTTATAGCTCAATTTTACCTCTACATTAGAAATTGGAGACAAAACCATAGTAAGGAAGGCAGGTTGTTTTGTTTTAGAGGGCTTTTTTGAGAATACATATATTCAAATGTTTGTGTTGTCACCATTCTTATGAACAGCTAAATGCATAAGATGTCTCACTGGCCTTCTCATTTATCCACACTTCTTCTATCAATATCCGAAAAGATCAAAACCAGCAGCATTTTATATTTGGTATACTCAGTGAGACGTTACTTTAACTAGACTTTTTTTTGCTGTATGAGTAGTGAAAACATTGGAAAAAAAGATCTATTTTTGGATAGATGTTTAAACTCTTACTGAAAGCTTAAAAAGCACAATCTATATTGGGAGTTCTGCATCCATTAACTTTATGAAAATTATGGGACAGAATTTGCTATTAGTTCCAATCTCCTATTTAAACATAAGAAATTACTAAAAATAAATGTAGGATTGTTCAAGAAGAGGCTTTGTAGGAATAGTTAGTGTAATAAGTTAATAGTTACTGTTGCAGCAATATAATACATGAGATAACTGCTAGTAACAAAGTTATTTTAAAATAGGCTACAAGTAAACTAAGATAAACATTCAGATGTGTTTATGTATGCACCTCTTAACTTTCAGTCCAGTAAGTCCACAAAATTTGCATTTTCAGTTGGTCCATAATGTTAACCTGATACCTATGTTATACTATAGACAATAGTAATTATGGTACATCTTCTTCAACTGTCTGATACTTGAATAAAACAAGCTAATAATATCTCAGGGCAGGCCTTGATTTTGTCTTCACCACTGCTTATTACAAATCACAAACTTAATCTAGTGCACCAGTCTACTATCTCTATGTAACTGATGCTCTGCACTATTGATTATAAACTGCCCATAGTGTATAGAAACAACTGTGCAAAATGGGGACATCCACGTCTGGCTCTGTAAGCTGGCAGGAAAATCTAATAAGCCTGCCAAATTTTTGGAACCGGCAGAGCTCTCAGGCAACTGGGGAGGATTTTGTGAATCCAGTTGTTAGGCTTTTTTGTACTGTGTTTTTCATAGTAGTCTGAAGACTTCAGTTCTAGCCAGTTTCTGTAAGAAAAACACCTCCCCCACCACTATAAAATGGTCATTTCTGAAAAGAACATTACTAAAGTGAAACCTTGAAACAGTTCGGTGCAGCTCCGTGTTAATTTATTAGACTATCTTATTTAGACGGAAGCTGGATGAATTTGCTGAGAGGCATTAGGAGGTCTTGCTTGTGAGATTGTGGATGAAACTAATGTACACAAAGTACAGGATAGGGGAGCCAGTTCTGTGTTTCTGGGCCTAGGCATTGAGCCTATGTATAGAACCTTCTTGCTATTTGAGATTAACCCCCTCTTCATGAATCCATTCAGTATGTTACACGGCTGTCTGAGTTACAGGCTGGATGGATAGACCGCTCCTGATTTAGAATCATAGAATCATAGAATGGTTTGGGTTAGAAGAGACCTCAAAGATCATCTATTTTCAACTCCCCTACCACAGGCAGGGACACCTTCCACTAGTTCAGGCTGCTCAAAACCCCATCCAACCTGGCCTTGAACACCTCCAGGGATGGGCCATCCATGAAGTCTCTGGGCAACATGTTCTCGTGTCTCACAACCCTTATAGTAAAGATTTCTTTCCTTATATCTAATCTAAATCTTACCTTCTTTCAGTTTAAAGCCATTATCTTCTGTCGTATTGCTACTTGTCCTTGTAAATAGTTCCTTTCCAGGTTTCCTGTAGGCCCCCTTTATGTACTGGAAGGCTACGATAAGGTCTTCCCAGAGCATTCTATTCTCCAGGCTGAACAACTTAGACCCTCTCATCCTGTCTTCATAGTAGAGTTGTTTAATCCCTCTGATCATCTTCATGGACCTCTTCTGGACTGGCTCTAACAGTTCCATGTCTTTCCTGTGCTGAGGGCCACAGAGCTGGACACATTACTCCACGTGGGTTCTCACCAGAGCAGAGCAGAGGCGCAGAATCACCTCCCTTGAGCTGCTGGCCATGCTTCTTTTGATGCAGCCCGGGATAGAGTTGTCCTTCTGTGAACTGGAGGGAAGGAATGTCATACAGAGGCACCTTGACCAACCTGAGAGGCTGACCTGTTCTAACCATGAAGTTCAACAAGGTCAAGTGCAAAGTCCTACACCTGAATATGGGCAACACCAAGCACAGCCACAGACTGGATTGAGAATGGATTGAGAGTAGCCCTGAAGAGAAGGGCCTGGGAGTGCTGGTGGATGAGAAGCACAACATGAGCCGGCAATGTGCTCCTGAACGAGGTGCAGCATAGCACCTCTCCTCGTAGACTCCTCTATGGCTTGGAGAAGAAAGTTATCATGAATGCACTCCAGGAACCTCCTGCATTTCTTAAGCCCTGCTGTTTTGTCCCTCCAACAGATATTAAGGTGGTCGAAGTCCCCTACGAGGACTAGGGCTTGTGAACATGAGGCTACTCCTATCTGTCTCTAGAGAGCCTAATCTGTTCAGTTTTCCTGGTTCGGGGACCTGTAGCAGAGCCCCATTATAATGTCACCTGTGTCTGCTGTCTCTTTGATCCTGACCCATAAACTTTCAGTCAGCTCCTCATCCATCCCCAGGCAGAACTCCATGCACTACAGCTGGTCATCGACATTAGAGAACAGCCCCTCCTTGTCTCCCCTTCCTGTCCTTCCTAAAGATCCCGTATCCTCCCAGTCATAGGAGCCATCCTTCCACATCTCCATGATGCCAATAAGATCATAGCCCTGCAGGCATGTGCACATCTCTAACTCCTCTTTTTTTTTCCCATGCTACATGTATTTGCATAGATGCATTTAAGTTGGGCAACGATTAAGGCGACTTACTGGCTGGAATGGCCAGAATTCCTTTGTGCTCTTCTGCTGAGCTGTGATCCTTCTCCAGGTTCTGGGCATTTATTTCTGGCACTGGTATCAAATTGGTAGGAGTATGATGGATGGATGTTCCCCTCCCCTAGCAACTTCATTTTAAAGCCTTTTTCACCAGGTTGGCAATCCTATGCCTGAAAATGCTTTTCCTCTTCTCTTAAAGATGGGACTCCATCAGGTCCCAGTAGACCAATTTCTCAAAGCGAGTCCCATGGTCTATGTAGTCGAATCCCTGGCTGTGGCACCAGTCAGTAAACATTTGTTAATTTACCAGATTCAACTGGCCATTTCAAATCCCTTCCTCGTGACTGCAAGGATAGATGAAAAAACTGCCTGCAGTCTAGAGTCCTTTACCACTGCTCCCAGGGCTCTGTAATCCCTCTTGACACACCTCATATTGCTCCTGCCTGTATCATTGCTGCCCATGTGAAACAGCAGCAGCAGATAACAGTCAGTGGACCGTACAACGCTTTATAGTCTCTTGGTGACAGCCCTAATATCAGGCCCTGATACGCGACACACCTCTCTGGAGAGTGGATTGAGCGGGCAAATAGCTGCCTCCATACCTCTCAGAAGAGAATCTTCTAGTATGACCACCTGTGACCTTTTCTTAGTAGTACTGGTTGCTATATGAGGAGCAGATTGGGTTGCCTTACTCAGCTTCAGTATTTCTGTGGATGTGAGGGGTCTTCCCTCTTCAGACTGCAGAACAGTGGAGTAGTTTAGCAAGGGCATCTCAGATTTCAGGGGAAGTCTCTTCCTCTTGCTGGTCCTTGCAGTTGTAAGCTTGCGTTCTTCTGCATTAATGCTTCCCACCCCACCTCTTTCCTCTTTCTATGTGTGCTATTGAGCGAGTTTTGGTCTCTGGGCTGTTGGATCCACTGAACACTGTGCTTGGAACCAGATATCTAAATACTTCTCAGCCTCCATGATGCTATGCAGCCTATCACTGCCTGCTTTCAGTACTTTTATCACTAGTAGCACCTTTCTTCTCATGGCAGATGTTTGGTCATGAACATCCAATGTACTGTTCCTCACTACATCAAGGTCACCAAACAATACAGGAAAGAGAAACAGCAATCTGTATCCCTGAGTGATGCTGCAGACAGGAGTACTTTGAGCATAATGGCCATTAATTGATTGGTACAAAAGTTGGAAATGAGCATGCTGTAACACTGTACTAATAGTGATACTCTGAGCCTTGTTGCTTTTCATCTCTGTCATTTGCTGTAATACAATCTCATTAAAAACAGACCCTGAAAATATACTCAATAGCAGCATGCTTTACAATGCTAAAATGATCAGCTGCATGAGACCAAATATTCATCTTCGCTATAGCTGTCCAATTCTGTGAGCAATGGTGGAAAAACTCCTGTCTTTTAAAGAAAAAAATAACATCTATGAAAACTTATCTGAATTTCAGCAACCAAAGAAGGATTAATGGAGATCCTTATGATATATCATGAGACTGGACTCAAACCTAATTCTAATTTTTTTCTGACAGTTGACCTATTCAAAATAAGGAAGTTGCTTACTGGTATTTGCATCTCTGAATCATCCTACAAGTTACATTTTTTTTCAAATGTATTGAAGAAAGTGTAATTAAAAGGACAAAAACAGATAAAAAATATTGACCTCTGATTGGTATACTTTTCATAATATCCCCCCAACACCAATTTACAATGTCTGTTTGTATTAAAACTTCCAGGATTTTCTGTTGTTTTTTTGTTTGTTTGTTTGTTTTGCTAGGTAAGAAAGTCAGCTTGTTAGCAATAATGGTTCTAGTGGGTGACAGTCTTCATAATTTTGCTGATGGCTTGGTGATAGGAGCAGCTTTCTCATCCTCAACAGAAACAGGAGTAACAACGACTGTTGCTATTTTATGCCATGAAATTCCTCATGAAATGGGTAAGAAATATATGTGTGTATTTTTTCTGATTGTTTTTTTATTTCCAGGTTTTCAAAATAATTCTTACCGGTATGACAATTCTCCTTACTTATAGAATCATGATCTATAACATCAATAAGTGATATGGATGTTTAAAGAGGCTGTGTTGTTCTCTTTCCCCTTCACAAAAAGGAGGGGAGGCTTCTGCCCTCATTATTGGATGCCATTCCATCTCACCTCTTCTACATGTAGACATGGAGTTGCCCTTTACTCTTACGTGTACAGACGCAACAAATATGAAGCTATGAGCAAGAGCCACATATGCATAACAGGCAGATCTGACACAGTGGCCTATTGACACACAGCAGAGCCATTTAACATTGTGTTCGTCACGCTGCCCTCGATCTTGCTGCAAATCAAGAATAAAAAGATAATAAAAGAAGATATATGACCCATTTTACTAGCAGACAGGACAGGAAGAGAGTTCTATTGAACATTGTTGTCTATCTCTTTGTGGTAAATCTTCCAGTATGGCCAAAGTTGTTCCCGACATTGTGTTAATGAATATGGATAACGCTGGCAAATTTAAAATTAGAACTGCGGATTCTTGTATCTATTCTTAAATGTCTGGAAGTTTCATGCGATGCCTATGTTGAAAACTTTCCCAAACAAAAAAGTGTGATGGGCGATTGTTGTAAGACTGCTAACTCTTGCTTGCATAGCAAAAAACTCACCAAAACATGGAATAGCTGACTCCAAAGACAGACCTTAATTTTGGAGTAGTGGCGCCCCAGAGTCAGAGGTATCTATATAGCAATGGAGAAGTATTTTCAGTCTTTTACTGTGAGCCTGTTATGAAATCATTTATTTTAGAAGACAAAAATGTGATTGGATTCTGATGTACATTTTATAAAATTTAATTAGTTCTGAAATCAGTGGAATTAAACTCAGACTGGGACCAGACTTTCATAGGTTCTTCTGACTTGAAACACCTGTAAAACGCTCAAAGACCATGTTGCAAATCTACTCACATGATTTGCATTGGCAATATCCCAACTGAGAAAGATTTAGAAACTCTGGGAAAGCATGTGACTTCACTTTTGCATGTATCCAAGTTGAAGAAAATGGCACAGAACACTGAGAACTAACAGAAAGCCTCTCCTGTAGTCTGTATGCTATCTTTAGGAACAGATAAGCAAATGCAAGTCAATATGGGGTATTTTGGTTTTGTTATTTTTTCACACAGGATGATTTTATTACTGATTCTAGAGAAATCTAAGGACAGTCATCCATCATTGACTATCTTTGTGCATATCTTTTTTATTTTCCTTCATGTTTTATAACCAGGAGTCTTAAAAATACATTTGTCAGCTAAATAATAAACTTTCTGTCTTTTTGTCTATGCAGGAGATTTTGCTGTGCTGCTAAGTACAGGGCTCCCCACGAAGATTGCAATTTTGATGAATTTTATAAGTGCGCTAACAGCATTCTTAGGACTTTATATTGGCCTTTCTGTATCAACTGATCCATGCATTCAAAACTGGATTTTTACTGTTACAGCTGGAATGTTCTTGTACTTATCTTTAGCAGAAATGGTGAGAACTTCAGTCTACAGGTTATATTTTCCTTTTAGCATAGCAACATCACAGATGAATGTCAGACAAGTGCAGGTAGATTAACTTGGAAAGAAAAAAGAGTACATAGACTTCTTAGGACGAGCATGTTTTTTGCCTTGTGTGTATACAGTTCTTGGAATAACAGTTTGGTTTTGTTTGATGTTGCTGCCATTATAGGTGTAATTATTAAAAAAAAGGTGAAATAAAGGCTATTAAGAGGGCAATATATGAGAAAGGCATAAAAGACTTTTAAAGGGGGAAAGGTAAACAATTCATTTTTAGGCCTGATTGATAGAGTTATTTAGCACAACATAAAGAAACATTTGAACCTGCAGGGGGTTTTAAAATCATGAACAGACTGGGTGTTTTTAGTTTTACTGCCCTTCTCTTTATATATTTTTTGCCCATTGTTTCAACATGAATTTACTGTCTCTGAACTAAAATGCAAGATACTTATTCTGTGCGTTTTCTAGTCAGCCTTTCCATCTAAGAGAAGTTTGGATAAGCTCCTAAGCAATCCAAAAACCATTGGATTGTCTCAACTTTTTCATGTTTACCAATCATTCTTCATACTCTCAGTTCAATAACAATGATCTGACTATAGAAAAATAAAGATATGGAGATATGGATCAGGAGAAAGATATGGATTAGGAGAAAGATCTACGGTCTAAGGTGGAAGAATGTGATGGAGTCATAACTTGTGCAGATGCCTCAGGCTACATCATTTATTGAAGAGATGGCTAACTGTTGCACTTGTAACAATGCAGAACTTAATTACCTGCCAGTTTATGTTACAGCTTAAGTGTCATATAGCTCTTTAACCGATATCTATTAATGTAAAGTTGTTTGCAAGCTTCTGAAAAAAGATCGAATCTTATGAGTGATTAGATGAGGATGGGGGGGGGGGGGGGACAAAAAGAGGTCTGTCTCTTCATAAGTTATTACCGATTTTCCCGAGCCTGGCTATTTCTCTGCTGTTTTCACTACCACCCCTATCTCATGCCTGATAGATCATTTGCCTGTTCAAGCATAATAGTTTAAACCTGATATGACTTGCCAGTATTATAACCTATTCAAAAAAACTACTTGTAGTAAATGACCTCAGAACTGGGATGTATTTTAGTCTATTTTTACCACTTTAACAAAAGTAAAGTGAACATAATGTACTTCTAAGAGGTTATGATGGAACTGCCTAAGTATTGTGGATGTGTCAACAGTCTTGCCTGAGGTGGGAAATAACAGACAAGAACACTGTGTACCAAGTTGCATCTTGTTCTGACACAAAGAAATTTGGAAGTGAGGCTGCTGCCGTACTCCATAGGCATAGTTCTACTAAAGTGGCTAAGAAACATGTAGGCATATTTTTCCTTCAGTGTAGTTATCAGCATCCATCAGAACTTCACAAGCTCCCAGAGCAGCACCATGTTCTTTCCTGGATCTTCAAAGCAATGTGCCAGCTGTGAATCCCAAGCAAGGATGCAATTCCAGGCAGAAACAGGGACAGGTTTTCCCTTGTTCTTAGCTTGTCACCATAATCTTTTTCTCGACAGGGAAAGGAAAAAGACAGAACCGAGTAGGATCTTATTTTTCTCACCTCACTTTTGTTAATAGGGATTCCAATCAGACTTTCTCTGCAGTTTGTCAAACAAAATGCCATTGGGTTGCTCACCTCTGTCTGTCAGAAGTGCAAGTATTGAAAATCACAGGGATAATTTTACTCCTGTAGTACTGCAGGAATCTATAGATCTGAATTTATTTCTATATTTATATAGTACATCTCAAAAGAAAATCAGCTATGCTATATGTATTTTTCAATACAGAAGTAACTTCTGTTCTATGCTGAATTCTCATCTACAAACAGCAATTACTAGTGTTTCTACCAATGGAGTATGAATACTAAATTGTGTATAGAGCTTAAATTTTTTCAGAAATTTAAATTTTGTCAGAGGAAAAGTTTAATAAGACTGTGTAACCTTACTGGTTTCTGCATTGAGGAACATTGAGGGGTGGAGGTTCATTGACAGGACAGCACTGCAGCACTGCTGCCGCAGTCAAGGTTGCACAAAACTACTTCAGTGGTGAATTAAAGCTTTTTATTTCTACAAATGGTATTCTAGCTCTGATAACACCAGGGTAGATAATAATTTTTCAAATCTGAGGAACAAGACAAGAGATGAAAATATTTATATCCTTTATAATTTTTCACCAAGGAATTCTGCAAAATTTCATCTTCCCAGTAACTGGAGAAAGTGGAATTATGTCTTATAAATGTGTATGCCCAGGTGTAATACTGCAAAGTAAATTGTTTGTTTCTTCAAGATACATGTGTGAGTAGATACCTTTAATATTTGGAGTTTAGCTGTTATTTAATCAAAATTAAATCCCCTCAAAAACAGCTTTTGAGAACTATAGTGAGATTTTTGTACTTGGTATTTGTTTAGAGGTCATAAGTATAATCATAACTTTGCATAATTTCTACAGATCCTTTCATTAATAACATATCTTTTCTTTAACATAAATTTAGTCTCAATTGAAACTTCAGACAGTAGTGCAAGGAATAGAACAAAAAAATCCACCAATTCATTGTCAAATCATGTCCCCTTTTAATCTCAAAATCCAAGCTTGACAATCCTTTCTCAGTCTCTTAAATGAGTATCTATGAAGTAGTCAGTATGAATATTTATTCACATATATAATATTAAACACCAAGGAGTGGAATGTCGTGTCTGAGTGACTGCACAAATCATATTGATTTGTGTGTTTCCTGACCAGAAAGACTACTGTCTAATCTGAAAGGAGAGAGATAGAAGCAAGAAAGACATAAAGAATATCAAGAAATAGGAGGTAGCCAAATGTTCCCTGAGGCAACTAACTGATGCTTGCTTTGACTAACCTTAAAAATCTGTCTGATTTTGGAGAAAATGGGATATTTTAAAAGTGACTTACAGGGCTATTGCAGCACAGCAGTCATGCCACAGACACTCCAGCTTGGTAGAACTCTTGTTAAAGCAGCATATTGTTGAGAGCCCCTCATGCCACAGCGTGCTTCTTCCTAATTCTTCATATCTATTATTTGCTTGTGAAAACATGAGCTGGACTGTGGATAGAGTAGTCCTTTGATTAACAGTAACTTTTGCCTCCAACACACTTGAATCATTAGCAAGTGTGATGGCATCCAATAGCTAGGATGTGGTGCTATTCCCCCCAAATTCGTGAAGTGTTTTGCAGCTGCCAGTTGAGTACACGGATGTTTCCTAAATAACAAGATTTTCTCAGCTGTACCAAATGCATTTGTGTTCAGAGAGTTGGGAAACCATAACTGATACTGTGTAAGCCATCAGCATTTATTTTCAGATATAAGTAGGGGTGTCACACTAGGTAAGACTATAGAAATGGTCTGTGCACTTAATAACATGCACACAGGTTAGGTGAAGGGAGTAGATATCTGCATTAGAGATAGGAAGGGTACTACCTGCTGAGAATTCCTTTTTTAAAACTTTCTTAGGAATCTACTGTGCATGTGCGTGACTCATGAAGTGGCACTGACACCAGTAAGAGAAAATACTGGCTTTTGCAGTGTGTGGGGAAATAGGTTCCTATTTAGAGAGCTTGCTCACTCAGGTGGTGGGGAAGAAGACAAAGTAGATTGATTCTAAGGATAAATAAGTCAAAAGGTCTAGACTGGAACCTGGATTCAGACCTAGGACTTAATTTTTTACTTTACAAAAATACATTACAAAAATCAAATGCTCTAAGCTGTCATTTCAGATTTTGATTTACATCAAAGCTTTGAGGTGATTACATTTGCTTTAGATTAAAAGTTTCTGATGATTCTTAAATACAAATGAAATATAGCAACATGAGCTTCTAAGATACAAATTTGTATCATAATTCAAACCACTGCCTAGTTTCTATGACGATTGAGTATGTTTGTGTTTGCCTGTTATTTTTATGTAAAACTTTAAAGTGGGGGCAGATTTTTCACTATAGTTTTCTTTTGGGCCCATGCCAACTTCCAGAGAAAGAAGAGTGCAGGAGAAGCAGAACCCCTCTGAGGGTTGGAAGGACAAGCATAGCAAATAGCTGTAAACATACCCTGTCAGCCTCCTTGGTCAGCACCACTCCACTGTCTCCCAGTGGCTGATGCTGTTAAAACTCCTGTGAGGAGGCTCTGAAGAGCAGATGAAATAAGTAGCTTCATTCAAGTGCAGGCTGCAAGTCAAGCTGGAAGGCAACATGATGGGAGAGTGCCAGGACCACTTGCTATGATTTTAAAATATTTTATCTTGGTTTTGAGTTCACAACAAATAGACCAAAAAACCCCAACCAAAACCAAAGGTCAGTACCAGGCCATTACTCTATGTTTCATTCCAAAGTGTATATGAAAATATCAGCAACCATTAGTGTCTCCTCTGGTTTCTATAATACATGAAGCTTAAGTACTAAGAGAGTGTGAGTCTGAGGCATCAGTATCACAGGCTCTATTGAAACATACATTTTTTAAAAAAACTTTGATAAAAGAGACCATGTATGGTGGAAGATCAATGTACTTAGTTTTTAATATGATTAAAAACACCTGTGGCTCTTTACTTGATTTAAAATGCACAAGCAAAAATATTAAAGATAATATTTCAAGCATATTTAAAAATATTGACTAATATGTTTACTAAAGCCCAAGTAAATAGCAGTGTTGCCAGGTAGTTCAGTAGGAGCAGGACTGATTTTATATATAGTACTGAATCAAAAAACTTCAGACTAGTTTATTTCCACAAAAGGGAATTGCTTATTTTGCTGAAGAAGCATTTCCTTACCGACAGCTGTATAAAATTACTAAAAACTAAAACAAGTTAAGAAATACTGGAATCTTTTATAATTCTTGTCAGTGCTAGTAAAAGAACAAAAATGGGTAGAATTTGTTTAATTTAAATATTTCATTGTCAAGATCGGTGATGTTACAATGTACAGAACATCCTAGAGATTAATATTGAGAAACCCAGCTTTTTAAATTTTTTTAATGAAGTTTGTCTTGTTTTCCCATAAGACTTTTTTTTTTTTCCCAGAGATGAATATATCTGGCTCTCATTCTGGTGTCTTGTTCTTTTTTTAGCTTCCTGAAATGACTCATATTCAGACACGGCGACCCTGGTTGATGTTTCTCCTACAGAACCTTGGATTACTATTAGGCTGGCTTTGCCTCTTACTTTTGGCTATATTTGAACAGAAAATTAAAATATAAGTTTTCTGTTGGAAATCTTGAAGTACCACTTTATGACAGTGGATAACATTATTCACAATTTTGTCATGTCTGCTATAGTGATATATAAATTAAGTTGCTGGGATTTTTGCATCTGAACAGCATATAACTATTTCACTTTATTAACTTATTGTTCAGATTCTGTAATTTTTTTTTTTTTGTAAACATGAATGTTTAGAATTATGTTTTATTTGTTACTGAGTTTACCAGATCCCATGCTCAAACTCACAGGAGCTTTTGATTAGTTTTTATTGAAAATGTTCTAGTTGAATGCTCTAAGTGATCTCTGCCAGTCTGATTGAAGAAAAGAATAAAACACTTTTATATGCAATAATTAAAGTGGACTAACCATAGTTGAATAATTTGAGACAGAAAAGTTTGTTGCCTGTCAGTAAAAAGAATAAAAGTATTTATAAAAATCTAAAAAGCATAGTAAAACTAAACTGTTAAATGGCATACAGCAATCTCAGTGTATCTGCACTGTCTACTTTGTCACCATAAAGATCCTTAGTTCTCATAGTATAATGGTCTAGCGTGGCACGTGAAAAATGACAAGTGTAAATGTTTAATTCATGATATAGAAATATGAAAATGCCCTTTTATGACTGTAATATAGTTCTCATACCTGTGATGGAATCTGTGACAATCAGGTATTGGATTATGGTAACTGTCAGAGTAACTACCTTCTGCATTATCCCACCTCTCATGGTTGCTCATAGCAAATGTTTATGAATTATTCTAAGAAATATGTTTAAATTATTTTACCCTGATATCCCTTCCAGGCTCCTCAAATCAAGGGATTCTTTGAGCCAGATGTTGCTTCCAAGCCATTGTGTTTCACAAACACCAATAATGCTGTCTTGTCAGCAATTAGCTTATTCATACATATGCAATGAGCATTGTGGAAAGAGCTTTATGAAGTTGTCTAAAGTGCATGTAGCAATGCTTACTTAGGGCCTCCCTGCAATTCCTTCTGTCTTTAGTGATTTTTGTGTAGTTAGTCTTTTTGGTTTCAAGAGAATTCTGATGCTTCTCTTTTCAAAGTTTACATTTTTCAGGAGATTTTGCTAGCTTTTAGCAAGGTAAGATTTTTTTAAAAGTGGTTTCCCAGTATTCATCTGTTTGCATTGGCACAGAGTCATTCCATGACCTTCAACTGTGACAGTCAATTCAAGCAATCGCAGGACACCACTGGACGTAAGCAAAATCTATTCTTGTATCAGATGGTGCAAATGAATATTGGAAACATTTGTTATCACAAAGAGCAGAACTACTGTAGTTTCAATGTTGATGTATGCTTAATGTTCACTACTGCAGAAAACAAGATTATGAATGTGATCATGTTCCAGCAATATTATTGTATTTTGAAATATTTTTCTCGTATTTACTAATGTGTCTGAATGACAGCAAGTAATTTCTGGCAGTTCATACTTTGAAGTCACATATGAGCATAAGTTCGTATCCTGACATGATCTGTGTATGCATTGCATCCACATCTGATCAAAAAAATACCATCTTTCGGTTATATGTATTTATCCAGTTTCTTGTTCACATTTAACAACCAAGTTAATTTTTTCAGCTTCCACCACAGGCATAAATACATTGATCAGAATGCCAGTCAGTCTTCATTTCTATCACAGAGTTCATTTGCTTTTGTGGTATTTATCAGAAAGTGAACAGTTCAGTCACCATTTTACCCTGGTGTCAAGTCTGAACACTTAATGTCTCATTGGTGTATGGACATTTGAAATTCTATGGCACCTGTGAGAGAACTTACCTCATTACTTAAAGTTGGTGCTCTACTGTAGTTCACTTGGACTAGTGCCTTTAAAAAATACTCAAGATGGAACATTCTCACAAGTAAGATGAGACTAGACTGTGTATTAGGAACAATGCATCATACAGTGACCTATTCCTATAGGTCACTGAATTAGAAAACTGAGTCAGTGTAACCCCAAAGGTATCCACCTGCAGGATTCATCTGTTTTATAAATGTCCTCTGAAAAGCCCAAGGAAAAGGATAGAAGAACATGGGTTTGCATCCTTATAAAACAGAAGACAATGCACAGATGTTCCTAGGATGCATCCTCTTTTTGGTTTAGATTCTGTAGAGTTTATTCATACAGATTTCAAACAGGACTCTGCTTAAAGCCAGGTATTTCTTTCTGTTCCTCCAAACCTAACAGCCCTTAAATCATGACTGGATATCTAAGAGGTATGCAATTACTCAAACAGATGTTATGTGCTTGATGGAGAGATTACTTGGTGAGGTTTTACAGCCTGTCAGGCAGTTCTGACTAGATAATCAAAATGTTCCTTTGAAATCTTAAAAAATACGAACCTATAGATACAGGATTTTCTTCTGGAAGATGGTTAGTATTTCTTCCATCTATTCTTAATTTTCAAACGTTCTCAAGAAAAAAAAAAAAAAAAAGAAAATATCTTGCTTTCCTACACAGAAAATGAAAGGTTGAAAGTATTTGTTGACTACAGTATTTTTTCCTGGATTTTAAAGGCAGAGATCCTCATAAAAAAATGCTTCCAATTCCAAACTACCAGAGCTCCTAAGCATGAAACAGCTGAACTTGTAGCTCCCTTTTCTGTATATGTTACACATTACCCAGTGAATGCGAAGACAAACAGTACCATCTCTGCAGGCAGCTATGCTAATGCCCTTAGAAGTTTCTGGAGCTCATCTGCATGTTTTAAATACTGCCATCTCTTCCTCCACTGCATTTTATGCTTTAGGCAGGAATGTAGCATTTCTCCAGAGAAAAATGCCTTCTTCATATGAGAAAACATAGTTTTTATATATATGTTTGGATTGTTTTTCTTTCACCTTGCCTTTGCGTTTGAGAAAGCATATTCTCATTGTAATAATGTTTAGCCCACAGCTAGAAACGAACCCCAAGTTTGTATCAAAGGGGGATTAGGGCTGATAATGTTATGATAGGAGCATACTTTATCAAGATTGTTAGCTTTTCTTGCTTTAATGTAACATTTTTTCAAGTCCTCCTGGCTTCTTAAAAATAAGCTGCCTTCTATTGTGAGTTTAGCCGTAGGAATGTAACTACAGAAAATACAAGTGATAGTTACACAATGGCTTTAATCAAAACAAAAAGTCCTGCAATTTATTTTTCTAGACCCCTTCATTCCCTTCTCCTCAAAAGAACAAAAAATCCACACATGGAGCTGTTGTGCTGGGTCACGTAGGAGAATGTAAGAAGTGCCTTCTTCCTTTCATGTGTCTGATAACAGGATCAAGAACAACGAGAGACCCTGCGCAGACATCTGGTTGCATTGAAGTCATTGCCAGGCTCCCATCAGCGGCAGAGCGGAACAGTATCCTGGTGAGGGGGGTGGAGGAACCGCAGAGGGCTGGTCCTGCTTCCTTTTGCAGAGATGACAGGAGACAGAGCCGGCAGGGGGACTCCGAAGGGGCATGCTTCAGTGCAGCTGTTTTACCAGAAGGATGGAAGGTTTTATAGCTGTCTCTGTATCATTCTGCAGGAGCTCACTTCAGGGCAAATCCTCGTACAGTTCTGGCTTTGGCTTTGGGCTTGAAAGATGTCGTGAAAGAGATCTGGCTGATAACCCTGTGAGTGTTGGTGCCTGCAGTGCAATCCACAGGACCCCAGTAGTCGGGGCCACCCAAAGGAATGCCATTCTCTGCAAAGGAACCTCCCACGATACTGTCATAAATAAAGGACAAAGGCCTGGAGTCATGAACAGGGTGGTCCACCTCTGTATTACAGCTGCATGGCACCCAAACAGAGTGCTATGTGCCAGTCCCTCCTCCCTGGAATCTCAGCTCTGACATTGCCACAGCAGACACATTTATAAAGCACAGGATCACCTGGCAACCCAAATCTGCCTAGCAACCATTTACATATTGGCCCAAGATAATGCCAATCAACCACTATTCCAGTGCTGTAGACATCATTTTGTCCCACTGCAGCTCACTGGGAAACTCTCCCTTGTCCTTTTCCCAGGTGTCAGCAGAAATTAACTTGACCTATCACAGACTGATGACAATAGATTTGCATACAGGAATAGACCCATCATTTATTATGAAACATTCTACTCTTAATTTAAGACCAAGTCAAATGTTCTTGTTTCTTCATGGACTCTCACATTGCAGGGAAGGCACCACGACAACGTCTGCACTGGTCTGCTGGGTACTGCTGGGTAGCTGCCCAGGCTGTCTTCGCCAGTGTACATGGTGGATGAACAGCAGCCCTATCTCAGGCCTGACAATTGTTTCAGAGTAACCCAGGTGTCCCAGATACGGCATCCCCCCAGCACACCACCTCAGACAAAGTTATTGGGTTTTACAGCAAGGACTTTCTAGTGTTTGTCCTGGCACTTGCTTCTCTGTGTCATGGAAACATCATAACCCATATGCTATGGGCATATACCTGGTCTTCTCCACCAGCCATACTGATGATTTTGGAGCGATGTGTTGCAACTTTTTGTGACTTCTGATAGTCAGAAGGGGCAACAGAGCATTGGAAATTTCACACAGAACCACATGGAAGGACACCACTGTGGTACCAGCAATATGATTCATTTTTAAGAGACACTGCTAACATAAGTAATACCATATAAGGCCATAAGTAAGTCATTCTTTTATATTCCATGTTGAACTGTGTTGGTGTTGTCTTGGTGGTATTGGGTGATTTTATCAATAGCAACTCATAGTGTGTCCTAATTTCAGGACTCCAAAGGCCAACTTCATATTCTTGTGCAAAGATTCAATATATACACTGACTCATCATCCTGCACAAATGCAAGGCATCTCCCTTTTCACTTTGAGACAAGCAGGGCCAAACAGATACATAACAGGAAAGCCAGAACAAGAAATTGTCCAAAATAAAGTTCTTGGAGATGTCTATGTAAATGCCAAATGAAACAACAAATGTGTAAAGAATATTACCCTCCCCTCATCGTAGTCCATTCTCACTGGTAAATATAAACCCAACACAATTCTCTGCAAATTTTGTTGGAAAATATCGTGCCTAAGAAGCTGAGCTTTAACACTGGGAATAGTTTAAACATTACAAAACACATGACTTCAAGAGTTATTAAAACTTAAGAATGCATTGCAAATACAATCCATATGTTCATAACCATATCATTTGGAAAATACATATTCATAGTTGATGAAATCAGTATAATTGCGTGTGCAGGATTTCAATTCCATCTCAAGTAATGATAGGGAAAAAAAGGTTATGAGTGCACAGTCCATTTTATATGATTTCCTACTACCTTAAAACCTACTTTTTAATTTGGCTTTTTGCACTTGCAATTAGCAGGAATATGCCGTTTGTCTAGACAACAGAGTAGCTGACTGTCTGGCACAGCATTTCTGGCATTATTAGGGTGGACTGAGAAAGCACATGACTATTTGCTGTAAATTCTTTTCTAGCATGTAATATTTTAATATGCCATCAAAATTCTTATGCTGGATTGCCCCTAATTGACCCTCAATTCCCAACCCTGATTCTCCTTCACGGAGCTGTGTTTTTTAGAAGTAATTATAATGTACTTGACTTGAGTGAAGTGCGTTTTTCTGTTTCCTTCCCTTCCTCTCATTTCAGTTCTTCCCCAGTATAATTCCTGCTGTATGTTTAGTTTTAGTATTGGCAGAGGAAAACAAATTTGTCAGAACTTTTTCCAGACATTTCATAATTAGAGCATATGTTGGATCATGGGCAAGATGGACTTTAGAAAGGATTGTCTTAATTCTAAGGAAGGATAACTAGAAAAACTGAAGTTCCTACCCCCTTTTTGTTGGTATCAGAAAGTAAACTCCAGGTTTGAGAGGGGGAAAAAACAAAAAAATTTTTTAATAGCACAGTGCAAATACCAGCATCAGTCAGTTAACACCAGGTTGCAAGTGATCAGATTTCTTACACTTCTTCAATCACTCTTTTGTAAAGTTATTTCTTCCCAGCAGAGGCATATGTTGACACTGAGCATGTGTCTAATCTTTTGTAAATTCTCAGTAAAACTATTGCTAACCTCTTTCACTCTTACAGCCTACTAGTATTACATATGAAGACATAGAAAAACAAATTCCAATAATAGCTACTAATTTGATTTTGGCAATATAAATTGAAAATTCCTGATGACTCGAAGTAGATATTAATGAACTTGCAGTATGCTCTTACAGTTTACAGTTCTGGTATGAAAGTAAACCATAGCCTTAACAAGAACTGATATATATTTCATACCTTTCCCTCTTCCTCTAGAAATCACACAACTAATCATATCTCAGATTCAAGACAGTAGGAAAGAAGGTTCAGTTCCCTAACTTTCTCAACAATGACTATTTGAATAGTAAAAAGGCCCTTTCCTCTCTTCTGCACTTATGCTGGACCTAGTTCAGAAATGGCCACCTTCAATAAAGTATTGTCAACCCTATTCACCAGCTAAGTTGGTTGTTCACACGGCAACAGACACCCTTGGTAGAAGAGGCATTCATGTTCACTATATTCATATCTATAAAATAGCATTAGATCTCAGATCCAGACTTTACTATCTAATGCTCTTACAATCAGTGAGACTTACTTCACAGCAAGTAAGTGTATAAACCACTTCTGAATTCTCAGGTTAGTTTTATACTGGTGAAACTTTACCAAAAGCAATAATTTCTTCTTTATACTCTTGCATTCTTTGGAACAAAACCCCCAGGTCTGCACAGTGCCTCTGTTGATAGGATCTATATGATAACGAGATCATCTGAAATACAGCCAGCAACCAGCGTTGATCCTCAAGTACTGGAAGTTCCTAGGCAGTATGTTTGATGAAAAACATACTGTGTGTTCATTTATCCTCTATGACTATTTAAAATCTGAGATATAAACATCTCTTCTACAAACATACTCAACAAGCCTGTATCTGGCTTACATCCTTCAGTCACAGCAATGACATTTCCTTAGTTAATCCGTTGTGGAACTGTTTTTTAACAAAATAGAAGCAAATTCAATTTGTTAAGTTTAACCTGATACTCTTTCAGTACATCTACCACTACAATTCTGGATGCCTTATGTTATTGTTTTATACTTTTACCACAATTAATCTGCTTCTAGGGAAAAAAAAAAAGAGAGTTTAAAGTAAACTTCTGAATGACATGGTACTGCACCTTAGACTGTAAAGGGGTCCATGCAATATTTAGCTCTATGAAAATAAGACAAATAAGAAAGAACAAAATTCCTTGCGGTGAAAGGGAAGACAGAAGGGCTTTATATCTCTGTGACTGCTAGATAATAATTATCAGTGACAATGTAACATCTTTTGCACTAGGTTTCTTCTCTTTTACTCTGCCTGTTGACTACATACTCATCTACTGTTTTCACTCTAATTATACAGTGTTTCATATTACCTACTTAAATGAGGAAATAATTGATCAAGCTCCCTCAGGGAAAACCTAATGAAGAACAGAGTTCCTTCCCAAATGAGGTTTTTCCATGTCCAGTCTACCACATTATCCCATCAGTTGAGCTCTGCGTAAAGGTAAGAAAATGGAGTGTCTTCTACAGGAATCCAAGTTTGAAGCCACATCTGCGGGTGTTATCTGTAGTAAGATACAACAAAATGCATGATCTTACCTCTGTACTAGACTTTGAAAGAGAGCATGAGGACAGTACAAGAGACTAGAAGAGAATAAAACTGTCAATGAAAATATCCTATATGGAATCCAGACATTTCTAGGGATGGCTAGTGCAAAAAGTAGTGAAATACTTTAATCTACCCCATCTCTCTACAGCTTAGAAGCTTTTGAGATTGCAGCGATAATCTTTACATAGATCCAGCGAACTGGATCTAATTCTCTCCTGAGAACACACACCTTATCTTTAAAAGATCTGAATGCGGTCTCTCTTGTGCTTTAGAAATGGTCTGAAGGAGCTTGTTCTGCCAAATTTTAGAAGGCAGCATGGCACATCAGAATACTCAAAAGCTAGTCCAAAACTAGCTAGTAGCAATTCCAGAGACTGATTATGCGTTTTCTCCAGGACTTATGAAATGTAAATACTGAAATATTCCTTGGAGGAAAGATTAGAGTCCGCAAGTGATAAACTGGTCACCAGGCTGAAGAGTAGAAAAATCACGAAAGAGCTGAGGTAGGAAGGAGCCTCTGGAGATTCTCTAGTCCAACCACCCTTGCTCAAAGCAGACTCAGCTAATGAAGGTTGCCAGGAGCCACGTCCATCCAGGTTTTGAGAATCTTCAGGGATGGAGAGTCTACAACCACTGTGGGAAATCTGTGCTAGCGCTCAGTCATGCTCACAGTAAAAAATATTTTTTTCTTGGTTTTAAGTAGATTTATTGTATTTAAATTTGTGCACATCACTTCTTCTAGTCCTATCACTAGATACCACTGAGAAGAGCATGGCTGCATCTCCTTTACTCATTTTCTTCAGATACCCATACTCACTGATAAGATGTCCCTGAGCTACTTGTAATGCAGCAGATGTTCCAAGTCCTTAACCATCTTTGTGGATCTTCCCTGACCTTGCATGTCCATATCTGTCTTGTCCTGGGGAGCCCAGCACTGGTCCCAGCACTCTGGATTGTCTCACCAGGACTGAGTAGAGGAAAGGATCAACTCCCTCAGCCTGCTGGCAATGTTCTGCCTAATGCAGCCCAGGAGGCTTTTGACCTTCTTTGCTGCAATGACATGTTACTGGCTCACGCCCAACTTGTACACCAGCATCCCCAGAGCTTATTCTGCAAAGCTGCTTTCCACCTGGTCCCCAGCCTGTACTGGTTCGCAGGTTATTCTTCTCCAGGTGCAGGACTTGGCATTTACATATGTTGAACTTCATGTTTATCCAGTTCTCCAGCTCCCTGTGAATGGCAGCACAACTCCAAGGTGTGTAAGTCACTCTTCCCAATTTTGTACTACCTGCATGCCATATTCCTTCTTTGCTTTCTCTCTAACTTCCTGCCTCAAATTAATTCTTATAGAGTGCTAACGGGAATAGGGAAGTGCCACTCCTTAGAATGGCCAATAAATGTGATGTAAGCATAGTTTTTGGGGAGTAGGACACAGGGATTTCAACCCTCTTCCGAGGAAAGCAACAAGCCAATATACCCAGCAAAGGTAGACAGCTTGAGTAAGGATAGGGATCTGTGCTTCTCTCTCAACCATTTTTAGAAAGGCCATGACCATACTTCTGTATTTTCAGAGGCCAATTCATACATTAGGGAATTCTGAAGCATGTTTTAACTGGGCCTTAGAAAATATTTAGCATCTAGATCCTGAATCCTTAAGAATCCTTTTAAGCTAGGTGCTTGGGTTCTGCTTAACTCCTGCTCCAAACTACTTAATAGTCTATAGGTTCTAGATTTACAAAGGGAAAGCAAATACCACAAGCTTTTTGTCCAAAAATGTGACATACAAGAACTTTACCCTCACTGTGTCCTTTCCATCCAGCCTTATACTTCCACACTGTACAATGTTCACTGTCAAAATACTGCTAAAAACTATAAAAAAGGAGGAAAATGAGAGATGAGACAGATATTGTAGTTATTTCATCCTGTCTAACACTCCTAGCCAATCCATAACCCTGCAAATTAATACAGCTTATGCTGTACAGAAAGTATCAGAGCTGCAGAGTTTTATGTTTAAAAGTTTAAACAAGTAGGTACTTTCTGAAAAATAAAAACTGCAAACTGTGCTTACCAGCCATCATCTCCAGCCATCTCCATTTCTGCCAAAGCTATGCGAATATGCAAAGTACAGAAACACCAGTTCATTTATAAGCTTATTTGGGAATCTGAAATTCAAAGAATAACATCTTCTTTTCATAAGTTAACAGTTCAATTGTTATCAACGAACTTCTCCAGTCTCCAGCACTGCACAGATCTAACCGTACTAGGAGCTTTACATACTTTTGTTAATACCAAAATTCTCCCATCTGATAAAATTTTCTGTTTGGATAGCACTTCTTCTCTTTCCGAAGTTGTTCATTACTCTAGAACATAAGCTTTAAAATGCCAAGGTAGTAAGATGTCCCTTTATCTGAGTGGATGTGTTAAAGCATGCTCAGTTAAAGCACTAGTTCCTTGCATTTCAAAAATTGCCTTGAGGGAAACCTGGAAGAAATTAAAGATAAACATAAATAGTGAACCACAATAATGAATTGAATGTATCTCAAAGGTGATCTCAAGGCATTTTAAATATATAATTTAATTTAACACAGATTTTATAAATCACAGACACTTTGATTATTATAGTTTTCAAAGTTCTTGTTTCATTTCTATAGAAGTTTCAGGCCTGACTCCAGCATGCAGTCACTGAAATTAATTTACACAAACCAGTTCTGCACCCCTACAGGAATGCAAAGGGTTTGTTTTAACAGAAGTACCAGCTGACAGACTTCAAGGCTCCTCTGCTGTCTTCAAGCATTCAAATATAAGAAAAATATTTATCTACCTATAGAGAAATGGTGTAGTAGAAATGGATAATATGTGATTATTTCAAAAGACGCTGAAAACCTTAAGAAGTCAACCTCTGTGAACCTCGTGAGGTTCAGCAAGACCAAGTGAAAGGTCCTGCACTTGGATTGGGGCAATCCACAGTATCAATACAGGCTGGGGGCTGAATGAACTGAAAGTAGCCCTGTGGAGTAGGACTTGGGGGTACTGCTGAATGAAAAGCTGGACATGAGCTGAAGATGTGTGCTCACAACTCAGAAAGCCAACTGCATCCTTGGCTGCATGACAAAAAGTGTGGCCGGCACGTTAAAGGAGGTAATTCTGACCCTCTTCTCTGCTCTCTTGAGACCCCACTTGGAGTACTGCATCCAGCTTTAGAGCCCTTAGCACAGGAAAGACATGGACCTGTTGAAACGGGTCCAGAGGAGGTGCCACGAAGATAATGAGAGGGATGGAGCACCTCTTCTACAAGGAAAGGCTGTGAGAGTTGAGGTTGTTCACCCTGGAGAAGAGAAGGCTCCGGAGAGACCTTCTTTCAGCCTTTCAATATTTAAAGGGAGCCTGTAAGAATGATGAGGACAAACTTGTTAGCAGGGCCTGTTGTGACAGGACAAGAGGTAATGGTTTTAAACTAATTGAGGGTGGATTTAGACTAGATATAATAAGGAAGAAACTGTTTACAATGAGAGTGGTGAGGTATTGGCACAGGTTGCCCACAGAGCTGGTAGAAGCCCCATCCCTGGAAACATTCAAGATCAGGTTGAATGTTTTTCTGAGTAATCTGATCCTGTTGAAGATGTCTCAGCTCACTGCAGGAGTTTGGGCAAGATGACCTTTAAATGTCCCTTCTAACCTAAACAATTCTATGATTCTGTAATTTGTGGGTAGAATGAGAGAGGATTTTTGCCTTATTTAGTATCTGATCAGAAAAGAAGATAAACAGTAATCAGGTAAACTAAGGGACAGGAGAAGACTAGAAGGTGTTAAACAAAGCAGACTGAACATAAGAAAATGGTTCTTCCTCAAGTAACAGCTTCTTTGTCTCCTGAATACTTGATGGCAGCCTTACTTCCACGAGCTGAGAGAGAAAAGTATCTTCTTCAGTCCATGTTCTAGCAGCTGAGTTTGGCCTGCCCTTCTCTGTGAAGATATTCATTGGGGTAGTGCTTATCTATCTAGTCCAGTCTTTTCACAAAGGGTATTACAACTTAGTTATCTCTAACTCTGGAAAAAATATTGGAGATGAAGCAGGGGACAGACTGATTAATAGGTCATTTGATCATGCAGCATTTAAATCCTCTGAAAAGTAAGGTAAAATAATCACTGTACGGTATAGTTCAAAACTTGAACTGGGGTTCAAAATTTTACCAGTAGTTTGAGTTTCAACAAGCAACTCCAAGCTACTATCTTCCTACTTAGAAAAGTTTGTTTAAAAGCAAGTCCAAGTTCTATGACATTATCCAAACAAAATCTCAAAATTCAAATTCAGAATACAAACAAAATATCAAAGTTCAAATAAAAATAAATCAAATCAAATTGGGAACATCTAGTCTGGCTAAAGCCTAAAGGGAACATACTGTCTGAAATATGGTAGCAAGATCAAGTTTTTCTGAAACTCTTTTGAAGATGTGCTGTATTGGTGCTGTAAGTGTCTTGTAGGCTGAGGAGCAAACGCTAAGTAAGTTTAGATTGCTTTTGTTTTATGAAGTGCTGCTAGTCTCCCATCTTCTCAACTGACCTGTATGTCTAATTAACATCATATTTAAATAGGCAAGAAAAGAAAAAGATGTTTTTCTTTGGTCTTGAAAATTATGAGACTAATGAACTGGTAGTATAATTTTAAAAGATACTGAGAAAGCATTGCCTCTTTCTAAGTGTAGCAGTCAGTTCATATATTTCTTCCACAACGAAAATGGAATTCCTTATCTCTTGCTATTAAAAATTGAACAGCATTTATAGTTGTAAATGTAGTTACCTGCCCAACTTTTCCTGTGTAAAAAGCCAAAATTAAATTATTTCTTTAAGAGTGAAATAAGTTCTTCGGAAGTTCACAAACATACACTGCAGTGCCATTTCAAGTACTTTTAGTACTCTGATCACTGCTTTCTCAAAAGTTTATCAAGTGGCTAACAACTAGTTAGCACTTCCTAAAGTTGCTACAACATAAAGTGGAAGATATTCAGTGGGTTTGTTGTAGCAATGTTTGCTCCTGTTTACTTTTACCCAAAGAGTTCAATATTCAGTCACTCCAGGAAAAGCTGTTTTATTCTCCTTAAGACACATATTTAACTAGGGTACAATGAAAGACAATCTCTTTCTTGTGCTGTAAACAGATATAGAACTGCAAACAACTCCAGTTTACCTAAAGAATAACATTTAATCTCAAATAAATATATCAATTGATTTCTTTTATCTTTGAAATACTAATTGCTTAAGAAGTATAACTCCTGTGCTTTCCCTTACACACGTTACTGGATTTAGCATAAAATCCATTATAATCTCACTGGTTTGTAATCCAGTCTGATTTCACCATGGAATTTTTTAGTTGTTGTTTCTTGACATCATTTAGTTATGAACAATCTAAAATTAAAGTTTAATTACATGACCTCTTTAGAGAGACTAGTCTCTATTTTCTAAATGCTGTAGTTTTTTCTTGGTCGGATACTTATTGCTCATAAAATCATAGCAAATAACAGTTCATATCATAAATCATAAGAAAATACTAAAATCTTTAGTGAAGCGACCTCCACCTGTACTTGGCATGTTTTCTCTCAAAACAAATTTATGGTTTGAAGAAAATGTGGAAACAATGAAAGTGGTAGTAAATGCATTATTTGGAACACTGTATACTTCAAATTAACCATTTATTTATGGTGTAGGCTAGATCCAAGATAACAGAAAAGAAAATTAATAGCAATTTTCTGCCAGGAGAGTTTACTCCATTATTATGCACTCGATACTACAACAAAGAAGGGTTGTTTTTATTTGGCCTTTCCCAGTGAATTGACAAGACATTTGGCTGTCAGTCTTAAACACAGGGTATACAAACCCAGGCTTTGCAATAAATATTTACATTTGTTGTTTTATATAAAGCACAGATCCAACAGCAATTGAGAAAAAAGGCTTTAAACCTTCAAAAGTGTTGAAGTAATATTTAGCTTTTCTCATTTTAAAGCATTCCTTTCTTTTAATTGTATTTGTGCTCCTCATTTGGGAAATACTACTAAGATCAAATTTTCTGAGACTTGAAACATAATGGAAGATAAAATTTGGAAGCTGCTCTGGAAAATAGGTTATTATCCAGTGATCTTGTTTTCTACTCAGGATTTTACAGAAGTTCAGAAGCTTAGGTAGATATTTCAGGTCTTTTCAGTAGCATTATTTTGTAAAGAAATAATAATATATTTCTGAGTGGATTTAATTCTAAAGGTTTGGGTATTTCAAATAGAGGCTGGTACAAAATCTTGAAGTGAGATTTTAATTATTTATTCCTTAAAAAGAATCACAATCAAAGTGAGATAAGTTGCATTCATATGATGATACTACTGAGAAACGAAAAAGATGGCAGTCAATACAGCTATAAAGTTTCCTTCTTTATTCATCAGCCTGTAGGGGAGGAGAGTACCAAGATGAGAGCTGTGGCTTTAGAGCTAGGTAATGCACTGCTACATTGCTTCCCTAGGTTTCAAGTTTTCACAGGTTGTGTCTGCAAAAGGGAGGTCTGTCAGGATGGGAATTAGAAAAATGTGTCGCTCAGGTTTGTTGATTATGAATGAAATTTTAATTCTTCAGTATTACAGTATAACATTATTCTATTCTTATAGGGGAAGAGATGAACACGCAATATTGCAACCTGTTTTTTTTAAGGCTACTATGCAGAAAGGGCTATCTGATAACAGTGTTATAAATTCTCTGAAGAACAATGGTTCTACCCAATTTAGAAAACTGTAATAAACCAGCTTCATCTCATGACGGTTTTAATACTTGATAGAACCCCAGAGTGCTGGAACAATCAAACTAGAAGAATCTGATCATCTCCTCTCTGGAGTGACTTATCTGGCAATGCTCAGAAAACCTGACCTAATTTCAGCAACCTTTCTGCACTGGTGCTGATATGAAATGTGACGAACTATTCCTGATGAAATTCTAGGGGCAAAGGGTGGCTTGTGTCTTTATCTCACCTCACTACCGCAGCAGGCAGCTATACAAGCTGAAGTGTCTTAGCAGGAATCCAAATGACTCATCACTTTAAAGACAATTACAATGCTAACATAGGTTTAAAGCAAGCATTCCATAGTAGTTTGAAACTTCCCCAATGGCCTGTAAAGGAGATGACTGTTTATAAATGAGCACATATTTATATTATTAATGTTTTAGTTTTCTTTTACAGATTTATGGTAATCATGCCAAAATAATTGATCCATATAAAATATATGAAAATAGTTTTGTCTAGAATAACTGATTGTTTTAAATTATTATTAAAATAATTAAAATATTATTAAAATAGCCTCAGTTCAGAGCTCTCCTATAGGAGTTTATTGGTCAAAATTACAGCTGGCCTATTGGTAAAGTTGTAGTCATTCTAGGATAGTTGATGTCATAGAATTATTTTTGTTGTTATTGTTATTATTATTATTATTATTATTTTATTATTATTATTATTATTATTATTATACCAGCCCACTTGATAACATACCTTTTAGTAGACTTGATTTACATTTGTGGAGCTGAAATAAAATACTGCCTTTTCAAAAAGTTGGGCTTAGATCTGGTACAGCATGATGTGTTTGTCTATCAACACTAGCTGGTCAGATCCTGGAAATGTCACCACTGGTAATATGGGTATGATATTTACAAGTTTTTTGCTCACAGGTAATAGCGGTGAAGTATTATTTTTTTGAAATCTCATATAAATCTTTTTTCTAGCAGCGTTCTCATGCATGAGACTAGTGCTGTTAGAAGTGTGTTTACAGCATCACTGTTAATCTGAGAACCTTCCAGGACTGCTACAACCCATACATTCTTAAAATAACCATGACACAAGTTCTTTAAGGCTGTAGTAAGAAAGTGCCAGGAGGAATACTTCAAAATACAAATTAAAGTCAGAATAAGTACTAGAGCAAAAAAGGGCATGGCAAATCATGGAACAACGTGGAGCAGCAGAGCAACTGCTGCTTTGATAGAAAGGCAGGAGTCACCAGAGAGTAGACCGGAGGTTTAGACTCAAGAAAGTGATTAGATTTGTTAGGCAACAAATTGTATTTTCATGCTCTATGGTGGGTTCAATGGCCATTGGATCAAACAGTGTTTCAAAATCACAGCTATTTTATTGGTTGGGACTCCATATACCAACCTGAAGGGTATGTATAAGAAACCACCAGACACATTTCTAACTCTGAAATGGAGAATCATACTTAACTTGTGTCAATGAACCTTGTTTTTTCAGTTCTGCTCATCTTACAGCTAAAACTCTTTCCATGATACCTATCAAGGCAGTGTAGATTTTTGACATTTTAATGTCTTTCCAAGCAGCATATCCAGCTCCAAACACACTTTTCTTTTAAATTTCATGAGCAGAAACTGAGGTTCTGTAGAAGCAAAGGTCTCTTGGCATATACATACTTAGTAGATAGTAGATAGTAGATTGAAAGGGAACTAGTCATATAAGCCAACATTTTAAAATCCTTCCAAACTAAGATTAATTTCCAGATATTCCAGGAACTTTATCATCAGTCCACTCAGTCTTGATGTCCTTGCTTTTTGGTATAAGTGGTAGTTGCCTTTTTTATCACTGTATATTATTCCCTGGAGGCCTTCAAGGACTGGAGTTACATGTTTGAACTGATTTTACTGCATACGCTTTTAGGCTACAGGAAATATGATAATTCTGTATGATTTTCTTGATTATAGTGCAATTCGGAAAGTGCAACCACAGAAGTCTAATTTGTCTTTGGTCTAAATGCATGGGGATTAGTGCTAAGAAACTTTGCATATAAGACTCATTCAAAATATCCAGAGAATAGCCACTTCCCATTCATGAAATCCTGTTGTGTTTGTCTTAGGGCATTTTGGCCTCATAGTTTCCATGTACGTAGTCATAGCCACATGGAACAACCTTCAGTTAAACCATCTCCTCTCTAAACCAATAAGAAAAGTAAATACCAGAAATGTTAAAGTTCTGAGACCCCTGCACTTAGCTTACCTGCGAGTTGCAGCATGTATATGCTATAGCCAAGCACCACAAAGGCTGTAGCCATAAATCAGAGCTAGTTTTACAATAGCTGGCCAGCACAGAAGAAGCATACTTGCAGCAGGACAGAGTGCAGTACATGCCAGTTACTTGAGTACTACCAGCTTTCTCAGGCAGAATTTATAGCCCTCACTGAAAACCCTGCTGCTTTCCTGTTATCCACACCAGCTCACTTTGGCCATTTGTAGCACAGATTTCTGGCTGCCTAGGGATGTGCTGTGAGATACCTTTACACACTTAGCTAAATGGTGTTTTCACAGACCAGTTGTTGTTTCACAGCAGGTTTTCATTTACCCTTGTCTTCAAAAAGCAAACGGTGTTTCAAAATAGTTTTGAAGCAGGGCAGAAAGTGATGAAATAATTTGGATTTCCGATTTGCAGCAATTTGCTCTCAGCAAAGCAATTGACTGACAAATATTTAACAATTCATGTATGGGTTTTTTTGCTAGAAATGTGAAGATGAAATGCCTCTGCAGATGTAAGTTATTCATAATATTAATAACATCTTGGGCTGTTTTCACAGAGAGTAATGTAAGTTGATATACAGATTATGAAAATGCCTTTTGACAAGACAGATACTTGATTATCATAGGGCCCATGGAGAAATGTACTTCATTGTGTGTACTGACTTCAATTGTGTGTACTGACATTGTGTGTACTTCAAGTGTACTGACAAAGATATGAAGTAGTTTCAAAGATCATGTGTTGTTGTCTGAAGCACCTGTGAAACCATGAAGGATGCTGATTGTACTTCTGCAGCAGGATAATCTCCGAGTTTCACACTTTCAGAAGACTTACAGTACTGCTCCACCACCAGCAGAAGGAGACAACTCTGTAGACTCCATAGCCTATCAGACTAGTATGAGATGTGATTTCACTATTGCTAATCTAGATGGCTAAGTAAAGACTAAAACTGTTTGGAAAAGATTTTATATTCTCTAGAAAACAATAGCTTTTTATCAAATAACACTTCTGCCTGTGCTTTCACTTCTCAAGTCTTACAGGCTTTTATTATGTTTACGCTACCAGCAAATTTTTTTTAATTTTCTTTTTCATTTTCTTTTACAAAACTTGGCCTTGGATCACAGACAGTTCAATCTAGGCTATTGTTCTGCTGTATTGTTCTGGTTTTGAGTTGGGTTCTTTGTTTGATATGAAAATCAGATTGGATTTTTTCTTAAACATGCTGTGCAATGTCTCTGAAATTTGAGATACTTCTGAAATACAAAGTCTGATCTAAAAATGGGATTATTCTCATAAAATGTGATCTGAATTGAGGTTTCACAGTGAAAAGAGCAAACCTGAAAAGCCCAGCTGGGGTGCCAAATGATCTCAGAGACACTCAATGCAAGGGACATCATATTTCTTTTTAGAGTTGCACCTGTGAACAAAGACTAAACATTTTTCTATAAGAAACACTCATAAAAATGCTTACGTCCACATTAATTATCTGTTAGGATATTCCTTTAATTATTGCACATGATATATTCTGAAAACAACGTTCCTTGGGACTAGGAAAGATGGGAAGATTGTGTTAGTTTGCAATCGAATGGTTGAATATTCCAAGAAAATGGGAAAATCCTGAGAACAGATTCTTTTTCTCAAAAAATATTTTAATTTATCCAATGCCTACTTTGGTTAAAGAACCAGAACAGTCTCACCTTAGAAACATTTAACTGTTCTGTACTTCTGTTTCCTGATCTGTAAGTTATAATTTCACTGGCTTATTATACTATTATTTCTAATCAACCTTTGAGATCTGAGGATAGTTTCTCACACATACATAAAAATGTTTGAAAAAGGATTACATTTAAACTATATAGTTCCAGACAATTAAAGGAATTAGTCACTCTATCAAACTTTCAGAATAATGGAAGCATTAAGTGTACTGGAACATACACCTGTTGTGCATGAAAGACATCTCTTTGAAATTGGCTTTCCTTTTCGAGTTGAAATATGGAAGCAAATGTATAAACTAGAGAATTTTCTTGCAATGTATAGAATTTGGCTAGGCAAATGATGAGATAATATAGAAATGCTTTACTAGATTGTGGTAAATATACTTTTATTGCAATCACAAACAGTAACATGAATGCTAATTAGAGTTTATATAGATTGTACTTGCACAACAGCATATGTCCAATCCAGGAAAAACAGAACAGAGACTCACCTGCATAGTGAATTGAGCGTGCAGCATGGAGTAGCACGAGTGTTGACAGGAGCACTTTATGAGAAGCACTTATGAGCAGCACCTAATCTTCTGTTTCTGAAGTCTCAGAGCAAGAGGGATATAAGAGGTTACTTCTCTCTTCACTTCCCACATTCTTCATGTCCTGCCTGATACCTTAGTGTGCACTCTGCTGGCATTGGTAATTCATAAGAAAGGTATGTATAAGCCCTTATCACAACTTGAACCATGTTTATTTAGGGGAAAAAAGAAATCAAAATTATCTGGTATACGTACAGTAGCAAAAGTTCCTAGTACAAGTACTTTTAGTTTACACTAGTGGCTGAACAAACACTGCAATCAAAGTAATGCTTCTTCCAGAAGAAACTACACGGCAAAAGAAGTTGAAATCACTGAATGGGTGATCACCGTCAGCTGGCCATTTTGCTGCCTTAGGACATTGTTTCCTCATCAAATAGGATGGCCAAATGGCTCTATTGCTATTTGGGTAACTATTGCACTCAACATACAAGTAATAACCAAGACTTAATCTTACCTTAAATTAGGATAGTGGATTTGAAACAGCAGGAGTTCAGAAGTTGATTCACAAACAATGGTTTCACTGCAAACAGCTAAAATTTTGGTCCTGACTATCTTACTGTGATTACCGTAATTTTTTTCCTTTATACTGAGTGACATAAAGAGCAAAACGGAATTAAACAACATTGTTTTTGCCAAAAGCATACAGTAGAGATTTTCATTAAGAAAACAACCTCTCAGTGGACCAAACTGCAAATCCCTGCGTAGCTAATCATGAAATTCACACTTAAAAGTAATTCTTATGACATTGACCATATTATGCAAGTAGCCATTCATTTATGTATTATTCTGTTGTTAAAAGACAACTCTAATACACAGTGTTGCATTTTTCATGTGTTTCATCTATTTATTTTAAATGTTTTGTGTCAGCCTATAGAAATAAGACCATGTTTCTTCCTATGTGTAGAATAGTAGTAGGACATTTGGAAGATATAAAAATAATTACTGCAGTAAATATTGAATTAGTTTGTATAAAGTGCTTCGGGATACGTGCATGAAGTAAGAACTGTGTTTTAGCTTTTCTTAGCAAGCTGTCCCCACATTTCTCTATCCAAACATGGATATCAGCAAATTAAGAGGTGATCCCACTGAGAGACGACTTAACTAGAAAGCCAACAAGACTAAAGCCTGGAAAATATCATATGACTTCAGCAACCTTCACGTCTGTCTTTACGTAACTCTAAACCCGAGCTAATTTAACATAATATCAACATTGAGCATTACTTAAGCAATCTCTGCTTGAAAATTGTCTCTGATTTGTTATTTTGGGAGTCTGAAACATATCCATCTCACTAAAGCCATATTGTTAGAACAAAATAAGAGACTTTGATGATGCGGTTTCTCTGCTTTTGCCAGCCATACAGTGATTCAGTCATGGGGAAACATGCAAGATGCAACTGTGGGTTTAGAAGACATTTATTTTTGTGGTAGTGTAATCTGAGTATCAACTGCAAAAATTTAAGATATATCTTATTTTACAGATTTTTTTTTAATGTTGTCATTGGCTAATATGACAATAAAAAATAATATTTCTGTCCTCATTGACTCCTTATACAGAAACTGTTCACAGTAATAAATGGCTTCAGTATTCTTGCTCTTATAGTAAGTCCTGGATCAGGTCTTCATGAGCTGTGAGTGAAATAACAGATGCATACTGTCTATATTTAAAACAAACAAACAAACAAAAAAGAAACAGAACAACTGAGTGAAATTGATTTGAATATTGCCCAAACAAAGGCTGTAAAATCTCATCCCGGGTGGATTTTGTTCTCGGGAAAAATCATTTAACTCACAGAAAAATTGCTAATTACCAAAGACAATGATCTGCTTCCATTCTTGTGGAGGAAATTTTTTAAGGCTTTGCGCATTACCCCTATCCAAAATGTATTTTTTTTCCTGTTGTGCTAGAATGAAAGCAAAAACTCTCCCTACCTTTCTTTGTAGAATTAGGGCTCTGGCTAGCAGGCTGCTTCTTTAGTATTTGTTGCCATGGAACTGCCTGTTGAATTCACCTGGGTGGACTTCAGATGGCACACTGAAGTTGATTCAGTCTGTCATGAACATGTGTCTTTAGTGACCACAGATATTCGTACAGGGCTTAAGGAAAAGCAAGTCCTGTTCAGATTTCCTATTAAGGGATTGTTTTAAGAAAAAATAAAGGTTCCTTTTTTTTTCATTGGATTGTTTGTAAGATCATCAGTGTTCTGACATATCCCCCTTGGAAGAACTTCATTATTATCATTCTTTGCTGCCTTTTTCAGAAATGTCCATTCAAGAAACCAGTCCAAGAACAGATGTGGATATGACCCATCACAGCTTTCACCAAGAACAGCAGCAGCTCCTGTGCTACCCAGCAGGGGTAATAGAGCATTGTTTGATTTTTAATGTACTGGGTGTCACAGGCTTGGACAACAAAATATTAATTGTTGTTTTTTAATAGATACTTAATTTTACAAGCTGATCTTTTCCTATTTTCTTTATCAGTATAGTTCTATCATGAAAAAAAAGTTATATCTATTTCAAGCTACTTTTGCTACAAAATAGATCAGGTCAAAATTGAAGGGAAATCTGTTTTCTTAGCATTTAATGATATACAGAAACATCCAGATTTGACAAACATGTCATAGAAAATACTTGACTGTGTGTTTTAAAATGGTTTCAAAACCACCGTTTCGAAATAGTATTAAGGTACGTATTTAGATACAAAATGTAGAGTAAATCTGCTTGATGCTTGCCACAGTTTTCTTGTCTGCATGTGAGTAGGAACAAAATGTTGCTATTAATCTTCTGGCATTTTTTTTCTGCAGAAGTCATACGGGATACCATTGTGATATTACAATAAAGCTATATCATCTCAGCACAAACTTGATTCTTAGGTTTATAAAGGACACTTCTTAATAAAATGTAGGGCAGCACAGAATCAGAGGGGAAGGCGATGAAGTCCTATGCACTGTTTCATGTTTCATGTTTCAGATGGACAAATGTTTATCTAAAATTTTTACTCTTGAAATAGATAAGATGGTTTTGATGGCAGTTAATTGACTGTGGCTAATACAGAATTTACCTCACTGTGTTAAAGTGACTGCTTATACCTTACTTTCCAGAATAATTTTTCTTACAAAACTTGAAGGGTGTTAAAACTTTTTTTAAAATTGCTTTCGCTACCTATGAGAACTTCAATTTTTGGTAAAGATTGAGGGGCAGTTGAGTAAAAGAAGCTTAGCGGTATGGGAGAAAAAAGAGGAACAAACAAACACTTGAAGACTTGTGTATTCTCATCCTTTTTTTTTTTCTGAGTAAACTCAAAGTACTTACCAAATATTACTTTTCAGAAGCCAAACCAACGTTATTCTGCAGTAATGTTTTCAAAACTGACCATGGTTGCAGTTTGATGTTTATAGCTAAGCTGTTCCAAGGGCTGGTGTGCTGCCAGGAAGGAATTCATGCAACCCTGCTCTAAGCTGCATATTCATGCTATGTCCCTCTCTTCTTTTGCCTTTCACTCTGGCAGTTGCACTTACCAGAATTCACGGTAAAATGGCTCATGGAGATAATACAGCAGAGAATTAACCCTATGGAAAGGTAATTAATTTTGTGCTATGCTTTGCTTTTAATTCTTGAATGGAGTCCTTCATGCTCACAGAAGCACGTGGTGTGCAGTGGAGGATCAGGTTGGTGCAGCCAAGGCAAAGATGGAAGGTAAACACTTCCTTAAAACTGACTTCATGGTAACGTGGTGCTGTACCCTCAGCAATCTATGCTTCAGATCTGTGCATGTATAAACTGGCAAAGAATTTGTAAACTCTTAGACGTAATAACTCTGCCAACAACCTTGGCAGTTGATGAGTTAACTGTCAACAATGTTGATGGTTTTGTAATCCACACATTAGAGGCTGTCATTGTCTTTTCTTAAACCATTTATTGAGCATGAAGTTTTGCTGTGGTACCACAAATAAAGTGGTTGTTGGGTGGAAAAAAAAAAGTCTTCCCTAAAGGAGCAAAGCCCAAGCTGAGCACAAGGCTTAAAGAAGGGTAAAGGAAAGGCCAGCCTCAAGGAGCTGAGGAGAGCTCGGATGCAGTCCTTGGACACAGACCTCGTGGTCTGTTAAAAGCTATCTCTCATGTCAGTAACTCACATGGGTTGAACATATTTGTGGGTGAGAGTGCTACAAAGCCTTTTTGTCCTCTTGTGATTGAAGTATTTAATAAGAGAGTAATAACGCTATAAATAGGAATGCCCTAGTTGGTAAGGACTGGGGATACAAAAGGAGATATGTGGTCTCAGTTATGACAAAAGGGCAAAGAAAAAGGAAAGAAAATATCAACTGAAATCAGTAACTTGTGCCGAAGTGCTTAATCAAACATGAACTTTGTATACAACCCACTGACAACAAAATTGCCTCTTGCAAAGTGAACAGCTTGCAGCAGGAGCGTGCCTTTTTTGGTCACGTTTTGCAAAGCGGCTGAAAATATGTGCTTAGTAGGTGTTGTGGCTTTTGCAAGTATTGTGAGCCTTCTTGTGTATTAGGAGCATTTTTGCCAGAGTTTGTATCTTGCTTTTATCTTCCATCATGCAGAAATGTTGCTCCCTCCAACTCTGCCCCTCCCGCCAAGGAATATGTCGTAACAACAGCAGTCAAGGTTTTGCTATACGGCATCTACATCCTGCAGAATAAAATATAATCAAAACGAGCTGAAAGAACAGATCAGTTCATTAAATCCAGCCAGCCGGTGTTGGGCTCTGATACAGACTGATAGTAGATTCATAAGCGAGCCTGTTTAGAGTGGTTTTGTTCAGACTTGTCATGTGAACGATAAAGTACAAAAATAAGAGGAATCTCTTTTTTCTACACATGCAACAGCCAGACTCCACTTTATCACTAGAGCAGAAAATGAGCTATGTTTTGAGTTACCAAATCTGGGTAACCTAGTGAATTCTTGTTTTCACAGTATTGAATTTCTAGCTACAATGTATTTTAAGCAGGAGGTGGCATAGAGTAATAGATGTCCAGCACCTCTTTCTGATACTATTACATAAATCCACTGTATCGAGGCTTTAAACATACGCTCAATTCAAACGGGTTTAGTAGCTTCATAATGGTCATTGTAAGTTCAGTAGCCTATATTTATGCAAGTTTTTAAAGATCTACCTTGGCACTAAGTTATTAGTTTTTAGCTGTATTTAAGCAAATATTAGTCAGGCCTGTTTTTGCATATTCAGGTGGTGGTTATAAACAAAATCAACCCTGTACTCACTGTACACGTGTTCAAAGGTTAGGATATGGTGCTGACACTACATTCTGGTGGTAAAGGATAATTAAACATGCAAACTAATCTAGTGCTTCTCATTCTAAAAGAATATCTTAACTCTCGTACAATAAAAAAGCTATTTTTTTGGCACTCAGATCAGGTTATCTTCTATGTTAGCCTAAGGTTTTGGGGCTGTTTTTTAGAGAAGAAAACAAAAAATCAATGCCAAAAACCCCAAACCACAAAACAGCTTATCTTTTCTTCTGCTCTTCTAACACGTTTAGAAAAATCCCAATAAGCATGCAAAACAGCTCTCCATTGCAGATAAAAACACTACAAAATGCAGCAGAGTGATTTTCTGCTGAGAAGTAGTTAGAGCATAGCATGTTGTTTTACTCTTGAGAAAGAACAAGCAATTTTGAATCTCTGTATATTGTTTTTACTCATTGACCATTATCCTGGAGCAGATGTGGCCAAACACAGCATGCAGAGGGATGACTGCATGTGCATGTATTCAGCTGAAGGATTTTCACTGCACACTTCAAGGTTAGGAAACTCTGTTCAACCGTTAAACAAAAGGAGTGAAACAGAGTAAGATACAACTATTTTTCTTGGCTAATCTTCTAGCCACTCATTACTTGAAGGCAAGGAATGATAATTATTACTAATTAGTAAGGTCAGTAGAATATTTTCTCTTGGGAAGAAAAACAAAATAATATTCCTAGAAATCTGGAGGTGACAAGAATGGGAGCATGGTTTTGTTTTCTTTTGGAGAAAACTGTACAACACCACTATTATATTTAACTTTTTATTTAAAATCAGTGAGTTCCCTTTTGCTTATTTGTGCCTTTAAACCTTCTTTCTTGAGTCCATGCTATCTAAAGTATATAAACAAGAAATACTACTGCCTTTATCTCTATAAAGGAAAGAAAAGAAGACATGGTAACAATGAAAGACTTGGTCAACCTAAAAAAAGTTAATTTGTATATTCAAACTTTAATTCTCTAATTTATAAGGTAGTAGAAATACCATTTCAAAACAGATACACAATTTATGGTTTTAAAAATTGTAATGTTTTCAAAATGATCTCTACTAATTTTAAAGAAATATACACTTGGAAAAAAACCCCACCTATGTTATTTACATAATATGTACAAAGTGAAAAATTCAGAGAGCAAGGTGAAGGACCACCGTAACATAATCAAAAAATTCCACTCCCTTCTTTGCATGTAATAGACTAGGCGATTTCTGATGTATTTACCAAGTAAATGTACTGAATCATGGTGGACGAAGTCCCTTTTGTAGAAAATGGTTTGAAAGAGAAAGATAAATTTTTCCAAAGCTATAAAGGTGCTGGAAGTCAAAGCCAACATCTTTCGGTAACAACACCCCACTTAGCAATCATTAACAGGAATACTGTGTTTAGATTATTTTGTAAATCTTTATTTATTACCTTTCCTAATTATTATCATGGTCACAAAATGTAATTGCATTAAAATAATCTAATTTGGAAATGACAAAGAAATAACTACTTTAAGGCCTATACTAGAAGGTGAAGTATGCATTCTTCACACCAAGTATGTAAAGAGAAAATACCTTTTGGCTATAGCCAGTAAGAGAATATCTAGAAGCAGTCCAAGCTGTAGTATCTTTGTAGTTTCAAGATTATTCAGTATCTCTATTGAACAATTTGAATTAAATGTAAGCATGCAAATTACATTTTTTTCACTGAAGTGTTTTGCCATAGACAACAAAATTCTAGAAATTATTTTTGAAGAATACTGTGACAACTTCACAAAATGAGATGTGAAACTTCTTGGAAAAATAACAATTCTTGAACTCTTTGAAACCTTGGGGCACTTGCAGGGAAAGTCAATTCCTTCACAAAAAATGGGTATTTTCACTCTTCATAGGAGAAAATCCGTAGGGGTAATCTAAATGTAGGAAATGTGTTAGCTGTTATGAAAAACAAGATAAATCAACCACGCAACGGGGAGAAAGCTTGAAAAAGTACTTCACAGAATCACAGAATCATTTAGGTTGGAAAAGACCTTTAAGATCATTGAGTCCAATTGTAAACCTAAGACTTCCAAGTCCATCATTAAACCATGTCCCTAAGGGCCACATCTACACGTCTTTTAAATACCTCCAGGGATGGTGACTCAACCACTTCCCTGGACAGCCTGTTCCACTGCTTGACAACAATTTCAGTGAAGTAATATTTCCTAAGATCCAATCTAAACCTTCTCTGACACAACTTCAGGTAATTTCTCTCATCTTATCACTTGTTACTTGGGAGAAGAGACCAGCACTTATCTTGCTGTAACTTCTTTTCAAATAGTTGCAAAAAGCAATAAGGTCTCCCCTCAGCATCCTTTTATACAGACTAAACAGTCCCAGTTCCCTTAGCTGCTCTTCATAAGACTTGTGCTCCAGACCATTCACCAGCTTCATTGCCCTTTTTCACACATACTCTAGCAGCTCAGTAACTTTCTTGTACTAAGTAGCCCAAAACTGAACACAGTATTTGAGATGCAGCCTCGCCAACTCTGAGCACAGGGAGGTGATCCCTTCCCTAGTCCTGCCAGCCACACTATTTCTGATAAAAGCCAGGATGATGCTGGCCTTCTTAGACACCTGGGCATACTGCTGACTCATATTTAGCTGGCTATCAAGCAGCAATCCCAGGTCCTTCTCTGCCAGCCAGCTTTCTAGCCGTTCATACCCAAGCCTCTAAGCGTTCTTGAAGCTGGGTTTTGTGCTGTTTTTTTGTTCACTGGCTTCTTTGTCTGTATGTGACTGTTATAATGGTCTTTGTAATGGTTGTGATTTTAAGTGTATGAAGCTAAGCCACTCACAGTTTCTATAATGACTTTTGACTGTTTACAATCAACTGACGAGAGAGTTCACAAACAATCACACAAGCTCTCAAGCTGTGTGGAGCGCAGAGAGGTCCAGTCCAAAGACGACAACAAGAGAAAACAAAACTTCCTCTACAAAATCTTCTCCGATTACAAGGATCAGTACATTGTGTGCTTATAAGGTTAAAGGGTTTAGTCTCTGTTGAGACAGTTTTAAATTTGGGTCTGGTTTCCAAGAAATGACAGATTGTCTCAGCGTGGAGGGTGATTTTCCCGGGTCAGGTTTTCAAGAGGTCTCTCAAAAGCCTCGTGTGAGGTACCTGATAACATAGTTGGAGCTGTGCTGCTAAGGGTTACATAAAACTAGACAAAAGGTTGCATTTCCCTTGCTAGCTAGGAATTACTGATCCCTTCTTGATATGCGCATGAGAATCTCCAAAGAAAGTTCACAAAGAAACATTATCAACTAGACAGCCCTGTAGAACTTCCTCTTCGGAAGGTGTAGGCTCTTCACCAAAACCAGCCCTCACTAAAACCCCTTGACTCGGCTCCGATGCGGGTTGACTCGTGTGATGCCAACGGGCAGCGAGGAGCAGCACTGCGGGGCTGCGGGAGGGCTGCACCTGGGCCTGCCTGGGCGGGGAGAGCTGGCCGAGGGGCAGTGCCGCTCCTGCCCAAATTGCCCTCGGGAACCGGCACCCCACAACGCGCGGAGCTCTCTAACCGGCAGGAGTCGTTTCCAAAGAACTTACTGACGCCAGACAGCGGTCGGGGTCAGGGCCGCGGCCGCTCCGAGACTGACCCACCTCGTGTCACTCCGGGTAAAACCAGGGAAAGCCCGATCCCCCCGCCGCAGCCCCAGCCCCGACTTCCCGCTTGCCCCTCGCCCGCGCAGCCGCCGCCCCCGCCCCGCGTTGCCCGGCGGGGAGGCAGGCGCCGCCCCGCGCCCGGCAGCTGCCGGCAGGGCGATGCTCGCTGCCACTTTCCCTCTTCCCCACGCACCGCCCCCCGGCCCCCGGCGCCGCGCTCCGCTGCGCGCTCGCCGCCAGCAGCTGCCAGGGCCGCGCCGCCGCCCGCTCGACCCCTGCCTGCCCGCCCCCCCGGCATGGCCGGGCGCTGAGGGGCGCCCCGCCGCCCCGGCTCGGCTCGGCACGGCTCTACCCCGCCGAGGGGCTCGGCGCTCCGCCGCCCGCTCTCCTCGCCAATGGTCCAGAGCGACATGTCCAAATCGCCTCCGAGCCCAGCGCAGGAGGTGCAGATGGAGCTGCTGGACAACCCCCTGCCCGCGGCGGCAGCGCAGGTACCGCTAAGGCTGCGGCGGGGAGCGGGGCGGGGGACGGCGGGTTCGGTCTCGAGGGTCTCGCCCGGAGGCAGCGAGGAGCGGAGGGGCTGCCGGAGCTCCCCGTCCCTCAGTTTGGGATCCCCGCCGTCGGAAAAGTTTGACGGATCTTCTGAGGCACCAGAAACCCCTGTCCTCGTCCCCACCCTCGGATGCCACATAGTTAACAGGCACAGTGAGATTCTCTGTGTCCAGAACCTTCGTAGTCAAAAGAACCGTGCGGTTATCTGAGGGGCGAATGGATAAGGACCCGTTGCTATTAAGGTGCTCTTCCGGCATGTATTACCCTCAGGTTACGGCGATTTTACCCTGCTCCAGTAACCTGTTGTATCTGTACCTGATGTTTACCACGCAACTGCTGAAATCTGTTACACAGTCTGCTACGGTCTCTATTGATGGGGAAAGAGGATTCACGCAGGTTGTTGAGCAGAATTTTTTTTGGAGGCTGAAGGTGTTGAGCACACTGCTGATTTAAGCTGCTCAGTGACTGCTCAGAAAGTGGCTGTATGGTCATCTCTGAGATTTTAGCAACTGGGTCCATGTGCACTGCGTTCAGGTGGTTGATGAGGAAAGGGAGACAGGGTATGGATGTTTGAACATTTGGTAAAGAGTTCATATTTTGAAAAGTGATTCCTGTTTAATATATGAATGTTGCATAATATCTTCGAGTCTGCAATAGTTGGCTTCAAAGGTGCTATTTTTAAAGCTAGTAAAAGGGTGGTAAAATCTGGTTGCATGCATTTTAAATTACAAACATGTTTCTTCTTGTTAGGACTGAGTTGCTGGGTTTTTTGTGTGTTGATTTTCTTTTTTTTTCTTTTGAGGTGGCAGTTTTATTGCTGCTTCCAAAGCTATCTCTGGTGCCTTATTTGATTTGAGAAGATGATCTGTTTTCATTGCAGAGGTGTACAATTGCCAGAGGAAAACGCTGTCAATCTGTCAAAAGGCTTGCAAATTGATCTTTATTTACTGAAGACCAGTAACAGCTGAACAAAATCCAGGCACTGAAAAAGAGACTAGATTAAGCTAAAAAAGAAATAGTGTCTCTTTGGATGTGAATTTGACTGCAGCATCCAAGTGCAGCACAGACATTTCAGTAGAGCCATATGCTTTGCCAGCTTCTCCAGAAGCAGTGGCAAGGGAACTAATTTCTGACCTATAAACACCTCCCCCCCCCCCCCCCCCCCTTTTTAATCTCTTTTATCATATGGTGCCTCTCTGCTATGGACAAAGGTCAAATACTGATCATAAAATTGATTTTCACCCCTCCTTTTAACTAGGCATAAAGAACCTCTATTTAGAGGGGAAAGATAGTTTGTTAACACCCACATTATTTATAATTCAGGTAGAGTACTTATGTTCTGTTTTGATTTCCAAACACTCACAGCCAAAAAGATTCACTTTTTACAATAGTAATAATACGTCATTTTAGTTTCGAGAATATTTTTCAGTTTTTGAAACCAAAGCTATTAGACAAAACAATAATCATATATTCTCTGTAGATAACATTCTAGTTATATGTAAACCTTTAATGTAGAGGAAATAAGATTGTGGAAGGAAAAGGCTCTTTGTCTGAATAATAATGTTAGTTAATTCATTAGCATGCAGTGCTTTGGGAGGCAATTATTCTGATTCGAATTTTTGTTCCATTAAGGTGATTTCAAAAAAATAAATATTGTGAAATCTTGCTGCTTAAAACATACAGTGAGAAGAAGCAGCCTAATGAGAACATGTGAATCATCAAGTTGATTGCCTACAGGTACTTCAGTAATGTCCACTGCTACTTTTTTCAGTAAGATACTTAAGTATCAATCCTAGATACATTTCATGCCAAGCAAAGCGTCAGGAAAAAAGACCAACACGCGAGCTTATGGAGTGATATCACTCCGGAAAATATTCTCTCTAAAGTGCTACTTCTGGGAATTATGACTTAGCGAAATATAGTTGAAGAGCCTTTGTAGAGTTGTAACAAGCCTAAAAATTCCTCTTATCCAAGAATTTTGCTTTTGAAAAGCTGAGGATTTCTTTAAACCTGGCTGTACATCATGGTTGATGTCTTGGATCATGCCTGTCCATTGATTTTTGGCCAAACTTGTCACCACTTGGCAGGAGAGTGAATGTAGCTAACACTCTGGAAGTAATTACTCTTAAATGGTAATTAAATATGTGAAATATTCCTAGATGGCTTCTGTATAAATTCTGCTTCATATTTTTCTAACAAGATATAAAATCCCTTTAGGTGTTGATTGTGATGGTTATACTGTACTCTCCCTGGGAATTTCTTTGCAATGGGAACAAGATTTTGGTCTGTTATTCTGTATTGCCTAAAATTCTGTGGCTTTTACATCTGTATTACCATAAAAATATAGTTGTAGGTACTCATTGTGATCCTAATTCAGATGGGGTTGCAATATAATTTCAGAAGTCCAGTTTTATCCAGATGAATGCACATGCTAACAATTGGTGTGAAATTATTAATAAAGTCCAGGTACATGTCAGTGCAAAGTGGTAGTTTTAGATGTGGCCCTTTTGTAATAAAACCAGCATTTAATTTTCTGAAATCATAAACCAAGCAAACTCTGTTCAGATGCATGATTGTTTGATGATCTGCATCGTTTTTTTTCTAAAAGACCAACTCCAGTCCTCTTTTTCATTCTTGATCTCAATAACCCCTTAATTTTAGGAAGCTGAATTTGCAGCATGTTCAATTTATAAATTTTAATTAATGTAGATACTGTGCTGATTTGTTTTCAATATATTGTAATGTAGCATGTTAATGCCTTTCATTAAATCTTTCAGTAACTCTTGGACTCTCTCCCTCCCCCTCTCTCTCCCTCCCCCTCTCTCTCCCTCCCCCTCTCTCTCCCTCCCCCTCTCTCTCCCTCCCCCTCTCTCTCCCTCCCCCTCTCTCTCCCTCCCCCTCTCTCTCCCTCCCCCTCTCTCTCCCTCCCCCTCTCTCTCCCTCCCCCTCTCTCTCCCTCCCCCTCTCTCTCCCTCCCCCTCTCTCTCCCTCCCCCTCTCTCTCCCTCCCCCTCTCTCTCCCTCCCCCTCTCTCTCCCTCCCCCTCTCTCTCCCTCCCCCTCTCTCTCCCTCCCCCTCTCTCTCCCTCCCCCTCTCTCTCCCTCCCCCTCTCTCTCCCTCCCCCTCTCTCTCCCTCCCCCTCTCTCTCCCTCCCCCTCTCTCTCCCTCCCCCTCTCTCTCCCTCCCCCTCTCTCTCCCTCCCCCTCTCTCTCCCTCCCCCTCTCTCTCCCTCCCCCTCTCTCTCCCTCCCCCTCTCTCTCCCTCCCCCTCTCTCTCCCTCCCCCTCTCTCTCCCTCCCCCTCTCTCTCCCTCCCCCTCTCTCTCCCTCCCCCTCTCTCTCCCTCCCCCTCTCTCTCCCTCCCCCTCTCTCTCCCTCCCCCTCTCTCTCCCTCCCCCTCTCTCTCCCTCCCCCTCTCTCTCCCTCCCCCTCTCTCTCCCTCCCCCTCTCTCTCCCTCCCCCTCTCTCTCCCTCCCCCTCTCTCTCCCTCCCCCTCTCTCTCCCTCCCCCTCTCTCTCCCTCCCCCTCTCTCTCCCTCCCCCTCTCTCTCCCTCCCCCTCTCTCTCCCTCCCCCTCTCTCTCCCTCCCCCTCTCTCTCCCTCCCCCTCTCTCTCCCTCCCCCTCTCTCTCCCTCCCCCCTGAGGAAGAACTCAGTTCTTTCCTGTACTGGAATAATACAGAGCAGCCAAAATCACCCCCCCCCCCCGCCCTCCCAGTGTTTCCCTTAGTCTTTGTTGGTAGGGCAGCAGACCCTTAACAGAAGGAAACTTTCCTGTGGTTGGCTTTTGCTTCCTGCAAATATCTACCTGTCATAGTCAGGTTTCTTTTCTGTTTGCTTGTGTAAGAGAAATACAGAAATACATGGAGAGCAAGTTGGGAGAAGCAGGCATATGGCCTTCTACTGTAACTGCCGATTTAAAAAGGCTGCAGAAGGCACAGTAGGGTTTGGGCATGAGTTTCAACACCTTCTGCTGCTGTGTGTCCTGTTTTGCTGAGTTGGGAGCAGACATCTTCATCACTGGTGCTATGAGGACATGTACAGCATATTTGTATAGAGGTGGATTCCTAAGCCACTGAGATGGAGGAAAGCAAGCCAAATTCCCTACTTCTTGTTTGGTTGGTGGAAACTGCCAGGTGACCTGGTCTGATGCCAGGACGAGCACATTGGAAGATGGCTTAGAAGTGTAGGAAGTGGTTAGAATTGGGTTATATCTATCTGCAGTATTGGCAAGGCTTTATCATAGGCCGGCAGAAAAGAGTATCAAAGATTTAACCCTGTTACAGATTTCTTAGTAGAAATGGCTTTTCTTTTTGATGGGAGAAAAAGGAGCATCTGTCAAATACTTATTTTTGGATTATGTATGCAAGTTTGGATAAATAAATTATTTGTGGAGGGGTTTTTATTGTTTGGAGGGATTTTTTTTTTTTGGTGTAAGTGGTTGATTTTATAAAAGGACTGCAGAATGGACTTAGCAGACTCATCACTGTAGCTTACATGAATTCAATGACTGTATATGGAGATCCTTAATTTGATAGAATTCCTGAAAGGAAGCCTTGTCTTTTCTGAATCGTGTTCTGATAGCAAATGTTTGTTTGTTTGAAGAAATCCAGGTTTTGAGACCTAAACTTGGGGATCTTCTTTGTTGTGGGAACATGACTGTGCTCCTCAGGCAACTTCTTCGCTGGAGTTGCTCTGTCACAGGGCTGAGCACTTGTCACAGGGCTGAGCACTTGTCACAGGGCTGAGCACTTGTCACAGGGCTGTTGACCACATAAGATGACCTGAAACCCTGGCCCTGAGATGGAGGCAAGCCAGGATGTATTGCTGTGTCTAACATTGTTCTGTTGCCCCCGTTCCCATCATGGAATGGAGCTGTGGAGTGGTGAGGGGCTCGTTACCAAGGTCTATGTACAGCCCTTGGCTGTACTGTCAGAAGACTGACCTCCCCTCCTTTATGAGATTAGTGTGATTTGTGGTGCAAAATTTAGAAACATTCACGTCTCTTTTTGTAGTCTTTACATCCAAAGTCACTGAGTCTGTGTTGAGTGTGGAGCAGGGGTTTACAGTTACGTAGCTGATGCTGGAGGCTGCTTCTCTTATAAGCTTCATTCCAGCTCTGATTTTTTTTTTTGTTTTTGTTCTCTTCAGTTTCTTGCATCTTTGTTTCGAGACCTTACTCGACAGAAGTGACTCAGATGCCTAAATCTTCTGCACCTTTCTGCATTGAATGAGACCAGTAGGCAAGTTTTTAAGGGTCTATTTCTGCTGCCTGTCATCTGTGTCAATGACTGGTGCTATTTTACCTGTTCGAATTATTAAAGGGTCAGGCTGACCCTGTATATAGTCCTGGCCTTTGCTTTGATACAAAATACCATTGGAGTGGTTACTGGTGAAGGGCCTTTTAATGCCCTTGCTGAAGATCAGATCTGTGGTTTTAGATAGTTGGCTGTTTTAAATGCTTTATATTCCTTCTTCCATATGATAGTATTTTGCCTACAGGGGAAAAACGTGCCTTCTGCTTGTTGTGCATGTTAGAGGAGTAAATGTTATGGATGTATGTTTTTCATGTGTTAAGACAGAACCACATTGCAATTAAATTTTCACTGAGGGACATCGATCTCATCTGTTTGCAATAATGAATAATAGCATATGCACCTGTTAATTACCAGGAAACTGCTATACGTGCCTCTAATGCTTCATCTGATTCCCATATTTCATTTGATTAGATCGGTTGAATAAAGGTTTCACAATGTACTTTCTTCCTAGAGTTGGAAACCAGAGTCTTTCTTTGCTTTATTAAGACTTTGTTGATGAAATGTTTTTTACAAGATTACTTTGGCAGGGATTTGTGTTTTTTTTTTTTTAAGGTTTCATATCGTCTGCCAGGTATTTTAAGAAGCTGTAGAACATAAATGCGTGTGTTGTTTTTCTCGTCTGTGGCAACTGAACCAGTTTTAAAAGAACTTCACACATCTGACTAATAAACCAAGCTACAGTTTGATCTTGTAAACACTTACACAAAGTTATGTATACATATAAGATGTTCTGCTGAAATCCACTGAGAATGTTTCTGTCAGCAAACTTTATATAAACAGGCTTGTTGGCAGGGCTGGAGTTGGTTATATTAAAATTAGCTGGGGCAAATGATGATGTCATAGGCAGCTGGTTATGTAGGGTTTCGAGATTGTTACCGTTAGATACTGTATACTGGGTTGTGGAGATGTTTGGTCCCCTATGGTTGTTCTGTTAGGCACAGCTACTGTATAGGTTAAGAATGACTGCTTTTCCTGGCCAATGTCCGCACAACATGATTCAGCCCTTTATTTTTAGCTACATAATTGCAGCCAAATACGATAAGGCAGCTAATTTTAATATGAAAGTCACAGAGACATATAGCGTTCACTGTTAAAAATGTCTCTCTTTTTTTTTTTTTTTTCCCAGAGTTGAAAGTAACTGGTAGATTTTTTATTTTTTTTTTTGTACAAAAGTCTTGTTCTCACATTAAGCTTCTATGGAAAAAGTACTTTCAAAGAACCAAGAATATGACAAGATGAGTATTCATTCACATGACAGAGATAGCTAACAATTTTTTAAAAATATATATAATCTGTTTTGTTTAGAGAAGACTTATCTCATTTCTGGAAAAAAGTTTCAGACACTTCTGACTGTGGGAATAAACCTGAAAACTCTTGGAAGGAAAGTGTAGTTCCTGATTAGCATCCTTTAAAATAACAAGAATAGTTATCAAATCCCAATTTTCCCATGTGCTGAAATTGTCCCAACTTTCCTCTCATTCAGAGTCAGTTTGTGCACAGAAGCAACTGTAAAACTGACTTTCCCTACACTGTGTAGCCGTGGCCTGCCATCATATCAACTGTATTTTTGTGTTTAAAGTTAATATTTAGCTTGTGCTTCTGAATAGTTTCCACTTATTTAAGACTAGAACAAAAATGTGCTTGCGGAAAAAACCCAAGCTGAAAAATCAAGGTGAATTTCAATCTGAGCTGTATTTGCTATGTGATGTTGCCTGAAATAAGTGCTTTTAGTTGTAGCTACACAGGTAGAGAAGCATGATTTTTATCTGTGCTTGTAACACATTTTTATTGTGCTGTAGTGTGTTTTATCTTCGTCACTTGAAACACAGTCCCTTCTTTGCTTTTGTAGTACGTTTTTCTGTTATAAAACTGAACACTATGATTCTGTAAATTAAATATTGTGGAAACTGAGTACAAACACAAAAAACTGTGACTATCAAAGAGAATATGTGTACGTTTTTTTAATATCTCCTTAGGGATTGTGTAAAACTATTATACACATTATTTATGAAATTGTCTAGATAGTGTAATCTTTGTGTAGATGCTTTATATTCTTGAGCTTCTGTGTGAATGTTATGAATTCTTTATTGCAACCAGGCAGAGTTTTATCCTAAGGTTTGCTATATCAGGGCCAGGCTGTCAGGAACGTTGTGTTGTAACATATACACAACTGTCTTCTCCAATAAGCTGATCATAATTTTCTTACCTTGCCTAAACTCGGGACCTACAGCAGTTTACGGCCGAAGTCAATAGCAGGATGTAGATGCATGGACTTGGAATCCTAGGAAATAATAGTAGATAAATTATATGGCTTATTAGCATAATATTTTTAGATATCAGCATATTAGTACCTTGTTATCAAGAGAGTTTTTTGCTGTATATTTTAAGGAGAACAAGTGAGGTTTCTGTAAAGAGGTATTTATTCTTGGGAGGATTGTGAGATAGCAAGAGGTCGGATATGAAATTACTTCATGAAAATTTAGCATGTAAGTGATCAAGGCTATTTGGTTTTTGGGAGGAGGGGCTTTTTTTTTTTTTCTCGTGATATTGTGGGACTCGAAAGTTCAATGCTGAATGCAAGATGAGAGCTGAGATTGGGAATAAGACAAGGCAGACCTTGAAAGTGAAGACAAAGATCCTGTTTATTGCAGGGAACTGTGGGAGATAAGGACAGGAGACTTGATCCAGAGAGATGGATTAGTAAAATGACCTTTACAGCAGCATGTGATGAGTGAGGAAAAAAATTGCATTTATCAACCTCAAAGGTAAACAATGTTTGAAGGAGTCAATTTGAGCATTGTGGGCAGGTAGCAAGGGCTGCCTCTTAATGTAGTTGTGGAGAACAGTTCTGTGAGATTTTGCTACACCTGGGAGGGTTGCCCTGGGAAGGGTTTGGGGTGTTGTCCTGTCACCGTTTACAGTCACCGCAAATAAAATACTTTTAAACCGTTTCATGTTTTCTGAAATTTGTTTTATGATATTTACTGATAGATTCTTTTGGGAGCAGTTGGGCCATTTCATGTGTTTCTAAACAATAGTTTAATAATATTTGTTTCAGCCAACCATTACTTTCTCATGGTGTCTTTGATTGCCTAGTAGATAAAAACAATGCCTTTATTTTTAGTTCCATATTGTCCCTTTTCCAGTTACATGTTTAGTCCTTTATTTATTATTATACTGCTTTCACTTACTTCAGTTTTTTTTTAAATATTATTATAAATTCTTTCTTGGTTGTAAGATTTTATCTGAATCAACAAGTTGTTGGTCATTTCTTTCTGTTTCATGTTCCTTCAGCTGACTTAGCTTGTAGCTGTGATGCACTGCTACAGTATTTCCTTTGCTAACTTGTTTATTTAAACTAGCTGCTAAAAAATTGTTTACTTTTTAAATCATTGTGACTTGGATGAATGATACTACAGCTACATAAGTCTATAAATGCTTCTCCAAACCTGAATGTGAATAAAACCCAGAACATTCAGGGCTCAATTGGCCCAGAAAACATTGTCACATCATTTTCTTGCTGAGTATGTGCAATACATAATGGACAGAAAGCTGATAACCTGAATTCCTGCTAGCCTAGGAGACATAGGTGATGCTTGTGCTGAAAGCTTTCTGTGCAACACAAACTAATGTTGTTTCTCTAATCTTTTCTTTCCTACAGTCGTATGGTAAAGGGGCAAGACGAAAAAATCGATTTAAAGGATCAGATGGGAGTACATCTTCTGACACTACCTCTAACAGTTTCGTACGCCAGGTATGTGTTTTTCAGCCTTTAAGGCTGGATGATTTGCTAACATTAATGTTCAAATAATTTTCTTTCTGGTCAGATCAAAAAGTGATACTGTAGCCTGAGAAAGAGGAGAATTGTCTGCCTGCATAATGAAAAATATTTGTTTGCTATTGTTTTGAACTTGGCAGGAAAATACTTTTTCTTGTTCATTGCCATGTATAGTAGTTTTCATTATTTTTGTTGCTCTTATGCTGTCAGGTGATTAAAGCTGAAGGAGGAGATGATGAGAGTACATAAAGTGGCAATATTTGGGAGAAAGCATCAATACCCTAACATTCTTCAGGGTATTCCTATTTAAAATAATGCTGTGCAAGGCAGTGTTAATTTAGATGCTTTCCTCCCACATCCCAGTGTTATTTCAAAGCACGGGTTGGAGGGGAAATCCCTGGCAACATTTGTCCCCATTGCACTGATGCTGAAAGGCCTGTAGAGGACAGAGTGATGCCATAGGCTCCCATGACCAGTGCCTTTGTGTCTCTCCATCAAAGGAGGAGACCCAGGTGGAGCCTCACGGGGAACCCACCTGTGTTGGTGATTGGAAGACAATATGGGCAACAGAGGCGACCAAAAATGCATGGAAGGTTATCCAGAGCCCAGTGTAGTCTTTGGCTGCAAAACAGTGCTAAAAATGCTATGTTTTTGTGGAAGGAGAGTGTATTTTGATATGCTTATGGTTGACAACTTTTGAGAGCTTGAAGAGTACCCGGAGCATAACAGTGACTGTGCCTGTGCAGAGTCTGAAATGCAGTTCTTCATGCTCTGCTGATTGAAGTTACAGTTTTGCAAATACAGAATTTGCCATCCTTTTGGTGAGATTTTGGGATCTGGGAGGTTTCATTGCAGACTTCTTTTGGTTTACCATAAACAGGCACCAAACCTCCTCAACTCACTTGTGTTGCACGCTCCTCCGTCTCAAAACCTTAATGGCTCCACTGCTTGCACTGTACATATCTTCTGTTTGCAAAATCCTTCTACTTTGCCCTGCTGTGACCATGTTAGCAGGTTTTGTGATAGGCTACAGATTTGATGAGGTCAGGCTCCTATTGTTGGACATAAGCATGAATTATTAATTGATCATGGGAGTTTTTCTGTGGCAGTAAACAATATCAAGGTGGAAATCCTAGATCACTACATTACGTATTTGTGACATTTTGTCCTGTTTAAAAATACTTTGGAAAAAGCAGTCAACCTAGCATTTGGGAGCAGCAATAGGGTCTCCCAGTTACAAGGAATCATTGTAAGGAAATCTGTGTTGATGTTTTCCTTAGCTTCTTGTGGATGTTGAATTCTACCTGGAACATTTTAACAGAGTATAAGTGTTTATTTTACACTGGCTACACACAGTTCTTTGTCTTTCTTGTTTACCTAAATGAAGTCTGAAGTTGGTCTCAAGTATTTCTCCTTACTGTCATGAGGGGAAGCAGGACAAAGTGGATGTAGCACAAGGAGGTGCATCATCAAGTTATACATAGATGTTGAGGTGGACTCCTCCAGTCAATGGAGAACTGATTTGCTCTATAGACTGTGGGACATGATTTATCAGATCTGTAAAACAGAGATATAAAAAAAGAGCTGGTGAGCTGCAGTCTGAAATTGTCTGTATTTTTCCCAGGGCTGTAAAGGGAGCATACAGTGTGACTACCTCAAATCTAGATTTTTACAAAAGATATTTATGTATTTCCATGAAATAAATCCAAATTTGTTAGTTACTAAAGTGGTACATAGTACAATGCATTGAAAGGTGAAATAGTTTTCTGTGAAAAAAACAGAGATTTAACAGATTGTTGAAGTAAAACTTAGTTTTGAAATGGTGTTGTCACTGAAGATAATGAAGGGATGTTAATGCATAGTGTATGTTATGTGACATTGTCCAAAATAGATTTTAAAAAATAAAATAATTGCAAAGCATTCTGCGTAAGTAATATGCAGGTAGATCTTTTCGAATTGTAGCAGATGTCTGAGGGAAGAGTCTCTTCACAGTTGCTGCCAAGAGGTTTTTTTCCGTGCTCGGACTGCATCTTTAAGAGGTTTTCCTGCTTTAATTCTCCTCCTGGGACAGCTTAGTTTTCTCGTGCACTAAGGAAGAATTGCCACCAGTGTGACCAGGGTAAACAGTGCTGCATATATTAAACAGAATGGGTGCAGTCATTTTCTGTTGGCTCAGCTGCTGTGCTTTTCCCAGAAACTACCTCCGTGCTGTGTATTTCTTGTCTCCATCTTTCTTGGAGGACATTTTACACACTATAAATTAAAATAATTGTTTTGCCATAACTGTTAATTTGCAGAAAAAGTGGCTCCAAGAATTTGGTGCTTCTCCTGAGGTGGGTGAAAATTGCAGAAAAGCAGAACAGACAAAATGAAACCAAATCCAGTAGAATCAAGGACATATCCATTTATTTTATGTTATTTTATTTTAGTGCTGTCTTAAAACTAGGAAGTCAGTTTTTGCTTGGAAAGGGATTTGGGGTTTTTTTTTGGCTGAGGTTTTGATGTAGACATGGGATGGACACAACCCATTTGTTTCAGCTATGCTTATGATGCCCATAGCTGCCTTTTACTTTCTCTGACTTGCTTTTCCCCTCCTTGCTTCTTATCTCCTTTCACATTTACTTCTTAGCTTGTCCTGCAACTTCCACGTGCATCGCTACAAGTACTCCGTACTGCTCTCAAGAATGAGTCCTGAGGTTGTCCTGTATATTTATTGCTAAGGGCTGCCTACATTCCTCATAAAGAGAAAGAATTCTTGGAAGGTGCTTTTGCATCTTATTTAGCTGGCTTGTGCTTAAACTGGGAGAGCTCTGAGAGGCATGCAGGTTCATATCATAAGCATTGATGGAAAGTGGACATTTTCTAATGGAGAAATATATCGGTGATGAATAAAAGACAAATATGTCTAATCCTAAAGAAATATTATGCGTGCACAGGTATTGTGCAAGAGCAGTGATATAGGATTCAGTCTTTTGAATCTACAGAATTGCTGGTCTTTTAAGTTAAAGCAGCTGTACGAGTTAGTATCTATTACTTACATTGACAAAGCTTTATTGTGTCTGCATTTTACTATTTCCTTAAGGACATGTGCACCTCTGGCTCCAATATGCACCTGGCAAGTTTCCTGCAATGCGTAACAAATGCTACAGTAGTAAAAATAATGCCAATTTAGTTTTATTTGAATGAGAGAGGACAGAGGAACATTTAATTCAAATTGCTTAAAAATTCCTTGTGTTGTATAAGGAGAATGAAATGCAGTCTGCACAGCCCTGTGCGCAATGATCTTTTCCATTCTGTTTTTCAGGGTGCTGAGATAGTGCAGAACAATCTGTCCAGTATTGTTTCTAATGTATATAAAAGAAGCATTAAACTGAATCAAGAACATTATATATATATATATATATAAAAAATACAAATTTAAGAAATATTCTTTTCAATCAAAGTAAACCTTCTTTGTACTGTAATTTTTATCTATTGATATAGCTTTTTTTTTTTTTTTACTTATGACGCTTTAAAACCTGTGAGATTTTAGAAGAATGTTTTGGATCATGTTCTGTTTGTTAAATGAAATTGTTTGTTTAGTTTTGTTTCCAGAATATTATTGATGATAATGGAGCTTAAAAAAAACAACAACAGCTTGGCATTCCTTTCACTTAATGCTTCACTTTTCTGTAAGGAGAGGGACGAATTTTTTGTTTTGAAGTTGTATTGGCAATTAGGCAGTGCATTTGGAAAACAGTAGCATCACTGTACACCAGTCAACTCCTAACTGACTTTAATCAGTTGTCTTTAGAGACCTAGACAGCATTGTGTTATATAGTTTTCATCATCTTTTTTGAGCTTTAGCGTGATAAGCACCTTGTTCTTAGGGTTAGCTATGAAAAACTGAATTGGATACAATCTCTACTTGCTGCCATTTTGACTGATGTGTAGTAATGATTTTGTTCCCAAGGGATTTTTCAAAATGCAGATCAGACAAAATATTTTGCAGACAACACTATCGCACTTCCCAGCAATATTATTTTAAGCAAACTGCTTGTTCTGATAGCATTACATACTTTGTGGTTGCACTTCTGGACCTGTCTTTTTTAAGGTATTATTTTAAATCCTGATGATTAATCACAGAGTCAAAATTGTGGGGATTTGTGCATAGTGCAAAAGCAGATTAGATTGTGAAATAGACTGTAGGCTATGGACTTACTGAAATATTTAAGGTTTTACAAGTCTGTTTTCTTGCCTTTAAATATTGGCTTAATGCCTGTTACACTGTGTTCACTCAAAAACACAGCTATAAATAATTCTGTAGAGAATTCATCATTCTTCTGCTTTGCTCTTAGGACATTTGCCTAGCTATGTAATTACCTATTGAATTTTATGAATGGTAAAAGTAGGATTTGCACTTTTTTTTTTAAATATTGACTTAGTTTTGCTCATTATTTGTTCATATGCTTCTCGATCTTGTGTTCACCAGAAAACTGGGCTGTGTCAGAAATGTATTCCTCTTTTTAATTGTCTTTTGGTTTTTTTATCAGATATAGAGCTTATCTTTGGTATTTTTCCTTTTCACAAGAGAGAGCTTATGTATTCAGCTCATACACACAGCCTGCCAGTGACGCTGAGCCAAGAAGAGTTAGTGTAGAAGGGTACAGATATTAGCTTTGGTCTTAATGTCTGATACTGATAATCTTATGCTGGAAACCTGTTTATGCTGTCTTTGCTAGGACTATTCCAGCTTTTTGAAGACTCTGTGTGAATGACTGGATCGCCAGAAAATCTAAATAAATAATTTAAAAAAAAAATTACAAATTAATATGTTCTTACATTCTTTGTGTGCCTCTAATTATGATATGTCTGGCTTGTAGAGAAAAAGGATCTTTTCAGACTCTCTTTAGCTTTTACACATAACAAAGCACCTGTGTCAGAAAATTTTAGAGGTATTGTGCAAACACTGATTGTAATACATGAAAATGTATAACTATTGCTTAGCTTCTCATCTTTTATTTCTGATGCTAATGTCTGGGCATATTATTTCAGATTCAAGTTTTCTTTTTTCTGGTCGAGTTCTGCTGATTTCACTGAAAGTGACAGGAGTGATGTTTGTGGTTTGCGCTTGCTGTTGTGGTTGCATTGAAGCCTTACACAAGTGATACACACTAGAATATCTGCTTATTTGAAACAAATTAAAACCATTATTTTGTGGATTTTTAATCTGCTGGAATTGTGGTATTCTATGTTTTTCACTGTGAATTTGTGAATTATAATTTCTGAAGGAAATTTATTGCAGTTGAATAAATACAGTTTACACTGAGATTGGTACGTGGACTATGATGTCTATGCTGCTGAGTTTTTCTGGCATTAGTGGGAGTCTCACCAAATTTTACTGTTAAGACCGGTGAATGACCTTAAATCATAGGCAGGCAATATATTTTCAGGGCGATGTGCTGTTTGTATCGAACAATCTGAATGAGTTTGTAGTGAAATCCAATGAGTTTGTATTTATTATGATACAAAATTAGAAAATGCCTGAACAAGTACTACTAGTATGGGAAAACAACTTTTTTTAAATGCATTTCTTGTTGTCCAAATTATACCGAGTTTACAGTGAAAGAGTGGGTGAAGCCCTTATAGCAGAATAGGCACTCATAAGAGTATGTCAATTCAGCTGTTGATATGGAGTTTCATTCATGGTGATTCAGTTCCTCACTCATGTGGTAAAATCAACTAGATGGGGAGTGGGAGGAGGATAGGTTTTTAGAAGCAGTCTGGATGGAGTGTGTGGCTGGAGAAAGGAAGGGTGGAATGAGGATAAAGGGACTTTTCCTTCTGGTGCCAGTTGTGGAGGTGCACTTCAGGCTCTGTAGACATGGGAAAACCAGATTAGTCTCATTGAGCTATAGATTTCCTCAGATGTAATAAGGATTTGAAAGGTCTCCTTTTTTTGGCCTGGAGAAAATAGAACAGATGCCCCTATAAAGCATGGGATTTTGGCATGTGTGACTGGAGGGGAGATGGCTGAGAAAACTCCGGAGGAAAGGAAGTTCATTTGCGGAATTAAGTTCTTTCATGAGCCCTTTTTATTGCCTGAAATGGTTTCTAAGAATAGAAATCAAAATGCTGCCATGTGTTTAAAAAACCCACACACCCTCTAACCAAAACAAACAGCAAAGACATCACAAAACTCTTCTAGTACATCTGTTTAATCTCCTATGGCAGGGAGTGAGAAAATTACAGGAGAAAACAACTATATATAATACTTTATTAAAAACTGAAGGATAAGACCCCTTTTTATAGCTTTGAATGTGCATACATGTTTGATGTTACTTCGAACGCAGCTGAAGTCAAAATATCCTTTTCCAGGCAGCAGTGGAAATTTTAAAGAGAGGGCTTGTATCTAATGGCTGCTGAGATGATTGCCAGTGTTGCTTTTGAGCCTGTTAAGATGATGGGTGGGAGCTGTGAGGTGTCATAGAGCACATATCTGGCCTCCTGTGAGAGGGTGAGGAGGTGCAAGCCCAGAGTTGGGAGGTTGTATCCCGACTGGTGGCAGCTGTTGGACCTTCTCCTTTGGCATTACCATTGCTGCTGTCTCGTGTATGCCTCCTGACTACAGGCTTCTTCTCAGGGTCTTAGGGAGAGGAGAAATGGGGCTTTCCAACTGCTCAGGAACTGCCACAGTCTACACTAAAGTTTGGCAGTGTCAAGCATGTGCCTTTGTAGAGGAGCATCTGAAGGGCACAACAGGACTTGTGCATCTCTGAGCCACGTGGGATTTCTGCAGGTGACAGGGCTGCTTTGTGTTGTGGAAGAGAAGGAGGAGGCATGGGCACAGCTGCTCAGATAATCAGAGATGTGAGGTTTTTTTAAACAGGTGAATTGATGGAGATTAATCATAATCTTTGCAACTTTGCTGAATATATAGTAGGAGACTCTTCCATCACAGTGCATAGTATGGTGAATGAGCAGAAAGGCTGAAGCCTAACTGTGTTTTTAGGTGGCTTCATGGCCGGCCGTTGTCTTCTAGAAGTCTCTGTCTCACAGTTTTTGCTAATCAGACTATGCTTTGCATGAACTGAACCTTTCAAAGCCTTACAGCTGCTCTGAGAACTTCCTTGCCTGTGTTTATTGGTCTTTTGGGTGGGATAGAGCAGAAGCTTTGAGGAAAAAAACCTATACAGCTGTAAACAGTTAAGATGAAAATTAGGAATAGGGTTGAATGAGAATCAAGTGTTTAATATTGTTTCCTGCTTCTCCCAGGAAATCCACTATGCTTTCTGTCTCTCGTGAGCAGCGTCGTCTTACTATCATAGCTGTCTCCTATTTACAGTAAACACAGATATACAAAGTGACTGCAATGTGACACGAGTTCTGATTGCATATATTTAATTATAGCTAATGCAAACCTGTCAAAAATTATTTATGAAGATAAATGCAGTATTCACAGCTTTTCTTACAGGCCTGTTCATTGAAACATTTGTTTTAGGGTTTTTTTAATTTTTTTTTTTTAAATTGAGTAGTCCATTGGTATTGGTTTTTCTTTTAACAAGGCCTTGAGTATTTTTTTAGAAATAAGATGTTTTAAGTCACTTACAAAATTCAAGTTTATAGTTATATGTAAATGCACCACAAACATAGTTGCCAAATTAACTCCTTTTATGGAAAAGTAAATCTGAAGTCATTTTGCCATTTTAAAAATTGCATTGGCTTTCAGGGTTTGCATTTATGCTGTATGGTTTTGATTGGGAATGAATGCCTAACACAAGGGAACAGTTGGTCCTCTGTTAAACAAATGTCATCCTCCGCTCCAAAATGCAAGCGGTTTCAAGGAAAAATAACCGCCGTTTGGCCAATGTGCAGCAAGCTGTTTCAGTTTCTTTCCGGTGTGGAGCTGAGCTGCTCCTAGTCAGTGGCAGTGCTCAAGGAGTAACAAAAGGTACTTTGCAATTAGCAATAAAGATCTAATGAATCTTTTGTCTTTCACGATACATCATCAGTACATTCCTGCTCAAACTCCAGGAGTGTTTGGTTTTATACCTCACTAAGTAGATATGTTGTAATATATACAAGTGGCATTTCTGTCCAATTAGTCATGAAGTTGCCAGTTTTATGGGTAGTTGCAACTGAGAGCTGTCTTCCCTTGGGCTATGCATTTAGACAGTACTTTCAACACTAATTATATGTTCCTGTAGATTTGTATGTTACTTCTTTCGTGTGGTCTGACTCAGACTTTTCTTTGCTGGAACATCCGATTCATTGAAAAGCTCAGTGCTCCACAATTTCTCAAATGAATAGTACATCTAAGGAATTTACAATAAAGCTTTTTTTTCCTGGGTGTTGAATGGTGGAGTGACGTCCATGTGAGCATAATTAGTGTATTTTTTTTTTCACTGGTGGTCACATAATATTTTAATTACCAAATGTAACAGGTCTGCAAAATAGTGGGTTCTGAAGCAGTTCTAGGTGTATGAAAAACTGGAAAGATACCTTCCTTAATGTCTGATATTGTAGAATATCTGAATTCTTCTACTTCTGCCAAAGGAGGTCATTAATAATAGTGTTGAGATGTATAGCATTAATTCCAATCTCCACACAAACCTGTAGCCTCCTTTATGATGAATGGTTATCAACAGATGGTTTACTTGTAAGATAATCAAGGAAGGAGAACTGATTCTTGCAAATGAGTGGGGAGCTGAAAGAGAGGAGAACGGGTGAAGTGAAAAAGGGAGAAATTATCTGTATTTGATTTTGATACCTTTCATCCTATTGTCTTCAGTGGTATTTTTGAATTTTTAGTTCTTTTGCAGGTACAACCAGAAAATATTTCTGATATCTGGTAAGGCTATTACAGGATGAAAACTAGGCTTCTGCTTTTATGCTGAATTAGCTTGAGATGTTATATCTCTTATGTTAGAAATACACCTTTAAGCCGCAGTTGATCGTTTGGCTCTTAAAGGTTTGCTTATCAGATCAGAACCTTTTTTTTTTTTTTTTTTTGGTGAGGCTGAGCTAAAGGCAGGCACCATTGTTCCTGTAAAAACAGTGAAGCATGGCTAGTTGGGTTTATTTTTCCTAGAAACTATGAAAATTATAGTATATATTCAGTAATATCCCCTTAGTACTTCTCTAGAAAACATGTTATTGCATGCATAGCTCTCTGAAAAATGAATCATTCTTTGTCCACCTTCTTTGCCTTTATTTACTTTTTAGGAATTCTTTTGAAAACACTAATGTGTCAAGGAAATGTTTGCTTATAACAAGAAAAGATTAAAGACTACTTCAGCCTTGTCCTTGAAATAATCGCTGAAGAAATTGCCAGAGTTAGTAATAGAGTATAATCAGGAGTCGGTTGGTTTTACACATCTCTTTCCAACATTAGCTACAATTTATCCATCGTCTGCCATTTACACTGAAATGGAAATCAGATGCTTTCCAAAGCTGCTTGTGTTGTTAGATAACATGCTGAAATAAAATGTTAAAATAAAATTTCCCATGCTTAGGGGAAATAATGTTTGCTTAAACTCCATCAGCAGTTTGAAGTTATCAAAGGGTAAATTTTGCAAAATCTTCTCATTCCTGTTATTATATAAGAAAAGTGAATAGTATTTAAAATGCTCTTAGAGACATGACAAAGAAATGAAAGCACATTAATAGATTTGACCAGCTATGCTGTTACTATACTTTGAAATATGAATGTAGAAAATGAGTCAACACCTTACATAATAAATGATTGTGGTGATAAAGTGTTGAGATAAAAAGCCTCCGAATGAGATGACACAGCCAAATGGGAGAGAGAGAGCATAAGTTGGAGCCTAAGAAGCAGTGATTCATTTGGGATAGTTTGGAAGAGTTGGTAGCATGCTGTGTGCTTTTTTTATGGAAACAACTTAGCTCTGGAAGATTTAAAATTTTTCTGATCTTACTTGTTTAGTTGCTCATAACCAAGAACTACTTAGACTAGTACTTATTTTTTTTACACAGTGTTCAGTCCATATGTGATATTATTTTCAAAAAGACTGCATGCAACTAAAAATAATTTGAATTTGCTTTGTTAGGTAAAATATTGCTGAAGATTTTAAAGAGAAAATCTGCTTGAAGACTATAGTGGTCTTTCAGCAGACTTGTAGAAAACTTTGGGATTACCTCCCATAGACATTTTTTGAACTTCAAGAACACCTATACACATTAGCAGTATGTGACTCTTATTTGATGTACCCCTTATATCTGTATTTCATTTTTAGTGTGCCTGCTTGGCCACTCTCTCAGCAGTGCAGCCCTGGCTAAGCTACGGCAGTTGAAGACAGTCACTCTGCCAGGGTGTCCTTGTGATAGTGGTTGTGAGAAGGGCTTATGCCAACCAGTATGCCACAGATTAAGTTCTCTCTTCCTCTTCTCGGAGGCAAATCTGCTAATACCCACTTTACGATGCTCTGATGCCTCTCTCTGTTTGCACTTGTTTCCTAAAATCTCCATTTAAACTAGTCAGGTGATTTATCATGGCTTTATTAAATCTTTGGTGTTAAAAGTTTTGTTTGCTGCAAAACATGCTCTTTCTTAAACCAGAGTGACTAATTCTAAATATCTTGGTGCAGGTGAGGGAGCAGTGCTAGTGAATGGAAACTGTGCAGGGGAATTCCACACGTACAGAAAATATGTGATTGCTAGGCCTGTGTCAAAGCTTGGGATTCATAAGGGCCTACATCCAAAGTTTTCAAATGAGAGATGTAGAGCATCTGCCTTGCACTTTGAGGAGTCTAATTCCCATATACAGTAAACTGTAACTTATAATGAAAAGTATCCTCCTCAGCTCTAGGTCTACAAATTACTGAACTTCTGCATGAACCAGCAGGTCTTGTTAGGAGGCTACCTGTGAAGATTAATTTAGAGAAGTCTAAAATAAGATTTTTTTTTTCCAATCAACAGGACAGTGGCTTTCCTTTTCTAGTCCTGCTCATGTGTCTCATCTCAACCCAGTAGCCTCTTGTATTTCTTCATCTATTTGCTCCACTGTATGGTTTTATGTATCTGCCTGAATAGCTTGTCAAATAGGCAGACACAGCCATCATAAATCTTGCTGAAATCCTATGAACAGATTAAGTGAAAAAGTCAAGAAATACCATCTTTCCTCCAGTGAGGCTGAATTCTTTTATTCCCACTCACAGCAAGGATCTCTGATGCCTACATTTGAAAAAGAACAATTTAAGCCACAATTTAAAACTGTAACAAAGTATTGAGAAGAAGGTATATTGTGTACACTGCCTGTATAACATCCCCTAAATGCAGTTTTATTTAAGCACAAATAGTGCCCGTTAACTGTTTATGAGCCACAGTCATATTTATTATGTCTCTGATGAGAGATGTTCCTTTATTTACAATAATATTAAAGTTTTGTTGTTGACTGCTTTTGAATGACTATTTAAATATAGACTATTTAAAATTTACATAGGTTTCTGTCAGTCTGTTTGATGCATATGATCTGTGTTAACTGATTGACTCGTGGTCATGATATGGTAAGATTTCTAGGCTTCATGTATGTAGTACTGGCCAAGAGATTCAAGATACTGTGAGGATCATCTGAGCAGGTGAAAGAATGCAGAGTGCTCACAAAACCTACAGGTCAGTCTAGTGATTTGTGAACTATGCTTTTGTCATTCAAAGCCTAAACTCTGTTTCTAAAAAGAATGGAGTTGTATTACCTAATAGTTATCTCATAAATCCTTAGCAGGCCACGTTTTTTCTGCTCTTGAACTTGGCAGAGTTTTCTAGGAGAAAGTTGTAATTTTAGAAAAAATAATTCCATTGTTTTCTGCAACTTAGCTTTTAGATCACTGTTTCAGAAGATCTTTGTTCCTTTTTTCTGCAATCAGTTAACTTTCTTCGAGTATCTATAGACTATAGCAAACTCAGATCAATGGATATCTGTTATAATCACACTGAGATAGTTTCCATAAACCCTACCCATTTTCTCCTGTCTTCCTGTATGCTTTTCACGGGACTTGTATCACAAAGATTGATTTCATAAACAATTACTTTATGATACCAAGAGAAAGAATTTTAATATAAGTACTTATTCATTCCAAAAGAAAAAAATAGCATTCATCTCTGACCAAAGAAGATGTGAAACTTTGTGACAGAAAACTCCTCTATGCTTGCATTTGCACTTAAATTTTTGCAACTTAAATTTTTCTCTCTATAATGTGGAGACTTCCTCTGTGTCTGTCAGCACTGTGTACTTAAAGTGCTTGTAGTTCTAGAAATCTTAAATATTTCCAGTTTAATCATGAATATTTTAAGCAGAAATGGCTTTTTGCTATGGATATATATATATAAGTAATATATATAACTTACACTTCATATGTATTTCTATATCTCTATCTACCTATAATAACCAAACTCCTGGCAATCTGAAGTATACAGTAGTATCACGTTTTATCGTTCTTGCAAATTTTCTCTATGCAGAGTACAACTTGGTTCTTTTGGTCCACATTTTATGCTTGTGGTGAAATAGAGTTTAACACAACTTCACCATTTGGCATTTAATCTGGTATTCTTCTTTCTATCAGAAATTGTCTTTCTACCTTGGCAAGATTCATATATCATTCCAGAACTAATTCCTTACACAATACTCTGAAAATCCTTGAACTTTGGTCTCCTTGCACTTTTTGTTATCCTACACCCTGGGTTTTCTCACAAAGTTGGGTCAAGTAAACCTAGGGCTTTTTTCTAGCGTGCATCGACTCTATATTCTCTGGAGAAAGACCTATTAGTTCTTTCTTCCAGAAATGGTAAATGGAACCCAAAACCACTGAAAAATCTGTATCTTTGGTACTTCATTTCCTGTTCCTAAGTGTAGCTATGGATGTTTCATTGTTGATGTGGGGAAGCACTTGTGGATGACTTACATTTAGCTCAGAGTTGCTGATCATCAGGGGAAAAAGATGAAATAATGAAACCCACTGCTGCTGTATTTGCTTCATTAAATAAAAGAGGGAAAGTTCATCCATGGGGAACAGGTTGGGTCTGAGGTATTATAATTTTGGCAGATCTCTGTTACACTTGTGATTTTATCACTTCTGCAGAACAAAAGTGCACAACTTCCCCCCTCCCCAGCCCCAGTGAGGAAAGGAGTCGGTCCTCTGTGATGGTTCCCTTGGGGCTGCTCTGAAGAGGATCCGCCTGTAACTGTGCTACCAAATAAAGACTGAAGCATGTTATTTAGAAGATGGCAGTGATCTGCTCCATTTCTCTAATTTTTTGTGCTGTGAAACATGAGCCTGTTTAGGCTTGACAGTTCTGTTGGTTCTGCAGGCCATTTGCAAGAAGAGGCAGACCTTGGCGAGATATTTAACTCTGCTATTTCCAAGGTAGTTTTAATTTTCCCTCACTGGGAAATTGTGGTCATTCACCTTCCAATTCTGGATCGATTTATGCATTGGAAAAGGAAAGCTCTTCATTTAGTCCTTGAATGCGTTCCTCTTATTGCCTGACAATTCAGTAGACATTGAACTTGGGGGAAATCCTATTCCTAGCTTATATGAAACTTAAACAGAAAGTTTCTAGACCGACTTTCTTGGCAGCACACATAAGATTTTTTTTTTAATGTTAGAAAAGTTAGAAAGTTCACTGTATTTATAAGGTTGGTATTATTCATGTTTTTTCAGAACACATACTTGAAGTCAAGCAGCTGCAACTTACAGTTAATCTGGCAGATATTTACCTCTCTGTGTACTCTGAGTATCACTCAGGGATTTTTCCCTACTAGCTCTTTGTAAGGCTTTTTGAAAATTCTCACCAATTTAGTTCTGCAGCTATGAAACAGGACTTTAATGTGGTCTTATTTGTATTAGTGGACCTTGCTTTCAAGATTGTGGATGCATCATTATGTTTTTCACTGAAAGGGGTAAATTAATGGTCACTCAAGAGTTGGAAATACGGTAGCCCTTATGTTTCCAGTAAGACGAGATCTATCTCAAAATACATCACTGGTTTCATTACTTAAGTCATTCCTAAAGCAGAACAATAAGAAAATCTGAAAAGAGCATAAAGCTATCTCTGCCAGCCTGGGAAGGTCCTTCTCATTGTTTAGCACTTGGTGTGAGTGTTTGCCAGCCACTGGCAAGGAGACTCTTCTCATACAAGTGGGTGAGATGCTAAAGATTGATTTACCAACACTGGCAGCTACCAGACTCAGTGCTCCTACTGGCTTGCTGAGGCAGTGAAGCTGCACAAGCTGCTCACTTTGCTGTAAGGGGAAAGGTCAGGATGCTGTGTCCTGGAAGGAAGGTCTCTTACAGCCTCTACATTGCTCACATGCTCTTTCAGGTCAAGTGCTGCCTGCTGCTTCTCAGCCAAAGAGGAGTATATGAGTAGTCACTTGGATGTATAGTATGTAGAGCTCAGTTCTGAAGAGTGTGGCTGAAGTCCCTATCATGCCAAAAACTGTCAAACTTGGACTTCTTACTCCCTCTGGTTTTGCCCAAGCTGTGGGAAGCACCTGGGTGTAGAGCATACCCTGTCTGCACCATGGCAAGCAGAGGCATGTGTAGACACTGTTGCCTTTTTTCTCACCCTGACGTTATAGTTTCCCTGTAAAGAAATGAGTTTGTGTGTTCCCAGAATGTTCCGAGTTTGGGCAATGGCTAGACCATTCTGTCCTGGGAGCTGGAGAACATCTCTCCCACGGTTTCATACCCGTCTCATTGGCATAGGTTTGCTCAGCTCCTTAAAGGATAGATCAAATGCTGCTTTGAAAAGAGTGTTTTGATGAAAGTGTATTGGAATAGCAGGTGCTTAGTATGAGATAGGTCTGGAAACAAATACAGATGGAAATGAAGTTAATATAGCTGTACAGTGAAAACCCCCAGCCTTTGTAAGCAGAAAACCCAGAATACCAGGGTGAATGAAAAGAAATTTTCCCACTGTGCCTACGAACACTTTATACAGGCCATTCGCTGTATAGAGTATACTAGGGATTTCTGAATAGAACTGATGTATCTGGTTGCTAACAGTCTGTTTTTTGTTAGGTCTCTAGGCACCATAAATGAGGGTGACTGAGGCATTTGGATAAATGTTGCTTCTTCCTTATATGGTACATCCTTACCATCTAAGAGAGTATCTATTAATTACTACCCACTTTGCAAACACATCTGTTTTTCATGAGAAGATAGGGCACAATTTGTGCTATTCTGTTTTAGAATATTTTTTTCACTTTTATCTTGCTTTTCTAGGAGAAAAGGAGAACCTGGCACAAAGTCACTGTTGCTTAGCACATTTTGTGTGCATGCAGTGGATGCTGTTAGTGTCTGCCAAGACAGAAAATGCCATTTAAGCTCTCACCCAAGCTAGCAGCATTCCTGTGCATGTTTGATAGTTATGGAGATAAACTAGCTCTTCGAGAAGTTGACTTGCATTGCCTAAATTAGTCTTCTGCTCTGAATTACTCTCCAGAAGAGGGTAATTATAGTCCCATTGAATACAGGAGGAACATCAGTGAAACAGTTTTCTCGTTTACCTGTCTGTGGTTGGTTGCTGTAAAATAGTTTCTTTTGTTCTGATTGTCAGATTGTCTGCTCGGTTGATGCTTCTGCTGCTGTATAGCATCATTAGCACCACTTTAGCTACTGAGCACAGATTCCGCACGGGTTTCTACAGTGTTTTCTGTATGTATGTAGCTTTCTTATTTCTGTGGAACGTTTTTGCATCTGTTCTACCCTATTGAAATCATGTGGTCTATATCTATGGGGTGTAGAATACAGCAGCACATAAGCTGTTTTAAATTTTATTGCTGTTCTGCATTTAGGAGTGACTCATTGCTCTGGAGATTGAGTTGATAAAACATTTGCACATCTCATTAATCTAATACTGTAATTCCTAAGAAGCGCTACTTGAAAAAGTCTATTGTTCAGATAGTGCCTGGTGAGCTTTACTTAATCGATAATACTCTGGTTTGCATGTAACAATCCTAGATATAATTTTCTAGCAAATGAAAATACAATACAAGGACTCTGTTACAGAATACAAAAAGTGATGTCTTGGAACTTAGATTTCAGGGAGAATTGAATTAATACTTTTAAAAGACTGCAGTTTAATTCTGCTAGTCATATCATTCATTGTTGTTAACATTAACCTTGATGCTTTTCTGAGCAACGACATTTTTCTTTCTTTTTGAATATAAAGCTTGGAAATTGATGACAGGCACTTGATTTAACAAGAGATTGGTTTGAAAACTGTTTTAAAGCTTTTTTTTTATGTAATGGTAGTCCATAATGTAATACAGGACAATAAAACAAATGGAAAACATGTATAGCCTTGCTCCCCTGTAGTTTTACAGTTCTCATTTAGACAAGAATTTTAATGCAGAGCATAATTAGTTAGCTACTTTTTGAATTCTGAGGACTAAATTGATTACCTTCTTCTTTCAGTGACTATTTCTTTCTACTTCCTCTTGGAATATATTATATCATGACTCCCTTGCTTCTCTCCCCCTCCAAAAGAATTCCAACCCAAAAACAGCTAATGGAGCATCCATGCAATCAATCTTTGCAGTATAAAAAAGTGAGGAGAAACTGAAGGCAATATGTGCCTGGGCAAACTATCATTCTCAACATTAACTGTAATGGAATGTACCTATTGCAGAAACAACTAAGAAAAAGTGAGAAGCAAACCAGAGAGTCCACTGGAAGTCATTCTACCATCTTCAAGCTTCAAAGGTCTCACTTCAAAGACAGTAACATTAGGCTGGGCTTAGGAGCAGTCTGTCTTCCTGGATCTTGGAAGCCCACCTCCAAATGAACTGATTTCTCCATATCTAGAGCAAAAGCTTGGTGTCTGATGTAACAGCCTTCACTGTGAGTGTAGGGTTTGCAGCATTTGTGTGTCCGCTGGGAGCAGTAGCTTTTGTGGTACTCTAGTTGTTATGATAACATACCAAGAACGAAGAGTTGGGCTGTGGTAAAACCTATGGGCAGTTCTCATCCAAAGTCAAACTCCCTGGCTGCAATTTTCTGGGTCTTTTTTCCTGCTGTAAGAAGATAAGACTATGATGTGCATGTACAGGCTGAAGTACAGAGATTTGCTTTTTTAAAGTTATCCATAGTGTGTGTGTACATGCTTGATTTTCTTTTTCTATGGAGGACATAAAAATAGTTTTCTTGTCCTGAAAGCAAACAGGAGTGTTTAGTTTATGGCCTCTATCAGCATATTTGCAAGGCACGTGTGCCAGGCTGTGGTGTCTACCGTGGGAACAGGAGGCCGGGGAGTGGGCTCTTCAATTTGTGACCTTGTTAATTGTGTTAAATTAGCAGGGAGGGAGGGCAAAATATGAAATGCTTGAATGGCTGACAGGAGCATTCAGTGTTTAATATCTTTATTTGCCCCAAAATTTAAGGATTTAAAGAGGCACAATTTGTTACAGCCATTTTTCCTTCTTGGAGCTGTGATCTAGGCTGTAAGTAACGGATTATTTTGAAAAGGGAAAAAAATGCCTGGGAGACATGACACACTGCCCTCACAAATGATTTTATATCTTTTTTTTCCCTCATATGTTTGAATTATTTATATTTGAAATTCTGAAATAGTGCCCTGGTACAGACATTGTCAGAGAATATTCCAAAGACTACAAGCTTTTGTTTTTTTGAGTGTGAATTTCCCTGATCTTGAGGAAATGCAGACCCAATGGACACAAATGGAAATCGCTGTGTTTTGGAGGAAAGTCTCTTACCTCCCTGAAGCAGAGGCAGCTGATGCTACTCACTGACATTGGTCACAGTTCTGCGTGGCCTGTGAGCAGCTGTCCTGTGATTTGCAAAGTTAATCTTTTTGAGACCTGTTTAATTTCATAATGTTTTAGACCACTGGTATTTGTATTTTATCCTGTGACTTAAAAATCTAGCTACTACCTTAGTAACAGTAGTGCAAGAAGTGTCCATAGTTCACTGAAGAGAATCTAAAATTACATGTATTAGAAATTATTTTTATTGATGAATAAATTTATTCAAAAGTATCAGGCGAGTTTCTGTTACATCTAACAGTGCTCCCCAGCAGTTCTACATGAAGCTTTACATGTTGCCCTAAGATCCAGGTCTTCATCTTGCTACTGCTGTACTACACTGTGCTGTTGATCTGTTTCTTTAATTGACAGTTTGATTATATTTGTATGAACATAGAACTATTCAGAGAATATTGAACATGTAAATGGTATTGAGAGGTTTTGCCCCATAAACAAACTTACAGTTTATTTAAATGTGGAGGCAAAGCGTTTCTGCTCCCTATGCAAAGCTTATGCTAGTATTTTTATTTCATTTAGCCTGTGAGATAATCCTCACTTTCTGCTCCTGTGTAAAGATACTGGCTATCACGGCAGTCTACTAAAGGCTACCATTACTTTAAAATTATGGTTAAGGTTAAATATATTTTATTTTCTTTCTTACTTTTATGTGGATTTTAGATACGCAGACTGGCTCTAGTCATAATGCTTTTAACTTTACGGCTTTGTTTTTACTTAAAGAAAAAGGCAACCAAGCTCTGTAAGAAAATGTAATGTTCTCTTCGCTGAGATCAAAGTATAATGTATGCAATCTATTATGCAGAATTCTGTACTTTTTTCTAAATTGCATGTGTTTGTTTACAAAAGTAAGCAAAATTTGGATATGAACTGGAATAAAATAAAAAAACCCTAGGAATTTTAAACTTTCTTGATAATGTCAAGAGTTAACATAACAAGTGTCCATTTCTAGATATGGGAGAATGATGCCATTTTATTTATGAAAACAGGTGGCATAATTTCCTGGTCCTTGCAGATAAAAATCCCCATATAATTATCCTTTCTTTTTTCTGTACTTTTTATAAAATTCTGAGACATGTAACTGCCCGGACAATTTGTGAAAGGCAATTGGATGTATGTGATGTTGCACAATCATGGACTTACTAAAATGTAACTCATGTTAACTTGTTGTTTCATTTGTGTTTTAAGCAATAAAAAGTTACAATATTTTGGTTTACTATCTGTTAAGTCTACATGCATGATTTAGTAAGCTACCAGACACTTCCTCTTCTTATTAATCCTCAGGAAAATATTTGAGCACTATTAGCAATATTAGTAATAACTAATAGTACTGACTCTATTAAGTTGACATGACTTCTATAAGAAGAGATCATTTGTGTAATTTGTTTTAGATATATATATTTATGCTTTTAGCTTAAGAGATGTGGCGAAATAAAGGAGCTTTTGTCTCCTAGGAAGTCGAATAATAACCATTTTTATTGTGATTCAGGTAGTTCTGTAAAATGCTAACTAAATATATCCAGTTGATTGAAGTTGTAACTAGGTTTTCCCCTTTGCTTCTTTTCTGATATTACTTATTTGTTTGCATACTTTCAATCTCCAATCCCCTTAGCAGAAGCTTGCATCATCTTCTACTTAAACTGGATAGATTTAGTTAGCAAATCCCTGCTATACCATCTTGTGTTTGATGTAACACTAAAATGAGTACCGGTTGGGTAACTCTCATGGAATCGTAGACTATTTCAGTTGGAAAAGAACTTGGAGATCATAGAGGCCAACCACACCCATCGTCTGCTAACCATGTCCCTCAAAAACTCATCTATCAGTTCTTTAAACACTTCCAGGGATGGTGACTCAACCACCTCCCTGGGCAGCTGTTCCAGTGCCTGACTACCCTTTTGGTAAAGAAATTCTTCCTAATATCTAGTCTGAACCTCCCCTGGTGCAACTTATGGCCATTTCCCCTTGTCCTGTCACTTGTGAGAAGAGATCAACACTTGCTCTCCCACAGCCCCCTTTCAGGCAGCCGTAGATAGCAATGAGGTCTCCCCTCAGCCTCCTCTTCTCCAAGGTAAACAACCCCAGTTCCTTCAGCCGTTCCTCATAGGACTTGTTCTCACCAGCCTTGTTGCCCTTCTCTAGATGCAGTCCAACACTTCAATGTCCTTCTTGTAGTGGGGAGCCCAGAACTGAACACAGTACTCGAGGTGCGGCCTCAACAATGCTGAGTACAGGGACACAATCACCTCCCTTGTCCTACTGACCACACTGGTTTTGATATAGGCCAAGATGTCATTGACCTTCTTGGCCACCTGGGCACACTGCTGGCTCATATTCAGCCACTTGTCAACGAACACCCCCAGGTCCCTCTCCTCCAGACTGCTCTCCAGCCAGTCTTCCCCAAGCCTGTAACGCTGCATGGGGTTGTTGTGTCCCAAGTGCAGGACTCGGCATTTGGTCATGTTAAACCTCATCCTGTTGGTCTCAGCCCATTGATCCAGCCTGTCCAGATCTCTTTGCAGAACCTCCCTTCCTTCAAGCAGTTCAACACTGCCACCCAGCTTGGTGTCATCTGCAAACTTGCTAAGGGTGCACTCGATCCCTTCATCCAGATCATTGATAAATATATCGAATAGGACTGGACCCAGCACTGAACCCTGGGGAACACCACTCTTGACCGGCCTCCAACTGGATTTAACTCCATTTACCACCACCCTCTGGGCCCAGTGATCCAGCCAGTTTTTTACCCAGCAGAGGGTGAAGAAGTTGGGAGAAGTTTGGTCCCAATTCTGTTCTTGGCTCTATTTTGGGGTTATTTTGAACTCTAAGACTTGTTACTGGAAATTTTAAAAAGTTTCCTTGGAGCACAGAGGTATCGGTGAGCGGAAGCTCAGTAAGCCCGAATGATTTGCATTAGTTTTGGCTCTGTCTCGCCACCAGGATATCTAGATCTTTCTTCTCATAGGACACACTGAACTATTTTTTTACCTGTAAGCTATTTTTTAACTTTTTGTTTTGAGTAAAATAAAATCTATTCTTTAATAGATACAGCTCATGAGCATAGTAAAGGATTGGTTATTTAGACCAGGTTTTCAAAAATGTGTCTATTTTAAAGCAGATGTGCTTCTTGTTTTATTTACTTGCTAGGAGCAGGCTTCAGGTGTCTGTAATCTTTCCCTGCCAGAACTGATGCTATCATTACCAGGTTATTTCTGTGAGGCGTGCTCTTCCTTTCTCCTCGCCAGGGTGGGCAATGGAATCTGCTCTTGGAGAAGAAACATTTGGTCCAACACTCGACAGTCTGCAGGAATCAAGTACTTCAGACTTTGCAGAGGACACTCTCAGTCTTAGACCTAATGATGAGCTGGAAACAGTTCATGCAGAAGAAACACAAGACCTTAAACTGGAGGATTTGCAGGAAACTGCTCCTGCAGAAGCAACGCAGGATACTGAACCTGAGACTGGGCAGGTACAGAAAAGGTGTACTATATGTTAAGGATTTGGGGCATTTTTATGGTTACAGTAATTTATTTGTTGCCAATTATGAACTTAAAATTTTATCAATGATAAATGAGAGTTTTGCAGATTCAGCCTACTGTCACTGTAGAGGTAGCATATATGAAACCCCAGCAAGTCCTGTGGTCAAGGCTGTTTGGTGCAAGCTATGCAGCTCTTTTTTGCCTTTACAGGCAGAAGTTCGTGTATGCTGCTGCTGTCTTCAGGGGGACAGATTGGAACAAGAGTATCTGTTGCAACCTGACCTACTTTACTAACTTCTAGGTATAACGCTGTCCATAGTGCATAAATTGAAACTATCCTAATATGAGGTGGACTTCTATGTGCAATTTGAAATTATTGCCCTCTGTTTAGAGTGAGGCTAAAAATATGATCACTTCTATCTGCCATGGTCTTCTGTTTTTTTGTAGTATCATGTTTCTCCTCAGAAAATTGTGCTCCGCAGTGCCATCACATTGCTTAAGGAGATACATGTGTATTGGGGCCTTCAAGTAGAGCAGATGTAAAATAACATTTCTACATTGGAACAAACTTAAAGTCTTCTTGTTGTTTCTAACAAGGGAAAAAAACCATCAGGAATGAGAGCCAGGCTTTGATAAACAGCACTGGTGATCTGATCCTTTGTTGCAGCACAAGTCCTTATCTTTTGCATTGCAGAAAAGCACACATCCTAAACACTGGACTGTGTTCTTACCCAGAAATTTTATCCTCTAGTTTCTCTAATTTCTCTGCAAAATTTTAGCATTTATGTGAACTGCTCAATGCTCGCTGTTACCTCCTGCATTCCAGATGAGTGTCCTACCCATCGCGCTAGCAGGTTCTCTGAGTCAGTAGTCCAAATCTAAGAGAAGTCAGATCTTATCCTGGCTACCCACATCCTGCACGGGTGTCTTTCTGTTCCTTGATTACTTGTTTTGTGACAAGTGGGGTTTTTTTTTAATTGGAATTATCACCAGAAGTCCTATCCTGAACTTGAGAAGTGTGTCCCAAAGAAACTTTTGTTAAAAATATCATATTGTTGCAAAATGTCTGGACTGACGAATTGACTTATTCTATCTACAGCGTTGTTCTTCTGAAAAACTCTTAATCAAGAGATTTTAGGGAAAATTTCTTGTTAGAATGAAAAGATGACTGTTGTTTCTGGATGAAAGAACACTTAATACAACAAGAAAATTAACAAGTGATTGACATTACAACAATTCAGGAATCTGAAAATGTTTTTTACAGAGTGCCTTTCTTCGTCAGAAAAATCTTAACTTTTCATGTTGAGAGGGTTTTTTTCTTTTTCTTGTTGAGCGTTGGCCTGAGCTCTAGAGAGAAGAAAGGTAAAGGTGGGGTGGTAGTCCACTTAATCAATGTGACATGCAAAACCTTGATTACTAAATTTTGGAGAATAATTGCTGCTTAAATAGGGCTTTCTTTCTACTTCTAAAAGTGATTTCTTGCTATAAGCAGACTTCGCTCTTAATCTTAGCCTTTAATGTTTGATTTCCTATTTGCTAAATACCTTGATTATTTACTAAATGAGAACATTAGTCCATCTATAAGGTTAAAGTGTGAGGGAACTCCACTTTAACAGTGCATCTTTTATACCTTTTTATCTAGGTAATATATAAAGTGTTAGAGTGAAATGTTACAATATTTGGTCAGTATTATAATATGAGCCATCTAGTTTTGCTGTTGCTTTCATCAGTTGCTTCCCCTGTCATACATTTTGTGCAATTTTGCAGTTTTCACCAAATTTCTCCTGCAGTAATTCAGAGAAACATATGTGACATAATTAGAATTCTGGTTTTAGTATGACATATACCACATGCTGCCACATGTTTGCACTTAGTGTTTCTGAATATGAGTGTGCTTGATTAATGGGCAGTCAAGATCCCATTACGTGTCCTACATCCTTTAGGCTGGTTTATAAAGCCCAGTTGAAAGGAAATCAGCCTCAATGTGCATCTTCATGTATGTAAGGCAGGAAAGGACAAGGGCTATTTTTAAAACTTCGTGATTTAATCTTGGCATAGTTTATTACTTTGCTTTGATGCTGCTGAACATACAGTTTCAGAACATAGAAACACAGCTCTGTGAAAGCACTCACTTTGGCTTAGCCTTTCTTTTTTTCCTTGTCTAATAGCTGGGAACAGTTCTTGCTGATCTGTAATGTTTACTGAGTTCTTTTTGCTGTTGCTGACTGTGTGTGCAGGACCTCATACTTTATAGGTTTGTATGTGTACATGGCCTCTTTCAAAATGAAACTATTAATCACACTGATAAAGTTGCAAAACTCTTGGCACATGTACAGGAGTTCTTTGCCTACATTCAGAAGCTCTATTTATTGTTTTTAGAATTCATCAAAAGTACGTCCCATAGTTTCTTTAAACTCTCTAGTGAACAATTAATTCAGCTTAAAAAAGGGGATTAATTAAAAATAGTTTCTCTCTTAGGGCATATTTTAGTCTTAATACATAAAGACGATACAAATCTGTTTAGAAATAATTTTCATTAGTATTTGGATGGGAGGCAAATAAAAATAAAGAGCCATTTATAAAGAACTAAGGAATGCTATTGTTAGTAGTGATAAAAAATGCTCAGTATATGCTTTTAAAAATATTTCTGCCTTTTTAGGAATGTCAAGAGGCAAAATTTTGTTGTATTCTGGAAACTAAGCAGTTGCGTTATATTATGGTGTATGTGTAGTTCTTGAACTTCGAAAATAATGTTTAGTTTATGAACTTTTCAACTTGAGATACAGCAGATTCTGCCTGGTGAGATAAAGTAAACAGAAGTTACAACCTGCAGTTTCATTAGATGCCTGGAATAAATACAGTTTGCTTTCTACCATATCAGTACGAATGCCATTCATTCCCCAGCCTTTATATTCAGGGACTTCTAATAGATTTATGGATCTTGAGTGTCTTTTTCTTTCTGTCTCTTTGTCTTCCTCCCTCTCTTTTTTTTCTGGCATCATTTTGTGAGGAATCATATATTTCACTAGTATTCTCCCTTTAAAGTGAAAGTAGTGTTTGCCAGAAATGCCAGTCTAATAAAATAGGAAATTCTGTTTTCTTATCTCTAGAATCCAGGATAGGCAGTGGCCAAACCAGCATCATCATACAGATTTCATATCAATCTTAGCCTATAAATGAGGAGTCCTTAGTGGTAAATGGCTGCTTATAATAACAGCAAAAGCATGTACTGTTACATGAGCCCAGACTGAACAAGGTGCAGGAGAAGACTGTTTCTTATGCAGGCTGCATTTGTCTGTAAAGTTTGCTTGTGCTTACATAAGAACAAGTGAAATGTTTAGCTCATTATTTGGGTTTCTAGATGACCTAAAAAGGAAGGAAGACTTCCCTGACTGTATCGGCTATTGCACTGCTCTCTATTGGGATGTTGCCAATTAAGCATTACTCTCAAGGTGTTATTCTGCACTGCACTGATAATGGTTTTCCATTCGGCAACTGCTTGCTCTGCTCCCTTTCTCCATGAGAGTAACCTCATTGGTTGCTGTAAGTTAAACTAATAGCTCTTGCATAAAGAAACTAACAGTTTGCCTCAGACTGGCTCCTTGGTATAACATACACATTCATACTACTAACGCCTTCTGTAAGTGCTTTCTTTGAATGGAAAGCAACCCTAAAAGGACCTGGAGTCTACAACATTGCCTCATTCCCAACATTTGTTACATCATGCCTTCTTCAGGGAGCACGGTTGTGTGTCATCTTCACATATGTTCAGAATTCATTAAAACGAGTGGATGTTGTTCTTCCCCTAACAATATGCAGTGCTCATTTCTTTTTGTAGTTAAGAGCAATTTAGATTGATAATATCCTCAGAGGAAGGAAAAAGATATTTGTAGTGATGGATACCCTGGATTTGAAGCAGCCCAATTTCTCTTCTCTGTTCTCAGTACCATCGTATTTGTCAGAATTTGCAAAGTCTGTGGGGCTGCCTTGCTTCCCTTAAGGGGATTCATGTCCAAATTTTGTCAGATTGTCAAATGATTTTTGAATTTTCCGTAAATTCTTTTAAATGCATTTGAGGTATCTCCCTCTATTTTTGTCTTTTCTTATAGTCTGCATGAATAATTACTTCAAGTGATTGTTACAGGGTTTACTTGGACATGGGATGTTGCCCTGCATCACTGGCCTGTCCTGGGTGAGTCCTGTTTTATAAATGTGAAACACGCTGAATCTCAAGTCAGCAACTAAAAGTGAGTTTGGCCTGTTCAAGCTGGTCTGTAGTTTATTAGCACATTACTTTTTGCATTTGAGCCTGAGCCTGCATTTGAGCCATTGGTTTTGAAGCCAAATGTTCCATCAGGAAATTGGATGAGGAAGCTGGATTTTGCTTTCTCTGGTCGTGGTCAGAAGGACGGTACTAAAAAAAGGTAAAACAAGTGCACTGCGAGAGTTACCTTACAATGCTGAAGGCTCTTCTGTCTACAGCCTGCCCAAGTTCCTGTGTGAAACCTGGGTGAGCAGCTGGGGGATTATGAATCATTGATCATAATGAGTAGCCATAACTTAGGCAAATATAAGTGGTGACTCAGGGGGCCCCATGAACTGTGAAAACAGAGAGCAGCAGATTAGTTTCACAGGGGCAGGTAGCTGAATGCCTGACAAACTCTCTTCAGCAAACAAAAGAGTGGAAAATGGTACACAGCATTAAATACCAAATGAACCAAACCACAAACTGGCATTATCTGCGTGATTTCAGATTCTAGATGAAAATGAGTTTCCTAAATCAATATCGAGGAGATGAAACCATGAGGTTGAACTTAGTTTAAAAAAGGCTTTATTTTAGAGATCATATCATATTAGATATCATAGAAATCATAACGTGAATCAGGCATATTATTGTATCTTAAATGACATTAATTTATGCCTCATGTTATCAAAATTACTTAAGTATATCAAAAGTTTTTCTCTACCTTTCAGTATTCATGAAGTTAACAGTGATCATCGTTGTTTCTTCTGTTCATTTTAATACTAAAAAAAAATCCCTTCACCCATTTTGTTTTCCCCTTTTCCTCCTCTCACCTCAAATAGACTTTCCTGTATTTTAAAATTTGTTCCATCTACCCTTATCCTTAAAGTATCATTATTATTAAAATATTATTCAAAATGCACTGCCTCTCACTTAATTTGTCTAGTTTCAGATTCTAATCCTTTGCTTTTGTTGTGGTTAAATACATCTTTATAGTTAGAAGCCCTTACTGCTCTAGTTTACGTATAATTCTCCTTCAAGTTGCCTCTTAACTTTCTCGCTGCAATAAACAGACTCAACTGCTTTAACATTGCAAAAAACTTTTTCTAGCACTTCCCTAAAATTTTACACTTCTCAGTGGCAGCCTAAAAGATGTGTAGACATCTGTCCTGGACGTATTACCCCAGTAATAATCTTTATTAATACTGCAACACCACCTACCTGCTCTCTCTTGATATTTCTATATAGGTTCAAAAGTCAGGTTGACCTTCTCAGCTGTAAACCTGCAGAGAGACTTCATGTGATACCACCAATATTGTCTATGATTCTTTCTAGATTGCTGCTTTCTTACATACTCTACTATTACCTCCTCCCCCTTTTTAAATAAATCTCCATGTTCGGCTTAAATTAACTTAATTTAATCAGGCCAATCTCCACACGTGAGTAATCTTCATCATTGTTTCTTGTGTCCTAGAGTTTTCAGATCAATCTACCGGTGAGGCGTCCACTTTGCTGATTATTCCTTTCCTGCAACTCAGTGGGTTTTTCAGTCATATTTGGCAAAGCAATGAAGATCCCGAAGATGTTGATTTTATGCTGACTTTTTGAAAAACAGAGGGGAGAGGGTTCCACATTGGGCACATGGCTGAAATCTGGCCTTTGCCCACTCTATATAGAGATGGTTGGTTGATCAGTAAATGGGAGGCTTATTGTGGAACAAAAAGCAAATTTGTAGCATCAGGACAGACACTGTCTTCTGAAGCTTTCCCTTGCAGAAGTGGGAGAGGATGTCAGTGGAACCTGGGAGCCGTGTGGTGCTACTGAGAATAAGGATTTAGCACATGAGGAACTTTAGGGAATTGGGGACAATGGTCTACTGAGATGGTTGTGTTGGGGAAATGTGTAAGGACTTCAAACAGACAAACATAGGTTTTCTCTGTTTAGGCCACTTTTAACCTCACTGAACCAATCAGATCTCATTTAGCAGTTTGTACATTCGTGTATTAGATGTCATGTGTCTGGGTTAAACTGAAATGTTAAACAATTTAAATTGAAATGTAATTGTTTGCACTTTGCTTTCTTATTGAATGTTCTTTCTTCATCTGAAAAAACATTTATTTAGGTTAACAAATGACAGTACTATCCTAGTTTTCACAATGGAATTCTAACAGGAGATAGTCATAGCTAGAAGCACTGAGCAATTATTTTTAGAACAGCAGAAGAAACCTAGTGTTGCAGTGCTTTGAATCTTGTATGACTGATTAGAATGCTGTTTGAGACATAGCCTGTGTTTTCAAAGATAAATAATCCTGCATGGATAAGCAGGTAATACATTATTCATGTGATATTAGAGAAATGTATAGATTTCTACTGATAGTTACATATGGCTAGCCAGAACAGCAATATCTAATCTTTTTTTGCTATTGCCTGCCGTAGGGAAACATGAGCAGGCAAACATCACACTGCTACTGTGCACTTTAGACCCCATCCTCTGCTGTGTAGAAAGCCACTGGACTGTCAAATGCTAAAACGGAATGAGGATGAAAGATACTAAATTTTTTTGTTATTTTTTTGACAGTGATTCAATTTCAAGTAACACCTTTAAATAGTTATATGTTTGTGTATTTGATATTTTTTAATTAACTGTATATTTTTTTCTTAAAAATACTTCAGCAGAAATGTGTGTAAGCATGTGTATCAAGAAGAAAAAAGATAAAAATTGTAGGTGGACTTCAACTGCGTTTTTCAGAAGTTTTAAAAATGTTGCCAGGCCACTTTACTTGAGTTTTGTTGTGTTACTTTCTGTTGTTTTTTGAATAATAGCTGCTAAATAATAATGCATTATGATATAAATATAGATGTTAACTCATGCTGTGTGCCCTCTTTGAATGCTTTGCTCATCGAATTCGCTCTACAAATCTATCTGTTATAAATATTTTGCTGGTGTCCAAGCACTGTTCAAATAAACTTTCTAATAACGTCTCTCAAGTGTGACATAACGGAAGATTTGTTATGGTTATGTAAAGGTGGGACCTTACAAGATTAAGACACTGAGATATAGAGTGTTTGACTGTGAAGCTCAAATGTTGTGGTAGGTTTGACTTATTATGAAAATGAGGGAAAATTGTATAAAAGCAGGTCATATTGGATTATTTTATTTATTCTGAAGACTGCTTCTCTTAACGATATGGAAATTGGGTCAGTCGTATCCCCTCCCAACCTTCTGTAATCCACTAATGTCCAAATGCTTTTAATTTCTGCTCTTTTTTACTTTGTAGCTGTTAGCTTCCACGTAGATTTAATTTCATTCTCTGTAGAAATACCAGGAATAGTTTATATTTTAAGTCCATTAAGGCCAATGTTGTCTTTTATGTCTTTGTAGCGTCTGACAAATAAGTCTCTGAGTTTGTTAGTCTTGGATGATATTTTAGGCTAAATTTGTACTACGCCAGCTATTAGCAATTATTGGTTGGGAAGTCAGCTTGTATTTTTCTGGTTTATTAATACAGCAAATTTAATGTTTTTTTGTGCCGACCCTTGAAAATGTAGTCACAAGAATCCTACTTTTCCTGGTGAATTTATTGAAAAACCTTTTTTTCTGGTATCTCTTTACCATGCAAGGAGATTGAATTAAAAGCAGCAGACCTTTAAGGGCAATTTTCACAGCTGGCATGTGATGGCATTAGACCTAGACTGCAAGAAACAAGACTGAGTTTCTAACCTCTATGGGTTTTTTTGGGTGTTATTAAAAAATTGCCTCACCTATCATAAAAGTACACCACTTCGGTGGTCTAGGTTTATGTAGTGGCTGCCAGCAATTGCTTCTGCAGTTCATGTAATAAGATTGTTAAGATCAATGTCCAGTGATCTACTCTTGGCTAGCTTCAGGAGATTCCATAGTCATATATAAAACAAACACTAAAAAAAAAAACCTTAAAAAATGGGCATAAAAATTTAATACACACTATTCCATGAATGCCAATTAATATGCGAGACTTCACATTTAATTTCTTGTCAGATACTACACATTCAAGTGTAAGCTCTGTGAAGCTGAGCTACGTGCTGCAACTGGCATATTCTGGGAATCCTGCTGAAAGTGATAAAAAGTACTTAGAATTGTTATTGAAAGTCAGTAAGAAGGCAGAGTTACATTACAGATAGGTATTATTCCAGATGTGTGAGCATGATGAATTCTTGTGTGGAATATAATGTTTGGTATTTTCTTTTCTTTTTGACCAACGCATTAAAAAGACTATAGATGACATAAATTATCATACATTCAACACCCCAATCCCCACCCCCCAAAAAAAGCCAAAACACCACCCAAACAACAAAAAAACCACCCCAAAAACCAAGGAAGAAATATGGGGTCAGAATTATTTTTGGATATTTAAAGTACTTTTGTTCACTTTTGTTAATTTGATTTGTTTTTATTCTTGTGACTGAAAATATAGTCATCTAGGTTAATTATATTAATCAAAGATAGTGACTGATGAATCAAGCTAGGGAGGATAAGAAGTCGTCACCACTTCAGTGCAAAATAGAGTCCAAATGAGTGTTCATAGTTATATATTTTGGAGAGGTTGTTAGAACTGGTTTCTGTAATTCTTTTTTCGTGATGACTGATGAAACACAGCTGTGTGTCCCCCTGTTTGTCACAGAAGGGATAGCTCTTCGTGATTGTTTTTATCTGTGCTTTGTAAGTTATTTATGGAGTCAAGTAGCATTAAAATTTCCTACCATGTATTAAAAGTTTTAAAAAAAGATTCGGAATGTAATAATATTCAAAGTGGAAGTGCAAAAGCAGTAAGTTAAAGTGTCTTTCTGACAACAACAATAATGTCCTATTTGGGTAATTTTTTTTTGTTCTATCCCACCAACTTGTATTAAGGGAAACATAAAATGTGGTTATCTATAGTCTTTAAAATACAAATAATTGCTAGAATAACATTGTGTATCACATATATATATTTATGGGAAGTGTACTGTGCTTACAATTATTACAGGGACATGTTTTTCAAATAATTGCTAGAATAACATTGTGTATCACATATATATATTTATGGGAAGTGTACTGTGCTTACAATTATTACAGGGACATGTTTTTCTTAATTTAAATAAAACCAAAAAAATCTGCAAATGTAAATAGCATAGTTTCTTTTTGAAACAAGTTTGTCTTTTTTTTCCTACTTAGTGATCAGGCTTATATTGCTTTGAATATGGGATAATTTTTCATTTTTTTTTTCCACGAGAGCAACACAGAGATAAATACTGAAGTAACTTGTGCATTACCAGTACACATGTAGTTGTTTTTCCTCATACGTATTCTGCTGCATGTATGGGCTAGCAAAATGTGTATGTTTCCATATATCCTCTGAGGATAAATCTTTTGCTGCATAAAATTGCAATATTCAGAACATACTCTCTCAGCGAACCCAAATGGTTTATATTTTGTAGTGTTGCTGTCAGCTTAAGAGATATGTGAGCTGAAGGACAAAAATACATAAAAATGCACTTCCAGAATTCTGATTTTGTCCTTCATTATTTAATGTTTCCTACAGTTTCTCCATATAGTGAACAAACAGAAGCATGGCAGCTACTCAGTTCTGTCTGAATTAGACTGCAACAACGTTAGTGCACTAAATCACTGTTTCAAGAATGGTTATAGAAAATGATTTATCAGTTGTATTCACTGATTAATTCTCTGATGAAAGGAAAACTGTATTTTACTACTCTGCAAGTGTGTTTTCTTCTAAATTTTGCCGTTAAAATTGAAAGACTTGAAAAGATTTGTTAGTGAATACTGAAAACAGTTGGGTTTTTATTTAAATAAATTTAGATGAATTAAAATAAAAACAATCCGCTGAGGCCAATCTTAAATGGTTTTTTAGCATATTTAGGGTGAAGATGAAGAATATTTTTTTGTATACTTTGCTGAGATGGTTTTGGAATTTGAAGAGTTAAAAAAAAAGCAGCTCTAAGAAATTCTAGTGTGGTTATACAGAGTAGAGCAGCAAGGAGGTTAATCATGTTTTCAGTCATTTTCCATGGAATTGTATGTAAATTCAAAAAAAAAATGAAAGTGCAACCAAATGACAGACATTAAACTGGTTAATATTTACAGAATTATATTCTTGGATACAGAACTGTTACTCTTTTGTTGGTCTGGAAAATTAAATTCTATTTTTACTTTCTAAATATATGTTTGTTCCTCCTGCTCTCTGAATTTTATATTTAGTACAATACACATGAGATGGATACTAAGTTTACCTAAAAAAAGTATCAATCTTGCCAGCCTTGATGAGGTTAGGGGAATTGTTCTGACCTTTTGTGGTGTCATCTAAAATGGGTTATGTCCCATGCTGCAGTTTTACAGATGTCAGAGACCAAGACAAATTTTCTAGTTTTGATTCCACCTTATACTTCACCTTCCTATGCTATAAGCAGATTTTTGCATGCTATTTTAAAACGTATAGATTTAAATTTCTCTGATAGTGCACGTATTTATCCCAGATGTAGCAAAAAAAGCAATTAAGTCATAATGGATAAAGCAGCATAGAATTACCAGATAGCATGAATTGTATTTTAGTTATGCAATTGGATGGAAGAAGTTCTGCTGTAATGTGTGTATCTGAGGATGTAATTAGTGTGAATGTTCATCAACTTGGTAAGATATTCTTAAAGTGTAAAGCAAAGTGGATAAAACACTATGTTGCTACTAATCATTTATGAAACACGTTCATATAATTTTAAATGGTTGGTTTAAATGTGCATCTGTGTTGTGTTTTCTTTTTCTTTTTTTCTACCATATTGTCATTATCTCCATAGATAGTCTACTTGTTCTCGGGTTTCCACTTTCACTGTGAGGTTTGAACGCATCTAAAGACCAAAACTGAAGAAAACTCATAAATTTCCTTCATCTTGTGCTGAAAATTTTGCATAATATTATTGGAGAGACACAAGTGAACAGTAGTTTATTTCAAGATTTCAGGGTCTTCTTTCTTTGTATATTGAGAATACTTTCAAAACAGACATGGAGGTAAATCTGAAGATAGAATAATTCTGATATTCATGTACTAGATTCCTTAGATAGGAAAAAGAAGTGAAATCTGTGTGGAAAAGAGGAAGCTTGAGGTTTACCCCAAATGTGCCGCAATACTTTATGGTTCCAAAACAATGGTTGAACCATTGTGTGCTGGAAACATTTTGTCAGGGGGACCAGACTAAATCTTGTCTGAAATGAAAACCTTTCTGCACATAGTGGAGACCTACAGGGGCCTTGGCACCGATTTCTTTTATCTACTGAATGGCTTCTGTTGTGCTACGTAATTTCTAATGGAAACATAGCCAAGAATGAAATCTTTTACAGATGTTAATGACTGCCTTAGATAACCCATTGCAAGTCTTCCTCCTTAGCATCCTACAGCCTCCCCACTTTTTTGTTGTGTAAGTGCTAGTACATTTTGTAAAACTTGTTACTATTGGCATTAATTAGAGGGTATTTTCAGTTGTAGGCTTCTATTCCTTCCATACTGTGCAAACCGCTTGGAAGACATGGTATGGCCTCGATTTTTGACTAAAAAAGAATATGGATTGTTTGTAATTCAAGATACTTGTGAAGCCAGAGGGTTTGTTTTTGAAAGTTGTTACCTGCAAATGTATGAAGGAAGGATGTATAGCATCTTAACATTCATTTCATGGTTCACTGACATCAGTAATGTGATAATGTCATCAAATGGATTTGTGGGCAAAATTATGAAAACACTTTAAATCTATCTAATTTTGCCTATATCTATAAGAGAAGAGTATACACTGACTACAGCTGTTGGTTATTTCAAGATAATTGTATCTTGAAAATTGGGATTTTGAAGGTCTGTAACATGACAGACACTCCAGCACTCGATTAACTCTTCTTACAAGATTCATTCTGAATTCTGTTATAGCTACACTCAGGCGAGTAACTTCTGGCTCTGGATGCCAATACAACCTGCGATTCCTGTAAAAATGAAAACATCTCTATGATTTAAATCTCATCTTTTAATCGTTTTATTTCCATTGCACTTTTCTAACTGTGTTAGGACACCTTTCTTTTTCATGAGAAGATGGGACACAGCAGAGCTTGTGTGCCACCTGAAGGACCAACTGCACAGCCTTCCTAGATGGGATGTTCTCTGCCACATCTGAAGGATGGGAAAGATTGTGGCAGTAGATACACAGCTATTACCACAGCAATTTATCTATGTGTGTGCTTTTTCCAGCGCTGTTTGGATACAGACAGAGAAGAGGTTTGCAGGCGTTGTGAATGTTTTGCCATAATTGTTTACTGTCGTCTGCCATCTTGTCCAGAGACTTCTGTTTCTTCTCATCTTGGTGCCCCAGGCAGAGAACAGAAGAGTGGTGTGTGCTGGAGCCATCACCAGGGCTGCCATCCAGCTGTCCTGCTGCCTTGACCCAGGGAAGTGAGCTGGGAGAGCATCCAGGTAGTAAGCTTGAGCATCTGTTTTTCAGTCCATCCTGAGTGTGAGAAAGTGGGCTTAAGCAGCTGGCACACAAGCTCTTATGAAGAAAAAAAATCTGGCAGCATAAATTCACCATGGTAGTTCCTTCGTGCCCCTTCCCCATACAGAAGAGAGAATTGATTTTGTCGTTATTATGGATTGTCCCTTTTTCTCCTTGGTATGAACCCAGGAGACTGTAGTGTCTGCCTTCAGCACATGATGAGTGATTGATGTTCAGCAAATCAGCATTTTCCCAGGAAAGAAAAATGGACTGATGTTGATAATTTCTTGTTCACCAGTTCCTGATTTTATAATTTATTAAAAGCCTACTTATAGCTAGTTAATTTCCACCAACAAATACATTTAATACAGAAGTATTTCCCCATCTGGATATAACGATCTCTTTTATTTTCTTAGTATTTAAAATAATGAAAGGTGAAGAAGCCTTGTGTTGCTAACATTGAATTTACCTTCCATTCACACATGGTGTGCCTTAATATAATATTGTTCCAGTCAGCCCAAGAAATGCAAGATACAGATACCTCTCTGCTTCTAGAGGGTTTTGGTTTGGTTTTTGTGTTTTCATATCCAATTTTCTCTGTTTTATTAGGAACAAATTTTCAAAAGCTGGATGAGCCTTTATATTTTAGAAACAGGGTTGTTGTATGTTTCTGTCTGAACTGAAAAAGCAATTCACTGTAGTAGATAGTAAGAAGTATTATGCTGTTAGCCCGCTTAGAGTATTTGAGTTTCAGAATAAAAATAACTGAATAGTTTATTAGCACATGGATTATGGATCTTGAGGGTAATATATTTGGTGTCTGAGAAACTTCGGCTTTTATATAAAGGTGTCATTTGTAGTTAGGGAGATAGAGCTGGTGAATTACAGTTAACATTCTATGAAAAACTTTTTTCAGTAACTTATATAGATTTCTTGCACTTAATATTTTAACACTAACACGTTGAACATTAAGGAATTACATATTTTAAATAAATGAATAGTCTTCTAGTATGCAAAATCTCTAATTTTATTTCCCTTGGTGTTATTCCTTTTGATTACAGATGGTCTGTGTGATAGTTGCTATAGAAACCAGACCATTTTACTTCAGTCTATCCCTGTTGCTATGGTGTGCAGAAGGCTGCTATGTCTAAAGTGTCATTTAGATTTTTTTGTGATACACCATGTAATAGTTAACTTGAAATCAATATTCTCTAATGGCAGATAGGGTAATGTGATGTGCTAATTAATGCTTTCTACCACCAACTGTTGAATAGAACAGTTGGGCAGAAATTAGTTGCGAAGTTTAATTTAATGAATCCTGCAGATACAGCTTTCTGTATTAAAAGAAAATAACTCTGCTAACTCACTGTTAGGCAGAATTGTTTTTCTTGCTGTAGCACACTTTCTACATGAACACGTGTACCAGGCACTCAGAACCTCTGACGGCAGAGACCTCAGGTCTCCAGGGGGCCTTGACATAGCCCCTACACCAGCCAAAGAGGCTGGTTTTGCAATCTGTAGTTACTAGTTGCAACTGTAGCTTTCTGGCGGTTTCTTAAGGCAGCAGCCATTGGAACTGCTGAGAGTGAATAAGCTGGAGCACAGCTGTTTTGGGATCCAACCTTCACTCTTCTGCCATCCTGAAAAAAATGTGGGGTAGCATGTAACACTTGTAACATTTTCATGCTGCAGTTTCCCTTGCTGGATTTGGCACATAAAATGGAAAAAAAAATCAACCCAGTTTATACCAGATTTCAAAAATTCATGTTTCAGGAAATACTCTAGCAATGAATGAGTCCTTGGTGAAGATGATGATCTTGTCTTGTAATTATTCTGTGATGAAGATCAGATCATTTTTTTCATGCAGAATAGTTGCATCTGGAACAAAATCCTCATCTGAAGCAGGTTATTGAGTATATCTACATCCAGCCGTAAATCTTCATTGATTAGTTTCTTGCCATCTGACTTAGTTTGGTAGTACCTCCTGCTTGATTTATTTTTCTCACACCCTACAATGGAGAAGCCAGTTCAGCATAGAAATAACAAAGCTTGCCCGGCTTCTGAAGTGTCAGAAGGAGTCTTTTTTGCAGGAACACGGTGGGTCTTTGCCTCTGTTCTGGGTTCAACCCGTCCCCTGGGAGTCTGGTGCCACTTAGGGGTCAGGAACTGGGTTGCTGCTATGGGGGTGGACTGGCACAGCACCTCAGTCTGCAGCACTGATATGTTCCCCAGCAACAACTTCAGTGCAATTAAAGTGAGTATCATAGGGATTTTGCTTGTTTGGAAAGTTTTGCAAACCCAGAGAAGGCTCCAAAATCCTCATTCCACTTTCCCTGCACTATTTCAGTAATAAATAACAAGGAGCATTTAGAAGATGTGAGTTATGTCCTGAAGATTCGTCAACCACCTGCTCTGCGGTTTTGTCTAAGGTGGGAAAATGGTAAAAAAAAATAAAATAATAACAAAAAAATGAGGGTGCATCTGTAAATGGTTTTAGTAGAGTTATTTCAAAGGAGAGTCTTTGAGACATGAAATGGAAGTGATTTCGAGTCAGAAAAATTTAATGATAGTCTCTTTTCAATGTGAACTATTCTTTAATATTATTGAACCAACAGTAGAGAGGAATAAAAATTTCTTTATTCAGTTAAAAGGGGCTCTGAGGAAATTATGTGTGCTTTTTGGAAATGCAAGAAGATAAAATTTTGCAAATATGTGGATCCCTCTGCCAGTTTATGTATTGTGCACTATTTATATGTCAGTGTAATTCCATCGATTATGGTTAAGTATTCAGAGTTAGATGAGAATTCTTCAACCTAGGTAATTGTCTTACAGCTCCTACTTTTACAAGGCATTTACATAATAAATATATGGAATTAAATGTGGAGAATGGAATTTTTTCTTAATCTGATTTGCAATGCTGGAGTTGAGTAGGACATATGCTTATTGCCTACCATCTGAGAAGCTGAATCAGGAGACAGGAACGGCACTGACACTTTCCACTTTTTTTATCGCTTCTCTTTCTGTTTGTTCTTGTGACTGAGCTTAAAATGAAATAATTGAAATTTCTGGTTTAAGTCTCATGCCTTTTGTAGAAAAAAATATGGGGTTTTGCATATTGAAGAAGCATTGGATCACATAACTATGAGTGCAAAGCACAATTCTGGTCCCTTTGAGATACGTTTATCACATCATAGGAACTGGTTTCTAAATTGTACCCATTCCAACACGTGTACCAATGGCTCTTGCAAGGTTTATATTCCAAATAAATGTTTTCTGTTGTAACAGAAACTGTTGGAGTTTGTATAGGTTATGGGATTGGGCCCTGTTGTATTCTAATAATATGAATTTTTGAAGTTCTAGTACTTTGTTGATGTTTACAAAGGAGAGGACAAATGACATTAAAGATCCAATACTGCATTGCAGACCCTGTAACAGTAGAGCAGATGCACATTTTAGCATAATTCTTCATATTAAGAGTTAAATTCTTACTTCAATGGTCTGGTTAATTAAAAATTAAATCAATCAAGAAACTACAACATTGAGAAAAGCTGTCAAGCTATTGCTGCAATAGTCAAAACTGAAATGGAGGGTTGAATGTCTTTGCTGTATCTCATTCATTATTTTTGTTGAGCTAATGAAAACGGAAGGCTACTAATGTAGATAATTGAGCCTAGTCAGCTAAAATGCATTGGGAATCTGACATCTGGAAACATCAGGGTATAGTATTCTTTTCATTTTAGGCAGTTGCGTTTTAAAGGACACTATTAAGACTCCTGTGCTATGTTTATGGTTTGGGCTGTTTCCAAAATCAGTCTTTGGCTTATCATATTTACCCACGTGAATGGTATTGAAGGTGGGTATGCAGATGGATACATTGACACATAGGAATAGAAGTTATTTATTTATTTGTTTGTGTAGTTTGTTTATTTATTTATTTAATGTGTGGTACTATGCACTTCTTTGTGATCCTCTGGACAAAATGTTGGCTATAAAATTAGAGCGTAGAAATCTTGGTTTTCTTTTTCAGGCTTGTCTAGTATCATATAAAATGTAATCCAGAGGTTTTTCTTAAAATTTTAAAGTTTTATTTTACAGTTCTGTATTGATTTGCTTCTTAGTATAACTGCTGTCTACGGAAACCAGAAAAATCATAGTAACCATTAGAGGTCACGTTACCAAGTCCTCAACCTGTCCTCAAGAAGGAAATGTTACTTGCACCATGATGGCATAAATAAATTTCAGCGGAAATGATATTTCAAACTGGAATGCATTTGACTACGTTATATCAGGGATATCTTGCTAATTTTGAGTATAGTTATAGTTTTTGTAGTTGTTACATTTAGCAACTGGACAATAGTTAATTAAATATGAGTATATTTCATGTATTTGAACCTATTTGTATTATTTTGGTTCTTAAACAACTTATAAAAATGACTAAACAATAACAAAAAATAATTAAAATTTTGTTAAATGCATAGTCATAAATTATGGGCAAGACTACTTCCTACCGAGATCTTCTTTACACCCTAGAGAAGGCTGCTCCATTTCTAACTGTCCTATCTCGTAATCCCTTTTCAGAATAAGAGTGAGACATCTCTGGCTACTTTAGTTGGGATGAGCTGTTCTTACTTGTCAAAACCCCAAGAACATTGCTGTAAAGTTGGAGTATTACTGCAGGATGTCACTATAATCACTATTGGGTGAGAAGAGGAACAAGAGCTTGTTTGTGCCATTTGAGTGAGAGACACCTACTGTCAGGTTGCAAGTTAGCATGGAAATAGCCTTTTTTTTTGACTTCAAAAAAAAGGTGCTAGCTTGCATCTGACCTTAAGAGCAAAACTACAAAGTCAGTGTTGCATGGGTCTTAGGTGTTAGATAATTTTTTACTGTAAGCAAAATACCTCCAGTGGTGCAGTAATCTTTTTTTTTTTCCTTTTTTTCTGAGGTATTTGGTACTCAATGTAAAAGTGCTTAATGATTAACCATGGGACTAGGGGTGTCTTTTACATTTGTTTTGGTAAACAACCAGTTGTGGCATGGTTGTTGGATATTCTTTATTTCTAGAAGTGAGAATTTCTGTGTTGAAAAGTTGAGTCGAAGTGGAATGAAGCTTCTCCTGAAAATTACATTGTAAGCTCCTTGGAACACCTGTTCTCTGTTTGCATTCTGTCACGTACTTCACACAATTGGTAGAAATAATATCTTTATTGATGATGTGGATGAGGGGATTGAGTCCATCATCAGCAAGTTTGCAGATGATACCAAGCTGGGAGGAAGGGTTGATCTGTTAGAGGGTAGGATGGCCCTACAGAGGGACCTGGACAGATTGGAGAGATGGGCTGATTCTAATGGGATGATGTTTAATAAGTCCAAATGTCGGGTACTTCATTTTGGACACAACAATCCCATGCAGAGCTATAGACTGGGGACAGAGTGGCTGGAGAGTAGTCAGGCAGAAAGGGACCTGGGAGTGCTGGTTGACAGGAAGCTCAACATGAGCCAGCAGTGTGCCCAGGTGGCCAAGAAGGCCAATGGCATTCTGGCCTGCATCAGGAATAGTGTAGTGAGCAGGACCAGAGACGTTATTGTCCCCCTGTACTTGGCACTGGTCAGGCCTCATCTTGAATATTGTTTACAGTTCTGGGCCCCCCAGTTTGGGAAAGATGTTAGTATACTGGAATGTGTTCAGAGGAGGGCAACGAAGATGGTGAGGGGGCTGGAGCACAAGCCCTATGAGGAGCGACTGAGGGAGTTGGGGCTGTTTAGTCTAGAGAAGAGGAGGCTCAGGGGAGACCTCATTGCTCTCTATAACTACCTAAAAGGAGGTTGTAGTTGAGCAGGAATTGGTCTCTTCTCTCAGATGATCAGTGGCAGAACTAGAGGGCATGGACTTAAGCTTCGTCAGGGAAAGTTTAGGCTTGATGTGAGGAAAAAGTTCTTCACTGAAAGGGTGATTGACCATTGGAATGGGCTGCCCAGGGAGGTGGTGGAGTGGCCGACCCTGGAGGTGTTTAAGGGGAGACTGGATGAGGCACTGAGTACCATGGTTTAGATGATGGTTGGTGTTAGTGTTGGTGTTAGTGTTGGGTTATAGGTTGGACTTGATGATCTCAGAGGTCCTTTCCAACCTTATGATACTGTGATACTGTGATACTGTGAAATGGAATTTATCAGGTGTTACAAATATTACTCCTAAATTCACATTCTAGTTGCTGAAAACTAGACAAGATTAAACTAATATTTTTTAAAGGAAAAAAAGGAAATATATGCATATAGATTCTTAAAAGGGAAAGGAAAATTGTGTTTACTTATTTTACAACAGAATTCAGGAGCCACTTTGGGCTAACTTTAGCATTACCAACATTGCTGAGCTTTTAAAATTTTTGTGTAAGATGTAGCACACAGAACTAAATTACGACACTTTTCAGGAAACAAGGCTTGCTTCACTTCTTTTAAACAATGATGCATATACTGTTGAGATTCCTAGCAACAATTAAATCTACGAAATTTGGTGGAGAACAACATAAATTCAAACAGTAGGTCCCCAAACATGTTTGACAACTAATTTCTTCATTCAAGAGAAAACTGCCTCCTCTTTTGTTTGGTGCTGAAACCATTCTGTGCCTATTGTGTGTGTGACAGCAGCTGTATAAAACGATTTCCTATATTGTGAACCTAGTTAATTGCTGCCACTATCATTTCCCTTGGTAGAAAAAAAACCCAAACAAACCGTGCTGTCTAAAGGGTAAGAGAGAATAGGAAAAAAAATTGCTTCAGGATTGGAATTGGAATTTTGGGTTTATTTTCTCTGTTCTTTGTCAAGGTAGTTTGGTACTGAAAAGATAAGCCTGTCACCAAGTGTCAAGACTTTGTATAGCTGATGCCATGCAAGAACACATCCGCAGATGATCTGAATCCAGCTGCACTATATGTTGTTATCATTTATTCCCTCTATCATAACCAACGGAATATGCAAATATAGTCTAAATGAACTGTTTTGTGAGGTAAATTGCACTTTGAATGTTCTATAGGAAAGCAGTGAAGATCGAACATGGAAAGTTATTTTTGTGGTGTTTAGTCCTATTTTGGTTTTAGTCCTATTTCCAAAATGTATTAAGTATTGCACCAAACTTTCGTCCTCTGCAGTATTTGAAGGAATTTCTGGCAAGACTGATTACTACAATCATCTATTTTGTAAGAGGAAAACTCCTAAAAAGATGAATGATGTCAAGGGATGGGAGAAAGCAAGATTTATGTAAGTGCTTGTAGTGACCTGGTAAAACTGTGATAAAAGGAGCAGAAGTATTGCATTGCTTTTTAAAAGAGCTATAGCATACTTTTATGAGAAAGGTTGTCCTTTAATTAAGGTAGATACTCCTGAATTAGCAGCATTTAAAATTTTTATGCATTGTGAAGAGAAGGTGAGAGACTGGAGGGGATAATGGAACATCTATTTGCATAAAGATTTGTTCTCTTTTGACTTTTATGAAGCTGTAGATTGAAATACCAGCTCTGCATTCCCAGCACTTGAGTGAAAGGGTTTGCCTGTCTCTTTTTGCAATTTTTTAACTATTCATGACTAAGCTCAGCAGTTGTGTTGAATAGGTTGAAATCAGATGTTCTTCAGCCACCCCAAGCCTTCTTCCACATTCTGCAGGGATATTTTACACTGGGGCAAACTGAACCATCTGCTCCAGGAGCAGATCTCAGATCTGGAGCTCCTCCTTCAGACTTGAAGAGAGGTGCAGAAGTACCTGAGGCTGTGCTGCATAGCCCATGGTTGGGAGGATCTCCCATGCAGGCTGGACTGCTGGAGGGTGTGGGAAGGGACCTATGTTCTTTTGAGTGGTTCTGATGCTGATTCCTAGTCTTTCATAAGACATGCCATCTGGAAATTCTTGTTCATTTACATGCTGCAGACTTTTTTGGATACAGAAGATCTCCAAGCTGCTTGGTTTGAGTTGCTTTGGAAGTGTCCAAAATAAAATGCAGAGAACTATTTGAAAGTCTTTATTAAAAACAAAAAAATAAAAAAAATCTGTTTCAATCTGATTTCCCCAAGTTACCCTGCTCCCCTATGAAGCAGCCAACCCAAATTTTGCTGCTGCCTACTGCTACACTCAAAGTTCTGTCTCTTTTCCTTCTATTCACCTAGTTGTCTCTTAAAATTCCTCATAGGTCACTGGCAACAGGGTATCTTTCTCTCTCTCTTTTTTTACTGTCCCCCAAACCTTTATCCACTAGAGCCTCCAGTGGGCCTGTGGGGTGTGGTAACATCACCAACCCAGACAAGCATACTCAGCACAACTGTTGCGATATTTTCACAACATCCATGTAGCTGTCTTGGTTTTCATTGTGTATGTTTGCTAGGATGCAAGCTTGGGACTTCCCAGTTCAATTGGGGTTTGCTTGAAAGAAAAGTTGAAAAGTCTTCAATTTGGTAGAGCCTGACATATGGCAGAGGTGTACTTTGTGGTTTTCTGTCTCTCTTTGCCTCCTACCCAACAGTCCTGGCCTTAGAGCTCAAAGGCTTTTGGGCTTTTGTGGTCTGGGGTATGGCAGCTGCCTGTTGAGTCAGGAGTTGCAAAACCCTCATACCCCCAGAGACTGGCAAAGTTTGGAGGGTGCCACAAAACTGGTAGTAACATATGGTTTGTATCACCATTGCATAACGCAGACATCCTTTTTGGGTCTTGGGCCAGGTTGGAGAAGAGTGTTTTGAATGACTTAATGAAGTGTGCTGAAATTATAATAATAAAACAGGATTTATTTTGCTGTTTGAAAATCTATTCAAGTCTATTTAGCCTCTTTCTAAGGCTTTTTGTCTCAGGATTGAGGCCCTTTGTGACTTCTGTGTAATGGTGGTGGTGTTTATTCCTCAGTGATTCCTACCAAATCATAGAACCGTAGAATGGTTTGGGTTGGAAAGGACCTTAAAGATCATCCAGTTCCAAACCCCCTGCCACAGGCAGGGACACTTTCCGCTATATAAGGTTGCTCAAAGCCTCATTCAACCTGGACTTGTACACCTCCAGGGATGGAGGCATCCATGCCTTCCCTGGACAACCTATGCCAGTCAAGTACTATCAAAGCTGGCAAATGAGCCCAATATGTAGAGGGAGAAATAAGTTCTATTATATTAGGAAACCAGACTACAAGGCTATGATGTGCTTACTTCTATTTGGTTAGAAATAGTGAAATATTGCCCTTTATCTGCAGAAAATCCACTTCATATTGTACTGACTACTTTTGTGATACTAGATTCTGTTTAGTTTCCTAGAAAAAAAGTTTGTTTTAAATAAGCTACTATATATATATATATATATATAAAAAGGGTTTTATTTGTTTTATAAGAAAGAGCTATCGGAAAATTTCACTGGGTACTCTGAGCCTCTTAAGAAATGTGTGTTGTGTAGCATTTGGACTTCTCTGATCCTTATTTTATGGTTTGCCTATCAGTAACAACACAATTCAGTAGAAATATATTAGAAAGCTGTTTTCCAAGAGTCCAACAGCCTGGTAATTATGGAGGAAATACTTGAAGAAGGCTTTGGAAGACACTGATACTGTAAAAGGAAGCTTTTGGTGTGTTTTTTTTTTTAAATGTTGTAGCTTATGTTTACTTTCTCAAAGCACATTCTTAAAAATTTCCAGTGTCGTCTTAATAGCTATAAAAGCTTGACAAAAGAATTATAAAGCAACATGTAATTGTCTTTTGAATACATTTCTTCTTCAGTTAGTAATAAGGACAGATTTAGAATAATAGACTTCTTTTCAATAGAAATTGAAGTGGTTATGGCCTTGTTTGTTATTTAAAATGCATAAGTAGTGGAACATTACTTTCCCATTGTTTTCTAAATGCTGAACATTAAGTAGTATAAGAAATAGAGAATGTAAATTCTTTCTGCTACAAGTTAATTTTGGGCAGAACTCTGTGGAATTTCAGGTATACAGTGTTTGTAGAATCACAGAATGGTTGAGATGGGAAGGCACCACTGGAGATCATCAAGTCAAACCCCCTGCTCAGTGCAGGCTCCACTAGAACTGGTTGCTCAGACCCATGTCCAGGAGGGTTATGAGTATTATCTAAGGATTCAGACTACAGGCTTTCTCTGGTCAGCCTGTTGCAGTGTTTGAACACCTTCATTATAAAAAATAATTTTTTTATATTTAATTGGAATTTTCTGTATTTCAATTTGTGCCCTTTGCTTTTTTTCTCGTGTCATGGGGCAACAATGAGCAATCTGGCTTTTTACAACTTCCTTTCAGGAACCTTCTTTTCTGCAGGCTGAACAGTCTGTGCTTTCTGACTCTCCTTGCCGGCCAGTTGCTTCAAGCCCTTCATCACCTTCATGGCCCTTGGCTGGGCACACTTCAGTTTGTCCATGTCTGTTTTGATGAAGCTCTGTCTCTCTGGGGAAGAAGTTTTGCAAGATTATGCCCTGTTGGAAATATGTGGTGAACTGTCCCGCTTTTAGAGGTGCCATGAGTGAGTGGTTTGGAGCTTGAGATCCAGGAGCTCTGGCTGAACCCTCAGTTGGATATTGTTGTAAGCTGTGACTTGTCAGTTGACTGTTAATTTTTTTGGGCTGAGAAATGAAGGTAGCCAGCTGTGAGAGCACCTTTCTCTCTCTCTCTCTTAGAAAATGGACTGCTCAAATGTACTTAGCAGGTTGCTTGTCTTTTGTTCCTCCGTGTCCATCCCCTCCTCTCTCAGTGTCTACTGGACAGGGAATTGCAGCAGTTTAAGTTAAAAACTTCACAGTTTGGGGTCAAGTTAGAACTCAAGCTCAGTGTGATTCTGGCTGTTTACTTAACTTCTCTTGTGGCGCAGAAGCTTATAGATTTTATAGCTGTGATCAGCTGTTTACCGACATGTTAAATGACACACATCTAGGAATGGGAGTGGATACTACTGGGCAAAAATACATTCCATGTCTACTGCGTGTAGCTGGTAGCTTTCCAAACGAGCAGTGCACATTGCTTTAGAATGACTTATTCTCAGTTTGGTTTATTCTGTTTTCTTTCCTCCTTATTCTGAGTGGGAAAATTTTTGTTCACTTTCATTAAAAGAAAATACAGACTAAATAGTGTCAATGCATTAGCTCTTCTCCCTTTACTGTAAAAAATACTATTATAAATGTCAAGAATTTAGTATCTTCAGTAGTTGGCTCCCCTTTGATGCTCTCTCCCCTTGTCTCTAATCTCCGTCCCTTGACAATGTGATGCTGTAGCCCCAGTGGCTTTTAAGGAGCTTGAGCTGAATATGACAAGAGCTTACCATTAGCACACCAATTTGATACAGTAAGTTTATAATTTTCTGACAGGTAAGTTATTTACTCAAGTCAAAAGCCTTTGACTGTGGAGTTCACCGTGCTTCTATCTTGGAGCTAGCCAGGTTTCATAGAAACATAGAATGGTTTGGGTTGAAAGGGACCTTAAAGATGGTCTAGTTAAAGCTAGTTTGCTATGGGCAGGGACACCTCCCACCAGACCAGGCTGCTCAAGACCCCATCCAGCCTGGCCTTGAACACCTCCAGGGAGGGGGCATCCATGACTTCCCTGGGCAACCAGTCCCAGTGCCTCACCACCCTTATTGTGAAGAATTTCTTCCTAAGGTCTAACCTAAATCTTCCCCTGTCCAGTTTAAAGCCATTCCCCCTCATTGTATCACTACAAGCCCTTGTAAAAAGTCCATCCCCAGCTTTCCTGTTGGTCCCCTTCTGGTACTGGAAGGCCGCTATGAGGTCTCCCCAGAGCCTTCTCTTCTCCACGCTGAACAAGCCCAACTCTCTCAGCCTGTTCTCATAGCAGAGGTGCTCCAGACCTCTGATCATCTTCATAACCTCCTCTGGACCCGTTCTAAGAGTTCAATATCCTTCTTATATTGGGAATTCCAGAACCGGGCACAATACTCCAAATGGGGTCTCACAAGAGCTGAGGGGGAGAATCCCCTCCCTCAACCTGCTGTCAATGCTTCTTTTAATGCAGCCCAGGACATGGTTGGCCTTCTGGGCTCTTAGCGCACGTTGCCAGCTCATGTTGAGCTTCTCATCAATCAGCAATCCCAAGTCCTTCTCTGCAGGGTTGCTTTCAATCGCATCATCCTCCATCGTGAATTGATCCCTGAGGTTGTCCTGACCCAGGAGTAGGACCTTGCTCTTTCCTTGTTGAACCTCGTAAGGTTCACACAGGTCCTCTTCTCCAGCTTGTCCAGGTTCCTCTGGATGACATCCCATCCTTCTGGTGTGACCACTGCCCCACTCAGCTTGGTGTCATTCAAAAATTTGCTGAGGATGCACTTGATCCCCATGAAACATGATAAAACAAGCCATAATCTTCCTCTCTTTGTGCACTCTTCAGGCACTTCATGCTCTTTGTCCATGATTTTTTTTGGAAGAGGGGGATACTAATATTGGGAGTAGATTTTTATTCAGTCCTGGCTTAGCAGTTCTGTGGGGACTGTGGGACAGCAAAAGTCTTCCAGAGTTCTTTCTTTAACATGTGCCCATATGAGTTAGATGCATATTGTTCTGTATTGTATTGTCAGGGAGTTTGTGGATCAACTAATGTAGTGTATTTCATGTCACTATTACTTGTGTTGCAGGTACCACTAATCCAGTACATTGGGATGTGTCAGTGTATAGAGTAGACAGCTTGGAATTTAACTTCAGGCATGATTCAATAAGCAGATGTACTGAAATAAAGTTAAGAATAAGAACTCTTGAGAAAAGGTTAAGGTGAAGAAAGTACTACAAGAAAAGGTTAAAAGACTGGCTTTCTAACATATTTGTTTGAACTCAACCGTATGCAGAATCTGACTGTTCTGATTTGAAAGGAAGAAAAGCCACTTTTATGTCAATGAACGTAAGGAGTACGATGTCTTCTGTAGTCAAAAGAGAGCATTAATGTGCCTAGTGTCGAGTTGGAAGACAGTGTATGTGTTCATAGCTATCCTTTTTTAAACTTAAAATCTGTATTCAATATCTTTATTGTTTCTCAGTGCAGTAGTTTCTCCATGTAATTTAAAGAACATTCACTAAAAATATTTGACCTTATGTATTTTAAGAATTCTGAGAGATTAAGCAGTTTAATAATTTTTACAGATAATTTCATAAAATAGGTCTCTGATTACTGAATTTTTATTATTTTATGTTTTGTAAAATTTTCTTTGGCATTTTTAAATAAGCCCTTTTATATTCAAATAGAGAAATGCAAAGTCAAGTTCCAAACTATTTAGTTACTAGTAATTGTTCTTTGGCCAATTTTGCCACCTAGCGGCGATAATTAAACAGAACAGTTAATTTGTTTTTTTAAAAAGTAAAGTAGCCCAGTACGGCTATATGTTTTCCTTTGCAGTAAATATTCTATAATTTTTGAGTTGGCATAATTTTCAGATGCAACTGAAATCGCTCATAATATGATTATGAAAACAAGCACTTTATCTTCTAATACTATTTAAAAGCTTAGTAAGTGAGTGATTGGAAGTATAGGAGAGTTTAATGCTAGACAATTTGGGATTTTTAAGAATGTAGTCTTCTCATAATACAATCAAAATAAAAACTATAAGGCATATTAACATCTATCATGAAAAGATGTAATTTTAGGTCTCTACTTGTGTGTACTGTAGACTGTTTTTCCTATAATATCCTTGTAACATCTGCAAAATAAACCATCCTTCTTCAGGTATTGTTCCTAGAATGTAGAGAAAGGAAGAACATACATCTACAGTCTGTTTGTTTCTAGTATGCTTTATAGACACCTTTGCTATCTGCGGAGACCATAATAGGAGTAATAAAGACCGTATCAGTATTTTCTCCCCGTCACTTCTTCCTAGTTCTGATGCAGAACCAGATCAAAAAGAAACAGAAGTTAATATAGCCCTAAATTGTAATTTTGAATGTTGTAGTGCCTTTGTTTCTGCGAAATGCAGTTAAAATGAAAACTTTGCAACAGCTGTTTCTTCAATCTCCTATATGCTGTGGAAGCATATATAATATATCCTGTGAACAACTACAGGAGACGAGAAATATACGGGGCAGTCATGAACCCTAAAACCCCTGGATAATGGTTCAGCTGCCATCTCCTATCTGGGGTATGCCTAGCCACAGGCAAGGCAGCTCCCCAATTCATAATTTATATGTAATTCTTTTTTTTTCCTATTTCTTTCTTGTTTTTTTTTAATTTAGAAGCATTGCCATTTTCTTCCTCATATACATTGAACTGACCTTGTTTAATAATTTTTACTAAATTTAAAGAGAGGTTTTGAGGGAAAAAATATTATTTCAACAGGAAAAAACCCTGCCTCTTTATAACATAGGCATTTGAAATTAACAGTGATATTTAATGTTGGAAAATATTATGATCACCATTGGAGCAAGTTGTTTTTAGACATGGATTATCTCTTCTAGGTTCCAAAGAAAAATAGTAGCTGTTCTCTGAGCAGCAGAGCTACAGAGACTGGATTTGTTTGCGTTATATGTCCTTTTCATATGTCTTTTTTTCTTTATGTATCCCAATGACAATAATTCTTTCTAGGCAAGTCACTGGATGCACCGTGACTGATTCGAAGTTATATGTGTGGTGATTTCTGACATTTGTAGGCACAATATAGTATAATTGGCCTGGCAGAGGATGTGACACTCTGTATGAGTTTGTAATTATCAGGGGTTTGAGTGTCTCTTATTTTATCCATCTTCATGAGACCTGTAGAAAAGAAATATCCTTGAACCTTCCAGTCTTTGAATTAAATTGATTGACAGGTGCAGAACCTGATGAGGTGGTGAAAATGAGGTGAATCTGCTGGATGAAAAGAAGGCTCACACAATTAGATAAAGCTTTTTTTCCCTAAGAAACCTCATCTAAGAAGCTATGGTAAAGGCTATCATACATCTTGATCAAAATATGGCCTAGAGAGCATTCTGCATATCATAAGAAGCTAAAATAGCATGGACAGCTTCTTAATGTTGCTGTAGCATTCATATTATCAAATTCAATACTGCAAGTATCTTTAATAAATAACTAAAGTACAGGAGTGGGTAAACAAAGGCACAGAAAGAATGGTGGAGGTGGTGCAGACTTTGTTTTTAAAGAGAAACAAGTCCTTGACTTTTTAGTTGGGGACTAGGTTGCTGATAGTATCTGAGATGACACTAGAGATGACCTTCATATTGAAGGAGAAAACAAAGATGACTAGGTGTAGAAGCTGCCAAATGTGCATTGCTAATGAGATTTCTGATAACATCTGTATGTGCATGGTATGACCTGAGCTGGTGGCAGAACATACCTGAGAATTAGAGTTCTTGGGTAGAAACAGTAGACTTGTAGGCAAATTGGAGGAAAGAAGCAAGGATACCACACAGCAGCTTGATGTGTTCCAATACCTGTCTGACAGGAAAGCTTAAAAAACAGGCTGCCCATACAAGGATGATGGATACAAGTAATGGAACACGAGAAATTAAGTTGAAATGCAGTTGATGTTGCTGGATAAGGAGGCAGAATATACTGCAGGCAAGGGGAATAATGGGTCATAAAGAACTTTGAGAGGCGTGAGTGGAGATGCCTTTACAGAAGACTAGATTGCTTTGATAGCAGATCACATAAAATCTCCTCCTGCATCAGAGCAGTGGTCTATCTAGCACAGTAGTCTATCTCTAACTGCAGTTAAAAATAACGCTAGTTAGAGAGGGTATGACAAAGCCTGTCGACTTTATGAGATCCTTTATTCTCCTTGCTTTGTTGGAGAGTGTATCCCTGACTATTTGCATTTTTATCAGTTTGTATGTACTGTTCTTGAAGTTCTCCAGTCCCCTCTTACCCATAGTGTCTCTGGTACTGACAGTGGCAGCAAACTCCAGAATTTAATTCCTGATATTGTAAAAAGTATTTTATTTTATTTATTTTACTTTGTTTTCCTTCTTTGAAACTGATCTCCTAGCAAGTTTGAACTATGACTTGCTGATTGCAATTCTCTGATGTAGATATACATGAGAAAAATGACAGCTAATAGTTAGGATAATAGCTTGACAGAGTCATACAAACCAAGGTTAGTGATTATTTGACGCAAATTTTTTATTATCTCTCTGGAGAGATTTTAACGTGTTGAAAAATGAGCTTGAAAAATTGTAGTTTATGTTACCTCTCCAGCTGAACAAGCACATTAAGGTTTGCATGTATTGTCTCTTTCAGGATCAGCTATGAAAACAACGAGGGACTGCCTTATTAAAAGATAATTTTTTAACAATTTAACTTATTTTTGCTCAGAAACTATGTATGCATAGGTGATGTAAGCAAGAAGGTTTTAAGTATTTTAATTATTTTCAGTATTTTCTTAAAAGTGTTTAAATATTTTAAGTATTACTAATTTAAGTTATTACTTAAAGTGAATATTTAAGTATTACTAATTAGTTAATACATGCTAACTATCAATAACAGCATAGTGATAGATCACTAAATCAAAAGATTTCAGGTTAAAAGGGTTTTGCTCTTTTTTAGTGTACATTGAGAAATAGCTGTCTGCAAATTCATCAGCTTTACAAGAAAAAACAAATTAAAAATTTAGTAGTACAACTCTGAAGTAAAGCTGCCAGCATGAAGGCTCCTTAGTGCTAATATTCTTTTTCCAGAGAAAGTCTGTCACAGAAGATGATGTTTATAACATTAATAGAAAGTCAACAGCATTAATTTGTGGTGGAAGACAGGATGGTGGGAGCCATAGTTGACAACCGCTCATTGTCAGTGATTAATTTGGCAAACTGTTATTTAAGAATGTTAACTGAATGCAGAAGTCTTGAGATAGTATTGCATATTTTTTATTAAATTCAGTTACTTAGATTTTTGGGGGAGAATACAGATGGTATAAGGATCGTATAGTAGAGGATATCCATTTGGAATGCCACTAAAAAAACAGCTGACTGAAGAGTGTGTTGCTGTGCTCTTTCAAGCACTGGAAATGTTGGACAAAACAGGCTCTCAAAAACGCTTACAAGGAATAGTGTACAGCACATGATCAATAAAATATCACGTGAAAAAAAATGACACCACTAGAAATATTCTTAAGGTTAATTCTAGAACTTTCCGAGAGCCAGATTTTTTCATACTTTTGTGTGTGTAATATGTTGCTTAACATGGAGCAAACACTTTGTAAAAGTTGTACTGTTTTTGGGAATCTCATATAGGTTTTTGCCACTAACTTCACAAACAATATAAGTTTTTGTTTTGGTTTTGATTTTTGAGGGGAAGAAACTGCATACTTTCTCTACAGTTCACAAAACCAAGGTAATAAGAAACAATTTATTCTCCCAAAAAGACTGAGATGTTTTTGTCATAATTTCTTTGGCACCATGGAGCTTTTAACAAGGTCTCCATGCTTTATTTGTAGATAACTGACAGGCTTAAAACATCTCAAGTGAGTTTCTCTGTATGGAAAGAATGTTAAATGGTATGGGGTAAATTAATCTATTTAACAACTGACCAATACACCAGAAACCTTTAGCTAAAAATAATGCGTTATTTCATGAATGCTGACTCAGATGATCTACTAAGAAGTGGGCCTGAAAAGATTTAGAAGAAAGATAACAGTTGGAAGCAAATTAAACATTTTTACGTAAATTTAGTAATCCATTCAAGCACTTAACGTAAAGTTGTTGTGATGTAGCTGAGAAAATCAGACCTAAATATTTGTGTGTATAAATTTTAGGGGAAGATACATTTCTGAGGGACACTGATTTATAGTGAATATCCATACCACGAAGCTGATGTGCTAGAAAAATAGCTCTTAAATAATCTCTGAGGAGTCATGGTTATTGAGGAAGATTTGTAAGGTCTGGAGAAAAGCAAATATAAGCACAGTCTAGTCTTCATGAAGGGTCAGAAGGAAGATCTGGGGAACTGCAGACTAGCGAGCCTTACCTCTTTCCCTGTGAAGGTAATGGAGCAATCCTCGTGGAAACCATTATTAAACATATGCAAGCAAGTGCCTAGGAGTCATCAGCATAGATTTACAAAGGGCAAATCAGGTTTGACCAACTTGACACCCTTTTACGATGAGGTGATTAGCTTAGGAGATGTGGGGAGAAGAGTGGATGCTGTTAAACTTGCTTCTGGAAAGGTTTTCCAAGCTGTTTCCCAGGACATCCTCATAGATGAAGTTATGGACTAAACAAGTGTATGGTGAAGTGGACTGAAATCTGTCAGAAGGGGTGTGATCAGCAGCATGAAATTCAGCCCAGGTGGAGGCCAGTCAGTAAGTTTTGTGGCCCAAAAGTTTTCCTGGAGCCAATACGGTTCAACTTCTTCATTAATAAACTGGGTGACTGAGCGCAGGTGTTCCCTCAGCATGTTTACACATGCTACAAAACAGGGAGGAGAGAGTGGTATATCAGAGGGTTGTGCTACCATCCAGATGGACCTCAACAGGCTGAAGAAATGGTCTGATGTGAACCCCATGAAGTTCAACGAAGTGTGAAGTCATGCACCCAGGAAAGAATAACCCCTCATAACCTGGATAGACTGTGGCTGACCAATAGAAAGCAGCTTTGTAGGAAAGGCCCTGTGGGTCCTGGTGAACATGAGACAAGAACACGCCCTTGCAAAAAAGGCAACTGCGTCATGGGCTGTGTTAGGCAGAGTGCTGCCAGCAGGTGAAGGATGTGATACTTGCCCTCTGCTCAGCTATGGAAAGACACATCTGGAGGACTTGGACCAGTTCTGAGCAATCTAGGACAAGAGAAACATGGTCATTCTAGGGTGAGTCCAGCCAAAGGCCACAAACTTGTCAAAGGAGCATGTGGCATATGAGGACAGATGGAGAGGGCTGGCTGGGACTGTTCAGCTGCAGAAGGGAAGGCTCAGGGGGATCTTCTCCATATGTACAAATACTTGAATGGAAGGGGTAAAGAAGACGGAGCTAGATTTGTCTCAGTGACAAGAGGCAATAGGCAGAAATTGAAATATAGGCAATTCCAATTAAATATAAGAAAACCCCCATTTTTTTCTGTGGGAATGGCCAAGCATTTTAACAGAGAGATTGTGGAGTTTCTGTCTTTGTAGATAACTTGGAACTTGCCTGGACCAGCCATGAGCAACCTGCTCTAGCTGAGCCTGCTCTGAGCAGGGTGTTGGTCCCCAGCAGTGCCTTCCCAACTCAACCATTCTGTCATTCTGTGGATAAATTGAAATAATAATTTAATGGAACTTATCTGTAAAGGATCCTGAAGGCAGCATACAGTTGACAGTAATTTTTCTGTGACTTGTTTTTGAGGGGACATTGCGTCTTGTGGTTGTTTTTTATCCAGAAAAAAAAGACTTAGCATGGTTTTATTCCATTATTGGTCTCATTTGGAATGTGTGTTATGCCATTTGAGGTATTGGGGCAGCTGTGCCTTGAGTATGCTGGCACTGAACACTTCAGATCCATCTCATTAGCTGTGGCAGTCACTTGATCAGATTATGGAAGTTCTGGCCATGAGCTTTGGGTGACTGTGAGTTGGCAGAAGCTTTACTCAGTGCTGATTAGCTGAGGAAGCCAATCAAAGTAAATGATGACAATTTTCTGACAGCCTCTTTTTCTTTTGTCACCATTCAGTTTATATAACCTGTGAAATGAAGCACTTACGGAGAATACAAATAGCTGTTACCACTCATTTACCCTCTAAGGGTTCATTCCCACTCAACCTTTCTTGCCAGCCTGTTCATTTAATTTCAGATTAAAACTTTGTGCTTCCTTCCATGTGGTTTCAGTATTGGAGAAGCTGCCTCTAAATCTTTTAAAACCAACCTCACTGATTACTTCAAAAGACTTCTAAAGTTTCTCCTTATATATTGTATCTGTTTGTATATTTATCATGACTTTGTCGTGTTCTTCTCCCTCCCTAAGTGTCTATACTAATCTCTTGAATCTTTTTTTATAGGTAACTGATAAGCTCCTTTTTTTGACCTTTAGCTTTTCCATTGTCTTAAAATAATGGCTAACTAAAAGTTATTTAAAAAATATAGCACAAGAAATACAAAATCAGAAGAATTACTATGTTCATAGAGGTATTTTTTTCAATATTAGACCATGGAAAAATATTTTTCACTGCTTGATAGTCTGTATTTTATTAAGGTTTTCTGATTTTTAGTTATTCTTGGGTTAGGTGGTTTGTTGTACCTTCAGTTTAAAGTAGCATGGAGGTTTTTTTATTAAATGGATGATATAAAGAGAGGGGGAGTTGGTGCAGTTTTGCCAAGAATCGTGAGATTAGATTGTTGAGGTTTGCTTAAAGATTAAGCTCACCTAGAAAGTACAGTAAGGATAGTGATAACATTTGCCTGAATAGTCATAATTGTTTCTTTAAATGCAATAAACACTGCTAGACATCAGAGATGTGGTAATAAGAATGAGGAAGACAAAAGGAAGCAAATTACAGTGTGCATGCTGAAGAAAATTCAACAGAAGTTGTAGAGTCTGATTATGTATTCACTGCATTGTCCTACAGCAACTGTAAACAAAGTCGTATTTGCAGAACATAAAATTTTGCTGGATTTCAGTTGCAGATGAGTCTGAGTTGGAGATGTTTGTGTCCCTTCTACCCCCAATATAGTCATCCCTCCCTAACCCCTCCATAAAAAGCAACCTAGAATCATACTGAAAAAAGCCCATCCTTGGTATTTGTTTGAAGTACAGTCATGGCAAAGTATTTTAGTGGTTTGCAAGGAGGAGGAGAAAGAATCAAAGAATTTTCCTGCCTATGTTGAAAGGAGAGATTTTTTGGTTGGATTATGAAATCTTTGGTTGTGAGAATAGATGCACTTTGATACTTGTTTAGTAAGGGATTTATGGTTGCTATGGGTCTTCTTGATGGAAGATATAGATAGATTCGTCTTCTTCAGAAGCAACTGAATCTTCTAAAATAATTGGGACCTTTTCATGTTGTTTGCCTTACCAGTGCAAGAAACAGTGTTATAGACAAGTTCCAAATAAATGTCACTAATCTTTAATAAATATAAAACACATAGCTGAAATATGACTTTTATACACATGTTAGTTTATGTATGGATCTTCCCCAAAAATGAAAAGTGGTCATTATAAGGAGAGAATATAGGGAACTGATTGTTACGTATGTATGTATGCAACTAGGGTATTAATCTTTCTAGCTTTAATTCATTAGCCATTTTGAACAAGTGATTCTTTTTTACGATGATATTCCGTATGTTTTGACTTCCAAATGCTTTTTTCTTCCAGCTAGTTGTCATTATTGCTATACTTATTTATGGTTTTGTTAGATTAACTCTACACCATCCTGATCTGAAGAGATGAATGGTCTGCATCATTTATTAGTCTGGTATAGTGCTTTTGGATTGTGAAATTGTTCAAGGACGCTTCCTCATGTGTTGTTGTGAAGTACCAACTTCTGTCCTTCTGCCTTCTGATAAATCGTTGCCTATATGAATGTGTGTCAGGACATAAAATAAAGCTAACTTAGATTTGGTGTATAGATTGCATCCTTACATCCACAATTTCCTGTTTTTAATTGTATTAGTCATTAATTTTTTTTTATGATGATGAGAGCATCTGCAGGTCCAGCTGAGATGATTTACTGGCGATACGTATTCACTAACAATTGTGGCTTTACACCAAAAGCACCAAAAGACAGACCAGTCAGCCTGTTGGTGTCCATAGGAACTGCTACTTGTTAGATGGTCTGGAAACCCCCCCGAATCTACCCAATCCCCCCTCCAAATCAGTCAAGCCTAGCAATATTTGAAAGACTAAATATGCATTTCAGTCCCCAAAGATAAGCAGGATTCTAAACACTACTATTTTTTGGGGGAAATTGCACATAAAGATGCCCAAATTGAGTTTTAGTTGTCAGACTGCAGACTTACAAATGTTAACCCTCTTAGTTATGTCACTTCAGCGCAGAATCGGAGGGCTTCCCGCTTCTATGGGCAGTACTTCATTACCTTCCACTGCAATTAAACTGTCTCCTGACCCTTAGGCTGCTTTGAGTACCTGATACTGTTTTGCCTACACACAGACAACTCACCTTCTTTGGAGTCCCCTCTGTGAAGCTTGAAGCCAAGCTAGTCTGTCTCTTCTTTATCTTTTTGAGAACATTGAACACTTTCATTTAGCCATCATCACACATCCTACATAAAGACAGATTTGAATTATCTTGTATAATCTCTAATTTATTCATTGCAGACTTTAATAATGAACTCAGTCGTGAGTCCATAAAAGGCAAATTACCTTTACCTTTGACTTTTAAAATTAATTTGGTGGTCCTTTGCATCCTATTTTTCAGCAAAATGCTAGTGGTGAAAGAGTTAAGTTTGCCTTTGTATTAAAAAAAAAAGTGAATCATGTATTCATCTGACCAGAGGTACACAGTACTGGAGACATTTGAAAATCTTACACAATTGCTGTAAAGTGTGAAGGATTTAATTGTAAGTTATGATATAGCTATTACACGTTTTCATTACTGGAATATTCAGTCCCTCTGAGAAGAGAGATGAACTGTGATCATAAACAGGTTAATTTAATCTGACCTGATTTCAGATGTGCCCCCTTATAGCTTTGAGTATAATAATTTTTCATTATATTTATCTTTTCAAAATCATTATCTGTAAGTCTCAATTATCCAAGTATTCAATTAGCTCTGTCAGTGTTTTTGGTAAGAAAAAAAAAGAAAAAAGGGCTTTAATCCGAAAGTCTAAGTGTGTATTCTGAATTTTGATGTTCTCTCACGTTCTTTTTGTAAACAGTACCTGCAGAGGAGACTGTGCCTCTGATGTGAGTCAGGTAGTAAAGCCACTCAGGAGTCCTGCCTACAATTCATGCGAAACACGTATCGTCAGACAAAGCATCTGACTATTTGGAAGGTGGTTCTGTAGTCTTGAGATTCCAGAGTGAATTAAAGTCTAGACTTCGTCATTTTTGCAGGCTGTTGAGAAGGGATAAATTACAAATCAGATATGCCCAAGATAGAACAGAGGTAATGCTGAAGCAAGGATGCTCTTCCTGGTTTGTGCATTGGGAAGAAAGCTGTAATAGCAGCAGCAGCAATAACAACAGCAGCAGTGGCAGCAGCGAGACCTTTCAGAAAGCTGGGTGTTGCAGTAGGCTGAGATTTAAAGATCCTGTTACGTCTCCGTCTTTCCTAAGTTCAGAATGGTTGATACAAACCTTCCACCACTTGTAGTGAAAGATGTATGTAAATGCAGAATTCACTTTGTAATAATTGGATGGTAAGGAAATAAAGACGTGCCTCCAGGGTTTTGTTGTTGTTTTTTTTCCTGATTTTTTTTTTTTTAAATCATCTGTAACAGAAGAGATTGATTTACCCAGAGAAAGTGAGTTTCATCTGTCTTCAAGATAACTTAAAAGGACAGTTTGGGAGCTGGAGAGTGGCTATTTTTCTACCTGTTTCCTTGCACCTGGGGCTGAAAATTGAGGAGAGATGGACAGTGTCTCAGAGGAGACAGGAGTGACTGAAGCCTGGTAAAAGCGTATGCTGATTGTTGCCTGCTGTCCTCTTCATGCAGTGCTGTGGGCTGGTGCACCGACGGCGAGTACGGGTTTCCTATGTAAGTTTTTGTTTGTGTTAGAATGCTAGCTTGTATGTTTAACTCCTGGTATATTACATGGTATGCTATGCCTCAAGCAGGTGTTTTAATGTATACCTGAGTGAACAACCAGAGCATTAAGTACCTATGAAATAAGTTTTTACAGCACAGAGGCATGAGGATTATTTTAACAGGTATGAGTTTCTTGTCATCTGTATTTTCAGAACTTGTTCATATCAAGAATATGTCTTGTTTCATAATAGTCTGCAGTGTTTAAAGACTGGAAGTCTGATCCTTCTGACTTCTGTATTTAAGTTGTGTATTTTTTCTTGCTAGTATCTTTGTTTAAGTGGAGACATTAGAAAAGGACCTCTCTATTTATCCATATATGATAACTGAAAATCTTTTAAAGTTATAAGCAATTGTAGACTGGCATAAAAAATATTTGAAAGACTCTGAGGAACATAAAAATCATCTTGTGAGGTAGTTCTTTTGAAAAAAAGCAGTAGCACAGTGACAGAAGCATGGCATGCAGATTTACAGGGTTTGTTTGCTTTCCAGAATAGAGTATTTCAATGCTCTGGTATGATAAGACTGCTCTATATTGCAAAATGGCTGTCTCTAATAAATTCCACAAGAAAGACCAGCACCAAAGCTTAAGTATTAGTAATGAAAAAGATTGGCCATTAGCTGAAATACGTCTGAACTATACTCAGCCAACGTATTAATGTCCTAATTAATTAATCTATGTTTTAACATTCCATTTTTGTTCTACTGTTGAATTGTCAGATAGATATGATAACAAACAGGAGGCTAAAATGATCTGGCTAAGCTGCAAATTGAAATTGCTAAATATTTGCAACAAGCAGCTTGTAGCTTGTTGAATGAGAAAAGAACAAATACATATCATGAGAAATAGTTTTGTTGTCAGGAACATTGTGTGTTTATCTGCATCACAGAAAGCTCTTTTACACAACACTGAAAAATATTACAGAACAAGCAAGGTCATAAATAACTGTGATCTAAATCAAAGTTGGTATAGGGGATTGGTGAAGAGAATAAAATTATTAAAAAGAAAGCAGATCTCTCCTTGAGAATATATTGCACAGATATAAACATTTAGACATGTGAGTGTGGTCATAGATGTTTTGTGAAGCTAATTCAACTTTGGATGTGTTTTGTTCTCACTGGTGCAACAGTTGATACTGTTTTGTAAGAAGAAGGCAGAAGCATGGAGGTTCAGATGAGATCTTTACTCAAGGTTAGAACTTAAATGGTACAGTACTTAGTATAAATTATGCAAAACCCAATGTGTAGTTGATTTTAACAATCAATTCAATATAAAATCAGAACTTGGACATTTATTATGTGGATACTTATTTGATGTATAGCTATTCCCACTGTTACGCAGAAATAGAAAAATGAATGCATTGGAAATGTTTCTTATTTGTTAGCTCTCTCATGCCAGTGGAGTTTAGGGCATATGAAAACAATGGTCCCTTGAAATGCATCAACTACCCTTTCGTTTCTCCTTCTTGTTGTTACTTCGCAGTGGTACCAACCAGTGTGAATAATATCTAGCCAGAATAAAATATTTCCTTGTTTGCAAAGTAAGTTTCACTGCCTTGAATGTCAGAATACTTGTTTGTGAACCACCAGGACAGGTACTCAGATTTAGTCTCAGATTAAACACAATAAAGTCCATGAACACCATAATTTTTTGGATGTTTATGGGTAATGGAGAGAAAGATGCTGAATGAATGTCTTATAAAGTACTAATGTTTGTATCTTACTTTGTGTAAAGGATATTGTGCCATGCTGCTGGGACTCATGGTTTTCTAAGTACCTCACTAACTGTTTGCAAAAAAAAATAAGTTTGCTCTCTCGCATGTCAGATATGTGAAATGGAGTTTGCCCTTGATCTTTTTTATCTGAACCCCATTACGTGAAAGATGACCGTGTTCTCAAATAACTGAATTTCAATGAAAATTCTCTCTATTGTTTGACTCCTTGATTATCCAAACCCGTTATTACTGAATTTTTTTGGTGCTCCCCATGGCATTGGGCTAAATGAGGTTGTACTATGCGATTCTTTTGGGAAGAAAACACTGAAATTAAAATGAGACAAGATATGACCCTTTTTATTAATGCCTGACTCACTGGGGAAAAACATCAGACTTTTATTCTGGGTTATTAGTTTACAGTCCTTAAGTTGCTTATGAACTGTCATGGTGAAAAATCCAGCTTAAAAGATGGGGTTTATAATTTTAGAGGAGTTTAAGATGTTATACTATATGTGTCCACAAATGAATGACCAAATCTTACTGACTCTTGTTTTGCAACCAATACAGCTCTTTGTGGTCCAGGTCCTAAAAACTGTGCAGATCTTAGGCATAATCAATCCCTTTGATGACCTTTTGGGTCATCAAAGGGATAAATGACTGCAATTAGTTATATGAACTGACATTGTTTCTTCAGAGAAGCAGCATTATTGGTGGAGAAGATGGTTGTATTCTTATGTTGTTCCTTTCTAAGATCTCCTGCAAGTTAGACTTTCATGCACAGAGATTAGTGGTGCATCTCTGTGCAGGAATAAAATTGAAGGGCTCGACAGATTACATCCATCTTTACTTCCTCTCTAGGTTTTGCTGCTATTGAGTGATGTGCAGATCACCTAATGTTAAGAACATGAAATCTGTCCCAGGTGTTCTCCCCAGGCCTTCCTGATCATTGACTCTTCCTTCAGCAAGGCATTGTGTACTGCCTACATCCCCTTCTTCTGAGAGTTTCTTTCTGTGGAGGGGTAATTGGGATGATACGGGGGCCATTTAATGCAATATTTAATATGGTATGGCTTATTCTACAGCTTCTAATGGTAGGATGTTTCTTAAGGGTATTATGACTGCATACTAATACTCAATTCCAGAAATAAAGACTGTTTTATTGGATATTTTGAAAGCAAAATCTGGAGATAATTCCAAATAACTTCTTTACCTTATTCATTTAGTCTTGTCTGAAGGAATCCGTCTGGGGCAGTGTGGAGGAACATCTGTGTGGTTTTCTTCCAGTGGACAATCTTATCTCGTTCTGGAATGCAGAATGTAAAACATTGGTACTAATCATTTGTTACCCAAAAAGTATTTTCACAATTACTCCTGCCAGCATTTCACAGAATATCTAAAAGCACTGATGGCTGAAGACTGATGAGTATATTTCAGCTTTCAGACTTTAGTCCCATTTATCCACCTGTTGATCCAGCCTTCAGGAGAAGCTGCAATCTGATGGAAGGCATTCAGAAATCTTGTACTGTCTTCAGCTTTCTTCTTTTCTCCCTGGAAATGAAAGTTGTTTGAACGCAGAGTCCAAGATATTTCTGGAGTCTACTTGTTTCTGAAGGGAGTTATTTGCTGTCAACCCTTTCGCCTGACTTTATATACTGTCTCCTCTTATTGCTTTGAGTGGTCTCATTTGCAATGGTTCAACATACTTGCTAAACTGGAAGAATTGCTTTTATAGCAACTCTAGAGTTGACCATGAACTTTTTTTATCCATGGCAAGTGAAAGCAATGGCAGGTATAGGAGGAGTCCCCATAGTTTCTTGAAGGATGGTAGACTTGGAAGTGACCTAATGCATAGCTGGAGGTCATCTATCAGAGCATGCAAGACAGGAAAATCCAAGCACATTGAACACATTAGTGTACTGCAAAGCAGAGTGTACTGCAGAGCTACCTGTCTTCTCAGGATGCAGGTGTGTTTGCAGAGTACATGTTTATTGAGACTCTTACAGCTGCACAAGAAGAAGGTGAGTGTAGCAGGAAGGCCATGGTATGATAAACTGGATAATCTAGGCAAGCCATAGGCTGGAATCTGTTGTAATTTTAATAACAGCTCAAAATCTTTAGTTCTCTGAATTTTATAACACTGTATTTAATAATTATTTAGTACTTAAAAAAATCATCTTTGTGACTTTTTGAATTTTTGCTTTTTTCGTTGTTGCTTTTTTAGTATTATCAAATTACTTTTTGCTTAGCTGAAAGGACTATTTTAGCCAATATTTTTTTTAAAGATTTTTCCCAGATATTTAACATCATGGAGATGATGTCTGGAAGGCAAATATTCATTTCTTTGACTCTAATGCTTAACAATGGACTATAACAATTCAATATTAACAAACAAAGAAACAAACCATTAAAATGCATTCCAAAACAATATAACCTTTATTTAAAGATTATTTGTGAAGCTTATGGTATGGCTTTCACTGTCTATTTTTGTTTAATATAACTAAGGACCTTGGTATGGTTTTGTTTCAAGATGCTTCTTTTCTAATGGTGGTGACTGTGATGGAAGAGCCTGCAGCAGTGAGCAAAATCCCGATGGCATGCTTTTTGTGCTTATATCTGGAGGGTATCTCAGACCTCCTAAAGGCACGTTTTCTTTTTGGTGTTGTTAGATTTGGACTAGGATTTCTTTGTCTGTTTCTCTTGAGACTGTAAACTTTTCCATCTATCACTTAATCGTATTTCTCAACAGACCATTCCATATCATAGCAGATAATGTCCTTCTCCCTGTTCCTTTCACTTTCTACCTCCCGATCTCTTCTTTATTGCTCATATATAGAGTTATTTTTTTACAGATATGGCTACTGTTTTCTTCTTCTCCACCATGCTTCATGGTTTTGACGTGCAGAAATCTTGCTTCACATTTGCAGACTTCTTTTCCTTCTGTTGATGTTAGTCCCTGCCTTGTGTTTTCCCTTCGTGGGACAGCACCTGCCAGGGCTATTTCTGTGACCCATAATACTCCCATGCCATCAAAACTAGCTTTGCATCTGCCCTGCTTCTTTTCTATATTGCTGCTGTTTTCAGTTTAAATGGAAGTTTGAGCTATTTGTAAGCAGAAGTTGCAGGCTAAGGAAGTTGTTGATGAACAGTTGTTATTATCAGGATTTACCTCCACAGTTGTTCTCTTTAAGAATTGTACGCAAAAAAACCAACATGCTGGATAGAAGAAAAGTACAAAGAAATTGTGGTTTTCTGATGATGCAAATTAAATTACATGTTTTAGCATAAGGACACTGCATTTACACCTTAAATAATTGGCTGGAGTAACACAAATTAGCCATTAATTTTTTTAAGTGACTAGACTGTCGTCAGTACTGGGTGAGTATGGCTGATGTAAAACTGTAAGGGGACAACTCATAATCATTGGATTTGGGGGATACTTTCTGTATTTCAAATAGCTATTGAAAGTTCTATTGCATTTTTACTCTATCCTGCTTTTCTAATATTTTGCTTTTGTTGTATGGGAATAAAACAGTAAGTGAATAAAGTGGAACAAGCTGGTGTGGCAATATTTAAAGAGCAGTATTTAAACCTCTGTGGGTCATTGTGCTCTGCCCGAATTAAAGGGAAATAAATCCCCTTTACCTGTATTTATTCTGCTACCTTTGGCTAACAGCCTATGTTCATTATGTTGGAGAGTATTCCTGAAGCTAAACTGTTTCAATTGCAGTTCCAATCATTCCAAGAGAAAATGTTGACATTCACTCCAATTATTTTGATTTTTCCTTTGTAGATATTAGGTGGTCATAATTTCTTAGTTTTGACTCCTGTGACTCCATTTCAATGATTACATTGTGTTTTACTAGCATAGAGTTTGGACTGCAAAGTCTCTGTTTAAAAAAAATGAAACGAGAATGTTTTCTTTGTCTCCTTTCTTTAAATTCTTTCTTATTGCTGTGTTCCCTAGGTACAAGCTTTGAATTTAATTAACTGGCAAAAGGGGATTCTTTTGAAAAACATTTTTACATTTAGGAGAATTAAATGGAGCATTTATAGCTCATTGTGCATTCTAAAGTAAAATTATATAACAATATGGCTGGTGGATAAAATATTGTGACAATACATGCAATAAGGGCCTGTTCTCTTTCATTTTATATGTAATGTAAGTGATTGAACAATAGATTTAAGGCATTTACAATTTCAAGTCAGCAGCAATATCACAGTTTTAATATACCGAAAGAAATAATTAGAGAACCCCATGTTGGTTATTTTCCTCTATCTTCATATTTCCACTGGTAATACTTCCACTAAGTGCTGGACTAGGGCATTATTTTGTTACCCGCTGCTAATTTGGGTGTATCAAAGTAGTAAAATTATTTGCATTGTTTCTGGTGAGTAAAGCTCAGACTTGTGAAACCAGTCTTCTTCCCTCATAACCTCCTTCTCCTATACCAGTAGCACCCTTAACTTTGATTTCATGCATATAATCTCAGAGTTTTCTGAGGCTGTATTTTAAATATGTTGTTCTTAAAAACATTACGTTTTCTGAAACTTTGCTCATTTGGTAGAAGAAAGGAGAAAAACATTTTTTTGGCCTTTTATTCGTTTGGGGTTTTTTTGTGTTCTGTCCTGACTATCTTTTTTCCCTTCAACATTTACTTTTCTTTCTGCTCTTCTTAAGTTCAATGTCTTTAGGTATAATGCTTACTGACCTCAATGGTGGAGGAAATATATAGGTATTCTTGGCAGTTTTAATACATTTTCTGATGAGTTGGCATTCTGTAACAATTTTATGAGACTGTGAAGTCATGATAAATTAACTGGCTGTCTTATAATAGTAATTGAGTCTCCTGATTTCTCTGAGGAACTTTTTGCCATGTTCAATGTCTTTCCTACTATATTTATACTAAACCAGAGTGGCAAAATTAATAACTTATTAAAAGGGATATGAGAGGAAAATACAAAATATTTCTAGATTTGAATTGCAAAGATAGATTTGGTGTAGCGAGAGTGCTACAATGAACATAAAGTCTTCTGAAAAAAAGTCTTGCAATATTTCGGATGTGGTTAAATATCTCCTTTTGTCAGGAATGTTGAAGGAAAGGGAGTTTTTGCTAGTGAAAAAAAGAACAAACCGAGACAGTCAAGGTCAAGATCAACAAAGAGGCCAAATAGGATTACTGGAACAAAATCAGTTCTTTGCTTCACCCTAAAAGAGCCAAAACAACCCATTTTGTTTAAGTATGGGCTAACGTGCCTTTTATGTTGCAGAAAAAGCAGCTTTGAGCTTTTGTGGAGACCTTAAAAAGTTTTGCTAGTCGAGGTGAGACAAAATTAAATTAGGGCTGAGAGTCAAGGAAGTGTTTTTGGTTTGCGTTGGTTTCAATATTTAATTTAGACCTCTGTAAACTTAGTGTAGTGCTGTTTTAAATGTTATTCCTAGTCACACCTACTTTAACACTCTTTGTGAGTCCAGTGTTGCCAGAACCATCCAGGATGTAGATGTTGATAGCTGTGATGGTTAAAACGTTATTTTTTCTGTCCAGTTCAACCAAACATGCATTGCTGCGAGAAACAGATTATTCGTGGAACTGTGAAAGCAGGTAGTAAGCCCTTTGTACTGATCATGCTGTATTGATGGTTTATGCCTATTCTTTACTTAAAAATAGCTAGTCATCAGGGACAAGTAGTTTTTACACCTTGTTCCTCTAGATGGAACCCCTCTGCTGCTTCACTTGGCTGAAATACTGTTTAACAGCTGAAGAAACCACTGCAGCATATACTTGCAATCATGCACCTACAGTCAAGTGCACACGTGCCTAGAAGCATACTGTGTGGAATTAGAGGCATGATGTGAAAGAAGGAATGCTTCTAGGTTTTGTGTTGCTTCTGCAAATAAATAATCTGAAGGTAGCGTTTGTAATCTTTGATATGTTAGAGCAGTAAAAAATATCTTTATGTGAATAGTGACCTACTTATTCTACATCTGGTGAAACACAGTAAGATGCTTCACCTCATCCCTCTTCTCTCTAAAGTTTATTTCAGAGTTTATAACCAGACTTAGCAGTAACACCTTCACATTTTATGTTCCTTTCTGTTTATGAAGCTTGGTCTGTTAATACCAGACATTGATATCTCTGTTCTCAGTGCAAACATCTTGCTTCATTTATTGCTTCTCTATTTCCATTTATTTTTTTTCCAGAAACTATCCCAGTTGAAATAGCTTTCCTTTTCTTTACTAGTGGTCTTCCCAAGTTTTGTGATTATGTGGTGTTTCTTTCAGTACATTGTGAATAAAAATTTTTGAAGGTTTCTCTGGTTCTTCCGGACTTGGAAATAAATGAGTCTGTTCAACTCTTATCTTCGCAGTTGTAAATATGAGCTGAATGTATTACATAATGTACTCCTCATGTTATTTTTATTGAATTAATCTGCGAGCCACAGATTTTACTGAAACTGGATATTTTGCGATATTGAAGAGCAACATTTACGGCAAGGCTTTGCCCACTGCAGGCCATGTAAAAGATTCAGAAGACAAACAAGTTTGATTAATTATCTGCCTAATCAGTGTAAAGCATAGTAAAATGTTGTCCGAAAGCCAAGAAAGAAAAAATGGTGTGGTATGGTTAATCTCATTATTTTGTGTACGCTTTTTCATCCAGAATATTGAAAATGTGCTGAAATAACATGGCCCTACACAAAACTAGCACCAGAAAATAATTGGAAGGAAAGGCATAGTCTGTACAATTGCTTGAAGACTGTATCCGTTGATTGATTCTACCTTATCTGTCTTGTGAGTAAAAAGAAATATGGCAAAGGATTATTATCTATTTTGTAGACTCCCTATTACAGCATAATAATGTTAAAATAACAAATGATGAAACATTGTTACTAAGCAATAGATTTTTAGAGAAGAAAAATACTGTTTAGCAGTTATGATGTCAGGACAATTCTTGTATCTTGAATTTTCCAGCTTCTGGTAAAACATACCTGAGGTACGCCAATATTCATTTATCATTATATTTGCAGAATTTATCTGCAAAAGTCCAAATGCAAGGCTAGATATGAGTTTAATTTAGATTGTATTTGTCTGTAATAATAAACTATTCAAACTAGAAGAATTACAGAAAGGATAAAGAGAAATTAAGAGGATGCCAAAGAAAATAATTCAATAGACCTGAAGGAGGTGTGCCATGTGTACAGAAAAACTGGATGGAGAGGGGTCGCATACATGGATGTGTTAGTTTCTTATGGAGGAAATGTTTAATGTTATTATGAACTAGTGGACATATGCCATTAAAGATATAAGTATATATCTGCAAACATAGTAACATAATTCAAGTAATATGGACAGCTGAATTTTTACAGCTTTAATAAATCTATGTTATCCTTTAAACCTATTTATATTTTTTTATAGTAATAGTCAATCTATACACGGACTAACGTATTTGTTTCAGTTAAGTACAGATTACAGATGTTACTCTGATTGAGGCAAAGAAATGTTCATTAAACCAGGCAAGTACTTGAAATGATACCTGGCCTAAGAAGGAAATATTTGTGTCTCTGAGGAAACAAACCAATGTTTATTTTGACAAGAAGAATGACCGTAGTTTTGTAAATCAGGAGGAAACAAGACTCAGTGACAAACATTGAGGGGTCTTTCAATAATCAGATTAGTTATAAAATGGTACGTACTTCATCAAAACCAGGTGCTTAGTGAGGGTTGCAGCCTGAGGGTTAAGAGATGCAGAAGAAGGAAAAGGCTGTAGATACACAGTCTGTGGAAAGTTTTCTGTGGAAGGGTTTAGCTGCTTCACTTTCATCTTCATAAAAATTTTTAACTGTTGACTGCTTTGAAAGTTGTAAGGAAATATTTGTTTTCATCTTGAGCTGGCTTGCATTAGATGTTGATAAGTTCCTCGGTAATAACATGCCTCATTGAAGCCTATAGTGAGTCAAACATCCCTATGCATCCACTGATGTATTAAGTGTTCTGTTTTTCCAGTGCACCCTCCAGAGTGTCTAATAAGATTTGCCCTGGAAAAAGGTGTCCCAGGCTCAGGCAAGTCTATGTCTCAAGTGTTTCCAAGTCGCTGGTGGGAACTGAGACAGCGATGTTTGAACAGGTTTCCGGTAAGCTTGCCAAAAAAGCAGTTTAAAGCTATTTTCCATTTTATACTCTATGGTGATACACTCTCCCATCCATATGGGAGAAAAAACCCCAAAAAAACCCCAAAACCCAAAACCAAAAAAAAAACCCAAAAACACTAAACTTCAAAGGAAAGGTAGAGGATTGCACATCAAATCTCTCTCGGTCCAAAGTCCAGCGACCTGGCTCGGCCTCACCATTGCCAAGCTCTTGCTTGCTAGCCATGAACACAGGAGTTTGCATGGGGGACCCTTCCTCGAGGCATGCATTTGCAGATGTGGTGTTTAGACCAAATATTCCCTCCTTATTTTATACTAATTTTTGAAATTGCTTTGGATTCAAAGAGATATGGCATGATCTCATAAGGTTTTTGTGCTAGTACTGGTATATATGGTTAAAGACTTGACCCCAGTCATAGCTATGTTATTAAGCTGGATGAATTGATCCTTGTAAATTTTAAAGAAAAATGCGAAAGTGCTGCAGATAATATCTTCGTAAATGACCTGGGTGCAGGACTCGAGGGTTTGCTAACCAAATTCGCCTATGACATGAAACTGGGGGGACCTATTGGCACTCTTGAGGGCAAAGAAGCCCTGCAGAGGGTTCTAGACAAATTGGAGACCAGGGCAGTTGCCAGCCACATGAAGTTTAACAAGAGCAAGTGCTGGGTTTGGCACCTGGGACACAGCAACACTGGATGTCCATACAGATAGGGGAGTGTGAGGCTGGAGAGCATCCCTGGGGAAGGGGACCTGAGGGTTCTGGTCGACAGCAAGTTGAACGTGAGTTAACAGTGTGCCCTGGCAACCAAGAGGGCCAACCAGGTCCTGGGGTCTATCACAGCATTGCCAGCCGGTCAAGGGAGGTGATTGTCCCGCTCTTCTCTGCACTGGTGAGGTCCCACCTTGAGCACTGTGTGCAGTTTTGGGAGCTGCAGTATAAAAAGGATATCAAGCTACTGGAGAGTGGTCAGAAGAGACCACAAAGCTGGTGAAGTTTCTCGAGGGGAAGCGGTATGAAGAGAGGCTGAAGTCACTTGGTCTGTTCAGCACGGAGAAGAGTGAGGAAGGTCCTCATAGCAGTTTACTGCTTCCTCAGAAGGGAAGGAGGAGATGCAGGCACTGATCTCTTCTCTCTGGTAACCAATGATAGGACCCGAGGGAATGGCACGAAGATATGCCAGGGAAGATTTAGATTGGATATTAGGAAAAGGTTCTTCACTCAGAGGGTGATGGAGCACTGGAACAGGCTCCCCAAGGAAGCAGTCATGGTGTTGAAGCCTTACGATATTAAAAAATTGAATATTGTCACTTAACAATATTCAAGTGACTCGATTCAAAGGAAATCTCTCTCTGCCTTCATGGGCAAAGTTTACTCACAGTGACAGTTGTTGTGAGGCTCTGTCAGAGGAACGAATAGAAATGCTTTTTATATCCTTTGACAAATGGCATAATTATAAGCAGAAAAAAAACCCCACAAATCTTTGTTTTCCTAGATATTGTAAAAGTACAAAAGGAATAGTGTAGATATTTTGAATTAGAAAAGTCATATTTACTCTAGAAAAATACACTTAGAGTGCATAGATGGTAGATAACACAGAAAAGTCAGTTTGTGGCTATTGCGGTAAAAAAAGTTGTTCAAGAACAGTTCAACCGGCTGGAAATAAAAATTTTGTAAAACTGCCAAGGTCAGTAAGACCCAAAGCGATTTGCTGATTAAATGATGGTCACGTGTTTGTGTGCCTGTGGGTTGTATTTAATCTCTGTACTTTCATGCTGCAATATTGAAAGCACACTAAAAAAAGGACAAATTAGATCACAAAATAAAACTTCCATTTGCAGTCATTTCTTTAGAATCTGTATTCTTTTTTTGTGTCTGTACTTGACAGGTTTCTGGGGTGCTCTCCAAATACAAAGTTGTGTGAATCTCAAATTGAAAGAAACGTCTCTGTCAATTTGTCATCTGATAAAATGTCGATCTCTGATTTAGAAGGTGTAAAAGTAATTTACTTTAGTTTTTCTTTTAAAATAAATTATTACATTGTGTTTCCTTGATTTGATGTCGATAATTATTCATATAAGCAACTAAATTATTGAAGTAAATACAAAACTCTTGCCATGATCTCCACAGATTAATTTTTTTAGTTTGAACTTCAGAGATTTTTCAGTGTACTTCCCAGACTGAATAGGTACAATGTGGTGATGTGATCATGACACTACAGATCAGCTTATCCAGTCAGGAGAGTTAGCCAGCGACAGTGAATATTAGGACGCAGGAAAAATTGATTTTAAGAAATTCCCTCTTCTAAGACTTGAGGATTGTTTACATTTCCCAATAAGAACGAGGATGAGAAGGGAAAAATGTGCCATTCATTCTCTGCTCAAAAGCATAAAGTCTCTTGACCATGGCAAGTGAATTAGATGAATTTGAGGCCTTTATGAGGGAATTGTAATGGAATGTTTCACCAAAAACTGTGTCTGAATCTAGTTTCACCAAAACTAGATTCAGACACAACAAGCTGGAAAAGGTATGGCCAGGGCTGTTTTTATCCACCAAGCCTGATTCTCCTGGTTCAGTTTCAGCTTGTTGCGGCATGACATCTGTAGTAGCCTACCAGCAGGGACCTTGGCGGTACTGAGCTGAGCATGTAGGAGCCCGTGGGCACCCACTGCACAAGGTAAATCGCTCTCCAAACATGCATCACTCTAGAGTCTTGGAGATCAATACAAATATCAGGGCTCACAAGTTTTGCTAAAATGAAATTTCGAGACTTTGCTATTGGCTGTGCTTTGCTGTGGAAGAGGATACCTGAGGCCATCACAGCTGAGGTTGTTGCCTGCCTTATGTCCTGCACTGAGGCAGGACATGGTCTTCTCTGTGCAGGAGGAGGAGACTGGAGGGGTGTCACCTCTTCACCAGCCTAAATTTAAGATATATTGCAGCCCCAGTGTTACATGATGTGGATCGTGTTGAGATAGAGTTGACGGTCTTAAGTTATGGAGTTTATAAGAAACTGTCACAATTTTTCTTCACATAAATGCTTTCAGTTTGAAGAGGTGATCTGTCCCACTGGCTCTGCTCTCAGCTCAGGAGCCACTCTCTGACAACACCTACAACTCAACACCCCTCTTACCAGGCACCATAAATTGCTGGTCATTGTTCTGCTATCATTCTCCCTATCGCTTTCATCCATCAGTGACCAAGATGTGCTGCTAAGCTCACTCTGCTGCTGGAACATTTAATTCCATGCATAAAGTTGATGTAATTTGTGGCCTTTTTCCAGGTCAAAGCTATTGATTATATTGGATTGTGTTGGGCAGCTCTGCAGGATAATCTGTATATGTAATACATAAATATTGCCTGGACAAGCCAAACTTTATTTAATTGCCTTTTCTTTGTCATATATTTCTGCCTTTTCTTCTCAGAGCCTCTTGTTGACCTAAAGTACAAAGGTACTATAAAACCAGAGCCAGGTGTTTTCCCTTATCTGTCCTGGACTGGTTGCTCACACCATACTTCTTATTTTCCCTACGCGTAGTTGCTAAAACACGAGAAGCAGAGAATCAGATCCAACATATCATTTTGTTTATAGTGAATATAAATAGACATGAGAAAGGTGAGATCAAAAAAAAGGCCGTACAAGCCAGTATCTTTCTTGATGCACAGTCTTCGAGATGGCAAATGTTGTCATCTTGGTTTTTAAGTGCATGTTTCAGAGCATTTTTGTTTTGAAATCCGTGCTTTGCTGTATGTTTCTTGTCCTTCAGGAATGATGTTACATGGTAGAACGGATTCTAATTGGTACTGGCTTTTCACTGATGATTTAATTGATTAAAACACAATATTGTGTGAGTTTAAAATGAAGCTGTCTTTCTGAAAGACTTGCACAGTTCTGGTAGTGATTTTGACTGTCACTGCTCTGAAATTCATTGCACATATTTAGCAATTTGGGCGTGAGGTGCTTGATGATGTTGTCTAACAGCAGAGAAGAAAATCCTACCAATGATAGGAAGGTTGAATTCGCCTACGTTGTATCTAACACAAAAAATCCAAAATAAAAGAATTAAACATTGAATAAATTCAGCATCCTATCCTCTTCAAACATTGAATGTTTAACTGAAAGTTTTATATTTTCTGTTATTGTTGTAGTCTAGGGTATTTGGTTTTTCAGTCAGTGAATTTTAAATAAATGCGAGAGATGGCCACAGGAAAATATTATCATTTCATGATGTATTCAATTAGGGTTAGAAGTAAAGACAAACATTTTTGTTTTCCTAAGCACCTTTATAGTCTTTAATGGATTTGCGTACGGGTGTGCAATGTTCCAGTTATTTTGTTATATAAAATATTGTAAACGAGTCACCCCAGATTCTTTTGTGTGAGTGTTCCGAAGAAACAGTTGGGGTAGTCATAAGACAAAGAAAAGAAAAATAAGAAGGAAAATATTCAAGTCATTATGTCAGTAAGGCATAGCAAAGGATATTGACAAACTATTCAAATGAATAAATGCAGTGAAATGCATTTATTTCATGTAAGTATATTTGGATAAGATATGCATGCAAATTGGTTGGAGTAGTAGATTACATAGTGTACTTGCTGTACTTGTGTTTCCTTTATGTAAGAATGGCACAAAACTTTTCAGGAATGTAGAAAAGATTGGTTTTTTAAAAAGTCATAGATACTGGAATTCCTATTGCTCACCAAGGCTTGAGGAATTTTATTTTATCAGAATATTCTTAGGATTTATATATTACTGCAGTAATTGATAACTTTTGCTATGTGTGGTACATTTTCTTCTTTTACAGTAAAAACTTAATTTGGCTTACTATTGATTATTGATTGATGCTTTTAATGTTTTTCTTTGTAATTTTAAATACAATTTAGTATGTGGCACTCACCAAGTATTAAATCTTATTCTTTGAGTGTTTTTCGTGTTTCCATTATTATTTATGTGCACTGAAATACCACTGAAATATTACATTTACATATTCTTTGAGCTTTCCATTGCTGTGAGCATGCCATTAATTTTCTACTTATAAATATCCAATGTGAACTTTTCAGTAATCTCTGAAGTATCATGCAGAAGGCTGTAAAAATCATAGATACTTCATATTCCATTTCTTTTGATGAACCTCTTTTTTACGCTTTTCTGCATTATTATGAAATCTTTATGTTTGTGCTTTATATTACTGAATAGGACAGCTAAGGAAAGACGTTTGTTGTCCTAGCTGCCTTAGAATCTAGCTACTGGAAACAGATACTGCATGTTATTAATATCCATAGAATTTCTTTCTGTTCTGAGAAACATAATCAGTGAGTCAGCTGCAGTATCTCAAACGATGTATTTTGTAAATACAAATGATGATTATAACCTTATGAGACCTGCTGCAGAATTATTTTTAAATCAAACTATGAGTTATTTGATTATTTTTTGGTTTCACAAATTTGTAGTTAGGGGAATTCTGGCTCTTTGTAAATCCATCCCATTTTCTTCCTTGCCTGCTGGACTACTTGGCATGGCAGCAGCCATCTTGCCTTGCTACACGATTTCTCCTTTCGTCCCATACATATTGGCTCTGAAATTGTACATCTTGGAGGATTTCTGTGGCCGTGGTCTCTATTCCAGGGTAGTTTTTAGAATTAATTTAGAGGAAATAAACTGATACTTTGAGAAACACTAGTTACAAGTGTGATTTAGAATATGCTTTGGGGGCCTGCCTAGAGCTGACAAAAATAACAGTGTTGCTGGGGGTCAGAAAAGAACGGAGGGGAGGCTGGGAACCGGGCTGTGCAGTCACAAGTCATTTGGTGGCAGGGAAAACATGACTACCAAGATGCAGAGCTGGCAGGGACAGCAGGAGGAGGGAACAGTGCCGAAGTTGCAGTACCTTTCTGATATCAGTAAGCAGACGATCCTGTGCCTCACCCTTTTTGAGGGCCTGGCCTATGTAAAGAATAACAGTTATGGTTTGGCAGCCCATGCCATTTTCTCCTGTGTTACGTGTACAAAGACAATTCTTTAATGATCTTCATTAAGCAGTGCAGCCTTCTATAATGTTAATCTAATTGCTTTGCAGCATTTAATGAGCATATTTACAACATGTCTTTGCAAGTTTATGTTATTATTTCTGTTTTATATCTAAGTAGCAGACGGGTTAATTCAAGTGTCTGCTTATTTTGAGGAGCCAAATTGAAATGACTCTGGCAACATGCATCTCTTTCAGCCACAGCTCTGAACTGAGGATAGTTGTGGGCAGTACTGTGAAGCTTGTTGCAACCAAATAATTCCATGCATTCATATGGTTTTGTTTATGGTGGTGATGGTGCTAGGACTTCCATTAAAACTGATAAAAAAAAATAAAAAAGGCAACCTGTGCATTATAAACTGTTGAGATTTGGAAGTCAGTTATTTGGAAGCTGAACCCTACAATTGTGTGTATACACTGCAAATGTGGTATTTAAAGACCAAGAACCACATTCTTTTTTTACCTAAAATGACAGCTATATTCATAATTGGATGGCTGATACTGAGAAAAAAAGAGAAAAATCCATTTTCTTGATCTGAGGCATCACTTTGTTGATGAAGCGGGAGCTCAGTAATGGAATGTAGGACAGGAAGTGAAAGGATAATTTTATGAATAAAGCGGAAATGGATTTGGTGCTGTCTGGCTCTTGGCAGGGCTGGAGAACTTGCTTCAATCAGAAAGTCAGATCACTCTGTAACTGTCTTGTCTACCAACATTTGGGAATACCTGGCTTAAAACAACTCCGTGATCTCAAAATGGAAGTGATCAAGATTTATTTGCAGAACTGCTGAGTATGCAGTACAGCAGAAGTCCACAAGTGTGCTCTATATAAAGTATTACAGAATGTTGAATTCTTGGAAGGATCATAGAATCCTAGAATTATCTGGTTGGAAAAGACCTCTGAGATCATCAAATTCAACCATACCTGTCCGCTTACTAAACTTGTCTTCCTGCCTTTTAAACATCGGGGATGGTGACTCAACCACCTCCCTGGGCAACCTGTTCCAATGCCTGACTACCATTTCAGTGAAGAAATTTTTCCTAATGTCTAATCTGAACCTCCCCTGGAACAACTTTGGGCCGTTTCCTTTTGTATCATCTGTCACTTGCGAGAAGAGACCAGAACTCATCTCGCCACAGCCTCCTTTCAGGCAGCTATAGACAGTGATGAGGTCTCCCCTCAGCCTCCTCTTCTCCAGGGTAAACAAGCCCAGTTCCCTCACTTGCTCCTCACAGGACTTGTTCTCCAGCCCCTTCACCAGTCTTGTTGCTCTTCTCTGGATGCACCCCAACACCTCAACATCCTTCTTGTAGTGAGGGGCCCAGAAATGAACACAGTACTTGAGGTGTGGCTTCACCAGTGGTGTGTACAGCGGCACAGTCACCTCCCTGGTCCTGCTGGCCACACTGCTTCTGATATAGGCCAAGATGCCATTGACCTTCTTGGCCACCTGGGCACACTGCTGGCTCATATTCAGCTGGTTGTCAACCAACACCCCCAGGTCCTTCTCTGCCAGACAGCTCTCCAGCCATTCTTCCCCAAGCCTGTAACGTGGCATGGGGTTGTTGTGTCCCAGGTGCAGGACTCGGCACTTGGTCCTGTTGAAGCTCATCCCATTGGTCAGACCAGAACCCTCTCAGACTAGAGTGCTTGTTAACTAATGGTTACTTTCCATCTGGAATTGATTTTATGGCTATCAAATAAAAAGAACAAAAAAAACCCAGTAGCATCTTCCCTCAGAGACATCTTCTGAAAATGTGTTTATCAAAGATGGAAAAATTGTCGGATGTTGCAATGGTTATACAAGAAACGCAGTCTCAGAAAGGAGATGATGCATGATGAACATGTGCAGAATGTGTCTGTCATTTTAGGTTTATCACTCAGCATTATTCATCTGATGAGTACCTTCTGTTTTCTGCAATGACATCTGTGTCCTCAGGAATTAAAGATTCTACCATAGGACCTACATATAATGGGACTAATTTCTAGAATTTCTAGTCATGTTAGCATCTAAATTTTCAACTTCTATTGTTTTTTAATTAATTTTTTTTGAGTAGGAATTTTTAGTGCGTCCTCTTGGCACAAAATTAGTTACTTTAAGTAAAATTCAGTATTTCTAAATCATTCTGTGTGAGGGACTGAATTTAGTTCATTTTACTTGAGCACATGTCTGGTAAGCCACATGCAGCTGCTGCTCTGAAATTGTGTGAACTGAGTTAATATTAAGAAGAGGGAGAAAACTCAAATCCCAGCTGTTTTCCATCTTGTTTCTATGGGACCAAATTTATGTTTATTAGTACAGTGTATAGGGTCAGATCCGAGCTGATCTGTTCTACACCAGAGACAGTACTACTATAGGATACCTTTGTGCTAGGTACTAACATAACAAACTCTATACTTGCATCCTCTAACTTTCAGAATGGAATAAAGTCATTAATTTCTCTGCAAATTATTTTCTATTCTTTAATATGTCTAGACACAGTTTATTTGGAACAGAACTTCTTAACATCTCACTGAAAATCTTGTACTTCTAATTGTTTCACTGCAGAAAGTTGCTGCTCTGCAGTACGGATGTCTATCCAGTCAGATACCCTTTTACTTCACCTGTACAAATACTAGAATTTGAACTTCAGCACACTTATTGAAGGTTTTATTTGAGCCTAAATCACTTAGAAATTGAGTATAGCTTTGCAGATAGTTGTTCCAGAGGACGCTATTGCCCTCATGCTGTGGGGCCTGGACGAGAGTCTGGTATGTGGTGTGTGTTACAATGGGCACTTACAGTATCTTGTCCATACCTAAGTAATGACAACATACATCCATAAATTTTACTTAGGCTTCTGAAAAAGATGTGCTGGCTTTGTGCTGTACAGATGGTACATTTACACCACGTTTCTAAGCTGGCATCTAAATGAACTCACTAACTCAGATTGTTTCTTTGGGCATACATGTATGGTATGATACCTTAAAACCATAGAAACTGTGAAAATTCAGTATGAAGGCACTTTCCTTTAGCGTTTTGGGAAACCCAGAAATTTTTAACTTTTGATCTATTTACATGTAGTTGTATTAAGTAGAATTGAGATTACTGCAGTGGCAGCTGTCTTTTATGTTACATAGCTGTAAGTTAAAGTGTTTTTTGGTTTATGTACACTGAATTGTGCCATTTTTCCTTTTCCTAGGACTAAAATGGGGTTTGTACTCTACAGGCCTCCATCTTTACAGGAACTGGGTGTAGGCAGACTTTTCTCAGCCTAGTTCCTTTATCATTTATATATTGTCTGTACTGCAAATTCAGCAAAGATTGCCGAAGAACACTGGATACAGACTGTTCAAGGGGCTTCAGGTTGCTCAAGCTGACATCAGTTTACTAGTTTCAGTCCCTTGGAACTAGAAGAATTACAGAGAATAATGACATAATAATGAAACAAGTGCTGACTGTTTAATATATCTGTTTGATTCTCAATCAGTGGAACGCACTGAAGATATTTTTCCATATTAAGAAGTAACTTGTTTCAGAACAGCATTGAAATCTCCTTTGTACTTATTTCTGTAATTTTCATCTCTTTTGTTCCTGCCAGAACTAATGCTTTTAGTGGGCTTTATTTTATATTATTACTTGAATGCGTCTTATCATCTTACAGTCAAAAAGATAGTCAGATAGAGGGGAATAATAAAATGACATCTAAGTGTGGGGGAATTCTGTTGTGATATTTGCCTGTGTTATATATGTGTCAATAAGTATACATGCATACTATAAATACTGTATATAAGAGATACTTTGTCACTATAAAAAAAGAATGTGTTAGCAGTTTCCTACTGCTAACAAAACCAAATGTGAGATAAAACAGTATTTTCATCTTACACAAGTAATTCATAGTTTATCAGTGATCTGTTCCAATGGTATTAAGAGAAAGTACAGAGATCTATAGGACACAGTTATTCAAACTGTAGACACTCTTTTCTCTTTAGTGAAGAGTCCATATTAGTTTAGAAATGTTTCAATAGAAATTACTAGATAAAAATACCATAGTCTTGATTGGTATCAAAATCAAATCCCATGCATTTACATATACGCTTCTAACAGGAACAAAAGCACAACCTAAAAAGCTTTTGCTGATTATGTGTCACTGATGAATGGAAGCAGTTCCAATCAGTAAATAGCGCTGAAGTGTTCAACACTGGCTTGTAGTTTATTGTCTCCGGACAGATTTAACTCACAGGCTTTGTTCTATGGCATTTTATGCCTGGAAGAATGTTGCTTGCACATTGCAAGCATTCCAACAGTGGCTTATGCATTTTTTAATTTTTATTTGAAGGGAAAGGCCTTTATTTGGCCATCTTGATTACACTGCTACCTCAGAATTTTTACTCTTCCTGCCTTTTGATGTCGGTTTTTAAATTTATAGTTTCTTTCTCAAGACAAAGAATATTTTTCTTTTCTGTATAAAAAGATAACACATCATCATTACGAAGTATTTCTGTGATTAAGAGTCAACCAGAAGCATTTCCTCTGACTAGTTTCAGTCAGCATTTGACGTATCAGATATTTTAATGAACATTCTCTCGGTAATGCAGCGGCTCATCCCGACAGGGCAAAATCATCTTAAGGGAACTGCATGAATACTGAGCTTCTGTTTGCCATTGTGCATCTGTTAACCTGCTATTTATGAGTGACTGATTAATGTCTTGCTGGCAAGTGATTTTGTGGTCAGCATGAACAAAAAAGAGGACAACAGGTATCTTTGATACCCGATGCATGTAAACATGAATACAAGAAGAATGTCCTTCACTGGTGAAAATCAATGCGAGAGTTGTTCTGAAATTGAGTAAGGTTATTCCTTATGTCATATGAGAGAACAGTTGTAAGATTTTGGAGAGTCTCTGTTATCCAGACATACTACATAATGTAGCAAGATAGATACAGTCGTGCATATACCTATATGTGAATCTTCAAATTTTCCTACCTGACTTGGTTATGCAATTAACAGAAAAAAGGATGTACATGAGCTTGTATTTTGACTCGCTGAACGTCGTCTTCCCTGGAATGCGTATTGACCTGAGATTTATACAATCTAAGTCCTGATGTAAGGCTTCCAACATACAGTAGTACAGTGTTTAAAATTTTTGTTCTGAGATATCCAAGGTGTTCTGTATCTCAATGCATAATTGAAAAGGCTCGAAACTTTTTTCTTTTTCCGATCTAGAAAATAGTTAATACTTGCATTCTTTGTAATGTATATTTTCAGAAGTGAATTACAATTTCCTTAACTCTGGCAGGATTTCTGCCTACTGAGTTATATTTGAACATTAAAGTATAATATTTCTGTTTATTGTAAACAAAAGCCCTACTTTTAAACTACCCTGTCATTCATACTGTCTCAGATAGATGGTTCTGCTTCAACAGCTGCTAGAGTTTATCAGCTGCTAATTTCCCAGATATAAAACAAAGTCTACAGATTCTTCTAGTTAAAGATGCTGATGAACCAGTAGTGGAAAGTGCTTCAGCTCCATGAGACTGGGTGGAGCCGTTAAAAATAGGAGTATCTATTAAATCCCATTTGCATACAAGCCTTCATTCTAGCATATACAAAGCAGAGTGTACTAAACTTGTTCTAGTTATCTTCAATATGAACTTCAGATCTGTGAAAGACTGTAATTATTTTGAAATCAGATGGCTATTTCCACTGGAAAATGCATGTATTTTGCTTTTCTGTCTGTCTCAATTAGGGTAAAGGCTTTCTAGACTTTTTTTTAACAAAATGAAAAGGTTATGCTGCCCTCTTGGAAAAGACCTTAATGTTACTTTACTACCCGCAAACAAATGCTGGGCTGTCTACAAATTGAATTTGTGGAATCATGAACTCATTGCATTTATACAAATACATTAAATAATGAGTGTAAAGTGACAGATGATGCTTGGAGCATAATCTAGGTCTGTATCGTGAGTAGATAATAATATTAAGTTATTATTTAGGAAGTCCTAGAAAAATATTATGTTTTAATGCAAACTGCATCTATGTGACTGTGTGTCATATTCACAGTGTCTAACAGCTGGCCTTAACTGAATTTTCTACCATTTTATTGTTGTTTATCATCTCACCTCCTTATACGTTCTGTTCCATTAATCTCCTTTTGTATTTCTTTTTTTCTTCTTTTCAAGGTTCAATACCACAGTTTTATGATGGCACTATAATTTTATAATTTGTCATACTTTTTTAATTGATCATTTATGTTTGTGTTGAAGTAATATATATAGGTGAGCATGGTTCAGGCAGGTAATTTTCTCTTGCATTTGATGATGAGCTTTGGAAAAAGCACGTTTGAATTGGATTTTGGGTTGCATATATGCCAGCTGTAGGATTTGCAAGTGTTACCCCAGGGAAGGATAATACTTCTCACACATTGGGTACTCAGATACCATGTGGTTATCCTTGTACTGGATCTTGAACAGTAGCAATCAGGTATAGAGTGTATAGGTATGTAATGCTGCTCTTTGAAATACCATGCTTCTGGTGAATCTGTGAGACTCCAACAAATTCTTCCATCTGGTAATGGTCTGAAACATTCGCCTGTAAATTCATGCAGTTATTAAAAATAGGATCCCTTTTCTATTTTCTCTTTTTAAATGCAGTGCAGCCTGGCTTGTTTTCTTACTGCACTGTTTCTCTTAAAATGGACTGCTCCAAATGATCTCATGCTGTGCAACGAAGCATGAGGATTTCGCAAATGGTACTGGCCCGTGTGCTGAGTGAGGAGGCAGAGGTCTTCCTGTATAATCCGATTTCAATCAACTCGCTCTAATCACTACTGATAGTTGCAAAATTTAGCCTGGATCTGCTTTGGTAATCTGGATTGACAGGAGGTAAAAGTAAAGGGACAGAAGGGCAGAGGAACAAAGAGAAACAAGCAGGGACAGTGATTTTCCGCTTTTGCTTCCGCTTCTGGGACGTGTGTCTGTGCTGGCGGGTGCACCCAGTGCCACGGAGGAGGTGCTGGGACAACAGGTGCTCTCCAACGGGGCTGGAGGGGCAGCCGCCACGCTGAGGGCACACACAGCACAACAGACACCCGCCCAACCTGTTGGCCTGCATTATTTATTGACATTGAGATCTTAATTCTCTTTATTACTCGGAAGACCAAGGGTCGTGAAATATTCAGGCATAGCAGCAGTTAAACAGTGCTGCCAGCAACCGGGTGTCTCTTTGATACTCTGAAAGTGAGAGGCTTCCAGCATTGGGGCTTTGCTCCTTTACAAGCTCAGAGCTGGAGTGGAAGCTCAGTGGATAACCAGGCACTACATTTTGTCAGTGGAAGAGGGAAGTATCTGTGAGAACGGGTCCATAACTTCTCCAAGAGAAGAGGCAACTTTGGATTTCATGGATATACAAGAGTATAGCCAGCTGATGCTGAAGACAGGTATTTTGCAAAGATTTGTCTCTGTTTGACTGGATTGTGCATTGGAAAGAAAAATGACTTTTTTTATTGTTACCTGACCACATGTTTGTGTGCCTGTGTGAGCCAGGCTAAGGGACTATACTCCCTGAGATAACAGAGGCACCTGGACTACATCTCCATCTGACTTTCCATGCTGGTAAGGCTGTTATTGGTCATCTCAGCCTTGCATGTTGCCATGCCAAAAACACCCAAGGCTAAAAATGTGTCCTGGGTAAGTATAAAAAGATGCAAAAAGTTTGTATAAGTATGCATATTTTTAGATAAGTATGAATAAGCTTCTCTGTATATGTAGAAGTATAAACTTAAATAGTCTGAGGTGTAAGGTAGGTTGAAAAAATGTGATTAAATATAGTTATTTAAATTATTTCTAAGAATTAAGAAAAAATCATTAATTGTAACACTGGTATTTTGAAGGAACTATATTTCTGAATTTTAAAATTATAGGCTTTCAACTTATTTATTTTTGATACATATTTTTCATCTTTGCTAATAAAGAGTGTGCGCTACTTCCTTTTAAATCAACTGGAAAATTGTTGGGGCATTCAGCATACAGGATCAAGGCCTTAAGTGCAAGGTTTAAAGATTTGGAGGAGTTGGCTGCTTTTAATTATATTGTAATTTCTGGGTTTTTTTAATATTTCAGTGATTTGTGACACTAGGTATTCTTACATGTTGTATGATCCAGATCATTAAATATTATTTTAGAATTCCTAAAAGTTATTTCAGTATGTTGTAACAAGTTGTAATAAACAGAGGGATGAAGGAGTTCATGCTCGGTATCTTTTCTGTTGACTTTCTTAATTTTTACAAAGAAAATACAGCTATTTTGTCCTTATACATTATTTCTGTGTCAGAAAATAGGATTCTCTCTTAGGGAATAAAATAAACCATGAAATATAATTCCAGAGTAAGTAACAGTGTCCTTTCCTAACCTCTAGAACATATGATTATACAACACTGTCTGAGAACAGCCTGCTCTACCGAACAAGCAGAGTCCCAAATCTTGCCCCATCTGTGTTGCCCGTAACTGCATTACCTTGTCTACTGCTGGGGTTGTTTGGGAATAAAGGACGTCTCTGCCAGACATGAGGATACAGATCCTTCCCTTCCTTGCAACTACTAAACGATTAATAGCTATGAAAATGTGTTCTGTTCCAGATTACTTAGAAATTTAAGTGTGTTCATGAAGCAGGCTATGGTTGTATATAAACCTAGTTGACAGATGTTTGTACCCCCCAACTTAGGTACTAAAGGATAAACTGCTCACATACACAGTATATCTTCCAGGGGGTAAAAATCTCATATATTTGCAGCTATTATTGTCTCCAGGTTTAAGTATTTAAAATAACTATTTCTGGTGATTAAGTTGGAGAACGCTGAGGTCCTTACTCTTACATAATTTTGCACTGTGGACTAATCAATAAAAATAAACTAAATAAGACCTCTCTCCCTCCCCATACTTTCATTACCACTTTGCACATAAAAGTAAACAGATACATGCTGTCATGAAAATAGTAAATTTTGATAATCATTGCAGTTGCATTATTGATGCAAAGTTTATGTATTATGCCATAGCTCTATATTATAAACAACAGTGACCCTTAAATTGATTCACTTAACCCATAGTTATGAATGTGAAATATCTAAACTCTAAACTAATTTGTAAATCCCAGTGCAAAATGGCAATTGACAGGATTGCAGCTGTGTGCTGTGTAAAGAAATAGATGCAGCATCTGAGCCACTGTAGCTTTTGGGATTACTTCTACTTTATGTAACATCTTTCCTCTTCAAAAATAAAAATACACAGTTATTTGCAAGGATTTCTGACTTAGTTTTGAATTAAGTGTATTCTGTTAATAATTTATGGTTGTAACTGGATACCTATTTAAGACACAGAGCAAAAGGAAGAATTCATAGCTCTATAAAGAGATATTTTTTTTTTTTTAATGTAGCTCTTGCGTTCACCTCTTTCCCTTTTGTTTCCTTGGGGAGGGGATATCTTTAGTCACTTCATCCATCTTTGGTAATACAGTATAAAAGTTACTTGCTACTAAGTGATGGAAGGTATGATCTCCTTAGCAAATACAAAGATAATTTTGTGACCAGTACCTTAAATGAAAACAAACAAACAAACAAACAAAAAATTGCTATGGTACTGAAGATGTCTGTAACAAGTAATGAGTATGTTTCAGAACATAATAGCAGGGGATGTTTACTGCTCCAATGTTTTGGAGACCTGAGATACCCGGCAGTGAAGTACAAGGGAATCTTACAGTATCAGATACCTGTTTAAAGTATCATTTGGTTTAAATCTGAACAAATGGAGATTATCTTCAGCTCCCTGAAAATCTAGAATTTGTCTGTGGAAGTTTTACTTTTCTAGTGATTTGATCTTGAACTTTGTGCATATTCAGTGAAAATATGAGTGCCCAACACTGAATCACAAGGGTGAGTGCAAGAAAATTTTTTGGCTATAACCCAGCAAAGCACTTCAACATTTGAAATTTCAGCTTATTTTTCATCTGCTGATAAAATTTATGATCAACCAACTTGCTAAGTCAGCATGTTTGCTAAACTTAAGTTATTCTGTAATTAAAGTTGGCATTTGATCCTTGTTTCTTTAGCACACAAGTTTTTAAGGAGAAAAGCCACACAGTGCTGATGTATCTTTGTACAAAAGACTGGTACCTGCGTAATTCATATTTCCCCTTTAGAGCTTCCAAGTGCTTACCTGGATACCTTCCTTCATGAATGAAATACAACTGCAAGTCCTACAGTGTTTAAAAGCTAGGCAGTTTCTTGGACTTTTGCCAGCAACGAGTGTAGGAGACCCCTGACTGCTGCAAAGATCCTCAGCTCAGAATCTGCAAGGCTGAGAAATTACTTTCTCATGTCTTCAAAGAGCTGAGGAACTGACAGCTTCTTGGTGGGTTGTTTCTTCCTTAGCAGCTCTTCAGAAACTGTTTGATAGATCTGCATGACTTCAATGCTGGATCCAGTTTCCAGACATGTGATTTATACCTTGATTTCATGCACACAGTCTTGAGGAAAGCTCTGGTCACTGCTACACATGGTATATGGCTCTTTATGTGCAAGTAAATGGCCTTGGAGGAGCCATGGTGGCTTTAGTTTCAGATTACATAGAGAATGTTTTCACTTCTATCACTAAAGGTTGTTGTTGCTGCCACATGTGAACGTTTTTGAAAATTACTGTGAAGAACTAAGGCTGACCTAGACATGAGGGTTGTAAAATGTTTGTCATCAAATGCCTTCGTTTTTTTTTAATGTATTTGATTTGAACAGTGCATCTGTTTAATTATCTCTCCTGGAATAACTTTGTTAAATATACTCCTATTGACAAGGATTTAATTTTTATTGTTTAATATAAGTAATATGGTTCTGTGCCTGCTAAGGGAAGATTGTCTTCCCAATGTTTTCTGTAAAGTATATCATCACAACACCTTTAGGTATTTACTTTAATTTTGTACCTGATGTCATTTTCAAGGGTAGCGTGATCTTACAGAGTTCCAGATACAGACTTTTTTTTTTTTCTTTCTTATCCAAATGTCCTCTGGCTTTTGGAGCCATACAAGCCCTGCTGGAGGGCTGCAAACCTTGACTCTGTGCCAAGGCAATCTACTAAGCAGAAAGGTCATTGAGCCACAGATATGCAAAAATAAATTCTAGCTCTTTAGCCGAAAGCTGTGAAGCCTCCTCCCATGCTCTGCTGCCAGTAGTTATAAATCGTGGCACATGACACAAAAAAAGAACTAAGTCTCTGTGTCACTTTGGTAGAGTAAATCTTCTTCCCTGAAAGACAGGTTTGGGTGGGTAGGAAATTTGCTGCATTGTTATTACTATAAGTATGATGCTAAAAAGTTCATACACAGTATGCTTCTAGTTATATTAATATTGAAATTGAGTTGTCAGTGTTATTATTTAGAAAATAAATCTTGACTGAAAAGTATCCTTTATCTCTGTCCTCTTATTAATATTCTTTGTCACACACCTGATATCACTCAAATTCAAAGGATTGGAATTTACAGAGGAGGAAGACTGGCTTTTATGTAATTAAGTAGATTACAATTCCTGTTGAATTCTCTGAGCTAATAAAAAGGACTGATATTTCTATTTCACTTTTTTACTTAAGGCATAACATTGTGGTACATGTAGAGTTTACAATGGTTCAGGAAATGAGGGGCGAAAGAAAAAATAAGGATGTAAATAGTGAAATATGCTTATTCCATCTCAATGTTTCAAGAGCATATGGGACATCTGTGGGAAATGTAAAGTTCAGCTATATTGATTTGGAAATTCTTTAAATATGGAGTAATTTGAAAAAAATAGAGGATTGTGTGGTCAAAGAAACAAGGAGGGGAGAAGATAAAATTATAAGGGAGAAAAGGGAGATAAAGAGAAAGACAAATTAGAGCTTTGGATCTTAAGAGATGAGACAGTATTAGAAAGAAAGGATTAAAACATGCAGAAACACAAAAGAGGAGTGTGTGGCTACATTAAGGGTTCTGGTTTTGTGACTGCATTTGGGGACAACTTGAAAATAGGACATTAAAAAAATCATTTTGAAGAATAAACAGTGGAAGAATAACGAAAAAAAAAATTAGTATTGATCCTATGAGGAGACTGCTTGTAGTTACAAAAGTGGGTGAAGTCAGGGAATCTTAAAGACGGAAATGTCACCGGTCTTTAGAACAACAGTAAAGCTCTTGCTCATTTCAAGGAGTTGTTCTAATTTCTTATTGAAAGAGGGTAGGCAAGGATCTGGTGGAGGGTCTAAGTAGAGAACTATATTTCTGTGGACTTAAAGATCTCTCCATGCAGCAAATGGAGTAGCCTATGGCGTAAGGGGCAAGTGATTACTGTGCTCTGGCTTGCATGGAGGGCTTTATCTTTTAAATTGCTGCTCTTCACATTTAAAGGTTAACATAGATGAAACCGCTTTAGGTATTTTTTGCTGAAATACAACGTTATTGGCAAAAAAAAAAAAAAAAGAAGTGTCATGTTGTTACATTGTATAATGAAGTGGTGTTTCTTCTCAGCAAAACAATAGGGTGCTGCTTTTGTTCTGTCTCATCCTGGCCTAATGTGTGCTAATGTGATATTCATTCTGTCTAATAAGCATGGACTGAAATGACCTTGTCATTTGCTTTCCCTTTGGCTTTTATCAAGTCCTTAGTCTCTATTGCAGACAGCTCTTTGCGTTGTCAGGTGATAGAGCAAGTTTCCTCAGCAAACTTCTGATGAGGACTTTGGCTCTCTCGTCTGGCAGCCCAATTTTTTTCTATTAATAGAGTGAGGCCTGGAGTGTCTCCATCTTTCAGAAGGAAACCTGTGGGAAATCTCCGGTGGCTGCCGGATTGTGATGGAACTCAGGTGGTGTGCTACAGAATGCTTAGAGGATTCAAAGTACAGGAAACAAAAGGCAAAAAGCTTAATTACATCTTATCCTCTTCTCTAGTTTTTCTTGAACATATTTATCGGTCTAATTCCCACTAACTTTAGTTGGAGCTACATGCGCAATCTGATTAGCAGAAAGGTTGTCAGGTTGCTTCCCTTGAAATTTCTGAAATAATTTCTTTGAATGAAGAGAATGAAGAGAACCAGGATTCTGCCTGTGTCCTCACAGCTGCTGGGCTGTACCAGCAAAGTCACACTTGTGACAGTTTATGTGAGCAGTACTAGTCTGTGTGTGCTGTGTGATTACAAACAGTCTGCTGGCACTGGTAGTCTGGGCTGGATGTGGGTGGTACATACCTATGGATAACACAGCTTGACTCAGGCAGATTGCTTGATCTTTAAAATTAAGCTATCATATTTGAAAAATAAATTAATGATACATTCCAAATTGTAATCTAGAATTAATTTTAGTACTTCATCACTATGTGCAGTGTGCTGAGTTCGTGACTATGAGGCAGTGATTCTAAAGAGGCTGGAGGAGAATTTATGTTAAAGATAGAAAATTCTTGTTGACTGACTTCATGAAGTAATAAGAAGTTAAATTTCCTATAATACTTCTTAATACTGTGTAATAACATACATAAGCATTTGCCACAGATATCCAATTGCTACTTCTAATCTCCACAGACTTTTGTAACCACACAGGTATGAAGGGGAAGTTAAGAGGAATGTGTTTTCCCTTTTTTCAGATGGAAAAGTTAGAGAGGGTTTTGACTATCAAGAGTTAATAAAAAAGCAGAAGAAGTTACCAGTTGACCCAATCACGATTGATTTCAGCTGCCTTGAACTCTTTTGAAGAAGAGAAATTTTTAGATACCTTCAGTTTATTCCTGGTATAAAGAAGAGATGAAAAAATACAAACCTGACTTTGAAGGTAATGTTATTTGAGATTAAATAGAAGGTGAAATTACAGAAGCATTTGTGGATAAACGGAATATATGCCTTTTTTTTTTCTTAGTAATGTTTGTACTGGCCTTTGACATTAAAATCTGGATACAGGAATGTCAGCTGTATATGCCAATGGGTTAGTTATTTCTATTGTAATTTCCCTTTTTCTTTTATAAGATTTTTTGGCACTATTAAACTGTATGCTGAATAAAGAATTCATATGTACTATAGGAGAAAATAATCAAACGAGAAGTCTATGAAATATATGAAGAACTTTTAAGTGGACTAGGTACTCTTATCATGAATAATATTTTAAAAATAATATTAAATGTTACTTCTTGAAATAAGATCGGTAAATAATTAGAGATACATTTAAAGAACATAATGCCTCTAAACTCAAGAAGAGATGATGCTGTTATTAAAAAAAATGGAATATAGTTCTGTCGAGTCCTTTGAGTACACTGGTACGCAAGATATTTTTTTACAAAGCTTTTCATTGCTGCACTACTCAATATGGTCTCCTGTTGTTAAAATAGGCATACCAAAAGTTCTGGCTTACTCTTTCTTTGGCTAACAAGAGCCATTCATGAGCAAGCAACATTCAGTTGTCCTTGAAGTTAAAGTTCCTCCCTAAAGGTGCAAGAATATCTAAAGACATCAGGAAAACCAGGATTAAATTTCTAAAGCACAAAGGGAATAAGGAAATTGAACTAATGTCTCAGCTGTTGATACTTACCTCTCTATTTATTTCTCCTTAGAAGGAATGGGTCAGATACAACGTCTTTTGACAAACCCCTTCCTCCTCATAAACCATGTCAGTCTAGTCCTAGAAATATCCCTGCTTATTGGTGAACATACAACGTTATTGCAATGCCTCAGCACAATTAAGGCCTATTTTAGGTTGTGGAAAGTTAGAACAGAAGTTAATATACTACACTTTGATTCAGACAGATTAATATGCAGCAGAAACACCACAGCACAATTCCTTGATTCAAGTACTCGTGGTTTCTTCTCATTAAAACATCAGTTTGCAGACTTGGTCATATACCATGACTTGCTTCTCACAGAGCACACAGCTAATTTTCTGATGAGTGTTTGGTTGACCACCAAGGAAAGTATGCACTTTTTTTTCTAACTTTTACCATATTTTTCATTGTAAGGAGATCAAGATGTTATTTAATGACTGTTAAGTACACTGACTAAAGAGGAATATGTAAGTACTTCGTGTGCATAAGGGTATATATGTACTTGCAAGGTGAGTTGGTGATATCCTTTGGAGATATTGGCAACTGATAGAAAATAAAGCTAATGAGGCAAAATGTCATTAGAGAATGGGCATGAATTTCCTCTTAATGTAACATTTTTAAGAGTAAATTTTTGTAGAGGAAGCAGAAATATAATCATCCCTTGCCAGCTAAAGCAGCTTTACAGCTCAGCAACTGATAAATTATATTATTCCATGAAAAATAAACAACAAAAACTTTCTTTGAATATATTTTAAACCAGTAAAATGTATTAATGTAGTATTAACAAATTATTAATATAATATTGATGTCTATAATTAGTTTCACTTAGCTAGTTTTCAAATTAAGATATTTGACAAATTCTTTTTCTTCTTAATTGTAAAATATTTCTCAACATCAGGGAGACTTTTGTTACGAGATTTTTCCCACTGTAAATAGAAATGAAACAAACTATATGCCAGCTATTTCAGTGCTGACAATTGGACTCTTGCAAGGTCACATACAAAAGCTCATAAACTTACGTAAGTCCTTTTGCAAGCTTTGATGTGACGAATAAGTTGAAAAATGTTGTATTACCAGAAATTTCAAAGTGTTCCCAGTGCTACAGCCAATAAAGCAGCAGGAGAGGGGACAGGGCAGAACGGGGCTGTGTTCTTTAGTTCGTGGCAAAATGACATAAAGATAGAGGAAAACCTCCTAAGTGACTTTTCAACTTTCTTCTAAACATAAACTGTACTCTCAAGTATCATTTCAAATGTCGTCAGCTCTGTCATGTGCTTAATCTTGTAATAAAAGGATAAGAAATTATCTCTGAATATTTGTTTGAAGTCCAACCTGTTCCAATTTAACCTCTGTGTGCTGTATAACAGTGTGAAGACAGCACTAGGTATGATTATACTACATTTCTGATGAGTAAAATATCATCAGTTACACATCTTTCTACACTATCATCAAAGCAGACTTTTCACCTGTTTTAGGGATGACAGGTGATGTAGGCTGCACTGCACCGTGTGTTATTGGGTCTGGTTTTATCCATCAGATGATCTCGTGTGATCAGTCAGCCACCTCTCTACATTGTTGAACTGGCAAACTTTTTAAACAGATAAAAACAGTGGCCAGGGAAGTTTATTTTATATTAGCAAATCTGGTAATCCAGTAGGAGCTCACAGACCTGCAGTGCCTTTGCCTGCGTCCTGAGCAGTGCTGGTCTGCAGGGCTGGGAAGGAAACCTGATGTTCCAGGTAGGGTATTTAGGTGGTGTGCATGACTGGAGTGGGGCTAGTGTGAGGAAAGGAGATACTTCTTTGTCTGAAGCAAAGCCAGTTCTTGTTGATAGCCTAGCAGCACAGCAGTTTAATCCAATACCATAATTTCTAAACTGTCTGTGAGAGGACGTGACCTGCAGGGATCAGGTCTAGGGCTGCTTAATGAGCACCCTGAAACACCATCAGTCATCAATCTGCTGACCCTTATTTTCCCTCCAAAGTTCTTCCCTTTTCCCACTCCTCATTCTCACCCAAATAAACAGCACTCTCCTAATTCCCCCCCATTTTTGGTTCCAATAGATCCTAATTTTGGTATGTCTGACAGTGTAGTATGGCTCTACACCACCTTACGAATAGGGCTACCTATGCATTGTGTTAGGTGTGTGACCAGTCTGATGGTCATAGAGAAAGGTTCACATATGGATGGGTAAATAAGGCATTGGTACCTCCCTGAATCTGAACTGCTACTGGGAAAACAATGTGCTAAGTGATCAGATCCAAGAAGGCATGCAGTTTTAATAAGAACTATTTTGTGGGTGATTCGGGCACTCATGAAAAAATGGGTTTTGAATTGCGGCCTTTCCTTAAAATTTCTCTTTTGTCTTGGTAAATTAGAAAGAGATTTTTTTAAGAGACATTTCATAGGAGACCTCTTCCAAGGGACAAAATATCTGGTTTGTTTTTAAAGCGACTACTTTGAAATTGTGTTTGTAAATAAAATAAATATTAAAAATATGCACATTGCCTCCTTTAAAAAAAAATCGCTTAAATTGAAATCCAAAGCCCAATTGGTCTAAACTTCTGGAGTAATTTTGCACATTTATAACTCAAACAGTGCTAGACTATCTCAGTATAGTGGATCTTCTTTTCACTTATAGCCAGTGGTTTTAAGTACTCCCGTATATCTTTTTCCGTAGATTTATTTTTTGTTAAGGGAAATACTTTGAATCCTATGAGAAATGTGGTATGTTCCCACACTAATGGAAACTACTGTATTCTTGTACTATACAGTTTTCAAGGAACTCCTCATACTATGAGTTACATCATCAGTAATGAATGTGTTGGCTCTGGGAACTGGTGTTCTTCTAGTGATAGTGTGAACAGTCTGTTGTAAATTTGCACTTTGAGTGAAAAGGAATTAAAAAGCTCTTTAGCAATAACTGATGTATTCTAGATTAGTTAATTATAACATTGAATGGTGGTTTTTCAACTCCTTCTCTTCAAGTGCTAGTACTTGATTTATTCTTGATGTACAGTAGTTTACTAGTGTCTTACTGGTGGGTTTTAGCAGTGTGATTTCATAGCTGTATAACTGTTGGACAGTTATATTAACCATTGTATTTTTGTCAAGTTGCATCATATTACAATTCTAAGACCGCACAGAAAATTGACCCTGTTGAAGGTTCAAGACCAAATCTCACTGGAGTGTTAAAAAGAAGGGAGTTAGCTTTCTACAATTATTATGCACATAGGAGAAGATTAATACTAACAACGGTAATAATGTTGAAACATATTTGGAAACAAAGGGTAAAATATCTCTAAAGTACATTATGTTTTGGTGTCGGTCATTAACAGAGACTTAATGGCACTGTCAAAAGTGTAGTTCAGGTTGACATTTTCAAGTCTTGCCAAAGTGTGAAATTTGTAAAAATCCATAGGCAATTCCTTACTTGCAGACAGCAAAAACTGCTTTAGTGTTTCTCACTGAAATTGGAGTCTTTAAAAACCAGATTTGGCACGTGCCCATAATTAGCTATTTAATGCATACATCCTGATGATTTTGCTTGTATGAATGTGCCTGACTAAAAGAAGGAGGTTGAGAATAAAACATTAAAAAACATTGAAAGTGAGTGATTTCTATTACTTCTCATATCAGTCATGCACTTATATTACACAAAAATTAGCCTAGGTAGATGTTCACATCTTGTGTTACTGTAGTAGAGAAGGACTTTAACAAAAAGATAATAAACCTGTTGAAAACCCGAAAAAGGAAACTGGCCATGAAAATTAATAAAGTTCATTCAGAGGGCAGAGGACATTCAAGAATGCTGAAATCTTTGCATTTTTATCATAACCTGGTTTGAGCTGAGTGGGAATACCCAGGATTTGGCACATTTATGATCTGGGGCCTTGCAAAGCCATCAGAAGTATTCAGCTGTCCTCTGCATCATCCAGCATATCCAGAAAAAAATCACAGAGAGAAGCAAATAATTAGAATCAAGGCTTAACTTTTAAGATCCAGGAAGACAACAGAACATTAATCTGATCTGACACTCTTTAAGACACTGAACGTTTCCTCTTATGATTTACTTTAAGGGGCAGGAAAGGTATGACTGAAGGTCTGAACTTTTCCTTACCTGTTAAACTGTATTTTTTTGGGTTGGAATAGTAAAATAAATGTAGTACTTTTGCAGGCAAAACCAATCTATCTTCCTTTCTAGCAGAAAATCATCTAGAATGGAGAAAAGACTACAGAGTGAAAACATAAAAAAAAAAGTTGAAATACAAAATAATGCAGTAATTATTAACAGAAAATATATTTAGTAGTTAAATAGAACAATTATTTACTTACTCTTTTAAGGCCATTATCAATTTCTATATGTACATTCATTTTCTGGGACAATGTAGCTACAGAAAACAGGTTTTGTTTACTTGAATGAATTCAGTACAGAATGAACAGGTATAATATTTTGTTATCAAGGTCTTCAAGTGTTTTACAGTAATTCATGATGCTTTTCAATTCTGTGTTTAGGGTTATTTATTTTATTATTCTATGGAAATATATTGTTAATCCTCTGCAATGTGACTAAGTGGATCTCTTTCATAAAGTGTAACAACTATGACTTCATTTAGAGTTTCCTGTAAGGACTGGGTTCCCATATTTCAGGTATTCATGGCATTTTCATCCCTTGCAAGCTGTGTTCTGGTGTCTTGTGTTTCTTAATATAACTGAACTTGTCAAGGATTACTAAAGAACTGGTCAAGTCTCTAGCTAAATGGGTGCAACTCCTCAGCACTGTTTCTGCCAAGTTCTACTTTCTCTAGCTGAGAGTTTTAAAATTTAATTTGGATGAATAAGCATTGCTTCTTGTGTTTACAGCTGTAAATTAGGACAGTTGAATGCTTTTGTTTTCACCCAGCAGGACAAATGCCAGTTATTCATTGGAATTTCTCATAGCATATAGGGTAGGGTTTGGGAGCGCTTGCTGCACCCCTCTGTTCTCCCCAGTGGAAGTCCCCAGGCAGTCAGCCCATCTCTGGGGTCTCAGATGTCTGATATGGAAAGTCTTCCTTTATGGGTGGCAAATCTATGGTCAGAGTAGGGGATCAAAACTTTAAATCTAACAAATTTTCAGAGTTTTCAGTTGTTTCAATCGTCCTCCTGATGTGGGCACTCTGAAACATCTTAGAAATGATCATTCATCTTTTCATCTTGCTTCATCCTGGTTAAACATAACGTCCGGGCTCAGAATTACTACACCTTTATCTGTTCATGAAAGTGAATTGGGAACTCTGTTCAATGAAAGGAGGGGTGTGAGAAGTACCTTCAGTGAGACCTGTTTCTAGCAGTTTTTAGACATAAAGTCACCGTATTAAATAGAGCTGTATTTTTATCCAAGATTGCTTCCTAGCAACGGATCATTTACTGTACTGTAGGCTTAAAATGTATTAAATAATTTTAGCTTTCCTACTTTAACCTCGGTGGATTACACTAATGCCTCTAGGCTCTTTTCCTGTGCTATGCTGCATGCCTTCCGGTACAAGAGAGCAAACTACTGTCAAGGCCATATTGTGCTCAACCCCAAATGCTGTTAAACTTTTCTTAGCATAAGGATAGTACCTGCTACCATCCTACTAATAAACTAGCGAAGTAAATACTTTGCAACTCAAGAGACTGCTATCCAAAAGCTGTCGTGATTTATACTTTCACAAGTAAAAAAAAAACCAAATTAATACATAGCTGAGATTTTGTAAAAGCTGTAAATAAAAAGGAAAGAAACAATTTGAAGGAAAAAAATTGAATTTAAAGGTTAAACTTTAAATCTGATGAATATGCAGAATTCTTAGTTATTTCATGAGCTAGGAAAGAATCCATTCCGTTGGTTAAATTTCTGTCAAGAATATTATTTGATTTTTTTTAAACAATATTTTTACTTATTTTATTCTAATTCTAAATATTTTAGACTTAGTAGTGAATATTTTTCCCTTTATAGTCCAATTTTGACTTTTAATTTCATGATGTAGTATTGTTTTCTAGAACTTACTCCAAAAGTAGTTTTGATTTTCAGCTGTAACCAATGTGCATATCATACTGAAGGCAAATAATAAACTTGTCTGGCTTGAGCAGCTTATTGTCTAAATAAAGCCTGTACTGTTTAAAGAGGGTATTTTGACTGAAGTATTTAAATGGTCTAGACCTGGTAGTACAAGAAGGCAAAGGTCATACAAGTCGTTTTCTTCCATACCCTCGCACCTTCTAAATGTCGGTTAAATCTGAAGAAAATCATCCCTGTCAGACATCGAACCTGTCTTTCCATCACACAGTGTAGTCACCTAGATTAAGGCAAAAGTTATTTTTACACACATTTTAAAAAGCTAGAAATAGTTATAAGGAGATAGGGAAATAATAAACCTTCAGTAAATTCTGGCCAGTGGCTACTCCTTGTAGACATCTAAAATACCTTAAAGTTCACTTGTAGAATAGAATAACTGAACTATTTAAAAATACTTCAATTACTGTAAAGTTCTGAGTGTCTTTTTAAAAAGTATTTGAATTTTAATTTATTTTTGAAATGTGAATATTTGAAATATTGGGATATTCTCCAAATATACAAATTCTGCATATACAAAAATTAAAAATAAAAATATTCTCTGCCATTTAGAAGAAATATCTACTGATTTAGTCCTTGTAAATATACTTATGTCCCATTCAGCACTGAGATCAGTAGGATACAAGTCTTCTGAGATTCAGGAATTTCATAGTTTTATATTTATTGTTATTTGTATCCTATTTCTTTTCTAGTGTTTTCTTACTAGGTCTAGGCTAAGTGTTTTTCCAGTCTTTCTGGAAGTGATAGCCTTTTCTTTACCGTGTTAGGCTTCACATTTAAAATGTTAAGTAAAAGTCTTTGGGCCAATTTTGTTGTTATTTATGCATGGGTAAAGCAAATCACAGCTGTCAAGTTTTGTGTACACCATGGAAGATGTTTGTGTAAATCACTGAATAAGTCATTTTACATGCTTAATACAATTTTTATATAATAAAAGCCTTCTATTTGTAAAACAAAAGTTGTGATGAAAAATGTCTGTTCACTCTGGTTGGTGAAGTCTTTTAATATGTACAGGGTAGACATAAGTGGTAAACATACTGCTCTATTGCCATATCTCAATGCTTGCTTGATGAGAATAAAAAGGTTATTTCTGTCTTGTTGCTTTGCTTCAGGTGTCTACTGTTTGCCAATTAATATTAACTAATATTAATATGTATGTAGTATGGAAACTGAAACTGAAATCTCAGCAGTCTGGGAGCTGGGAGATATTAACTGTTACTGAGATGCAAAGAGAAATTATCAGCGCATTCATGACAGTTCATTACCCAGGTCAAAACAAGTATAAGTTTCTGATGAGGTGTTGTAACATATGATCTTAATTCAGATATTTCTTAAAACAAAGTCCTGAATTAGAAATAATTTTTAAATTTTTTTTTAACACTAAAGGATTAATTTTTTTGTTGTGTTTCAGTAAAATTAAAGTGAAAAACATTTTGGTTTATTCCTAGTATTGTACAAGACGTTGCATAATGTTACAAGACAGTAGCTTGGACCCCGCTCCCAAAAATGAGTTATTCAAGCATGTGTAACAAGGAGTGATAGCACACGATCTTCAGCGCTGCTTTCTTGTTTTCTGCCTGGCAGACCAGGTGCTTGAAATCTGCTGATTTTCCCTACTTTCCATATTGTTACATGTTCATTATTTTTATTCTGTTAAACTTTTTATGCATTTTGGCTTCAGTCGTTCACGTGTTTTGTTGCAGTAGCTTGCTCCTGTTTGTGCTCACCCTGAAGCTGCCAGAGGGAATCTGGCAAGTGAATGAGACTGAGATAGTCTGGGATCTCAGCATCAGAAGCTGAGCTCTCGTTTGTCTCGAGGGTAAGATGCTACTTTTCCATATGAAACTTTGAAGCCTTGTAGGAAAGAGGTTTCAGGGTTGTAGCATTGGGTTTGGCCTTTATCCTTGCCAGATCCTTTTCTGGTTCTGTTGCTTCCCATCCTTTATGAGTGTGCTATACTTCAGCATGAACCTTGCTTACCTGGCACAGCTGGATGTGGATCCAGTCACGATGGCCTGAAGTACCAGTAACACCAGAAAAAGGCCAAGGGGGAGCAGAGTGAAATTCAGATGAGTTCAGTGCTGTGATTCTGCCTTTATGCATCATTCTGAATGCCCAGATCAGTGTAACTGTGCCCGAATATAATCAATACCACTTGTCATGATGGGAGATTGTACAGCTGGGTTCTCTGCTGTTTTCCATGAATTATACTTTTTTTAAAGGTTGAGGCAATTAAATCTAAAAATGCTGTATAATAAATAGTGAGATTATGCCAAGCTTAAAAAAAATTCCATAGGGTCTGCCAGAAACATTTCAGCCCTTACTAAAACATAGTTTGGGATGTCATTTAGTGGCTATTTTGTTCTGAGCTCCTAATTTTCTCTTTTACCTGTGGTTTGAACTGAGAAATATGAAAACATCAAATGTACTTCAGAGCAAAAATTGATAAGGCAATGGGCTGCAGGGCATTGAGCTGAAAACCGCTTGGAAAGTCTAAGGCATTTTTCAGGTCCTAAATTTTCAGAGAGAGATGTTTTAATTGCTGTTTTCTATATGCTTTAGAAATCTAATGCCTCGTCTGGCTGTGGTTGTTGGCAGGGACGCTGCAGGGCCTTTTGTTGGCCTGTGCTGGGAGCTGCAGAATCAGCTCCTTCATCTGCTCTTTCCTTCAGCCTTCTACGCAATCCTGCCACAAAGTGAGATTATGCTACTGGCAGCACTTGGTGTTTGGATCCTTCCATAGTTTGTATTGTCTGAATTTCAAGATGAATTCCAATGAGATTGTAGTAAGAACATATCTTTTCACTTTTCTTTGGTAAATTTGAATGGATTAGTCTGAATTTTATATACAATGAAAAATATTACAGTGGTATTAAAAACCCAAGGATGAAACATCATCATGAGTGGTTCTGAAAAGTAGACTTGCCCTCTCCACCAAAATGACCTCTTGAAGCCCCCTTCTTTCTCTGCTCTGAAGTATTTTCGTATTGTATTGAACATGACCATCACTTATCTCACCCCTTTCTAAGGATTTTGGCGAGCTTCGGGGATATTTATAATAGGCTGCAGTGTTTTATGATATACGATTATTGTTTGCCAGTTGATGGTATGGGAAGCCCACCAAGGTCCCCTGGTCATTTATAACTGTCTGATAAATCATGTGGTGATGGGCATGCTAAAAGTCTTTCAGTGTTTCTGTGTCAGTGTTACGCTTGAAACTGTGTTCTTCTGTGGTTCTTGGTTTATAAAACTGCATTGTTGTTATAGCAGAACTTAGAAAATTCGATTGACATCAAATGCAATTTGTTTCCTGAGACAATTTAAAAAAAAAATGGTCTCCAGTGAATATGAAATAATGAAATACTCATCAGTATTTGTTGCACATATGCCTAAACCTTTGTTTGGGTATCCGTGTGACTTGAAGAAAGCCACATATTTAATTTGTTATGGAGCAGACACAGATTTCCTTATGCTGCTATACTGTGTTGTTTCAAAGTTCGCTTGTTACTGCTTTGCTAATAAAAATTGCTAGTAGTCTCATAACTGGCAGAGTTAAAAATGAGTTTTACCAAGGATATTGAATTTCAGTATTTTACACAAAATAAAACACAACAGGTGAAAAAAATGAGTGAAACTGGAAAATAACTTCTAATAAAATCAGTGTTAAGTGGTATGCAGGTGTTCTGAGGAGAAGTATTAATGGAAACAAAAGATATGTCAAGTCACTAATGACCCTTACATCAAGAGGACAGGAATATCCTGAAAAATACCACTATATTTATTTACATAATATGACATTCCTGTCTTCAATATCAGGCTGTGCTGTGAGCTGCCCATTTTGCAAAGCTGTGAAGAAGTATCCAGCACAGCTGGATGATCCCATCCTCACCCGCGTAGGCGGCTGGATGTGAACATGGAGCTGATAAAGCCAGACTGCCGAAGAGTATGAAACTTTGGACCTTGTGCCTAATCTGGTCGTGCATTATTTCTATGAGGCATAAATGGGCAATCAGTGTCTTAATTTTGAGTAGGTCTCCCCAGAGACGGCACTGTTGCATATTGCCCTTTATTCCATTTAGATTACAGTGTCAACAGAGCGCAGAGCTGAACTTGGAGATATTTATAAAACTGATCTCCATTTAGTAGAGAAGACCTATTTGCAGGATCTGGGTTTATTTATATCATAAAGCTTAGTTTCCTGTGCTAAACCCTCAGCCTTTTATCCAGGGTTACAGATAATGAGCCGCAAGTGCAGCTAAGGCAAGAAGGTGTAAAATGGCCTTGAGCCATCAGCCTTGGCACAGTGACACTACCTAATCTAAACTTTCCCCAGCTGCAGTCCAGCAGCCTCTAGAATGCTCAGTTTGTTGCTTCTTCCTGTATTTCCCTGCCATCACAGTCCCTTTTTCTGGGAGCAAGGGGCTAAATATTGTAAAAATGCTGTTCTGCTCTCGCTGTCCCAATGTCTCATTTTTTAATGCAGTCCTAAGACAGTAAACAAACTGGTTTGTTATTTTTATCTTATACTTTAGATGGTACTCTGGCTCTCTGATACTCTCTTTTTAAATGTTTTACTTACATTTTACAATTCATGATATATCTGTAGATATGCAGTAAATGAAAGATGATGCTACCCTTGCAAAGACATTATTCAAAATGAGTGTCCCAATCTACAGGCCAAAATAGTCATTGTCATTTTTCATTTCCTTCTCCAAAAATGTATTGTCACCATTTTTATGTTGTAATGCAAGTACGGTCGAGTGGAAAAGGCTCAGAAATTAAATCGTAGCACTAGGAAAACTGATTCAGTGGCATTGAAATGTCATTTCTAGAATTATCCAGCTTACTGATGTTTCAAGAAATAACCTTCTGGCATGGCAGACTACAGTGCAGGGATTAGATGGGGCTTGCACAGCAGGCCAGATTCTGCCTGGTGTTAATTAGGATTGTGTGAGCATAAGTGAGGACAAGAACTGTCCCAGCATTGCTGTTTTGTTTTTAAGTCTTTGTGCTATGTTTGTGACATTATCTTTTCCCTAGTACGACTGGGCTTATACTCCTTTTACTTTAAAAAAGAGAAAGATATTATCAGTTGATATATTGACAACATTTTTCTGCTAAACCACAGCACCTTTTTTGTTTTCAAAAATTTAATATATGTTTAGGAACTTACCTACAAGAGAAATACTTCTGATTTTAATTTTTTTAATAAACTGTGAGCAGAACCTGGAGTTTTGAACATTTCTGAAAAAATCCTTGGATTATACTTGGATGCTATTAACAGAGATTTTCCAGAAAATCAAAAAGGCTTCTAAGGAAGTCACAAAATGATGAATAGGTGCTCAGCCTGAGAACTACTACAACCATCCCTGCCTGTGTGGGGGCATAGAGAGGAAGAAAGAAATTCATGATGAAACTTTTGGATTTGACTCTCAAAACCTGTGAGCAGAAGAACAGAGAGAAGCAAAGAATAACAAGAAAGGCTTCTATGGGTATGTCAGCCAGAAAAGGAAGGTTAAAGACAGTGTACCCCCATTGGTGAACGAAAACAGTCACTTCGTATCAGCAGACAAAGAGAAGGCTGAGGTACCTAACAACTTTTTTGCCTCAGTCTTTGCTGGCAACCGCTCTCCTCACCGCTGCAGGGTCGAGGAGCAACAAGATGGGGATCAGAGGAGTATAATCCCTCCCAGTGTAGGGGAAGATCAGGGTCATGACCACATGAGGAACCTGAACATCTATAAGTCTAGACCTGATGAGATGCATCCCAGAGTCTTGAGGGAACTGGTTCATGTGGTTGCCAAGCCACTCTCCATAATATGTGAAAAGTCAGGGCAGTCAGGGGAAGTCTAGAAGACTTCCTTGTGACTGGAATAAGGGAAACATTGTACCCATTTTTAAAAAGAGTATGAAAGGAGGACTCTGGGAACTACTGACCTGTCAGCCTCACCTCTATGCCTGGGAAGATCATGGAACAGACTCCCGTAGAAGCTATGCTAAAGCACGTGGAGTACAGGGAGGTGATTCAAGACAGCCAGCATGTCTTCTCCAAGGGCAAGTCCTGTCTGAGCAGCCTAGTGGTTTTCTATGATGGAATGACCACATCAGTCGACACAGGATATAATCTATCTGGACTTCTGTAAAGCCTTTGACGTGGTCCGCCACAGCATCCTCTCTCTAAATTGCAGGGATGTGGATTTGATGGGTGGACAGTTCAGTGGATAAGGAATTGGTTGGGTGCTTGCATTCAGAGAGTAGAAGTCAATGGCTCGATGTCCAGATGGAGACCCGTGACAAGTGGTGTCCCTCGGGGGTCTGTACTGGGATCAGTACTGTTCAATATTTTCATTAAAGATATTGACAGCAGGATTGAGTGCACTATCAGCAAGTTTGTGGATGACGCCAAGCTGAGTGGGAATTGGTCACAACAGAAGGACGGGATGTCATGCAGAGGGACCTGGACAAGCTGGAGAAGTGGGCCTGTGTGAACCTCATGAGGTTCGAACAAGGACAAGTGCAAGGTCCTACACCTGGGTCAGGGCAACCCCCAGTATCAATATAGGATGAAGGATGATGTGATTAAGAGCAGTCCTGTGGAGAAGGACTTGGGCTGCTGGTTTATGAGAGGCTCGGCATGAGCTGGCAATGTGCGTTCACAGCCCGGAAGGCCGACTGTGTCCTGGGCTCAAAAGAAGCATTGCCAGCAGGTCAAGGGAGGTGATTCTCACCCTTTACTTGGTTCTTGTGAGACCTCACCTAGAGTATTGTGTCCAGTTCTGGAATCCCTAGCAGAAGAAGGATATGAAACTGTTGGAATGGATCCAGAGGAGGCTACAAAGATGATCAAAGGTCTGGAGCACCTCTGCTATGAGAACAGGCTGAGAGAGTTGGGCTTGTTCAGTCCAGAGAAGGCTCCATGGGAACCTGATAGCAGCCTTACTGTATCTGAAGGGGGCTAAAGTAAACTGGGGAGGGACTTCTTACATGGGTAAGTAGTGATAGGATGAGGGGGAATGGCTTTAAATTGGAAAGTGGAAGATTAAGATTAGACATCAGGAAGAAATTCTTCACAATAAGGGTGGTGAGGCACTGGCACAGGTTGCCCAGGGAAGCTGTGGATGGCCTCTCCCTGGAGGTGTTCAAAGGCCAGGTTGGTTTGGGTATTGAGCAGCCTTGTCTGGTGCGAGGTGTCCCTGCCACCGGCAAGGGAGTTGGAACTAGATGATCTTTAAGGTCCTTTCCAATCCAAACCATTCTATGATTCTATGGAATAAAACAATATGCAAGTTGTATTTTGACCTCTTCATTTTTACCTAGAAAAATAATTTCATACGTGTGGAAGGGAGTAAGGAGGAGAAACATTCAGCCCTGCCACTGAGCTCTCATTTGCGGGGCAGGGGTGTTTCCTCACTTGCCTTCTACTGGGCATCTGGTAAACTGCTGATTTCATGCTAATTCCCAAAAGTTCATTGTGGGAATGATTGGACCAGTTTTTAAAGAATTCATAATTCTGTTATGTAATTGTCCAAGTTTTAAACATATGTTAAACATGGCAACGTTTAAAAAGCAGAAGGTCTTGCTTGCAAAACCAGGCATGTTTTGTGTTGATATTGCAACTGGAAACAATTAATTTTGAGATTTAAAAAAAGCATCGTTATTCAATTTGCTGAAAAAAGATCTGACAAAACTTGAAGCCCTGTGTCTTGTGAGTGCTAATTTCTGTTTTGATTCTGATACAGCTATACTTTACGGAACAAGGAGTAAGCCTTATACAATAATTCATTATTTGAGTTCTATCTGTTTATTCATTTAGACAATTGGAGTTGGAAAAACATTTAGAAATTGCTTATGCTTACTCTGATAATGTTTTTTTCCCTCTGTATGTAATTCTGGGCATTTAATATTATTATTCATAAGAAATCTTATTTTAATTATGTCTGATTTTATGCTTAAATATTTTTTTGCTACTGTAGAAAAATTAGAACTTTTAAAATCAGTCCCATGGTTGAATCTTGATTAGGTAGTATGTTTAAAAGGGGAGAATACACTAAAAATTACTAACTTTTTAAATTTTTGCCAGCCACCCATGCACCCTTAGCTTATTGAGGAAGGTGCTGGCAGCTGTTTGTTTATGTGAAGAGAGGATGGCATTGATGTCTCTTGTTAAATCCTTGATTGACGCAAGCTGCCTAAATCTCCTTAGGAAGAAACAATCACTGTGAGGCACGCTGGGACGGGCAGGCTCTCCTCTTGTATGCAGAACGGTGTCAAGACAAACGTGTGCCTTGTGTCGCCTGTGCTCGTTCGAGGTGATGTGCTGAGGGAGAAGGCTGTGGTGCTACAGTTAAACCCTTCCTTTGTGCTCCAGTGCACAGCCTTTGCCTGCAAGTTGGATGGAGTGTGCAAGGGAGTAAGTTCTACATTGAAACAATTACTTACAGAATGCAACTGCGCTTCAATTTTGTCTCACAGGAAGATAAAGAATAAATTAAAAAAGAATAATGAAAAGGTGATTTTTCTGTTTGCTATGGGAATTTCTCTTGGTGGACCAATAAATCCAGCAATTTTTTTTTTTTTTTAATGAACAGAACTGCAATATTTTTCTTCCTTTAAGTAAGCTTACCATGTAAAGAAGGGAGAAAATTGAAATGACATTTCTTACCAGCAAGGATACCTTTCTGTCCCAGTTTAAAGAAATAATTAGACCTGATGGTTTAGCAACCATGATATGACCTGTTTCATAATCATACTGGGCTTGGCAGTGGCAACAGGTCTTCCTATTCTCTCATGCATTCTTTCTCACCCAATCCCATGTGCAGGGTTGTCAGGAGATGAGAAATATATAACCGAGGAGAGAGGGGAACTCTGAACCCTCCATCAAAACGGATCTGTCACAAAATGTCCTGTAAATCAGCTTGAAACCAAAATTTCTAGAGGTGTAACCTTCCAAATGATCTGACATTTCCAAGTACCTGAGTAAGTTATGTTCTCTACCACCACTCCACTTTTGCTAGGGCTGATCTAATAGAATTACTACAGAAATAATTTTGCAATTTGCAGATCTTTACTTTCCCTGGCAGATTTCAGGTGAAGTTTCAGGTATTTAAAGCAAAGGTTCTGCTGCTGTTTGACTAAATTCTGATTTCCTGTGTTTTAAGAAATTAGGATTTGTAACAGGGATTTCCTTGCAGGGTTTTGTTTGTTTTTCAAGGAGTGCCAGTATAGGAAAATATCAAAATAACTGTAAGTAGAATCAATTAAAAAAACTATTGGAAGGGAAAACATATTAATTAGAAAAGAAAAAGTCAAAATATAGTGAGAGCAGCAACTGATACAGAGGGAGAAGAGAATCATGATGTATATAAGTAAGTGATGGAAGATGGCAGCAGAGAGAAGACACAGAAAGAATTACTCCAAAGTTGAAGGCAGTCTTTTAAGTCAGCTTGAATATCAGCTGTGGCTGAAAAAAAAAGGTAGTTATAAAACTAGGCAGTTGTAGTTTAAAACAGAATATGAATAATTGAATTCTTAAGATTTCATCAGATTTTTAGATAGTCCTTAAGGTGAATGGTTGAGATGTTAATATTTTGAAATGTATCAAAGTGGTATTTAGGATTCAAATAATCAGATAATCACATGCAACTGAGTACTGTTTTCATTTCTGTAACTTAGCGTTCAGTGTTGTCAGACACTACAAAACTGTGTGAACTGTTTTTCTGTGTTGTCACCAGCTTTTGCACGGTACATGGAAGACAATACAGTCTTATGAAAAGTGCTTCATCTCTGACTTTAATGTGCCATTAATGAAATATGAAATAATTAAAAATTTAATCTACAAGATGATTATTTCAGTTTCTAATACTTTCAGGAAGAGGTGTAAAAGATGAATTCCATATTTCTTTACTAGGCAGGAGCTGCAAAAGGGACATCCCTCCCCCCCGTCTCTGAGCCTCAGCTGCAGGCAGGCAGAGGGTTTTTGGTGGGCTGGACAGCACTGAACATGCAGCCACGCATCAGATTCAAAATCATTTTGTAGTAAAGTATGCTCTTTTAGAACATCTTTGTGTTTTGCTTTGTTATCTTTTCTTCCTTAATTTCTTACCCATTTTTTTTGTTTCTGTTACACAAGCAGCCTAATTGCTTTTATAATTCATATTCTTTCTGTTCTACAGAACACTGCTCTACATCATGAGCTAATCCCAAAATATCTGTTATGTACAAGCAATAGCAAATGGGAGTTTTGTGTTCTGTTTTTGTTTGGTTTTGTGTTGTTTTTTTTCTAGAAGCTTCTTTGCAGCCTTTTGTCTAAATATTGCCGAGAAATCCTGTGGCATTCCCCGGATCTGGGACACAAAATCATTCTCTTAATTCCCATGTCTGATTACTTTCTGCTTCTGACCAGTCTCTGGAGCTGAAGCACTCAGATTTAGTATGTCTGATTTGCTGTGCCATTGAAATATTTTCTCAGCCAAGAATAAAAAAACATTACAAAACAAAAAAAAAACCACAGAACCTGTTTTCTCTGCAGCTTTACAAGAGGAAACAGTCTTGGGGAGCTATGAAGTTTGAAATTCTCTCCAGGTAATCCAAAGCAAACATGCTCTTTAATTTGTATTATGTTATACTGATCTCAATACTTGCTGTGTCTAAGAGTTAATTAAATTTGGCGCGCAAGGGAAATGGCAAGGGAAACAGTTTGGTGTGGGTCAGTATTAGTGAAAATTTGTCTTAGAGATTTATAGAAATAATATCAGTTGCAGAGAGATAAATATGTTATTTTCTTAATGGATGCCATCATCAATCCTAACTCTGCATGTAAAATGCCTGGAAGAGTGGTGAATGTCTACACTTTACCCTATGTATCAAACAAACATCAACTGCATTAAACTAACGAGGCATTTAAATGTCAGTGCTGCATCCAACAGAGTTTTGTTTTCTAAATCTCTTTGTGCAAATTTTACCGAAGATTAATGGAAATAATTAACTGAGTTAAAGTGAAAAAAAGGAAGAAGATTCAGGACAGAAATAAATCAATATAAACAGTGCTCAAATTTGATGGAAAGTCTGAAATCCTGTAAGAACGGTGTGAGATGCTCCGTGATGTGTGGACCTGGTCCTGCATCTTGGGGAGACAGAGGGGTGTCCCACCTGGCAAAGCCAACCGGCTGTCCCACCGGGCAAGGGTGGATGTCTGTCCCACCAGGCAGGGATGTAGAGGAGTCTCTGAAATGATGCTGGAGAGGTTTAGCAGCACAGTGTCTGTCTGAGTTGATTCCGTATGGTGCCAAATTGAAAGGCAAACCCAGATAAGTTGAGGATAAAAAATGGAAATACTCAAGTTGTCTTAGAAACTATGGCTAAACAATTGCCTGAGTGCATTGAAAGTACATTTGTGGCCATAAATGGGTCTTGGCTTTGCCTGTAGGAGTTACTGAAGCAGTCCGGGGCTAAGGCTGTTTCTATATGCGGGAGCATTAGAGGTTTCCTGGCAGATGAGTGCAACCCTGTAGAGTTGTCAGAGTGGTCCCTGGTGTGTGTTTGGCCAGGACTCACTCAGTCTTCCCAGGCAGCTCTTTGGCATTTCTCATGAGGCAGCACAGTCGGGGCAATGTTCCTGCGCGGGAGTTTGGATTTAGACATTCTATTTTAAAGGGGAGGGAGTTAGTGTAATACTATAGACTTGGGCAAGTCCAAGCCAGCTGGCCTTAACTCTGGAGAATGGTTCAGGCATATGTTAAGAGGAGCCAGGAGTATTGTCCCATGCTAGCAGTCACTGATTTGACTTCTAGAGCCCTACAGTGATTGCACTGTTAACTGTAAGAGTGACCCAGGAACCAACTGAGCCATGATGGAAAGTCCTGATCTTCCCCTACCCTCATATTTATTGAAAATGTGTTTCTGTTTTTGCTTTTATATGAAAGGTAGGCATTTGTATGGATAAGATTACATTTTAGCAATTATTTGTAAGTCTCATTGTGCTTGGCAATTACCAGAGCAGAAGTTGTTTTGCAGAGTAATTTTCTTTTTTTACTGAACAACTGATCTGAAATGCCATCAGTGGTATCTCTTACAAAATATTAAGACTCTTAGTTAAATTGTCCGCCATATTATTCTGCTTTTAAAAAACTATACTTTCACAGTATGTTTTGTGTTGAAAATGAAACTTCTTAAACAAAATACTGACACTGGCTATATGGCAAAGTTAAATACAAAGTCCGGTGTCTATTATATTTTCTGGTTATAAGCAAAATCAGGTTTAAAAGCAAGGTATAACATGTCCTTGGCTATTGGAGAATATGGGAAAGACATGATTGAATTATATTTAAGGAGGAAAATAAGCTGAAGTCTCTATTTACAGAGATAATGTAATTTTCTGAGGAGTTTCTGCTATCATGGGCTGTTCCTCCACTACCTAGTTCATGGTTGAAAGAACTGTTTAGTGCTTTAGGGAAAACTCCTTCCCGTAACCTGGTACTTGATAGTACTAATTTCCATACAGATCCATTTAGTTTAATAGAAGTGTATAGCAGTTCTTGGAATGTGAATTTTTTTCTCCTGTGTACAGTAATGTAAAGGGACTGTTTGAACTTAGTACTCCATGTTTGGGTATGATGTTTCTGGAAAATTTGTGCTTTAACACAAGAGGTTATTTTTTATTTTACCAGAGGAAAAGGTAAGTCCTTGATCACAAAACCAGAACCAGGATTAAAAAGGAAAACGTAAAAGGAATGAAAATTAAACTTTAGCTATATTTAAGACCAACAGCCTTCCCTGGAAGTTTTTGCAGAGGCATCTCCCAGTCATGAAGCCTTATGTACAGCTTAGCATTGTGACGCTTCCAGGGAGCTATGTTTCATGTCAGCTTTTAAGCTAACTTTGAAAGTTAAAGAAGTCAACATGCATCTGCTTTTCTTCTCTCTTTCTTCACCATATTTGTTAATTTGGTACTTGACTTAAAATATGCTGTACCAAGTTAGACCAAATATTCACCTAGTTGTTTCCAGTGGTAGCCAGCAGCAGAAATAGGGAGAAATATAAGCACAAAGCAAGTGTGTCGTGATACCCTTCCACAAGACAAGTTGTTTTCCACCAGATGTGGCACAAGAACTGTAACAGTGGAACAGTATATTTAATGTAGTTTTATTTAATGTTTTTCCAATAACTCTCAATGGATTTGTATTTCAAGAACGTGTTTTGTCCACTAGCTTTTTGGGTCCAGTTCTGTCATTTGCCGTTTATGTTTTTTACTCAACAGAAATGAGATTTCTGACCTTAAACTGGGATAGCTGGGATGGCTCAAGTTCTGTCTTGAGGACTGGTCTTTGAGATCAAAATGCAGCAGGAAGGATGATTCTGCCTTAAGGAGTTTGTCTGCATTTGAATTCTGTTGTACTCAATTAGCACCTTCCTTCTACTTTAAAAAGCCCTTATTTTTGGTCATGTTATGAGTGCTTGGCAAAGATTCTTCCAAAGATGTGTGGCCTTGCAAGAGGATCTCTTATATTGTCAGCTACTTGGAAGTGAAGTATTACTGCTGGGAGCAGGAGGGTTTCTCTTACACATAAAATTTTGAAGCCAGAGGTAAGCAAAGATCATGTACTCCCATTTCAAATGCTGAAGAGAGACCAGAACAAGCAGCTCTTTCTGACTGTATTCTGCCTGCCTTAGCTTTCATCTGTAAAGTGCGGAGAAAAGCCTCTCTTATCTTACTGTGCTTCTTGTTGTGAAGATAATTTCTGAAGCTATAGAAAATGATATTGATGAGTATCTCAGAAAATGTAAAGAACAAGTTAATAATTCAAGCTTCACACGATAAAGCAGGTCTGGGGCCCAAACACCCAGGATAACAAAGAGGAGAAAAAAATGCATATAAGTTAGCTGCTTGGTAAATATTCATCTGCCTGTGCACAGAAAAATGCAGGAGCTCTCTAGCAATCAGAATGTGATTAAGCAGGTGAGGAAAAGGAAATCCAATTAAAGTTGACCAAATGTTTAATTGCTTTATTTTGCAGTCTTGCTCATCTTCTGTCAAAGAAGCCTCTGTATGTTATATATTGTACTTCAACCTTGGTAGAACTGTGTTGTTTATCATTCTTTCCATGCAAGAAAAAAATAATTACAGTGTTTGTTGTTATTAAAAAGAGTAAGTTAGATTTTTTTTGCTGTTATATTGTTTTCTTGAGCCTATTTACATGTCTTAATTGACAAGTAATTACTTTCCTAATCCAGATAAGCAGCGTTGAACTGTGAATTGCAAAGTCCAGTGCCTTTTAGATTGATGCGTGGAAACTCTGCTGTTGTTTTTGAAGGATCACCAAAAATTCTGCATTACTGGCCTAATAAACTATGGCTTCTTAGTACAAAAAGATAATCTCAGATATCTGTAGGCTGTGGTATTCTGTAAAAAATCATTCTCCAACAGAGAAGATGAAATACAATAGATAAGAATGTAAATAATCCACACTTATTGCATTGATAGAAGTTGGGAAAATAGTTTTAAAATAACTTACTTGTAGTCCTTTTAATGAACGGTTGTACTGGCCTTTTTTTGTTATAATATTAGAGGCTGTAGTCTGTAGACTATATTCCAATTCCCTGTAAACTAGTACACCTTACTGGGTAGTAGTTCTGGCTCATCTGTTTACTTCAGAAAGGCTTGTTCTGTAGTAGTAATACTGAATTCTTCACAAGGATTTTTAGTGTTAATCTTGTTAATATTTTATTGTTTGTGCAATTACAAGGATGGATATAGGTATTGTTGTGTGATGATTTGGTAGAAAATAAAAGCAACAACAGGATATTGTAATTGCTCTTTACTGCGGGAAAACTGTACTTAAGAAGAAAGTAGGTTGTCACAGTTCGTGACACTTCTTCATTACATGTAGCCTAATTGGTTTTTGTGTGAGAAGTTGTCACTTAATAATGGCAATGCCTTCCAAACTTCACTATGGAGTTGCACATAAAGAAAGATGCATTTACTCATATTGACAGTTGATTCTTCTGGGCTAAGCAGTGGTATTGCGTGTCTTTTGTACTTTAGTATTAGATTGCTTTACTGTCTCCTGAGTAAGATCATAGATTAATCTAAATTTTACAAAGTATATGTACTTTTTGTATACTTTGTGTAAAAACTAATGTAGGAGAAGAATACTGACTCTGGACCTTCTCTCTTCCTGTAGTTTCAGCAGTGACTATAATATTCTGCTTGGGTTTTTATCACTTTAGCAGAGGTGGACACAAGTTTGCAAAGCAGAGAAGTTAAAAAAACTGCACTGAAATACATTAAGGGTGCATGTCAAACAAAATTACCTTATTTATTTAATTATTTTTAGGAGGGATATGCATTAACTTGTATGTTCAATTGAACAGAATTGTGTATCTGTTCTGCTTTTCCAAAATACAAGCATCTGTTAAATAGAAATGAACTTATATATACAGAAATTGCGTCTGTTGGAACTATGCAGTAGAAATGGGCCCTAGATGTTACAGTTATGTAAGGGCCTAATTTAAACCCAAACAAAGAGAGCTTTGTGGGCCTCAAGATCATGCCAATAAGAATATTTTCAGGAAAATCAACATTGAAGGAGATTGTATTGTCTGTAGTTATTGTAAGCATAAAATCAAAATGTATGGATAGAGGCTAGTGCATTATTCACTGTGGCTGGAGTGAAATTTGTTCTTAGAAGGGGAAAGATGTGACATAATTTATATTTAATAGAGAAAAGACTTCATTTAAATGTTAAGCAAAACTGTATGCTTCTTAAAGCTGTCATTTTTTCTATTTACTGGAGTAAGTGTGTGGGGATTGTTAATTATTTGTTTTGAGTGTGAGATACTTGTTTTGAAGTAGATGTCTTCTGCTTATAAACTTATAACAGAACTGCATTGCATAGCTTTTGCTATGCACTACAAAACAGAAATCAAACTCTCAAAGGGATTTAACTCATGAACGGTGTTAAACCCTTGGCTATGTTGTCTCCTAATACTTCACAGTGAATTTTGGGTGGTAGAGGCTTGTTGCATATCCACTACTGGCATCCCTTCCCCTGTTTTGTTTCTTCCTTTTATAGATATTTCATTCTGCTGACTTGGCAGAAAACAAACATGAAAATAAAAACCCATTAAATGAGTAGTTTCCTACCAGGCTAGGTATGTCACTCTCCTCCTGAAGGGATCTGACAAGTACTGGAACCAGCAGAGGGGACAGAAGGAACTGTGGGATGTATTTGGGATGATGACAGAAGTGGAGAGGACTAAGAGCTCTGCTGTCAGCAGGGGAGTTTAGATATTTAAACTGTTAGTTTACGTGTTTTAGGAGATGTTTATGTTTTATGTGCTGCGCTCTGATTCCTGCAAAGATCCTAATGGTCTTTCATCAGTGAATTTAAATTTTCATCTAGTGCTGAAGTTCTCTCTCTGCAGAGATAAAAAACAATCTGTAGGAGCTCTGTGAATCCTGCTTTCCTAACCAACATCTAAGAGTAATCTAACCTTACAGTACAGTTGTGTACTGATCTTGATCTTGCAGTAAGGCAGTGTCATGTAAAAGTGGGAAAGTATTTAGACTGGTCACATTCCACATTTTCCATTAAACTTATTTTTGGCAAAGCAGGATATACCTGAACTCACAAGATCAGCAGCATCCAAGAAGATGCAATAGTTTGCTCTCAGAAGAAATGTTCCTCAAGAGAAACAGTTTGCAAGGTAATTTTCTCAAGTTAGCTGGTTAAAAAGAAGGAATATGAAGGTGCAGTTCTTGGTAAGGCAGGTACTCTTATTGTGTTTTTTAATTGTAAAATGTAGCTGTGAACTTTTTTCACCCCGTAGGTATCTAACAAAGTCAGCTTGCCCTTATAAAAATACATAAATAAAGACATAGATAGATAGATAGATAGATAGATAGATAGATAGATAGATAGATAGAGATAAACAGATAAATAAATAAACAAATATCCCCCATGTGTTATAACCAAGTAACCCTCGTGGTTTGAGTTCTTACTTTTTCAAATCTTCAAACCTGTTTTCAAAATTTTTGCATTACAGAATTTTCTCCTTTATTCTGTGATTGATTTTTCATCTTGAACACTCTCCCACTAATGGAAAATAGCTGACTCTTCATCTGCCACAGGTAGAAAAACAAGAGGTTGACTTCATATGTGGTAATGAAGGAACTTTTCCTTGGAGGTGGAAGACCTGTTCTCATCCATTACTCAACTGGGCAGAGTGTACTTGGGAAGTGGTTGGTTATCCTACAGCTCAGTTCCCCCCCACACTCGATGAGCAACTGAGTTATTTTCTTTTGCTAGAAATATAACCAGCTACTCTCTCAGCATCTCACCTGGGGCTCTGCTGTGTGAGTGGCCTAATTCCGTTAGTGTGCAAAACACCAAATGGACTGGCCATTTAGTAAAGTTAGAGAGGGAATGATGAACCTGATAAACCCTCATGAGCTTTTGACACAAGCAAGGGAACTGAGCAGGCTCATGCTGAAAGGATGATTTTGCATGCTTTCTGTGCAAAAGCCATTGCAGCAACTTAGGAAATCTGATTTCGATCTGTTTGCTACTGAATTGTTGACTCTGTGGGAACTTTGACTAATTTGTCATCTGCCTTTTCAACAAAACTTTTGTAGGTGTCAAAATTCATACATATCAACTTTGTGTAGGCATGTAAACTGTCTTGTTGTGTTGAGTAAATGAGGGATTTTAATACCTTAATGTCTTTTGGGGAGACTTTGAGCCTTCCAAATGGGGAAAGGAAACTCTTCTAAAGCTGACTCTTACCAAGCAACAACTTGGACCATAATTTACGCAGCCTGAGGCCTTTGTATGGGATACTTGGATAGCTAAAGGGTTGGCTGAGGAATCTCAGAAATAGGAAGTTATATTTTGAGAAATTGTGTAAGACTGATGAGGTACTTAATGATAGAATAAAAATAATCTCAAATGACTGAAGAAAAAGACATTATCTGCCCTTAAAACGAGACTGAAAGGAGAAACAGAATAATTCTCCTCTGTGTATATGTGTGTATATATATATGAGATTTAGACAGGTGGATTTACAAGTTACCTTGCATTACCTGTTCATGCATTCACACAAATGCCAGATAACATAATCCATAATGAGTCACAATTACAGTGAATTGCCTTAATTTGTTTACCATATGCTAAACATGCCCCTATGTCCACATATAGATCAGCTGATGTACAATACCTTGTTAATGAGAAAATTACCCATTCATCTAAGCTTTTATTACTTCTGAGTTATTGACTGTTGTGATCTCGAACAACTCATTTTTGATCTGGTTTGTCAAAAAGAACTTTTTTAGACAGACATCAAATTTCAGCTTGAGTTGGAAACATTACAGAGCCCAGGTACCTTGCTTTGTTGAACAAAAAGGTAAAACCAAGAAGACCTTAAACATTCACAAGGAACCTTCTATTAGTATTTTACTAAGAACAAGTAGTTAGTCAAACAATGCTTCTGTTTTCTTATGTGCTTCATGACATTTATAGTCCAAACATGGTAAAATTTCATAAGATTGTATTTAAAGTTGCTTGAGACTTCTCATAAAAACACTGTGTAAATATAGAATATCAAGATTTAATGTTAAAGCAAATTCTCCATTAGTACTAAACAGGATTAAAGAATGAATGAAAATTGTAATCATTGGATGAATTTTTTTCCTATTCTCTTAGTAAAGACTTCATATTTTCCTATGAATGGCTTAAGGTCACTCACTTTTGTTCTAAGGCACCTTATCTAATTTGTCATGTTAAACACAGCAGGCAGCTTTTAACAGACCTCATACTGCTTAGGTGAGAGTTCACCCTTTTGGGCAACAAAAGACAGAAGCCATTTAACTTTTACTACACATTAGTTCTGTAACAGTCTGCTGCTCAGACTTTAAAAAAAAGGAAGAAAAAGAAATAAAAAAGAAGTTGCTTCTATTCTATGGCTGGAAGTTTTAAGGAGCTCTTTAAACTTCATGAACTAGGGAATTTCTGCAGTTTAAGTTATGTTATTACTGTGTTTTTTAGTACAATGTTCTTTTGTTTCAATATTGTGATACCAAAATTTGCTATGATGACAGTCTGGTCTTGCAAGCTTAGTTTCAGAACTCTGTAAAATCTGATGAAAGGCAGTAAATAAACCTCTAGAATCACAGCTGACCTGTCCTAATTGTGATGTTCCACCTGGGACTGTGATGGTGTATTCTTCAGAGCAGTTCTGATTTGCCCCCAGTTGTTTGTGACCCAACTTGCAGCATGTGTTAAACTTTTTAAGGATGATAATTTTGCCAAAAATCTTGTTCTGTAGTTGTACTGTAAAAAAAAAATATATAAAGCAAACCAAAGCCCAAAAGAACAACAACAAATTCCTTTATTAATACAGTATTCCACCAAAAATTTCTGTACTTCTCACAGTCTTCTTTAATTGTATTCATTGAAGTTTACTCTTTGCTTCCTCTGGAAAGAGTAGTTTTATTAACATTTGAAGATTAATAATACATCCTAGAAGAGTCTTATGGAAGTCAAAATAAACACAACAGTTGTCGATATTCTGCATATTTTTCTTTTCTGAGACTATTTCAGGCAAATAAAAATATCTGTTTCATCAGAAATAAATATTTTTCTATCACCAAAAACTTGTGCAAGGGTTTGTGTTTTTTTTATTTATATCTCTTTTGGCATCTGAAACAATGGTAACATTTTAACAATTCTGCATTCCCAGACTTCCCTTGTAAAAAGTAAGCAAACCTAATCATGTATAAACCAAAAGTCACTTCTAGTTTCAATGAGTTGGAATTGTTAACAATATGATATGCAGCTAATATAAGTAAGAAATGACATTTTAAGTGATGATGGGAGGCATTTTGACCTTGGTACGCCTTAAAAGTCGCTGTGTGAAAATATGTGTAGAAACCAGCTAATATAAATTGAAGCCTATTTGAAGCCTTTATTTAACAAAATAATCAATCTGTTTTGACTGTGAGACATGTAGGTTGTGTCTGGACTTCCCTTTCCAACTACTGTTGACTTTACAGAGGGTAATTACAAACTCAGTGTTAAAAGTTTGACCTTTGGAAACAGGCAATGTTTTTGGCTCTCACAGGGTTTTGTCTTTACGGGCTTTACTTGTCTAGCATGTCTATTAAAGACCAGTGTCAAAGCATAAGCGGAGGAGAAGATTGCCTCGCTCTCTGAGCAGCTGGAGCCAAAATAAATGTTTGTGCTTGTTGCTAGTCTCAGGAGTCACTGCCTCATCATTCATTATCTCAGTGGTAGCAGGAGTAGAAAGCTGCTTCTTCACAGCTTTTCTCTGTTCATACCATTCTATGCCTGTTGCTGCCTGCTTCTTAATCCTCTTTAGTAAACCTTCAGAAGCTTCTGACCAATACAGACATGTATCCTTCATTCTTCGTGTTTACCTTTAACCTACACATATTTTAAGCAAGTTGACCTTAATCTTGCAAACTCTTAAAGTCATTAGGGCCAATAATATTATGCATGAGTTTTCCTGATGATTTCAGTGTACCAGCTAATGCATGGAAGTACTGCCATGCTGATGTGTCGAATGAGATTTTTCTTTAGGATGGTATTTTTTGTAAAGAACCATGAATAAATTTTATTTGAATGTTATCTTCTACCATAATATATCTTCTACCTTAATTATCATCAAGCATAATTTTCCTTTTATAGGGGAGATTTACATCTTGAAATACCAGTGCCCAACATCCCTATTTTGGGGGAAGGGGGTGGGATGGGGAAGCAAAAAGTCCATATCCACAAACATCAATAAGTTACATTTTCCAGTGTTCATATTCAGATGCTTCTCCACAATTTATTTCTGTCTGCATATCCAGAGGGTGTATTTTAACAGGAGGCCATGCATGCTGTAATGGATGCATCTGAGATTAATAAAATGTTATGTTACTCCAGCAAGAGTGCAGGCTTCATTCTTACAGCAGCTGACATCACCGGGAGGACAGAACCCTCCCACTCCTCCTTGGTAATTGATGATGACGGGTTCTCTGCTGAGCTGTAACCTAACACAGGGACTGAATCAGATCAACAGCTGAGAGCAAACAATAACAGCAAACAATATCGCTCTATATAGACAAAAGCTGGGCACTTTAAACCAGGCCGTGGATGAACAAGTATTTCAACTAATATTTAATGCAGGCTGATTTTGTGAAGTTTTTGTGCGTGCACTGCTTGGTGTTGAAGGTTTTGCTCCCGTAAGAAGCATTGCTACTGCTGGAAGAGCTGGCCTTCTTGGAGTGAGGCTGACATGCTTGACAGACGCCTGATGTCTCCTCAAACTAAGTACATTACTCCTGGGGTAAGCATATGTTCAAGGACTGCAGGCCAGATGCTCGGAAACCCTTTAATTTTACAATGCAATGTACAAGCTGGGTTGCAGGTTAACTTAATTACGGTTTAACTGTTTCACTTTGCTCCCATCTAGCCCAGCTCAAATGTTGAAAAATGTACTGGCCTTTCCATGGAAGTCCAAATAATACTTTGAACTTCCTTTTTCTTTAAAAAAAAGCCATGATAACTTGCTGTTATGTTGAAAAAATGCAAAAAATGGCTTTGGGGGAAGGGAAAACACTCACAGGTGGCTGTTGCTGTGAGGGCTTATTAAAATAGTTGAAGCAAAGTGTCTTGCTGCTTGTTCTGTGGTTTTGGGGATTGTGCTAAATTGTTTTCTCCTCACTACGAGAGCAATGGGTCTCTCTGCTGGCAGTAGCTTGAAGTACATTCCTTTTACAGACTATTACTTTTTGTTTAGGTTAGGTTGTAACATGCTTGTGAGTTTTGGTTTGGCAGCATTTGGCCAGGTACGTGTATCCTGGGGTTAGGGACTTACACTAGCAGATATCCCACTGCAGCTGTGCTTGTGAAATACACTATAAATAGATGATAATTATTTTTTTTTAAGTTATAACTGGATATGCTTTGTTTTCTTTATTACACTGGAAAAAAATGAAGGATGGAGGTTAAAATAATAAAGTAACATAGGCATAAACTTAAGCCAAATGTTTGACTTAACCATATAGCCTTTTTGGCAGATTTGAATATAGTTGCAGTGAAAGAAGCGTGCCATAGGCATGACATTAGCTTTCCACATTTATTCTGAGAAAAAACAGGAACGCTCTCGAATATAATGGCTGCTCCACAGCTTTCTTCTAGAAGGAAATCAGATTTAGATCATTCCTGTTCGTGGATTATTTAGGGATCTCCACATAGGAAGCGGAGCAGTCATTACTAACATACATTCTATCATCCTCTTACAGACAACTTTTCTTTACTCAAATTAGGGCATGCTTTATGTTTATGAGGAGAATAATGCAACAATGGGAAGTAGGAAGGTATACAAATACCATATACAACTCTACTGAACTTGTTTTCAGCATGGATGTTCAGAACAGCAGAAATCAGCTACTAGGGGAATCACACAATCATTTAGGTTGGAAAAGACCTTTAAGATCATCAAGTCCAACCATACCTTTAGCTGGTTTTAGTCTTTTCTTATATAATTAATATAGATAGAAGCTTAAGACTTTAAGTTTTAATATCTATCTTTTCCAAGCTGTTCTTAAGATTTCTGATGAATTAATGTGTTTTGCAGTCCTCTAACAATCCAAATACTATTATAAAAGGGGAAAAAAATCAGAGAATTATTTTTTGGTGGGGAAAAAGCGTAAAATGAAAAAAAAATCAATTGAGAAATATTGTTTTCCTAAAGAGAGGCTCCCTGATGTTAGAACTTAGCATAAATAATTCCACATTGCCATACAACTCTTTAACCTCTGTTCCTACTGGTCATCAAATACTGTCATTAGTGGGAAGGGGAATTTGACTTATCTGGGCTGTAGAGTAAAATGAAGCTTTTCACATCACACCTGGAAGAAGTCCAATCTCTGTTTAATATAGTCATAGAGGTCCTGATAGACAAAGGAAAAAGTTAGTTACTCTTTGACAAGGTAAGCGGTGCTTACCTCAAGTTTGACATGAGTGGTGATGTGGGTGTTCAGCCCTTGTGAACTGAGAAGTAGGAACAAAGCAGGATAGGTGAAGTGGAATACAGACAGAAGTGAGTAAAATTTGGCTGAAGAGATTCAGCCATGTATATTATGAGGATTTCCATACATTTGGTAAACACTTCTTTCAAACTGATGTTTGATAACTGTTCTTTTCATGTTTCCGCAGTTTCTATCCTAGTTTCTAGATGCATCATGAGGGAAGACGACCATTTAGCTTTGATAATGTGAAGTTTGGCTGTAGTCACTTCTTGTTCAGAAAATTTTTACAGGAAGCTATGTTTGCAAATTAACTTGGTTTTAGTGGTACTATTCCTCAAATATTATCTAATTGAAAAAGGATTTGCTTAAATGATTGAGAGGAAGGTTAAGAGAAGATTGGGAACATTAAAAAAAAGAGATATAGCTTAAGAATTTTTTCCTTTACATTTCTCGTCATGTATAATTAAATAAATTGACTATTGATAATTGTCTCTTAACGACGGATGTTGCATCAAAAGTGGATAAAAACAGCATAACTGGACAGAAATTCAGATAACAGTTTAATGGGTACTTTTTTCTGAATTGCCAAATTTCAGGATGTCCCTTGTAACAAGTAGACCCCTGAAGTATTTAAGTCAATTAAAATGTTACAGTAGGGTGAAATAAAATAATGCTTTTTGCATAGCAACCGACACGTTTTCACTACCAACACAGTCCTTGTGACACAGAAATTCTTCAATATGGTAACTTTGGTAACTACCAGAAAGTGTAACCACAACAAACACAGTAATTCACTACAGTTTACCTAGATTTCCCTGAATTTATGTTTTTAGCATCAGTGGAATATATAATTGCTGCTGCCATTTTTTTTATTTGGTTTTCAAATTGCAGTGAACGAGCCTAGGAATTCGTGTTTGAAATCTGCTATTTTCTTCCCAGGATGGGTAGTGTGAAAGTGCAGCATAAAAACAGTATAAAAGAAGGGGAGGTGAAGTGCCTTGAAACTTCCATTGCATTCATATATCCATTTTGAAGAATATTAAAACACCTGGCTGGTTTATTTTATTTTATTTTATTTTATTTTATTTTATTTTATTTTATTTTACTTTGTTTTATTTTATTTTTTATTGCTATGGGCCAACATACAGAAAATGTTATAAGTTTGAAAATAGGTTTTCTAATTACATATGTACATAAGACTTTTTTGCAATTTTTTAGGTACTGACCCCTGAAGTCTTTTGTGATAAGTACAGTATTTCTGTGCAAATTTTTATGGGCCACTAGTGCTTCGTGTACACTGTATGAAAGCCTGTGGTTTATATTGCACGTGCAACTGCTTAATAACAGCAACCGATGTTCTATGAAAAGAGTGGTTTGGAAATTTTTCTTACTGACTGACAGACAAAACGTTTGCATTGCTGCTCATGCCATAATCTTAAATTTAAACCAGCTGCTGAGTATTAAAGTTTATGGACAGTCTTTGTACAACAGCTCTGATTTTTTAGGCTAATTTCCTAAGATAAGATTTATGCAATCCCACTTTCCATCTGTTAGTTGGTTGTGCTTCTCAGTAACTTAAATTCAATGGCCAATTTAAATCAGCCTTGCAGAGGTCTCAGAAGTACTGAGTACTTATCAAAGACCTTCTTGGGGGCTGGACAGAGCTGTTAAAGCCATTTGCTTGACATGCCAATGTGTGAGAGTCAAGGCATTCTCTGGGCTCCTCAGGAGTCAAAAAGATAGCATCCAGCTGGCCAATGAGATATTAACTCCAGAGTAGCTTAAACAAATTCTGTCTCTCATTCAACCTGCAACTCATGGAAAGAGAAGGGGAGTTTGGGGAGGGGAATCGAGGGTAGAGAGCATGTGGTGTGTAGGGAAAATGAGAGAGAGCTGAAGGTATTGTGGAGGTGTGTGTGGGAAACAAGGCTTCATTACTTCTCCTGTTCACAAAACAACTTGTTTTTCTTCAGCTTGTCATTAATGATACATTGCATTTTGCAGTACTTTAGTGGATGTAAATTTCTAAATTTTCCTGAATGTTTTGAGGCTGCCAAATGATGACAAGTCGACAATGTAGAATATTCATCCCTTAAAAAATATTAGATTGTTACATAATGGTATTGGTAGAATATTAGTATCAGAAAAAAAAATCTTTTCAAAACTCTGCTAGCAAATCTAGGTATAAAAGCTAAATTTCACTTTGAATACACACATCCTGATATAAGGATGTCAGTAGAAAGACTGGCTCACAGTTGCAATAGTTGTAATGTTAACTTAGAGTATTCTCAGTTTGACAAAATCCTCAGTTAAGTATGCGTTACCGTTTCTGTGCAATTCAGCACAGTGTTGTAAGTTCGCAGTTCAGTAGTTCAGTTCACTAGGATGGTTTCCTCAAAAATCTGTGTGACTTAGACATTTTGTGCCTTTAGTCTTTTATTAAGAGCTTTCTGATTTTGCTTATCTAAGCACTATTCAGTGACTGGTTTTTATTTGAAAGTTTCTGATTGTTTCTTTTTATGTCACATTCACATAAACTTTATCATATTATGATAATAAAATATGCATATCTTTCTTGCCTTTTAAAAATGTAACAATGAAACAAGTATTTTCAAATCATAGTATTATTTGAAAGGGTAATCTCTTCAATGTTTGCTTTCAAGAAACTGGTAAATTGATGTATGTAATGCACTGGAACTCTGGTACACTTTGGTATGTAAGAAACAGGTTAATGCTTAACTATATAATAGTTTCAATAGCTTATGCCAGAGTGCAATGCTAGAACAGTCATTTTCAAACTAAGGTCTTTGATAACTTTCTGCCAAATTCAAAGTAAATCAGTGAGTTCCCAGAACATCATGATATTTTCTGACTGAATATTTTCTGTCATGAAAATGTGATCAGCTTCTGTCCCTGTACTTTCACATGGATCTCCCAGCTTCACTAGAATTTGTACAGACTTAAATGAAGCAACTAGCATTGTAATGGTAGAAGTATTTAATTTCAGGAGAAGCTTAAAGTGTCTGAACTAAACTGGTGGAACAATTAATTACCTTCTTAAATTTTAAAAGTAACTTTCTGCATTGCTGCTGGTTTAGTGTAAATCCATTATACCGTTCATGTTATGCACAATACAATATACAACTTGGGTTCATTTTCTTGAATTTAAGAGTGGTGGAATTCTTGTACCTTCGAATTCAAAATACTGTCTTTTTATAGGTCACTATCACATTGAGATCAATAATTATAGATTTTCTCAAAATTCTTATATTATTGAATGTTTTCATCAGGGTAAATCAATTTTTAGTAAAATTTTTGTACTTAGGAGGAGTTTGTCAGTGACTTCTGAAATCCTTACTCAACTCCACTTGATATCACAGATTTGAACCTGGAAAAAGGTAGTCAGGGATGACTGCTGAATCACACAAACAGGTTCATCTTTAGAGCTCTAACCAAGATACAGACAGTGCTGGAGTGCTTCTCCTTGAGAATCAGAGCCCTGCAGTTTTGGACAGAGAAGGCAAGCCCTACACCCTACACAGAAATGCAGTTTGAGGTGTGCTCTTTGGTTTGATGCATGAGCTTTCAGTATTGTCAGCACTGGGGAGCTAGACTGTCCAGAGCATTTTTTAGTGAGCATTGACTGAGTTGTGGCAACAGGGAAGAGAAAAATGTACCAAACAGAAAAAATGTGTTTGAAAAATCGCATTTTTTTAGACCAATATAAGACAATATAACTGACTGGGAAAAAAATACATGTATTTTCAAGTAGCTGAGAGACCTATGTACTCTGTCCTAAGTATTACCATTCTTACTCTCTGCAGCCAAGATTCTTTTAATTTGGGTGGACAAGGACTAAAAGCATTTTATCTTCATGCTGCATCTCCACAGGGCAGTTCTGAAAATGTCATTGTAACATGTTGCACCAGTTCTCTGTAAGGAACAACTTACCTTATACATTGCATTCATTACACTACAGACCACTGACTCTGCTTAGCTAACATGCTGGTTCTTCTGACTGTGTTTTCACCACAGTGCACTGAGAGTTATTAGCCAGGGTTACACATCTGGTTCCCTGCTCATTAAACTGAAGGATATTTCTGCAGTGCCAGGGTGGCATCGATCCTCATAGGTGAAAGGGATCGTTACAACAGCGTACGTGCTGCCTAAATTCCACTTGATTCTTATTCTGAGCCTTGAAATGGGTCTCAAGTGATACTTGTCTCTCTGCAGAGACAAGTTTTCCAGCTTTCACATTTCATCAGAAAAATTTTTCTTCACAAAAAAATTGAACATAATTAATAAAGTTTTTAGGATTGTCAAAAATGCATGCATCAGAATATCAGGTTTCAAGAATAATAAAAATGGGAAATGTAAATTGAGATTTGAAGAAGTGATGAGGCCAAAGAAACCAGAACACTTGGTGAGAATCAATAACCTAAAGTGATGTAATTGTGGAACGATGGCTTATGTCAAAAATGCATAAACAGAAGCAAAGTGTGCCAAAATACCTCCTCTAGCCTGCTGCTGTGGCTCTGCTGATCAGATACACTTTTGTTTCTGAAAGGAGAACAGAATTTGGAGGTTTCAATAGCTCAAATTTTACAAGCACTTTTATAGATATGATTTTGAGGTATGGTTGAACTCGAAACGTGAGTTATTACCTCGTTTTAAAAATCAAAACAGTTTTAAGGATTAAGGGCTTAATTCTCTGCTATGTGAAGTGTCAGTTGATAAGTAAATGTCGCAAGTATGGGAATAGCACCACAATGGTGTCCAGAGGACAACCTGTAACTCGAGCACAGTTTCAGGATGTGGAGGTGGCCAATGGTAGTTAATATTCCTGCTAGCTCCTGGGGGCTTCTGAACACAGCTAAAAGCTAAAGGTACTCCTCAGTCACCATCCCCAGGAGATCAGCATCTGGTGATCATCAAGCTGCTCGTGGCACTTGAAATGTTTCAATGCACCAAGAAGCAGACATGTGCTGAGTGTAACTCTCAGAGACTAAGTCCTGTTGTTTATTTAGTGCAACATTCAGTGTAGCAGCATGTAGTGGTGACATTACAGAGTTAAATTAGTACCTTTTCAATGGAAAGTTGTATTTTTTAAAGGAACTGTAGCCATCACAGGCTGGTTTTCCCGCTTTGTGTAAATTTTATGTATTTTATTTCAAGATCTTGGCGCTATCTGTGAAGACTGGTTCTATTATTGGTGTTTTTGTGCTCAAAAGCATATGCGTTTCCCTCCTTACGATAAATAAATATAGCAAAATGAACCTTATATCTTTTTTTTTTTATCTCCTGTGTTTCTTTTAAATGCAGGTTTTGAAGTTTTTCCAACCTCTTAAACCTCTGGCAAAATTTACAGCTGTTTCACAAGTGTTTCACTGCACATTCGGTTGCAGGCAATCTGTGTGAGCATCCTAAACCAGCAACAATGTGTTGAGCACTTAACTTGTTCTTTCTGTCTATATCCCTATTCCCTGTGCTTCATTACTTCAATGCTACAAGAAGACAATATTCCCCACAGATCTGCATTACATTTAAAAAATAGAACTTAAAAATCTTGCCTCCACGTATGAGAAAAAAATCACCTGTGGGCAGATCTTCCAGTTTGATACTATTTCTAACACCTGTCCAATATCTGGGTGAAGCAGAGGATCCATAATACAACAGGTATTTGTATTATGTATGCATGGTTTCAAGCCTCTGCTATGTTCCTGACACTTGTTGTGAGTTGGGTAAAATGTTTTAACATCCGACTGCAAGAAGAATGGCATCTTGTTATTTCTGTGACACTCTGAGAACATACTCATGTTATCTTTCAATGGAGGAGAAGATAGAATGTGTCCCTAATGTATGTATGTATGCAAGTTGAGAAGTTTAGTCTGCTCTTAATGTTATCACTGCTGTATCCTGAAATAGAAAACTGCAAGCAGATTGGATTGTGTTAGAGAATGGTAACCATAATAACCAATAACAATCTTCAAATGATAACAAGCTTTAGTGTTTAAAAATAAAATTTAAATATCACTCCAATAGGTCCATGGGCATACTTGCAAGTTTTATTTTATTATTCATACATTTTAAGCTTGTTTTTGAAATTTAAGAGTTGACATTGATCTTAAGGAAGTGTTTAATTTTTGCACCTTGAATTAATGAACATTGATGTATTATATAACTAAATTAAATCTCATAGGAAAAAATGTTACTTATCAACCCTCTTAAAGATGTACACCATTTTTAAAGGAAAATTACAAACATGATATAAGAATTTTAATGTAAGGAAGTGGACTTTGATTTTATGGCTAGGCGTAAAGAAAATACATTCAGAAAAGAAATAAAATCTACTTAAGATGAACACAGACCATCTTGATGGTTTGGGATTTGCACCGTGTTCTGGGATGCTTCCCAACTCTTCTGCTGATATGACAAGTAAAAGCAAACAAACAAAAAAACCCTTTTATCTTGACCCAAACCTGGTTCCTTTTGTTGAGTGCTTTAAAAAAGAGTGCATTCAAAAGAAGTGAAGGAGAAGGCCCAAACTGTATCCTGGTCCCTCCATCTGTGTCTCCTCCTCCTCCTTATCTGCCCCCAATGTACACATAGGAGCATTTAGCAGGAGTCTAGGAAACTCAAAACTGAATTACTTACCCACCATGAAAATATGAGAAGCATGATCAAGCTGTTAACTCTTCTGGGTTAACTTGTTTTCAGTCTCTCTTACTGAGACAGTCCTATAATTTTTGTAAAATAATCAGATGTTTCTTAGAACCCAAAGCCCCATTTGCCAGTTGTTCTAACTGCCAAGACAGTGCAGTCACCATCATAATGCATTCAGAGTAACAAGGGCAAGAAGAAGAAATTAAGAAGACCCATCCTTCAAAATGTACTGAACTTCAGCTGGACAAGAAGGCTTGGGCTTCAGATTCTTCCTGTAGCTCCTTCAGGGCAATTAACACTCCTTGAGATATCAGAGTCAAAGTTTATCCTACTGTTGAGTGCAGTGCTCACAGCTATCCTGACCACTACGACAGAAAATCAATGGGAGACCTCACATTTATAGGACTAAAATTAAAAAAAAAAAGAGTTGCTAATCATAAGTTTCCTATGTAAACAATACTACAATACTGTTAAGCAACTATTTAGTATTAGTGTGGGATAGGATAGTTTGGACGGTAGGTAATTAAAGATAAAAAGCTCTCGCTTTTTGGTTCCATGTGTGAAAGGGAACAAGTTCTTTGCAGTTTTCTGCCATGGGTAAATGAAGAAAGAAAATAGAGGCATTGCCAAAGTTTTCTTAAAAATGAAACATATTTATGGGAGACAATTCTTATTTCTAGCTATGCAAAAGAGTGTTACAAACTGTTGACATTCTCACTGGGATTTGAATTTGAAACTGAATTAGGTAAGAGTGAGCCAATTGCTTTCTATTAGAGTTACTGAAGATAAAATTGTTACAGTTGAAAGATTCTTGTTTATCGAGGAGGGTCTGTTTAGTCTATTAACCTTGACAACCATGTCAGCAGTTTTTTCTGTTTGTTTTCCCAAAGGCACTATGTTAAAGTAGTATGATATACAAAGTTATTTATAGTGTAGACAATTCATAGCTGTGCTTAAAAGACATGGGTCAGAGTTTAAATACCAGAGTTAAATGCTATCCTCCTAGACGATTTGAAAAGTCATTACGCTTAATCTTTGAAAATCAAAACAGAGAGACAGAATCACTAAAATGTCAATGTGAATCAGATATTTTTATGTGAATTGGTTACAGTTTCACAGTGATTATGGTAGGAAGGTACCTCTGGAACTAGTCCAGTCACCTGCTTGGAGAAAGGCCACCTACAGCCAGTTGCCCAGGACTTCTTTCAGACAGCTTTTGAATACCTACAAGGATGGAGGCTCCTGGGCAATCCTTGCGAGTGCTTAGTCACCTTCACAGTAATATTAAAAAAAAACCAAACAAAACTAAACCTTACCACCACTACAAAAGCACCCTTATATTTAAATGGATTTTCCTATATTTCAATTTATGCTCATTGTTTCTTGCATTTTCACTGAGAGCTACTGAGAAGGGTCCGGCTTTGTCTTCTTTACTCCTCCCATCAGGTATCATACACATTAATTTTTATGAAAGGAACAGAATTTCCAGAAAAAATGAGAATAAACAAAGATCATACGTATTGGCACATCTGAGTTTGCACCTGCTTGCCTCTGTTAACAGATGTTAAATATTGCTGTTGCTCTCCTAGTCTCTACTGATGAATAAGGACTGTTCTGAAAGTACCTGTGTTCTATAGAAAGCTGAAGAAGTGATTTCTGTTATTCTTGTAATTTACTCATCATTTCAGACTATAGCCTTGAGTCTCACAGTCAAGCCTCCAGGAAGTTTGTTTTTCCTTTAGTCTGAAGGCTGGTTCTCAAGGTCCAGTCTTCATCATGGTGGATTTGTGTACCTGTGTAGCTCTCTGTCGTATAGTTTCAAGCACATGTCCTGCTGGAAAGGAGGAGAGGAAGAATTCTGCCCTTAGATTTGTTTCCACCTTTTTTTTTTTATGGATCCATTGCTGTGGTTTTAATGCTTTCTGCTTTTATCTTTGTTCCATTGCTGTCCTGAACTTTGTCTTTTGCTGAAGTCTCCACCCTACAGGTCTTTCAATAAACTCTATTTGCTTGATAAACCAATTCTGCCCAGGCATCCCATCTCAGCATATTTGCCCTGCTCCTCACCGTTCCCCTCTTCCCTGGTTACCTCCTAGCTTTCAGCTAGTCAGGCAACCAGCTGACCCTGCGCTGCTCTTTTCAAATCCTGTTGTGTTCCCTGCCTACTGTGAACATTTTTCTTGTCTGATCTTCATGTATGTCTCTGGCTGGTTTATAGCATCTCCTCCCTGTAGGTCACACAGTCACACAGTCACACTGCTTTCTTCCTTGTTCTGCACTTTGGTTTCCTGCCCTGCCCATTTGCACCACCTCTCCAGTTGCATCACTGCCAGATTCCGCTTTCTAACCTACTTCTCCCTTTCCCATTTCCACTTCTGTCCTCACTCTTTCTATGTGAAGCAGGAGATTCTCGCCTGTACTGCCTCGCTGCAAGGGTCGGCACCAGCAAGACACTGTCTGCTATGTGCTGGCCAGTCCAATATCTCACTGAGCCAGTGGGGGAAGGAAACAGAAAACCCGATGCTGTCACTTAGCTGGGAGTGGAGCACAGGCCATCCAGAAGTGCAGTGCTAAGTTTAAATGCTCTTAATGGGGGTGGCATTTTTGCAGACTTTAACACAATGCCCTCAACAGGGGTGGCATTTTTGCAGACTTTAACTCTTGAACCGTGAAAGCTATATAAAAATTTGCTTTGTGGAACCCTGAGATAGATTTGGGTACCTGTCATGATGTTTCAATTCAAGACAGCAATGAGCAATTTCAGCTTATTTATTGTCCAAGCTGCCAGACTCTAGTTGTTTGTACTGTCTGTTGTGCGAATTACTTGTGACATGTAAGTCACTTATGGTGACAATCTGAATAATGTCTTAAGTCTCTCTTGAGTATATGTGAACTGCAGTCCTCCCTGATTTTATATTCATGCCCAAAGTACAGGAGCTGATGAAAGTATTTTAACAAAAATTCACCCTAATATTTAATACATAGAAAGCAATATGTTTTCCTTATTCATGATGGTAGGAGCAATTGTGATATTCCTGCTGATTTTTTATTCCAAATTTAATTGTGAGAGCCATATCTAAGAAGGGAGCAATCAAGTTATGCCACCCAAATTTCAGTTGCTTGTAAGAGCTGTATCAGACAAGCAAAGTAATGGGTGATGACACTAGCTTTGCCTACTATTGACAGGTGTGGTTTCACACTAAAAAAGCTATGCAGTAAAGCTTAGGCAACTACATTAAAATTAATAAGTGTGTATAACCACATTCATTCAGCATCAATAATGGCAATCAACTTGGACAAGTGATTATTACATTCCACTAGCGGTGTCTTTTGTCTATTATTTACCTCCATGCAAGAATGTTGAATGTTTTGTTTATTTTCCAGGAACACAACATTATGATATTAGTTGTTTGAAGCGGAATTTGCAATTGATATAAGGTGAAGTGAGCGATTTTGCTGCCAGATTAAACTACTGCTATTTTGTAAACATATAGTTGGAAGTAAAATTAATGTCTTCTGATTTCTAATTTGCTCTTTCCAAGAGTATGTAGCTTGGTTTTGACTCTGCTTTTGAATACATACAAGAACTTAAAAAATCCAGACTCATGAGTCACAGCACATACAGTCAACAGAGGACTAAAGGTCTGTTTTGAGAGAGAAGGCAGATTGAGAGAAGAATATCCTATTAACTCATGCAAAGAAACTGAGTCAGTCAAGACAAGATCTATTTAAAATAAGTGGAGTGCAAGGCGGGGGGAGGAACTGTGAGGATGTTTACAGTGTATTTGAACTGTTTTATTTGCCGGTTTTGTAAGGAAAAATGTCCTCCTTCCCCTGTGGAAGAGAAGGAAATTGAGTAGTACAAACTGTTTTTCAGTGCTATGTGTGTTCATGGTATCTTTTCATGCTGTGTTCTGTATATTGTATTAACATGATTGTAGCTATAAATGGGCAACTATACACCCACACATTTTGTCCTTCAGACTTTACATATCCCATAATATTTCCTAGAGCTTATGTATAGTTCTGATTAAGGGGATATAGTGACAGCATCATTATGAACTATAAGGAATTTAGAGGACTGAGCAGAGGGGAGATGGGTTTCCTAGTGATGTTTTAAAGCTGTTCTGATTGGGGTTGTATTACTGCATGCCAAGTGGCGGCATCTTCCCCAGCTGTGAAGGAGAGTCTTTCCAAGAGAGCAGTGTTTCTGTATGCTTGGCTTACTTTATGCTGTATTCCTAAACCATCTTTCATGAAACCAAAAGGAGGTGACTCAATCTCTGAAGTCTTTTAGTCTTTAGCATTTTATCCTGGTCTTTAGCTGCTTCTACTCATTCTTGCTTGCTCTATCTGTACTGGAAGCTGGCCAGGAGTGAGGCAGGGCCTCAGGCTCTTCTGTCAGGGTGTGGTATCGCATGCCTGATCCTCTTCCCATGCTGCGGAGGAAGCGGGTATAACTTTGCTGTTACCTAAGTGCCATGATGTTATAGTTTCACTGTGTTTCACTAGCAGAGCAATCTGAGATTAATCAGAAGGAAGTAATGGAGTGAAACACTGAAGTGCAAAACTGCCCTAGAATGATTTTTATTGTTTTGAAAGAGCTAGATAGTGAGATAGCTCTGTGAGTTTCTGCAGAACAATCAGGGGAGTGAGGGATAGGCTTAGAAGAACTTAGAAGTTCCAGATTGTGCACTGCCTGGTTTTGAGCTCCTCCAAATTGAACGAGTGGCACTTGCAGCGTTTGCTGCCCCTGCCTCTCGGTGATGAGCACACACGGGCGCCCACTCCCGCTACTGAAGTGCTACTCCTGCGATGTTCCCGGGCTCTCCCATCCCAAACCTCGAGCCGTCGGGCTCCCGCTCGCTGTTCTCCGACCCGCAGCCAATCAGGGCAGCGCCAGCGCCGTGTGACGAGGAGCAGGAGCCGGACCGAGCGCCCGGCCTCGCTCGGCGCTGACAGCCCGGCTCTGCTCGCAGCTGCAGTCCGGCCGGGCGCGGGGCTGCTGCTGCTGCTCCTGCTGCTGCTACTGCTACTCCTGCTGCTGCTACTCCTCCTGCTACTGCTACTCCTGCTGCTGCTACTGCTACTTCTGCTGCTGCTACTCCTCCTGCTCCTCCTGCTGCTCTGGCTGCTCCTGCTTCTACTCCTGTTGCCGCTCCCGCTTGCCGCCGCCGCTTCTCCTCGCATGTGGAGTTTCCTCTTCGGAGCAGTTTGCCAGACCGTCGATTCCTCGGCCCCTTGGAGCAAGAGGTTTTGGTTTCGTGCCTGAGAGCGATACTTAGAGAGCAGTTTGAGCGTGGGAAAAGAGCGCTGGGACTGTATCGCAGCTGTAGAGCCTGCCTGCCTGAAACACAGAATTGAAGATGCAGTTGAAGATCCCACTTTAGGGGTCTTGGCCATTCTGGACATCTACTGTCAGGCCGTGAAGGTGTAGCTATGTACCTTTTTGGCAGTGAGGATTACGATGTGGTAAGACCTAAACTAAGGATTTTTTTAAAAAAATATTAATTACTTTTAAATATTTCCTGTCTGTCAGAATTTACTGGGCAGCTTTGAATTCCTGTCAGTATTTGTGATTTAAGTAGTTGAACTTTAGCACTGACTACATTGTTTGCTTTTAAAAAATATTTTCCTGTCAGTTCTTCAAGTAGTGAGATACTATTTGCCAGATAAAACTGAAATAACTTTCCTTGTCATGTTTATTGCATTGCGGTGATATTGAAATATTCAAGTACTGAATACTATGAGACAGTTTAGACTTTGAGTCAAGCAAGACTATGCTTCCAAATAATTCAGAATTTGTATCATACTGAGTAATGTACATAGAGTAGTTTACAGAACTGCCCTTAATTGTATGTTTGTGGTGATGATGGGAAAACATTTCTTTTGTACAGTTCAAAACACATCATTGTAATGCAATGTAATGTCCATCAAAAGAGCTAGCTTTATAAAACCCACCAAACACACCCACATTAAGATCTGACACTCTTCGCTTCAGTACTTGTGTAAAACGACATCTGAAATAAGTGGATGATGTAAGAGAAGACGAGAAGAAAAGCACAAATAGCTCTGCCTTGTTGTATGAGTTTGGTAGCTGACATAAAAGTTTTACAGCCTGAGGCTCATGTACTACATTGTAAGCAAAATGGATGAATTCTTCCTCCCACACACTGCTTGTGACCCAGTCAAGACCTGAGGAGCTTTCGGGGAAAACAACCAGGCCAAAAAATATGCATGAACTTTACTATAGGACATTGAAATAAATTTCACATGTTATAAAGTGGCACATTCTTTACATATAACTGGCAATTTCAAATGTTTTGTTTTGATTATTGAATTTGCTCTTTGAAGTATGAAAGTGCCTTTTATGGCAGTCTGGGCTCTGCAACACATGTCAAGAAATTAATTTAGTTATTTTGGATTTTTTCCTCTTTTTAATTCTGGCCAGAAAACGTAAAAGACGTTGAAGAAAATAATTTAAACGCAGCTGTCTGCACATTGAACTAATTTCTGTGTGCGACTCACAGCAACTTTCACAAATAAGGAAGGCAACTGAAAAGAACTTAGTTTCTCCAGAACAGAAAACAGCCTGATGTTGCAGTATTTATGCTTTGTTTATAAAAATTGACAAGTAAAAGCAAGTTTCCAACTTTAAAGCTTTTAAATACCTAATTTCTTTTTTTAACCTGTTACACCTTTGTACCTACGTAAAGGGTTGCAAATCTCTCAACAGATTTTTGCCTTGTCTCTACATTCCATTGTACCCTGTGTTCCTGTGTAGTTACTTACTGGCTTCTTGTACAAAGAGTGAAGCTTTGGGTCTGAGATTTTAAAGTCCCTCAAAAATAACCTGGATGAGTGAAGAATGGTGTTAGGGTTTTGGACTCCACTGTGTCTCTCAATTTCTTTTCCTGATCCTGTTTCAACTATTAAAAAATATTGTAGTATTCTGTATCATAGAAAATAGTTTAATGTTTAAGATGGCTTTCTCAGACAGGTGGGACATCTCATTCCACTCCCTTTTCTACTAAATAGTTAAGAAAAGTGGAATAACATCAACAGAAAAAATCTAAGAATTCCATTGTGAATTGTGGGTTTTAACATTTTTTTTTCTCTTTCATATCTCTGAAACTGAAGTATAATGAACTGCTCAAACAAAATATTTCATTAAGGCCAATTGGTTTTTTTGGTTGTTTTTTTTCTTAGTTTTGCTTTAAAGCAAGATAGTTCAGGGGAAAATATGGATGCACTTTTTTGGTGTTATTTTGGCAGCCAGACTTACCAAGATGTTTGCTTTGCTGAGTGCTAAGTAAAATAGAACAGATGACCTATATAAAACTTGAAGAACAGTATTATTGTTCAGTAAAAGCTAGAATCAATGTAAACCTTCTATTTGTACAGATCTGTAGTCCACGAAGCCATATGCTCTGCACTGCGGAAAAGGCATTTGTTTTATCTTCCCACACAAACAATTACTTATGAGTCACTGAAGGACAAAGTGAGAGAAAAGAGTGACAGTGAAGAATCTTAGGATATAACTTAAAGTTCATTATTAATTTCAAACAAATTTTCAAATTTAAAATTAGTGTAAGGCATTCTAGCTATGCATATAGAATTTGAATTTTATCCTAGAATGAAGATTATTGATAAAATGAAACATAGAATGATTAAAACATTGCTTAGAGTGAGTTGAAGAAAATAATTTAAACGCAGCTTTCTGCACGTTGAACTCATTTGTGCGTGTGACTCACACAAACTCTTACAAACTATGGAAGGCAACTCTAAGGACCGTAGTTTCTCCAGAGCAGCAAACAGCGTGGTGTTGCTAAACCATGACAATATGCACACATATATGTTCATATGAACACACACACATTTGCAGAAACGTGAGCGTCTGAAGCAATATTCAAACTCAGCTCATTTTAATAGCACAACGCCACAAACTGGTACAAACAGCTTTTGCATGTGGTGTTCTCTTCTGCCTTTTTTTTGTTCCTGTGTATAGACAAACTTGGATTATTAGCTTACTCTGAGTGCATAGTAAGTCTAGATATCTGACAGCACTGATAATTAACTTTTATATCATCTTCCACAAACCTTATCTAAACAAAGATAATGTTGCTTAAGGATCAGTTATCAAAAGATTGCTGGTGTTTGTCACCACTTCGTATTATAAAAAGTGTGTAATTTCATGACAGTGAAAAATACTGCATTTTTTAAATCATTAACAAAACCGTGTAGTTGTGCTCCTCTCCCCCTTTGAATTATTTTTTGCATAAACGTTATCATTTGGGATACCGAGTGTCTTTGACATTGCATCTTAGCATCATAGGCAGATGTTTATTAATCTCTTAAGAACTTGTAGAATAAACGCATGGTATCTTCTGTGAACTTTGGAGGCATTTGTTAAGCCGTATACCTGCAAATATAAAGGTGTTTGAATATAGTAAGCAATTTAATTTCATTAACACAGGAGACTATAAAAACCTACAGGCCAAGCAAATCTCATTTTTGGCTCTAACTTGTTTGTATAGGGATTTTTCTGTGGGTTTGCAAAATAGACCTCTGAGAACTGAATAGAAGTGGAATAGCTCACCAAAACAGAGAAGAAAGTGGGAGCTCCTTTTCTGGACTACTTGGTAAATCATATTCTTCATTAACCTCCTAAAGCAAAAGAATCTAAAACTTATTTCTAACAGGGATGAGGGAAATCTAGGGTGGTGCTTGCATGGTTGGAGGCCTGGCTCTCCGAGCAGAGCATTTCCCATAGCTACAGATCCTCTGTTCTTGCTCCCTCAGGTGAGCTTTTCCTAGGCTGTGGGCACTGGCCATCTCCAGTTACATCCCACCACTGCCTGTTCAGGGAGCTCTGGATGTAGGTCTGCAGGCCAAGGCTGACGGCGCCAACTCGCCTCTACCTGGGCACAGGACACTTGGTGTTTCATCTCTCCTCCCTCCCAGCAGTCTTTCCCAGTAGAAACTTTGAGAACTGTTGTATTAGGATGATCAGGCACCACGATGGTAAGTGTAGGATTGATTAGGATTTCTTTTGAGAACAATCTAATTGTTGGAAAGCTATTTTATAGCAGAGTAATTCAGAGGCAGGGAGGAGTTTTCTTGATAATTGGTCATTTAAGGAAAATCACTGAATATTCCCCACTTTATTGCATGCAGCTTTCAAACTATTGCAGTCAAGTAGCTGGTTTTAACTTTCGTAAGAAACTCAAAACTGAACTCTTTGCTCTTCATGGTTTGTTTCTTAGAAAATGTCCTTAATAAGAATGGAAAGCCTCTTTATAAATCCAGTGATTTTGTTGTGATGTCCAGAGAAAATATTTTGATTGCCTTGGAAATCCAGCACTTGTCGCTTGTGTTCTCCAGGCAAAAGTTTTGAAGTTGTCTATTTAAATTAAATCTTCACTTCCCTGGAGTTTGCCTATGTCCTCTTGCAGGATGGAGCACTTCTTATGGAATATAAACTATGATGTTGATAGATGCCAGTTAAGCTTACTACTCCTGCAGGGTAGCATTATTTTCTAAAAAGTATAAAAATCTGTCTGCTAAATTTCTAAAGGAGTGGAAGATCTTGAAGCAGCCAAATGACATTCAGGGCTGAGAAAAGCTACTTTTTGAGTGCTGTTTATGTATCAGTCAGACGCTGATTCCATTTGCAGCAGGCATTTCACAGGCTAATTTCACTGTGAGAAGGGAAAACCCCACCTATTTTAGAAACCTGCTATTGAAGTCTTAGAAATCAGTGGGGACAACACATTGATGTGTTTTAAGTGTTTATTCTGAGTCATCACTACTTACCTTATTTCATAAACTGAACAAAGGGAGAAGAGATAATAAGGATGTTCTTTAAAATTGGAGTCACATGTAACTGTTTAGCAAAGTTATTTTTCATCATAGTGTGGATTAACACAGGAACTTGTCTCAAAATCATTAATCGGGATTGCTTCTTTAGGATATTACACATTTGAATTGTGAGTTTCTTATTGCAAGCACAATTCTGTGTATTCCCTGTGGCAGAATGCTGCCCAATTTTAACCCCAAGACCTTGGAATACCTTTTCTATGTTCTCTTTAGTTCAACCTAAGGCAACAACATCTGATGCTATAGTAAGATGAGTAAATTGTGTGGCATATGTGAGTGTAACTTCGAGTAGAAAGGTAGGAAAATTAAATTCAGCCTCTGAGATTTGCTTCTGTTTCATGCGTGCATCCTTGGACAAATAATTTTGATTCTTTTACTTTAAATTTTAGGTGATACTAGTTCTCTTCTGCTAATGATAAAGGTTTAACTTTTTAAAGCTGGTTAGTTGCTTTAAAAATACTTCTTTACACATATCAAATGCTAGTATTTGATTATGTTTCAACTGCAAATGTTGTACACGTATACTAGGAATGGAGTTATTCATGCTTAAAATAAGGTGTTTAATGAGAAGAGCTCTGTGTGAAAGACAGATGTGCTCACATCCAGAGCTAGATGTGGGTTTGTGAAAGTCACCCTTAGCAAGCCTTCACCCGTGGATTCTTTGCAGCAGCTGAAGTGTAGGAAGCAATACAGTTGTATGGTATCATTCCCCATGACTAGCTCAGAGACATCTAAGCTGTGTTTTAAGCATTGCATATACGTTTTGGAACTCCCCTTAGGGGAAGCCTAAGAGAGTTGCTAGCTTTGATCATGTAGCAGAATGGCTCCTGAAGTAGTTTCAGTTTAGCATAGGGAAACGCTAGAGAGGAAAACCTTAATAAATCTGTGCAAAGAGAGGTCTGGTCATTTGTATGTTATTGGGAATACCAATACTGGGATACCCAGTGTGCTTTCTAGTTAGTGATCTGTGTGATTGTAGTGCCTATACTTTTTTTTCCCTAGAGTAAAACAAGTGTTTACTTTAACGTCCTGTAGTGTGTGCAATACAAATTCTTCAGTAATGGTATAACTTTGTTCTTCATATAGCTTTCTTTTCGTTGTCTCATTTCTTTGATTTGAGTTTCACTGACTGAGGATAGAGCCTTTTTGATTATTGACAGTATACTGAAGAGATTTATACTAGGTCTGGCCTTCCCCTACCTCTGTCCCCAACATCCAACACACAAACAGGCAAGAAAAAGGTGAGGAGCTCTTTGGAGGCCATAGGTAACACACTAAGCTGTAAGTCCTGTTATGTGTGTGAGTCAATGAACTAGATCAGCTGTCCGTCATGTAGAGCACAACATACCTATTTTATAATGTAGTGTCTTGGAGTATATGAAGCTCTCAGAGATAAAACTCTTCTCCCCTCAAAAATTAACTTTTAGAAATAGGTATTTCCAGCAGCAAATATGAGACAAAACTATAACTATAATTAACCTGCATCCTTTTGTATTGGTTTAGTTCCAAGTGGTGTCTGAAGGCAATGGAGGAAGGGAATGAGCATGCTTCTTACCATAGAAGCAGGTCACGGTTAGTGTTACATGTCTAAGAAGCAGGTTTGTACTTGAAGCACACACAGGAGGGAGCTCTGTGACTTGAGCAAAGGTCACATGGTTTCTAGCATTTAGAAACCAAGCAAACTGATCTACAGGTGATGAAATAGCAAGGGAGAAGTTTTCTTCTGCTTATGGAGGAAGACAGATGGAAATTGGACTGGGTTGACCTCACAAATGTGAAAGCAAACCCAAAATATTTACAAATGGCATTCACAGGTGGTGTGGGTGACCAGCCTTTACACAGAATCACAGAATGGTAGAGGTTGGAAGGCACCTCTGGAAGTCTTAGAATCATAGAATGGTCTGGGCTGGAAGGGACTTCAAAGGTCATCTAGTTCCAATTCTACTCAAAGCTTCATCTCACCTGGCCTGAACACCTTCAGGGATGGGGCATCCGCAACTTCTCTGGGTAATAATGCTCCAGTGCCTCACCACCCTCACAGTAAAAATTTCTTCCTAATATCTAATCTAAGTCTACCCTCTTTCAGTTTAAAACTGTTCCCTCTTGTCCTATCACTACTCTCCCTGATGAAAAGCCACTCGCCATCTTTCCTGTAGGCCCCTTTAAGGACTGGAAGGCTGCTATAAGGTCTCCTCAGAGTCTTCTTTTCCCTAGGCTGAACAAGCCAAACTCTCTCAGCCTGTCTTTGTATGGGAAGTGCTTCAGCCCTCAATCATCTTTGTGGCCCTCCTCTGGACTCGCTCTAACAGATCCATGTCCTTCCTGTGCTAAGAATTGTCAAATTGAACGCAGCGCTCATCTAGTCACCTGGTCCAGTCCTTCTGCTCTGGCAGAGCCAGTTGTCCAGGACTGTGTCATACCAGGTTCTGAGTGTCTTCAAGGGCAGAAACTCCACCATCTCCCTGAACAACCTGTTACAGTGCTTGGTCACCCTCACAGTGAAAATGGTCTTTTGTGATGTTCAGAGGGAACCTGCTTTATTTCAGTGTGTGCTCATTGGCTCTGGTCCTGTCACTGGGAATCGCTGGAAAAAGCCTGGTTCTGTCCTTTTTGCACCCTCCTTTCAGATACGTATATACTCTAAAAAGTTCCCCCCTGAGCCTTCTCTTCTCCAGGAGTAACAGTCCGTTTTCCAGCCTTTCTTCATGTAAGAGATGCACCAGTCCCTTCATGATCTTTGTGGCCTTTCATTGGATTCTCTGAAGTATGTCCGTGTCTCTCTTTTACTGAGGAGTCTGGAACTGGACACACCATTCCAGATGTGACCTTACCAGTTCCAAGTGTTTTGTTTGAGTGTTTTTATGCTAGCTCCCTGCTTTGCTTCTTACCTTGATCTTGCAGCTCATAGTGCATGTTGGTGGAAAAAAAACAAAGCGTGGATATGAGTGAAGAAACCTGGCTCTGTATGCCCTCCACCAAAATGCTCAAGGTAGCTCTGTGCCTCTTGGTTCTTTTCCACTTGTGAAACAGCAGTGGGAAGAGGGGAAGAAGTCTTGCTCAGATCTGGGAATAGTTGGCTTCTAATTGTGTCGATAACACCAAGTCTTCATGAAATCTTTGAATTGCTTGGTCTTGATTTTATTTTTTTTTGTATCTGAAGGAAATAAATATGATAATGCTAACTACTTGGCAAAACACTAATAAACCTCTCATGTTGAGCAGTTTAGCTCACTGAGGTGAAGCAGCATGAACTTTTAAAAATAACTTCATGATCAGGAGTACTTGAGTTTTTGTTTTCTGTATTGTCATCTGCTCTACAGGTCTTAGTATAAAAAATACAGCTATTGTTCAATGAGAAACTTGAATGGTGCGTAACATAGCCACAGCAATTGTTTTCAGCTGGGGCAGTCACAACCTACCAAATTACGGTGATTCTCTGATTTACGTAGCTGCAACATACTTAATTATTTTGGATTCCTGCGCACAGGTGTGTGTGTCTATGTGTGTGTTTCCAGGCTTTTGAGAATTATTTACAACTTGTTTCCATATATATTCATGCTTCTTATTTAATTTGATGTTGGGAGACTTGCGAAGCTAGAGACGTCTTTGGGTAAAAGATACTAATGGCATGTTTGTTTTAAGTCATAATTGTATAGCTCTCCAGGTGAAGCCCTACATGGAAAAGTTGCAGCTTTTTAGAGGAAGGCAGTTTGAATGTCTCTAATTAAAGAAATGTGACTTGTATATGTTGTGTATGAATATCGCACAAGAAAATTCTGGATCTTGCAGGGGCCCCAATGTGGTGCCTCTAACAACAGAGTTATTTTAAAGTCTGTTTTCCAGTTAAATATTTGTGACATGCATTTTGATGTCTATGTTTTTTTAGTCTGTGGACTGATCTAAGTTAGCAGAAGAGATATACATGCAAGATATTTTATGTGCAAATTTGAAAACGTGACTCTCCTGCAGCACATATGGAAAGCTTAAGTCAAAATGCATGTTGATGCTGTCTGCCATACGTGCCTGCCTGCCTGCTGTGGCAAACTGCTTGGTTTAGATGCTCTATCCTGGGTAGCACTGCTATTTTTCTTTCATCAACTGTATATGAGGGTGTCTGGCAGTCTAGATAGCTTGTTGCTCTCTTAACCTTTCAACACTATACTAGTTACGACAACTCAGTTACGCACACCTAGCAGGCAGGCTGGATATAGTTCAATGTCATTTTGATAGGAACCTTCCACAGAGGGGAATCAGGGGTCAGAAGTTATGTTTCAGATTATCTGATCTGAAACGTCTTTGGTAATCTCTTTCTTTTTTTCTTCCATCCCACCCCCCTCCTTTCTTTTACACTTTACCGTTGAGATTGTGTGTTTATGTCTGTGTGGGAATACATTTTTGTTTTCAAGTTGCTTATAATAAGTAGGTCTGATGAACCAGTTCAGAAACAGCTGATCAGACTAAAACTATTATTTATTTTTGTTCAATATTGGCTGCCAGGAAGTCTATCAAAGAAAAAAAACCCACATTTACCTCTTAACCAAAGCCATGGGCATCTGTTTTCATGGAGATATGTCTCCTCTAAATTATAAACAAGCTCTGGGCAACTGGACTGATTAAACGAAGTGCTGTTTGTTTACTTATACTACATGTTACTTTTCAAATAACACCTTCAGCTGACAAATAAGAATTACGACATACTGGGGATAGTTAGCTCATCTTTCATTCGAGTCATTTATTCTTTTTCAGCAAATCTTTTATTTACACAGAAACAGGTAATGATAGGCATAACAAGCTTGTTTATTATTTTATGCATTTCTGACCAGATTAATGTCTAAGGTATTATGATTGCTATACAACTACAGGAACCAGCAATTCTTAAAGCTTTTCTCTGAGAAATGAAAGAATTAAATCCCCGAGAATTTCTACTTTGCACATTTCATTGTATATTGTCATTTACAACACAATGTGAATCTATACATTCTAATTTAGCAATTCATAGGGCTTTTTGGCATTATAACATACTGTATTTTATGTACAACATAGTTTTCGTGTTCTGTTAAATCTTACAAGTAAAATGGAGTTAATATAATTGGTTTTAGTGCATTTTTTACTATTTTTAAGGGAGCTTCTGTGTTTTGTTCCAAATATTTTTGCAAATTTTCTTATTAAAAAGAAATTATTTAAATCCCAGTATTTGCTCATTGGTGTAAGCAAAGAAATGTTGGTGCACAAATCCAAAACAAGAATGCTCCGTCGTCAGATGAGCTCTTAAGTCTAAGACCAGATAGACCATTAAAGGAGTTTTAAGCAGAGGGAACGGTAGTAGGCCAGTTTGTAGGAGCAAGGCTGATGCACACATAGCTATTATTAGAGTATTATAACACAAGAATATAATTGTATTGCTAAGCTATTCCTTTAAGGAACAACTAAATATGATAGGAAGAAGGTTTCTGCATGTCTTTTTATAAAGTGTATTTGAAAGTAAATGAGAAACTTTTTTTCTTCTTCACTAGAAGTAATTAAGATTTTTTTCATGTGCAGAAATGGACTTTATTAAAACTCACATTCTGAACTTCATTCAACTGTATTCATCTGCTTGTGGAAACAGCTCAGCAGGCTAATTTTTGAGGCTAACTGTCATATAACTTTTTTAATCTTATCATTTTAAGATGATAGATTGCTCTCAGAATTTCCTTACATTTTTCTGGTGTAGGAGATTAACAATGAAAATTCTGCATAAAGTTGAAAAATTCCCATTCATGGAAATTTTCAATACTCATCTTGGCAAGGCCCTGACAGAGCTAATCTAGCTTTGAATCTGGCACTGCATTGAGCAGGAGGTTGGACTGGGTCCTCCACATGTCCCCTCCTCAACCTGTTTTTTTCTGTGACTCTCTTCAGAGAACACGGTATATACAGAAATCTGACTGACACCAAAGTAGAAACTCCCATGTTTTGTGCTATAATTCAAAACTCACTCTTAGAGGTCTTCATCATGTCCAGCAAATGCCCACGATTGAGTTCCTACTGCTGAAGGATGCCCTATCTTAATTCTGAATTTCCAGCCTTCTAATCTAGAATTCACTGTGATTCTTTTTCCTTCATCTGCATTCCGTATAAATACAGTGATATATCTATAAAGTGAGATCCACAGAACAGCAGGATTAGATTGTTGCTCAAATATATCATATGTATCATATTGTGGTTTACCCTACATATTTAGGAAAGTTATGTTCTGTTTCCCTTAATTATCCAGTGGTCTTTCTAAGATGGAATCATTCATACTGCTTGCTGTAAATCTGTTATTTGTTATACGCACATACTGGCAAGAACACAGGTGGCTTTCAGAGATGCTTATGAAAAATCATAAGGCTCATTGTAAAAGACTCTTGTACCATATATAAAATTTTTCTTTAACAGCAAGAAAATGCATTTTTTTTAAAATAATCACCACATTACACTTGTTTGCTGATATCACCTGTTGACTTGCATGATGTCTTGCATTCCGAGTAGAAGAGTTTCCTCATGCATGCATGAATGTTATCCCCCCCAATCAATAACATATATTTGTAAGGAAGAGTGAATACTTCTGCTCACGTTAATCTTGTTTGTACAAAATAATATTCTTACCAGTTTTGATGCAGAGTTTTGACGGAGTTTGTAGACAAGAACATCTCAGAAATGGTCTGGATGGTACTGTCCTGGATTGGTATTGAGGGAGAAAATACATTACAGCTGAAAATACTATCCTGTAATTGTTGTTGCCTTGTCAGCACAGGAATGAAATTTGAGATCTTTCTGTAATCAAATACCTCCCAGTAATAACCATACATTTAAAAAAAAAACAACAAACAACATAAATAACACTACAAGTTGTGCTGTTTTGCTTAGGGCTATTTTAAATAAACCTGGACATCTGTCCCTGTTAAGTGTCGTGGGAGAGATTAGTCCTGCCAGTTACACAACATGTTTTGTAGATAAGCTTGCCTTGTGACAATTGACAGTGTTGTCCCTGCATTTCTCTGGTAGATTTTATGATATGAATGAAATGCTATTCAATTTAAATAAAGTCTAGTTTAGCATAATCAAAGAGAAAACAAGAAGGAACTGCTGTTGAGATTACAGGCTATGATCATTGGAAAATGAACAGTACTTATTTCAAATCATAATAAAGATCCATGCCTGCAGACAAGTAACAAAACGCAAGAGCACATTTATGTTATGGTGCCAACTTCAGCAACAAACATTTCATTTCCTTCTGCATGAAGAAAGAAACAATAAACCCTAATTTTTGGTTTACCCTTTGTAAAGGGGTAAAAAAGGGGTACTCAGAAGCTTTGAACAGGAAGGGAGGTGCTAGCTATACGAATTACTGTTTATTATATATAAAATAATTATTACGGAAGGAGTGATGGAAAGAGAACAGTGCAAATTTAGAGTGAAATTCTGTTTTCCTTAAATAAAAGTTTACAATACTTTCATAGTCAGTGTTTCAGTCTGATTGATGTCAGTTAAGAATAAATGTAAAATGAAAAAGAAAAATAATTGAGATACTAAATTGTGTTTTTTTCCGAAACAGAGATGAACTGGAATACTATTGAAAGCCATTAGGAGTCAGACTTTTTCAAGCATGAAAAACTTGTCTTGCGTTTAGTGTTGACTTCTTACTTTAACCTGGCCAGGGAAGCAGGCATTCTGTCTCTGGAGGATGTTTAAGAGGGTTTGAGTACAAACGTATTTGAATTGTGGTATAGCAGCATGTATACAATCTACATGACTACTGAGGGCTCAATAGGTATGACCTGGAAAAGATGGTGCATTGCAGGTTTCTCTAGCGTTTTATAATTGTCATAGTTTAACTCCAGCCGGCAACTAAGCACCACGCAGCTGCTCGCTCATCTCCACCACCCCTAGCAGGGTGTGGAAGAGAATGGAAAAGAAGTAAAAAAATAGTTTGAGATGAAGCAGTTTAATCAGATAGCAAAAAGGAGAGATGATGATGATAATAAACCCATGAAACAAATGATACACAGTGCAGTTGCTCATCACTCAATGACCGATGCCCATCCCATTCCCGAGCAGCAGTTTCCCCCCTTCCCAGTTTATATACTGAGCATGATATCATTATGCTATGGAATATCGCTTTGGCCAGTTTGGTTCGGCTGTCCTGGCTATGCTCCCTCCCAACTTTTTCTGTACCTCCTTGTTGGCAGAGCATGGGAAGCCAAAAAGTCCTTGACTTAGCATATGCACTACTTAGTGCTGCTGTATCAGTGCATTATCAATATTATTCCCACATTAAATCAAAAATGAAGCACTGTACCAGCTACTAGGAAGAAAATTAACTCCATCCCAGCTGAAACCAGGGCAAATTTTTTTCTATCCATGAATACTTTCGCAACCGAATTATGTGGAGCAAGGTGGACACAAAGAGACTGTTGTAAAAATTAAAACTAGTGGTGGAATTTGCTTTCTGCTTTATGCTTCAATTTGAAAGCCTAAAACCACTCAATATTTATTGGCTGTAATGGAAAGCTGCGTACAGAGAGCTGGTAGAGGTTAGACATAATACAAAGGTTTACTGTTTAAAAAAATGCAGAAGCTAGCTTACTAAGTCTCCTTGTTAGTGCCAGACATATGGGCATAAATAACATTGAGGTAATTTTTTTCCTTGACGGTATTTTATGCAATATTTTTCATCCTAGAAAAGATACCTTTCTACCTTTGTAACAATTCAAAATTTGTGATGTTCTCTGCTGCTAATCTGGAGAATGGCAATAGCTAGTAAAAGTTCAGAAAGGCTTATTGGCCTGTCATCCATCTCTTACATTCTTGAAATCTTTCTATTGTGTTTCACCTTTTGAAGCCTTGTCCTTCTTTGCTGATGTGTCGTAGGTGCTCCTTTTCTGTGAGGTATATGGATGATGTCTGTCATCCACCTACCTACTTTTTGCTAGCTCCTTGTTTACTTTCTTCCTCTTTATCTTTAGGAGTCTCATCCAAATAATAATTGCCTTTCTAACGAGCACAGAGGAGCTGCAATCTCAGTGACATCTTTGTAATATTCCTGTCCCCTCAGCAGGAGTCCAGTGATGATAGCAGTAGTGGTACGGTTGATAGGTTTTGATGGTAATTACTTAAGCACAAATTTATTCCCTCCTAAATTAGAGGAGATATGAATTCTAACTGAGCATAATCAGATGAGTTTAATGAGAGAGTTAATGCAATTTCCAGACAATGGAGATATACCTGTATACCCTCACCTGCTCTGGGTGTATGTGCTACATTAGATATCTTCTAGAATCATATCTATAAGAACCAGTGGATGGGAACCGTTAACAACATGCAAACTATACATTAACTGGTATATTTTGGATTTAGAACAATAACTGCGAAGATATATGATGGAAAGAGAGAATTTTCCAACAATATTATTTTGACGTGTGTTTTTATCCTGAAGCAAATGCTGCCATGCAGTTTGAAAACTCGGTGTTTCTGGCAGTATCAGGGAGTGCGAGGCTGCAGATACTTTAAAGGGTGTTTGTACCTGCCAGACATACCTGGGCTGAGTCACAAGTGAACTCTCGTTTGACAAACCTGAGCTTTCAGTGAACCTTGTTTAGGGAAAGTTAATGAATTAATTCCTTTCTCTTCACTGTGTGTAATTTAACAAAGGTGTTCATAAGAAAACCTCTCCAAGCAGAAGCAGTGAGCAAATTTCAGGGTTCTTTGTCATGAAAGTCGTTGATTGCTGCTAACAAAGGACTATGACTAGAAAATCAAGATTTCAGTAGTAGATGATGGGCTGGAAAATAAACTTATCAGAGGCTGAAGAATATTGTAGACAACTAGAATATGACAGGAGTTTTTTTAGAGGGCATCCCTGGCAATCTAACTGATGAAGAAATATGGAAAAAAGATAATAATTTAGACAGATGAATACTATATTTATAGTATAGAAATGAAGGGTAGCAAGCAAAAACGTGAATTAAAGCAGTTGTTTCATATGAAATGGTGAAATAGGGTTGACTACAGTGTATAGACTTTACTTCAACTTTTTTTAACAAGATAAAAAACAAAAACCACTAAGTACTCCTCCCAAACCTTCCATTTGTTATCTGGAGTAGATTAAAAATGTTACACTTGAAAACCAGGTAGGGATTGTAAATACAGAGATAATTTGATAAAATACAAAGAATTTCTTCTTTCTTCAAAATTTTCCATTGCTAACAGAATTTCATGCTAGATTTTCAAGGAAGTTATTTTTAAGTATGCAGAAAATCTTAATGAGTGGAACCAAAATCCCAGATAAAAATATACTGAAGATCTGGAACAGAGGATCTAAATTGGCATTTTTAACTGAGCTGAGACAAATTGATATGATGGTTGCCATGCTTTAGTTCAATTTTTTTCCTTTTCTGCTTGTCATTATGTTTCCTTGTTGTCATCTCATATGTGTTTTCCATTTTTTCTCTTTTTAATTGGTCTCATAATTTTGTGGCTGACCCAGTATTTGTCTTTCTCTCTGTGTTTTTGTGTTGACACACCGTGTTTTATATTTTAAATCCTTTTTTTCTGAGTTGTCTTTCTGCAATTTAAAATCTTTCCTTTGTGATAACTTCTGTTGATTAAATGATACAGTCAGAAATGGTATTTTGATTTTTCCTGAAAATCTTAAACTTTTTACCTGCTTCTGCCCAAGTAAACACCACCACAGTTCAGCTTGTTGTTGGTAATAATCTTGGTTTACCTTTACCTAAGGGCTTAGACATATAATCAAGTTACCAGAGCTTTTAAAAGTTATTGTGAGTCAACCAAGTTGTGTTAATATCCATGCGTATCCTGCCAGTCTGAGACAAAAGTGAGATGATTCAGGTTGATGCAGCTTGCAATCATTTCCTTGGTGTATTTTTCTTCCTTTGACACCTATCTGAGTTCTTCCACTGGCAACATCTTAACTCTGTCATTGCTCAGACTTTTCCTTATAGCTCGAAATCATCAATAATTTAGTCGTGTCCTCTGGGTCCAATTAAATATCTTGAAAAGAAAAATCCTATTTTTTTCATTAGTTTGAGGGATTTTTTTTGTTTTGTTTTTAAAGTTCTCAATCATGTGATTATATTGGCATATATATAAGGCATATTATGTTAAACTAGGAGACTTCCTTATAGTCCTGTTATTTCCCTTGTCCTCAAATCATTTTCTCGTTTCATAAATGTGAGAATCTCTCTGTCAGAATATACAGATCTATCAGATTATCCTCCTTCAGAGGCCTTTGCAGAACTAATCTCTGCTATAATACATATAGAAAACTTAACTTAAACAACATCCCACCATGGTTATGCAAGTGATGAGTCATAATGCTGGTATCAAATATTTAAAAATGCTTGATTTTCTATTGCATTGCTACCTTGATCCCTTTCTCTTTTTTTTTCTGCTCATATTTTCCATCCTTTAGACTGCAAGGTCTTTCGGGCAGGTTTTGTCATTCACTTTGTGACTGTGCAGTGCCTATCACCATAGTGTTCAAAGTTTTTCCTCTTATGCATTTTTTGCATAAAAATGGTAAAATATAACACACTAGATTTGGGGAAAGCTTAGCTCTGATTCTCAGGGTCTTGTCTGTTTGTTTGTTTCCTAACTAGGCTGACTCCTGCAGCTGCCCTTTTGGAAACAATCTGCATATTTTCCAAGGCTTTCTGGAGAGTCACCATGAAAAGACAATCATTCCTCTAAAAATACCTATCCATGCTACTTTTTCTTAGCAAAACAACAGGAAAGAAAACAGGCTCATATCCTGAAAATGCGAATGCAAATGCGTGGAGGTTTTGGTTTGTGAGGTTTTTTTGTGTTTTGTTGTTTTGTCTTTCCCTGAAAAAGTACCTGGAACAACAGTTTACCTGGTTTACGAATGCCAAAATGCGCAGAAAGCCAGACGTAGTAGAGGGAGTCTGTTACTGGCCGCCCAGCCAGGACGAAGAAACCAATGAGCTCTTCTACAAACAACTGGGAGAAGTCTCGCGATCACTGGTCCTTGTTCTTGTGGGGGATTTCAACCTTCCAGATGTCTGCTGGGAGTATAACACAGCAGAAAGTAAGCAGTCTAGGAGGTTCGTTGAGTGTATGGAAGATAACTTCCTAACACAACTGGTGAGTGAACCTACTACAGAAGGTGCCCCACTGGATCTGCTGTTTGTGAATAGAGAGGGCCTTGTGGGAGGGGTGACTGTTGGAGGACGCCTGGGGCTCAGTGATCACGAGATGATGGAATTCCTAGTTCTTGGGGGGGTAAGGGGGGGGGCCTCAGCAGAACTGCCACCTGGGACTTCCGGAGGGCAGGCTTTGAACTGTTTAGAAGGCTGCTTGATAAAGTCCGGTGGGACACAGTTCGAAATGACAAAGGAGCCCAAGAGGGTTGGATGCTCCTCAAGAAGGAAATCCTGGCAGCACAAGTGCAGGGCATCCTGGTGTCCCATATAATGATTCAGTGGGGAAGAAAAACAGTTTGGCTGAGTAGATAACTTTATATTGATCTCAGGAAGCAGAGGAAAGTTTATGAGCTTTGGAAGAGGGGGCAGGCGTCCCAGGAGGACTTCAAGGGTGAGGTGAGTTCATGTAGAGAGAAAATTAAATGAGCTAAAGCCCAACTAGAACTGCAAATGGTCAGGTCAGTGAAAAATAATAAGAAATGTTTCTTCAGGTATATTAACAACAGGAGGACCAAGGAGACTCTTCCTCCATTACTGCATGCAGGAGGTGCAGTAGTGATGAGGGTTGAGGACAAGGCAGATGTACTTAATGCCTTCTTTGCCTCGATCTTTAATAGTAAGGTGAGATGTTCTCAAGATACTCGGCCTGTTGAGCCAGAAGACAGTGAGAATGAAGCTCCAATGATCCAGGAGGATTTGGTTGGAGACGTGCTCGGCCAATTAGACATCCACAAGTCTATGGGGCCGGATGGGATCCACTGAAGTGTATTAAGGGAGTTGGCAGACATCTTCTCCAAACTCCTTTCCCTCATTTTCCAGTTAAATCCAGTTGGAAACCAATCATGAGTGTTGTTCCCCAGGCTTCAGTGCTGGGTCCAGTCCTGTTCAATATATTTATCAACGATCTGGACGAAGGAATCTAGTGCACCCTTAGCAAGTTTGCAGATGACACTAAACTGGGTGGAAGCGTCGATCTGCTTGAATGAAGTGAGGCTCTGCAGAGGGATCTGGACAGGCTGGATCAATGGGCTGAGATTAACAGGATGAGGTTCAACAAGACCAAGTGCTGAGTCTCGCACCTGAGACACAATAACCCGTTGCAGCGTTAGAGGCTTGAGGATGAATGGCTGGAGAGCTGCCTGGTAGAGAAGGACCTGGGGGTGTGGTTGACAACCAGCTAAATATGAGCCAGCAGTGTGCCCAGGTGGCTAAGAAGGCCAATGACATCTTGGCCTGTATCAGAAACAGCGTGGCCAGTACAACCAGGGAGGTGATTGTGCCCCTGTGCTCGTCACTGGTGAGGCCACACCTCGAGTACTGTGTTCAGTTCTGGGCCTCTCACTAGAAAAAGGAAATTGAGGTGTTGAGGTGCGTTCAGAGAAGAGCAATGAGACTGGTGAAGGGGCTGGAGAAGGTCTTATGAAGAGCAGCTGAGGAAACTGGGGTTGTTTAACCTAGAGAAGAGGAGGCTGAGGGAGACCTCATCACTGTCTACCACTACCTGAAAGGAGGTTGTGGCGAGGTGGGTATTGATCTCCAGTCACAAATGACAGATGATAGGACGAGAGGAAATGTTGCTCCAGGGGAGGTTCAGATTAGACATCAGGAAAGATTTCTTCACTGAAAGGGGTAGTCAGGCATTGGAACGGGCTGCCCAGGGAGGTGGTGGAGTCACTATCCCTGGAGGTGTTTAAAAGGCGGCTTGATGAGTTTCTTAGGGACATTGTTTAGTAAGGGGACAGGTAAGGTTGGACTTGACGATCTCAGAGGTCTTTTCCAACCAGATGATTCTATGATTCTATAAAAATCTAGGCTTCTGGAAACCTAACGGCTGTTTTAAAAAACTCTGCTTCATCCAGCTGTCGATTAGCAGATTTCCAAGGTGCTAATCCAATGTCAAGCTGGGTGCTGCGATCAAGCTTGCCAAAGTCATGTTAAGGGTAAAGAGAAGACTGGTTTCCTACATAATCTCCTTTTTAATCACATTGCCACCCTCAAGCTCCCAGCTGTTCTAAAATTTCAGTCTTTCTGTTATTTCAAGATCCTCAATGGCTGTAGATGCCATAGTAATGCCAAGTTAGCTCTAAATAACAAAAATATCTAATCAACATTGGGTTTGTTTTTTAAATGCAAACATAGCAGAGGATTTTGGTGACTATTGCAGGAGCCCTCCTTGTATAGTAATTGCAGAAAAGCACAGTTTTACAGCCTTTAAGTGTACATGTGTGTAGCGGGCAAACAGCCAAGCACTGCAGGGCTTGTGCCGAGGACTGGAAAGGACATGAGGACTAGACTTAGCTGTGGCCCTTACACAAGGAGTCAACAAATGCTGCTTCATATCCTCTTAATGAATACATGGTCTCTTTCCATTCTTCTTTGTCAAATTCCACTTCTTCAATTTGTCATAAGATCTACATACAAGTATACATGCCAAATTGATTTGCTTTCTTCAATATAATTCAAAATAATGAAATTGCTTAGACATCTAGAGAAACTCCATACATAAGAGATTTTCACATTCACTAGCTGCAGCCACTCTGCCAAACAGATTTGTTTGTGGGAGTGCTGCTACTTTTCTAATTCTAGGGCCCTTAACTTTCATTTTGGTCAGTTAGTTATGAAACAAGAAAATCTATATTCCTTGTTGGCAAATTATAATGAAAATTTGCCAATGTCAGCAGTTGAAATTCATGATAACATTTAATATTTTCTATTTTGGCATTGTTCTGAATTAAAGATTTTAAGTGAAATGAAAATTTTATGGACATAACCTTTCAACATTTCTATTACCTTATTTTCTAACACTCAAGAAGTAGTAGTACATCACATGGACATAATATACCATCTCAAATCATGTCTTAACAGGTCATATGATGTAATTCTGACTTTCAACGAGGTTAAAAATAGGCAGTTAGCAATATTTGTGTATGAATTCTGAATATTGAAATGAATTGTTCCTCTTATTTGCGCAGTGGGGCCTGAGCTTTCCATATCCAAAGTATAAATTGAATGAAAACATAAAGATATTTCTCTTTTTTGATTTAAAATTCTGTTCAGCATTAAATGAATGATGAAAAAATATATTTAGGGGAAGAACCCAGTATTTTAAATGAAGACTTTATATGTGCAGTCACATGTGTTTCTTTATTCTTTATATAATCTTGTTTTATGTTTGCTTACTGCTTCATGCCTTCATTTAATAAATAATAATGTAAGAAGTCTCTACTTGAAGGAACTTGTTGGATCTTTCTAAGAGGAGTATTATTGGAGAATTGTCAGGAATTTTGAAAATTATCTGTCCTAATGATATCCAATTCACAAATGTGTTACCCCATTAAATAGAAATGCATGTTACTTAAAGGATCACTTTTATTTTTTGAGCAAGACATAATATAAAGGCCATGACTGAATTTGCAAGTGTAATGACAGCTGTATTAACTCAGTAAGAATTTATTACAATAACAGACAATGCATATCAACAGATGTTGAACTATGAATGTTAACAATGCAGTAAAAATTTATACTCAAATGGCAACTGTACTGACCAAAGTTAAGTATGGTTACAGAAAACTAACAAGAAAAGTAAGATATCTAGAGGCTCTGCCTAATTTAACTGAGGAGAGTCTACCTACAAGTAAAGGAAAATAACAAAAAAATCATATTTGCGAGTAGTGTTTCTTACTTGAGGGACTCATGACTTGGATACACTTCTAATGCTACAAAAGCTAAGACATGTATGGTCTTGAAGAAGAAGGAGGAGCTCAAATACAATCACATATAGCAACTAGCAGTGTGAAAATTATGGCTTCATATTATAAGAATATCTCATAGATGCTACTCTAATATAATAATTGGGAGGATAGTTGATAAATATTAGTCAAGCATGTCATTAAAACAGGAAATGATTTATCAAATAAACTCAGTTTGTAAACTTACCAAGTAAGGAGGAAAAGGACAGAAGTATAATAAGTGGGGTAGTTATTAACATGAAAGATGAGGGATTGGGGGCTAAGGTAGAGTATATTACATACAAATATTACTGCAGCTTTTCCATATTGCGGTAAAAGAAGATGGAGACCCACAGAATCTCAGAAAGGCTGAATTTGAGAAGCTCTTGGGAAAAGATCCATCCTGTTCTCCAGAGCAACTCCAAAAATGTAGTATAGCCCAGGTTGTTAATGAATGAACAATATTCATCCACTTGGCCCTATTTTCCTTGAGTAGTTCATCATAATTTTTATCCAATTTACTTTTTCCCCTGAAAGTGGTTGAAAACATTCTTAGCTTATATGAAAATAGTAGTTTATAAAATAGATTAGTTGTAATTGTATGTTCCTCTTTTTCCTGGATTGTCCTGATATCAGGCTTTGATTTTTTTTTCATATTTGAGAAGCGAAGAAGTTCCCAACTTCTGCTTTCCACAGAAATTTTACATGACCATGTCTGTCCCACTGGGGGAATAAATGTAATGTTGAGTTGATTCATGTGATTTGTCAGTATAATTAAAATAACTTGAATCATTATGATTTTTTGGATGCGTTTTGGCAACGTAGCCGACACAAGACATGACCAGCACTGTAAATTATCTCTGTGGTCTAGAAGATGAACTTCCAATTTAGCAATTCTGGCCTGACCCAAAGGTATCTTGCCCCTTTAGGGGAGAGGCAATTTGTGTTTCTATGCTTCATTTTTATTTTTTTTTAATAAGGTGAGGGCCATATAGGCAGCATGTCTTTTGGGCAACAGAATGAACGATAGTAGAAGTGATGCCATGCCACTTTGACAGTATAAAATATGATGCGTTCACCATGGAAGTATTGCAGAAATATAACACCCCCACTGCCCATTGTAGAATTGCTGTGTCAGGCTTAATGGCTGGTTTGTTTGTTTTCCTCTAATTTAAAGGTAGTGTTTCTTTGGGTTAGTTTATGACATTGTGCCTTGCTTGGTGGCAGAGTGGCACTGAGGAACTGCAGCGCTGGTGAGGAAGGGTTTGGATGTGCCTTTTCTGAAAGGTGTTGAATGTTAGGGTTCCCAAGAGTGTCCTGGGAGTGGGATTCTATGGGGGCGTTCATCACAGTTTCATCTTTCCATGACATCAATAGTTTCAACTGCAGGCCACAGTTGTGTCAACATAATAGGATTTAAACTGGACACAAAACTTCTGTCCATTTGTTGCTGATTGTCTTTTGCCACTCCTTGCTTTGGGGAGCTGTGTCAGAAGTTGTGGCAAAGGGAAATTTTAACAAAGAGCCAAATTTGAAAGACTCCGAGAAGGTTACAGGGTCTCTGGGTATGTTCCTAATGGACAAGATTTTTCAAAAAAAATCAAGAAAATTTTCAGGGTATTTTATTTTCTACTCCTTTTGCTTTAGCTTAGTAGGCAGTTTAATTTTGGACAATCACTACAACATAGTAGATATATTTGGACTCGAGAAAGAAAAATGTCTCTCAGAGAGTAATTTTGTTTATGTCAGTTCAAAGACAGCTTATTAAACTCTGTGCTGTAACTATTATGGGCTTCAGGAAAGGAAGAAAAAGTAACTTGGAAAGTTAAAATTTACCTTTATTTTAAACCGTCAGTTTAGTGACAACTACTGTTCGCTCTAGTATTGGTTAAATGTAGGCTACTGCATCACTTGTGATGGGGCAATTTTGTTGTTACATAGACACAAACTGTGGCGGGATTTGATCCTTCCTGGGCCATGCTGATATACTATGACACATGCCTACCACTGTTCTCAGCTGTAATCTCCAGTCTCTACTTTTCTTGTAACTCTGTATTTATATTGTTGGCAGGCACTGCAGTCAGCTACAGTGATCTTTTTCCAACTAGAATGTTGCATGCCTGTCAGTGAATAAGTGCCCTAGTTTAACCATGCCTTAGCGTATTATTCCCGTGACAGTTTATGAAAGGATAGAGTGACTGTGAAAAGCACAATATAGAAATTCAACATTTTTTTGGCTTTTGCCACATTAGCATCTAATGTTTATGTGGTAAGTGGTATGTTGCAGTTGTTCTTTACTTCTTTCCTCTGCTAATGTCTGAAAAAATGTAAGCAGTAATTAGGGGGTTAAATTCCTGCTCAACAGGCGTTTTTTTTGAATTTACGTTTTTTTAATAGAGAGCTCAGAGTGTAGCTGAATGCTTTGCAGCAGAGAGAAGTGCTGTGTGACAAAACCAAGCGTCTGAGGGAAACGTGGCTCGCAGTAGGCATCCATGACAGGAATGAGACGCTGCACCAGCTCTTCCAGTTTTGTAGGGACCTTGGGTTTTCCAGCTGTTTACCCCTGAGATGTAAAATGGCAATTTGGCATAGGCTAACAACCCGGTGTGATGTGAGCATCTGCGTAAAAGGCAGCACATATGGAGCATGCCCAGTGATATGAACAGCCTGTTACCCCACCCCCAGCCAATCTAGAAAGAGATGAAATGAACTTTGCACTTGCAAATGTCACTGAATACATTTTGCACAGGATTTTAAAAGGTTTTCTTATAAGCACTATTTTTAACAGTTGAATCCGCCCCCCAAAACCAGAAAGGAAAAAGCCCTAGGTATTTTTCTGTGATTGATCTGTTTAAGATCAACTGAAGCATCTCTCACAACGTTTACCTGAAGCCTGGTTTATTTTGCCTTTTTATCATTCAAGTGGAGATTTTTTGTGGTGGTTTGGATTTTTTGGGTTTGTTTTTTTTCTTGGTGATCTTTTCTATTTTTTACTGGCATGAGAAAATTTGAGAGTTTAATTGCAGTAGGATACTTGGAAACAGTAAGGTTGCAAGCTTGAAAGACAGAGAGAAGGAAGGCTCTCACAGCAGAGCATGGATAGAAAAGGAGCAGTGATTCTGCGGTGCTCAGTGTGCACATGTTTTATGAGATCAGTGCCGGGCGCTGCAGCTGCGGACAATAACTGAGCTGTCTGGCTAATGAAGGCCACCTGGATCAGGCTTCTGAAAAGAGCCAAAGGAGGACGTCTGAAGAATTCTGATATCTGTGTAAGCCCTATGTTTTCATTATTGGCATATGTTATATATGTTGCAGAGAGGGAGGGGAAAAAAGACGATGAGGAGAGCACAGTTGTTTTCATTCTAATTGAATTAAAAGAACTCTATTTTGTATGCAGGGAGATGTAGAGGGAAAGCAGAGCTGTCATTATTTATAGAGCTGTTCTGGCATTGTGATTGTTTCCATTGTAGCAATACAGGGACATGTGTTGAGTCCAGACAGATTTTATTAGTTGGAAGTTGATTTGTGGTCATTTGCATGTTTTGCTGAGAGGCAGATATGGATATGAGCCATTTGCCCTTCTGATGGGGAAAGTGTGTCAGGTAAAGGGGTTGCCCTAAAATAAAAATAGATAGCAGAGGTTAAATCTGTTAGCAGTCATATTGTGTAATGGCAATTATTGATACTGAGTTTGCATTTGGATTTTTAAAAGGTCTGTTGCTAATACTGTCACTGTTTAGAGTTTTAATTTTTATCTAGCCATCCTTGAAGCTGCTCTGTGTCCTTCAGCCCTGCAGTGCACCACTGCTGTAACTACAGAGCAACTGGCTCTGCTGCCTGAAAAGCACACAAATAAGAACATGGGGATAGTGCAGGAAATATGAGGAAGACACCTGCACTTTTGGAAAGTTTCCAGAAGAAAGCATTTGCCTGGAATTAATTTTTCTAAGTGGCTTTCCTTTTTGGGCAATTATCCTCTTTTCAGGGATACAGAAGTAAGAGAAAAGGCAAGGTGTATAATCATTTCCACTTATTTTTTTTAACATCAAAACAACTTGTGACGTTATTTTTTTCCTACTTGTGCAGGGTTCGGCGGACTCCTACACCAGCCGTCCATCTGATTCAGATGTATCTCTGGAAGAAGACAGGGAAGCAGTGCGGAGAGAGGCAGAGCGACAGGCCCAGGCACAGCTGGAAAAAGCAAAGGTAAGCTGTTGTTTCATGTCATGCACTCATAAAACATTTGGCTTTAAAGGGTTGTTGTGTCATCTATTACTAATTCATGTATTTTTAATGTGTTAACATATAGCATGAGCTCTTACATAGACAGCAGTAGAAAATAATATTTTCCAGGAAAAAATCAGTTAGGATCAGTTTTCTATAAAAGTCACTTGATTGGCTTGTGCGTATCAGAACAATCTTATTTAAGTGTATGCATTTTTTCTTTCCTTAAATATTTGCATTTATTGTAATATCAAAGCTTTTAGTTATTTCTGAAGGTGTTTGTGAAAGGTTGCCTGTGGATTGCTATGACACTCAAAACTTAAGAGTTATAGAAATCAGCCCTCAAACATCCTGTTAACCTTCCTTCAATGCAGGATCGCTCCCTGCGAGTCATATGTAAATAGAGAGCATCTGTTAGAAAAGTCTTGTTTTCCTGAAGACTCCACTGACTCTCTTACTTTGTTTACAGTTTGTGTGTTAAATGACCCTGCTAGTAATACACTCCAGGACCTGTTAAGATTTCTCCTTCTGTCTTCATGCTCCTGGCATACAGTGCCAATCTAGTAAGGAAATAATAAATGAGCTTTAGGTTCTTGCTGTGTGTTTATATACTTTCCATAAAATGCATTTAGGACTGTGAGGAGATTAGCAGTGAAAGCGTATGGGCCTTTTTTTCTTTCATCCATGCTATAACTTTAAATACTATTGCACCTGTAAAAATCACACTCATTTGATTTGTTAGCATTCATTTATCACTTTGTTACAGTTTTTTCTTTTTTGCATGCTCTCTGCCAGATCGCAGTGTATTATTTTTTTGTGATCTATCTCGTATTTCCATTTTCATCTCTAATATTTAAACATTTAAATACAGTATTTAGATCACTCCTCAGATCCCTCCTGATTTGTATTTCTCTCTCTTTTTTTTCTGACTCCCCTCCTCCATTTTGCCTTGGTTTTTTTTTTTTTAATTTCCTTATCTCCCTTTCATATCCAATTCTGTTTCTTTTTCTGCTGTCAGCTTTGCCTCTGTCCATTTCTGCCACCTGTTTAACAAGGGTTCTTCAGAAATTTATGAGTCCAGATCATTGAGCTGGTCGTATGGTGAGAACCAGCTCTATAAATAACACAGCGCTATAGTGCACAAGCAGACAGCTTCCTCGGGGCAGAAAACTTGAACAGGGAAACCAAAGACATTTTTTTTCTGAAAAAAATACTTGTTGACTAATATTTAATAAGAGCTCCTAAAGCAACTTTTAAATGAGCTGCTGGAACTTCCCAACTGGAGGTGATGAACACTACAGAAGCAGCCCACTTACTCCCTTCCACCTTATATCTTAGACGTGTTGCTGATCATAATCAGAAGTTTCAGTTTTATCAGGGTTGCTTTTTGCTAGTTTGAGATTTCTTTCCTCTTAGGAGAGATGATAAAGGCTGCAGTGAAATTCAGGTGAAATGTCAAATTTTATCAGTAAATCTTTAAAAGAAAAGTTGAAGTAATATCTTGCAGACTAATCAGGGTAGCGGTACAGCACTTACTGCTGAACCGATGCATCTCTTAGTGATGAGTAAATCTATGCAAGTGTTGCTATGGGAATTTGGCTTACTGATCCTGGCTTGAATGCATGGACAGCCCTTATGTAATATTCATGACCTCTAGCACAGCTGCCACTGTAGTTTGTAGAGAAACTGCTAGCAGACCCTGGCTTCTTAAAACTGTATTTCTATACATCAAAGCAATGTTCTCACTCCAGCTGGCATAAGATATAGTCTCTAGGTCTGACACTGTCTGAGACTGTAAGACAACTTGCTAACAGTCAAAGTAGCAAAGGCACTGCTAAAATCAACCTGCTATAACAATAGGTAATTCCAGTATACAGAAAACATAAAATGAGTTATTTAAATAATTTGTGCTTTAAAACAGATTAAAACTGGAACTACATTAGCAGTTTTATTTCTTGAGTCAAACATTAAAAATCATTCTAGGCTGTAATATATGGAACTAATTTCATGTAGTGGCTATAGTACTGTAATATGTAACCTCGTGTAATGTTTAAATTAATAATATTAAATATTATATGCATATGGTGCTTATGTTTGAAATAAATGTTTAAAAACACATAAATTGAACCTAACTCAGTAGATCTAAAATATGACAGTGTGTGCTTTGCTGCCTTTATTGGTGATTCAGTACTTCACCTCCCTGAAACACGGTAAAATTAATGAAGCAGTAACTTCTGTTGGTGCTGCCTGGCTCCTGTGTGCACCCAGGCCTGTTTCCCACAGGCAGCAGGTTTTGCTGCCTGCTCTCCATGGCTGCACTGCCTTCGTCCTGACTGATTATCAGGCAGAGCCAAGTGACGCAGCTGCTTTAACTTTCTGTCTTTTAATAATATGAGTGGAAGTGTTGATCCTAAATAAAGTCATTACAATTGTATTTGTCACAGGAATTAGAAGAGGATGACATGCATGAATAATGCAGCGGTGGAGGGAAAATGATAGTGAATTAAGGGTAGATAAAAAACTGTTGAACTGTGTCACGCTCTTAATGAAAAGAGTTTAATGACATCCATTTCCCTTCCTTACAGCTAAGGAAAACACCTTAAACTGAAGAGAAAAATATAGTAATACTGTACATAATGGCAAATTGTTAGGAGGACTGTAAGATTTTTAAATCTGGATTTCTAAATGTATGTAGTAAAATGAAGCCAGAATATAATATGCATATGTGATACGTAACCAAACAGGGAAAATAAAGCAAAAAAAACTTGTAATAAAATACTCATTCTGGCCTACTTTATTTATTAATTTTATACAAGCATTGATTCTCTGGAAAATGATTAAGCAGATTTTGCTGACTCACTTTGGCATGTGACACTGTAAGGGAGGTGGGGCGATGGGAACATATTCCAGTCCTCCAGGGACAGGAAGAGGCAACTGATGAGGCAACTTGCAGCCCAGCAACTATTCCCAGGGAAAAGGAATCTTCAAATGAAGCTGTAAACTTGAAGCTGAGATTAAATGATCTTGATTACAACAGTTTAGCAATGCAAATGCAGAAAGGAGTCTTGTTTCTTTGTTTGCTTTTTAGAAAGTAAAAAGCCTTTCAAAACATGGGAATCCTCCTCATAGTCCACAGTATGTGGTTATCTCTAGGATAAGGAGACCTGCATTGTGGCTGAGTAAGGCACCCTAATAATGCCCAAATCTGAGAATGTGTACTGATATTTTACTGAATTTCCCGTTTCCATAAAAAGATGACTCTTCAATGTTCACACGGCAAAAAAAATAGATACAAAGCCAATACATAAATTGCTTTAAATGTTAATATTTTAAAAATAGCAATTTCTACTGAAAAAAGATTTTTAGTTTTGAAGGATGAGGATTAAAAATAAATGATACTAAGTAAAGATATTTTTGTCCGTTCCTTGCAAGTATTCAATTAATTATTCCTTAAATAATTGTTCTGACTGAGAAAGATGAGATCAAAGAAGACTGTGAGGTGCAAGTATTAGTGAGACCTTTAAATTCAGTAGTAAATGATCTAGAGTTAGTGTATAAGAAAAGGAATGTCAGTAATTATTTTTGGACTGCTTCAATACTGGTAAAATCAATTCAAATATTCTGTTGATTTATTTTGCCTAAAGTGTATCATGTGTTATGAAATAGATTTTGACTGAGATACAATTAACCAGGTAGTCTGTAAACCTCTTCTGCAAAAGTAACTTCTTTCTTCTCTTCAGTTTCTTCTCTTGAGATTTGTAGAACTTTCCTCTTTTTTCTCCTGTGGCTTTAGAGCTTCTTATGCAGAAACAATTTTCAAATTAGTTCTATACAATGATGTCATCATTTTGGAAAATGAAATAATGGTTTTTTGAGTTGTTTCTAATATATCGGGTACTGAAAGCTCCAGATTCTGTTTCTCACCTTAGAGAACAGCCTTGTGCTCTTTGTTCTATGTTAAGGATTGTTCTCCATATTCTGAAACTTCTTAAATGGCTGTTAAAGTCAGATTGTCGTCTTCCACATGTCAGTACTTGTATCTGTAATAGGAAAGAGCAGTTCCTCTCATCTCTGCTTTGTTTGCATAGCACCTAATGCTCTACTGCTGGCATGTTTTTAGGAGTTTCTTAAAACTTGAAATATCTGTAGTTCTAGTTTAAAATGCTATTTATATCATCTTTATGTCAAGATGGTGAGCCGCGGAAAGTTGTTGGCTCATTGGAAATAATAGAAGCTGTCATGTTTTACTTTCTTACGTGTGCTGTGGTAGTGGTTGATGGCTTGTGACTGTGAGTAATAATGCAATGTTTCAAGTGTAATGCATTGCCTCCATGGATGGTTTGGGAACCACAGCTTTGAAAAGTATAGCAGGCTGGGATAATGCCTACATAACCCTGCAAGGCTGAAGGCATGAAAAAGATTGTCAGATGTAATTATCCAGTGCAGTGTGCCAAGACTAGTTATTTAAGTATTTATTCACTCTCAGACAGGTTTCTCAGCCTCTGAATGACCCCATGCTGCTAGCAGGCAGCTGCAAAGCTAGTTAAGGTATGTCTCCTTAAGCTGCAGTAGCATTTTTGACAGACAAGAAGCACCCATCACCTTGATGCATGTCCTTATGTTATGTCAGCTTGTTCAATCACAGTGACTCTATTTTCTCTCAATTACGAGAACATGATGGTGCTGTACAGGACCCAAAGCCATAGCAACGTAGGGTAGTACTTTGTCTTAACTGTTGCAAATGGTAATTTCTTTTCATTGATTTTTTTCTATTTGCCCTTTTGTTTTAGAATACTTTCATTGCATGTTATCAGTTAGATAGGTAATGTTGCATTGGAGTTACTGGGATTACCTGGGAGCTGGCACAGTGGTCTAGCTAGAAATAAATGAGTTGTTGATCCAAAAGTGCAGTTGCCAGTCAGTTGTTGCTTAGCTGCAGGAGAATTCAGCATGACTAAATTTGCTCAAATGGGGTTTCTTCATTTTCTTCATTCATTTCTGTTATTTTTTCTTAAGACTGTGACATTGGACTGTAAAGCAGCTCCTTGTATAGTGCTGCCTGTGACCCATACTTTTTTCTTGTTTATATTCGTGATCTAAGTTGTCTGCAATTGAAGTGTATTCTTAACAGTTTATCTGTTCTCACTGTTGGGCTGAATTGTTCAAAGGCTGGAATAGTTTCTTCCAAAAGGGTCTGGAATCAAATGCTCCACAAATAGCACCCTCTGTAACTAAAATTATCTGCCATCTCCCATTCATACTTGATTACGGAGTGGTCAAGTCTGTTTCATAGATATCCTTTCCTCTTCCGCTTCTTGGGTGATTATAAAAAGAGAGATATTAACACAGCCTAAGTCTTTATACCTAACTGTAGGTAGATCCTCTAGTATCTTGACATTCTTCAAACAATCAGCAGGAATAGAGACAATATTGAAAAAAGTCCTGAGGACAAACATAGCTCTTCTGCCTGCTCTCACCTGCCACTTTCACACGCGGTTGCTTGCTTCCTCAATGCGACATCTGACTTTAACTGGGTGTTCAGATTGCTGTATAAAGGGCAGTAATACAAATGTTCCTTTTTGTTTATAAATCTAAATCCATGGGTTATTGACAGAAGAATTGTTGAAGACCTATTTTAACAAAACAAGTGTTGTAAGTCAGGTGCAAACACTCAGATGTATCTTAACTCTTTGTCCAGACATTTTCCTCCTCCTCTTCCCTCTGGTCTCCATGGCACACACAACCTGTTAGCTGTCACCCTCTGCTGTGGGACTGACTCTGCAGAGGTTACAGCAGAGGTTCCCAAACTGTAATGTGCCTGTTGCTAGCCAATTGTACATGGTGACAGCCACATGCTACCTCCTACCTGTGGCTGAGCTGGGCTGCAGAAGAACTGTGCTCAGGCCAGACCTCACTGTGGCTCAGGTGACAGTGACTGATGGGTCTGGGTGTTGGGCCAGATGCTGGTGTGGAGATCAGCAGAGGCTGCAGAGCATTGTGCGAATTGTGTGAGAGGATGAGTAGTGGGCCTGTGACAAGTAAGTGTGATTGATGGACCTTGGGAAAATAGGAATTAAGGTATGCCTTTGCAGGCTACTCAGAGTGGCACAAAGGTGAGCACTTTAACTGATTTTAGATAGAGGTGAATGCTGGCAGTTACTCCAAGCAAGGTAATTTCCAGTTAATATATATATATGACCTAGTTCATTAACTTTCTTGAGGTTTATAGGGCCTGGTTTACTTTTGCCAACATCTGAGGCAGTACGCTGTAATCTAGAACTTCACTTTTCATGGCAGCTGGGCTAGCTATCTGAATGCTATGTTTTTTTTAAGAGGTTGACATATATCTTTTGAGTAAAAAGAGAATAGTGCTTCAAAAGTGAAGGGCAAAACAGGATTTCAGGGCACAGGCTATTGTTAAAGGTAACTAAAATGTTTGTAATCACCTTAAGGTAAATGCTGAGCTTATTGTTTCTGTAGTATCTATTTTGGGGGTAATTTACATAATTTTATCTTTTATAGTCTAAATGATTCATGTATATTTCCCATTTTTATTCCAGCTTAATGTAGATTCTGAAGATTTTTGGAAGGTGGTTGTATTTTTTGAATCTTTTATTTTTCTATAATTAAACTTGTAATTACAAAAATTTTCAAGGGAGGCATTATTGATGTGGGTTTGTACAAGCATTAGGGCTCTTAGTTATTTTTGAGTTCAGTAAAATATAGTATTTTAAAGGTCTGTGGGTCTGGACTTGTGTTTATATGTGTGTGTACTTACGCATATATGTGCATTATATCCATATAGACATCCATGGGTATACATGAATGTGCATTTGTATATATGTCTGCATCTGTCAGATAAGTAGCTGTGGTGACTTGAACTGGGCATTTATGTTCTACACCTGGAAATTCTTGTTGTAAAGTGTTTATTTTGCATGCTGGGATAATTTGTGCCAAAGGATTAACTTGTGAGTATATAGCAAGGTTTTATCAGGTAACAAAGTTATTCTATGCTTAGAGTGGGTAGTGGAATGCCATGGGCTTTTTGGGAGCAGGAATGAGATGGTGTAATGACTTAAGTGCAGGCAACAGTGGCTCACGTTGCAGAGGGGCCCCAGCTAACACTGACCCGTGAGATGCGGTGGGTGCAGTGGCTTGGGGAAAGACTAGTTCAGGCAACAAGCGCATTAGGCTTCTGCTGATGTACTGGAGTGGCTATCTTCCAACCAGTTCAGGAACTAACCTGATTTCTGTAAGAGCAGGCTCTTAGTTATTTGTGTAATCATGCAGACAGGTACTTGTCATCTGCAATGAAAACAAACCCCCAGGTGCAGTACTTGAGTCCTTGGCAAAGATCTGAATCCCCTCCCTCCTCACTAATGCACTCTCCCCCTAAAAAAAGGAACAAAACCAAAAGAAAAAGAACAAGTATCCGTAGTTTCTGGTTTATACTTAATCAGAAAAAAATAATGGAAGGAACTTAATTTTTTTTTTTTTTTCGTAACTGCAACTTGTTTTATAAGATTACAGGCAAGATACCAATGAGTTCTAACTATAGGTGGAGTGCTTTGGTACAAAATTAGACTGATGTTAAATGCCAGTTCGAAGTGTTTCCTTTGGCAGATTTAATATTAGTTACATAAACTAGTCATTGGTTGTATAAACCTTCAGAAAAATCAGTAGGAGCCTAAAGTAAACCTGTGATTCCTGGGAGGAAGATACTCTGTTTTCCTAGGTTAGGAATATTTTAAGTGCAGAACTCAGCTTGAAATATGAAGGAGTGTCTGGATTTTGCATAATTCATAGTGTGAGAGAAATTAATTAAAAATGAAGACTCAGAGAGGCCCTTACTGATGCTTTTCTGGTTCTGTTCCTGCTTTTTATCTGTATCCTTTGTAAAGCCAGTGCACAACCTAGAGCAAAAAACACAGCAGAACTTACTCTGACATTGATCTGTGGAGCATACAAAAACCTCTGAATAACTCTTCTGTACATTTAACTTCCAATCCTGCATTGACATTTTCTTTTAGCATTTCATAGTCACCTGGGTTGTATTCCCAAATTCATTATGATACAGAATATGCAAAGAATAAACTTTCTACTTTATACCTTTAAAGTGATCAGTTTTGCAGTAAAATGTATATGCGGAGATACATTTTAGGCTGTTCCAAAATATCAGAGATTAAAAGGATATTTAACCTTTGTGAAACTATGGATAACTGTTTACCCTTCTTCCATTTTTGTGGTGTAAATGTCACCAATGGGTGTTAGTCATACAATTTTTACTGTTTTTACTTTACTTACATGAACAAGTTCAGCTCTAATTGTAAGTAAGTAAGCAATCAAATATTTTTATTGGATCTAATATGAAATCTTAACATGTAAGTTTCAGGCAGCATTCTCTAGCTTCTTTCTCTGGGCTGGGCCCAGAGAGTGCTGGTGAATGGGGCTGCATCCAGCTGGCGACTGGTCACCAGTGGTGTCCCCCAGGGATCAGTGTTGGGTCTAGTTCTGTTTAAAATCTTCATAGATGATTTAGATGAGGAGATTGAGTCAATCATAAGTAAATTTGCGGATGACACCAAGTTGGGAGGAAGTGTCGACCTGCCAGAAGGCAGGAGGGCTCTATAGAGGGACCTTGATAGGCTGGAGAGATGGGCTGAGTCCAACGGGTTGAAGTTCAACAAGGCCAAGTGCCGGGTCTTGCACTTCAGCCACTACAACCCCATGCAGTGCTACAGGCTGGGGACAGAGTGGCCGGAGAGCAGTCAGGTGGAAAGGGACCTGGGAGTACTGATTGACAGGAGGCTAAACATGAGCCAGCAGTGTGTCCAGGTGGCCAAGAAGGCCAATGGTATCCTGGCCTGTATCAAAAATAGCTTAGCCAGCAGGATGAGGGAAGTGATCCTTCCACTGTACTCGGCATTGGTGAGGCCACACCTTGAGTATTGTGTTCAGTTCTGGGCCCCTCAGTTCAAGAAAGATATTGAGGTGCTGGCGCGGGTCCAGAGAAGAGCAACAAAACTGGTGCAGGGACTTGAGCACAAGTCTTATGAAGAGAGGCTGAGGGAGCTGGGGTTGTTTAGCCTGGAGAAGAGGAGGCTCAGGGGTGACCTCATTGCTCTCTACAACTATCTGAAAGGAGGTTGTAGTCAGGTGGGGGTCGGTCTCTTCTTCCATGCAGCCAGCAACAGAACAAGAGGGCCTGAGCTTAGACTCTACCAGAGAAGGTTTAGGCTGGATATCAGAAAAAAGTTCTTCACAGAACGAGTGAGTAATCAGGCATTGGAATGGCCTGGCCAGAGAGGTGGTGGATTCACCATCTCTGGAGGTTTTAAAAATGACTGTATGTGACACTTAGTGCCATGATCTAGTAATCATGATAGTGTTGGATTAAGGGTTGGACTTGATGATCTTGGAGGTCTCTTCCAACCCAGATAATTCTATGGTTCTATGATTCTATGATTTAGATGAGATAGCAGCTGCTAAGATATTATTTCTTGTAGTTATTTTTCTTGAAAACCTTTCCCCTCCTTGCTAAATAGATAAAGAGGATGATGGCTTCATCCAGGAATTTTTACTTAAATCCAAGTTTATTAGTAGCAAGACATGCACAAATGGTACTTAAATTTTAAAAAGTGATACAATGTCAAGTGATACAACTGTGCAGAAAATTCAGATTAATATTACTGGAGAGAATCCAAGGGTTTCTCCATTTTAATTTTCTTTACTATATCCAACTTTACTTTACTTAGTCTCCTTCCTGTCCATGTTTGGGTAATTTCAGTATGCTGTAATTGTTATATTGCTTTTTTATTTTTTCTTCTGGCTGTCTGCAATAATTGGCATTAAAATACTGAATTCTCATTTGTCTATTCTTAGAAATGAGACTTTTTTCTTTGCTTGTTGGACTGTTTGGTGAAATAAAATTTTCCCAGCTTTCTGACTCATAAAAAGATCTTTCTCTACTAACATCGTAACATGTTTTGGTTTATGAGTGTAAAATTTGTACTTTTTGGTTCTTGCAAAAATATAGTACATTGATGGTAAATTAAAATATTTAAGATACATATATGAAAAATACATATCAACTGTCCTTTATTCTCATTTTGAGAATCCTATCCAGTAGATATCTATTTTCAAGGTGATTTGTTATTTATTATATCTAGAATCCAAAATCTTATTTGAAAACCCATGCCTTATTTTCAGTATTTTTAACAGATCTACATTTGACAGGTGTGGGAAGGAGGAATGCACCCTGTGGTTTTGGGTTTTATTTTGCAAATATTCTTGTGTTATTGATCTGCAAGCCATTCTTTTTCAGTGACTGGAGGAAAAACGAAGAGAAAAATATCCTGAAAGGGAAGATGAAAGATCAAACTGCATCCACTTTGATTATTTTGACTTGAAGTGTCAGATTGTTGAAGTAAGAGAAGAGATGTGCCTGCTGCTTTTTGACTCCATCCGTTCTGCCAATTATTTGAAAATTGAGTTTTTAAAAAAGTGATGAATTCTAATAATTTAGTAAGTAAGATAGACAAACACAAGGCACTTGGAGTTACTGTTACTCCTGATCACCTCTGTCTGTCATAAGATAAATACTTCCTGACTGAAATAAAAATGAGAAAAAACGCTGAATACTTTCCTCCTTGTGATTCAGCTGTGCACGCTGCATTTAATAATTAGCAGTAATAAATGGCAGTAATTGGAAAGGCAAATGTATTTCTGACTTTTAGCAGCAGTCAAATTACAGCAGTCAGTATCCTTCCTGGAGGAGCTGTAAGGGAACTTACTATTTTTCTCCCATGTCTTTCATCATTTTGACCCTTTATTTCATTTTTGCAGCGAGGCAAGTGAATTACCCACAAAGTATAAATTTCCTTGCCTTCTCTTCTGGTGTTTCCTGGTAGTTTAATCCATTGAGATGTAACACAGAACCACCATGGAAGTGCTCTGCTGCTCATTGTTGGGGCAGTTCTGTTTAATATCTCTGTGGTCTGAATGAAGGGATGAAGTTCACCCTCAGTAAGCTTTCAGGCAACACCAAGTTGGGTGGAAGTGTCAATGTGCTTGAGGGAAGAAAGGCTCTATGGAGGGTTTTGGACAGGCTGGATCATGGGCCTAAGCCAACTGCATAAGGTTCAACAATGCCAAGTGTCGGGTCCTACACTTAAGCCAAAAAAAAACCCTTCAACATTCTTGAGCCGGTTTTACCTTGTATTTCTCAGACTCTACAGTCTTTCTCTCCACCTTTTGATCGTGCTGCATCCCTTTGGCAATGCAGTTGCATGGCAGTGGCTTTGGCCTCAAAGCACTGATTTAAGAAGTTTCCATTTGCAGCTTCTCAGTTAATTGATTTTGGTAGGGTTATTTGTAAGTTAAGTCAGTTTAGCACAGTAAGCACAGTGCAGCCTCAGGCAGCAGTGTGCTGTGGCATGAGGATGAGGATGGAGACCTAAGCGCTCCATTCTATGAGACTGAAAAAGTAAGTGTACCCTTTTCAGCTGAGAATCCCATCTTCTCCTGTCTGGGGCAGGATCTTGCACACTGATCCTACTTTCTGATACACCAGCACCTGCTGTTAGTTGTTCATCTTTTACAAATGAGTTTGATTGCTTTTCAGGACTTCCTTTCGAAAGCTGTCTGATGAGAACAGGAACATGTTTACACTTTTGTTACTTAATACCAGGAAAAAGAGCAAGGTATAAAAGGGCATAAAATAATGTATCTGCTTTATCTGCTTCAGTCTGATATGAATTGAGAAGGTCTTATTTTTGTCTCAAAGTGATGTTTCAGTATTTCTTCTTGAATGCCTCTGGCAAATCTAGGCTAGACATTTTGCCTGGTGAAATTGGGCAGATGGTTGTGTTCCCACAGTCAGAAGTAAACTTGCATTTTCTCTTTAAATATTAGTGCGTGTTGCAGCAATTTTCCCGTATTGATGCCTTCCCTGCCATTACTGCAGGACAATTGCTCATTCAGACAGGAACAAAACCAAACATAATTCAACAGCTGGAACATGTAACATCGATACCATCCTGCATGCATCTTTCCTGTCATCACAGAGAAGAGGCTTTTTTATACTGTTTTGTGTGTTTTATTCATCACTGGGTTCTTGAAGCTATGATCATTAATTCTAGGCACTGTGAATGTCTGTCATTGTACATGACTTCCCTTGGATTCTCCCCATATTTTAATCTTGATTTGAAGTTCACACCACAGTGGTCTTCTGTCAGAAAAAATAAACCCTACATGTAATAAACCATGTCTACTAAAGCAGACTCCTTATGAGAGCCCAGAATTGCAGAGATGAAAGGATACTAAATATGCCATAACTGTATCTTATTCTCAAGTGTTTGCATGAAGTTAAAATTAATTATATTTATTAATAGTAGAAATTTTATTAATTGTGAAAACAGAGACGCTTCTCCTTTTGAAAAGCTGTAAACAAGCCTTACTTGTATCAAGTTTTTTATGCATATATACAGAGCCAAATAACTTCAAATCCTAAATCCATTTCTATGATACGTTACAGAAAGCATAATGTTGTTTTGTGAGGTGGTTCATTTAGGTGCTCATATGGAGGATTCAGTGGCAGTGCTGCTATGATACTATCTGTTCAGATTCTGTTTATCCATATAATCATAACATCAAGCCCTACAAATTATAAAAATACTATTCCACTTCTTTTCAAAAGCTCTAAAAAGTTTTGATTTTCAGCGATAAACTCTTTTTATTTTTTTTCAGAAATTTCTATAAACCACAGTTTACTCAAGAACTTCCATGAGAAAACACACGTTTTTTTCCTGTTGAAAGAAGTGGCTTTGTTTTGAATAGTAGAAGTAAAATAAATCAAGTGACAATGTACACGCAAGGATTTATGTGTCATTATTGCAACTGTAAAAAAGTTGATGTACTCATCCCTCTTCCAATTCAGGGCTAAGAAATATTGAAGCATTTATGAGAAATATGGGAGACCTAAGTTGAACACCATTTCCATTGATTTACAGCAAGTATCTCCTGCTCCAGGTTTTTTCAGTCTTCTTGTGAAATTATTCTGCTTAGGTAAAATAGTGTATTTTCTGTTGAATATGTGAGCAGAAACAAGTTGTCTGCTTGGAATGTCCTGACCTTTTTTTTTTTTTAGCTTGTTTAACACATTTTCTAACAAACTGGAAGTTTAGGTGGACATAAAAGGGAAAGGAGGTCTTATCAAATTGCTGATGCTCTTTTTTTCAGTGGAAGATCTTTGGATGGAAATGCAAAACATAACATTTGGGGCAGTTTAGAACATACTGTTTGAATTTAACTAGTAAATTAAGCAGCTGCTTAAGGTCTGAGACCTCAAATTTATCTTGGTCAAAGAATATAAATTTAGTTAAGCAGTCTAGTCACACATTAATTTCAAAATACTTTTTGTAGAATTTCATCACTTACTCCAGAATTCTAGAACTTAAAAATGTGGAGGGTTTTTTGCTTCTCATTATTGTAGTAGATTTTTGCTCATATAAAAATGTTATTTTTATTGGCATATTCAGTACATTCACTATTCCTTGAGATTTAAGTTTCTTCACATTTTATATATGGTTTCAACTCTTTAGTAAAATCTGAGGTCTTCAGTACAATAGAAGGAAGAGAAACTGGTTAACACAGCAAATTAAGTACGTGATTTCTGCATGCAACCATTGAGTAGCTGTTGTCTGTTGTTTTAACCGTATTAAGGACAGAAAAAACTTTAGCAAATGATAGGCTGTGTGTGAAAACAGTATCAAGTATACATAGGAGAGAAACCTTTTGCAGAGGTGGAAATGCACATGTTCTTGCATAACACCATCAAATTTAGCAGAGAGTTGAGTAACACCCAAAGAAATTTCTTGTATGGAGGGTAAGGCTTCTCTAATTAGCTGTAAAGTGCTAGATGATGGGTACTAGGTACTGTATTATGGCAGTAAGCATCTCTCTCACAATGCATTGATTGTTCTATCATATTAAAGAGACTACTGGGTGTGGTGGTCAGTGGTGTTTCAGGATGTCACAGAGCTCTGTTGAAGATGAGACCGTTTCTGCCTTTCTTTGGCTATTTCACAGCCCTTTGAATATCAGCTGTCTCCAGTCACATACTGATTTTGTGTGACTTTCATAAAAAAAGAGAGGATAATTAAAATTGAAAACATAGTTAAAATAATTATAGTAAACCAACCACTGCCTCTGTCACACTTCTTGCATAAAATGCACTTGTAAAGGAAGGTATTAATATTTGTGCCTTGCTTATCCTTTGCAAACATTTTCTTTCCTGTTTGCTTTGTTTGAGATTTTCAGAGCACGTAGACTTGTTTTTGCGACTATAGATTCACCTATATTGTAAAATAATTTTGGTTGAGTTGTAGCTGTGGTATCTTCCAATGCCACATTCTTGTTTGACACCTGTAGGTGCACACTGTCTAAGGCACTCTGTGTTTACAGAAGGTTGTTCCAGTTTGGAAGGGGACAGAGGGGATGAAATCTCATACATCTTCACTGAACTTTCTGCAGATGTTTCTGATCTTTTTCTTGCCTTTTGTTCACTTCTGAGTCCCAACACTCAATTCTTCAGTGTCTCCCCTCTGGGATGATCAACAGAGTCTTTAACATCAGATTCTCCTGAAGTCTGCTTATAGAGATGGAAAATATCTAAATTGCTTCCACTCCCTAACCAGCATCTCAAAGATTGAAGAACTCATACTGGCCTGCAAAAAGACAGGCATGGTCATCAAGTGACAGCTTAGACCCACATTGACACTGTCTTACTTCCAACCAGTTGCTTTGAGACCTGGTTTCAATCCCATTAGAATGTGAATTCCTTGGATCAAATTTATTACAAAGTAAATTTAGTAGATCTATTTAGTAACACCTACATTATGTTTAAATTATTATTTCATCTCAGAGTCTTAATTCAGAGGAATAGGAAAAGTATATTTTATCATCATTCTAGAACTTAAAAGAAAAAATCTGTCACATCTTAAAAGAAAAGACCTGGGCCCTAAGTCACTCCAACTTTCCCTAAAGTTGTAAGGTAGTAGGCTGCATATGCAGAAAGCCAGATTTTAGTAACACATTTTGTTTACTGTTGAATAGTTAAATTATAATATTGATTCTGTATTCAAGCCTGGGCTCAGTCATTATATTTAGCCTAGTTAAGTAGAAGCTAGCAGATAGACTTTTGCAATTTTTTAAATTACTCTGATCAGTTTAGAATGTCTATCAAAGTAGTCTCTTATTACATGTGTAATGTATGTATGCAAATAATAGATACTGGTAAAGAAATGAACCTGCATTGACTGTGAAAGAAGTCTGATTGTTAATAGGCTACAGCAAATTTCTGCACTTTAAATAGTGAAAGAAATTATTACAAATTTAAGTCAAAATTTAGTCGAAGTACTCTTATCCCGCAATTACTTAAAAAAAGCATGAAATCAACAACAAAATAAAGTTTACATTTGGAAAATAAATGTATTCCAAAAATACTATATTTATACATGTTCATAAGAAGAATCAGTTCACAGTTATTTTAGGTTTTTATTGGACTGCATTAATCAGTTAATGCTGTATCTTCTATATAAAAATACTGTGGTCCAGCCGTTTTGTTGGAAAAGCTTTTATATGACTGCATGGTGGAATAAACAAGATTAAAGTTAAATGTAACCTAATGAGAAAAATTAGGTACAAGCTGTATTGGTTTTGTGATCCTATTCACCCTATTGATATCCAAATTGTGGTGTTTGGAACCAGGAGAGAGGCTGCACAGGACTAAGAAGACATAATTTAGTGGACATGGGAAGACAGCATTTAATTTTGGTGAGAATACTGGCTGACAGGGATTGAAAGTATGCATAAAACTGTGGTCTGAAGGACATACTCAATTAAAGTTCAATTTCATTATTAATATACCCTTGAAAGTACATTTGAAAGTCTTCAGCTTCACTTCATAAATAATCAGTACACGACATCTGATCCAGGGCCATTCATCTCCCCTCTGTATTTCACAAATAGGTACTTTACAGAGGGGATAGATAATTTATGCGTAGACATATGTTTACTAGTCCTAATTTTCTAAAGTACAAGCTATATCTAGATTTCATTACAATAGAGGATTGCATCCAGATTGACGTTCTGTTTCTAGGACAACTACAACAGCTCTGTTTGGTGATGAGTTTACCCTAATTTTTTCCATCTCATTATATATTTTTTTCTATCCTGTTACTTTCTTCAGTTTTCTAATTCTTTCATCTCCCTTTTTCCTCAGTTTGTCCTTATTAGTCATGTATGTTAAGACCCAGGCAACCTGCTCCCTTGCTCCATGCCTGGCTGGAGCATCTCCGCAGGCAGGTAGTGATACAGGGGGTGAGGAGGGGCTGAGGGCTGATAACTTGCCACATGTGAAAAAGAAACACTAATCACCGCAGTAAGAAAAGTAATTTTTACAAATCTTGTGTTCAGTTTAAAGATAAGAAAAAAAATTATGAGGGGAAGGATATGACTTCCTGTGCAGAAATTCCTTCATCACCTATATTTTGGCTCCTCAACTGTGGAAATAAAAGCAATTGTGCAGACTCCGCACATCATCTACTGTTCACGTCTAGTCTAGCTGCTGGGGTCTTTCTTAACTGCGTTCATTCAGGTGTTGGCTAGTCAGTCAGAAAATTGGGTAAAATTCACAATGAATGTATTAAGCTGCCTTGAGACAGAGCTGGAATGTTTTTCTTTTTGACTGCAGTGAGAAAAAGGATCATCTAATGCATTTGAAAAGAAATCACAGGCACTTGTATGATTCCTTACAATTCTTTGGTTGTTTTTTATATTTTCATCATAAATTGGGCATTTTAACCTGTAAAAAATAATTGTACTTAATATATGGCTCATATTTCAAAAAGAGGATCACGTATCTCCAGAGTTAAAATTGTGTGTCAAGTATATACATAAGCTTCGATTATTTTCAGTTATGAAGTCTTACATCTTTTAAAAGTGGCCACTCATGTTTCAACTAGCGGATTGTCAAATCACACCTGTGTGTTTTCCTGTGCGAAAAAGTAGCTAAAATCACATGAAGTAAATGACAAGTTCCATTTTATAGCATGAGACAGAACCAGACTAGGTAGTCAGCAAGTATCTCAGATGTAAATCAACTTTTTTTAACTTGTCTGGATTCCCTCTCAAGGTATGAACCTCCCCATCCTCCATCCCAAGACAGCTCTAACTTGATTTAGTGCTGATGTAGTAAAGATTTTCCCACGTGTTTCATAATGTTTTATAGATCACAATTAGGAGCTGTTTCTATATCTTTACAAAACACGCACTCACCTTTATTTTAGGACACAGACTTTTGCTTAATGAATAATCTGTTGAAATAAATGGGGGAAAAAGTACTTGATTTGATTTAGTCAAGACATATATAAGGCTGTGGGCTTTGGACACGGTATGTTGACCAAAGAATGTCAGTGAAGCAGGCTTTTTGGGCACAGGCTTTGTGGTGTCTGCTGCTTCTTTCTTTGTCTTGTTCACATTTTTTTTAAACTAGGCTCTTTTTTAAACTAAGTTCCTTCACTACCTAGATCTCTCTGCCTATGTGCTGTGCCTTCCTTAGCATGTATTGCTTACCACTGCTGACAGTTAACATGAGTACATGTTACAATCTCTGATTTCATGTTCCATTTTTTTTAATGTATCTTCAGACTTTTTTTGTTGTTTGTTTGGTATTTTCTCATGTGACTTTTTTGATTTTTTTTTTCCCAGATAAGATATCATAACTAGTTTGCATGAATGATCTAGTCTAGCATAACATATGTGATTGATTCAGTGAAGACTTTTAAGTGAACTTGTCATAACTTTGGTAAAGCTGGGGTGACCGGTGCTCTTAATTCCTGCCCATCCACTGCACAAGAACTTTGCCTCCTGCTCCTTAAAAAACTTGTTTCAATTTGGTTTCATTTGAAAACTTTTCTTAGTTCTCTCATTCCTCACTGATTTTAAAAATGCTGTAGTATTTTTCTTGTGATGTTCATGACTCTTCGTTCTTTCAGCCTGTAGAAATGCAGTCTGAAAACTGTTGTCTTCTCAGATACCATTTTTCTGCTCATTCTGCATGTTTTATCTCAATCTATTACGTAACCAGGGTGAGTTGTGATAGGTTTCTTTTCTACTAAGCCTGATTTTCAAGACAAGATCTCTTGCATAATAACATGAGTTACTATACACGTACATTTGCAGCTATTCTATACATCTTTAACATAGTGAGTTGGTGATGACTTTGATAATATTACTTGCAGTGTAGGTTAAGTTCATCTCTTATACTAAAGCACTGAAGCCCCAAAACCGCAAGAGTCCTGTCATCCTGATTTTTGGTACCTCTTTCTTGTCGTGTGTCATCCATTTAAAACATTGTTGATAGTGTGTTCAAAATCAGCTGAGGATATTTCTCAAGAAGCTGCTAGCTTCTTCAAGGTTTAGAGGCCATCTACTGGTATTTTTTATTTTTATTTTTTTTGGCAGTGAATTGACTTTAAATAAACTTCCAGTGTGTCAGACATTATTCTTTTCATTGAGATGACCACTGATCCACAGTATGAGAGTACTGTTGTTATTCCTACTTGATTCTTTCTTTGTTTGCTTACTTTCTTACTTGAGGTTGAAACATTTCTTCCTGTCCACTTTGTATGTTATGATAACAAAGACTGAGAGTTATGTCCAATATTGGTGGGTGCAGTTGTCTACACGTCTGTTAAATGGAAAAGACAATCTCTGTTGTTGATAGCTTTTAAATGGCAATGTCCTTTTGGACTGATGAAAAATCACAATAAGTTTACATTTCTAATATTTTGAAGTGCAGTTTGCCATTGCAAATAATGCCACCTCAGCAATCTCCATTGCATTTGCTTTCCTGAGGAATGTTGTCTTTCCATGGAGAAATAGCTGTGGTGGAATAGGACTTATTAAACTGTTCATACACAAGCATATTTTTGTATATCACTTTAAATGTGACTAAATAACAGTGAGAAACATGTTTCATGTCTGATGTATAGTTGCATCTCTGAGCTTGCAAAGGCACTACTGCCTTCCTTGACCCAAACCAGCAACATTTCTGCAAGTTGACATAGTGGTCAGTGCTAGCTTGCAAATCGGGACCACCAAAAGAGCTGTTTGCTGTGCTGGGGTAGAGAATTTGGAAGCATAAATTTGAGGTACTCTAATTTTGTAGTACTCAACAATGTACCTGGAAAGGATAAAGACAGAGACGATATTTACCTCTTGAATTCTGGATGTGGCTCTATCTTTGTTCTTCTGTTTAGGAACATTTGGTACTTTCAAGAGCCAAAAATAGCTCTTGGCAGTTTAACATTTAACAATATTTCATCCAAAAAATTCCTCTTATTTTTTTCCTTTCTAAATGTATGAACATGAACAGGAGCTAACAATATGCATTTTTTATGAGGAGACAAAAGCATTTGAGTTTTCGCTGTTGTAATCTGTAGGAAAAATGAGCCTAATTATACTTTTCAGTTCTAGACACTGAAGCCTTTGATTTGTATGGATTGATAGTTTGGGAAGAGGTTGGTTGAACTGCTACCAGCTTTTAGCTTGTAAGGTTATTATGGTAAAGGGTTGGACTTTATATGGAAAGCCTAGAATTTATTGTTAGTTTAATCAAAGAACTGTTCTTATTCAATTTTAATAGTTTAAAATTATATGCAGTTTAAAATATATAAATACAAAATTGCTAATATTTACTTTTTTTTTCCCTCTGCACCACTGGGTTCTAAGCTCAGTGGCAGGTGCTGTGATTAGGGTGGGGGTACAGGGAGTCATCCAGTACTGATGCTGGTGGTTTCTTCTTCTTCCATATAGGGTCCATCTTGGTTTGTACTTAACTGTTTGCCAGCATGCTTTGGGCTCGCGTTGGGCTGTAATTCCACACTATAACCAAGGGTGCTATATGTGGTGTGCTTTATGTGTGCTGATACTGGTTCTTTGTTCTCTTTTTATCCCTAGTGCTGGTTGTGCACATTGCCCGAAGTTGCACTTGTTTGATGGCCAGATATAGACTACTAGACAATTTGCTTCTAGCCCTTGTGCTTCCAGGGTCGTTCAGGGCCTTAGCCTTCATCCCATGCCTGTACTTCTCTCTGCTGCAGTTTATTGTAGGGTCACAGACAGTCCTCTCTGCATAGTTAAATTATTTATTATTACTGTCTTTTATTTGGAAAAATATATTTAATATGTGTTATGCAACACAGTTGTACAAAGCTAAGCAAAAGGTAACGCAAGGTGTGTAGCAGTTACCTGGACTTCAGATGATTTCTGTTAGGAGCTAAAGCAAGTCTCCAGTCAAGGGAAGACAAGACCTTCAGGCTGATGGCACTAATTTACAGTAAACCTATGGCCTGTCACAAGAAACAGCAGCATTACTCCCTTACTTCCATAAAGTGATTAGCTGACAGGCAGAGGAAGTAGGATATGTGAATGTTCTTGTTTCACTCTTGAAAACTTGTCTCAATGCATGCAGCTACCTGTTCTTCTTTTGTGTTTCAAATCCTCTAATCTGAATAACTTTAATACTCAATACTCCAGCACATTACTGACTTTGAGTTCAAAGGTTCTGGGAATTGATGGAGATGATGAAGATAATCGGTGAAATATTAAATGATTAGTGGCATTTATAGAGATGATAATATGAATTTCCGTTTTGTGACAAAGGCTATAGGTAACCTCTTTTTTTTTTTTTTTTTCTGGACTGAGTTTGTATCTCTGAAAACATTTTAGAACATCTTTAAAACATACAAATGCTTCCAAAGGAGACTTTAATTTACCAAGGAAGAAACCAGTTTTGTTGTGAGCAGCATTAGTGTTGCCCGTCCATTGACTGCACAGCCAGGTTTTTTGTGAAGAGCCTTACAAAAAAGCCATACAGTGTCTAGATTTAGTGACTGCTGTCATATTTCCATATTTAATCAGGAGTTATTCTAGAAATACTGCTTTTAAAGTAATACCAGTGTCACATGAGGATTATCTCAGAGGACTGTTTGTATCTCTTATGGTTATGAACTAAATTATCTATATTTAGAGCACATCAGAGATCTTGATACCTCTGAATTTACAGTTTCTACTGTGAACTTCAAGGTTTAGTCAGCCAAGGATACCTGCAAGTAGCAATATATGTTTCTTTCTTGTGGCCTTTTATACCTGTGCAACATTTTCCCACCGTAAAAATGCTCCCATTCTGTAAACATACATCAGAGTAAGAATAAAGACAAAATTGTTTGCTATGGTCTTAGTCTATGCATTCTCACTAGTTACCTTTTTTTTTTGTGCAATTCTGGTCAGAACTTGCTATATTAACAATTTTATGTTTTTAAAGAAGTCTTACCTTTTCCTCCGTTAAGATGTATTGTTCTCCATATCTGTCTCACCAGCTTCCTGTTTGAGACTGTTTCTTCAATGTTATGTTCTTTGCACCTGAAGTTATATATGTGATTTCTTAATTGCCCTTTATGATGCTGGGTCAATTTTTTTTTTGTCCAGGACTAATGTCAAATGAAAGGAAATTTATAATTATTGCATTAAAGTAATGGCCTTTGCAATTGACATATTTTAGCATATTAGTTGCAAAGGTTACTAATGAAAATAGTAAGATCAAATGGAGGACAGTAACCCTGCTAATTTGAATTGATTATATAGTCATATACTTGGATAGCTAATTGCAGATAAAGAATTTTGTGTTAAATGCAAGATTGTTACTGGTGAATTAATGCAATAAAAAGAGACTTTTTAGTTTTGAGCACCCTCATTTGGTTATCACATCTTTACAAACCGCATTTTTATTTTAAATTAGCAGTAGATGTGATTTCAAAGCAGTTTGTGTGTCATACTTTGAAAATAGTCAATTAGGTGCTTATGTTCTCCTGTTGTGATAGTACCTTAGAGGATACTTTACTATTGATTTTTACTCTATAGATTATTGCATCTTAATGAATTGTACTTATAGTTGTCCTGGAACTTTCTTATGGGTATGGAAGTTGTCTGCCAGGATATGTCAGATGCAAAATTGAGTGTCTGGTTCCTTACAGTTTTGGGTAAAACTACTTCAAGAATTCAAATTATATTTGGCCTTAGGGTTACCCCCCTGCCAAAAAAAAAGACTGTGAAGCTTAACTTTCTCTTAAACAGAAAACTTCTGAAAAGTGATTGTTATTATTTATTCTTATTCTTATGTAGCTTGAGTAAACCCATTCTTACACTTCTCAAAAAGTGATTTGCCAGTAATCTGATTAAAACTCATGACTCCCTAACAAAAATACATTTTAATAATGTGTTTTTAATCACCATTCAAGGCAAGAAGTCTATAACTTTTTATCAGTACATCTTATTTACATATTGGAACAAATAAATGAACTGAAACATCGCAGCCTGTTGCAAAATTTCAATTTTATGTTAGAAATAGAAGATTGAATAAAAAATTGGTGAAAAGGTTGAGGTGGAGAGGCTGGGGGTCTGTGATTAATGGGCTGCTTACAAAATTAGGAGGTATTGGATTGCTGTCCCTTAGCTAGTTTTCAGTAGCAGCCTTTCCCATGTCACAACCAAGGTTGGAGAGTAGCATCTCTCTTAACAGTTCAAGTGGAAATATCTGCCTAGTCTTGACCCTTAACCTTCTTGTTGATTTAAGATCCTGTACAGAATTTTCTTAAATAGTTAAATAAGGCACCTAGTATCTGTTCAATTTTGTATGTTAGCCAAGTTTTACGAGAGGTTGAGGAGTTCTGTGCTCCTTGTGGACACTTGAGCAGGCTGCAGCCTCTGGGAGCCGCTGCCATGGGGACTCGTTTGCAGAGCAGCACCAGCTGGCATTCGTGACACCCTGTCCCTTCAGGCAGTAGCAGCCTGTGCTCTAAGGATCTGGGCTCCCTCTCTTTGTGTCCACAAGAGCATATTTTTCTTACAGGAAACTTATGCAACTTATCCACCTTGCCATTTCACAATTAATGAACTCCATTGAGTTCAATAAGGATGTTACAACCAGCATTTTGGTCAAGACAAATACTGTCGTTCCTCAGTTGTTTTTACAGTTCATACTTGCATCTTTCTCTTGAGTAGTTTGTTGTCGTGATTTGTTGTGCCATTCAGTGTTCTTTGGACATGCATGTGGAAGATGGCTATGCATCAATATACTTCAATAAGGAGTTTTTTGTCGGGTATTAACATGCTGAAAGGGTGGTATAAAACCAAGACTTACTCTTCCCATTTTAACTTGCCAGGGAATTACATTAACTTTTGTTACTCTGAAAATGTAGCAAGCAGATTTCGGTAAGGTTGTTTAGTTTTGGCAGGATGTTCTAACACTTCAGCTACAAAATTTAGCTCAAAAATTGCTGTTAGGAAACTAATCCTCTCCGAAACCAGCGAGCCAGGAAGGAACAGGGATAAGATTCTGAATGGGAGGAGGCAGTCAGTGAGAGCACTACGGCGATCAGTGAGATTTCTGAGGAGTAGGACTGGCAGAGGCAAAGAGAGCAGGTGAATTGGAGAAGCTGAAGCTAGACCGGGCAGTGGAGGGGGATCATGTCCTTTCCTCGCACTGCCTGACAGCCAGGGGAGTAATGGAGATTTTGGCTGCTGCTTTGCCATAGGCTGGAGGAATGAGGTCAGCACAGTGAAATCCAGGAGCCTGTTGGGAACTTCTCCAAGCTGCAAAAAATGTCTGTGAGGGCCAAGAGGATGCATGTATTTAAAGCTGGATGTGGGAAGGTGGAAACTTTGTGAAGGGCTACAGTGTTCATTTTGAGGACAGGAACTGGTAAAGTGCATAGAGTGGCAGATAGTCACTGAACTGGTATGTCTTTCTTGTTATCTTTATTTATGTCTTCTGTCTGGGACCAGAGTTACCCTGTATGTAAGTTGCCTATAAAAGTCAGTAGAAAAATCATACATCTTCTGTAGCATTTATTGAAAAAGAAAAGGTAGATAAGTCACAGTTTATTACTGTAATGTCAAGGTATGGTTGTATTGTCTGTTCAGAGGATAACCTTTAGCTTACACCTCAAAGATTGCAGTTACTTTCAAATGTTCTAATTTTCTTCTGTATGCAAAGGAAAGGGTAGTCATTTCTAAGCCTTGGAAGATTTTGGTCCTTTCCTTCACATGCATTGCCCATTTTCAGAAATGCCAGGTCTGGTTTAGCATGGGAGATTATTTTCCTGGCCTTTTGGCCTGTTTCTGTTCTAGGCACTAAGTGCAACTTTAATTATAATGAACTGAGTTGCTTGGGGTTTTTTGTTTGTTTGGGGGTTGTGGTTTTATTGTTTTGTTTGTTTTTATTATTATTTTTAAAGTCAGACATTAGTAGCTTGGACTTCATTAACTCACTGATGTATGTGTAAGATGAAGAAGGAAGAAAGCCAACAGATGTAGACCAGGGTGATCTAATAGAGAAGTTCCTTTATAATTTGGAAAAAAAATAAAAGAACAAGAAAGGTAAAATCTTCAAAATATTTGAAACAGGTATGAGATGCTGACAGGAGAAAACTGACAAGGCTAGGCGATCTAGGGTTATGGGATGTGAAAGCCTCTCGGCTACCATTACACTTTGATACGGTGAACAGAAAGGTTAAAGGTTTCATGTTGTTTGTTCATTCCCCCTTCCTTCTGGGAATAGTTACATCCCTTTTCTTGGCTTGATCAGTAGTACTCTCCTGACCTTATGAGGCATTTTCCCAGGAATTTAAGTCCCTTTATTCTCTTCCCTCCCCTCCTGGGTCCCATGGGATGGTACTTCTCTCAGCAGTCTGAGTCTAAATGTCCCCCTCTGGAAATAAGGATGTGTTTTCTGAAGTCTTTTCACTGGGGTGGTGTGGTTTTCTTTTTTAGAGAGGAAGCAGTATTTATGATGAAGGATCTGCCGGGTGCTTGTGTCTGCTATGCTTTTAAAGGCTTTAAAGCTCTTCCTAAGCCTCTCGGGGGTTACTGGGTCAGCTACAGCTTCTGCTTCCCGAGAAATTCATTGGTTGGTTTCAATGCTAATGGTTCAAATCTGATATAATGTACTAAGCTGGTGAAAGACAGCATGCTCTTCACTGCTTGCTTGGTGACACAGGGCAGAAAAACACTCCCACAGGTTGCTTGGAAGAGCACAGCTTTTTCACAGAATGTGTTGGTGTTACCTTTTGCTGAGTTTAATACTGAACTTAATTTGATACTTAGCATAATAAAGGTTGCTTGTAGACCCGAGATTGTGTTTCATTCTGAATTTCTCTTTGTTGAGGTTGTCATGTTGTTGTAATACTAAGTTCTCCAGTACTACCATTAAAAGGTCGTTTCCTGTGACATTTGAGTTTTGTTTGCAAAGTACAGTGGATATTGGTGCTTCATAGCGCTGTTTATACTTTTTTTTTTTACTTTTACCTGCTCACCTGTTGTCACAAATCTTAAGACAAGTAGCTTTGTACAGTCTTCTACTCCCTGTGTCAAATTCGTGTGAAAGACTGAAAACTCACTGGGTGAAGAGGTCAAGGTGTATGGGATGGCTGCACAAGGTGAACACCAGAGCACAGTCACATGCAGCATCTGAATACGATGCTGTGAGCCTCGTTCCCTTGGGCACCCAGTGTAAAAGTCTCAGAAACATTTTTCCTTTGGTCTGCTAGTTTCCTGTAATTCCACTGCTTCTGAATGTCAAAAGCAAATTAAATAATGAAACCTCAATACAAAGACCAATATAAAACCAATATCTTCTTACTCCTTCTGAATTCAGAAATGGCAAATTTGATCCTGTGGAGGGAAAAAAAAAAAAAAAAAAGAAGAAGCGTGAGTAAATAATACTGGTGTTGGTAAATCAGAAAGGATTGGGCTTTGGGAAATTTATGAGAACATTGAGTTACATGGCCCGAACATTGTTATACCAAGCTGGAGTGGAAAAAAAAGGGGAATCATTTTTTCACTTCCAACTGTTCTGTTTATACTTTTTGCTTCTGACTTGTTGCATAAAATGAGAATAAATAGAAGGAATCAATTTACAATTGTAACTGCTGAGAAAAGTTACCTGATGTTTGTTTTGTACCTCCAATTGCAAAAGTGCAAACGACTGGAAAAGGTAGGATTTTTACTGGAAATTCTTTTTTTTTCATTAGATTTATACAGCAAAAATCCCCCAAATCTATACATATAGTGGCAGACTTGCTTCATGACCATCAGCCGCTTTTGGCCCTGGAAGCATAGACATGGCCTGTTCAGCTGCTTAGAGCTGTGCTTGCCAGGATTGAGTTATTTCGTGCCCACCCAACTACAGTGCTGCAGTTGGGGAATAGAGGGAACAACAAAAACATCCGAGGCCAAGCCACTGTTGATCAAAATGCCTGAACTACTTTGGTACCTACATTTCATGTTGACACCGAGGTTTTTGAGATTCTGGTCACTTATATTAGATTTTTATTCCTATCTGTGACCCCTAGGTCTAAGACATCCACATTTAGCAGGAAGGCCTGCCAAGCTACACAGAGCAGGCAGACAGTGAACACAGAGCACTTTGGATATGCTTATGACCTTCCTTTAATGCTTGGCACAACAGCAGAAGGTGATGAGGGGAAGTACAAAGGCAAGAAGGAGGAGGGGGAATTAATTTTAAAATACCTTTTGAGTAACAGGCTCTGTCTTTACTGACTACTGTACTCTTGCCAGTTGGGGAGGGCTCTGTAGCAATTCCATCAGTCGTGAAAAGCTAAAGGCCGGATCTGCTGCTACTTCTGAAAATTTTATCCATGAGCAGTGCTGTGATGCAGGGTGTTACTAGCTCACATGCTGGGGGTGCATCCCACAGCCCAGTGAGCTCAGTCAACTGCTACTAAAAGACAAGTGAGGGGACAGCATCCCATAAATTTCTGTCCTAACATGGTCTTTCACTGCTTAAGCTGCATCTCTCTTCTTTCCTCTTTTGTTTATTTATTTTCTCTCTGTGACAGTTTTATCAGTCCTCAGGGTGTTTTAAATGTCCCACTTCTGGTGGTGTAAAAAGCTTCGGATCAGCAAGTTCTGAACCTTCCTTGTCTGTCCTATGGAGGCCACAGCATGGTTACCTGACCCTCCTATGTTAGCTTCTCTGCAACAGGTAATCCTAAAACAAAATGCCCTCCAGAGTACCGCCTTGTTCATGTCTCTTGTCCTTTTCCCTGCCCATTTCTTAGGAGTGTGGGTGTTGAAATTGCTGCATTGTCTGGTAGCTTTAGGATTGTGATCCTGGAAGTAGCAGATAACTGATGCTTTTCTCTTTGAGACTCAGGTTTTGTGGATTGTATCTAGGGTCAGGCTGAATACTAACGTTAATTTCTTGGTAATGTCCTTTGAGTTCAACTATCCAGGATGTTTGGCTATTTTTCTGTCTCCTCTGGGCTTCCACCTCCTGACATACCTACCACTTAATTTCTGGGTTTTTTGTGACATTTCTTCTCACAGACATACCTGGCATCATTGTGGTCAGCTTCAGCTGTTTCTCTTCCCTACAAACACGGACAGCCTCTTTACTGTGAGGTATCTAGCAGAGTTTTAAGGGCCATTTTATCCACACTTTCTGTTTCTCAGTAAGTTGCTACCTGACCTACTACAGAGTGATATTTTCTCTCTACTGGTTGCTCCTTGCGTGTCCTTGGAGGGGACTGTCTCTTCAGCGTTAATCTAACCCTTCTGCTCATGGGTCCAGGGATTTGACGTGTGCTTCCCACCAAGGAATGTATCCTCCCACGCTCGGCAGCCTTTGTGGCAGCCTCCACACAAGGCAGTTTTCTGTCCTTTACCTACAACCAACCTCAATGCTGAAGGTTAATGTGCTAGTTCTCCAATTTCAAAAGATGCCCAAGTGCTTCTAACGTTTTCTTCCCATCCTTTCTTTGCTGTTCTCCCAGATGTTCCCATAAACTGTGACTGGTTCTCCAAATTACCTCTTTACGCTTCTTTTTGCCTATAACTTAGTAGTACGCTGGGGCTAATCCAGCATAGGCAGAACTACTTTCTGGTTTAAACAGCACTGGTGTGAACTGTGTCCTCTGAAGACATGTTTAAATACATCTGATTGAAATAAAACCCACCTTGTCTCTTTTAAGATCCAAGAAAAAAAAGAATCTTTACTTCTGTAGCTCTCTGTAACTTATTCTTAAAATATCTAGCAGTTAGAAAGTAAGTAATGCATCTTGTGTTGTCCCTGCTCTTTTCTACATCATTGCTGCTCCTGTCCAAAGCGTTTTTCTTCTTACACTCTCTTGAAGCACTGTGCCTGAAATGATGCAGTGTGGTGAGGTGGGAAGACTGATTTGGGCCTTTGTTGGCTGTATTCTTTCCTGGTCATCCTCCATAGGGTACCTACATGTTTCACACATGTATGACAGTCACTTCTAATTGTGATACAGTCCTTAAATCCTGTTATTAGGACAACCATTGAGCCAGTTAAACATTTCTGAATGATGGAGTTAATGAATTATGTCTGGTCATCTGCAGCTTTCCTGATGAAATTGTGGTCTGTTTTTCATTTGGGTCATTCTTTCAGTCTAGAATGACAGTTTTGAAGTCTTCCTACTTTCTTCCACAGTTCTTTTAGTTTCTCCCAGTATCGTTATTCTTCAGTATCGTTTATAAATTTAAGAAGGACATTTTGTATCCCATCATTCAAATAGTTAGTGGAAATACTGAATACAAGGAGTACAAAGCTGCAGAAAATCAACTAATCCATCTTCCATGTTTGATAGCAACTTACCATTAACTTTTCCAATGCATTGTGCAGTCCTCTTGTTTCAGGAATATTTTTAAATCTTGCAAAAGGAGCAAAGTTCAGAGCATCAGTCAGGCCAGCAGAGAGAGAGTTCTCTGCTGTCTGCCTGTTCTCCTGTAGAAAGAAATTAGGGCTGTGTGAAGTATTTTGTTATAGAGGTTTTCCTTTTTATCTTCTGCTTTCTCTGCATAAGATTTTTATTTTAACTATGTTTTTCTAGAAACTGAAGTTAGCTAGACTATTCTTCCATTTGTCGTAGTCCTTTTTCCCCACTACTGTGGCTCAAAGATCAGCAGAACAAAATGTGCTATAGCTGGAGTTCTATTAAACTTCTGTCTCACCTGTGCTTTTCTTTCTCTACTCTTAATTTTTGTTCCTCTACCATCAGGATAGGTTGGGGGGGGGAGTGTTTGTGGGTTTTGTTGGTTTTTTTTGCTTTAAATATGCAGTAGTAGTGACCTCTAAAAATTGAAGACTACACCACAATAAACATGGTCTTTCTGCTTTGTCAGGGACATAGAATTTTAGATTTTTCCCTTGGGTGAGAGAACTTCTTTTTTTCAGCTGGTTTTTATTATTGATATACATTAAATGCGGGAAGAAAAAATAGTTTTGATATTGCTAATATAATTTTATATGGCTTTTTTTCCTGTATTTGTTGGTTCAATTTTATTCATATTAATTTCCTCTTCAGTATTCTTTCCTAAGTTTCAGGGTGTGTACTTGCTATCTTTTTTCATATAGGTTTGTTTGTGCTTGTGCCCTTAATATTATTTCACTGAGGACTGTCACTTTCCTGAACTAATTTTTTCCTGAGAACTTCTTCCCATGGGAAGCAGTTATACTTGAGAAAACACTGAAAGTATATTAAAATCGGCTTTCCCGGAGACCAATGCATTCATTCTGCTGTTGTCAGTCTTTCCTCACTGTTGGGAAGTTTTCCCATTTCATAAGTACTTGTTTCTTTCCGCTTTCATATTCTTAAAAAATTTCTACCAATTGGTTAGAAAAAACATAGAAGAGCCCTTTTTATTTCATTTTAGCCACTTGTGGCTTGCAGCACATTCAAAGGAGTTACTTTTATCCTGCTTGTCTTCATTCTCAGTAAATGTCTTTGTAGTTTAAATATGCCATTAAGACAATGACCTATCTTCATATGATGGGTAATTATTCAAATAAAGCCTTTATCATCATCTCCAGGCTTAGTTGCATCAAACATGTCTCTTCAGTTTCCCTTCCTTGGATTCCTCCTCCTCCCCCTTAATTTTATCCTTACATCAGAGACTGAACCTTAGAGGTCTACATATTTGTTATCTAGGGAACATATTTCTTAGCATTTTCTGGAAAGGAAATCTCCTTCATGTAAATTCTAATTATGCAAATTATCACAAAGCTCTGTCTCATTAATTAAGAGATGATTTTTGTTACGCAGTGGAATTCCAGTTCCTTACAGTTACCATATTGGTGAGAACGCTAAGTGACAACAAAAAACCTGTGTAAATTGTTTAGTGATATGTAAACAGATGAGTTAGTTGTCAGTTTTTAGCAAGTGAAAGGATACTGTTTAATTAGGTACTCAGTCTGTATTGTTTCATGTGAAACCAGCTTTTATAAACCCATCATGATATCATGCGCTATATTAAATTTGCAATTAATATTTTAAAACTTAACCTAATGTTACATTAAAGTAATATAAAACTTACAACGCTGCATAAAGTTAATATTGTGTTTATTTTTGGTTAACTTTAAGTAGTTTTAATTCCCATTATGCGGAAAAAGATTAATTTTAGATGAAAACCAGTACAACATGCTATTGTCTTCCAAAAGCTGACTCAAAAAAAGGAAGAAAGCCATAAAAACATGTACTAGGAATCTTTTATATCAATCAACCAATTTTTAAAAGTTATTCACACTAGCATAAAAAAGTATTTCTTTGAGATGGACTACAAATGTAAAACAAGATTAAGACATCATTTAAGTAATACCTACTGATTTTATTTTGCCTCTCCATTCTCCATGTATTGTAAAAAAGGTTTTATTCACAAAACCAGAACGTATTAAAAGCACTGCAACTTAATATTCTACTTTGAAACTTCACTCCAATCTCTTAATTTATTTAAGTAAATATAGGCATAGAATATGGCTATTAATATTTTTTTAATTTAAATGAATTTTAAAGAGCAGAATTTTACCATCTGTATTACTGTATCCCCAGTATCATTTTGTGCATAAGTTACGCCATAATGACTATTTACAGCCTTCTAGTGGACTACCAGAAATTCATAAAAGATTAGAGATCTCCTTAGAGTATTGCCATGTATTTTGATGATAGAGGAAAGTAATAAAATTTTAAAATTGTTCTTCTGGAAACTTTAAGTTATGCAGAGTTTTAGTTGCTTATTAGCAAACAATATTTGCTGTCCACTAATTCTTTGTGTTGTATGTAACTGACACAGGTGCATAAAGTGTGTTGAGGTATGCTTACACAAAGCTATATCATCAGATCCATAGTTGATGACGTATGTCGACTATAGTGAAAGGTAATTTGGGGAAATAATAAGAAAAAAACCAACAGAGTGAAAGAGAGGAAAAAATAGGTAAGGGGACACTTCCCTTGGCTAGATGGAAAAACAACTGATGGGGTCCCCTAAAGAGCATCCTCATCCTCCTCTGGGTGTTCTCCCCTCTACAGTCTATGTTGATGAGAAAGAATTTTGGGGTTTTCTGATATAAAGTAAGCCTTACAAAATAAAGGGCAAGACATTTTGGAGGCTGGACAGGAGAAGGGCTGATTCTGACCCAGTGGCAGTCACTTCCAGAAGGACCTGTTGCAACAAGAAGTGGAGGCATGTAAAGCCCGGTGTAATGTTGAGTGTATAGATGATAGATGCTTATGAATAAGATGCTAATAGGTGTAATACCTGTTGTCTGTGGATAACACGACTGTGTGTAGATAGACAGCTGTATCATGCAAGGGTGTTGTTTTGGTCAGGTTGATTCCCAGATAAGACTGAGCATGGGCTGCACCACTTGCTTTGATTCAACCTAACAACATCCCTGTATAGACACAGAAAATTCAGTCCACTGAGCAGAAGGAAGCAGAGTAAATTAAAAAATTCTAAAAACCCAAAATAGAATTCTTACTGCCACTTTGCATTTCAATGCTGTGTCCCTTTTTCTTACGAAAATTGTTACAATTTTTTGTCATTTTATTTCATACTTTTGTAATAACTCTTGCTGCACCCAAACTAAATTAAACCATGGCAGTTCTATGGCTATAATAAGAGTAAGGTTTATTGCCAGCTAGTGTTTCATTTGCTGGCTAGATGACTAGCTGTGCACCAGCTGTATAATATATTCCATAAGGATATCGTCATCACAGCACTTCACTCTTGCATCTCATACACCCACCAGGAAACCTGTTTTATCTTATGCTCCGAGCAAGGAATCCAAAAGAGATGTCTTAAGGAAAAATTAATAAGAATATTAGGAAATATTAAACAGAAGTAATACTTTTTCTAGCATGTTACTGTCAGAGAGTGTTTTAGGACAGGCACAGGATGAGAGCTCTCATAAATCTTTAGGCCCTGATTATGGGCTTCTCTTGGCACAGCTCAAAGAATGGTCCAAATCCTGGCTTTTAGCCACTCTTATGCTGGCTTTTCCCCTGAATGATTCTGCCTGGTTCCTGGCTTATGTCAGAGAAGCCTAAGTGCTGCTCTAACTTAATTCTGAATCTTTGGAGGGTTCTTCTTGCAAAAAGGGATCTCTAAACCATATGGGCAAGGCTATGACTCTGACTATAATGGGAACAGCAGCTCTGTTGGTGCTAAACATCCCAGGAACTCTTCCAAGCAAAGAGAAGGGAAAGGGGAAAGCACTCACTGGTCTCCCGGATGTTCATGGCCAGGCTGAGGACTCAAGATGTGGGGTTTTGCCCAAAGGGCAAAAGGGGAATTGTAATGGATACAGGAGGTTTATAATAGATGAAGTTAGTGGTGTAGAATTTATTATTCTTTTGTTTGCTGTTCTGCCAAAATTAAGATATTTAGTCTAATATTTTATGTGCTTTGTATCAGCTTCAGGTAAGCTTTATTAAAAAAAAAAAAAAGTCAGATTAAACTGCATTTCTGATTAACTTTGTCTTAAACAGCTCTAGTTCCGAAGTATCACAGTTGTTCGCTTTCAGCAATTATTGGGAAGAGCACAGCCAAAGTGTGCCTCATCTCTAGTGCTATTCCTCTTACAGAATATTAAAACATTTGCAGTCTGTTAATTTTGAGATGGAAGTTGCAAGAAGGTTCTGGCAGTGCATATAAAGATTTCAGTTGTACTGATGGTGTATGAAACTGTCAGTGTGTCACTAGAAATGTATTACTTAAGGGATCTTTTTGTTCTTTGTTTTATTTAAGCATAGGAAAATACTCAAACACACACAAAATTAGATAACACCCCCAATCCCAAACTAAGAATAAAATATCAGGTGCTCCCAAGCTAGAAAATGGAAGATGTAGTTTGTGCAAACAACTTTCCTGTGCAGATATCTAGTGCTATAGGCTTTACTATGTAGTCTGATTATATTTAACAAGTAGTTGCTGAGTATTTGGTTTCTTCTTTCTTGTTCTCTTCTTTCTTGCTTGCTTTCTTCTTTCTTGTTCTCTTTAATGTAGTGATCCAGTGTTGTATTTATTGCATATTAAGAAAAGAGAAGTATTCACTGATTTTCTGGGGCCTTGTGCATAAACTGAATGCTGTGCAAGCATTACATTGTCCTTAAAGCATTGCCGCTAGGCCACTAAGTCATAGATTGGGATCAAAAGTTTCCATTAATGTTGAATGACGTATTTGAAAAACTTGCCATCCATAACACTGAGTAGTGGGTAGGATTTGATATACCTGGATAATGAGGCTTTAGTTCACTACTTAGGGGATAAATACAGGCAAAAGATGATTCATACCATTTTGAAAGAGATAAATCTTCCCTTAGAGGCTGCTTGCCTTTCTCTGTTGAACTGGGTGAGCTTCACACTTTGATGGCAAAAAGTAATCCATTGGAGGAGTATAGGAAACTATAGAGAGTTCCTTGTTTTTCATACGTTATTGATCTGTCACAAGGGGAGATCCTTCTTGCACACAAGTAAGGTGTAATACTGAGGTAGGGGAGAATATATGACTATGAAGTTAATGGCTCTAACCGTAATACTGTACTTGGTCAGGGCTAAGTTAAAGACAGAACCACCGTTCCCTTAAGCTGAAGATACCTCCATTTTCACTTTTCCTAAGCCTGGGATGTTTGACTTTCACCTTTAATAAATGTTCTTTTAGCACAGCTTTAAATGCATGTGCAATGTATTGTAACTTCTGTATCTAGGCTGTTAGGGACATTTGCAGTGGAGATACCGTTGGAACTGATCTATGATAAGTATCTCGGATAGTGCAGGCCCCACAGAAACAATAGGCCCTCAGCTGAAGAGCAGGATAACATATGCTGTAATCATGCGAAAGGGGCAGGAGCATTCAGTCAGTTGTAGTGGTTACCATGTGCTACCAATAACTTCTCAGGTTTTGTTCAGCATGTTATTTGAGAGCTAATATAACATATGTCTTTTCAAACTCTATTGGAACATATATTCATGTAACTACTGGAAATAGAGCAGTCTGGCTACAAAATATATGTTTCTAAGAAAGAAAGAATTTTTCAGTGTATTTTCTTAAAAAACACATGCTTAATGTATTACATAAAAGTGAGACATTTTAACATTAACTTTTGGCTCTAGCAGTCCTACATACTTTCTGATCCAATTGAAAAAGCAAAGTGCAAAGTTACTTAAATATTGAAACTAGCAATAAAATGTTCATGCATAATTCCAAATTAAGACATGTTTTCAATGATACAGCTTTTTTTCAGGAGCTTTTGATAATAGTATCTCCATTTTTAACCATCCATTGCATTGTTAGTTTATTTAGTGTTTACTTTAGCTTGCTGTGTCACAAATTTATGCTTTTCCTGCAAAATTTTTGTTTGTGAATAGTCTGACAATATTACTGCAGATCTTTTCTCTATGTGAACCTCAGTTTAGCCACAAAAAACCTAGATCTAAGAAAATGCTGTCTGATAAGCTTAAAATGTCTCATAAACCTAAAATGTCCTCACTAGTGACATTGAAAAAATAACTTGAAATCCAAGCACAGTATTTTTATTTCAAAAGACGGTTTTCATCTGCTGGCTTTTCCTGCCAGAATAAGCATGTTTTCAGTAAGTACAAACAGACTTCTTCAGCTGTATCTGTTTCCAGTTGCTCCCATTAACTCCTCAAGTGGGTGGTACCGAAGAGCCACTTCTCTGGCACACTTGCATGCAGACAACACACGGCCACCGATGAGTTTAGGCATTGTGCTCTAATCAAAAAAAGGACCCAACTCATATGAGAAAGCCCTGTGTGCGTCATTAAAGCTATTTCAGTCTTTGCTGCCTCCTGAGCTGAATGTAAACTGACACTGGTGACTCTATTCAAATATGATTTCGTAAAAGGAAGTAGGAAGCATGACTTTCAAACTGTGTGTGAAGATGAGCTTAAATAGTAGCAAAAGTATCTCTAGAGAGTACGAGAGGACAAAAAAAAAAAAAATCTCTTAAGCATGTTGTTAAGAAAAAATGGATCTGGCAAACTCTTTTGTACCAGATGGATGTGTTAATTTTTTCTTCTTTAACATTGAGAGCAGGCATTGCTATAGCAAGGAGTCCAAGGAACTGGAAGGATTCAGAAAGTTTCTCAGCAAATATCACCAATGGGCCTCAGTCCTGAGAAAAATCACACCTAGTCTTTAATAGCTGAGTTTCCATGCAGTGACTCTTACAGCCTGCTTAGGGAATCCAAGAGGAACGCTGATCATGGCAGTGGCTTGTGTAATGGGAATATCTCCCCACTGACCAACCACTCTTGCAGGAGGTTGCATTTTGCTGTCGGGCGCTGGAGAGCAGTCAGTGCAGTGTTTCCTCAGCAAGAATTTAGTGAGCCAACCCTTTGTAAGGCAGCAGTGCAAGCACTGGTATTGGCTGGGCATTCTTCACATTGCCCTAGTTTTGGAAATGGTAAAATGTACCCAGATCAAATTACTGGCTCAGACTCTGAGAAATTACAAAGTTTGGCTCCGGAACTACATGTTCCAGCTGGCCACTTGTCTTCTGGATCCCTCAGGAGACATCCATGCTATCAAAAGCCTTGATAATTCCAATGAGTTTGAATGTCATTGTACCATTGTTGTACTCAGGCTACTAGTTACTAACTAAAATTTTTTTGTGTTTTGTTCCCCCACTGTATTTTTGTTTCTCACATCCGTCATTTTGTTAGAAGTGCTGATTATAGCATCTTGCACAGATGGTTTTGAGGGCAGTGCTATCTACTGTAGGAGAGTAGAACAACTGCTGTCTTAACCTGAACTAACAGTATACACCTCACACGTAAAACTCCAAGACTTCTAGTGGTTAGAAAGCCTCTCCTTTTAGAGTTTTTAGAATTAGTGGTTAAAAAGCCTCTCCTTTTAGAATACTTAGAATTAAAACTGGCAATTTGTGATTTTTCACTTATAATAACACTTCCTTTTCCTTATATCAGAGTGTAAAAAAACAGTATCTGTCACTCAAAGTTATGAGTGAATCATAGTTCCTGCACGTTTGTTTTGCCATAAGAGTGGTCAAATGCTGGAGCAGGATGCACAGAAAGCTTGTGGTGTCTGTCCTTGGAGGTGCCCAGGACTCATCCTACCACAGCCCTAGGCAGCCTGATCTAACCAGGCCTGTTTTGGGCAGGGGCTGGACTTGGTGACTCCGGAGACCACTTCCAACCTCAATATTCTGTAGTTCTTGCTACCAGACTTGTTTGATATGTACAACCATACCAACCAAAGAAGGCCTGAACTCTGCCAGGAAATTATATTATTGAGCGCTACTTTTGATGACAGCAGGTACACTCTTATTTTCTATTGGGACATCTATGAATTGTTGTTGCTTCCTTAGTGACGAGATTGCTGAGCAGATGCTGTTTTTAGAGACTGGTCAGTTATTTATCTGTAATGAGGCTCCAGCAATAACCAGAATTTAAAATGTAAATTTCCTGTGAATTGTTTGTGTACTCAAGTGGGTTTGATTTTTGTTTCATATGTAACAGATATATAAGGTAGTGTGCAAAATACAGTATTTGGAATAGAAAAGTTCTGGTATTATTTTTGTTTATTTTTCCATTCTTGAGCTGCTTTTTTGATAGTATTATTTCATAACATTGTAAACTTTAAAATAACCATGAAAATCATGTAATTCTGTAAACCATCTAAGTTTTGAACTGCTTTTGCTTTATATTTGACTCTCAATCAACAACAGGGCAAAATAAAGTGGCATATTTTAAGGTGGCAGCTATCAGGCCATCGCATCACTGTTGATCTTTGTCCTATGTGGGATTTAATATTGCTTATGGCTCAAGCACTATGTACAGGACTACTCTGTGGAAATGGTGCCAAACTAGGTCATCATTTGAAGTATTTACTCCTTACCAAGTCTACTAATGAAAAATTCAGAAGTAGTATCATCTTTCCTCAGCTGAAAAACAATTGTGTGGGGTTTTAAGTTTTCATGAGTGCAAACCTAGTAGTGTTTCGAGAGAGACCCATTATGTTCATGACCACAGAGAAAAGTAATTCCTTGCTTTCAGGATAAAATTACAGGCATCTGTGAAAACTGTATATGATGAAGATGTGTAACATTATAAATCAACAGTGAAGGAGAAGTCTTGCTTTGAGACATATTTTCTGAACTTTAACATAGATGCCAGCTTCAAACAGTATTTTGTCAAAATGATAACTAGAGTCATTTTCTGAATCAGTTCTTGACTTGCCTTCATAAAAGATACATTCTGATTAGCATTCCTATTTCATCTAAACTATTGTAAATGCAGTGTACCTCTACTGAGGGAATGATGCAATAGAATGGGAAATGAGAAGAAAGTAAAGGCAGCCTTAAACCTTGCTTTTATTTATGTAGCCCTAGAGCCATTGCTTCAGATAGGATGGCCTTAGGTGTAAATGAAAATGGTTTGTAGAATGCTCTAATCTGTTTTTCTACATTCTGGTAGTGGATGGGGAATAGAGATACCTCGATTATCAGGCAACATTCCCAAAATTAGTGGCCGTGAGGGAGATGACCTGTTCTGTGAGCAAATTCTGTGTCAAGAAAATTTGCTTCCTTGGCTGGGATCCCCAGAGGCTGGATCCATCGGGTTTATGGCACAGCATGTAAAATCTGAAATTGAGTTATAGGGGAAAAAAAATGGTCCTGTCATGTTTTAAGTACATTACCAGAAAACAGATTGCATTATTTTCTCAAATACAAATTCAGCCAAGCAGGTGAAAACTCATTTAAACTGGCAGATTGACTGAAACAGATACAATGTGCAAATGCTCATGTATGTATTCAATACAAGTTAGTCATAAAACAAGAGTGAGGCAATAGAAGTAGTAGACTGTAACAATACTGTAAATAATATTGACTGAGTAATGAGGTCATCGTGAAGTTTTGTAAAGTGAGTATAACGTGAACCAAAAGGAAGAAGTGAGATCCAGGTGGAAAAAGTGAAAATGTAGTAAGGTCTCCCTAGCTCCTCTTTAATTTGTTTGTTACCAAAAGTCTACAGCCAAAGTTGGTTTAGCAGTTAGTGACTATGTTTTCGTTGATTTATATTCTCAGCTTAAATCAGAAGCTGAAATTAGTTTATGAAGAACCCTACTCTAGAATGTGTTTCCTACTGCTGTAGTGGTACACATGATGGTAATGCTCATAGTCTGATTATCGTTCTCCTATGGGATTATTTAGTCTGTTGAATATGTTTTTATGGGAGGGGAAAGGAAAACAAGGTGGAAATGTTCATTCTGAAGATAAGTGAGCCTTTTCAGGCTATGTTGTTTTTCTTGAGAGAAATGGAATGTTAAACTCTTTAACATCTGGAAGCATCTGTCCATCCTGTGGATTAACTGAGTGTTAAACTCAGTCATCATATTTTCATGGAGATTTAGAGAACAGAAAGTGCTTAACTGTTTTGACTCAGTCTAATTTTAGAACTGTAGAATATGTAAGTGAATGCTAGATATATTTTAAAATATACATATGCATATGTTAAGAGTTTTTTTTACCTAAGGCCCTAATTACATAACAACTGGTTGGTTTTTTTTAGTTCAAGACAATGTAGTTTGAGAAAAGAAAAATTAGTTAATTTGACAGTTCTGTGATACTTTCAGAATTATTTATTTATGTAAAAAGGCTAACATTTAACTTTTATAAATTAATTAGTTTAATTAATTAATCTAATCCCATGGTAATTCAGTTTCCCTTTCTACCAGTATGACGAGTGTCTAAAATGGGACATAACGTTTCTGCGAATGTAACGTAAAGTTTGGCTTTGTTTTTCTACTCAATTTTACATTAGATTTTCAAGAGCCAAAAATGACAGGATTTTTTACCTGCTGCTTACCTTTCATGTTATGATAGTTCTGAAGTATTTTCCATTTTTCTCTTGGGTAGTCAGGTGTTGCGCTGTAATAGAAAATTTTAGATCACTTATAAGAAGTAAGTCAAGGACATTAACTTGCTGAAGATATCTGTTTGTTGCAATGCTGAAGAGATTTTCAAGTCTTTAGTCAGCCTGAAGTTTTTCATCCACTGATACTATTAGCAGCAAAACACAATACTAGAGCATTTTTTTTTATATTCACTAGGTGATATAACAAATCTGTATAAGCAAGCATATTATACCCCTATCAGTGGCTGGGAAAGATGATTGTTTCTGAATTTTCCCATTCTTGTTCTGAGATACATTTCTACTATGCTTTACAAACAGATCATTCTTAATAACAATGAATGACTTATTCTGTGCTGTGATGAAGTATTATTTAAGAGATTTGACAATTTAATGCTTATTCACATCTTTATTTTCAGTACTGAAATGAGTAATAGCATAGAAAGCATCAACTCCATTAGTCTATAATTTTTAAATTCAGGAAAGTTGTGAGGTTTTGTGTGAATATTAAAACCCAGTAATTACGTTATCTTTTATTTTTAAGGAAGATACATGATATCATTGACTTTAGTGTCTGTGTAGCTTCTTTTTTTCTTTGTGTGTGCCTAGTTCTGTAATAGTTAGCTTTTATGTAGGGTAACTGAGTGCTAGTAAAGCTGAGAGAGTTGTAGAAGAGTTGAATCAGATATGAATTTGAGCTGTTAAGAAATAGTCATACCCACGTTGTCTCAATGCTGCAAGGTTTCTAAATTGATGTGGAGGAATAACTAAATGTTATATTTTGGATGACCATACTCACTGGTGACCATTTTCAGAAATGTAATCATGAATGCATAATCATATCTCGATGTCCTTCTAACAGTTCATCTGTGTAATGCCGTGGTGAACTTATTAAGGGACATATAATATACCTAGCATTTACATACCTTTCTCTCAAGAGTTCAGGGTATGAGAAAGATACTCAACACAATGAGTTAAGCCAGCTATTGGTTTTTGATTGTGGCTTATATATATATATATATGAAAAAAAGTGACTATCATTTTCTAACATAGAGTGGTAGCCAATAAGAGCATCTTATGTCATTACCACAAGAGGGCACCAAGAAAGGAGTGATGCATAAATATGTAATAAATTCATAAGTAAAGGGAACCAGACTAAAAAAACAAAGAATTGTTCTGTGGAGATGCAGAATCACTAAGACACTGCTTGCAGACACTATTATGGGGAGGAGAGGAATGTATAGTGAAATAATTATAGCCCAGTTTTTCAGTCTATAAATATATTCATTTGTATTTAATTTTTCAGTCTGCCATAGGCATTCCAGTTTAAGCCTATTTAAATGGTATCAGTTTCAGTCATTAGATCCCTTCTACCCAACCCCTCTTAAGATATTTCTACTAATTCCACAAGAAAGAACAGATGGGATAGTGTAAAGTCCTTTTCCAATAATTTTGTGATGATGTTTTTGTGCAAGTACATATTTAGATTCCAACTACCACATAAACATGAAGCCCAATTTACAGTCCCCTTCAAAGTTTATTCCTGTTGAAGCTGCCAGTTTCACTTCCAGACATAGAAACTCTCTTGACCTCACTATTATGAAAGAGTTTACTGTTTCTCCTTCTAAATTAAAAATCCTTCCCAGAGTGTGTGCATAGATATAAGTTCCTTGACTATCGTAGTTAATTCAAATACAAGCCTATTAAGGAATTTTAAAATCTGCTTTATTGGAACCCTGTGACTTTTACAACATATTAGACCTAAATGTAGCAACAAGGAAACTTCTCTCCCATTATCTCCAACTGTCCTTTCCAGGTTAGGTGGCATTATATCACCTTTACAATTATTTATATATCTCCCTCATTATTTTGTACATTTTGTATAATGTGACAGATATCTGTCCTCTAGCACTATGCAAGTTGTCAGAGTAATCCTGGATGGAGCAGGCAGGGATGTTTTTTGTAATCAGAAAAATATAAGCATGATCTTTGGTTTCAGGCATTTGCATTTTGCTATCATGAAGTACGGGATGAATTTTCGCTTCCTCTTTTCTTGAGAAAACACAGCAACAATTCCTTACATAGGAAATGAGATTTTTTTTTTTTACTTATAATCTCAACCTGATGATCTCAGGGCCCATTACTTTGCTCTCAGAATGACTCTGCAGCGAGATGCCTTGCTCAAGGATCACTGGCAGCTGCTGGCACTGCTTCTCCTAATTTGTCATTTCCCTGAAGGCCTGGCATGTGGCTCCTATGTGGTGTGAGGTAATTTTGGGCAAGCACAGCAGCTGAATTGCAAGTGCATAAGGACTTTCAGCTCAGCTAGAGGAGTTGTGCTTAATTTTTGCATGAATCCAGGGTTAGGTAGCTGCTTAACGCCAACGTCGAGATCTCAGGTTTGGCCATGAATGCCTAAAAAAGGGCTTCATTCTTCTTATTATTCTTCCTTCCATAGCAAGTGGAGCCAAATTACGATAGTTTTGACCATTATACCATGTTTGAATTTCATGACTTTTACTTTGAAATGGTTTGCCTAATTTCTCATTATTTTATAAATTTCTATTATATCTCTCTGTTCATTAGCAATGGGTAGTGAAGAATTGCAATTTAAACTTCAAGTACTGGTAACCTGGAATCTGATTCCCTTGTTCTCATTCCCTTCTGAATTCAATAGGGACCCAGTAACTGCTGTGAAAGCATCATAAAACATTCTGTGCAAATTCAAACATACCTCTTAAAAATATTGCAATGCTAGTGTGAGGCATGACCAACTCAGTATAGAACTGTGGTTACAAATCTTAAGCCTTAGCCAAATGAAGATCCACTGTGCAATGCAAATGAGCATAGTATATGCATTGCCAACTGTTTTATGATAACTGATTTGACTTATCTTAATTCAGAACACAACTAGATAAAAATCTCATATTCTATCAAATGTATTAATATTGAATAACAGAGGTAAGTAAATGTGACGTTTCATAATGTTTTACATGGGTATTTTGAGTATTCTTTGTTATGATTATGAAAAGATAACCTACATAAATCATCCTCTCTGTGTATACTGTACATATGCAGATGTTTGTAAGGGAAATCTTCATTCTTTTTATATTTTGTTTTGCAGACAAAACCTGTTGCATTTGCGGTTCGGACAAATGTTGGGTACAGTGCAGCTCATGATGACGATGTTCCAGTCCCAGGCATGGCCATCTCATTTGAGGCTAAAGATTTTCTTCATGTTAAAGAAGTAAGTAAAACTAAAGGAGTAAATGAATCTTACTTTAAGGGTTTGTTTGAATAATAATGTTACTATTTCTTAATGTTAAGGTAATGCTTCACATTGTCAAAGCACTATGGAAATGTTATATAAAAAAGGTAGCTGTATTTAAGAAATTGAATGTTGTTTGAAATACTGTTCTCATAAAAGCAATCACACAAATTCCTTACAAACAAATTAATGAAGTCTGGAAAGCAAGTCCTTTTTTTTTCTCTAGTGACTATCACTTATTTGGATCTTTGAACATCTTCATCTGCGTATTCAAAGAGATAGTATCTGTGAGTTTTATCATTCTAGCACTCGGAGGTTTCCAAGCAGCCAAGGGTTTAGTCTCTTTTATTTTTGTGACTTTATCTCAAAAAAGCCCAAATCCTTAGGTTTCCTGTTTTCAGTGAAGGAAATTCCCTGACACAATAAAATATTTTGCTCTTAACGGTTACATGCTGAAGAACTGATGTGATAACTTTCAAGATGCATATAACAACTGTCAAAAAAGGAACTTTGTGTTTGCAGCATTGGTTTTCTCCTGCAGAATTGCTTTGATAATGTTCCAAGGTTTACAGTTTCAAACACCTAAACTCTTGTTCTTTCTCTGCTCCTTGCAAGACAGTAAAGCAAATAATTTTGTAACTTTCCCACACAGACCTTCCTTAGCAGCCTGCTGCTCTCTTTTGAATTATTCCCTCATTTTACAAGATTTCCCAGCTTTTGGTCATTTTCCATTGTGTTTTGTCACAAAATGGTCCATGTGGAAATGGAAATTTATAGCAGAAGAACTAGAAAGTTAGCTTAAGGAGGAAAGCAACTTAGCTATGCATTTGAAATTATATCTTGGCCCCATTCTAGATTATTGAAAAATCCTTTAGTAGTTATGATTGATGATGCACAGTAATTCTGCTAGCGCAGATGCTTTGCAGAAATAAAAAACATTCCTAATGCACAGGTGAAATACAGATGAACAGAGACTAAGGAAACACAAAATTGACTTTTTTGTGCCTTTATACTAATGACTAGTGATCATAATTTTCCTTGTATGTGAAACACCAAAAAAAAAAGGGGGATAATTTGGAATCAAACTTTACTATAGTGAAGAAAAAATGGTTTCTGTCTGATGATAGTGCAAAAGAATTGCTCTACTTTGTCTCGTGACAAAAGTAGAGATGAGCAGGCAATAGAAAACAATCCGCATTCTCTAGTGAGCCTGGAAGCAGTGGAAAATACGGGATTGTGTATGGCCATCTATTTCGAATGAGCTGGTGGTCTCAGACTTCACATCAAGTCTTTCCCTGTTTCCGTATGAACCAGAAACAGTGCTAGAAAATTTTATGTTGTAATTTATGCTTCCATTTCCTCACAGCACAGCTCAGACTCATATGTAAATATGCATGGAAGATAATGAGGGAGAAAAAATTTCCTGAACTTTTCTGGATCTCCAGAAATGCTTTGGAAGGAAGCTTAGCTTAGATGGGTTGTTACATTTTCTGTGACTGAATGTGGCACTGAAGTGTGGAAACAGAAATTAAAATCCAGTTGTTCTTGCAGCTTCAGCTGTAGAAGAACAGGCATTCTGTGCTAATAACTTTAAAAATACCTGATTTTCTCCCTAAGCGGTTAAGGTAAATTGACCATCTAGTGGTTCTAGGCTAGAGCTGGGTATTGGAGGGAGCACTGTGCCCAGACTTTAATTATTTATGCTGATGAAAAGTAAAAGAAAACATATTTTACCATAAAATCCAGTGTTGCTTTTATATTTAATACGTAACTGTTTGCTAGAAATAAAGAAATATAAGTTAATCTTGGATAACTTTTGACTACATAGTAGTACTCTATTGGATCAACGCTGTCATCTTCTTGTTTGCAAGGAGCATTCTCCAATTTGTGCTGCTACCAACAAAAACAGTTCAAAATGTACATGGGTAATGATGACAAGTGCTCCAGTGATTGAGTATGAAGGAAATCTTTTTTCATTGTTAAGTTACAATCATTAAAACACAGCAAAGGATTCCCTCCTGCATTAAGAAATATGCACTGCATCATAGTGACTCCTGAAACTACTGGGGCTTTAAAGCATGACTATAATACTGCTTTGCCTTTAATTTGTATTTGTGTTTCCCTTGGCACTACAAGCACAGGTGAAACACAGAGAACCCTCACCCCAACCACTACTGGTCACCTTACCACCAAGATTTCTCCTGTTCTTTTTAAGATTAGAAAGTATTATGTGTGCTGTTATTTACTTATAAAAGTATCTTATCCTCCTTTACATATTCTGATATAGCTTTTAGATTTGAGACTGTAGGAGTGAATTCCAGATGTTTGTATTTTGACATGAAGAAAAAAATTCCTATAGATTTAGCATTTCTATCAATTAGAATAAAATTAGTGTTGTTTAGTAGTCTGTTGTATTATAGGACAGTACAGAAAGGTAATGGCTGTTCAGTTTTTAATTTAAAGAGTTTTTTTTCTTAATCATCAGTCTCTTCCTTTTACTAAGTTGGTGATACTAGTTCTGCAGAATTTCTATATACCATAGAGAAGAATGATATAATCCGACCACCACTGGCTCTTTTGCTACAGTCTTCCTCCACTTATGTTATCCTACAACATATTTTAAATGCAGATGCATATCTTTAGATACCATTTTGCAATAAAAGGTTATGATTTTAATAATATGTTTCAGTTTAATACGGCTTTGAAAAATCACCATTCCGATTATCTCCCTATTAAACGTTGGTATTCTTACTCATAAAGGCATCCCCATTGAATGAATAAGATGTTATAGGTCCCGTAATATTTTGTGAGCTTAAAACTGTCTTTATTTTAATCTTTATTTTTGTTAACTGAGTATCTTAAAATTGCCTTCAAACGTCACGACATTTCTACAGTAGCCAAAAGGAAAAATCATATTGCAATATAGGTGCGTATCATTGATCCACCAGTGATGCATTCTCAGTGAAATTAACTCTTTTTTTATGTGAGCCTGAACTTTTTACATGTTTTACTGTTAAATGTAGACCTGTTAAAACTACTTATTAAATAATTAAAGATACACTATAATATCTACATTCATAGCTTCAGATTCAAGAAGACAACTTTTCTTTCTGTTCAGATGTTCACTTAAAGTTTCATTAATAATCCAAATTATATAAAATTCATATTTGACAGTAATTATTCCCATAGAACTCCTAAAATATTGCATGTGGGGGCATACATAACAGCGACCTATTCTTATTCAAAAAACATGAATAAATAATAAAGGAAAAAGCAAATAGTTCTGCTCTTAGACCACTGCAAAACAAGCAAATACCTGTCTGGCTGTCTGAATAAATATTATTAAGTTAGACTAGTCATTATCTCATATTTCACGTAGCTGAAATTGACTTAATGGGAATATCTTGTGCATTTGTAGAATTGCAAGTTTTTATTTACTTATCCAAAGATATCCCTTCCTTATGGATCTATCACTGCATGTTTAAGATGCAGAACACATCAGCTGTATACAGTAGGGCATATATAAGCAGCAGAATGTAGCCATATTTCAGAAGATTTTAGTGAGTTAAGAGAAGTGGAGGAGTTTGTGAAGTAGTATTTTTTATTTTAAATGGAAATTGAATATAATGGAACACGATGTATAGATTATTACAGCGCTGTAAAAAAAATATTGCAGTGTGTAGGAGCAGATCAGAAGAAATCTCTGGTGTCCACCAAGGAAAAACAAAAAAGGATAACAAAAGCAGCTCTTGTGTATAAGGAGTAAAGACTGTGAAGCAGAAAAAAATAAAGACGGTGAAATGTGTGGAAATAACAGCCGGGGAGAATTGTGAAGTCTGTGAAGGAATGTTTCTGTCTAAGTACTGTAGCGTTTTAATAATTTACAATGTATAATTATTTTAATGTATTTCTGAATATTACCACGAATCTTCATTGCCATAATAACATAGTACAGTGATTTACTGCAGGGAAGAATTACATAAAATGGCTAGCTGGAAATTAGAAATAATAACAAAATTATCCCAAATACAGTAATTTCTTAGTATATGACTTTTTTTATTATTTATAGAAATTTAATAATGACTGGTGGATAGGACGGTTGGTAAAAGAAGGCTGTGAAATAGGATTCATACCAAGCCCAGTCAAACTAGAAAACATGAGGCTGCAGCATGAACAAAAGGCAAAACAAGGAAAATTCTACTCCAGGTAAAAACAAGCCATTAAAAATAGTAGCATTGACTGTGACATGAATTGGAAGTTAATGCTGTGTTTGCTATTGTTCTGTTTAATTGTTGTAACTGGCAGCTACAAACATTTTTAATGACTGAAGTAAGTAATATTTATTTTTAGAATTAATGTCATTGCTGTTTGAGAGACAAAGTAGATATTTAGATTGATGCTCTGTGGTTGTTTACAGTTGTTACTATTCCATTTTATTTTCATAAAATATTTGCAGATATACATTGCATTTCCTAAATTTACTATGTGCAAGCACAGTTTTTGACTTAAAAATGGATCTCCCCAAATTCTTTATCATTAGTTACTCGTTTTCATGATCTTGCAATTTCTAAACACTTTTAAAGTTGATTTTAGAAATTGTGAGCTGTACCTCACAGCCAGTGCCTGTTAGTTAACTTTTAAATAAAAAGTGGTTTGGTCTTGTAAAATTCACATACAGCTTTTAAGAACACTGTGTTTTATGATGGAAGTTTCATATCAAGTAATTTGTTGTTTCTGACTGCTGCCATCATTACATAAAAATAAAGATTGAACGATACTATGAGATGGTAATTATGTCAACATTACTGTAGAATTCTTGATAAAGAAGTTTTCCATCCAGCATTAAGAAATGTGGAAACAAATATTTCCACTGTTATTTGAGCAGAATGGAGCTGGAATTTAGAAAACAGCTGGGAAACATTTGGGAAGGGACCTGGACAAGCTGGAGAAGTGGGCGTGAACCTTATTAGGTTCAACAAGGACAAGTGCAAGGTCCTACACCTGGGTTAGGGCAATCCACAGTTTCAATACAGGATGGGGGATGATGTGATTGAGAGCAGCCCTACAGAGAAGGACTTGGGGGTGCTGGTTGATGAGAAGCTCGACATGAGTCGTCAAAGTGTTCTCACTGCCCGGAAGGCCAATCGTGTCCTGGGCTGCATCAAAATAAGTGTGGACAGAGGTCGAAAGAGGTGATTCTCCCCCTCTACTCTCATGAGACCCCACCTGGAGTATCGTGTCTAGTTCTGGAATCCCCAACATAAGAAGGTTATGAAACTATAGGAGCGGGTCCAGAGGAGGGCTAATGAAGACGATCAGAGGGCTGGAGCACCTCTGCTATCAGGACAGGTTGAGAGAGCTGGGCTTGTTCAGCCTGGAAAAGAGAAGGCTCCAGAGAGACCTTATAGTGGCCTTACAGTACCTGAAGGGAGTCCACAAGAAAGCTGAGGAGGGACTTTTTACAAGGGCAAGTAGTGATAACATGAGGGGGAACAGCTTTAAATTGGAAGGAGAAGATTTAGATTAGACTTTAGGAAGAAATTCTTCACAATGAGGATGGTGAGACACTGGCACATGTTGCCCAGGGAAGCTGTGGATGCCGCTCCCTACAAGAGTTCAAGGCCAGGTTGGATGGGGCCTTGAAGAGCCTGGTCTGGTCGGAGGTGTCCTTGCCCATGGCAGGGGGATTGGAAGTTGATGATCTTTAAGGTCCCTTTTAACCCAAACCATTCTATGATTCTGCAAATCCAGAAAGGCTTTCCAAGTTCAATAAGAAGTACAGCAGTGTTTGAAGAGCATGTCTATGTTGGGAAGGTGCTGTTAGTGCTTAGTCACATTCACCAGCTGTGAAATGCCTTTCCTATGAGTGTGTTGTCCTCAGCAGGAGGATGTCAAGTTCCTTATTCCTCTCGTGACTCTTCTGATACAACCAAATCTGGCTCAGTGATTTGGTCCCTTTCCAGACTGTAAAGGGTTCCATTCTCTAGAACATCTCACTGGAGATAACACTGACCTACGCCACAAATGCATTTACTAAGTACTTTTTAATATTTTAAGATGGAGAAAGTGGAAAATAGTACTATTGCATTAACTATTTGAAGAGTGAAATAGCCCCTCTTACATTCTTTTCAATGCTTTTCTCTTTAAGGTAACTGAAATAAATTTACCAAAAATATTGTTTCATTTTCATAACTTGGATAGGTTTTCACAAAGCAGAGCTTGACAAAGCCCTAGACTGCTTTATTTTCATTTGACAGACTTTTTTTTCCCATTACTACTTTGATTTGAGACAGCAAAAGAATTTGTATTTTAATTAAATTGAAAACATGTTAGGCAAACACACTTCCTGTTTCGGTAGGGAGCTATGAATTACTCTTCTGCTCAAGGAAACAGATATGCTCATTGGCTTAAAAATTAGTCTTAGCAATGAATAGTAGTATTAATAATTACATATCGGTAGCCATATTAATAATTGGATCACATTAAGATCACAAGTGTATGCAGCAGAACGAAGTTGCATAGCAGAACAAGGAGCTTGATTGATGTTTGTAGTTCCTCAGTTCTTAAAATGTACATATATTTTGTCTAAGATATATATTTGACGTCTCTGCTAGAAATATTTATTTTCTATTGGCTAGCAGATCGTTTAGAAGGCAGGTAATAAATGAACCAGAATAAATACTAAGAAAGCTATGATTCAAACTAATTTGTTGCTTTACTCCAGTAAATCAGGAGGAAACTCTTCATCCAGTTTGGGTGACATTGTTCCTAGTTCCAGAAAATCGACGCCTCCATCATCTGGTGAGTAGGTTATGAACCCTTCGGTTTACCGACTCATGCACCTAATCTGTTAAAATCTATATACATTTAGTCCTATTTTTCTTATTCCTTATACTTCATTAGTGTAAGTTTGGGTAGTTGGGTTGCCCTATAAGGCTGGTTTGGGTAGATTTGAAGTGATAGAGTCAATGCCAGTAACTTTAGGCAAAGATAGGGCTGTTAACAATCCACAAAATTCCTTCTGTTTTTTTATCATGGTGTTTTATAGCAAAGACATAATAAAATGATGAGACTGTGTTGCAGTAGGATAGTTAGAAGATTGGTCTGGTTTGAGCACTCCAGCTGAACAAAAAATCCATTATGGTACAGGAGCAAAACCAGCAATAAGAACAAAAAAATCAAGAGTTTCCACAGGAGCATTAAGAACAGCATTATTTTGAATAACAGGAACTTCTAGTTTCACAATTCTGATAATGATTTCTTTCGCATAGTTCTAGCAGACTGGATATTTTTTGCGTTTTGTGACAAATCTTTCACAAGTGCTGTTTTGTATTTAGAGCATCAGCAGACAGATGTAACCTTAGTTAGGTTGGATTGGATAGATATAAAGCAAGTATGTGCTGAGTTGGTGAAGAAATCAGAAAATATTAATGAATGTTGATAGTGCCTTTTCTACTGAGGCAAAGATGTGTGTTTTCCAATCATATTACTTTATATGGTATACAGAGTAGGCATCTTAAAATGTTTCTCAAGATTTTAAAGTATTTACATGGACATTAAGAGAGACACAGAGGAATTCAATCTAGTTATGCTTGTAACTTCATTTTATTAAATTAGCTGAAAAATGTATTTGTCTGTCTTGTGAAACCATGAATATATTTGTAACAAGCAACTTTATTACAATTGCATTTTGTGTATTAAAATTCTGTTTAAGTTCTTTGTCTCCATTCTTTTTTTTTTTTTGGACAATACATTTTTAATTTACTAACACGTGTCCATTAGCAGACACCTTAATGTTTTATTTTACAATGGTTTTAAACTGTTATATTTACTGCTAAGGCCCAATTTTTCAACAACTGCATTTTTGGTTTGGAAAATGCTCTTGGACTTACGTTGTATACTTATAGCTAGAGCACCTGAATGCTGCAATATTTTTTTGTATCCTGAAAACACTTTAACAGCAGAACATATGAAATTTTCAGAATGTTGCAGGAAATTTAGAGATAAGATAAAGAGCAGCATACCTTCCTTACAAACTGACTGATTGCTAGTGGTGCTGTGATTTTCATTGCATTGAGTCTTTTCTTCAGACATTGGTTTGAAACCCTGTTTTTCTAGAGAAAGAAGAAAATCTGGATAATGTTTATCAATAGCGCACATTAGCTTATGCTTATTCTGTAATCTTAAGATTTTTGGGCCAGCAGTTTGTGGGGTTTTTTGCTTATTGCAAGAGATCCCAAGAAGGAGCATAATTTGTGACTAACACAAGAACTCAACTGACTGATGTATAGTTCAATTATTATTCCCAGGCCTCCTCTTTTTAAAAGTATAATAAATGACAAACCATAAATTATTTAATGAGTTAAAGAGATTGTAACTGAGTAAGTTAACTTAATTTTTTGCCTTGAGTGAGGGATATTTTTTCAATATAAACTAGTGCCACAAAAACAACAACAAAAAAGAAAAAAGGTAAAGAACCAGCGAGAAACAAACGAAAAGGAGCCTCATAGCCATATAAATCATCAATATTATATTGATATATTAATCAGTCCATACAGTGCTCATGAACCGCCAAACAGGATGATTACAATGTTGAAAATTACTTTGGAAAAAACCCAAGCACACTAAATATAATGAACAGTTTAAGAACTAGGTCAGATGATGTTACGTAGTGTGAAGACTGAGAATGATAAAAGAGGATATTGATATCTAGCTGATCAAATGCTATGTTTCTTTTTTACAGGAAAAACCTAACAACCTTCTTTTCTTTACCAATGATTTTAGTTGAACATAGAACTGAAGGAGTTTTAATATGCCTTCTTATGAGTGATTTGTAGCATCTGTGCTGGCCTGTATTGAAGAAAAAGATAATACATTCTTTTCATACTTGTGAAGAGCATGAAGGAACAGTGTTATGTGATTCTTGTGGCAGTTTTTAGGAACGGGACTATAGAAACAGAGTGCAGACCTACTCACAGGCTTTCCTGGCAAGGGCAGTCTCAAAGGCACAGTTCCGTAGAGCAAGGATTGTCAGGGAACATGGAATCGGATCTGCAGATAATTCAAGTAGGAAAGTACGCTTCACTCAAACAGGGGAGATCACTGTCCCAAGTGCCTCTTAAATCAGTAACTGCACAGACTTGACAGAAATATTTATTTGTTGCATAATTTAATAGCACATGCTGCTGTATTATTTGACATCCCACTCATCAGGCAGCTGAAAGCAGGTCACTAAGGTGGTTTCATAATAGTTTGCAATGATTAACTGTGGGTTTGTATAAAGTCAATAGTGCTTGCAGGTCTGTTTAGAGTTAGACTCAGTTTGACATAATGGCACAGCAAGATAAGCATGTGTTACCAGTGTGTGTCAGGAGATGAGGGTGATATTGTATAGCGTATTTGTGGATCAGTTTTCTGTATGTACTTGCTGTCTGTAGACAAATTTAATACATTGCTTAAAGTCAAGATTAAGGATTGTAAACAAGAAAGCTTATCTTTTTGCTTGGTTTGGGTTGTTTTGTTTTGGATATACTTAGTAGGTATCTGTTGGGGTCAGCATTTAGGATAACATGGCTTTGTATTTGGAAAATGTATTTATTTATGAGACCATGATGATTTTTGCTTGAACTGTTGTTACTTACTTGCTAAAAAGGGTATTTTATGCGTGGTATAAGCGTTGTGTGCTGTATGTTCTTTTGGGTTGAAGGTTGAATAGCAATATTCACTTCCATTTTGCCCTGCCTATGTCCTCATTCTTTATAGAAGGTTTCAGGCCTCTGAGATGAGCTGGGATCAATTTTCTCTCTTTTGCTACCCAGTCTTTTTAGTTTTCATTTTTAATAGATCTTGTTCTATTATGTCTGATAAAAGTGTCTTATGACTAGTGTGCATTTTTAGTTAAAAAGTTTAAAAATGCCAATTGTAGTACACCCTAAGATAAATGTAGATATTATTGTACTAGTATCAGGCTAATTTTGTCTTCAGAAGTAATTTTTTTTCTGTTTCCTATAGACACGCTAGTAACTTTTCAAATTTCAATTGATGATACTCATTTTGAATTAGTGTTCACTGCTCTAAATAATTCAAAAGTTGTTGGCCAAGTTCTGCTGTTTACATTGGGAAAGTCTTTTCTACTCCAATGAACTAGTTTGGATTTACACCAATGTAATGTGAAAGAAAATTGCTCTGTTTTGTAGGAGTAATTCTGTGTATGTCTGATGTAGATTTCTAAAAGGGGATCAGAGGAAAGTGTTTTAGTAGCTGTTACAGATTGTCTTCTGTCTTCTAATCCTAATGTACTGCACCTTTAAATTTTTCCTTTTGTTTTATTGTGTTTTGTACTCATGATTGATTTTTTGAATTTTTATTTATTCATTTATTACTCTGGATGGTTTTATTTTTCTTTACCTGTTATTTCCTTTTTAACCTATCTTTACTTTCCCTGTAATCTGATAATTCTGAATTGTTTGTCTGTATATAGCTATAGACATAGATGCCACTGGCTTAGATCCAGAAGAAAATGATATTCCAGCAAACCATCGCTCCCCTAAACCCAGTGCAAACAGTGTAACATCACCCCACTCCAAAGAGAAAAGAATGCCCTTCTTTAAGAAGGTAACACCAACTTCCAAGCTCCCATCTGTCCACCTGCTCACCTGCACTGCGTCACATTTCTAGTCCTGTTAACTGTCTGCGTCCTTTGACAAGCCAATAACATGCATGCTTTGTTGTTCTTTGTTTCTTTTCCATGCTGCTGTAGCTAAGCAGAAGCAGAAATCGGTAAGTTTATATTGACATTACCTGTATTTATCCTGCCACTGGCATCATTAGCATTATT